>JANCRA010000007.1:1231666-2463333 GCA_024362935.1 Setophaga petechia
ATCTGTTGGAGATCTGAGTGCTCAATAAACTCTCTGAATTAATTCACTCTAGTAAAGATTTTGAATGTAAATTTGCTTTTTATATTCAGTTTTTTCCCTATTCAGTCTGTTTAACAGTAACTTTGGACAAATTTATTTTTATATCAATTCAGCAGAAAGAATATAAAATGCAGTATGAGATCCTTTACCTCAGAGACCCTGATACAGACTGGTATGACAGGTGTGAGTCTGTGATTGCAGCTTCCCAGAGAGGGAAAGAGGAGCTTTGTTTCAGGACGCAAGAAAACCTGCACGCAGTGGCTCCTGCACACATCCATCCTTTCAGGATGAGTGTTGAGAAGGTGAGAGTTTGGACTCTCATATGAACTACGTGGCCCAAAACACCTCCCCTTGTCCTGCCTGCCCTGGGAGGGCTCAGTGCCCTCAGCAAGGTGTGCAGGAGCAGCCCCAGTACAGCTGCACGCCATTACATGTGGCGTGCTGGGAATTGGACATGGGGATGGAGAATGGCTCTGCTGGACTCTGCCTTTCTCCAAGTTGTGGCTCAGGGCTGTCACTGCCAAACCCTGGGTGGTGATCCATCTGTCCTGATCCTGGGATTTATGGTATCTGCTTTTGCCTTTATGTAGAGTGGTTCCACTCCCAGCTTGGGCAATGGCTTAATGATTGTGCAGGAGAGTATTGGCTACCATGCATAAAAACACAGGTTATGTTTTGTAGAGGTCTTTACTGTTAGCAGCATGGTTTTGTAAAAAGGGGATGGAGCACTAGGGAAGTAGATGATGCTTTATATACTTTTTAGATTTGGAGTGTTTTTGTTTTTATTTTTCTTCTTGATTTTACTAGCTGAGAAGGAAAATATGCACTGAAATTATGGGCTAATGAGAATATCTGCTGCATTTTTCCAGAATTAAGACTCCAGCTGTAACAAAATTTGATGTGATAAAGATGACTTGTTTTGCAATATGAGGTCAAATGATGCCTGTGGTGTCTGGTGTGAGAGTGCCCAAAGCATGGCCTTCTTTCAGTCTGTGCTTCATATACTCAAAGGACTGCAGACAAGACTATAGGGACAATGGAAAATCTTGTCAAAAATCATGTTGAATCATATACCTGCCAGGTCTTATGTGTCGTGCTTTTTTCCTCCCTTTTCTTCCTGTTGCTTTCTTCCCTCACTCTTTTTGTAAGATTTTGTTCATGTTTTATAATTTAACAATTCACTCAAATTCTTGAGGGGAAAAAAAAAGGCCAAACAGACTTTGAAAAGTGATGGAAGGGATTAGATCATATTTAATTCTTTTTATATAGTAGACCAAAGGATCAAAAATCCTCTTTTTCTACATCAAAGTTGCTCTGTGCTCCTGTGGATTTTACTTGTTTCACAAGCTACAATAATTCTTGCTTGGTTTTTTTTTAATGGCAACAAAAAATGTTCTCTCAGTATGACAATGGTGTACTAGACCTATCAAAAGGGAAGTGTAAAACTCTTTGTCAGGGCAAGTTCTTCTAATACCATCTGAAGTTTGATTTGTGGCACTCCAGAGGGTAATAAATGACTACCTTTTTATTGGGGCAGGTGTTCTTAGGAAGATGATCATCACACTTCAGGCAATGAGAAGGGATATTTACATGATGTGTGCCACACTGCCAGCCAACCATATTTTGTTAGAGTGTGCCCAGTCTCACAGCTTTCCCTGTTAATGTTTAATAGGAAAAGAAGCAGGACCCAGCACATTAGTTCTCCAGCATTGCAAAATGAGTTTGGAAACTGCACTAGGATTGCTAGCAAATTTTTTTCAAATACCTGGCTAATTGCTGTTAATAAGTTGGTACTAAGAAGGCACTGGATGGTTGAATCAAACAAGCATGTGGCAGTTGTAGGATAACAAAGTGTTACTTTACTATAAATATTTGGGTGGGGAGCAGTTGTGCAGTCCTAGTCAAACTCTTCTTCTGCAAAACAAAGGAAGATTTGATGCCTTAAGTTTTAGCTTTCATAGTTTTCAGATTCTGTACTGTTTTAGTGTGTAACTCTGAACTTCATATTAAGTGTTAGTAAGTTCTCTTTGCAGAGTAGTTAGACAAAACAATCCTTTTCCAGCTTGAGAACCAAGGACAACCATTACAGCCTCAGGCCCAAAAAGCATAAACAGTGGTGAATTGAAGAAGGAACCAGGAGGATGAAACTTAGTAACCTGAAGCTGTAACTTTTACAATTAACCCCGATGTGTAAATGGACCAAAATTTATAAAAGTGTGAAAACTCATGACCATCATCCATCTTGTGACCATCTTGGGTCCATCCTGGGTGTAGCCCTGCACAAACTCTTGTACTGGCCAAGATGTATCCTTTTAAGGCCTTTTAATAAATACCTACTTAATTCTCTTAATTCTGTCTACTCTCTGTTCCAGATCAGCCTCTCTAGGCATCAGTTCGAGTCCTCTTCCTTGCAGACATTGCTCCTCATGATATTATGTTGACATTTGTTTGTGTGTCTGTTTGAAGTTGTGTGCTAAAGTGCTGCTAATTTAGCTCAAGTTTTGGCACTCCTAGAGATGAGAAGTTGTGTAAAATGGGCAGAGCCACAGAAGGGGGGAGAGCTACTTTCCCATGGTTTGTTTCCAGCAATTGCAGACTTCTGCTGCTTGGAGTAGTTCATGAGCTGGTGTTACCTGCTCTTACTCCAGGGCAGCAAAACTTGAGTCAGATTAGCTTATCAGTATAGTGCAGTATAGTCTTAAAATAAATCTTTTCATGGAGGTGGATTTTTCCCAAGATAGCCACTGAAATATTCATCCAATGCAGTAATGTCAGTATGCTTGTTTATCTGCTATCACTGCTATTACTGATGTGAGGAAGGGCATTGCTATGCCATTTACAGTACCTGAATTAATTGTTTTGTTGTCTAGGACTATTTCATTGACTTGAATTCTCTTCTTGCTCAGTTAGTCCTGCTCTGCCCTGTTTAGTAGAATACCTTAAATATCTATACAATTTGTGATACATTCCCCTTTGTGAAATAAACAAGGGCCATCTTTATGTTCCTAAGTGCATGGTAGCTGAAGGGAACAAAAGTCATCAGCTCTTCTGCTGAAATTGATGCCATTGACTCGGCCTGCTTCAATCATCCAGTGTGTATTCAGCATGTGTCATGTGCAAATAATAACTGGGAAACTGTGAGCTGGGAAACTCCCCATGATGTATGCCTTGGAGCTTATGGAATGCAACTGCCAGCTCTTGCTCAATCAGTGATTCTGTGTGCTTTAACAACAGCCACCAGTGGACACACTGGTAGATGTAAACTGCCATCTTGTGCCATTCAAGTTTCACCACAATAAGTAGTCTGGCTTACAAGGTCATTTCCAGAAAATCCTGAAGGAGAGGAACAGAACACTAAATGTCATTACTTTTCAGTGCTTTGCCATTATCTGATGACAAAACTAATTATTACTGGAAAGTGTTGTTTATTTAAACAGTAATTCTTTAATACATCATGTTGAGAATATTCTCAATGGGATCAAATAATTCCTTATAATATTAATCAGTGAGTGTGACCATGTTCACAGGGGTCTTAGGATGAGGGAAGAGACGAGGATTTGACTCCATGTTTCAGGCTTGATTTACTATTTTATGATATATATTATATTAAAACTATACTAAAAGCATAGAAGAAAGGACTTCATCAGAAGGCTAGCTAAGAATAGAAAAAGAATGATAACAAAAGGTTCTGTCTTGTACCAAGAGTCCGAGCCAACTGACTGTGATTGGCCATTAATTAGAAACAACTCTATGAGACCAATCACAGATGCACCTGTTGCATTCCACAGCAGCAGATAACCATTGTTTACATTTTGTTCCTGAGGCCACTCAGCTTCTCAGGAGAAAAAATCCTAAGGAAAGAATTTTTCATAAAAGATGTCTGTGACAAGTGAGGAGAATGAAATCATCCTCAAGAGAATAATTATTGGTGCCACAACTAGTATGCAGCAGAAATTATTGTCAGGTACAGACAGGTATGGATGTCTTGAAAGGGCATCCTTAAAGGCAGCAGATGAAACTGAAATTTATGATCTTGGTATAGTGACTTAGAACAGAAAACAGTGAAGTCACTGAGCAAGTTGAAAATCATCCATGAATTTATGAATCCCAGCTCCCTCTCTCACCGAAGTCGAATTGTGTGGAAGAGCCCCAAATATTGTCTGTTTTTCTGTTCCACTGAAAAAGCAACTCGCTAATCAGGAGCTGCAATGCTCTTCACCATCCAGAGGTCTTGACATGCTCAGTGGAAGGAAAGGACAAGGTACAGAGGGCCGATGTTTTGGGTTCAGACCAATTCTGCCCTGCATCAGAGAGGTGGAATTGGGAAGAGGGTGCTTGAGAGGGAAAATCCAGCTCAGGCCCTCTGCAGGTGTTCCTGCTTTTTCTCACCATAATCATCACCTGAAGTGCTAATGATTCTGCTTTTCAGAGCAGTAACTAAGGCAGTTTCTTCCATCTCTAAATTAATAAACTTAGTAAATCATATCCAGCATTATCTTTAGTGGAAAGTTTCACAATTTATACTGGTACTTACAAGGTCAATAAGCTCTCTGCTCACAGTACAGTAACAGGGATGTGTGCTCTCTACTTACAGTACAGTAGAGCTTTCCTTGGCAATATAAAAATCTGTCCAGACACATAAAAGGTATGTTTCAGTTTTGTTGCACATTGGCATGTAACACTTCACAGTGACAAATATAAATCCCAGTTCTGATTTTAGATTCCTAGCCAAAAGCAGTAGTTAAGTTTTGTTCTTTCATACAATTTGGGAGGTCTCTTTTGAGATACATTTTCTCATAAGACTCCAGATGCCTTGTATGCAAGGCAAGTTCTAGAGGCACTTTAGCCTCTAGAACTTGCCTTGCACACAAGGCATCTGGAGTCTTATGTTTCCCAGTTTCATTATTTGCACATGACACATGCTGAATACACACTGGATGATTGAAGCAGGCTGAGTCAATGGCATCAATTTCAGCAGAAGAGATGATGACTTTAGCACAGCACTAAAAGTTGTATCAGCTGACAGGTCCTTATTTTCGTTTCATCTTCCATTTTCACTGGCACATTGTGATCTCCTGTGCTTTTCTGTAGTTCTTGCTTTATGCATCTCACCTGCCACAGAGAAGACAAATTTTCATTGTTTACCTTTGGTGCTAAAGCTTGGGAAGGGACCTTGTTTCTTCTGAAGAAATGTATGTTGAGCTTCTCAAGTTGTTCATTATGCAGTACAGTTGTTATGCTCACTTCACTTGTCAACCTTAGTCTTTAAGTGCATATACAGATACAGAACTTTGTCAAGTTTCTGAACTGCATTCATGATAATCTCTCAGCTGGATGCTAAAGCTGCTGAAATTTGCACATAGTAGGGTGAGCATTTTCCCAGTTAAAGCAAAACCTGTTTTTAAGGATCTTTCAACAGTTCTTTGTTCAGTATTAAACTGTTAGTTTTTTAATAGGAAGAAAAGACTCCAGCTGCATCAGGCTTATTGTAGAAATTATTGTATAGTTTTATGGCTTGTATTGTTCAGCAAGCCTGACAAGATGATACTAATGCTCTCTTCTGGTCATAAATTCTGTAAGATGCTTAGATACCACATGGTTATATGTTGGCATAAATATGCTGATGGATACAGTTGTAATTAATTTTTAGACATTTCTTGTAATTATTCCAATGATGGATGCCTATATTTGTCCACAATCTACTCGTGAAAATGTCCCACTCTATTACTGCTTCTTGTAAAATTTAATGGCTGCAGAGTCTGAAGTTGTGGTTCTGCTGTCGCATTTTTGTTCTACAGGTGTACTTGTGGATCCCCTAAAATTACAAGCTGGACTGCACACTAAAGCATGGAATTAGGTCCTAGGCATTGCAGCCTAGTACGATGCCTAGTGCTTGAGAAGGGCTCTTTGGAAGGGCAGGCTAATGGGGCTGCTGGTGTTGTTAGATCATGGATCTGAAGTGCTCCAGGTGGAAACAGCAGATGGGTGAAGAGGTAGATATTAACTTTGAGGCTGAGCATTGTTTCCTGAAGGCCTGTTTCAGAATTTTGGGAGGATACACAACTTCTCTTGTCCTCACTGAGAAGTTGTTTGTGCTGCTGTTCTACACTAGGTTTTAACTACCAGTGCATCTCAGTGGTTTTCTATTGGAATGGAATCCCAATATTTGCAGGTGGAATGTGCCTGGGCTGCTCTGGGCCTTGGCTCCTTGGCCAGAGGCAGCAGCTGTGGCATCCCCCACAGGGACACCTCTGGCTGGCTGGAAATTGCAGCTAGGCACCAGAAACCAAGCCCAGGCTTGGGGGAAGCTCAGTTTTACCTCTGGTGAAGGTCCTTAGGTGAGGTGAAGAGAAAGGAGATGGTTTCTGATGGAGGGTTAAAATCCAGAGCTTTATTCCAAGGGCACAGATATCTGAATTGTAGTAACAGCTCCAACAGAACAATGAGCACATGGTCTCAAGGCCCTTTTAAGCCCAGGGATAGGGGGAGGGAAGAACAGGTAAGCCACCAACCAGGTGGGAGGAGGTGGGATCTCAGGGGATAATGACACTTGGCTAACCCAATGATGCCCAGGGGGCATCTTTTGAACTTCTGCCAACCACACGACAGCCTTGCTGGAATGTTAAGATTGACTGACAGCGTCTTAGCAAGGGGACAAGGGGGAGGGAAGGTTGGTACACCTGGCAAACAGGGAAGTCTAAGACTGGGTATTGCAACACACTGCAACAGTTTTCAAAGGAAGGAGTCGTGACCTCATGACAAGGTTGTGTTGGCCTATATATTTTCTTTAGTTGCAAAAACTATGGTATATATATTTTATGCTGTGCTCTCAAAAATTTCTTTGGAGATGCAAGAGATAAAAGTTGGTCAACTTACACATTTTTATTTTGCTGTGGTTCTTGACAAAAGCAAAGATATCATCAAGGCAGCAGCACTTCAGTTGCTTTTCATTTGCTTTGATGTATTTTCTAAGTGCCAACAGCTTTTAGAAGTAGGACTGTTTCAGCCAGAGCATTAGGAAAAGGCAAGTATGTGGAGCCTCTAGAAGGATTACTGCCAGGTACCACTGTTCTCACCTGAGAAAGGAAGTAAAGAAAGAATATGATGGTGGTGAACTTCATCCATGCAGAATGGAATCAAACCTTGTATAATTTAAACTACTACTAGACTGAATGAATGAAGTTCAGAGAATAAATGTGGACCATGTCCTTTTATATATTTTCCCTCCAGAGAGAATAACATGAAATACAGGTGAAAGAGATTAGCCATCTGACAGCCTTTGACCCATATGGCTTTTTATCATATATATCTTGGCAGTCTGATACTCATTCAGTCTATCTGATTGCCACATAGTGAATAAAGTATTTCCATTTTTTTAAAGCATGGAAAAGATGCCAATATTCTATGAAAGGAGTTTTGCATAAACATCACTGTTTCCTTAGCAAAGAATGCATCTTTCTTTTATCTTCAACCAAAAGGACTTGAAATTTGCCACTTCAAATGAAAATTTGAATACTGAAGCATTAAGTTGATGGAGATTAGCAAAGCAGTAAATGTTAGCAAATTGTGTACTCTTCAGTGTGCTGTCTTTGTCCAAGCTTTCTTTGTCAATGAAATGCTGTATCCAAAGATGCACTTACCTTGGAATTTAGGAAAAAAATACTGATCTTTGCATTTGAACAGCTGGTAAGCCTTAGAGAAAAAAAATTGCTCATCTTTCTTTCTGATGCTTACTTTCATAGGGTATATATTTATAACCTTACTGTTCTAATAATCTTAAACAACTAGCCCTGAAAATAACTGAAGCGTGACTTTGTTGCAATTTATCCTTCTTGCTGAAAGGAATTAAATAACATAAATCAAGTGTTAGTGGAAGCATTGCCTTGGATTTTAGATGCTTTTCAGGGCCTCTTATAGAAAGCTCTCTTTGCATTTCTTTGTTAAAAATGCTCTGCAGGAGGAAAAATATCACTTGGGATCTATCTCTTATTCCATGAATGTTGTGTTGATAGCAACAGGATACAATGGGTGTCAAAAGAGCCAGGTGCAAGAATTGCTGTCTAGGTGCACAGCAACACTGTGTGCACATGAGTTCAGGTCCATGTGCTATTTGGTACTTGGTGAGACTGGTGCCAGTGACAGCACTGGTCATATATGACATGAGGACTGGAGAGAAAGCCTGAACTTCTCTGCCATCTCTCACCTTTTCTAACTATCTAAGAAAGGAAAGAGGAGAAAGGAACATGATCTGAAAAATTCTCACTCTTGGTGACAATTTGTAGATATGCTAATAATTTTTAATTTGGTTCTAATTTTTATTGCTTGTTGTTATGGTTTGATGCTGGTGCAATGTCAGTGCCCCCATGAAAATATATTTTCCCTAGTGTCTGCTGTGAGATGTGACCAGGAATTGAGCAAAGCAGGCTCCAACTTAGGAATAAAAAAAAAAAAACTTTATTGACCTACAACTATATGAGAAAAAGAAACACACAGAACTCAGAATGAAAATCTTCCAAAAACATTCCTCTTCCCCCCACCAAATTCCAACACATCACAGTAAGACAAAACCTTGGATTCTCAATTCAGTTACCACCCCTCAGATCACCAACTCTCAGTCCACCACCACCCTTCAGATAATCAATTCTCAGCTCATCAAGAAGAGAGGAGTCCCTCTTGTACCACAGGCTTCCCTTGAAAAGTTGAAACCAGTTGAAACCTCGTGTGTTTCCATGTCACTCGTGGCACCACCTGGAGAACATCCGCCATCCTGACATCTTCCTTCCATGTCCAGTGCTCTTACCACTGCACATGGACCATCACTGCACTCTCTTGGCTCCAAACCATTGCCTCCCCCTAAATGCAGTCTCTGTGTCACAGGAAAAATGGTTCCGTCCATGGTTATACAAGAAAAGTCCAGCCAAAGGACCCTCCATCATCTCCCCCACTTAGGATTCTTCTCAACTCTTCTGATATCTTTCACTTGGATGGATTTTCATCACACTTGCCCATTTCCTCCTATTTAATCTCTATTTCTCTTCTCATTCAGATCCAGGAGAAACAGTATTTTTAAGGTTACCATAATCCAAGAAAAGGGTTAAAATCTCAGGCTCTGCCTGTCTGGAGCTCCCACGCTGCCCTGCCAGGCACCTTCTCACTGCACCCTTGCTGCACTCCCCCCTTCTCCTTCGGCCATGCTGCTAGCACATGATATCAGATTTCAAGGCGGCACAGGCACAGACACCAGCTCGCTCTCTCTCTCTCTCTCTCTCTCTCTCTCTCTCTCTCTCTCTCTCTCTCTCTCTCTCTCTCTCTCTCTCTCTCTCTCTCTCTCTCTCTCTCTCTCTCTCTCTCTCTCGGGGGGCTGCCCGATGCCTCTCAGTGCTCCTCCACCCTTCCATCCCCAGGGGCCTTCACCTCCCCTCTCTGTGCAAGGCCCGGCTCACCTCATCCGGCCGCACGGCTTCCCCTCCCCAGCTCAGCCCGCAGCCGGGCAGGGGAGCTCTGACCGCCTTCAGGGACTGAACCCAAGAGAGCTTCCCCCTGGGAGTTCTCTGCTTTTAACCCCCTGTGTTCTCAGAGGCGTATCCACGTTTGAGATTATTTTCTCCTTGATGTGCAGAAGCAAAAATTGTTCCTGAGAATGTATCTATTGATATATGTATATGTTTGAACCGTGCAAATGACTGATACTGAGTTATGTCAGTTTGCCACATCTGTAAGCTATTTAAGCCTCGAGGGCTAACCCCTGTTGCTATTGCTGGTATAGTTAATTTTTGGTAATCTGGACATGATTGAACAATTCCTTTTGCCTGATTCTGAGAGATGTTAAACATTCTTACTGAGGCAGGTGCATTTTGATGATAGAAAGCATGGCTCATTCTGGCTTGTTCGATAACATTGATAAGAGTATTCTGTATTGACATGGCTAACAAATCAGCCATGGCATTGCCTTCTGCTAAGAAACCTGGAAGTGAAGAATGTGAACAAATGTGCATTATGAAGGAAGGTTCCTGTATACTTGGTCATTGGAAACCTCTTTTAGCAGAGATCCTTCTGCTCTCTCCACTACACCTGCAACATAGAATGAATCAGTTACTAATTTAAAAGGAAACGTGAATTTTGAAGACCTGTAAGACTGCCATTAACTCTATTATTTGTGAAGAAACATCTACTTCCTCAATATCTGATTCCCAATTTTTGGTGTCTGGATTTTGCCAAGCAATCACAGATTTTTTTTTACTTCCTTGAACCATCTGTAAAAAATGTGATTGCATCTAGGGGTGCATGACTTCTTAAAGGCTTATGAATTAATTTTAAAGATGAATTTAGTAGCTCATGTTTGGGACAATTGAAATTTTTCCTGTGCAAATTGAAATTTTTCCTGTACAATTTTCTAAGGCAAATTGCATGACCTCTGAATTTTGAATTAACCATTCCAAATAGAGGAATGTGACAAGCAAAAAGATTTCTGCAAAATCCTTTCCTGGAAGGGAAAACATTCAGGATTTAGCCTTTATAATCAATTGCAATATAATTTCAGGGCAAGTTTTTATAGTTTTACCCAACTGACAACATAGGAAAACCCACTCTTAAGATTATCAGGTGGTCCTTCTTCTTTAGATCCCACTGGAATATTAGACCATGAAGCTGTGGACTCTCCCCTAAAACTGTGAACAAAAAAGACAAGTTAGGATTATATCAATGAGCCTGGAGTGATTGGATGGCTGGCATCACTTTATCTAAAGCACTTTGGGCTTCTTTGTTGAATTCTCGTGGTGAGTTTAAAGCCGTGTCTCTTTCCAACAGATCAGACAAAGGGGCTAAGTCCTGGTTTGAAATGCCTAGCAGTGGACGAAGCCAGTTCAGAGTCCCTACTAGCTGCTGCACTTCATTCAGTGTTTTTGAATTTTTCCTTAGTTGGAGTGGTTGTGGAGTTACAGTTTGCTCTCTGATTCTGTATCCTAAATATTTCCAGGGAGGAAGTGTCTGTATTTTGTCCTTCGCTGCTGTGAGTCCTGCTTTCTCTGCTGGTGAGAATGGCCTGATCTGTTGTCTTCTGCATTGATTCTTGGTCCTTTGCTGCTACTAAAATATTGTCCATATAATGCAAGATGAGGGAATTTGGGTACCTTACACGAACTGAGGAAAGTACTTCTGCTACAAAACACTGGCATATACTCAGAGAATTACACATACCTTGAGGAAGTATGAGCTAATGGTACCTTCTTTAAAGGAACTGTTAGCATTCAGAAACAGATAATCACGGAATGATTATATGCAGGTGCTTTTATTGAAGAGCTCTGGGTGTCAGGTGTACAGACCCAAATCTGACTCCAACATGGGTTCAGGATGAACATGTTTTTATATCCTTACTGTTATATAACTTGCATATTAATTATTAAACTCATATTGTTCTATTGTATACATTGTTTTCATCCAAGCATGGATTTTTGTAATTTCCATCAAACCCCCCAATATCGTTTCTCATGATTCTTGTTACAATTAAACAATAATTATATCCAATTACCGAACAACCATCGCATTTAACAATCATATAATTTATCATAGTCATTAAATAATTATACAGGTGCAGCCTAACCTTTTCCCAGGGCCTACCAGGCCTATCCTTCCTTTCTAACTCCCCTGAATACTCCATGATTTTAGAATCATTTTATCCATATACTATCAGAGAATGCTGATTTATTGATGGGATGGAAAAGGCAAATTGTGGTGCATCATCTGGATGCAAATGAATATTGAAAAAGCAGTCTTTTAAATCAATAACCATTAACTTCCAGTCCTTTGGAATCATAACAGAAGGTAAACCTGGTTGTAAAAAACCCATTTCTTGAATCACTTCATTAACCCTTCTGAGCTCCTGCAATAACCTCCATTTCCCACTGTTTGGCTTTTTAATTATGAAAACTGGAGTGTTTCAGGGGCTGGTAGTTGGAGTTAGGTGACCTTTGTTTTAACTGTTCCTGTACCAACTGCTCTAATACAGCAAGTTTCTCTACTGGTAAGGGCCATTGGCTGACCCAGACAGATGTGTTAAGACGTCCACGTGACTTTTAGTGTGTTATGTCCATCAACAGCTTTTGTTAAAATTCTCAGTCCCCATTGGGAGAGAATGTCCCTTCCCCAAAGAACCATATCAGCTCCTACTATAAATGGTTTTGTGGTGGCAACACGACCTTGAGGTCCCTCAAATATGACAAAGTGCAAGCTACGATAGCTTTCACAGTGACCACCAATAGCTGCCAGTTGGTCCAGTGTGGGTATGATGGTCCAGTCCTGTGACCATTTTGATTTTCATATCAGAGTGACATCTGCTACGGTATCTATCAGGCCAACGAGGGTGATGGCTTTCCCAAGATGCTTCAGGACACAGGAGAGTTGAGGCCACCCTCAGCTGATGTGCCTGGTCCAAGCGATGAGGGATGTGTTGCTCCATGACTCTGGTAGGAGAAAATCTTGTGCTATGGTTAGTCCTCTAGGCAGGAAACATGGAGAGTCTGGACATAAAGCTAATACAGTGATTTCTTGTGAACAACTGACATATAACACAGTTGGAATGATACACAAACCTTCTGCATGAGATCTGTTCACTCCCACTATTAAAAACTGATGTGGTTGTGGTTCAGGGCTCTGCTGTCCTGTGGATTTTGTTAGCATCGCTGGCTGGGCTGTAGACTGCTCCAGTCTGGTACCTGGGGACATTGTGCTCCATAGTCCTGCAAAGATCTGCTGCAGTTCTGTACTTGGTGGCCTGTGGTGGTCTCTAGCCTTTGGTACAGTGGTTCTTGTGTCATGGCAAGCCACTGAGCCATGCTTGCCTGCAAGTTTCCTGGAAGATGGCAGAGACAACCCTGTGCTGGGTGCAAACTGTTAGTATTTTGACAAAGACCTCTATATCCACTGTTTTTTGGAGGTGGCCTCCTTCGTAGCTTAGGACCTTGTCTCTTCAAGTGCCCTCTTTGACCACAGGAATAGCATGTATCCTTTGGCATCTGTTGGTTTTCAATTGCCCCTTTAATTACTGTTAGAGGCTCTGCTAGGGTTTGTGTCTGAATTTTTACAGCGTTTTCCTTCTGCTTTAGGGTGTTTTTGCAGTTGTGACAGCATTAGCCAATACCTCTGCCTGCATGGCTGCTGTGTGTTTACAGGTACCCCGGTGATTGCAAGCATCCACTAGCTGTGTCAGGGTGGGCTTGGGGTCTTGTGACAATGCACGTTAATATTCTTTTGCAGCTTGGATTCGCATTAGAAATTGCAAGCCATTTTAATAACTGTTGTCTGGCATGTACTATAGGAATTTGCTTATCCAATGCTAATTTTAAACGGTCCAAAAATTTAATGTATGGCTCATCCATCCCTTGTTTAATTTCTGTGAAGTCTAGTTCTGGTTTATTCCCGTCAGGCACCTGGAACAGGGCAGTCTTTGCTGCTTCCTTAACATTCTGAAGGATTTATCTATTGAGTATCCTTGCCTATCTTTGTGGTCTGTGTAGGCTCCCTCCCCAGCCAGCTGATCTAGTGTCATATTTGCAATGGCTGAAGTTCTTGCATAACACATTAAAAGGTTATTTAGCAAACGTTTCCATGCCAGTTCCCAGAGACAATACTTTGTTGGAGACAGCAAAGACATACAAAGCTGCCTTAGATCATAAGGCGTGAATACATTTGCTGAAAAGGTGACTTGTAATAGACCTCTGAAATATGCTGATTCTCTTCCATATGAATGAGATGCTTTGCACATTTCTTTTATTTCTGCAAAGGTTATCTGTTCCTACTGAGGTCCTTTTTTCCCCACCGACATTATATCGGACTGGAAATACTGTTAACTTCGACGCGATTTCCCATTCTCCTTCCTGGACTGCATCCTTTCTTATCCTTTGCCAGGTATCTGTGCCTCCTTATGTATAAAACTCGTCCTCAGATTTAAGGGGTGTGAAAAATGCATGTATTTTATGATTTTGATTTTCGCAAATATTAAAATTAATATTATATGTGTGGTGGTAGGAAGTAATGCTGTATTAATTCTCTTAAGTACTGTGTTAAATATAGTTTTAAGTTATAAAAATTGTTAAAATAGAAACTATGCTATATAAGATGCTTTGTTTAACAGAAAGGACTTGCAGTGAGATAGCAGCCACAGGACACCTAAATCTTTCTGAGAAAGGGAATTTATTGCCTCCTATCAGAAGAAACGAACTTCTTCCCGCCTTGAAGGCGCTGTTAGGATTAGAAGGAAGAAGTTGGCATTGACCAGACAGAATCCTGTGTTTGAATGGAATTTATGCATCATGCATGAAGTGTATGAATATGCAACAGGCCATTGTTTTTAAGGGTTAATCTTTTGTTGGCAGGGGTCCTTTTTCGAGCTCGTGATGCCCAGAAAAAGCTACCTGGACGTCTATAACTCTTTGCTTTTATTGTCTCATATTGTCCTGATTTAAATTGTCCAAATTATTATGACTCTAATTGTATTACTATTTTTATAACTATTTTATTGCTATTAAACTTTTAACAATTTCAAAAGCAGGTGATTGGCGTTTTTCACAAGGGGTGTGGGAATATCTTTTGTTTTGGATCGGCACTTCCGGGCTGCCATTTTGGGTAGGGTCATTTCTGGGGGGTCACCGCCGGCTCCCCACTAGGCAGAATGGAGGCGCGCTGTCCCGGGCTGGGCACGGGAATTAGGGGCAGGGAGACCGACCAGGCTCGGCCCACAAAAGGGGAGTGTCCCACATCTGATGGGCAGGAGCTTAGGGATGAATCGGAAAGGGAACCCTGGGAGCCCAAGGAGGATGGAACCCCCCTATGAAGGGCAGACCTCAGCAGCTCTGAAACATGGCGCCAGCCATGTGTGTTATTATCCTCACAGAGCATGGATCCGGGTTGGCTTTTTTCAGTTGTACTGCCAAAATTCACCGATTTAGTGTGTCTGAGGTTACTTTTGAGAGGAAACCAAGGGGAATTTGTTGGGGTGGGTGGTTTAGGAGAGGTGGGTTGCAGACTGGTCTGGCCTGGATGAGTCTGGTTCCCTTCAGAGGCAGAGGAGGAACAGGATCGGGAGCGCTGGCCGTGCCGACTCCCGCCTGCCCTCCTGGGGCCAGGGGGGTGCTTCAAGGCGGGTCAGGGACTGGGTTGGGGTCTTGGAATCTCTGCTTCCCCTCCTTTTTGCTGTAGCCTGCGGTCTGCTCTCTCTCTGCTCTGTGGTGTTCTGTGGCTTGCTTTTCACTCTGCAAGGTTACAAACTGTAATACCATCAAGAATATTGAATGCAGCTTTAGGCTGGACTTCTTATTCTTTTCCAGACTGTATAATCTAAGTCCCACAGCATCCCAGAACTTTAGTGTAAGCACCTCAGACGTAATAGGGTTGGGAATTCTGTGAAAACCTATCTGTTGAGGTTTTTAAGCTGTTTCTTCTCAAACTTTACATCTTGAATTTCTAATTTATAGTTCAAATAAAAATAAAGATCCTGCTCAGCCACAGACAGCCTGTTCCCCATTCTAACTCACCCAATGATGGTTTTCAGAGAAGCTATCCTGCTTGGTCTGACTCCCCTCATCTGGAAACACAGCAGTGCCTCAGCCTTGGCTCAGCCAATTACAGATCTCTGAAGAGGTCCTTAGGACTTCGTAGCGCATTCTCCAGCTTGTCCCGGTTTCAGCCCCTTCTCACTGGCCTGGGCTTCAATCCGTGACCCCTCTCTAATGGCCTCAGATCCTCCTTTACCTGGGTTTTTTTCTTTGGCGCCACAAAAACCCAGTCGCAGGCCTGCACACCCCAAAAATGCAAGGCCAAGGAAAAAATGTCCTATTTTGATTGAGGGCTAATAAAAAATTCCAGACTGTGTCTCTCAATATGAGAAATCACCAGTTCAGATGCCAGGTGATATAAGGGTTTCCTCTAGCCAGGTATTATTAGCTCCTGGAGATCTATATCACACCCAAGGTGGCTCAGCCACCTCAGATGGCAGAAAATCAGCAGGATGGCTTCTTGGAAACAGAAAAGTTTTAATAAAAGGTAAAATAATAAAAGACAAAGCTCTTTACAGAGAAAAAAAGAGCCGGGGGCAAGAGGCTCTTGCTCCTGGTAAAACACCTCATAAAAGTGATTGGTTTCTTTTGTTCTCTTCTTTTTCTAGTAAATTGCTTAGGCGGGACCTTTTGGCTTCTGTCCAATTGGTTGTGTTTAAGTTTGAGGTGAAGTCCCCAAGGTCCTATCAGGTGTCTTTTTACCTAATTGGGGATAGAAACTATTGGGCTTTTTTCCTTTTTAAGGAGACAAAAGATAACTTTGTCACTCCGTCAATAGGGGGCACATTCCTACAGCCATCAACAACTGTCTCTGTTGGACAAGACAATATTAAAAAAAAATGTGACATTTACTTGGAAAGCAGCATCATTTACAGCTTGCTCTATCTTTTGATTCTCCTGAGGCTGACTGTGCTCTCTGTTCAGTGCACTTGTGCTGGAGGTGAGCCAGTGTTAGTTGAAGAAGGCTACTCCATTGTTTATTGGAAGTTCTGGTGAACAGCAAACTTTGGTCTCTCTGGGTTGCCCATGCAGCTGGCTCCTGGAACTGCAGCTGGTACTCTTCCCTGTTAGACCATCCTAAAAGTTTATAACAGGGCCCTTCTGGTGGTGATCAGGTCAGGCATCTGATCACTCTGTCTCCAGAACCAGGCTTCCCTCATGGGTGGAAGACCTGACAAGATTGTGAATCTCTATACTTCATTATTTGAAACAAATAAAAATTTGGTGGTGGGGGTGGTGGGGATTTGTTGGTTGGTTGGTTGATTTTTTGTGGGGTTTTGTTGTTGGTTCTTTGTACATGGTTGTTTTTAGGTTTGTTTTTTTTTTTGCTTAGCTTCTGGCTTTAAAATAGGTCTGAGTAATTGTGAAGATAAGATTTAATGTAAACCATCTTTAAAAGACAGATACCAGAAACCTTAAAAATCTGTCTTAATCAAAATCTGTTTTCAGTGTCTGTTTGAAGGATTTTCTAATATTGCAAAATAAACTGCATAAGGTATTTATGGATTTCCCACACAGCTAAATGTATTATCACTGCTGGAGAGCTTAATCCATACCACAGCTTTGGTGATGCCTCATCTTTCTGCCTGGTGAGGCTGCTTAATCTATCATTGTGCCAGAGGAGCACTCTTCCTGCCTACCTGGCGTGGCAGTGTGAGGGGAAGAGTCCCCTCTGTGGTTGTGATGCCTCGGAGGGGCTGCTGCTGTCTGCTCCCTCCTTGATGATTGGAAAAAGGTACCCAGAGAGGCTGCTGGTAAAGCACCCTGGGCATGGGGGCTCAGGGCTGACAGCAGCCCACTGTCAGCTCCCCAGTGCCAGGCTGTAGGACAGTCATGTCTAGTGTTGTTTGCACCAGAAGGGTGGGTGAGTCTAGTCAGAGCTCAGGGTTTACCTTGCCTTTGTCCTTTTCAGGCTCACCTGCACCTCTCAATCCCCAAAGGAGAAGCATTTACCTGTTGTCTTTTATGTTCATAAGATGCCATGTTTCTTTCAAATCAGGATTGTGAGGGTACAGCTGCCTTGTAACTTGCTATAACTATACTCCAAAAGCCTGACTTTAGGCCAGAATCTGGAGTTCTTGTTAGGCACACTGTCATATTGCATCCCAGACCTACTTGTTTTAAAACAGAAGAATGCTGTAAACCAGTAATTCTTTACAGTTTTCAAAGCTTAGAGTGTATTGTTAGCTCCCTGCTGGAGGGCTTTTTTCAGTTCCCAAGTTTATCAGGTTTTTATGTTGAGTCTCTGTGTTCTTGTATCGGTTCAGGCAAGAACAGTCCCACTCATGTGCTGCATTGCTTCCTTCATGTCCCTGCTTCACACTGGAATACAGAATTACTCACAAAGCCAGGGGTTTTTTCAAGACCTGCCTGTTAATTATTTCTTCTCCATAGAAACAAACATTTTTCTGTAGTTACTCACACAGGCTCTGCACACAGAGGCTGAGCTGAAGGGCTCAGGTACCTGTTGCTTTTGACACATTGCCAGGATTTGAGGCTTCCATAGTTTTATTCTGTCACGATTCCTTTCATTCCCTCTGGAAATGAGGGAAAGAGCTCAGAGATGTGAAGGTAGACTGTGTTTCAGATGAGTCTCGTACAGTGACTTTTTTGTTGCTGACTGTCTATTTGCTTATATAATTCTAATTACTCTTGCTAAAATGTAAAATAAACATTTTCTAAAGTTTGACATCAAGCTGACTCATGCTCCTTTGCCAGTCATTCCATATTTCAGTGATTGAAGACTTTTTTTCTTGGTGAAAAGTACTTTATTAAAAATAAAGGTTGTGTGCATTTTTCATTTGTCACATCTTGAAACTTGAATTTGAGCTGGTAGAAGAAAAATGTTCTTTTTATGCATTTTATGGGATAAAATAGTTGTCTTTTTCATGTACTTTTTCTCAGTAAAGGAATGTGGTCTGGTTGGTTTCAAAAAATGCATTGTCCTAAACGTACACATATGTAGGAATCTGTCTCCAAAAGGCTCCAAAACTCATGGATGAAATGTTAGAATCTATAGGTGTGAGTGTAAGGCATGAACCAGATTTCTTTTGCCAGACCCACCTGCTTACAAAGGCTTACATGTGTGCAGCCAGGGTTGTTTAGGTTGTTTAAATTTTAGAAATTACTGGAAGTGAGCTCAGAGTGAGAAACACCCGTGTAATGGTTCAGATACACTGGATGTCCTGTGCCCCACTGCCTTCAGGTTGCCAGACAAGAGACAGCGGATGATCTCTGCAGAGGCTTGCAGGATTTAACCCTCTTTGTTGAGTGCTTGTGGGTCATGCCATAAAAATATGCCTGAAATAATTGCTGGTTTCCAAACTGCCCTGGAGGGCCATGAGCAACTATAGTTCAAAGGAATGAGCAAATGTCTGTTGAAAATTACTCTGATTATCAGGTTCTGCACAGCAGGACTGGCTTGTAGTAGACGGATCTTTAATACTGCATCCAGAAATGTGGAGAAGGTGCACGATATGAGAATCTGACACTGAGAAGCTCAAGCTCTTGCGCCCTGCTTGCTGCAAGTAGTTTTAGTTTCTCTTGATCCCAGTGGGGTTGTTTGGGTGCTGGTGCTGTAATTGTTACACAGTTAATTGTCCTAAGGAATCCTGAAAGACATCTTCCCTTAGTAATTTTGCATGGGATGGAGCTGGATCTGAAACCTGGGCTAAACTTCCTTATCCGAGTGAACTGCTTAAAGAGGGTGTACAAGGGGCATCAATAACCAGAACAATGCTGGGATGGGGTGGGGGGGAGGGGGTTAGTGTTTGTTATATTATGTTTTGGTCCAGAAACTTCCTCTATGAATTCATTTCCTTTATATTGCCTAGATCTTAGATTTACTAGACTAGAGAATAAAATGTACCCCATTAAATTCTCTGGTTTGGTCAGTGCAAACTGCAGAGCTGTAAATGATATATATTCGTTAATTATTAAAAATTCAGATGTGAAATGTGAGCTTACATCTTTGCAGTTATCTAGTAAGGTACAAGAAAATAAGTTTAATTAAACAAGTGTATCTTGGAAACATAAAATAACAATTCCATGTTGGTACTAATTTCAGAATGTGTTTGAAGTACGTTGCAGTAGAAGGACATTTGACTGCCTTTCAGTAATCATCAACTTGTGTAAAACAAACCTCAGACCATTCCCTTTGTGCTGTTCTGATCAGCAAGCTAAGCTGTTTTTTCCAAAGATGAAGATGTCTCTAGCAGATGTCCTAGCAGAGAAGTATGTTCTAATGTTGTGTGATGTGTGGAGTGTGCACTTGAGATACCACTTTGTGGAATCTGGAAGTGGTAGGAGAGTGTCTTAATTTTAATAGTTAACTTGAAGCTGATTTGTTCTGGGGTGCTGAGAGCTGGTCAGAAGGAGCATTACCTGACAAAAGAACAATCACTTCTCTCTACAGAAGACTTGGGATTTCTGTGACATGATTTGACCAGAGTCAAGACAAAAAAGCTTATTTTGCACGCACTGAGCTCTCTTCTTGAGCTGCAGGGTTTGAAGTTGTGGCTCTCAACTTGGGAAGGAGGGAAAAGGGATGTTTAAATAATCAAGTCACCAATTCTGGGTGTATTTGTGAAATCTCACAAATTATAAGGCTTGTAAAAAAACCCAATCAAATCAAGCCTTGTAGTGCTATACAGCAAATTCTTATGTGCAGGGTTCTGGACAGGCTTTCCTGCTCCAACAGAAAAGCTTAGAAATCAATGTTTTATGAAAACTGATTAAAAATAATGATGTGACTATAGTACAACTTTCTGCAGAAACAATTACCAGTGCTTAATCAGAAAGGTTAATTACAGGTTTGCAGTTTCCTTTTTGTTTCTTCTCCATGGTCTCCATTAGCTTTCCCAGAATTGCACAGGTTAGTGGATCCTGTGCTGGCAGAGTCCTCAGATCCCACTGCAGTGACTGAGAGGGTGGCACTGGTGGGACTGGTCCTCAGCTGTGTCAGACCACCAGTGTGTGCAGGAGAAATTCAAGCCAGTCCACAAGCTTAACAGTATTCCCCTGCCTTAAATGGTAAAAAGTTTGCACATTTCTTAACTTCAGTAAGTTTCAAGAAAACAAACATTTGATTGTCAAAAAAGTGCTTTTTAATTTTTATAGAGTAGGCAATTTTTAATAGAGAAGTTGTTCCAAGTGTCAGACACTGGCTCTGTTGTTCCAAGTATCAGACAGTGGCTCTCTACTTGCAAGTCAGGATTTCTGTGCAGTGTCTTGGCATTTAATATATGCAATTAACTCCATCTAACCTGGATGTCATCTTTTCAAAATGTGCAATAATTGTATTCAGCAGAAACTGAGCAAGGATGTCTGCAACTGGAGCTGTAGAAAATAGTCTACATCATTTATCATCTTGGTCTCCAAACAAGAAGCAGAAAAGTTCTCAAGAATCTTTAAAAGAATATTTTCAAACTAAAATTCCTTTCATATGATCTTAGAGTGCTGCTTTTTTTTCTTCAACAGAAGTGTCAACATGTGGAACTCCAAGTTGTATGAAAATAGCTGCATATGACCAGCAGCTGTGGAGCTTGATAGTTTCTTATGCAACTTAAGAACTATTTCTTCTGTTAAAACTATTTCTTTGGAATGTTTGCCTCATAAAGATTGTACAACACCTTTGCAGTTCAAAACAAAGACATTTTTTTTCCCCACAATTTGCTGTACTTTAGCTCTGGACATGGTTACATTAATTTGAAAATACATTATATTGTCAGTCTATTGTCAATGAAGAAACAGTTCTCTTGGCCTGAAAAAAGTATGTTTTGGGGATTTTTTGTTTATGGGCCATAAAGTTGAAATATTTGTTAATGTCCTGTAATTAGGAATCTGATCAGCACATATTTTTTGGAAACTTTGTATGCACATGCTCAGCTGTTACTAAATATAGAACAAATGGGAGTTTAAAAGCCCTGGGCTTATTTGTTTGATCCACTATTTCTCTTATTATTAAGCTATTTTAACTATATACTATTAGTCTGTACTATTAGCATGTATTGTTTGAGAAGCAATTACATGGTTCATCCCTTTCTGTCCATGACTACTCTGCATGGCCAGTGAACAAGTTCTGACATTTTAAAATTTGAGATGCATTTTTTCCCATCTTTGCATGTAAACATCTGATATGCATATGACACTTAGAAAAAGGTTATGTGCATAATGCTAGATTAAAGAGCAAAATAGCTAATAGGTTGTTGAGTGGTAATTTTTCAGATAATGTTCTAAAACCAGTGATTTTGTGTACTCCTTAGATATGAGTGCCATAGGTTCCTAAACTGTCTCAACTAAAAGATCAATATTTCAATAGTGCTCATATTTGCCTAATTTCTTCGTGTACTTTCCATCACTTTGTTTGCTTTTTGAAGAGGCAGAAGATGAACCTGTCAGCTATATCCTTCTAATTATGTGTTACTTCAAATGTAGACTTAATAATCTAGCTTTAGTAAATGTCTTTTTAACCATTTAACACTTTTCTATGGCTTTAAACCATATTTCAGTTACAAAATCAAGTTGTTATTTTTCAGTAAAAAATAAATCAAATGCACATCCTGCCTTGTAAGTAAGGAGATAGGGAAGGAAAAGAAATGTCCAGAGCAATAAGATCTGTTCCTCATTAAGACCATTATCTGCCTTAATGTAATCATGTTCAAGTCCAAACATCCCTTAATCAATGCAGTCTGGACAGATAACACAACAACTCTTCAGAAAGTACAGATAACACCAGTGTCAGTAGTCTGACTTAGACAGAGGCTTAAACATGCATCCAGAAAGCAATGAAACCAAGAGATAAGAGAGAGCTCTGAACCATGTCTCTGGTGACACAAGTCATATACTTCAAGTAGTAATTTTTTGATAGCTGAGTGTACTTTTCTCATCAATAAAGGCAGTATGACCAGAATGAAAAATACTTGCTGCAAGGGCAAAACTGAAATCTCTTTTGGAGAGAGGTAGTGGAGAGACCTTCAGGTGTTTCTCAGTAGCCTTTTTTAAAAGCCAACATTTTGAACACTCCAGCAAAAGAAAAGTCAATGTTGTTGGTTTTTTTCCTTTTCTTTTCCTCCTTCCCTCAACTTTTCATACTTATTAACGTGGTTTTTTCAGGGACCCAGGCTTCTGGCCAGCTAGTTTGTTGTCTGTTTTGAAGGAGTTCTCTTAACAACACTGGGGAATCAGGAGGCTAGGATTTAAATACCTTTGTATTTTAAAGTGTATAATGAAAGAAGGCCCAGGAACGTTGAGAATTATGAATGATGGTGTGACCAACAAATGGCTCCTAACTTTGGGACTGCCCACATGATTTACACCCCCTGATTATGTGACCCATGAGGAGAATGGAGGAGCTTGCCTAGTGTATGAGTGACAGGGGATTCTGCAGTGTTCGGGCTCAAGTGTTCATTTGTTTTATTTTTGTTTGGTTTTTTTAAGTCAGAAATTGGGCCAATTGCACTCAAGGGAGCAAGAAGGGTTCTGTAAGTGCAGGGGATCTCGTTCATGTGCAGCTCTGAGGGTAATGGCTCCCAAGGGGGCCTTTAAAGGATAGAACAGATCCCTGAGAGTACTGCAGGTGCTCAGGAAAGGATCTCGTTAACACTGCCCCAAAATTAAAAAGTTTAATTGGAAGAAATCGAACTAAATGATGCAGGAGAGGGGTTAAAATGGGAGAGTCTCTTCTGGTTAGCAGAACCACCAGCTGTTGATTTGGATTCCTTCCTGCCAACTCTCTCAAAGGGAGCATGGGACACCTGTCCTTGTACTGCTCCTGTCAGATGTGCTCTGAAAAGCCCTGAAGCCCTTATTCCTACTTCTTTTGGTGGATTTTGGAGAATATAAATAATGCATGTGAGACTAATGTTGTTAAAACCAGTGTTGCCTTGTGTGCCCAGCTCTCTTAACACTAGTCTTGTGAATTTTTATCCTGTGGAACAGGACTAGTGCCTAGGTCTGCATTTCTAATTGAGTCAAGGAGTTGAGCTAGGAATGGAGCTAAGATAGTGAATACTATATATATTTTAATTAAGAGCTTAAATGAATTAAGGGGTTAAGTTAGAAATGTAGTTGGCAAAGATCATATACCGTGATTTAGAGCTTAACCAGAAAACTAATTGATACCAAGTGGGATAACTGAAACAAGGTTGGGAATGACAGGTGATATATGAAGCATTGTAAGAATGCAGGAACCATAAATAGCACAGACTTCTAAGAATGAAAGGAGGTTTGGACTGTGACCAGCAGGCCAAGAAGCCCTGCCAACTTGACCTGGTTGATGAGTTTACCATGAGGAAGGTGTCCTACTTCCTCTTCAGAAGCCCATCAACCCAATTAAAAAGGACAATTGTGCAGCTGTAAGGCACATTCAGTTATATTATTATATTTATTATTATTATTATTATATGAGTTGAGAGCTAATGTTTATGTAATAGGTGCTGTAAAAACTATACTGGGAACCATCTGAATATGTAAAACCTTTTAGGATAAATAGAGAGCAGGGGATTGCAACTTTTTTACACGTCTTTGGCAGGTTACTCTCCATGTGTCCAGCACTGTAATAAATACACCCTCTTTTCAACTCTTACTAGTTTAAGAGTTGTCTGTCCATGCTTCATAATGATAGTAATGAGACTGGTCACATACAAAATCCTGCAGGGTTACAAGCAAAACCCTGGATATTTTGCATCTGAAATGGTGGTGAGATTGCCTTCTGCAGTTATTTATTCGTGGTTTTCCCTGCCTCATCAAGGCTGGAAATGGCTATAGACCAGCTAGTACTTCAGCTTTTCCATTTCTTCTTGTTATGCCTTGTTGCATCTCTAGATCAGTGGGATTGGTTGTTGTATAGGATGTGGGTGTTCTCTGTGATCCCCATTACAGTTTGTGCTCCTAGAGCATTCTAGAGGAGTAACATTTTGAAGCATAATTCTTAGTTAGAATAAAAGAAGTTTTTGAATTTCTTGAATAGAATGAACAGTTTCTTCCACATCCTAATAGACCCAAGGCAATGAATAAATGCTTTCTCCTTTTACAGATGGAAAATATGGAAGTTCCCATGCAATAAATATATTTACCATTTGTACAAGACTTGTCTCTTGTTCTAACACGAGTGGTGAAAAAAACAAAAAGAACTTTTTGTCTGACTTATTTTATTCTGTATTTTGATAATAATTCTACTGGAATGAAGATTTTGTATGAGAATGTGGCAAGAGAGGTCTATCATTTCCCTCTACTGAGTTTTTCTGTCTTTTCTCTGAATCAGGTTCCCTCCCCCCTCCACCCCAAGAAATTACTAATGTAATCCCTGACAAGCCTGTTTGTTTCTCTCCTTTAAACCAGAGAAAGCATTGAGCAGGACCAGGCAATAGCTATGGAAGAAAGATTCTTAGCTGCACCCCCTGATAATTGAATGATCTCTCAGTGTTGTTGCTGTGCAGGTTTAATGCCCACCTTGTGAGAAATCATTCCTGCCTGGTTCTTCCTTGAGCTTTTACTCAAGTAGGATTGTCACTGGAGGGCTTGGTCCTTTGGATCCTTTTGCTTTTCTGTGCCTGACGTGATTTGTTTAGGGTAGGAAAGAAACTGGCTTCACGAAGTAGGAGTTGCACTGTGAATTTCAATAGCTTATCTTCTGGCATTTTCTAGCTGCAAAAGGATGATAAAAACGTTGCCTCAAGAATTCTTCACCACTGACTCCTGTGGGGGTCTTCTGGAAGAAGTTCAGGCTTTTTAGCCTTCTTTCCTTGAGGAAAGAGGGCTGACTTGGCTAAATTTAAAGGTACAGTACCACTAAGTGAGCAAGGGCAAAGAGATTAATGTGGGCTTTTTCTTATTACCTTTTCCAACTGCTGTTAAGCAGAGGCATGTAGGTAGTATTTTGTATTTTATGAATTTACTGAAGTGCAGAGGGGTGATGTTTAATTAAGCCTTTGTGATTATAGGCACTGCCCTCAAGCACAAACAAAGCTGCAGCTGTTTGGGATGATGTGGGTTGTGTGATCTCTGCTGCACAGACCAGACTTGCTGCCAGAGGAAAATGAAGGGGAGAAAATAAATCACTGCCAGAGCATGATGCACCTTGCATGGACCTGGAGAGAAAAGCAGTTCACTTCCACAGCTCTCATTCTAGTGCTTTGTAACATCCAGGTTTGGAAGAATGCACACAGGAAGTTGAGATGTGGCCACTGAACCAAGCTATTGGGGTTTTTTGCTTTTTTGGGTGTCGGTTTTTATCTTCATCTTCTTTGTCTTCTTCTTCTTTTGTAATTGCTTTTTCATGTAGTATGCTAAGTTATTTAGGAAGCAGCCTACACATTCGATGCATCCCAGAAAAGCATTTAATTGTGATTAAACCCTCACTTTAGAGGGTGATCAGTGTGAGCATGGATTGGATAGCCTGAGATGTCAATGGATTTTGAGAGTTTAGGATGAGAGGAAGTAAGTTGGAACAGGTCAAGGGCATCTTGTAACAGAGAGGAAGCAGACTGGACAAAGGAATTTCAAGTACCAACTCAGTAGAAATATTAAAGAAACATTATATCAAATGGAATTTTTTAAGAAGTTCCTAAAGAAAGTAGGATTAATGGGGTAAGCTGAAATAGCTATCATAGTGATACCAGTATGAAGGCACTGATTTATTTCCATATAACAATCTCTTTATAAGCTGTAATTTTTGTCTTTATTTAAAATAAATATTTTCTGTTACTACATAAGGATAAGATGTACTTGACAAGTTGGAAAAGAAAATGGTCTTGATGAAGTTCTCCAACTTCTCATTCTATCTACAAAATTGAAAAGGCAATACTATTACTAGTACACCCCAGGAAAAATAAATCCAGTAGGTAAGTTGGAAAAAGGCTAGGGGTTCGATTCTTGGTTAGTGTGTATGGCTAAGAACTGGGATTTTTGTATTTCTGTGGTTTTATTTACTTCACTGTAAGATTGGTATACTTGCTTAGTTTCTCTGTGCCTTTGTTTACCCTTTACTTAATGAAGGGAAGATTCATGCTTTAAAAAAATAAAAAAGAAAACAAAACTAAGCAACAAAAAAGATTATGGAATTCAGGAGTGTTTTAACTTTTGATGGTTTTGTGCCACAAAGGTCTGTTTTAGCTTAAAGGTATACTTTCAAACTGTTTTCTCTTAGGAAAATTGCTTTAATACCTTTAAAGATTCTTAAAACCATAACATTAGAAATTCAAGGACTTATGATCTTTCAGGATTGCCTACTTTCCTTTTAAATATCCAAGGAAGCAGTTTTAGATTTATGTGCATTAGTTAAAGAATAGTGCTCCAAAGATGAGCATTATCTTTGTGCTGTATCACAGAGGTAGTGTTTACTGTGTGAAGGTCACTTCTGCCTCTCTTTTCCCTGTGTTTTATGGGATCATTTGTCTTTGGGGTCATGCTGTCCTCAAACCTTCTGCCCTAGTGAGAGACACTCTAATGGTCCAGGGACAGAAAATGGAAAGACTGATGCAGGTAATGCCATGAGTTAAGGTTTGGCTCCAACTTCCCATAAACATTCAACCAGCTGAGACAGTAACTTAATGTCAGGGACTTCTATGGAGATCTGCTCAGGTGTGCTTGATTGAATTTCACCCAGGTTTGAAATAACAGCAGCTGAGCACAGATTGACTGAGGACCTAGCAATGTGAAAGCATCTGGAAGCAGCAAGACAGACTGAGAGTCAGATCAAGACCTGAACTGATCAAAAAATATCCTTTCACATTCTCAACTCTCTGTCTTGCCCAGAGTTTTGGTTCTAGTGGAGACATCATCAGAACATATGGCAATATTTTTTCGAAGTGTTTATTGGCTTTGGTGGTTTCCAATTATTTTTTTGTTTGTTTTAAAACAATGAGCATTCCCCCATATATGTGCAAAGAAGTTTGTCTTCTCTTCTTTGCTTATTTGGCAAGACATGAGGAACTGTGAAGATAGCATTTCTGAGGACAGCATAACACAAGAAATTTTTCCCCAAAATATTATTTCTTTTCTACCTGGTAATAGGAAATGAAATTTTGAGAGGTGACTGGAAAAAAAAAAACAAAAACCCAAACATTAAGAGGAAAGTTTATATTTCATTGCTTATTCCTGAATTTTACAGTCAGAAAGCAAGGGAAAAGAAACATACTTGGTCTGGGATGACCTAGGAAAATGGATGCAAGGAATAAAGCTTTTGTGTGTGTGTTTTTTCCACATTATCAAAAAAGTGAAGTATGTTTTGGAAATCTCCTATGAAGAAGCACCTGGCAAATGCTTTAAAATTAACAATACAGAATTTATTTCCACATGCTCCTACATTAGAAAACAAATTAAAATATGCTAAGTCTGTAATTGTTTGTGTCTGAATAGGAAAGCCTCTGTCATTTTAGTAGGGCTTCTTTTAATTTTATATATTACTGCACTCAGATGATGTCTTTTATTATAGTAAAGCATTAAAACATGACTGGTAACTATGCTTTAGTAGTAAACCTCCTCATAACCCAAAAAGTAAGACATTTTTATTGTGGTTTTCATCATTCCTTATTAATACTATAAATGGGGACTATAAATTTCTTTCTTCTACAATATATGTAATAAAATACTTAATGGATTGTGAATGACATGTTATAAAACTTGACATTAAGTACTGCAATTTATATTTAAATGCATCTCAGGCATAAATAAATGCTCTACAAATAGAAAAGTATCTGAATGCAGAATACATATAGCCACTCATTTAGGTGCAGCATTTTGGATGTTGAAATCATTAGAGAGTAATTTATTTCTGCAGAAACAGGCATTTGCTGTATTTTGAAGGGAGATCCTGAACTGCCCTGAGTAAACACTTATAAGTAGAGAAGGATTTTACAAAAACTAGAGTATTGTATGCATTCCTAGTGGAATTTTCGTTACCTATAAACAGAATCCATAATTTCAAAAGCACTGAACTGGCATAGCTACTGCAAGCTAAACAATAATCATGGGGAACTTCTTCTAGAAGAAACCAGACGAATCAGAAGAAGAGCAAACAGTTTCACAAACCTTAGTGAGGGCTAGGGAGCAGTATGTTAAACTGCTCATCCAGCCAAGAAGTGAGAGCTGAAGGATCCTCAGGACAAGCATGGATGAAATTGGCCTTATGCTTTGTTTGCTAAATGCAGAGGAATTAAACAGGACTTGGAAAAAGGCCACTTAGTGAGTCCATTCCAGATCACTCCCATCAGGATTTTCAAGTGAAGTCAGACTAAGTATTGCATGGACACAGATCCAAGCACTTACTGTAAGGGAGATCAGTAGCCATACCTGTAAGACCACCCATGCAGAATATCAGCAGCACAGCTCAGACATGAACAAACCAAATCATTTACTTGCCCTCCTGCCCTCTCTCTGCTGCCTCCCCATGCCAGCTGAGGGCTGGGGCTGTATCCTACTACCTCTTCTGCAAAAGCTAAACAGCAGTGCTTTAAATCAGTGTTATTTTGGAGCAACAATCAGAAACTAAATGGGCTCTTCTACAGGCTATTTCTGTACCACTGAGATATACCATCCTGCAGAGTATGGGTGCAGTATGCAGAGATAGGGTGTGAGCTCTTGGGCATCTGGAAGATCTATTTTGTGAGATAGAAGGTTTCCTCCTGTCTTGGTTTGAAGAGACAGGTGTCTGCTAAGGAATGCAGGAGCCTCCCTTGAAATAGAGAAGGTAAAACCCTTCCCTCCAAATCGTTGTAATTTTGAAATTAAGGCGCTCTCAGGCAAAGATATAGGAATAACAGTTCTTTGTTAGGTTGCTCATGAGGGGGCTGAGGGACAAGGAGACAAAGGCAACTCACCTCCAGATGATTGTGTGGCAACAGAGGAGTTCATTCTGTAGGCTGCCCCTTATAAAGACTTTTGAAAGACCCGATCTGGATATTCTCATTGGTCTGAACTCCATGCTCCATTGGATCTGGCCAGCGAAATGATGGCATCTTTATACGAGATCTGATTGGGAGATGCCCCTGTCAGTCAATCCTGGGGCTTGATAGTTAGCTATCTGGTGACAGTTCTTTACTAGGAAAATTAAGAACAAAAGCAATAGTACAAAAAAGCAACTGACAGAGTCAGAATACGACCTGACACCCTGTGGGTCATGGTGTTGGTAGCATTCTGAGTAAATGGTGGCTGCAGTGCTCCTGCAGTGACAGGTGTGGTTCTATTGAAGCAGTGATCCTGTAGAAGGGTGTAGTTTTCCTCTGAAGGTCCAGTAGTGGTGTAGATGGGTCTGGTCTTCCCCTGGGAATCCAGTGGGAAAAGGCTGCCTGTGGTGCTCCAAATCTCAGATTATATCCAGGTAGGAATGCTTGGCTCCTTCCTCTGGGCAGAGCTTCTCACAGTGGGATGATGTAATTTTATCAGCCATGCAGGAACACTCACTGGTCCATTAACAGAAGATATTTCCTGGAGGGAGGATTGGTTGTGGAAGGGATAAAGAAAACTGCCCAATTAACAGAAGATAACTGTCCCACCTCTATCAGATGGCAATAGAATACACACCCCCAGCCACATCCTGGATTTCCAACCTAAGGCACCTCCCTTGTCCAACTTGTTTTCTCAAATACCACATTTACCAGCATCAGCAGTGTGAAAGGACATGTGGAAACTATTGGGTGATTCCCTGGAGTTAAAGGAAAAAATAAACCCAAAACCAAACCAAACCAAACCCCAACAACAACAGCAAAAAACCAAAACCAACATCAAAACAAAAAGAAAACCAGCACCAAAAGCCCAGATGCTGCTGCACAGGTGGTGTTGGGGTTTAATCCATACAAACTTCCATCTGTATCTCAAGTGGGTTGAAATTCACTGAAAATGCAGCGAGGAAGAGGGAGTGATACATGATATATGATGGAGTGATTGCATATCCTTATTTCCTTGAGAAAATGTTTTTTATTTCTTAATTGAGAAATTACTTGTTAAAGTTAGTAATTAATAGTTGCTAGGTTTGACTCTGAAATGGGCTACTCTACTGCTCCAACAGAAATGACAGGCTATGGCTATAATGGTGCTGCAGTTCATCAGGGAAGTTGTAGGAAGTAGAATTAAGGGGGCTGTGACTGGGCTGGCAGTAATTTATGGGGTGAGGGGGGTAAGTGGGTTTCCCCTGCTTTTTTCCCTCACTCTTTGACATACTTGTACTCCTGCTGAAAAGGGGAGAATAACCAAGGAGTTGCTGTGGAGTCAGGGGTCAAGGCTGAGTCTCTGTATGTACCAGGACATCACTCTTTCATGGTTGCTGTCTCTGTATCATTGCAGTGAGCTTGCTGGGGTGGCAAAGCCCACTTCTGTCTCTGTCCTGTGAAGGGAAGTTAGAGGGGAGGTGATCTGTCTGGGCTGTGGAGCTAACTCTTCATTACATTAGCCTGTTGTGCAGCTTTAGCCAGCAATACCACTGAACACTAAACCCACTGGTATTGACTCTACCACTGCAAAGATATTGAAAGGTGTAAAAGGTTTGTGTACTTTCATTTTATCAAATTGCAAATACTTTTCTGGAGCATCAGTAATAATGTCTTTTTGAAAGTGCTCTGTAGAAGGTGAAAGTCTGTGAATTTTCACTTTAGTATATTATAGACCTCTATTTCCTTGTTACAATTACTTCAATTTGTATAAACTGAGGATTTCTCTTTGAGATGAAGATTTCTCTTGAGCACAGAGTTTGATGTAAAGTTTTGAATCCTGCAGGTCTTCTGATGTCTGAAACATTCATGATAAAAATTATGTCCTTGGCATTACTAGACATAACCCTCCAGATTTCTGCATAGAAGATTCAGCCTGTATGGCACCCACTATTTTAAATTCTCCTGGTACCACTGAGATATACCAAAGAGGTTATCTCAAAGTCCTTTATTTTTCAGTATCATAAGATATCATTCAGTACCCTGCAATGCCTATGAGGAGTATCAGTACCTTCATAGTCAACTGGAAGATCACAGTCCAGACCCTGAGTAGGTTGATCTAGTTCTGTTAAAGTTTCAAATGTTTTTTACAGGACTCATGGATGACTTGGCCTGTATTTATAGGAGTTCAGTTGGTTTGACTTGGTCCAAAGCTTTCACACTCTTAAGAGGACAAGGGTAAAAGTGGCTGGTTGATTTTCAGTGTAAAGGTAGATCTTGCTAGCATCTTGAGCAGAATTTCTGTAGTGTTTCCTTCAGTGGAGGAGGCTTTGAGAGAGAATGTGCTGTTCAGCTGATGGAGGGACACTTGAAGAGGAATGGTTGCTACCCTTTGTTTCTGTATCTTTTCCCACATGCTCTGTTTGTGTTCCCTGGTTCTGTTAGTCTGTAGGGCTGATAAATACAGTTATTTATTAGATAGTCTTATGGGCTGTAAGGTAACAGAGAAGTTGGTTTCTCTTTCCTGTAGGGGGAAGGAGAGAAACCAAGTAGGCACCCCTAACTGCAGCCTTCACTGCTCAAGAGGTGCACAAACACGAGAACTGAATTACCTTCAAATAACCCATCTTAAGGTCAAAACAAAAACTTGTCAAAACAAACCAAAAAGCAAGTAGTTTTCCTTTCATTAATGCTGCATTTCCCCTGCTTGAAGCTGGTTCATTAAACTGAAAATTGCTCAAAACAAATGTCTCTGTAAAGAATGCTTGGAGCAAAATTAATTAGTTTTGCTAGGTTAGTAATGCATCTTGCTTCGACTAAAATTGAAATTATTTTTCCAATAAAGTCACAACACTTGTTATCAGATTTGTCATTAATTGTAGGAAATAGGAGTGTGAGGGAAGAATTTGTCAAATCTAATAAAATATTTAATCTGACCGTGCTTATGTTTGCTATTCCTTTTTTTAAATGACAATTTATGTCCTTTTAAAGTTGCAATATAGTTTGGAGAAGAGCTTTATTTCATATAAACTGTGTTTGCAAGTGGTGATCCACTGAGAAATTAGTATGGAATAAATAGCATTTTAATTCTGCAGCTGTTTCTTTGGTACTCTAAGTGGCTGGGTTTGATGCTTTTCAGTGGCTAAGACAAAACACAACTGCAAGGTCAGAAAAGTAAATCTTCTGAAGAAATGTGATTTGTTCTTACCCTCAGATAGGAGCAAATACCCTCAGAAAACTGAGTGCTGCAAAATTGCCCATCACAGAAACTAGGTTACAGGCAAGCTCATGGAGACAACACCCTGCTAGGTATTTAAAGAGCAGTTCATAAGTTGCCAGCTGGTGCACTGAGAATTTTGGTTGGAAATGCCAAATAGATTCACTTAATGATCAGCACTGCTTCTAGTAGCATCCCTAAGTATGTTTTTTTTTTTTTTTTGAAGAATGAGGATATATAGAACATATAATGTGTGATAACATCTCATTTATATATTCTCATGGGATGAGACTAAATTTCAGATGCTGACTGCAGTTCAGCCTTATCCTGATAGTCTGGTTCCCTCTGTGAATAATTGAAATGTTGCTGTTGCAGTGCCAACAGAAACAGCATGATTCAGGTTTTGAGGGGAGGGGTTATTTTTGCTTTTCTTAAAAACAATTTTTAAAGATTTCTTCCCACCAACAGTGCTTTTGTTATCTTGGCATCCTGACTGTGTCTACTGTGTCTGTCTGGCTTTTTATTGTTTTTTTTAATCTCCTCCTTATGTGTAGATCTTGGTGCTGAATTATGCTTCCCTTGAATTGCATTCTGCCAAAACTTATAAATGTGGGAATATTAGGGACAGTAAGTATCCAATATTTTTATTTCTGCTGGAGTCCCAAATTTCCTTTTTTTCCCCTTCCACTGTTAATCTCTTATTGTGTTGATTGATATATTCTTTATACTATGTTGAGGGTTTTCGCCTCCTTTTTTTCTTCCTGCATAGAGAACATTTCTGCTGTAATATCTTATTTTTATGCTGTTGATCAGCTCATTATCTCTCTCAATATCAAACTTATTTTTAATGTATTTAAATTTCTTTAATGATACCAAATCCGTGAAAGGAAGAGATGCTGCTTCCTCAGCCCACTTTTATCATCATGCTTTTGGAAATATTCACCCTGTTGAAAGTATCAGACTCATAACTTGAAAATCACGTTCTGTGTCTAGGTTTAGATGTCACATCAGTCTGGCAAGATATTCCTCTTCATGGGAGACCTGATGAGCTCCAGGGTACAGCCTGAGCCATATCTGCACAGCCTGCACTTTATGGGAAAAATGTTTTTCCTGTGCTTTCCTTCCATGGATGTGGAAGATCAACTGTCTCTGCATACCTGTGTAGTCACACAGTAACAAAAGGGTTACAAGCAGCATGGTAACAGAAATATTCTGAAGGGTTTCTGGTGATTGCTATTCCCTTTGCTTTCTCCTGCTCACCAGAACTGCTGCATGGAATCAAACACTTGTTTTAGTGTGATAGGAGACCCATCACAGGGTTTATGTGCTGCATTAAAGCCTCCTGTCTGAGCTTAGGGTACCAGTAATGCAAATAAGGGAACAGTAGGTCTGGCTGTGAGGGCTGGCTGGAGGAAGGCACAGTACTCTGTGAGTAGTTGATTTTGGAAGGGAGGATGAACTGAGTGATTTCTGATTTAAAGACATTGAAAAAATCTCTTTTCTTATTTAAATGAAAACAAACAAAAGGATGCAACAGTTATACTTTTTTTTTTGTTTTTGCTGGCAATGGTATTTACTACCTCTGATGGTAATTTTCAGTATTAGTTTCCCAAAATGAAATTTAATTTAGTGGTTATGAAGGTATGTGGACAAGACCCTCCTACATCTCAATCAAGTTACTTCTTATTTTCTCTAAACATTTTACAACAGTATTCTCAGTCAATCTGTCCAGTTGCTGTAGTGCCAGCACCTTGCCTCATGGTGCAGCAGGTGTTTCATGAGCCAGACAGTGATTTCCACCTGTTCCCACTTCACACTACGACTGTGACAGCCCTACTCCTTCTTTGTCACTGCAGGCTCTCTTCTCATCTCCAGTGGATACATTCATTGATGTATCCATTCAATTAATGGCTTTGGGAGTGTATTGGGGTCCATAAAAGATGATGGGGAATAGGGGTCTGAGTGGGGAACACTGTGTTGGCGTTCCTTTGCTCTTGCCCCACTTGCTGTTTGTTTTAAAGGGATTATAATTAATGCTAATTTAGGGCCCTTGGCACAGGATTTGAAAAGGGAGTACATCCACTTGGCAAATGCTAGTTCTTGGAAATCTTGCTGCAGAGGAACAGAAACAGTAACTCTTAAGAAAAATCTCTCTATTTACTTGACACAAACTGCCTCCATAAGAATTTCCTTAATACATCCTCTTCAGTGAATGCCTTTTTGTTTGTTTTATAGTACTTCGTGTTTGAAAGGCTTAGTAGTTTTTTTAGTGTTTTGTGTTTAGAACTTGACAGAGGTTAATCCTTAAGGAAGATTTCAGGTCTGCTTTTCCTGTGAGGTGGGGAGGCAACAGAAAAGAGAAAAGAATGAAAAGTCTTTAAGAAAAATAAAATAAAATAAAATAAAATAAAATAAAATAAAATAAAATAAAATAAAATAAAATGTCTGACATAAATAGTTGGGTTAAACTGAAATCTGGGCCACATCAGAAACTATGATCCCTTTTATTATATGGATCAGAAATGTAGGATATTTTTATCAAATCAAATGTAATGGTATTAGACTTTTCAGTGTTACTTTGATAATGAAAGTTTATAAATTGCTTATGACTTATTACTTGCTTGCTAAGAAATGTATTGACCATTGAAAACATCCTAAGTAATGAGTGAGGGGATTTTTGAAAATGTTATCATGTTGGAGGTGATTGATTTTCTTCAAAAAAAACTTTTTAAATGGACTTTTGCAATTGGAGTATTAAGTGGGAAATTCACATATACTTCTACTAAACTGTAATTGATTTATAAGATGTAAATATGTGCTCCCAATATAAAACAAGAATAATAGCAAAGCAAAGGTTACCACAACTAACTAGCCCAGCTCTGTGCTAGAGGGAGGAGTGGTAAAAAGGTTAACAAACACTTGCAAATGAAGTTTTGCCTTCACAAAGAGAACTGAGCAACATTACTTGGCAACTGGTGAGATTCCAGCTGTTCCTATTGGAAAAAGATCTGTATGCAGACTAACAAAAAAAAAGTCATAGCTTTCAATAGCTGATTTTGAGCTTCTGCTGTGACTTAAACCATTGCCGACTGCTGCAGGCAGGGGATATTAATCGTTGCTCACAAATGGTGTTCAGATGTCTCAAAGTGATAACAAAACTCAGTGACATCTTAGTATGTTCAAGAAGATGTAATTGAGGTGGTGTTGGTGGTGATACAAAAGAGTAAAACTGACTGAAATTTGTACAGGACACTGGCAGTTTGATAGCATCCAGGAAAGCATGTTTGTGTGCACCAATACACTGCTGAACACAGTAGCTTTGAGAATCTGTTGGGGTGTTTATTTACAAAATTCAATGTGTCTCTGTTATTTTTTACCCTTGGCAGGTATTGTTTTAAGCATGTGGTAATGCACTGTCGACTTGGCGTCAGATGTCTTGGAAGCTTAGCAGAAACCACTCAGCATTCCTCAGGCAGGAAAGTGGGAAAGTACAGAGGGGCATCTCAGCTCCAGCAGCTGTCAGTTGCTCTTTGTTCTGGGCATCCTTCTCACATCCTTCTTGCACTGGGTTTTCCTTAGGCTTGTCTGTGCAGGAAGGTCTCTGTAGCAGCACAGCCTGGGCTATTAAGCACATTCCTTACAATCCTGAGCAAACCTGTCAGCTTCTGTCAAATCACAGTAACCTGATTGCTTTGGGTTTGCACTCTTTTAGCATGAAGAGGACTCCATTAAACTATTTTTTCACATAGATTGTTGTTGCAGCTGAAGTGCCAGGGAAAATGACTGTTTACTCTGCTCTCTGTCAAATATAGGAAAAAGAAAGTACAGATCCATGTTCATCTGCAGATCATTATTCTTCTGTAGTGCTGATTAGGGATGTCATTTTACTGTGTATTGATCATAGTTAAAGTCAAGAATCAAACACTTAATAAATGTTTATTACAGTAGTTAGTTATTTCTGGGACACAGCAGTTATTAATTCTAGGGCTCAGTCCTTGTCTTTGAAAGCTCGTGCTGCTATGGTCTCCAGACCTTCTCTATCAGCCTGTGAGTTCTGGAGTTTTAGAGACTCCAGACTCCCCTGTGACAAACACCATCTCTGTACTGCCCTTTATGACTGCTTTCTGCTGAGGCTTCCAGTTCCCAGGCTGGTGTGTGCAGCTTGTGAGGGCAGGAGGGTGGATGGGACAGGAGGGCTTCCTTGCCCTCCAAGGCGAGTTGCATGCCCAGGGTAAGGCAGAATTAATGCATATCTATCAAGTTTACATGGCTGTTCCAGCACATGGAAGCTCTTGGGAAGCTTAATGAAAAGTGCTAAGACCACCAAGCAAACTGTTTTCTACTCTATTTTTAGAGTGCATAATCCTTCTGACATTCGCTTTTGAGCCCAGTTGTAACACAACTGTGATCTGTAACATAAAGAGTATTAAATGTGCCAGAAAGTCTTTTTCATCTCTTTTGATTGCTATATTTCACAATCTAGGTATATTAAACTCTTGCTAAATCTTTATGGAGTCCATTTATGAATTGTAAGGTTATTCTGCTTCCTATGAGGTATTTTCAATTGTTTGTTAACTAACAATCGAGTAGTTCTTTCTATGCAGTAAAATTGACTCCTGGAAACTTGAGCTTAACCCTAGTAGCATTTCTTGAAATGAGAAAATTTTCAAGATCTCTGTTCAAAACTATAGTTTGTAAATCATTTACACTTCTACAAAAAAGACCAAAACAAAACCAAAAACCTAGATTGAGTTACTTTGGCAGAAGTATTCTCATTACGTTCTTATTACATCATCCAATCACTGTAATTTTTGATACAGAATTTTTTTGAATAATTTTTTTCTGGACAAAAAATAATTTTCAAACACACATTTTACAGTTTCATCAAATCTTACCTAATTTCCCAAGATTTTAAACTTCCTCATTTTTTGGGGGGGATGTTTGAGCAGGAGATCAGAGCATATCTGTGTCTTTGTGGAGATGGACTCGGTGGCTGGAATGAGGTTTTTTCCCATCTCTGCAGGAAGCTGTACATAAATAGCACAGTCAGAAAAACCCACAGGAGCTGACCAGCTGATGTTCCAGGTTGGTTTTAGCACACTCCTCCCTGTCCCCACAGATCAGCCACCTGACTGCATGAATGACGAGTTGTGTAGGAACAAGGGACACTTATTCCTTGCTTAAAGGTTTGTTGTTAGGCAAGGGCTTCACTTTTGCAGAAACTGTACAAGGAATGAAGGTGGTAAGTTCTCCAAAGCAGGCCGGTGCTCTAGGCAGGGCTTTTGCACTTGACAATCTGAGAGTCCCATTTCTGCTGAGCAGGCAGGGTGGGAATTTCCCAGGTGTTCTGTCTGATCCGGCTGTTGTCTCTGCTCAGACAAGCACAGAATGGCTTGGGGCAGCCCGCGGTTCAAAGGACGAGTCTGGACTCTTCAATATTTTGGTCTTCAGATTGTTTATTATTTCTTATCTTACAAAGTTTTCCTCTCTGCCAGCCGGGATCTGACTAGAAAGGCAGCCAAGGGCACTCTGCCTGCCCCCAGGGTGGTGTTATGTCTTTATACTACAAACTACGTGTACAATGTTTACAATTACTTTCCAATACCTGTCACCTATGTTAGACAGTGAGCTTCTACTCTAAACCAATCTGTAAGTGCCAACATCACAGCAGAAGATGGAGGCCAAGAAGAAGAAGGAGAAAGGCTGGACACACTCAGTTCCCTCCATCTTGCCTCCTGAACCCCCATACCAAAAACCCTAAAATTTATTTTTCCACCCTGTGATAACTTCACTAATATTCTACTTAAACTGTTGTGGCTTACTGATCTTCATAGAAGGTTGGTAATTTGCTCCACGGGCCATAATCAAACCCACAGGGGCATTTTGGGCTCTGTGCCAGGGTCTCTGAGACCCCTGACAGGGGTCTTGGCTGCTCAGGACAGCCAGAGGGATGTCCTGGGTCCTGACAGTGTTCTGTACCTGTAGGAGGGGAAGAGGTCTGATCTGGTGCCTTGCTTTTAGGCCAGGCTGTAGTGCTGTATCTGAGGAATGTATCCGTGACATGGAACTGAAAGGTGTCACCTCTCAGAAGGAGCCTCAGTGCTGCCAGGGCAGCTGGCTCTGGGACTACTTGCTTGCCATCCCCTCGGGCACGAGGCCAGTAATGCCTTGTGGAACCCTCATGCTAGTACTGCTGTGGTTTTTTAGTTGTTTTGTGACAGCCAGGGACCTATTGCTGTGACATCCCATATGGGATCACATCCACCTGAGATTTCTGCCTCAGTTTGCAGAAGACTTTGGCCACAGACCATGGGAAGCAGAGTACTGAGGGGAGGGGGGACCAGACCAGGCCACAGTGGGAAAAGTGGGGTCATGGGAATTAGTAGTATGCTAATAGAACATCCCGTATTTGGTCAAGTTCCTAGTTCTTGTTCTCAGCTGGCTCAATGCCTAGATCAAATAAGGTCATGTTCTGAGTTCAGGTTCATGATTAGACCTTTGCCCCTTTACCTGGCTGTGTTTGCCATGCCCATGGGTCTTTCGTTCTAGTCTCCATACTCTACGGTTTCCACAAATGTTATTTTTCTTATTAAAGTTTTTATTTTCCGGGCTGGACCATCATTCCTGTCCTTTATTTTGCCAGCTCCCTCTGGCCAAGCCGAGCAAGGGGATCACAGAGAACTCTAAGGTGTAATAATCTCAAATTTGGGATTGAGCTATTTACTGGCAGAGATCCACAGCGCTTATCATGAGCCCTACAAACCCACAGACACCAATTATTAAAAAAAAAAAATCCTGTTGTATTTTGCAGAAAATGAATTTTGATTGACAATTTTAAGAAGGTAACATTCATTTAATTAGAAGTTGTATTCACTCCTTCTACTGTTGTTTTATAAAGATTACTCAGATTTTTGTGCAATTTTAATCTTTCTGTTTTCTCAGAAAACTTCAGATGCTGCAAAAAGACAGAACCAATTATCTATCAAGCACTTGCATAATCCTAAAATATACCTCTGTGTAAGTATATAATGACAGTGTGCACTTTTAAATAAATTCTTCTAGCACTAACAAAGCTGGGGATTTGATAAGTCTCACAGGCCAATTTCGAGGGAGCAGAAAGAGACAATTTGTCACAGTAAAGTGATCTTAAGACCTGCTGTCTTTATTTTCTTAAAATATGAAGTATAAAAATTTAATGCTATAATTTTATGGATATGTTCCTAACTCAATTCATAGGGATTTCAATACAGTAAAGTAGCAGTATAAAATAATTTCTGTGAAAAGAGTTTGAAGTCAAACTGCCTACACTGAAGTGACTACCAGTCCTTGGAAGTTAGAGGAAAATGTTAAGTACATTAAAAAATCTTCAGTTATTTTATACATATGAGCTCAAAATTCTTGGGATCCCCCCTTTCCCCCACCCCACCCCAGCCTTCCTCTCTACAAAGTGGACTCTGGGTTGCACCTGATTTACACATAAGAGTAAATTAAACACATAAGAGTTTGGGTTGCAGAGGATGATTCTGGCTCCCTGTCAGACTTCTGTACTTGCTTTTTCCAGTCTCCAGCCTCATTTGTATACTTTATGCAAGGACACAAAGCATGGTCTGAGCAGGATATTGGACAGAATTAATGAACATGGTTGTACTGCTCTTTATGCCTCTTAGACAGTGGAAATGTTCTGCATCTGCTAAGCCAGTATAAATAATGCCGTCAGTAAATAAATTACACATAAAGATTTTTGAGTAAATATTGTGGTATGATTAACCTTTTATCTTTGCTGATACAGACTGTGAAAATGAGCAAATTGAATTTGAAGCAAACTTGTGCTCCCCTGTCAGATCCTTGGTCTTCCTGAGCCCACAATTTGGAGGGACACCTGCACCACTCACCTGCTGGCACCTACATAATCCCTTGGCTCTACAGCCCCTGCAAGCCTTTGTGTCAGTCACATTTTCCTGTGGTTCTTTTTGGTGGCCTTGAAATGAGTCACAACTTGTACAACCTGGTGTCAGGGGATGTGTGTGCTGTCTTCTATTTGTGTGTTCATTTTCATGGATGAAAGTTTGTTCTATAGAAGTAATTTGACATGAATAGAAAGCACAAAGTTTCTACTTATATGGGATTTATTTCTCCTGCTGTTGCTGTACTCAAGTTAAGATTTTGTCCTAAACTTTTAACTGTAATTTCTAGCAAGAAAAGTGACTTCTTATATTCCTGTAGTTCTTCTAGTCCATGCATGTTGACAAGTGAGCCATGACACCCATATATCCCAAGCAATTAGTGTTCCAATAAAAGCCCTCCAAAAATTGGATGATGATCATTCCACCCAATGCTTTACAATACTCCATATTTTCTGTGCCTAGGTAAGTATTCAAATGTTGTCATACTAAGTGGTTCTTTAATTGTAATAGCTGGTGTGGAAAACATTATTAGGACCTAGCTGTGCTGTTTTGCCAGTTCCTTGTTATCAGCTGAGTATCTTAGAAGGGATATTTACAGTAGTGAGCATTAGCAGGTTAACTTTTTTTGAATGATTTAGCATTACTGTGTAATACTGTGCAATATCTTTATCTGGTTCAAGTAGGTAAATATTAGTTTGAGTGAACCTTCTAGATTTAATACTGTCAACAATTTCAGTGCAGTGTAATGTCATTTGTTTGACATAATAGTATTGCACTGATGACTCACCTATTACCTGCAGCTATTTTGAGCTAAAAGAGAAAGGATTCCTAATGTCTTTTCATTATATAATGAGAGAAAAGGTGAGTCTTGTGTCACACTGTTGACTTTCCTCAAAGAAAGTAGGAGTGCAGAAATCCGACATCCAAGATGATGAAGGACAAAATGGTCTGCAGGAGAATAAAAAAGTTAAAGTAAGCTGAAATTGTCCTTAAACTGGGTGAAATGGAAGAAGATAGTTTGGTGTGAATTTATTTAGCTTTTATTTAAAACAACAAAGAAAGCTCTCTTTCACTTTCCAATCAGAGCAGCACAATAATAATATTGCAGTGAGTAGTCTGATAATTATGGCTTTTCTAGTGGGCAAACTATGCACATCCTATTGCTTTTACGTGGTCTATTCTATTGTAGTTTATGAAGAAAAGAAACTATCTTGGGAATCAGAAATGGATAATTAGTGTCACCAACAAATGCAATTATCCTTGCAAAATTGGACTATTTGGAGTAGATTGGGTGTTTAAAGTCATGGAATGATTTCAACCAGAAGAGGGCTGCAGAATGCTGATTCCAATCTCATGTTAGTTATGCTTTTCCTGACTTCCCAAAACTATTGATACTAGCTGCAAAATTTAGATACATACTTAAAACTCTTGCCTTGCAGAGCCATGTCTCCATCTAGAAAGGAAATCAGGCTCCCTTTCTGTGTTAAAATACTGACTAAATGTGGAAAGAAATGTATGGAATTAATCCATGCCAATCCTTTTGTTTAGTTCTTTTCTGTTTTCATATGTTATTGTTCCTGAAAACTTTTCATCCCCGTTATTACTCTATTACAGATACCTGCAACTCCTTTCTATCTGATGTCTTCCACCAAATGCCTATTTCCAGATCATCACTGGAAATATCAATTAGCACTGGATGCAGATGGGGCTGCACCCAAGGTACACTTGATTAACACCTGCAGAGTGTAGGCTTCCTGCTGGATGTGTGCTGCTGCATTCTGAGGGTGACATTGGTGATGTCCTGTTGCATTTATGTGAACAGAATATTAGGGTAACACTGAGGAGCAGGGAGGAGAGGGGTACTTCTGGCTGGGTGCCACAAAACTGAGAACTCCTTCCAGGAAGAAATGTAAGAATTATTTGATGATCTATGGATGCTTGTTTGTAGTTGCCTTACAGCATTGTGCAAATGCCTGCAACTTCAAAATACTCTGGAAAGTTAAGTTTACTTATTTTATTTATTTTGGGGTTGACGTGGCAAATTAGGGGATTAAAGATTCAGAGAAAGTTTCATTTAGCATAGTGTGTGGTGTACAGTGGCTTAGAGAAGGACCATCTGGTGACTTAGACAAAAATGATTTAGGCATGTATTCTTCAATTGATTCTTCTTGTGCAGGTGAATAAAGCAAACTAATTAGACCCTGACCTTCCATTACTGTATGTCTTTATCCCTGATCCAGCATAGCATTTTTACTATCCCTCTTGAATATCTCTGAAGTTTGAGATGTTTTATCCTGCTAGAGGTGACCATGTGGCTGACTGCAAGCCTTGCACACTGCTGACAGTCCTAGGGTTGTGAAGGATCTTAGGTTTGAAAACAAAATCTTTGCTGTAGCTATTGTAGAGACAGTTGTGCCCTAAGGGTGAATCACTGCTTTGGAGGCCAGGCAATGTTTATTATATTATTTCCTCAAGAGTTACCTGAGAGTCTGTTTACTCTAGATCAGTGGCTTCAGAGGAGCTCTTTTATTAGATGATGCCTGTGAATGTGCCCTGCAGTCTGAAATGGATGCTGCTACTTGGGAAAGCTGACAGATTGTTTAAAATAGCTAGGACAGAAATAATAAAAATCTTTGGAATGTCTCATGTATTCTAAATATTGTTAAATACTTTTAGTTGCAAAACTGGAAGAGGAAACCTGGAAGGCTTTTGCCTTCAGCTAGGTAATTTGCTGATAGGAAGAGTACTATATGGAATGATCAGTCAGCTCATGTATGAGCCTGTTTCTTAGCAACCACACAAGTAAAGTTTCACTTCTCACTACATTTTCCAGATCTCATTAGATTCAACAAATAAAATTAACTTTATCTTCAAAATACAGAAGAAAACCTTGCAGTAGAGAAAGTCTAGCCTTCCTGTTATGTTATATATTTATACTGACATCTAAGGAACAACAGGTATAGCAGAAATGAATGTGTAATCTTCATGCAAACTGCTAGGATAAAGGCAGTTCACCAGTAAATATTAGCTACCTGTGTTTTTTAAACTAACATATTCAGATGTAAAAACATTTACTCCTTGTCCTGGTTTCAGCCCAGCAAGCAGATCAGCCCCATATGGCTGTTCATTCATTCCTTCCCAGTGGGATGGGGATAGAATTGGAGGCATAACAGTGAGAAAACTCAGGGGCTGAGATACAGACAGTTTAATAGATAAAACAACAGTTGCACATGCAGGAAAATAGAACAAGGAATTAATTCCCCACTTTCCATGGACTGGCAGGTGTCTCAATGTCCCCACTTCCTTCTCCTCCCCCCAGCTCTGTGTGCTGAGCATGGCCCCACATGGGCTGGGATATCCCTTGGATCACTTGGGCTCAGCTGTCCTGGCTCTGTCCCCTCCCTGCTCCTTGGAGAACACTTTATGACTAAGCTAGAGAGATTTCTCTTGGTGGTGATAAGAACATTCCTAAATAACATTTTTAAAACCAAGATTTGTACAGTGAAGCTTCCACTGCAAACTTTTTTTCCCCTGAACTTTGAGAACAAATCTTAGGCTGGTTTGGAAATACTTGTTTCGCACAGAAACAGAATGCAATAAATGTTCAATAAATGTTCAGAAAGTATCTGAATGATACATAGAAATCGTTAGTGTTCTACTCTAAAAGTGTTTGAAGCATTTTGAAGAACAAAATTCAGTGCACTCCTATTTGAGGTTTATAAAACTGACACAGAAACAGTGATGTCTGACACACTGTAAGAAATGATGTCCAAAATCAAAAAGGTTTTGCAAGCCAGCATCATCAGATATGGTTAAGGTCAATACTATGTTTGTATGTAGACAGCTGTTAAATTGGTTGAATTTAACTGGTTGAAATTAATTTGTTTCACTTGGCCTGGACAGATATGGCTCATGTTTGGAAAGTCTAGGTTGAAAATCAGATCTTCTCAAAGCAAAGATCCAATAGTACTTAACATCTGGGACAACTGGAGAGGCCTAAGGTAAGCTCTTGATGTGTAGCAGAGAGGGGCTGGTTGACAAGGTAGATGGGAGACGAGCTCACCCTCTGATGATCGACAAGTCTCAGATTTATTGATTAACATGCACATTTTTATAATCACAGTAATAAGGCTCATACATATTGCAAAAGTAGAGCTCACTATTGGTCAGCTATAAAAAGTCAGTCCCACCTCTCTCAGGATGTTTGTGGCTTCTTTTTTACCTCCTGTTATCACAGATTTTCTTGACCAGCTTCTTGCTCAAAGGAACTATGTCCTTGAATTAGGCAGCTGTTGCTTTCTCAGATGTATTTTCTCACATCTCTTTTTCCATCAACTATGTCTCAATAAAAAACTGTCCACAGCTGGTGACCTTGAGAGATCCTCAGTGGTGGCCTTGATGATTTCCTCCCCCTTAATAGTTCTATTCCTTTTACCTTCTTAGGGAAGGTAGAGCCACTGTGGCTGTTTGTGCATCTCCTCCATGGGGAAGTATAATAAAGCTCCTGATTTGGCCTTATGAATACGCTGTGCAAGGTAGCTCTGGAGCTCAGTCCCCAGGGGGACAGGGTGCTCGGATCTAAGGTGGCTCGAGGCCGATGCCACGGGGCTACCCTGTAACAAGCATGGTGATTTTCAGCTCTATAGTGATTAGCAGGCTCCTAGGATTTCAGTTCTGCTTGCTAGGTAGGGGTGCCCCAGGCTGAGGCTGCAGCAGACAGAGGGAGAGGAGAAGGAGAAGTGCTGGCTGGTTCCACAGAGATGGCTTTACTGGGGATGTCTGTGAAGGGTCCCAGCGACAGCTTTTCTGTCGAATGGGGTACAGTGTGCCCTTTTTATAGGGTTGGATAGAATCCAAACTTAACCAATGGTAAGGTTTTAGGGGAATCCAGATTTGACCAATAGTAAGGGTTAAAGTAACATAACCTTATAGGGTTACAGAGATAGACTATGGGGTGGAGGTCAGGGAGACAGGAACTTCTTGCTGCTGCATCAACATTCCTATTGTTCAGATCCTCCGTGGTGCCTTTCCCAGGTCCATGGGGTTTACTACAGGGAAGATGCTACAGAGCGACAGCACCTGAGCTAAATTTACAGATCCAGCATTTTACACTTCAGTGGCTTTAATTTAATCTTAAAATTAGGCAACTCATTAGAGAACAATTACATTTTCCAGAATAGTCATTTGCTAAAATATTTACCAACATTTGCACAGGGTACAGTTTACAAACACCTCCTTCATGGAATGTTTTTAGGCCATTCTTCAAGTAATTTTCAGTTTGTGGACTCAAAGGGAATTATTTCACCTAGATCCTGGGTTCTGAGATGCTGTAATATTACAAAGGGAAGTGGCTTGAATTGCTGAGACTTAGCAGCTACTTAAACTCAAGTAAGACTGCAATAGCTTGATATCTTCTCTACCTTTTCTTTCACCTTTGTTGTTACTTTTATCCCAGATAGATGGAATCCTGGCGTGACTGGGGGCAGCTGCAGAGTTCCTCTGTTGCATGACATGACTGGGCAATGCGCTGCATCTGCTGGGATGCTGTGGGTCATGCAGCTGCTCATAAGGAACTTGGCTGAGCTGAGCCTGAACCTGAGGGTGTATTTGAACCCATGCATAGAGAAATGTCTGCCCTCTGCTTGCCTCTCTCCTCTGGTGTCTGAGAGACTGAGCGACCAGGCATGGGCTTAAACAGCAAGGAAAACAGGTCATGTGGAGAGCTGCCACACACTGCCAGCCAGCAGTGGCTTGATGGGAGTGGTTCCATCTTAAGAAGCTGTGGTTTGAACCACTTTTAGTGCTTATCCCTGAGTGGACATGCTTAGTGAGCTTTAAGTGAATCCAGTGGTGATTTGAGATAGAAAAATTTTAATCCTTCCCTTTGCTCCAAACGAATGGCACATACAGCAGAGATTCCATTTTGATTCCATGGAAGGTTTTCATAGCTCTTGCTGCTCGGATTATTTACTTCATTTTTTACAATAAATACAGGAAAATACAGTAGATGCTTGTCAGCAAGGCAGGCCTGGTGGGGTGTTAGTACTTCTACTGAGACTTGGGCATCTGAGTGCAAAGCAGTGGGAAGACAAAAAGCAGAAAAAATAATTACCCAATAACATCTCTGACTCATGGGGACAGAATCCTAAAAACATCATCCAGGCTTTGCTGTTTCTGCATCTTCTTCTTCTTAGCAATCAAATCTAACTATCAGTATTTGGTGTGCTCATGTTTCTACAGATAATTGAATTTAACAGCTTTAATTTCTGCAAGCCTCAAGGAAGAACTTCGTTGCATTTGAGTTATTTCTTTCTCCTATTTGTCTGAAACCAATCAGGCAGATAGAACTGTCCTTTTGTTAATTTCCAGCCTAATTTATCTTCTCTATTTTTTATCTTCACCAGTTTCAGTTTATTTTTTTCTTGGCTACAGAGGACTGTGATGAACATGCAGTGAAAAATCTGAAACCAAAGACAGCATTTAATCAAAATATTTGTACATTGAACTTCATTTCCCTGATTTTATTTATTTCTTTAGATACCTGATATTGGAGTTTAAGTGGTGGAAATAAATATTAGTGAAAGCAAATGATCACAGGGAAAGTTCCTCTGATTCTCATAGCTCTTGTCTTGGGTTGATAGTATTTCATTAATTTCATTTGAGATCCTATGTGACAGCATAATTATAATATAATAAGATTTAGCTAGGTGGCATAAAATTATCTGCCAGTAAAGCCTCAAAGACAAGGTCACATAAAGTACAAGTGTCTTCAAAATTATGTTTCTGGAACTAAGTGTTCTAGCTACAGAAAAAATAAAACAAGTAACATTTTACTTTTTGACACCACTTCTAGCAGCTGCAAAGCAGTTCACCAAAATGGTTTCTCTAAAGCATTTTAAAAAGCTGCTAATGTTAATTTGGAGTTCATTTTTGTTTATGCTGGACAATACTAAACATCAGCTTTGTGGATATGAAGCTGGGAGTTAAGAAAGCAGTAAACAGTTCTTCAATCATCTACTACATTTGGTAGGGCAGTTTTATACCTCCTGCTCCTGAAAAACAAAACAATGCTCTGATCATTTTTATGGGATCAATATACATAGCTACTTAGCACAGGTGCCTGTAGCTAGTAATATATTTTCTGTGAGCTTTGCTCTTTCTACATTGTACCCCAGAATATTTCTTTACTTATTTAGTCCTATATGTAATTAGGATAGCCCTAATATTGCTTCTGTGTATGGCCACCCTATCAATCCCTGTAGTAAGAGAGCTCCTGATATAAAGATCGGCTTTTTATTCATCCCCATTATGCAGAAAAGAAGAAATTCCCCCTTAGAACTTCATGACCATTAATGCATTTGGCAAGACAGCCAGTACAACCATTAGAGTATCTGACAGGTGTCGCAGACGTTCTTTGTGAAAAATCCTTTCTTGGGATTTTCCCTGCTGGAGCTGAGAAGTTTCAGCAGCAAATGTAAACAATTATTATCTGCTGCTGTGGAATGCAACAGGTCCACCCGTGGTTGGTCCCCTGTGGATGTTTGGATTTACTGACCACTCATGGTGGAGCTGTTATCACTCTCTGCTGAGACACAGACCTTTGTTATTCATTCTTTCTATCTCCTTCTTAGGATAGCCAGCTTCTGAAGAAGCCTCTTCCTTTCCTATTCCTATGTAGTATAGTTATAATGTTTTATATATATATCATAATATAATAAATCAAGCCTTCTGATCATGGAATCAAGATCCTGTCTCTTCCATCCTCTAACAAACCCCTGTGACCACCGACAAGAGACATGTATTGAAGTTCTGTGCCAAACAGCGTGGCAAGATGTGTCTTGTGCCCAAGGCAGCACCTGGAGCCGAATCTGTGCACCCTCGAAGGGGCACTGCCAGCAGAAGCTGCCCTGGCTGCTTTGGGACAGCCCCTGCACCCACACCCCACAGAGACACTGAGCAGCCACCCCAGTGCAGGGGGAGTGCCCGGGGGGATGACTTGGGGAGCCATTCAGGGGCTCACACAGAAAGGCTGCCCTGTGCTGCCCTCTCTATCAGCCCCCTTGCCCGTTAAATGAGAGCCTGCTTTGCTGCCTGTGGTGAGGGCTTGATCAAGGATGCCTTTTTATGAGGTGTCTGAAGATCCCTGGATGATTTCTGCAACTTCACAAAAGATTTGCTGCTGATTTTCTAGAAAATTAAATAATTAACAAAAATAATTATAACAGGGATTTTTGAAATTATAAGAAAAATTTGTGCCTGTTTTCTGACACAAAGTGAGTCGTTGCATCTCCTTCCTTCTTGCAGGAGATAATGTATTTTATTTTGATTGAGATTAATTTTTGAGAATATCTTCCTAGATTACCTTGTATATGTGTTTGTCTTTATATCTCTGTGTGTGTATACATATATGTTTATTATGTGGTTCATAGCATCAACTGTACTAACTCTAGAAGTTGGTGATTTCTAAGGGTTTGTTTTGTTATTAGGTTTTTTATTTGATGCTGCTTTAAAAACAGTCCTTGTCATTGTTCTATAGTAGCAATGTATTCTTTTTCCCTTTGCTTTTTTTTTGCATCTTCTTTCAAAATCTAACTTGCTTTCATGTCTATATAACTACTTCTACCTTTGGATGCAGTGTTTCTTTAGTCTCTGCACTTTGACACTTCCCATGTGAACCTGCACTCTGCTCCTGCCTTATTTGAAATGAAAGGTAAAGACATAGCAGAGGTAACTCCAAGTTCTTTGCTGAGGGAGAAACACTGACAATTCAATGCTTTAGATGACTCTTTATCACCAAGTCCTTCATCACAATCAAGAGTGATTATTTTTCAGGTGTGATGGTGCCATTGTTTGTTGCTGCCCTGGAGAAAGCCATCAGGGCACAAGTGGACATGACAGTTTGAAAGAGGTAATGGTTTCTCCTTTTGAACTTTCTGATTTTTGTTTTTGTTCTTATATTTTTGGCCTGGAGCTTGACTCTGCACTTTACTGAGAAATTGAAATATAATTATGTGTAATTTGTTAATTAAATCCTTGTGTAATGTTCGATTGTTCTAGTTAATAATTACTTTGAAATAGAAAAAGCCTGTCTTCCTGTAAATAATGAAGAATTCAAGGCAAGGAAGCAACCTCTTTTCTATTCTGTACCAGAGAAGTGAATAAGACCTTTTTCCTGATCCTGAACTGGCAGAAATTTTGTGTAGAGATAGAAAAAGTTAGAGAGTGGGGATCATTTAGTGTTACCATAGCAATGTCTTCCTGAAAAAGGCAAAAACCTTCCATAAAATGGCACCTGGTTTAGCTGTGATTTAGTTCTACAAATGGCTCCTCTAGTGTAAAGTTTGGGGCATAACCAGTGTTTTCAATATTAACTTCTACCTTTTGAAATATGCTGATTGCCCAGAGTTGATGTAGAAAAATAGAACAGTTTGATCACAACCCCTACCCCTTCCATGCCCTCACAAACCCTACAAAACAAACAATCACCACCTTCTCCCAGATGTCCAGGCAGTGTAAGACACAATCTGTTGAAAGAGAGAAGGTGTCTTTCCTCATAAAAGTCACAGGAGCAGGGCACTGATTTCTTCTGCTTGAAGTTTTTTTCTATGCTATATGAAAAAAGCATTGCAGTTCCTCAGATGCATATTTAAGATATGAGAATCTTTATTAAATTGGACATTTTGTTAAGCAGCTCAAAATAAGTTCATTTGTTATGAATTGTTTTCATTGTGCATTGAAAATATTTGTGCTGCTTCTGCATAGACTTATAACTGAGTCTGTGTCCTCTACAAGTCCAAAGCAGTTGATAGTTATTGCTCTTTTAATTTGACACTTGGTCTCGTTTTTTATCCTCTGACTTTGCACTCAGGAGTTCAAAAGAGTGCAAAGATTTTTTTTTTTTTTTGACTTCTCTAAATTTTCAGAATACTGTGTTTGATTTTAATTGATTTATGGTGTTATTGTTAGGTTGGACGTGACATACACATGTGATTAGGGTCTAAGAAGAAAAAGGTTTTTTGTTCTGCATGTTCTCAAGCTTATATACTCTTAACAAAGTGTGATCTAAAGTCATTAACCACATCATGATAACTTATTATATTCATTGGTACAAAGCAATTAGCATCAATATAATTGGCAAAAGTTTACAGAAATTTAATAAGGCACATGTACACATCTACTTATGCACATAGTCTAGCTTACAAAAGTTTTCATGTATCTTTTCCAATCTTCAATGCCCTCCATAATGTGGAAATTTAAAATTTAGAGCCCAGACCTGAGGTCATGGGCTCTAAAATCCATAGACATGTCAAAAATATTGGCATGTTTCCATTAGTGACTAGCTCTCAGCAGCCAGTGCTGTGCTTCTGGCAGGAAAGGCCACAAAAAACTGCTTTCTCCAGAGTTTATCCCCTACTCTGCCCTCTAACCTTCAAGAAATATGTTTATCTCTAATATCAAAAGGTACAAAAGAGGTAGATTAATGGTCGTGGTAATTTACCACACACTTTCATATATTGTATTTGTTCACTTTTAATTGCAGTAGAGGATATATATATAGAAACCCTCAGTGCTTCATATCTTGGTACAAATATATTTTAAAGTACAAAATGTAACGGTATTAACCATGAGTAAAATTCCAAAGACCATATACATAGATGGCACTGGTTGTGGAATGATTTGTCAAGTTGATTCCTTTCAACACCTTTCATGTTACTGTTTTAATGGGAGATCTTCAAAATTTATTCACATTTTAAAGCTGAATTGTTGTCTTTCAGTTCTTTATAACTGAATGGGAAGTCATTTTGTATCAGTGAATTTAGGTTATTGTCTGGCGTAATGGAACAGTCTTTTTTTCAATTTAGCAAAATACCATTAAGATTTAATTTATGACCCAGCTACATTATTGATTCATAGAGGTATGGAGGAGTTTTATAGTCTGGGTATTCTTTTCAACAAAGTTCTAAAGATAATTTTTAAAGCACACTATGCTTTTTCATTGCACTGTAACTCATATATATAAATGCAATTCAGGGAATGTGTTTTTACTGGAGGTGGAGGCAGCAAAATGTAAAATTACCAATAATAATGTGACTCTGTGTACTGGATGCAATTTTGCATTTCAGAAGCAGGAAATGGAAAAAAAGGATGATTACTTTAAAGTAGTATAAGTAAAATTCTACCATCTCTTAGTAAAAATCAAATCCTGGAAGGTAATTCTGTTTGACTGTAGATTCAAAGTAGGTAACAGAGACCAAAACAAATATATAAGGTCGATATGGTACAGTGATGGACTATGTTGGAAAGGTTTCATTTGTGAAGGACAAAGTGTTACTCAGTGGTAATGTTACATTTCTTTAAGTTCCTTATTTTGCCTTTAACTTCTTCAACATTTAAATGGGAAGTGGGAGTTCCTTCAGGAGTTCCAGCAGGTGTCTCACAACTGAGGAGGCAATGCCTCTCTCTCTCTGCACTGCTGCTTTTAGAGAAAGGAGAACTCTCAGCCCCTTTATCTTCAAAAGCTTTTTTGTCTCTTCTATCTGCTTTGTCTGTCTGTGAAATTACCCCACTCTTCTACTGAGAGGGAAATATTCCTTGCAGTGCTTTGTCCATCCCAAAAGATAAATCCATACTTTGTCAATCACTGTTCTCACTCTTTGTTATCTGCCCTGAGACTTAGGATTTCATGCATGCAAGGTGTGTGTAAAGTGCTGCAGAGTGGCAATAGCAGTGCTTTACCCAGACGTGTGAACAGTTCCATGGATGTCAAGCAATGTCTTATGCTATATTTAACTCAACAGTAATTTATAACGGCAGGATTTCTGCCTCGTACCCACTGGCTCCTGATGCCCAAAAAACTGGGCTGATTTATGTTCAGTACCTGCCCCATGCTGCTGTTTCAAATCCTTTTTGCTGTAGATTGTGATCTGGATGTTAATTTATCAAAACTGGGATTCACAGGTCGCAGTGTTACAGCCAAGCTAAGAGAGTGTCATAAAGAAGGGTCCATTCATCTTGTGAGACTGCATGTAAATATTGTGTTCTATAGCTTTAGCTAGGTGACTGTATTATCTCATTAATCATTTTGTGAGGACTTCTGTGTTGTTGTTGTTGCTGTTTCTTCTCAAGGATAGACAGACATTTCCCACTTCCGTGATCAATAAATGAATTATTGGGAAAGAGTGCCTATAAACTGAGGTAGCAGCATTGCTGTCTGCTGCTTTTGTTGGCTGCAAGATCTGCAGGTGGAAAGAAAAGGCCAGGGTATAAGAGCTGGCTGAAAAGTAACCTGCTGCTGTTGAGAAATCTAATTTCAAAAATAAATTGAGTTTGGACTTTATGTCTTACTGGCTCTAAGCAGTGATATTCTATCCTTTCTCTTAACCTCCCCAGGTATTGATTTTTCACAGTACCGTATTTAACATTTGCTGTGCAGAGGCAGCCAGCCCTTCCAGCTGTGGAGCCCTGCCCAGCATTCCTGCCCCTGCAGGGTGGGAAGGGCCAGTGCTGCGTGTAACATCTGTCTGCAGGCTCCAGCTGTGCTGCTCCTGTCTCCTCTTGCACTGGGGGCTTGCTGAGAGCTGGGGCATGCAGGCTGGCTACTCCCATGTTATCCAAATGGAAAGGAGCTGAGCAAAATACTTCTCTGACCAGCAGCAAGTTTTACTGGAGCTGGTAACTTATGACACATTTTAACCACAGGGAAGCTGCTCCTGCTTCCCTGCATGCAAATAGTCTATCTAAGCAGGTTTGTTGGTTTGTGGGTTTTTTTTTTCCCATCTGTAGTTTGTGTCATATTCTTCATTTTATTTTTTATCCCTAGAGGAAGCCCTGCTTAGCACCTTTACCCATGCTTTAAATTAACCAAGTGGAAGTTCCTATATAACAATTTAATGTTCCTCATGTGCAATTTTTTCTTACAGTGCTGTATGGTTGAGCTAAGCCAGATAGATAGGTGTTTTTCACATCATTTGTCTCTCCTTATAAATTTTAAGGAAAACACAAACTGTCAAAATAACCTTACAGGTCTCAGAAAATGCTGATGAAATTTTTCTCATAAAAACAACAGAGGAAATCAGAGTTCCAAAATAAATGCCACCCAGGGATCCTTAATATCCTCAAATATGAAAAGAACACTTATACTGGCAAAGGAAAAATGTTACAATCAAGTTTGAGTAAACTGATATATAATGAATACAGAGAAAAACCTTGGGAAATGTCTGAGAAATAACTGACAACATGTAGTAGCTCCTTTTCCTCTAATGCAAGTTTAAAACATTTCTGACATAGATTTTTTTTTTTCTACTGAAAATTTAATGTTCTGGGACAATGATTTTTGGTAATGGTAGTGGGTGTTTAGTGTAGCCTTTCAAAATGGACAATATGTGCTTTATTTGTTGAGCTGAGGAAGTGTGCTTTGTGCTGCTACTTTACTTATTTATTTATTTTTAAGTATTATGGAAAGCCTGTATTATATATGTGGAATACAACAGTGATGAAGTTGTCTAGTAGTCTGCATTCTTTATGCTGGGGGACTTTGTTTGGGGGATTTCTTTTTGTGAGTTGATGGGGGTTTTATATGAGGTTTGAATTTTTTTCTTCTTTTTTCCATAGCAGTTTATATAAATCAGATTAGAAGAGTAAGTTGCTAGAGAAGCTGCCCCACTTGGCTACCCCAGGAGGAGGTTAATTGTGTCCACACAAAATAAAACCCAAAGAGTAAATGCCTTGCGTTTGTAGGGCACCCATTTGTGGGCACTAAATTATTCCTACCCTGAAATCAGATCACTGCGCTGACAACCAAAGCTGAATGAAAAGGGAAGTATTTCTCTTTTCAGTCATTTCTGGCCACAGAGATGACTCCAGCTTGTACAGCTGCTCAGGTCAAGTGGTGCCCTCCAGTTTGTCCCCTCAGTGGCTGTGATGATCAACCACGTGGAGATGAGACTCATTTTGATTTATCTTTCCTGGGTCATTTTATCTTGAACAGTGTGTCTGGAACATGGGTTCTTCTACTTCCATGCCTGCAGTTGAGGAGGAGGAGGAGGGTGATTTGGTGAGTCAGCCACTTTCTGCCAAGTGTTTTTTACAGGTAGGTTTCAGATTTATCAAATGCCCTTTTTTCCATGTATTTTGAAGGCCATATTGTCTGAATCAGGGAAATCACTGGGTACTGGAATGAGAAATGAGCTGAAAAAAAAATTGATCAGTAATTAGGAAGGTTAATCCACTCAGGGCAGAGAGCCTGAGATTTATCCTGATATACTGCTATTCAGTTAGTGTGGGTATAAGTAAAGCAAGTTGGAAAAAAATCTCACAAGTCCTAGTTACCATGACATGGATTGGGAACATTAGGCTTTTCCACAGGAATAGATATTTAGCAGAATACAAGTTCTATTTTTTATATAAATTCTCTAATTTTACTTCTTACTCATTTTTCAGCTATGGAGTATCTGCTGTCTGAGTTGTATCCATATCTTCCTGACCATAACCCCATAAAAACTCATCTGAAAGAGCTAAAAACAGGAAGGAGAGGATATCAAAGACATCCACCTTCCCTTTGCCTTGTTGAGGAACTATCTCCATTGCAGAGATTAGATTTCAAGCAGAAATGCAGGCATACGTTTTTTAATAATTATTTTCTACAGTTTGACCTGCAAAATATAAATGTAGAGATGCATTATGACAAGAACATTTCTCATAAGTATGTCAAAAGTGTATGGTTCTGTATTTGAAATTAAAGTAGCCTTTGGCAAACTGTCTGCATGGCTGTGATAAGGAAACACGTGGAAATCTTAGCTGGGTTTACAGACAGTATGGTCAGCTGTATAAGAAGTCTCTATTGTCCACAGGCAGGACTTTACGGTATTTTCTCACTTCCTTCTTGTTTGTCATTTGCTGTACAGTTAAAATTAAAATGAAACATTTAATTGGAACAAAAAAATAGCAGAGGAAGCCGTCCTAATCAGTTGATTTTATCAGGTTTGGTGAGTGTCATTGGCAGGATACCTATGGCACAAAAGCAGGCCAGGAGTGTGGCCGTGCCAGTCCCTGGCCACTTCCATCCCTGCTGTCCCCTTGGGCTCGTGCCTAGCATTAGCCTGGGAACAGTGCTCAGGGTGCCTGGGAGGCTGCAGGGCACTGCCAGAGGTGCCACTTGACTCTAAAAATTAAGCTGAGACACCAGTGGTTTTCCTTGTTTTTTATCAGCCTCTTGGTTTTCTGACAAAACCTAGGGAACAGGTTTCCTTAGGTCCTCTGTTTATCCTCAGTCCAGAAATAGATTTTATACTCAGGGTCAGGAACTGTTAGGAGATTTCTGTCCCATTCTTTCCTTGCTTTGTGTCACATTTCATCTGCAGTTATGCTTGAGTAAACTTTAGGTTACTGAGCAATAAACAGAAGTTGGAAAATGCTGACAAATTTTAGTTAGAAAATTATTCTAAACTTCAATATTTATTTTGCTCAATACATTTGAGGAAAATGATATTGTGACATTGCCAAAACTCATAGATGGAGAGAAGAAAGGAAGGGGAGGAAGAGGAGAAGGCATAACAAAAAACCAAATGGTCTTGAACTTGAACATACAGACTTGAAGTCTTGGCCTGAAAATTTTTAAATGCAGAAGGGTTTTTACTGCCTAACACATGTTCTATGAAGTAAGTATAATTTCTCTTTTAAGATTTTCAGAAGATATTTAAGTTTTTCCTTTCTGTTATGATCCTATTATCTTAAGTTGCTTTGGACAGCTAGATATTAGCCATGATGTGGTATATCTAATTTGGTAATAGTGATCCTTTTACATCTGCTAAAGGATGTAATAGAATGAAGTATGCTAATTGGAAACCAGAGTAACATGTCCATAAAAATTTCATTTTACCTGTGTGTCAACAAGACTCTAAGACAGGATCAAAACTGGCATAACCCAGAATTTTTGTAGTCTAGGTTCCATGGAAACATCGTGAAAAATGGGGCTGTGATCAAAGTGCTCATTCCCAGAGGTGCAGCCCTGGTGTAGGACAAGCAGGGGATGCACTGTGTTCCCTCAGAGGCACAAAAGCATCGGCACCTTGGCAGAGCTCTTTGGAGGTGAGGCATTTTGCAAAGCCACCAGGAAGGAAAGGGAGGATGCCCAGGGTGGCTCCTTGGTTACCACCCCTTGTTGAGGATTTTATTTCTAGAGGGGTGGGTGACTGGGCCCAGAAGTCTTTTATCCCAGAGAGCCCCAGGAGTGCTGAGTGATTTGCCCCTATCCAGAAGCTCAGGGCCACATGGCTGCTTGCTCACTCCTCCCCTCTGGGATGGAGTGAGAATTGTAAGAGTAACAGTGAGAAAACTCAGGGCTGAGATACAGACAGTTTAATAGGTAAAGTAACAGCTGTACATACAATGAACACAGAACAAGGAATTCATCCCCTACTGCCCATGGACTGGCAGGTGTCCAAATGTCCCCACTTCCTTCATCTTCCCCCAGCTCTGTGTGCTGAGCTGGGACATCCCTGGGGTCCCTTGGGCTCAGCTGTCCTGGCTCTGTCCCCTCCCAGCCCCTCACTGGTGGGGCTGGGTGAGGGCCAGAGGAGGCCTTGGCTGTGTGTGAGCTCTGCTCAGCAATGCCCAAAACATCCCTGTGCCACCAACACCCAACACCCTGTGCTACCAACACCCAACACCCTGTGCCACCAACACCCAACACCCTGTGCCACCAACACCCAAAACATCCCTGTGCCACCAACACCCAACACCCTGTGCCACCAACACCCAACACCCTGTGCTACCAACACCCAACACCCTGTGCCACCAACACCCAACACCCTGTGCCACCAACACCCAAAACATCCCTGTGCCACCACCACCCAACACCCTGTGCCACCAACACCCAACACCCTGTGCCACCAACACCCAAAACATCCCTGTGCCACCACCACCCAACACCCTGTGCCACCAACACCCAACACCCTGTGCCACCAACACCCAACACCCTGTGCCACCAACACCCAAAACATCGCTGTGCTACCAACACCCAACACCCTGTGCTACCAACACCCAACACCCTGTGCCACCAACACCCAACACCCTGTGCCACCAACACCCAAAACATCGCTGTGCTACCAACACCCAACACCCTGTGCTACCAACACCCAACACCCTGTGCTACCAACACCCAAAACATCCCTGTGCCACCAACACCCAACACCCTGTGCCACCAACACCCAAAACATCGCTGTGCTACCAACACCCAACACCCTGTGCTACCAACACCCAACACCCTGTGCCACCAACACCCAACACCCTGTGCCACCAACACCCAAAACATCGCTGTGCTACCAACACCCAACACCCTGTGCTACCAACACCCAACACCCTGTGCTACCAACACCCAAAACATCCCTGTGCCACCAACACCCAACACCCTGTGCCACCAACACCCAACACCCTGTGCTACCAACACCCAACACCCTGTGCTACCAACACCCAAAACATCCCTGTGCCACCACCACCCAACACCCTGTGCCACCAACACCCAACACCCTGTGCCACCAACACCCAACACCCTGTGCCACCAACACCCAAAACATCCCTGTGCCACCAACACCCAACACCCTGTGCCACCAACACCCAAAACATCGCTGTGCTACCAACACCCAACACCCTGTGCTACCAACACCCAACACCCTGTGCTACCAACACCCAACACCCTGTGCCACCAACACCCAACACCCTGTGCCACCAACACCCAAAACATCGCTGTGCTACCAACACCCAACACCCTGTGCTACCAACACCCAACACCCTGTGCTACCAACACCCAAAACATCCCTGTGCCACCAACACCCAACACCCTGTGCCACCAACACCCAACACCCTGTGCTACCAACACCCAACACCCTGTGCTACCAACACCCAAAACATCCCTGTGCCACCAACACCCAACACCCTGTGCCACCAGCACCCAGCACCCTGTGCTACCAACACCCAACACCCTGTGCTACCAACACCCAACACCCTGTGCTGCCAACACCCAACACCCTGAGCTACCACTGCCCAAAACATCCCTGTGCGACCAACACCCAACACCCTGTGCTACCAACACCCAACACCCTGTGCTACCAACACCCAACACCCTGTGCCACCAACACCCAACACCCTGTGCTACCAACACCCAAAACATCCCTGTGCTACCAACACCCAACACCCTGTGCCACCAACACCCAACACCCTGTGCCACCAACACCCAACACCCTGTGCTACCACTGCCCAAAACAACCCTGTGCCACCAACACCCAACACCCTGTTCCACCAACACCCAACACCCTTTGTGCCACCAACACCCTGTGCCACCAACACCCAACACCCTGTGCTACTAACACCCAACACCCTGTGCTACCAACACCCAACACCCTGAGCTACCACTACCCAAAACATCCCTGTACCACTAACACCCAACACCCTGTGCTACCAACACCCAACACCCTGTGCCACCAATACCCAACACCCTGTGCCACCAATGCCCAAAACATCCTTGTGCCACCAACACCCAACACCCTGTGCCACCAATGCCCAAAACATCCCTGTGCTACCAACACTGATTCCAGCACAAATCCAAAGCACAGCCCAGACTACTTACTGTGGTGAAAACTAACCTTACCCCAGGCCAAATGAGCACCAGTGAGTACATACATAATGCTTTTTCTGTGATGGTCTCAGCTGAGAAGAGATCTAAAAGGAGCATCAATCAAATCTGTATAGATGCAGTGATCTGCAGGCCAGAAGGTGGGGGATAAAGGAACTGGAAGATGGTGCCTGTACTTGGAGAGAAACCACTACAGAAAAAGAAGATATTCTCAAGGCCAGCAGATTAGCACCCACAGGAAAATAGCGTGTTTGCCAGGTAGTGTGGAGGGATAGAGGGCTCGCCAGGGACCAGCTCAATAAAGGGGCAACATAACCTGGCAGTCACATCTGTAACCCATGCCAGGGATGTGAGAAATGGTTATCCCAGTCGGGTCAAAGAGAACTCTAGTACAAAAATCTCTCTAGTACAGGCTGCATTATTCCTCACAGCCACTCCTCCATCCTCCTGAACTAGCTGAAGTCTCGAGTAAAATAACTGCATGCACAGATGCACAGATTTCATATGGAGACAAAACAAAGCATAGACCTTCAGGTGAAGTGGACTGCATGGAAAACACATGGAGCATTGAAGGGGAGGCTGCCACATCTCCACAGGTGTCAGGAGGCAGGAGGATATGCTAGAAAATGACAGTGCTGGCAAAACCATTGTGAGGGGCACGCCAGCCCTCTGAGCAAAAAGAATAACAAGAACACAGTCCTCAGTGGGATCAAGTTAGTGACTATACACACTTAAGGTGAGCCTGGAATGCCTTCTCTAAATCCTTGTCAGAAGTCCATAAATTTTAATGGGACAGTATTGTTGCTCTCAATTAAATTTGTTATTTGTGCTCTGCACAGTCTGCAATGATATCACCTTGATGGGAAAAAATAGACTAAAGCTGGTGTAAAGAGAGACAAGACTGCAATTTTTTTATCACTTAGGAAGCCTCAAAGGAGACAGAAAAAAAGCAGGAAAACAGAAAGGTGGAATTTTCAGAGTTTACACCAAAATGAAGAAATTCAAATTAATGATTTTGCTCATTTACCCCGCAGATACCAAAAAATACAGGAAATAGAGGAGTAAGGAATTGTTCTAGCAGCATAACTTGATCATTTGTGGAAACCTTAGGCTTTGGGATGTTGGTACTATCAGTTTCTCTAAAAAGATGTGAAACCTGAAGTTGAAGCCATGGAGGGGAGAATTCAAGCCTAGTCTTCCAGTGACTTTGAGTAGACTGAACTGACCCCTGAAAGGTAATAATTGCAGTAGGAAAAAGTGTAGTCATTTTGTGTGGTGGATGTGTGCTGGCAGCACTGGATGGTGGGAACTGAACCAGTTTAGCCAGAGGATCAGAGTTAACAGCCCAGGCAGACACTCAGGTTCAGGGAGCTGTCGTGGTTTGATGAAAGCCTGGTTTTCAGTTGTTGGGGGGATGATGTTTTCCTGTGGGGACCTGCTGGAACCAAGGAACTACCTAGTTCTGAAGGGCCACTCTGCTAGCTCAGATTGACACCTGGTTAGACCACTTAAAATAGTTCAGCACACCCCTGTGGAAAAGCACATTTAAAAACAAAGGAAGCCTAGGAAATCACCCTCTTGCTTCTGGCTTTTGGAGAGAGAAGTTCCACCTCCCCTCCCAGCATGTTGGCCGGGCAGGGGTGGGGAGGCTGCAGGGCCGAGACCGGGCCAGGCCGCGCCATGGCTGCCGACTCTTGCTGTTACTAAACCCTGCCCTGTTGCAGCCCAGGCCGAGCTGGGATCCACCAGGCCCGGGAGCACTCTTGGGCTGGGCTGGCTCAGCCAATATCCTGCCACTGTTGAGATTCATCTGCAACTACCAGGCAGGGGGAGGAAAAACCAGCAGCCCCCAGCATGATGCTGCCAAGTTCTGACATGGCTGCTGAGATCTTAGCCGCCCCCCTCCAGCACGGCCTCTACCACAAACTGCTCCAGCCACAGCCCAGCAGGGATCACCATCTATCTGCAAGTCTTGAGTGAGGTCTGAACTCTCTCAGTGCCCAAATCAAGCTTGTAAACCTTCAATCTTCCCTTGAATGAGAGGAAATGACAAAGTAAGAACAAGTAGAGGAACATCATGAAAACACATGAAAAAACAATCAGTGAAAAAAAGAGTCAAGTCTCAGATGGGAAAGATGAAAAGATGCCTTAATCTTAGGGCTGAAATCCTCCTATAAACCTATAGAGAAAGATGTAATTGATACATCAGACTCTTTTTCCCTATAAGTCATTGAAAAAGTATAGGGAGATAAAGTGTTCAAATTGTAAATATCAGCAAAGGCTTCCATGCTAAAGTAAACAGATGTTGCTTCAGATGTAAACAGATGTATAATCCCATGAGAAGTTTGAACAGAAAGAGAGAGAAGAGTGATGAAGACTCTCTGCCCCAGGGAAAGAAGAAGATCTCTGTTCTCAAAGATAAATATGATCTCAGAAATAGATGAAGAGAACCTTTGCTTTTATACAGTTTATCTTGCTCTTATACAGTTTATCTTTAAAATAGTACCCCATAAGTTAACATGGCCCATAAACACATCTGTGGGGAAAGTTGTAAAAATGGGAAGGACTTCATGATTGGAGATTTTCCAAGCAGCTACTCTTTGTGAAAATTAAAAGCCATGAGAGAACAGTTTTCTTATAGAAAAGTCTCCATAAATTGATAAGAGGGGCTCCTCTCCCTAAGTGAAGACAAACCATTCTAGAAATGTAAATTGACTGAATTGTTTCTGTACATTGTGCGTGGGAAAGAAAAGGTTATAGGGGGGAGGAGAAGTGTTCTAAAGGTTTTATTCTGATTTTTATTGTTCTTTCTTTTAGTTACTGTTAATAAAGCTTTCTTTATACCCTTTTAAAGTTTTGAGCCTGCTTAACCTTTCTCTTAATCCTATCTCACTGCAAAAAAGATGTAAGTATATTATAATGAGTGCACTAGCATTTAGCCAGGACTAGACCCACCACATTAATTAGTGCATTAGCCAGGAAATCTCACATTGGTGAACCAAAACCACTACACAAGCAATGAAAGGGAAAAGGTTTCCAAGGTTTAATTTAAATAAATAAATATGTAAATCAGCCCTTGAGTGTAATAGCAAGCTAAATACCGCTCAGGACTTGTAAGTCACAGTCAGAACTTCTAAATACCACCTCAAGACTGAGTCAAGAGTAGGAAGATGAAGAAAGGTCTCAAAAAATTCCCTCAATAACCAGTTCAAAAGACTTTTGTTTGCAGGACATGTATTCATTTTGCAGAAGTAGATAAGCTGATTTGATTTGCATCACAGTGTGGTGTTAATACAGCATAAGACAAATATGAATTCTTAATTAATACAGCATAAGACAAATATGAGAAAAGGGAGAGAAGCTCCCAGCACTTAAATGGGATCTTTCAGGTGATGTCTTCTTTTTAAAAATTAAATAAAAGAAAAATCCTAGATTGGTCTTGACTCCTTCTTCATATCACCCTCACCCACTGTTGCTGTTTGTGGTCTAGGAACTGATTCAGCTCAGCTGGGCGCTGTGCAGGTGTGGAGGAGCAGCACTGCTTTGATTTCAGTCTCTGTCCATAGCCTAGGAGAGGGCAAGAAATGCCTTCAGGTACATTGGCAGCTTCTCCAAAACTCAGTGCTTAGGGCAGAGTGATGTGATGTCTAATTTCCTCTTACTAGGCAGTGAGAGTAGGTGAAGGCAGAAGAAATTACTGCTTTTGAAGCAAACATCATACATAAACCAGTGAAACCTGGAGGATTTAGTTGGGATGAATATATTAATACAAGTGCACAGAGCTGTGGTTTGTTGTTTTTTAGCTGGACCGTGCCAGAAAGTTTCTTAATTCTTTTGGGGCAGAGGAAGTAAAAAGCATTTAAGAAATTATGAAATTCAATCTTTAAAAAAAAAAAAATTTCCACAGGACCTGCTCCTCCTTGGTGAAATGGATGCTGTGTTTTGGAACACAGGTTTGTAGATTTAGAAAGTTCCAAAATAAGTCCTTCAGCCTAGGAAAAGCAGCACTTCAGACCCACTTGGCTTTGGGCATCTTGCTGCAAGTTCCCTGTCAGGGGAAAGGGTACTGTGTTGCATCCTCTGGGAAGTTTTCATCTCTCTGCTGAGACTTGGTTTTACTTGCCATTAACTGGCTTTCATCATGGAGAGGTAATTGCAGGTAATTTATATGAAATTCTGCAGAGCTGAATAATAATGAATCTGTCTACTCTATCAAAAGGACAGTAATGGACATTTTATGTTTCCAGCCAAAGCTGGAACTGCAGTAAACTGACTGACAGAACTGGTTTATATCAGTAGCTGGATCTGATTGAAAACTGGATTTTTCTTTGACTTCTCCCTTTCAATGAACATTATATGTTTTCTTTATCAGAAATGTGCTAGCATACCATAAAGTTGAATGAAGTAATGACTGGAACAGTTATGACAAATGTAGTTTGCCTGATAATAACTCTCATGGTGAAGAGACACAGAAGGCATCATTGGCTTAAAAAATTGGCATTATGGGACTGTAAATCATTCACTTGTAGTCGATGTAGCCCAACAGAAAATACATTTCAGAAATCTGGCCTGCCTTTTTGGCTCAGCCCATTACTTGCTGGTTATCTGTCCATTTCTGCTTCCTTATCTGAAATAAGCCCCTCAGCCTCAGCCTGCTGCAGAGTAGCTGGATGTTTATATTGCAGAGTATTTTAGGCACTATTAGAGAACAGATGGCCTCATCTTCATGGGGTGGAGGTTTGGTGAGTCTGGAGAGAGAAAAGAAACAGCCCCTGCTGTGTTCCAGTTTAGGGGTATTGCCAGCTCTTGGTGCTGACACTGCCTTGAGCTGGCCAGCTAGCAATCTTCCTAGGAGCAATGTGTCTCTTCATCTCCATCTTTCAAAAGTGGCAGGCAAAGTAAGGAATGCACAAACTGTGAGCTATTTGTAGCCTAACTACACCCGTTAATAGGACTGTTGATAAAGTATTTGATATTCTCAGATGTTTCAGCCAACTTCAGGGTGCTGCAATTAAGAGTCAGATCAGACCAGTCTTCAGAGGTTGTGCTAGTAGCTCATGCATGTGTGACTGAGCTGGAATCTCCTGCATATTTTCTCGGTTGACATTTCTTTCAATTTTGAATAAATTTACTCTTTCATTTCATCTCAGCTTGTGTGCAAGCCTGTCCTTGAAATAACTGTTAGCCAATGATTTTGGGTTCTGCACCAGTTGCCTGCAGCAAAGATTGCCTGCTAACTGTCACCTGGTGTTAGTAGCACACCATGAGCAAAGAGGTACATTTTGTAGGACTGCTTTACAAAAGCTAGGGAAATGACAGGAACCCCCAAGAAATCTAACTGAGAAAAGGAGAATGAAAATAAAAACTCGTGAGGCAACCTTTATCTACTGACTGTATTGATAGGATTATATCAGAAATTACAGCAGTTCTGTTCTCTCCATTACATTTATGTCTGTGTCACCATTTGGGCAATTAACCCATATTTTCTGGACTTCCTAGAAAAATTCACACCGAGGTGGGACTTACTGCACATATTCTAAAGCGTGGTGTACTAGGACTCATATTAAAACTGAAAAAAAAATTCTATTAATATTTTCTAAAGTTTTTAGAGAAGAATGAAGATTCTGTGAGCTGTGTGTTGTCATGCTTGCTGTCAGCTAAAAGCAGCTGAGTTATCCATTGCAGACTCACCTTTGCTCACTAGTTCAGCACCACTACTTACTTACATGCCTGCTGTGAGCTGTGCATCAGAGCATCTTTGTAGCATTGTGCCTTACTGCAGTCTCTGTGAAAAGAAATGATGAAAACCACAGAGTATTCTTGGGGAGAAAATCTTATTGATCTCACCACCTTCTGTAAGTGGAATGATGTTAATTTTCTACTGTCTGTAAGAATCTCATTTATGCCCCATGTTACATGTAGGCAGGCAGCTGCAGTAAAAGTCTGATGCAGAGCTCCTGGGGGTGTTCAGCAGCTGTGTTGGCTGTCATGATCTCAGTGCTGGGCCCAGGACTTGGTCAGTTACTGGAAGTGGGGCATTTTGGGAAAGACAGTTTAAGTGTGCCAGGGAAGAGGTTTAAGTGTGCAGTTATTTGTCATCCTGGCCCCAGGGTAAGCTGATGTGGGACTCCACAAAATCAGAGGGTTTTGGGAAAGGTACAAAAGGCAGGCCTCAGAGACAGCTGAACTATGATTAGGGCTAAGCAGGAGCCATCAGATAGGTCAGCAGAAAAATTATTCAAAAAGTAGAAAAGCAAGGACAAATAGAGCAATGGTCTGTGTATTAACACTTGGCTAGCAACAGAAAAGTTTATCTAGCAAGATATTAGGAAGTTTGAAGCTTAATAATGGAGCTCTGTACATTGTGTTTTAAGGCTTACAAGTAGGTATTGTATTCAAAATAAGCAAGCATTGTTTTAACCACAGGTACATGTGCTTATAGTGGTTGGATAGAACTACTGTCAATATGCTTTTGCTTTGTGTGATTGGTCAAAAAACTTATAAAGTAAGTCGTAACATTAAGTTCTTGGTCTGCTGCCTGAGATGAGAGCTGATGGCGTCTTCCCATTGTCATAACCATGTAATGAGACTGATGCTGGAAAATAAACCAGCTCAAGGCACATTCCACAGCAGTCCCATCCCGTTTGTGGTGATAAGCTGATAGAAATTTCGGCAAAGTAAAGTGATTAAGAAAGAAAGTATTTGTTAAACCAGCCTTCATGTCAATAGTTTGTAAAGATTTGACTCTAGTGCTCAAAGCATATGGAGAATGGAGGGGAAAAATTAACAATTCAGCATACATTTACAGAGAAGTACTTTGGAAGATTCTGGATTGCAACAAGTAAGAATAGCGAAATTAAAAGCAGCAGATTAATATGTTGGGTCAAGCATGTACTGATGGCTGTGGATGGAAGTGATAACCATGCTTTATTTTGTCATTCAAGCCATTGGTGGCAAAATCCAGAGCTGTGCAACACTTGGCATTTCTATTTTGTAGAAAAATGATATATTTCAGCATTTTTCCTTCCTAAATTGTGTCAATTAGTTAGAATATTAAAAAACCTGATTTGGGAAAAATGAAAGCGTTGACTTCTTTGGCTTCACTTATGGCTAAATTTGAGCTCCTTCAGCTAAGCTGCCAGCAGTGCTAGCAGCAGTGTGGGCAAACTCTGTCCCTGCTTTTTGACTGATCCCATCTCTCATGACACAGAGTGATGGCTAGGCAAGGGAAGAAGTACTGTGGGAAGTTTTTGGTCAGCTCTAGGAGTTGATCCTATGTGTGTGATAGGAGGACGTGGCAGTTCCATTCTGCAGCTTGTAAAAAGCAGCAGTTCAGAGCTGAATTCAAAGCAGAATTTCTTCCTGGCATCCCACCCAGCAATTTTATTTGATCCAAACTACTTGAAACAAGATAATTTGGTCTCCCATAAATACACATTATTAAAAATAGTATTTCCCTAAAGCTATATTTTTCATGTAGAAATGGATTTTGATGCCTTTTGGGGACTACCTAAAAACAGAGGCCAGACAAAATTAAGGGACTAAGAAGCAGTTATATTTATTGAAAGGTCTTCAGGTACATTTAGGGCAGACAAAGATCCTTCAGGGGCTACACTCAAAAATGGACAATGGATCATGACTTTTCACACTTTTATAAGTTTGGTCCATTTGCATATTGGAGGTTAATCTTCCAATTGCAGCTTCAGGTAATGAAGTAATTTACCCCAAGTTTGCTCTCCCCAACTCACTTCTGTTCACACTTCTTGGGGCCTGAGACAGTGAGGTTGATTTCCAGGCACAGAGAGGAATTGTTTTTTCTGGCCAAAGTGGGAAAGCAGTAGCTACTCAGTGCTGTGTGTGGAGTTTAGAACTATACACTAAATTACAGAATTACAAACATAAGAAAAATATAAAAGCTAAAATCTGAAGGTATCAATTTAGTAGTTGCAAAACCATGAAATAATCGTGTCTTGGTCAAGGCTTGCTATTCTGCTGCCTTCTGCTCCTGTGTGCTAATTCTCCAAATGTTACAGTCTTACCTTCAAATGTGTAAAGATAATTTAATTAGCAGCAAAGGCTTCTCCTATCTAGGAAAATCCCATGCAATTTTATTAAGGTGGAAAATGGAAAAGGATAAAGATCAAGACTATAATTTTTAATTCAGTATCACACTCTCCAGTGTCTCATTATACTCCTTGTAAATGATTCATAGCCAATAATTGTCTGTGAAGAACAAATGACTCCCCTGTTCCCAAATCTCCCACACTTCTCCTTGAGATACCTTTGTTTTGGATTAAGACTTTTCCTCTACTAAGTCTGCACAAATGTCTCTTTCTCCTTGGCTGTTACAAGGCAGAGGAGATGAAGCAGCTGAGAATGTTACCTCTGCTCCTTTCCTCAAGGCTGAGGGAAACCCACAGGCAGGGTTTTCCCTCAACAAAGTCCTTGAGAAGCCACCAAGATCAACAAAGGAGCAGATGCTAAAGCACTGTGACCATCAGGGCTGGTGTTCTGTTTTAACACTTGTGAAAATCAAATGGTGAGGTGAGCTCTTAAACTCAGCCAGAAAAGACATGCTGTGCTTGGCACTTCTCTCCCATGCAAGGTCATGGAGGAAAACAGCACACTGTACACTTGACATCTTGAAAAAGGCTTTTTTTGGAGCATGAAGGATCTTTATTCTGTTTTTTCTGGTCCTCTCCTGGCCCATGTATGCATAAAATAAATCCTACTCCTTAATCCTTCAGACATTGTGAGGTAAATTTGCTGTGCCCTGGCTCAGCATGAGTTGATGAAGATTTGTAGTGCAAGAACAGATAGGAGCCCTTCCCTAAATCCAGCTAGAAGACCTAATGAAGAGCCTTTTAGTCTGTGCCAGGGCTGTTTGTGTCCTGCTTGTTACAAATCACTGTGAACACGAGCTGCTGCTGCCTGTTGCTCACCTGACACAGCTTTTCTCACAGGTGGATGCTTAAAGGAGGGTGATGTGAGTACATCTTCAGTTGCTTCAGCAAGACACTGTAGGGAATCTGGTGGCATGAGGAGCTATCTGCTCTTAAAATTACTTTGGAAAGTGTCAGCATGGGAGCTGTAGCCACTCTGCAGTGCCACTCTGCTGCCTTACTCTGCTACCTCAGTCAGTGCTTTTTTGGTCCCCTCACATGCTCCAACCCTCTGAGATGGGTTTGCTGCATGATGAATTGCACATCATAAATATTTCTCTCAGTTTGTCATCTTACTGAAAACTTTATTTCATGCTCTCTTTTCCACATGGATACCAGTTCCTCCTCATCCTAACACATCCTAACACTAGTTTCATCCAACTTTTAGTTTCTCCTCCTGAGAAATTGTCTCCCTGCTTGTTCAGAGATCCTGATTTTTACCCTCATATATAGTTATATCATAGATAGATCAATAGATAGATAGATAAACAGATAGATGGATGTACACATACATACATATATGTATTTTGTAGTATATTTTCTCTATATTTCTTTGAAGTTACACTGTTCTGTGCTTTGGGTTCGATGGTCAAACCAAGGGCACTGCTGAGCCAGAGTGGACTCATGACCCTGGGAGAGAAAGAGGGGCTGCATGGGCTCCTATTCCTCTTCCTTTGGAGTGCCATGGCTGTGGCAATACTATGGAAGCCCTGCTCTTCCCACCTGTGAGTGCTGAGATGCACTGTTCAGGTTGGCCTTCAGAGCTCTTACTTACAGTCTCCTTTGTTGCTGTGCAAATTTGAGGTTGCAGCTGAAAAGCAGCACAGGAAAAGTGATAAATGTATTTTCTAGGGATGACAGGAACCAAGATGTTGGTAAAAATCTTTAAGAACTCCTGTAGGTCTCCTGGAGTAGAAGGCAAATTACTGCCTCAGACAAATGTCTAGACTGCTCAATAACTCTTTGTTGAAGAGGTAGGTCTGAATGGTTGGTGCTATCTTAGATATACGGTGAAGTTTTCCCTTCTTAAAACATTGCTATTCAGTTAAACTATTGGAGTCTCCTGCCTTCTGTTGCTCAATACCATGTCTTGTTCTTTTCTTATTGGAAGTTGCAATGAGCTTATGTTTTCCTTATAGATAGGAAACACACTCAAATTATCTTAAATTAGACTTTTCTTAGTAGAGGGGGGAAAAGGGGGTTGTATAAAGGGTCTGTGTGCAGAGGTAGACAAGAAATTGATTTACTTTATCTCTGCTGCAACTTGCAAATTAACACTCTGGCATGGGTCCCAATCCCTTAGGATAACATTCCTATGCATTGGTTATGAGGATTCTCAGAAAAGGTGTATGTGAATTAATAGGATTTCCACTGAAAGTTTTCATCTCCAAGTAAAAGTCTCATTTAAAATCAATCTGAGTTTCCAAATGAATATGTGGTTGCTCAGAGTGTGACCTGGAGTCCGTTGCATGCAGTGTAGGTCACCCATACAGGGTTAACTCTCTCTCTCAGGACAGTGAATGAAAAAATTTCAATTACAACTCCATTTCTTTCCAGAAGGAATCACAAATGTATTTTAAGTCAATCTGCACTGCTCATGCTTAGCATACTGAACTGCTCCTCAATTGACCAGGTTATTTTATTTGGAGATCCTCAAAGAATTTTATCAGTGACCATGGGAAAATACACTGCAGTTGAAGTTTCATTTGGAAGCTTTTTGTGATAGAATAAGGTTGTAGAAGAGAAATTCATGCATTTAAGTGCATCTCCCCTGAACAAGTGTTATCCATGAGTGCACACCTGACTCCATGAAACCAGGAAACTGCTGCAATAAGAAAACTGCTTTGGTGACTCAACAGATTGTTGGACACCAAAACAAATATCTTCAGGATGATCCATGAATTGTCTTGGCTATTTGTAATGTCCTAATTACAGTGAGTCCAGACCTGGATCCCCTATACCCCTGGAACACATTGCCTGGTGACTGATAGCTCGTCAGTATTGCTCACTTCGCTCTGTTAACAGGCCACTCAGAATGTGCAGGGAAGAGGTCCAGGAGCAGAATGACTTCAATTAACAGATGAAAGGTGTAACAGTGCTAAGGCCTTCCTGGCTTTGCAACTGAAATAATCTTAAAAGCAAAAATTTGCATCCTATAATTACTGACCAAAACTGTAATTCCATAATTAGTGATGCAGCTCACTCTTCAAGATGATCAGTGCCAGCTCCCTGTCTCTAAGCTCTCATCCAGGTCACTTCCTGCACTGGCTTTGGTGTTCCAGGAGCTCCTGCAGCATCTCCCTGCAGCTGCAGGACTCTCAGTTCAAAAGCACCTCAGAAAAAGGTGAGAAGGCGTGGCAGTTGTCTGACGCTTTGCACTCACTGAATCACCTTTTGTCCCTGATCAGTGTGTGGTTTCTTCTTTGAAATTTATTGCACGTATTGCAAAATTAGTTCATTTTTAAACAGAAGTGCAATCTTTACTGGACAACAGTAAAAAGCTGCTGCAAATGGACTAATTAGAGATTATTGAGAATGTTGGATATAGGTTTTTCATGTCAATATTTCTGTTTTAATTATAATAAGATTGTGATTACAAATTTATCACATTTGTCAGGCATGGTGACTTTTAATCGTGCCTCATAAAATACAATTTTGGTTTATGAAAAGATGTTTGGAACTAGATAATGTATTAATAGCAACAATCTAACCATTAATTCTTTAAATATATAATTGTAAGTGGACACAACATAAAGAACACATGTTGCCACATATCACAGTACAAGCTGGCTTGTACTAGGCAAATTAACCAGGCCCTAGTACTAGGCAAATTAACCAGGTTGACTAGCAGGGGCTTCGCCCAATCACGTCTTTCCTAAGGCTGCAGGCATATCACTGGTACAAGATTTGGGGGGCATAAAGATCAGAGCAATTGGCTATCCAGACTGGGCTTTTCAAATGCCCTTTATAAGGAGGAGCTGGAGTATAAATGATATCTGTTGCCACATGAACATCAGTGAGTGGTCTCTGTTGCCAACCCACTCCCCCACGCACTCACATGTTGTGACCCCAACATGATGCAACTCAGCACACAGAGCAAGGGAAACAAATGGCGTAATAGATGGGACATCAGTGTAATAGCTGGGAATATGGTGTCAGAACCAGGATAAATGGTGTAGAGCTGGGAATTCAGTGTCAGAACTGGGAAAAACAGCATAATAGCTGGGACTTTAGCATAATAGCTGAGACTTTGGTGTCAGAACTGGGACTTTGGTGTTAGAGCCAGAATACACGGCATCAGAGCCAGAAATGCTGAGTAAATAGCGGTATTGCAGTGGAACTACTGCGGGCAGTGGAAAGCTGCAATGAAATTCCCCGCAGCTGAATGCAGAGAGTGCTGCAGAGTTTCCAACCCTGTTTTTGTTGATTGTAATCGCTGTCAGGACCATGGGGACCTGGACTTCAGCACCAGAAGACCCCATTTTAGGTATGGACTTCCTTTCTTAAAAAAAGAGGGATTCATTACAATGAGTGGACTCTGCAAGCCCTGCTTACATGGTGCAAGAGCCATGAACTTGATGAGTCCAAAGGAACATCATTAGACTTATCGATTTGGCATCGGGCTGGACGATGTATACTTGCAGCAGCTTCCACTGGTGATGACACAGCCATCAATGTTATAAAGCCATGGAGAATCATCCTGGATTTGTTAAAACAGATAAATTATGAGAGCAAAAGAGGATAGGCAGAGCAGCCACAGAGGGCCATGAAACCTCCATGCAGAGCTAGGAAGCCACTCTGGGCAGGGATGATATGCCGACTGGGCATTCTTCCACCGTGCAGAGCCACAGGGCCAGCACACGCCAGAATGCCTTTCCTGCAGGACATTCCCCCACAGGTCAAGGTGGCAGTGAAACCCTGCATTGCCAAGCTACGCTGGGTGGCAGCACAGCCACTTCACTATGCCCCTCTGCACTGGTGCTGGCCGGCCCCGGCCACTATGAAAATGCCCCCTGCTGAAGTGGAACTGCGGCTGAGCGCTGCAGGGCAATCGTGGGGAGCAGTGCAGCCCCAGGGAGTGGGGGAATCCCAGCAAACAGAGACAATCCAAGGGCTGCCTATGCCACAGCTGCCAACAATGCCCAGAGAGATGGCGGAACACATGACAAAATCCAGCATGCGGAGTCATGGCGACCACCATGGCCCGACCAATCTGTGCAGCTCTGGCAGCGCCGAGATTCTCTGTGCCCACTCCAGACTGCTGTGCCAAGCTGAGTCACTATCCAGCTGCCACGGGCTATCATAGCACCAGTACAGCTGGGCACCATGCTACCGTGCTCTGGAGGACCAGACCATGTGGCAGCCATTCCAATCCCTACCTGCACCGCCAACCTAGGCAAGAATCCTGCAGCCATGGCACCACACTATGTTGTCACTGGGACTGCCCTGCCACCATCCTCGCCAGAGTTGCCTGCACCTGCCATCACCATGGAAACACCAGGACCATGTCCTCCTGAGGCCGGGTAGCCCAGCCCCCATGAAACACCCCCACAAGTTTTGTGGAGCTTAACCATGCCTCCGTCAGGGGATATTCCTACACCACCAATCCAGCCTACATCAGGGGGCAGAGCCCTGCCCCCAATCCAACCTCCATGGAACCCAAACATATTTTTGCACTAGATATTAATAAAAGCATGTTTTTAAAATACAAATGCAGAAAACCTCTCCCAAACAAGTTCATGGCCCTGATCAAGCCATGAACCTGGCTGGTAAATAAAAATATATTAGTAAACCTAGATGACTCTATGCAAACTTTGCAAAAGCTAAACCCTTTTTCCTTTGAGATAAACAAGAAAACCTCATCTGGAAGAGGTTCCTTCAGGTCCTCATAGTGAAAAAAAACCCTCAGCAACCCCTTAAATAATAGTACCTGATTAATGCTGTTCAAAATCCATGTTTTACCCCTATTTTTAGTTATTAATACAAAGAAAAAGGGAAAAATGGTTGAGGTAAAGGTACAACCTCCTTTAAGTCTTAGGGAATATAATGTTTTCATGTCTTTCAATCAATGATATAACAAAACAATAATCCTATGATGTTCAGCTCCCCAAACCCAAGGTAAATACACTCCAATGGACAATGGGACACATTAGGTACCTACTAGATGTGTCTGGCTTACACTATGTCCTGTTTGGAACCACAGACAGCACCTGCCTGATAACTCCTCAACAGACATCACAGAGAACAATGATGACCTACCTCATGGAAATCCAGGACTCTTGAAGTGACAGTTCATATAAGGATTTGATTTGTTTATGAATTATTTTTCCTGTTTACAAACTGTTTTTCTGTATACAGGTTTTTTTTTTTCCTAGTAGTTGAGTTTTTCTTTAACAGTTTTAAAAGTTAAGTAGTTTCTTGGATTTTAGTGGTAAGTTGTAACTTGTAACCTCTAAGCATCAAGCCTGTGACATGTTAGCCTCAGTTCTTGCCTTAGGGATACTCGACGTGAATGCTGCAGCTCCAGTGATACATAGTCTCATGCAAATTAAACCCATGCTGCCCTCTTGTCATCCTGTTTGCAAAGGGTCCTTGCAAATGAGTGACAGAGAGCAGGTTGCAATTTTTATAAAGACAGAATGGTGAGGTGTTGCCACATATCACAGTACAAGCTGGCTTGTACTAGGCAAACTAACAAGGCCCTGGGTTGACTGACAGGGGCTTCACCCAATCACCTCTTTCCTAAGGCTGTGGGCGTATTGCTGGTCCAAGACTTGAGGGGCATAAAGATCTGATCAATAGGCTATCCAGACTGCATTTTTCAAATGCTCTTTATAAGGAAGAGTTGGAGAATAAACGCTCTCTGTAACCATATGAACATCAGGTGAGTGGTCTCTTCGTTTCCAGCCACTCCCCCACGCACCAGCAAACACAGGCATGAAGAGAATCACCTTTAATGTTATGAAGTCAAGCACCTAGAAATCTGGAAAAAGATACAGCTAAACAATTTCTGTAAACTACATTTTCCCTTTTTTAAGGCAGATGGAAAGGAACAGGTAAATAGGATGGAACTAGGATAGTGCTTAAGGTTGTAGTTTACAGCTTCCAAATAATGCATGGTTTATTTGGTGTATGGAGCACTGACCTGTTACTGGATGAAAGAACAAAGTGTGTCAAGTAATTTAATTTTGGAAAAGGATGTTTGCCTTGTTCCTTGCAGAATGTGAAAGGTGAATATGAGTGTGAAGGTGCAGGACAAGGCAGATGTTTCTTTAGCCAGCTGGATTCTGCACAAGGAAATGGGCTCCCTGCCTGGCCTTCTCTGGTGAGCTCCTCAACAATGGTGAGATCAGTGACTTGACACAAAATTTCTCATAAGCTTTTTGCTAAACCACTTTCACTTTCTGGACACTTGTAACAGTGACACAAACCAGGGCCATGTTTGCTTTAAAAATACTGAGTTTCTAATGAGTGATACTCTGGGGAGAGAATGATTGTATGGGCCTCAGATGATTCCCATTCTTGAGACTGCTGTCATGAAGGTACAGTAAATTTGAGGAGCAACTGGAAAAGAAAGCTCAAGTGCAGTAGGCATGGAATATATTTTTCCAGTTCTAGGAACAGCTGCAGTACTTAAGATAATGCTGCCTTTCCCCTCATTTTCTTATCAGCTTCTTATTTTCCATATGCTAAAAGCTGTGTCATCTCATCCTTGTGGAATTGATCATGCAGTGATCTTCTCTGCTTCATTGCAAAGTCAGCTAAGTTACATTAAACAGCCTTTATGTTAAAGAGCCATAAATTAACTCACATGACTTTGCACTGAAGCGGGTGAAGAGCAATTGTGTAAAAGAGTACTTTTTGCAAAAATTATTTTGGATGGTTATCTTCAATTCTACCGTGAAAAGGACACAGAAGAAACTAAGACTTCCAGAGCAGGATTTAAAATGTACAGAATTAGTAAGCAGAACAAACAAAAAATTGACTGAATTCCTCATTAGTTGAATGCAGTCTAATCTCTGTAAAGGATGTCAAGGATGAAGTAGACTCAGATGAGACTCAGGATGGCCCAGTTGTGTCGATCAAGACTGTACCATAAATCACCTGTGTTAGGGGACTGAACTGGTGTTGTTTGTAATCTCAGTCATGGTCTTTCATAAAGGGTTTAGGTTGCACCTTTACAATATTTTAAAACAGCTGATAACCTACATCATGAAGTTGATACTTTTTATGAAAGCAACATTAAAATTTCAGGTGTTCAGTCTTCAAGAAGTATCATCTGTCCCTTAGCTCCTTGGTTAACACAGTGTGCTAATGTGTCTGGTGCCAAGGAGGGGTATTGTTCTAGGCTTTGGTGTATCCAATTTGTTAAATTGGAAATTTGTTAAAGCTCTCTTCTATGTGGAGCTCTGAGGTAAAAGCCTCTTCTCTTCCAGTGAAAACACTGTGGTCTCTTGACAGGTAAATGTCAAAATCTCTCTTATTACTTAAGCTGGGCAAGCCAATGGGGTTCACAAACATCCATAAAAGCAGTCAGACAACTGTCTACTCTCTTGTTAGCAAATTTGTCAAGAGGATCAATGCTTAAACCAGTACAGGCATTCCCTGCTTTTGCAGAGCACTGGTGTCTAGACTGGGTTTGAGCTGTGTAGGATGCTTGCAATACTGCTGGAAACCGTGTACATAAAGGGAGATTTTAATTCTGGTATTCTCTATTTAAAACTGCTTTTTCTTACATTACAAAGAGACCTCTATGCAATAATCATTCAATTACATTGAGGAACAGATCAAAGCACATTCCTGTTACAGTGAAAAATCAACACAAACATTTCACATTATTGTTGGAAAGCATTGTCCACAATGAGTACAATATTAGTCACTTCTGTGTACAGTTCCTAAACAGGGTTTGACAGGGCAGGTGTTGGTGTTTCAAGCTGATGCTTCAGTGACAAGTTTTTCATCATGTTCGGCTGTACAAAGCTCATTTCTTTCCCTTGTCCTCTTATTTTTTTTCCCTTCTTGCCCCTTGACCCCATGCCATCATTTTATGTTTAAGATTTAATCTCAGCCACCCTGTGGGTGTTGATATTTTGTTAATGTTTTTAGCAAGTACAACCCTCCCAAACTCACATGAACTTAAGCCAGGTTCAAGTACAAATAGATCTAACAGACAGATTTGAATCATTTTGCAGTAGGTGCTTAAAGGCATGGCACAATGTTGGTAATTTATGGGAAGTGCTCAAGAACTGTCTTGGAGTATGGCAGCCCTACCTGCTTTCCTTGGGGGCTGGTGTATTGGTTCATTTTTACTGGATCTCACACAGGGAATTAGATGTTCACTCAGAAAATGCTTTTATTCCCTTGTTAAACAGTAGTAATAAACTCAACTATGAAAATCACTTTTGAGCCTGAACCAAGAGAACACTTTTAGACTTTCAGATGCTGTTGCATTTGAAAAACTTTCATTTAGATACAGCAATAGGCAGCTCTATTTTGGAGGAGTTTTTGTAGGCTTTTCAAATAGCATGAAATAAAAAAAAGGATGTATGGTCTGTTACAGTTTTTGGTCATTTACCTCTTTCATTACCAGGATATTGCATGTGAAGAATGTGGCCATTTTGTATTTTGAATTTGGAAAGGTTTTATTGTAAAGATGTGTTTCCTGCTGTGATTATTGCTATATGCACAAAGACATGTCAATGTATAGTTGCTCCCATTCCTGTGGCTACAATAAATCAAAGTGGGAGAACTCTCACTGTGGCAGTCAAGCAATAGAAATATGGCAAAGTTAAGTTTAAGCAAGTTGGAGAGCCCAAGGCAAAATGAGTTCCTTCTGCTTTTGGAAAAGAGAAGGAGTTTTTATTGGTCCTCTGGTTAACCATGATGATTTTGTGCAGTAGCGCTGTGCTCATCCTGATCAAATGGCCTTCACACACATATCCCCTGTTACTGTGCCTTTTAAAGACTGACTGATCAAGCAACTCTTCTGAATGCTACATTTCTTAGAAATCTGTTTACATCCTCTTGGTTCAGGTAAGTTCAGTGTACTGGAGAAACTAAAAATCTATTTTATATTTTTCAGACACTGGCTTTTTAAAATGTATTTTATTTCTACCTTAACTGTTGTTTAGAATGTTGTTTAGTTTATCTTAAGGACTGTGAAACCTGACAGGGTTTGGTGCTGAAGTAAATGCCCTGGAGTCAAAGCTCCCAATAGTTAGCAGGAGGTGGGTCCTCTCTGGGCAGAGCTGGGGCAACCTGGCTCTGTGGGTTATGGGTGTCCTGTTGTGTTTTTGCCTGTTGGGTTGAATACAACAGCCCAGGAGCCTGTGTCCTATCCAATTGTAGCATACCCCAGTAGAGATGCAATGCCTGCTCAGTCTTTCCCTTGAGATCTTATTCTTCAGTGGCACACCAGGTAATCCAGCCAACATCAAAGCCTCATTCCCATTAAGGTCTGATGTATATTTCTCATTAATCACCTCTTAGGAATATTACACCTGCTACAAAGGCTTCTTTTATGTATGAAATAATTGGGTCAGGGGTTTTAATTTTTTTTTCATTCAAGATAGATAAATGAAATGGAAGCTAGTTAATAGAACTTGAAGCTTTTCTGAGCTGTTCTGTTCAAAGAAGTAACTCCAGCATAGCCCAGCAGCTGAGTGTACCGGGTGACCTGTGGGGAGGTAAGGTACCAGTGTGGGTCAAAATCCTGCTGTTCTTAGAGTGCAGACTTGACTCAGCTTTCCTCTACTTCAAAAACAGACCCAGACTTCAGGCTCCTCTTCTCTTTGTCTGCAGAAGATGTGTGTATAAACAAATACATGGGTGTGTGGTGGTTTTACAGGAAATGGGGCTTCTAAGATATGCTGTGGTCACCAATAGGTGTTCAGATTTTAATATTAGCACCCAGGGTAGCCACTGGAGACATTTGGATACACCTCTGAGAACACAGATAGGAGTTAAAAAGCAGAGCACTTGTGTGAGAAGTTCCTTTTGGGTTCCAGCAAAAGAGCAAATCAAACCTTCCCCCACCCAGTGTCTCCTGCTAGGCAGGGGAGGGGAAAAACCACGCGGCCCGGGAGAGGTAGGCCTGACCCTGAGGGGTGGAAGGGTGGAAGAAAGAAGTACCAGGAACCACCGAGCAGCCCGTTCTCCCCCCTGCCCCACACCTTTAGAGACAGAGAGAGAGAAAATGCAGCTTGTGCTTGAGACTGTGTTACCTTGAAACTTGATAAATATGTGCCAGCAGCAGGCAGCACGGCTGAGGAAGAGAGGAGGGGAGGTGCACTGAGAGAGAGTCCAGCTGCTTGGAAGAATTTTTAACCCCTTTTGTAGATAATGAAAACTCTGCAGAGCATTAACTTTTCCTAGAGAAGAGATGGAGCAGAAGGTGAAGAAGGAACTGAGTAAGTGAGATAGAAGTCTGAGCAAAGAAGAGAGAGAAGAGCCTTAGTGAGAAGCGATGATGGAGTGGCATTTTTGCTGGGCTTTTTTTTTTGTATAGCCGTGGACTGTTTCCTTGTGATAAAGAGACTGCATCCAGGGGGAGGCAATGGTTCAGAGCCAAGAGAGTTCAGTGTTAAGACCCCTCGGCCCCAGGGGGTGTGAAAGAAATAGGAGAGACAGAAGTCCCGGAAGTGAAACTGTGCTCTGTTTGGAACGAGACAAGGCATCCTTAAAAAGATAACCCTAGAAGCAGGCCTGGCCCATGCCAGTGTTGGAAGCACTAAGCATAGAAGGAAGATGTCACAATGGCAAAAAGATCTCCAAGCAATGCTATATGTGACAAGAAGCCCATAGCACAAGAAAAGACTCCTTCTACTCTTGATGAACTGAAGATTTGATTATCCAAAGAGTAGTGCCAGACCAAGAGTTATTGATTTGAGAAATGTAAATGTATAAAGAATTTCCTGAAGAAGAAGGAAAAATGTCTCTGTGCAGTTTTAATTTTCCTTGTGTGTTTTTTTTTTCAGTTTTTGCAGTTTAGTCTTTTGTAGTTTAGTTAATAAAGTTTTTCTTTCCCCTAAGTAGGAGCCTGCTTTGCTTATTCTGGGTCTCACCTCACAGCAGACGCCAGGAAGAGGGTATTCTCATGGAAGCACTGGCATTGTGCCAGTGTCAAACCATGACAGGGTGTTTATACATAATGGAACAGTTCCAGTGGGAAAGGTGGATGAATCAGAACATCTGAATTTTGCAAATCAATATCAGGATATATATTTGTTGGAGGCAGTTACCCTGCCTGTTAAAACATACCCTGTAGCTTCTGTTACACATACCTTCTCCTCTGAAGTTGGAAGATGGTGTGTCCTACCCCCGCCCCCTCTGATTAGGACTCAGAAAGACCTGCCTTCCATACTTTATGGCTGCTGTGTCTAGGGAAAAGGAAGTTTACTCATTTGTATCCAGAGGAGAATTGTTCCAAACTTTTGTTGTGATGTCAAATTTTTAATATTTTTTTTTTAAAAAATTCCAAAATATTGACTAATTGTGTTTTGGTAAGTGTCATGAGGAAATTCAGTACATGAAGGACCAGGCCAATGGTTCTCATGCTCTAATATTCTCTGTGTGTTATTCAAATACCACTTTCCAGGACAAGAGTAGTTTGGGTTATATGTGCCACTCTAACTTCAGTTCATGTCTGGTCAGTACTAGGAAGGCTTCAGGCAGTGTATTTAATGAAGATCAGTGAAATGTGATGTGACGGTGGTCACAGGGGTTTGTAGAGGATGGAAGAGTCAGGGATCTTGATTCCATGATCAGAAGGCTTGATTTATTATATTATGATATATATATAACATTATAACTATACTACATAGGAATAGAAAAGAAAAGGCTTCTTCAGAAGCTGGCTAAGCTAAGGATAGAAAGGAAAGAATAATAACAAAGATCTGTCTCTTGGCAGAGAGCAAGAGCAGCCCTGCCGTGAGTGGTCAGTAGATCCAAACATCCACAGGGAACCAGTCACAGGTGGACCTGTTGCATTCCACAGCAGCAGATAACCATTGTTTACATTTGCTGCTGAAACCACTCAGCTCCAGCAGGAAAAATCCTAAGAAAGGATTTTTCACAAAAGGTGTCTGCGACAATGTGAAATCAGAAAATGAGCTACTTCAGCTTCTCAGCTGGGGTGGTGGGGAGTGATTTATTTTTTTCAATTCTCTCCTTGTTTTCCACGTGGCTCTGAAGTGACCAAGGCAGATGCTTGTGCTGACCCCAAAGAGCAGACTGGTGTGGGCAGGAACAATGCGACAGGCCTGGATAAGGATGGGGGTGGTGAATGGTGTTTGGTCAGAACTGTGACAGCATATCTCTAGAGAGACTGTGAAAAGCTTTGCTTCTGGCACCCAGCAATGACCTCCCTCAGCAGGCAGTGATGTCTGGGTTGAGGTCAGCCTGGGCTTAGCTCCCAAGCCAGCCACAGAGGATGGACTTCCACAATCCATGACTGCCTCCCCTTTTTTCTTGGCTGGATGAAAACAAAAGCCCATCAAGCTTGTATTCTCCTCCTAAACCACTCACGGGCAGCATGTTTTCTACATTTATTAGTCTCATTTAAATAACAGAAAGATTATTCCTGGCAGTGAGCACAGCTTATAGTAAATAGCTTTTGCTTTAATGCTTTGTTGAACAAGAAACAACGTAATTATTTGCTTATTGAGCAACATGTATCCGTGCTGTATTGAATCACTCCTTGTGCTGGTGATGGGTGCAGGTTCATGCCCATAGTTAGTTCTCTGAATACTGATGAAACAGGCAAGTACGTACAAGAAACAAAATTCCTATGTGGCTTTTGGTAATTTGTTGCATAAAGGCATGACTGAAAAAAAATTGGCAAAAGGCTTTTAAGCATTACTGCTTTATCCTTTTTATGAAAGGATGGATTAAAGCTTTCAAATTAAAAATCATTAAATATTAATAAAGAAGAGAGGCAACAGGAATCATTTTAATTTCCTTCGTTACCATAGTTAATGATAGCCTTAGGGCAGAATGAGAAAAACACAGAATGTACTAATGGAAATGCATCCATTAGAACTGTACTATTTTTGCTTCCCTTGACATGAATACATAGCTAACAAAAATGCTGTTACAGTACAACTGCTCACTCTGTAAATAATTCAACTATCAGCTGTCATAATGTACAAACCATTAAATGGCTCTTGGAGGGGCTCTCCTTCCTTGACATCCAGAGGATTTCTAACTCCTTGAACATGGTTTTCATTTGAATCTTAAACACCTGCACCAAGCTTATCCCTGTAAGGGTAGCAGGAATGGATTTGGCTCCCTGAGCTGATGACAACATCAAACAGGACTCTTGGACCTGCATAAACAAAGGAGAGGGTGAAGGGGGTGTAGCTCTGCAGCAGAGGAACCCCTGTTGCTGGGCAGGGTCAGAGCATGCTCTGCAATGCTTTGGTATTGCTACATTTTACTGCACAGGGACAAGCACAGCTCAGACCCGTGAATGGAAGGAGAGCAGAGCCAAATGACAAATGACTGGTACCTTTGTCTGTAATGGAATCCACTGTGCAAGTGAGAAGCGATGCCAAGGTGGTGGTGCTCATAAACAGTTGCAGTGCTGAGCCCTCTCCTCACTGACAGCTCTCTCTGTTTGGTAGGCTAAAGGCCTTTACTCATATTTGCACTGGAAACTCCTTTATTTCCTCGATGTAGGTCATGTATTCTGATTTCTCTGTAGGTGCTTACTTGCAGTCAGCTAATTGCATGATTAAGTCATTAGTGTTTATGACACTGAGTAACTGTAATGCTCTCAGGGCCCTGCTCATGCCTGTTTGTACATGGATTTCCTAGCTCTGTCACAATATATCTGGGTTCATGATTGCTAATGCACACAGAAGGCCAATTTGCAAAGCAGAGCAGATGGACACATAATCAGTCTAATGCCTTAATGTCACAAATGAAATGCCCTTGCAGTTACCTGTTATTTATTTCTGCCAAGACTGTTTCTGAAACCTTAATCCAGAATCCAAAGTCTGCTGCTTCCCTCCTTGCAGCAAATGCTGCAGCTCTACCACCCCAGTCACAGTGCTGTATGTTGGATCCCTACCTGTACCTCCTCCTGCACCCTACTGTATTCCACCCTACTGTTTGGTATTATCAGTATGCCACACAGGTGATCACTTTTTTCCTTGGAAATTTAAAACCTTTCCTGAACACCTTGATGTCAGGTAGCATCTTTGTGTGTGCCGTGTGTTCTTGCATATTTTTTTTAATCTAATACCTATACTCCTCATAAATCCTTGTGCACAAAAATCATTGTCTTTTCCCTTTCCCCTTTAAACCTATGACTGAATCTTCATTAAGTCAGTAGGACTTAGAGACATATTTAACTTTAACATTGTGATGGATTAATTTGTTAAGTTAGGGGCTCAGAAACTACCATTACCTTACTCATTCCTTCTGAGTTACCAATTTTTTTAAAATTTTTTTTAAATCCCTCTAAGTGTCTTATTATTAAAATAGTTAATTCTGCATAGCTTTTCAAAAAAGCATACTCAGATGTTCCTCTTGGTGTGCAGGGAGAAGACAGGTCTCAGTCCCTATGGTGCTTTCCAATGGACTTGTAAGAATGCACTGAAGGGCCTCAGTCACTCTGGCCTGAGGAGTGTTTGCTGATATTTGTAAAATATAATAGGTTTTCATCTGATTACCTCACACCTATGGAATTCTGCCATTTCTGCATGGCAAAATTTTTCCTATTTTCCCTGTTCAAAAGAATCAGTCATCAGAAGAAGTAATTGCTCATTAGGGCAGAGGGGAGTGGGGTAATCATGTGGCATCAAATTGCTTAATGAGCTGCTGGTGTATTAATGTTGTCCTTAGTATTGCTGAAAGACATGAAGCACTTAAACTCCTTCTAGTCTCTACTTTGTCTTTGCACTTTTTCAGAAAGGTATAAATTAGGTTGTTAACTAACTGATTTATGGGATATGCTTATTAAGCTAGTAATTTTCTGCATCAGTTGTAAATTACCTTCTTTTATTTTGCCATCTGCATAATTATATTTTACCCTTTTGCCTGTGTGCATAATTTGTTACCCTGACAACCTTTATCATTCCAACATTTTTGTGGTCTTGTCAATTTTTCTCCTATGAATGGGATACAGAAAAATAGATATATACCCCAATGATGCAAACTTTTAAGTGACGTGACTACCTAAGGATGAAATTACTTAACATGCCTGATTGAAATAAATAAAAAAACTGTTTTGTAACTGCACAAAACGATGTTACAAAAGTAACTTTTTTGTAAATTGGAGTTAATATGGAAAAATTGGCAATAGTTGTTTATACAATTTTTTCTAATATATTTACCCAATTCAATTTGTCTCAGTCATAGAAGTGTGGGCAGCTGTAGTCCTTGCAGCAATAAGTAGTTGAGGACTAATATTCCCACTGATTATTTCCTCTTAAAAATTGCTTTATAAAAATAGCTATCTCTGATTCATCCATCCCTGGGAATTTCTGGTACAGGGCAGCTTTTCAAAACAAGTTTCAGGATATTAATTCGCATTTGCTTTAAGAATCTCTTTTTTGCACAGCTACTGTACAGTAAAGGTGAAAGAATAGAAATTTGCCTCTTTTGTATATCAATAGACATCCCTTGCTTTATCTTTCTGTATCTCTGTACATAGTGAGATGATAAAATGAAACTAAGGCAGAACCAAAAGTGTGTCTGTATTCCAGAGTAGATTATAGAGCTTTTCTGGTATGAAGCTTAAATTACATGTAAAGGGCTTTATTTAGAATTTTACCTTATAAATCAGGCATTGCCACATAGAACCTCCATTGATATGACGTAATGAAATAGGCAGTGATAATGTCTTAGAGCAAAAATGAGAAGATGCTATCTAAAACCTGATGTGTTTTGTAGAATTATCTTTTTCTGCATGAAGTTACACCACCAGAGAAAGAAGTTAGGATGTATAAGAGGACTCATCAATCTGTGATAAGAATGTGTAAGGCATATTTAACGCCAAGATTTTGGGTTATTCATTGGGTAATAACTCATTTTCCAAATATCTAAATGTTGTCACAGTAAAAATTAAATTGTTGAATTTTTAAATTGGGATGTGTAACTAAACACTTCTACAATTTCTACAGATTGATGCTTGTGAATTCAGCAGATCAGTGGTTTTGTTAAGTGTTTTAATTGGTTTTGAGGGACAACTTTGCAGTTAGACTTTTAGATTTCTCTTAGATATTGCTTTGGTTCAGCTTGTGAACAGCTCTCTTTTGTTAAGCAGTGGTTTGTGGTTACGAGCTCATCTCTGTTTTGGTGCTTTTTTGGGTTTGGTTTGTTGGTGTTGTAGCTGCAGTCACAGGTCACCTTACAGCAACCTGTTTCTGTTAGTTGGCACCATGAATCCTGATGGAATCCCTGGATGGAGCCCAGCTGGTACATCCAGGACCCAGTAATTATCTTCACAGCAAGTTTTCCTTCCTTACCCTAAACCTTCCTAGGCCTTAGACTATTTAACACATCAAAATACTAAAACTGTTATTGTTTCAGACTCTGTTTTCTCTGAATGTTCCTGATTTGAAGTCTTCAAATGTTGCAGATTTCCAACCTAAAATAATCTCAGCAACTTTTAACAATGCTTTTTGCAATCAATGTATTAGTGATTTGGAAAGTTGGCAGGAAGCCCTGAATTTGGAGATACACAGGTTGAGGGTGTTTATTTAGCTGGAAGAAAGGGCAAGACAAGTTTTCCCAGTGTTCCATAAACTAGATATATCAGATTTGTTTTTTCTTTTGGGCATGAACTCCATGAACGTGGATTTTACAATCTATTAATTGGACGTAAGGAAAAAAAAAAATCAGCTCTTCATATTGATTTAATAACAAAATACGAAGTCATAGTTTAAAAAGACTGTGCATAGTACTAGTTTTTTAGGTCTTACTGAATAAAACTTCGGAGATGGGATAGGATATGAAGAAGTTTATTAAAAAAAATACCTTTTGGAAGGCACAACCCTTGAAATCTTGTCTTCTGGTGGTTTTTGAAGGTAGTTGCATCAATATCCCCAGGATGGCAGAATTCACTTGCTAGAGCTGAATTTGAAACAATTGTGAAATATCAAGGAAAAAATCAGAAAGCACAATCAAGATGAAATGACCTCATGCATTTCTTTCACTCCCTGAAAAGTTACTGTGAGCTGCCTTTTTTTCATTTATCTGGCTGGGGTTTATAACAATAATTTCCCTGATCAGTGATCTGAGCATTGGTCTGTAGTGTTTAAGTGCAATCACAATGTGGGTGACAAGATCCTTTGAAATACACTTTAACATTTCTGTTGTAGATTTTGCTGTCAGCAAATTGCTTTAAAAAACCACATGTTGCTTTATGCATGAGATAGTAAGCAATGATGATGGATAATAGATTAAAGAACCTTACCTTCATTTAAGAAGTACTTATGTGGGGGTATTTCAGAAACCAGTAAAGTGGTGATGCCAATGGGCACCTCCTGGACAAATGTGCTTGTTTGCTTGTACAGAACATGGAAAGGACTCTTGGAGTCAGAAACAGAGCTCACAAAACTGGGGGAAAATCAGTAACTGCAACCAGCTTGGTGAATTTGAGGCTGCTGTGGCTTTCTGAAAGGTAGCTAGGTGCCCCCTGCCAGCAACACACAGTTAAAAGTTTGTTTGTGGGAGAAAACAATAACAACAGCAACAACAAAAACTTTGAAGTTTTAAAGCCTGATGTAAAAGGACTTGAGAAAATCCTTAGATTAAAAACATAAAGCCCATGTAGTATACAAAGTGATTAGAGGAGTCAAAGTGATTAGAGGAGTTTGATGTAGCGATACAAATAAAAAACTTTTCTCATAAATCTGAGGTGATAGTGAAGAAACCTTTATGCATAAAAATTTCTTATTTCCTCAGAAGTTGAGGCAGATTGTGTTTTCTCATTAATTTCAGAGTTCTAAATACTAAATTTGTATAAAACCCCCGACATTTCAAGTAACACTTGAACTGCAGTGAACTACTAGTGAAGATGCTTAATTTTTTTACTTCTTTTTAGTCATCTTATTTTGAGAAATAAATAGAGTTGTGCTAAGTGATAGTGCACTGGGCTTTCAGTGACTTTTTTTGCCCCAATGAAGGTGGAAGTAGCTCTGAGCACTTCTCAGATTCACATGTGGGAGTGAAGTCAATGCCCAGGATATCCAGGATTGCAGGTAGGTGCAATATATAAATTCTCCTGAGTATTTATTAAAATGTGTGAGTGTTTTCCTGCAGTGCCTGCCAGAGCAGTAATATTGCTGCACTGTCATGTTGTAGGTAGCTTCCCTGAACAGGGACAAGAGGCTTTGGGGTTTTGTGGTGTTTGTTTCTTGGAGAGAGGAGGGAAGTCAAAATAAACCCCAAGTAGTTGTCTTTTCCCTTCCATATGGAGTCTCCTTCCATTTTTCCCTCTGTAGTTACACTAGGAAGTTAATTCAATAGAGCCAGAGAGGAATCTGACTGATTTGCAAACAGGAGTGAAGGCAATGTATTTTTCAGATCAAAGTTATTTTTAATCTAATTTCTCTCTTTTTTTTTTTTTTTTTTTTTTTTTTGCAATCTAAACCTTAAAAGAAGCACATCTCAAAAAAGATTAATTTTGTCTGTTAACTTGATGGTACAAGTTTTAATCTTACATTCTGAGCATGAAGAACAAAGGCTATAGTGCAGAGAAAACTAGAGGTAAGGTTTTTTTTCTTTATTCTTGATTATAGAGTTCAGTGCATGCACTGGTCCCTTTGCAGAAAGAACCCTGTAATCACTCTTTGCACTTCCTTTTTATGCTCTCCCACTACTCAATTAAGAACTCATTAAGCTGCACACCTGCAGTGTCTTTAACCTGATCTGTAGTTTTTAACCCCCTACTTCTACATAATTATAATGCAGCCTGTGGACTGCCCGACTTGAACTGAGCAAAAATGACAGTAAAACTTATTTGTGACAATAAATCTTCTGTATTGTTTAAAGCCAGCCCATAAACAAGAACTGAAAGGATTTTTGTGAGTACAGAGACTAGAAATGATATATACCATGACTTTTTGAGTAGATAATATGAGGCAGCATGCTAACTGATGCATGGCTATAGTATATAGTGAATTACTATAGTGGGGTGATGCTCCCTGGACTGGGGATGATGGAGCACAGGCTTTTGGGGATGGGTTCTTAATGTTTTGGTTGGATGTAACTTGTGAGATGACATTGTGTCCTAATATTTTTGTGTCTCTTCATGGCGTATGAGTTTTGTTAAGTCTTGGAGGAAATGTTTTGATTCAGGTTCATTTTGGAAGATCTGTTACAAGTAGCAGGAGTTCAGGGCTTTTCCATGGTGTTTGACAGAGGCTCCCTAAAGTGGCACTGCCTGTGTCCATCAGTGCTGAGCCATGTTCAAGGAGTGGTGTAAAAATACAGGATTCAGTTGGAAAACACCAGAACTTCATGTTTCCAGCTTTTTTCTCCAGCAACAAGAGTCCATATTTTACAAATGATCACAGAGGATTTGCTAGTATGGCAAGAGAGGCAACAAGGAAAGTGAGCTTATAGGTTTGAACAATTCAATCCTCAGTGCTGAGTGATGTTTTTATTTGGGGTCTGGGTCCCGAGGTTTTTTCCTAACATACATTCTTACCTTAATTTCTTTCCAAGTCTAGCATTTAACACAACCAAAGAAGGTTTTATAATGCTACTTTTTTGAAACTTTTTAGTTATTGTCACCATAAGATCCCATGGTAAAGAATCTGCAAGGACATATGCTTTGCTTGAATAAGGGTTTAGCATCCTAGGAATGATTTTTAACATGTGCATCTGTATCATGTACTCCATGCACCGTTTCTGCCCACACTGGACAAATTCTATGTGGCACTGCCAAAGTCATTTGAGTGCTTCCTCTGTTAAAATTTTCAATGACAATATACTGGTTTTGGCTCACCAATTTGAGATTTCCAGGCCAATGCACTCATTAATGTGATGGGTTCAGTGCTGGCCAATCACCAGTGCACTCACCAGAATGTACTTACTAATTTCTGCTGTGATATAGGACTAGGAGAAAGGCAAAGCAGGCTCAAAACTTTAAAAGGGTATAAAGAAAATTTTATTAACAGTAACTAAAAGAAAGAGTAATAAGAATCAGAACAAAACCTTCATGACAGTTCTCCCGCCACAACCTCTTCTTTTCCATTGACAGTGTAAAGAGATAAAACCTAAAATTTTCAGTCAATTTACCACCTGTAGAATAGTCTTTCTTCAGTTCATTTAGGGAGAGAAGTCCATCTTGATAATGTTATGGAGACTTCTCTACAAGAAAACAGTTCTCTCATGGCTCTCAGTTTTCCATGCATAGCAGCTGCCTGGAGAAATCGGCAATCATGAAATCCCTCCCATTTTCCACAAGCTTTTCCCACAGTTGTGTCTATGGGTTATGTCAACTTATACTGTCAGCTCGGATACTGTTTTAAAGATAAGCTATTCAAAAGCAAAGGATCTCATTATCTATCTTTGAAATCATCCTAATCTCTAAGAACAGAGATCTTCATCTTTTCTTCCTGGGGGCACAAGATTTTCATCACTCTTCTCTCTCCCTCTGTTCAAACCTCTTATAGAATCACAGCTACTTTAATATCTGCTAACTTCAGCATGGAGGCCTTCGCTCGATATCTACAATTTGAACACTTTCTTTTCCCCATACTTCCATATGTTATAGGGGAAAAAGAGCTCCTTCCCCCTAGTTTTACAAGAGGATTTCAGCCTAAACTAAAGGCATCCCCTCATCCCTCCTATCTGGGACTTGATTTCTTCACTGATCTCGACGTCCTCATGTTGCTCCTCTACGTGCATCTTGCTCCTTTCTCTCACTCTAGGGAGGCTGGAAGCACTGAAAGAGTTAACATCTCTGCTGGGGACTGCAGGTGGTCACCGACTCTGGCCAGGCTCAGTAGATTGCAGAGGGAGCTGTGGGGCAGCAAGGATCTCAGCAGCAGTGTGCCAGGAGGAGCCTGAGGGCTCCTCCTCTCCCCTTGCCCAGCAGCTGGAGGGGGCACCCGAAGGTGCCCTGTGGCAGGAGCTGCCTGGCCCGGCCTACCAGAGGCAGGGGCTGGGCCAGCTGTGTTACCTTGTGGGAATCCTAAAAATTAGAAGGTTTTAAGAAAGTTAGGAAAAAGCAGGCCTCTGACAGTAAAGACAGTGAAATGCTAAAGCAGCAGAAAAATTAGTAATGTAGACGTGAGAAATAGAACAATAGGCCTATGTTAGCTGCTGCCTTAGGTGGTAACAAGTTTACTTAATGTATATCTTTAGAAGGTTAAAGTTTGAATAGAGCTTTGTGCCTTGTTTCTTATGAACAAGCTATTGTGTTTGAAAGTAGGCCGCAGTTGCTTTAACCAACACTACGTGTGCTTTAAATGATTGGATGGAATTATTGTCAATGTTCTTGTTCTCTATGTGTGATTGGCTGAAACACAGATGGAAATGGCTTTATGATATGCTGTAACACTACGTCTCTTTGGCATTCTGCTTGATTCAGTGAGTTGGTTGCATCTATTGTCTCCATTGTTGTAACAATGTGCTGAGACTGATGTGTGAATAAACCTCTCAAGACACTGAACAAGGGTGTCCCATCCTGTTCGTGCCGTGTATATAGTTTGCCAGGGCATTACCTCTTTGCTGGCTAGAAGGAAAAAGAGAAAGTTCCCGGGTTTGTCACAGAGGCGTGCCCAGCTTTCCAGTGGCTGGAAGCTTTGCATCACTTCTGTGAATGCCTCCTATACAAAACCATCACAGACAGTAAATGAGGGATGGCAGGAGGGCAGAAAGAAGTAGGAGGTGATTGCAGTTTCATATTATTTAGCAAGAGACAGCAACAACAGCTCGGAAACAGGGGACAGTCAAAAGAGTCATCCCGGGGGGAAGATGTGTGCTTGAGAACCTCGAGTAAAAGGAAGGAGAAATGAAGAGATGGCAGCAGCAGCACAGTCCTAAGCAATTGCTTATATTATCCCACACAGTCGTAACTATCCAGGCTTGAGACAGATCTCTTGGTGACATTCTAAACAGTTGTTTACCTTAAACAAGACCTGAACCATATTCAGCAACATGCTAGTTCCTAGCAAAAGGAACAGGTTGGATTCTAGGATATTCAAAGGATATTCAAAGTATTTAAAGTTTTTCAAGTGCTACTGTAATCAACCTGGAGGAGAATAAAGATTCTGAAAGGCAAACAGGAAGGTGCAGGAAGCTGCTCCCTCATAGGCTGGGTCTCTGAGGAGAAAAGGCCCGAAGTGTAATTGTTGTGAGAAAAGGCCGGAAATGTAATTGTTGTGAGAAAAGGCCCGAAGTGTAATTGTTGTGAGGAAAGGTCCGAAGTGTAATTGTTGTGAGAAAAGGCCGGAAGTGTAATTGTTGTGAGAAAAGGCCCAAAGTGTAATTGTTGTTAGTTCCCAATAGATGGCTCCCAGAATAAAGAGGGGATAGCAACGCTGAGGGCACATATCACGGTAATGTCACGACTAGCAGTTCTATGGGGTCAGAAGACAATGCTACAATGTACCACCAAAATGATAACCTTAGTGCAGGCCCCCACAGGGATAAACATCACCCCAGGAAACACCGACTGCAAGCGAGCTGTGACAGCACAGCCCTGACCACAAGCACAGCAGCTCGGAGAGCAAATAAATCAAGAGTGGCACCAGTGGTTATTAAACCAATGCAATGGATGCTTATAACAAATCTGGTTTAACATGCTCTGCTCACATCTGCTGTTACAACAAATCTCCAAGCCCTACACTGGCAGGAAAAAAGGACTGTTGTGATTTCACTTGGGTGAGCAACTAAGTACCATGCAGCTACTCACATCCCCGCTGCTGTGGGACTGGAAGAAGAGACAGGGAACAAGGAAAAAACCTGGGGGTTGAGAAAAGAGCATTTTAGTAATTGAAACAAAGTGAAAAATAACAATACTAATGATCAATTATATTAATAACATATAATGTTACTACTAATAGAAATAAAAATTAATAAAACTCAGGAAAAAAACCTGCCAAAACCAAAGAATTAATGCACAATACAGGTGCTCTTCGCTTGCTGACTGATGCCCAGCCCATCCCTGAACAGCAGTCAGCCCATTCCAGGTAACTACCCCCTCAGTTTACATATTGAACATATGCTAAAAAATTTGTTCTATCCCAGCCAAAATCTGGACAATTTGTGAGGCCTGCAAAACATCCTCCAAATGTCTAGTAACATCCACCTGTAACAATTCTTATAAGTCGTCTCTGGTCAAAAAAGCACAGGGGCATCTTTCCTGGCTGGTTCTGGCAGGGAGCTGTGCTGCATCTAACAGGATGAGCATGTGGGAGAAGCTGTGGAAGTGCACTGAAGCTGTGCCTAGCTGTCCTGGGTTGGCTGTATATGATGCTTTTATCCCCAATCGTCTTGTTCTGTTTGTGCTAAATAGTAAGTTTTGCACCTTTAAGACTTATTGCAGGCAGTGAAGGGGGAGAGAAAATGCAGGTTTTTTTCCTCCAGACACTCCTGTCACTCCCCCACATTCCTTCTCCTGGCCGGCGGTTGTTGTCTGCAGACAGACGACGGACAGAGCGCTTCTTTTGCTTTTTAGTTAGTTTTCAGCTAGCTGAGGCAAAGAAGTTCCCTGGACTGTGGGTTTTTTTCCCTTTTCTTTGGACCTTTTGAAACCTGCTCTGGACTGAGCACCCAGGGCAGCACCGGCAGCTCACATTTCTGGCCCACCGGGCCGGGCCCGGCCTGCAACAGTCCCAACACCGGAGGGACTGATCAGAGACAGTGAGCTGCAACCCAGGGAGGGGGTTTTCTCAGTTTGTCATCTCTTTTAGAGTGACAAACGGTCTCATTGTTTGATATTGTTTTAGTTTTATTGTTTAATACACAGTTTTTTTACACCTTTCTCCAAGGGGGTATTGTTTTCCTTCTGGACCAGTTGAGGGGGGGAGGGGCCGATTGGATCTGTTTTCTCACTGGAGCTACTTTGGGGAATTTTTTCCCCAAATTTACTCTAAACCTGGACACTAGCCCAGGGTTAGCAGCTGTCTTTGGGCAGGCTGGTCAGTGCACATGTGCTGCCATTGCTGGGGCTGCTCATAGCTAAATAGTGCCAGCTCTTGAAGGGCGGTGATGCCTGCTGCTGCATGTTAGGTGGTTCCCCTGCGGGAGATATCTGTGCTGCAGATACATGCAGTGTAGAATAATAATCACCTCTCCCACTACCGAGCTCTATTTGGGCCTTGAAACCTTCACTGGGTGTAGGGGAAAACAAGTAGATGCCTGTGCCAACTGTTACTTTTACAAATCTGCTAAACTTGCCAAGTGCTCTGAAACCCAGTTATTGCACAAATTTTGTTGGAGAGGAAGGGAAAGACTTAATGTGTAACTTAGAATTATATGTAGGAAGGTGGCAGGAAAAAACAATCAGGCTAATGTTGTGGCTGAATGAACTTTTGTCAAGGACACGAGCAAACACATAATTGTCAGTTTGATTGCAGTTCACAGCCAGGAAACACTGTGTGCCTGCTGGACTCCATCAGGAACACCTGCTAGCCAGAGGGATTCCTCTCTGAGGAAGCTGACAACTCCTTCCCAAAAGGGAGATTTTTTTTTTCAAATGCTGGTGTTTCCCCAGGCTGTTGCTGGAGGTTGGAAATCCAAAGCACCAAAGGGAATCCTAACAAGTGGGAGCAGAGATGCCAAGTGAGGCAGAACTGAGGCACGGCACTGAGCAGCGAGGGAGTGCAGGCACACAGCAGGAGCCATCCAGCCCTGCACGCAGGATAGAAGGGAGATGGCTGAACCACAACAGCAACACAGATCTGCTTCTCTGCATTGCATATCACAGGCATAGTGATTTCTGCCAAATTTGCCCTAAACCAGGACAGAGGCCTTGATCACAGAGTGTGAAAGTAGATGTTTACTGGTGTGTATTCTGTAGAAATATTTGGACATGCGTGATAATTTTGTGTGATGGTGGTCACAGGGGTTTGTAGACAATGGAAGAGACAGGGATCTTGATTCCGTGATCAGAAGGCTTGATTTATTATATTATGATATTTATATAACATTATAACTATACTACATAGAAATAGGAAAGGAAAGGAGCTTCTTCAGAAGCTGGCTAAGCTAAGAATAGAAATAGAAAGAATAATAACAAAGATTTGTCTCTTGGCAGAAAGCAAGAGCTGCCATGGGTGGTCAGTAGATCCAAACATCTACAGGGGATCAGTCATGGATCCACCTGTTGCATTCCACAGCAGCAGATAATAATTGTTTACATTTGCTGCTGAAACCTCTCAGCTCCAGCAGGAAAAATCCTAAGAAAGGATTTTTCACAAAAGGTGTCTGAAACATTATTATACACATTGCAGAGTAGGCACTAAAGCATGAATTTGGGAAGGGTTACAGGGCATGAGGCTGTAAAGGAATTATGCCTATTCTATAAAGGAAGAGACGTAAATCTTGTGAAATTTTCCAGCCATGTAAAATTTACTAACAATTGGTACAACTGCTTGAATATTACTTTTCTTTTGTTATCAGTTCGTGTGAAATGGTTCTCTTTTGTCCCTTTGGCTATTCTTTCCACTGGCTCAGTCAAGTAGTTGTTGAAATAAAGGTCTCTTAGGGGGCCACAGTTGTTTGCAGTGTCGCAGACACCTTTTGTGAAAAATCCTTTCCTAGGAGTTTTCCTGCTGGAGCTGAGAAGTTTCAGCAACAAATGTAAACAATTATTATCTGCTGCTGTGGAATGCAACAGGTCCACCTGTGATTGGCCCCTCTTGAATGTTTATAATTAATGGCCAATCAAGACAGAGGAGAAAGCTGCCTTTGTTATTATTCTTTCTATTCTATTCTTAGCTTAGCCAGCTTCTGAAGAAGTCTTTCTATTTCTTTTTAGTATAGTCATAATGTTATATGTATATCATAAGATAATAAATCAAGCTTTCTGATCATGGAATCAAGATTTTCGTCTCTTTCTTCCTCTTGCAAACCCCTGTGACCACCGTCACATTGCAGCATAGGCAGCATGGAGCAGAATGTGTGCATGTGACTTACACAAATAAACAGTTCATGGCCTTTAAAAGATGAGTGACTTGCACAGAAATTTGAAAGAACTCAAGGAGTGGCCTTAAACAGTTTTGTCAGTCTCCACAAAATTCCAAAGCTTGTAAGGATGTTGTCTTTGGGTCTTTTGACTATTAAATATGTATTCCCAGTTTCTATGGCTTAGTGGAGAAGTTACTAGTGTTAGTTCAGACTCTGAGATGTAGAATAAGAGGGAAGGAAAATCAAGAATTTCAGGTGGCATGACCAAACTGTGTGATAACACAGTAACTTAGTACAAAGAAGTTTATGGACACTTACTCTCGTAATGTTTTTTTACTTTGCAAGTCTGTCCCACTAAGAAGTTATATAAACTTACAGAAGATGTTATTGAGAATGTGTCCTTATTTCTTTTTCACTGACAATCAATAGTAAAGACACCATCCTCTCTGGGAAACCTAAGAGTTATTGAGTAGATTTTAATAGCAACAATAAAGATGTTCTTATTCATAAAAACATTTGTGATACTATAAATCTAGGTTCACTCGGAACACTGAGTCGAATCAGAAGCTCTAAGCAGGATGAGTAAGATGCTGCATCGAGCAGGAATTCTTATTGTGCAACAAAAGTAACATTAGAGAGAGATTTTCTTAATGGTGACTGAGTTATTATTTAATCATATCTATGCCTTTATGCAAGCATTTTGGTCAAAAGGAGCAATATCTGCTCTGTGGTACAACAGCTGCGTTCATTTGTTTGCCTTAACTGTGAGCTTTGGCAAATGTGATATTTCTTTGCCCAGCTTTCTCCCTAGTGGATGGTGCCATTTGTCCTCATACTAAAAATTTAGGTTAGCTTTGCAGTGCTCAGTGTGACATTTTCATATTTTCTTCTGAGTTGACTATCAATGAGATAATTCAAAATCCAGGATGTTGCTTGGTAAACAGGATGTGCTTGGAAATGCAATATGAGGACTGCCCATGATTTCTTTATTGTGCCCCTCTGTTGTACAGTCCTGCACATTGTTCTGCACAGCTGCTGCCCTATTCACTGCGTTTGCTGCAGCAGGTACAACCTTTCCTCAGGATTTGAATTCACTTGGAAAGGAGCTCTTGCCCTAGATACATTTACATCTGTGGTCGGAAATGATACAGGTATTGTCCTCCATGAATTATTGACAACTCTCATTGGGTGTTTATTTGATGACAGTGAAGTGCAACAGTCACAGATGTTTACACTCATCTCAGCTGAACCTGTTCAGATTTGGTTCATAGTATAAATCTGTTAATTATTGCAAAAAAGGGAAACTTCTATGAAGACTGAATGCATATTGAATTTTTGCAGGGTCTGCAATTATAACATGTAATTCTTACAATATAAGAAACAAAACTATGTTACAGTTATAAAGAAACAAAACTATATTAAAGTTACAAATTCTGTTTTGGAAGTACTTTGTCCTGGAAAAGCCTGACAAGGGCTGCCTCCCAGAGAGACTGAGTAATAACAAGCTTTTAAAAAGGATTAGCACATGTGGTGTTTCATGGAATGGGACCCAATCCTGACTATGACTTTATCGTTCCACCAAAATATAAATGCTAAATAAAATGGGAAGTAAATTGAAAATCTCCTGAGGTAGCATCAAAATTGTTGTAGTAAGATGAATATTATGAAAAGATAAATAAAGCTGGCAGATAATGAAATACGCTTTCCATTGTAACTTGACATAACTTTTTAATTGGCTCCTAAAAGGTGCAACGTAACAAATGAGTTGTTGAGGTCCCAGAAGCAGGTCTTGTCTGTGGACAGTGTGTGTTAGTTACAGTGTTGTTTTCAGGACTGGCTTGTGGCTCTTACAACCCTTGTCAGTGTAAAAACCTCCTGGGAGTCTCTGCCAAGCTGTGTGCTCGGGTTCAGTTCCTGTATGGACGGGCTCTGTGGGAGATGTGCCTTCTTAGCTTACCTCCAGAGTGTCCCCAGAGCTGGCTGGCTCCCCTCAGGATGAGCTGCAGGTGAGCTCTGTCTGCAGGACAGGTGTCCCTGCCCGAGCTTTGTGAGCTATCACCATGCAGGTGTGTGCTCCTGGCTTGCCTGTGCTGCTGCCTCGTGCTGCTGTGGGAGGCAGCTGCTTGTGCTGAGCAAGGTCACCAAGCCCACCTGCTCACTGCTCATCACTTTGCTTTTAGGTTTGCCAATTCGATGAGGCAAACATCCATCTTCTTCTGTATTTCCTATTTTGGAAGGCAGGAGTTATATTTATAATTGTTTGTGCTGACACAAGATTCGCAGGACCATTGTGTACAGTCTTTGATCATTGAAGTCATTGACTTTGTTTCTCTCTTTTAAGTGTATATGTATTGAATGCAGGGTACATCACATGCCTTCCATCATTATTGTTTTCATTTCAAAATCTCACAGAAATATTACCTGAAAAATGAGATCAAAACTAAAATTTAGTTGATTTACATCTGTGTGGCCTTCAGTAAGGCTGCATGGGTACAGTCAAGGATTATAAGTCAATTTTAACTCCATATTTTAACACTTAAGTCTTATATGTATATTGAAAATATTTTTTGCTAGTGTAAGAGCTTTTTATTGCATTTCAACCCAAAAAAAGTATCATGTTACTGCAAAACTGATTGACACTTTTCAGTTAAAACCCTTGTTTATTAAAAGCTTTTGCAGCTTATTTAAGTGAAAGTTCAACTGCTACTTTGATCTGAATGTCTATTTTCGGATTTGTATAAAAACAAGCTAACAGAGAATCTGTTTCCTTAAATCAAAATACTTATTTTCCTTTCCCATCAGAGAGCATTCTTCTTTCAAGGCAGCCTTTAGAAAAATTGCATCCGGATTCTTATCCTGATTGTTGCTATTCCACTATTTGAACAAGCTGAGCAGCAGCCCCTATGAAGTCATGCTGGAAGCCTGAGGCAGCAGTTGCAGAGTTAGCTGCTTGTGAATCGATATGGCCAGTCTCAGAGTTGGAGTTTAGCAGGCCAGTCTCAGAGCTGGAGTTTAGCAGGCCAGTCTCAGAGTTGGAGTTTAGCAGGCCAGTCTCAGAGCTGGAGTTTAGCAGGCCAGTCTCAGAGTTGGAGTTTAGCAGGCCAGTCTCAGAGCTGGAGTTTAGCAGGTTGTGCTAATGACTGAGCAGAGTGCTGAGCAAATGCGAGGCACAGTCGGGCAGATGAGCAGTGCCACAGGAACCGAAGCAGCCCTTCAGCTGCTCCAGTCCCTTCAAAGAGGAACAGCCCCACAGTCCCGGGATTGCTGGCCCTGGATCCCAGCCTGGTTTGTCTCCTCAGCAGTTCTGGGCAGGCAAACAGACACCTCTGACATGGCTTGTGTGTGCTTGGTGAAAATCAGTCTCCTGTGTGCTGGCTGCTGCAAGGCAGAGAGCTGAGCTGAGAGTGGAGCAGGAGGGCTGTGTCTGTCTGTCCAGCTGGAAGGGAGCAGCTCCTTTGTGCAAAAGCCCAAATGCCCCAGAAGAGCTTGTGGGGCCAGGACAGCTGATTTTTTAAAGAATGGGTTGTACAATGACACAGACAATAAAGCTGCAAGTACATCCTTCACTTCGCACATAAACTAAGAGGGCAACCAATAAATACATTGAAAGTTTTATTTGATTGTTATCACAGGTTCTCCTTATGGCATACTTCCATATGTGTGTGCTACCTGACTATGACCTAAATTGACTCTTCCACCTTCTACATCATTAATGAAGTTGAAATGACTTAAGTACAAAGTCAAGTCATATTACTGAAATGGAATGTGTTGTTATTAACATGTTATCTAATTTGCATAATGAAATCAGATGGCTTTAGAATGTTTAAGCTTTTTTATTTTAGATCTAATTGTCATTGTGTCTTTCATTATTAACTAAAAAAGTTACAAGGATAATGTGTATGAACTTTTGGAGTGATTGATTTAAAACTGAAAGCCAAAGCAAATCAACTGCCTTGTACTGAGGTGATCTGGCATGAGTGAAGGACAGAAATAGTTTTAAGACTAATTGATTTAACCTTAAACTTATTGCTAGATCTGATGTTAAAATAAAACTGAAAGCTTAAGCTAGAAAACAGACATGTCTTATGTAAGTCTGACAAAAGTTCCCTGCATACAAACAGCTGAGCCACCTTGTAAACAATGTAGAAAGCAGATTAATTTTGCTTAATCTTGGTTTAACAGTGTAGCTGGGGGTAAGAATTGAATTTATTCTGTAAATCTGGATGTTCAAAAAGGGATTGTTTTAGTGGAAATCAACAAGCACTGAGCTGTTGGTGCAAATGTGCTAATTGGAGAAGCAGGTGGTTGACAATATGTAGCTATTTGTAGGTCAATCTCCAGGTGGGCTGCATGTGGACTTTTGCACATGTAGCTCCTGTAGTCTGGTTTATAGCACCACCTTTTGAGTTTAATGCCTCTCAGAAATGTCTTCTGGTTCTAAATGGGCTGCAGCAGATCTGTGCTGCTCTCTCAGTAGTTGCTAACAGGTAACAGGCAAAATTCTCCTGTTTCTGGAGCATTTCCTAAAAGGTACTGAAAGAACACAAGTAAAAACTTACTGGCCTTAATGGAGCTGGTGAAAAACCTTTTATTACTGTCTTTTGTAGGCTCAGCTCCTCAGGCACCACTGGCTTAAATGAACTGCAAAGTTTATGACCAAGCTTCTTACAATACTGTGAAAACTGCTGTGAGTAAATCTGTAAAACAGGGACTTCCAGGAAATGGTATGGAGCAAATGGCATCAATTAGAGAGGAATACACCTTGAAAACCTGGGCACGAAAATTCCTTGAAGAAGTCCAGTGAATTTGTTGTAGTTGTAATTTTGTGATGTGTATATCTTAGACTGCTGTGGGCCTGCCATAACGTTGGAACTAAATCCAATGAAAGTGTAGGAAGGATGTTCAAAGTGCTGAGGTGCAGAGCCTGCAGACAGGCCAAAGCTTTGTGGGGTTGAAGTGGAGTCTTAGATCCATCCTCTGAGAGAGAACAGCAGAGGTCAGAGCCTCTCTGGTCACTGACTCATCAGAGGGCTGAAGAGGGCTATATTAAGTAGATATTACTTAGCATGTGATTTCTATTTCTCTCAGAATTAATTGGCAGCTTGTAAGGAAATTACTGAGTTACTGTTCAGCATCTGATTTGCTTTTAGCAGCCTACATGTCTCCTTTCCTCTCACGATTAAATTACATTTTTTTACAATTAATCCCAAAGTTTGCAAGTTACAGTTGAAAGAAATGGCTGACTTATCTCTAGTATAATCTATGAGCTGAGGAAAGCAGCAATACCATTTAATCAGAATTCTTTAAAATTAGCTTATATGGAAAGGATGGTACCAAGAAATTCAACCTAAAATGTCTAAATGTACTTTATTTTTGATGGACAAGTGTTAATTTTCATAAGAATCATTCAGGGCTCAGTTGAGGTATTGTAATTCAATTTTCAAGAGCAGATAAGCTTTGGAGTTAGAATGAAAGGTATTTAAACAGGTATTACTATTATGAAGATGAAGAAAATATCTACAATATCTGTCAGGAGTAAATTTTCTCCTGTCCATAACTTTTATATAATTTTGAAAAGTTGCAAAAGTATTTTGACTTGCTAAACAAAAAACTCCACAAACATTCCATGACTTTGAAGATCAGACCATGATCAAAAACACCAATTGTGGCATTAAACAGGAAAACCTGTGATTGTGGGCAATTCCTGGTCTCTAGGAGATAACTAAATCTAGACTGAAGGTTCCTTGGCAAAGCAGTAATCCCAGCAGCTCTGCACTGGTTCTGTCCAGGTGTGCTGTAGGCAGGAGTAGGATGATGTGCAGCTGATTTGGCACATGGCAGCATTCTGATCTGTGCTCTTCTGGGCTCAGGGTGTCTCTGGTAGCTGTGGCAGTGCTCACAGGCACAGGGTATCCTACACGGGGCTGGGAGCTGGACTCTGGGATCCTGATGTGTCCCTTCCACTTCAGGAGGTTCTATGGTAACAGCTGAGTGTAGGGTTTGATGCCAGATTTGATTTCCCTTGCTTTGCCACGGGGTTCTGCAGTACTCACATGCTCCAGTGCTTAAAATGACATAAAACCATGTATTGCTTTTTTCCTTCAAGCAAAGTTTGGGCTAGAGATGTTTTAGGATGCAGCCCCTGTCAGGGGAGGGAAGCTTTCCATGTTCTTAGAGTGATAGGCAGATGAGGTTCAGAAAGAAAAGGCTTGTAGAAACCTTCTGAGAATTTGCAGCTCACACAGAGAAACTGAGAAGCTGCTCAGGTGAGCAGGGAGCAGACCCAGCCAAACCTCAGAGGTGCTGAAGAGAAAAACTTCCTAAGGGCCACAGAAGAGTAAAATGTGTGTTTTTCTGCAAACCAGAAAGCCAGAGCTGACTAAAACTCTGCTGGAAGCACGAACTCCCTGCAAACACTAAAAGCTCTGTTCCTGTCAGGTCCCTATGACAGCTGGCATAAGGTGTAGCTCTCACTTCCCTGGTGAAGTTACAGCATGGAGAGTCAATGTTTGCTCTGCATGGGTGCACAGAAATTTTTTTTTCTGGTTTGGACTGAAAACTCAATTTGGACCTGAAGGATCTTTGTCAGTGAGTTTGTTTTTTTTTTTTTATTATTATTAAAATTGGTAACTTTCCTAAAAGGTCAGGCCTCACTAGAAAGGTGTATTTGCAAAGAAGAATCTTTCAAGAGAACTTCTAATTTGGCTGTACATTTGTTTCACACATACTATAGGAATATGTTCTTTTAAAGTAGCTATTTGATCCTGGAGAAATTAGCAGTCCTTAAGGTTTGTTCTGGTTTTACTGATAACCATTTTAAAAGCTTGAAATCTGCTGAATATTGAAGGAACAGCTGCTCTAGCAAATCTACCCTTTGATGCAAGTGGCATAAAACATGAGGAGGTCTGGAAACTGAGAAATTACTTGACTTTAAGGTAGGAAAACCCCAAACAGGTCCCATTAACAACCTGTTCAGAAAAAATCAGGCCATAAAGAGAATGATTTTGAGAAGACTCAGGCATGAGTTTTTCAATAAATTCAGAAGTGACATTGAATGTTGCATTTTCTTTTAGTGGAGGAGAGGAAGAAAAGCTATGATTGGCAAAAGTCTGGGCTGGAATTTGAGCTTAATGTTCTCAGTTGTGTTTTCCTACTCAACTGAGGTTTGGAAGCCACTTGTCACAGAGTGTAAAATGCACAGTGCCAGGGACAGTCCCTTTCTCCACTCCACATCTATCACCAATATTGAAGTAGATTAAGTGTAAACAATGTCCAGAAACAGTTGGGATGCAAACTTCCTGTCTTTATTAATTATTTATTTGAAACAGAACATTCAATCTAATAATGCTTGCAATGAAGTCTAACTGCAGTTTTGTTTGTTACCCGTTGGTATCAGAAGAAGATGTAGCTCTGAACTTCATTTTTCTCAGAGAGAAACAATCCTTTGTCCATCTGGATTAGTCTATGAGGTACAACAGCTCCTAAACAGACTTGCCTCTGACTTCAGTTGCAGTCTCAGGTGGGGGAAAGGTCTATTTTCATCTCTTCTGGAAACAGTTGCATAGAACCTGACATGATTTTCCCATTGTTTTAAATGAGCTATTCCAATATTTTGATGTACTTCTGGCAGTTAGAGCACAGAGACATGTAAGCATTTATCAACATGCGCGGTAACTTCTAGTGCATCTAAGAAAATCTACTGGGAGCAAGAAACAAAGAAAGGGAAGAAATGGGTGGCAATAACAGCATAAATGGAAAGAGCTTGTGGCTTAAGTCTCTGTTTTCCTTTGAAATAGTACCTTCTACAACCTGGATGAGAGTAAGCAGTCTTTATGTGGATTACTGTCAACATTTTCAACTGTGATGTTGAAAATGTTTTTTCAGTGTTTTCCCCCTAGGTACAAACTGGGTTATAGTAATCACAGGAGACTTCCTCTATTTAGTATTTATTGAAAGAATTTAAATGAAATTGATGCCATCATTCAGTCCTGCTGATTTATGTTCTCAAATGAGGTAACTAAAAAGGGCCCAGAGAAGATTCCTGCCCCATTTAGGACTGTAAAATTTTTACAATGGTTTTGGAACCTGGTGAAATGATAGGCTGATGATACTACTACTGACTTAAATGAAACTTTACTGAATTAACTAATTATTGCAAGAGAGATGGAGATGGTCAATGTACTGCAACCCTTGTTCTGTTTTAAGACATAAATAAAAAATCTCTGCATTTGTTACAACATAAAGAGCAGAATAAAACAACACTCTAAAGTCATGATTTCCTCATAGAGTTTGAAGAAAACAGGAAAAAAGGCTTAATGAGAGTCGTGGAAAGGTTGCTGTGGAAACAAGAAAAGCAACAATGAAGAAAAAAACATATTTGAGGAGATTGGTCAGAAAGGTTAGGTTAAAAATCAGACAAATTTAGTTACAGCCAAAAAAATCTTACAGGAATTTTTAATTTTCTCTGGAAAAGTTCAAGAACCAAAGTTTATTTGCTATAAACCAAAAAGTTTATTTGCTGTATTAAATATCTGTAAAATTATATGCCAAGGAAGCAAAATTGATGAACAGAATAATTCTGTAATTAAAAAAAAAAAGACAGGAATATGAAGTTGCAATGATGTGCTGGATTGGAGAAAATGCTCTGTTTTCTAACTGCTCGTAGCGTGTGCTCTGTGAAGAGATATTGATTTGCATGGTCAAGGAGAGCAGTGAATGTGTGAGGAGTACCCCATGACAAAATGCCTTCTGTGCCAGTAAATCTGCTCTCTGCAGCTTGCTGGATGGGATGTCTAGGAGCAGAAAATGGCATTGAGGCTCCCAAAGATGAGATTCTGTGCAGCCAAGTTATGCATTAACAAAACTGAAATCCATAGCAGGATTTTCATCGGGATATATCATGTCCTCATTTTTTTATACCCTGGTTGATGTGCCATAACAGGAACACCAGTAAGAACAGTAAAAGAAAAAAGCCAGGCTATTCATAATGCTGCTGCTCAGGCAGAGTCATCTGAGAGCTGCAAGCATGAGTGCTGCCATGCCAGGATTGATGGGCTCCTGCTCACCCTGTTATTGTTTTGTGCCTTTCTTTGCAAAGCACAGTGACCATAAATTGGCTCAAAGCTTCTAGAGCTTATCGCTGTATCTGCTGTCGAGTTTCAATTTTGGATCTTGGTCATGTTGTATTTTCCAGTTTTCAAAGACTTGTTGGAGGAGTTTGGGATGTAATAGAAATGTTCTGAATGAAGAGGAGTCACAGTAAAAGGCAGCATGTTGGTGTAAAGGAGGGGAAGGCCACTCTTTTTAGGAAACATTGAAGATCCCAGCTTGGAAGGGACCCACAAGGGCACCCGTGCATGAAGTAATTGGGCACTCCTGCAGAAATTATTGCATGCTGTAATTGCCCACACTGCACTTGGTGATTGTCCAGCTCCCTGATTGTTGAGGTCTCTCTGCAGGACCCCTCTGCCTTCAAGGGAGTCAGCTCCTGCCAGTCTGATGGTGCTGGTAAACTTGCTTTGAAGATATCCTAGTTCTGCATTGCTGAGAGGGGTGCTGGAGAGCACAGGGCTGAGGGTGGAGCCCTGCAGAACCCCACTAGTGACTGGTCACCAGCCTGATGTGACCCTCTCACTGTAACCCTTGGGGCGCAGTTGCTCACCCATCGCATGACAGGATGGAGTCTTGGTGGCACTTTCCCTCCTGTAACCAGGGAGTTTAAACTCCATTGCTTTAAGGTCACTGTGGCCAAGATGGCCACTAATGGCCACGTCAGTCATGAGAGCCTCTCAGTTAACAATCAACAGGTCACACAGGGCAGGCTGGCTCCCTCTGTAGCTGTGCCTTGTCCTTCTATCCAGGCGCTTCAGGGACCTGTTTGTACCAGCCACAGGGTATTCCAGGAAACCCACCCAGTCAGGGAGCTTGCCTCAAATCCTGTGGGCTAAATACAAGAGAAACAGGGAAGACTTTCACTGCATTTCACAATATTTCACTTTCTATTTTACAATTAGGAGGAATTATATTTAGAAGGAAGTGTTAAATGGCATTCAGCATTCTGAGACGGAGTTTTTCCAGGTCATTGTTGAATGTCTGCAGACAAAATCCTCTCCCAGCAGTTCTTTGCACAAGGTTCCATTGCAGTACAGATGCTTTGGTAATGAGATGAGGCTTATTATGAGACTGAAATTAATTTCTTTCTTAAATTTATCTGTATAGAGCAGTTATAAAATTGCTTACAGCAATCAAGATCCTGGTAGCTTGCCAGCTTTTTTTAACAGATAAGCAGTTTGGAAATAATTATTTTCCAATAGTGTCATTGAAGTTGAGAACATTTTTGTTCCTCCTACTCTTTCAGCTTTCTTTTTAATTAAGGGCGGGGAGGACACATTTCTAGAAATGTGTAATGAACAGGCTGTGAACACCAAGTGTGAATATTGTACTTCTTTCTCCTCTCGAGCATTCCTATGGTGTTACAATACTTAAGCAAAACAACTTCTGTACTGCTCTGTTCTAGTTTTAGTCCTGGATTGCCAAGCAAATTGTATTATATTTGCCATCTGTATGGCAGTTGTCTTCTGTTAAGAGGGCAGTTTTCCTTATCTCTTTCATAAACCAATCCTCCCTCCGAGGAGACACCTGCTGATAACAGCTATTGAATGTCACAGCACGACTGATAAGAACTACAGCATCCCATTCTGAGATGCTCCACCCAGAGGGAGGAGCCAAGCATTCCTGCCTGGATATAATCTGAAGATTCTGGAATATCAGCACTGCTTCTTCACTGGATTTCCAAGAGCAACAGCAGCTGCCTCTTCCACTGGATATTCAGAAGAAGACTCCACCTTTCTATAGGATCATTGCTGCAACAGAGCCACACCTGAAACTCCAGGAGGGCTGCAGCCACATTTCCAATTGGACTGCAACCAACACCCTGACCCACAGGGTGTCAGGTTGTATTCTGACTCTGTCAGTGTTGTTTTGGTTTACTGAATTGTTTATTTTATCTTTTTATTTTCGTCTCTTCTCCCATATTTTTTCCTGAGAACCTCTTAATTTAAAATCTCTAGCAATTCGGAGAGAAGGGGTTTACATTCTCCATTTCAGGGGAGGCTCCTGCCTTCCTTAGCAGACGCCTGTCTTTCCAAACCAAGACAGTTAGAACCCATATCTACTGTACTATTAAGTAAATCTGCCCATGTGTTATATGCACCTTTTTATTTAGCTGGGAAAGAACATCTATGCTCTAAAATGATACAAAACTTAAAATTATGGAAAAGTAGTTAATAGACATATTAAAATGCATTTCATGCCTCTATACATTTCCCTAAGTGCAAAGAGAGCAGTGATTGTACCTAGCACATTACCTCTTCACGGGGTTATGGTGTGCTTTTTAAACCAACATCCTTCCCCAGCTGCTGTGTGGAGCACACAGTCACTTTGAGATGCTGAAGGGACTGCTGGCCTGCCTCTGCTAGAGACTGGAAGGGAAATGAAAATGCAATTTAAAAAAACAGAAGACTGAGTAGGACATTGAAATCTGCAGGACATTATATCTTGAATTCAGTTACACACCTACTGGGGGGGTTTTTCCTCTTTTTTCCCCCTTTGTGTGAATGAAAGAGAAGTTTTGGTAAGTTAAACAATCACATGGACAGTCAGTTTCTAAATATAGTAACTTCTCAAAATATATCCCCAAAGTCATGAATAAAAAGCTTTTATGAAAGCAACAGAGTTACAGGTAATATGTAGTAATTATTGATGAAACTGTGTGGGAAACAAAGCAAACAAAATGACTTTACTTTGTTCTAATTTTGTTAAGAATGCATTGGGTTATTTGCAATGCAGTAGCTTTCAGAAGCAATGTAAAAGTGTGGCAGTTAACAAGATATTAGTAGAAAGAAAAATAATTTAGAAACGTTATTGATGCAAATGTATAGAGGTACCTGTTCTTTGGATTTTGTATTTCACTGACAGAGACAGCATGGACAGGCTTCTTCACCCAATGACCCTAGGATTGTCTTGGGCTTGCTTCAAGAGAAATTTGAAGCAAGAAGAAATATTTCTGTATGAATCTTTTGCCAATCAAAAATCAGCCTTACCTTTCAAATTACAGAACTGTGAAGACACAGATGAGCCAAAAATGTGAAATGGACCAGAGACAAAGTCAGAGCAGATTCCAGCCAACATGAAGAGGTTTATGACCACCTTGAAATTGGTAAATTTGTTGATGTTTTCCTTTTGGATTAAATCCTGAAGAACCCATGAGTCTCTATGATACATGAACAACATCTTCTATTCTCTCTATCTTCAGTGTTCCATGAGTTAAGGATTCAGACCTACACTATGTCCTTCTAAAAGCACCCTTAATTCAAATTAAAAACGCCAGAGGACTGGATTAGAAACTTCAAATTAATGCCCAGGATTTTTTCTGCATTGTAGTCTGCCTTTGGGATTTAACTGTCATTTCCCCCTTGCATACCTGCCATTCCAAAACCAGCTTGTAGATCCTCTTTCCAGAAGAATTACCCGTGCAAAAGTGATCCTGCCAGCTCCAAGTAGCTCTGTGGGCAGATGACACACACACCTTTCCCACTGGTGCACTTAAGTCCCTCTGGTGCCTGTATTTATTCTAGTGGAACAGCTGTAAAGAATTAACTATACTGACTCAAGCATTTACTTTACAGAGATGCATTCTTTTCACAGGATATAAAGGTGTGGGCTCCTTGAAATGGCAGAAGATGAGAGAGGGGGGAGGAGATGTGGCTGGGAGATGGGAGGTGAACTGCTCAAAAAGCTTTGCCTTCTGCTGTCTCAGTGACAGCAAGGGTGCAGTGCTGGCACGTGGCAGGGTGCCCTTCTCCTGGGAGGGAAATGGGGACCACAAGCACCACTGGGATGGCACAGAGCTTGAAGGACAGACAGAGGGTCACAGCAGGGCTTTGGAGGGAAACAAGCAGATACTAGGGATGTTTGTGAGAGGTGGGTGCTGGTGGAGAGATTGATGTGTGCTCAGCAGGCATGGAGCTTGATGGAAAATGTGGCGTGGAAAAGGGCAGCACAGGGAAACAGCATTCACAAGTAGACCTGAGCAGGGAGCTGCAGTGATGATACTTGCCACACTATGTGTGTAAGCTGGGCTGCAGAATTTGGCTCTTGAAAAGCAGAGTTCCATGCACATGAGTGAGGGTTAGGGTAACAAGCACAGCAGAGTAAGGCTACAGCTGAGAACTCCTTTTGGCTCCAGCAGTGTTAGTGAACAGGTGATGTACAATGCTGTGATGTAAAGGATGAGAGGCACTGCACAGGGGTCACCCTGGGGGCTTGCAAGAGCCTTTTGTCCCCATGTGTTTTCCTGGCTGCCTTGGCTTAGGAAGTCAGCAGAGTGCTAAGACTACAAGCTATCCTTTTCTGGCAGGTTACATCTCCATGCTGATGGCTTCCTTAGCCAGAGCAATAAACACATGCAGGAATGCAGCTGTAGGCAGCCAGGCTTTGGCCTGACCATGACACTTTCTCAGCTGTAAGAATAATTTCAGAAGAGCAGACTAAGGGAAATATTTTTTGTTTAATAGGTTATAGCATCTCATCAGTCCCATACCATACGACGCTCAATTTTATAAACTGTTGCACTTTGCTTGGATATAAATGGATTGTAACTGATAACCCATAAAAAATTATTAGTTAGTTGTAAGTTTTTTTAATGGAGTAAAATTATTGCAGTAATGAAAAAGCTGACATTTTAAGGACTGCTAAAGCAACAGATTCATCTGAAGAATGTGTTAACAGAGCAACAGTGTATAGTCTTGGCTATATATGAAAAAAAAAGATGACAATGTTTAAGGCTAAGGATAACAAAAAACTGTGGGTAACCAAAAATCCAAGAAATTGAAACAGGGGCTGTGTGAGTATGTAAGCAATCAAGACTGAAGGGGAAAAAAGGTATTATGATACTCTAAATGAGGGCTTGGTAGCCAGTACTTTGGGTGAGTTGGATCCCCAGATACTCTTGATCTGATCATTAGTGTATATAATGTGGTAGATAATGTGCAAAATCATCTCACCACAGAGTTGCATGGTTAGAGCAAAGATCTGGGCCTGTGCTGTTTTATTATGTTTTTCTCTTTAAGTATTTCATTGACCATTTTCCATTCAAGTGACATTAGGTTTTGATAAACCCCAAAGTAATTTCATTTTCATGAATCCCGTTTCCCTCTGCCCTTCAGAAGGGGTGTAACTATTTCCTTGTGACAGAAGGAATCACAGGGGAGATCAAACAATGCATGGCCTAATCAATATCAGTAAGTGAATGCCACTGAGTAATTGATCTGCATTTTTCAGTGCAGCCTGTTGCCATAAAGAGTGGTCTGCAGAGCAGAACTGCTCTAGGCAGAAGATAAAGGCCTCTGGTGAAAATGAGCCTTTTTCAGATGTAAATACAGAAAATACTGGAATGAGGGGCTATTTGGCTTTTATTAGATGTGGCTGTCTTTCTAAACCAGCACAAACACTTCCTTACATTAAGAAATGCAGAAAACACTGGAATTATTACTGATATTGTGTAACTGTACAATGGGTAGTTATCTCTGTCTGCCTTTCTTACTTTTTAGGACTTGTTTGCTGAATATGACAATAAAATCCCATCAATAATTAAACACCTAATTTTCTTTGGAGAGAAAAAATAAGATAAACACTTTATTTTCTTAGGTAATTCATGGTTATGAATTGAATGACTTGCTTAAAATCAATGTTTAACAATAATGTATAGGATTCTTTTCCAACCACCCCATAAATACTAAGCTGATTGAAAGAAACAGAGAACATAGTAATGGAAATATATCTTTAGGCAGTGGTAAGATTTTGTATGTATGTTCCAATTTATATGAAATTGATTTCACACTTTCACTGGTGAATGAAGCCTTGAATCAATCAAGTGAACACACACATGAGCAGATGTTCACACAGCTTCCCTCTTGCTGAGGTGCTGCCCAGGGCACCATTGTAAGGGCCTCCTTTGGCTTGCAATCAATCCCACATCTTTGCAGGGTTAGGAGCCCCACTGGGCAGCTGTGAGCTCAGGCAGCTGCTCCTGCATGGCCTCTGTGCCAGCCAGCCCTCTGGCTGTGCTGAGCCTGTCTGTGTGTGTGCCCTGCATCAGGGTGGCACCTGGCCTGGCTGAGGCAGAGAAGGCACTACCCTGGCAGGCAATGGCTGTGCTGGAAGCAATTTAGGAAACAAGGGCAGGAGAAAGGACAAAACTATTTATGGCATACAGGTAAAAAACTTTGCCCTTTGGTGATCCATGTAACTTTTGTTAATTACATTATGCATAAGAAATTATGTGAATCTAGTCAGGAGGTTCTTTTGTCTTCTCTTTCTGTGTCCTTGTTCCTGCATCTCCAGAAAGAATGAGTAGTATTATATAAGAAACCAACTGAATAGAAAACTTGGTATGTAGGTTTTCTTCAGCTACAAATGCAGAATCTTGCCAATGTGTCTGATTCTGTTGCTTGAATCAGGCTAAAACTAAATGCAAGGAAACTGATTCCTGACTGGCACTGATGAGCAGTGTAATGTGTGGAACAGCCTGTGCTGTCAGAGAAGGGGAGAGTCACATGTGGCAGCCTTTGAAGCCAAGTACAGTTCATCTTCTGGAACATGCAGAGCTTTCCTCAAAGACAGCCAAACAAACTCTCTGAGGTACTTTATCTTTACAGCTGAAGGTGGATGATATTGCCAGCAAACCTGGGGGGCGATTGCTTTTCCCCAGTTCTTGCCCACCCTGCTGCAGTGGGGAGTGAGAGACCAGCCATGTGATGTTTGGCTGCATGTTGGGCAAACCACTGCTAAGGTGGAAGGCTTGTCTTCTTTTCCTTTGAAGATGGAATAAAAAGCTGTCAGGACCCAGGACATCCCTCTGGCTGTCCTGAGCAGCCAAGACCCCTGCCAGGGGTCTCAGAGACCCTGGCACAGAGCCCAAAATGCCCCTGTGGGTTTGATTATGACCCATGGAACAAATTACCAACCTTCTATGAAGATCAGTAAGCCACAACAGTTTAAGTGGAATATTAGTGAAGTTATCACAGGGTGGAAAAGTAAATGTTAGGGGTTTTGGTATGGGGGTTCAGGAGGCAAGATGGAGGGAACTGGGTGTGAGCAGCCTTCCTCCTTCTTCTTCTTGGCCTCCATCTTCTGCTGTGATGTTGGCACTCAGGGATTGGTTTGTGGTGAAGGTGCACTTGTTAACAAGGGTGAAAGGTATTGGGGATAAAAAGTAAATATGATGTACGTAGTTTTTATTATAAAAGGACACGACCGCCCCGTGGGTGGTCAGAGTGCCCTTGGCTGCCTTACTGGTCAGATCCCGGCTGGCAGAGAGGAAAACTTTGTAAGATAAGAAATAATAAACAATCTGAAGACTGAAATGTCGAGGAGTCCAGACTCGTCCTTTGAACCGCGGCTGCCCCAAACCATCCTGTGCGTGTCCGAGCAGAGACAGCAGCCGGGTCGGACAAACAGCTAGAGAGAAGTGTGAATCCCTGGGGATGGGAACTGTGGTGCTCAGCACTGGGGGCCTGTTTTCAGCTATGGAAGTAGATGGTTGGTTAGGAGGGAGTGTCATCTCTGAAACAGTGAAGATGACTGAAGTGTGGGGCAGTGCATCATGGATGAAGAGGGAATTTCTGTGTTTTGGCCGCAGTGACTCTGAAGCTCTGAGAAGGAGGTGAAATGTTAAAAAGAGGTCTAAAATCAGAAAGAGTACCAAAAAGCTGCTAAACAATGCAGTATTCAAGGAAGGCAATAAATTGTATAAGGTAATGAACAGATTTACAGATTTGGAAAACATGAACAAGAAAAATGCATTTAGGTTAAAAGCAAGCAATGAGTTTATGGACAGGTATGAACACATCTTGAATGAGGGAGAATGAGGTTGGGAACATTGCATGAGTGCCTGCTATAAAACCAATCTCTCTGACTTGGAAACCTCCTGGAAGTGACATTTGGCTTAATTATGTGAATGCTCTGGCTGTTTTTAAAAGTTTCAGCACAGTTTGTGAGACACTCACTCCAGAAATCACTTCAGACATGAAGTGCTCCCAACTCTCCTTGGTCTGTGAATTTTGAACGTGCCAGGCAATGCTGAGCCTGTCACATGGGCAAGCAAATGGGTCTTGGTCTGCAGGGTGCATTAACTGAAGAGAGGAATAATAAAAAAAAATCTGTGGAGAAAAGCACCAAAACACAGTGACCTTGATAGTTTTGTGTTTTCACAATAGTTTGTAAAATGAAATAGGGTGGATTCACACCCCTAGCAGTGTTGATGATGGATACCCTTCCTACACTGCTCTGATTTTTGCCTTACATTTTTATATGAAAAGACATGGTGAGAGAGTGGCTGTGTGAAGGTGAACAGCCTTGTGCCTTTATTAGTAGTTCAGGAGATCTCAGTCTTCCAAGGAGCAATAGCATGTGCTATAAAACAATAAAAGAGGAGTTTCAGAAAGGCTTGGGAATCACCACAGTAAAGTGGGCAGAGTAGAGACACAGAGAAATTGCAGATAGGAGTCAGAGAAAAACTATTAGAAGTTAGTATAAGGACCAGAGGTGAAAGATTCGATTTATGAAAAAAAGAGATGGAGATCTTAGTTTGAGACTGATATTGGTGAGTGTTAACTTTGCTGAGCCAGAGTTGTAGCAGTGCCTGCTAGCACAAGAGCCAAGTCAGTGAGTGAGGCTTTGGGTATGAGGATTCAGAGGTGGGAAGCTGAGATCATCTGGACAGAGTATCCTAGGAATGGGATATGGTCTCTCTGGGGTAACCTTGCAGTGGTTAAGTTTTGGTAGAATTAACATTTCATTGTATTATGTTTCTAAAGCTATACAGCTATTTTCTTCTCAGAAATTTGCATATCAATACCTGCATATTTATTTCTTGGCCCAGAATATTCTTGAGTTTTGCTCTCTGTCTTTTGCTCTTGGAATTACAGATAGAACCTAGGACATGCCTGACTTTCCACAGGCAGAAGCAGATCCCATTTCTGTTCCAAAGTATCATATTACTGATCTGAATAGTTTTTGCTCTAATCTTTTTCTCGTTGTTAATTGAAAGCTCTCAAGAACAAATGTTTTTCTCAAGTACTTATTATTGAATGATTCTTAATCACTATTGCTAATTACATCCTTTTTAAGTGTGGAATTTCTCAGTACCTCCATGCTAAGGTCAGTAGGAGGGTTACAGCATGTTTGCTCTCTAAAGTGCAGCACTTCTGTGGTTTCCATTTTCAAAGCATAAATTGAAGCTAAAAGTTATGTCTTTATTTTCTGTCATTACATTTCTTTTTCTTCAGTGTTTCCCTTTGCATGTGGCAACCATGACACCAGACCTTGAGGACTGTTAGCATGTCTCAGTGATTCAGCCATTTTATTTTATTAATTTGCCTCTCTTACATCATTTTAATAACCTGTATTTCTTTCAATGGCAGAAAGACCCAAAGCCTGCACTGTTACCAAACCCAGCAGAGATGGAATATCACAGAGGAATGCCAGGTGATATTTTCAGAGAAGTGCAGCCATCCTGATCCTTTAGATCACAGAAAAATAAATTTTGCTACTTTATAAAGGCTGATAGCATCAGCTACCAGATATTCCAATGAGATAATGTCATGCTCCAAGGCAGCCACCTTCTCCCTAGAGAAGTAGGGAGGGAGATAATTTTCACTTCATCTTTTCTGTAGGTAAACCAGAAAAAATCTACTGTCATGAATTTTGTCTCCTATAGAAACAGGAGGTAGGATCTGTACATGCACATTACATCATGATGTGGCTTATTGCAGAACAGCATTTTTGTGCCTGGGGCAGTGCAGTTCTGCAGGTCTTGTTGAATCTATTTGACAAACCACTGCAGAGATAAATGTCTCTCTCTGTTGAGGGTGCTATGGAAGAAAGCCATTTTTCTCCCATTTTCCCAGAGAAAATGACGTTTAAGCCTTTACCTCTTTGTGCTTTTTACAAACATGATTCTTGCTTCCCTCTGGCCTCAGACAAGCAAGGTTTTATGTGCCCATGTAGGGAAACCATCCTGGTGGGAGATGAGTCCCCCCAGTCTCTCCTTAAGCACAGCCTGCACTGTATTTTCCAAATGCTGCTCTGCAGTGGTTGGAGTCACAGCAGGCTGGCAGGGGAAGGATGAGTGCAGTTGTCATCTGACAGCAGTACCTCAGACTCTGCTGCTGGGGACAGCACAGGAAGTTTTGTGACCATTTCAGCCCAGCAGCTGCCAGCTTTGTTCTGCCTGCAGCCAGCTGCACAGCATCCACCCTTATGGAAGGAGTTGCAGAACTGACTGAGAAACCATGATTTCCCCTCTGTCCTAAGGCAGACCATGATAGAGGTTTACTGAAACTGAAGAATTCCAGGCACACTGCATCCAGTGTCTTCACTGCTCAATTGTTCAAAATTCAGCTTATTTTACCGACAGTGCCAGAATCACTGTCCTCCCCATGCCACCAGCAAAACCAGTTTGTCTAAAAGTGAATGAAGGTGGGTAAAAAGGAAAGGCATTTAAATATTTGTTTCACAGGAAGGTGGACACAAAAGCCCACAAGCATATTCTTCACCTTAAAAGTTACCTTTAAACTAAAATTTATTTAATAATATATATATATATTTTTTTTTTATTTGGAAATCTGTTTCACAATGTTTGTTTTTGAGTAGTCTGTAATCCTGAGAGGGATTTGCAGTGCAGCTGCTGATATCACCAATCAGACTAAGTGTGTGTCAAGGAACATCATAATTAGATACTGAGACACATGTTATGGGCATCATTAGAGGCAACTTGGAAAATTGCAACCTGGTAAACCCTGCCTTATCTGATGATTAGTTACAGTTGAATGTTTGTCACAGGAAAACCAGGGAGGCGAGGATGGTGCACGTGCTGATGTGTTTGGGACTGCTGTTCTGTTGAGAGCTTCCATGGGAGCAGGGCAGAGGTTTAATGAGACCCTTGCTGCACCCAACCAAGGGGAGCACACTTGGAAGCCCCATCCCTGCATGGAAAAACAGAGGAGCTGTGCCTCTGGGGGCCAAGGAGGTGCCTGAAGCTCACAGGAGACTATCCTGCTGCCTGGAGGACAGTACTCTTAATCTTACTAGCTAAGGATATGTTATTACATTGTTGACAAAGGACTATTTATTTTTTTTTTTTAAGTGATAAGTTTTGGAAAATGGTAATTTATACAGATGAAAAAGAAAATTCTTTATGATATAGAGTGCTTCATTATTTCCTGGATTCATACTTGAAATTTCAGATTAAGCTCTTCATCTTTCTATTTTTGTTTGTATATGATGCAAGCTGACATCACTTATTTCAAATTAGACTGAATTAAGTGACCCATATAATGTTCTCCTGCAGATGTACTATCCTTTCTGATGTGCAAGTCTGACAAATTGTAAAATACAGTATTTTCTGAAACAGAGGAGAAACCACTTCAGACTGAATTTTGGTGGTGTTTCAGAGTAGGTCTTGGTTGTTTTCCTGTGTAGGCATAAAGTAGGAAATAACCCACAGGGATTTAACAACCTGTCTGGGAATTACAGATAGATTCAGTAGTTTCATATAGCTCAGAAGCTGGCAAAAAGGCCTTTGGGTGATTGTACTCTATTTCTGATATGCTGATTCAATTTTGGAACAGTAATTAAGGGGTGATACCACTCCTCCATGCTGAGCCAGAATATTGCTCTTTAAACAATGAGTGTGCTCTCACACAAGCTTTTGAAAACCCTGAAAACTGAAGTCACTGAGTTCAATGCATGTCTGAGGCTTGCCAAAGAGCAGGGGATCAAAGCAGGCTGTCACCTGGTCTGTTCCTGTCAACTAATTCCACACCATTAAACAGGCTAATGCTGCATTGGTTGAAGGCAAGGGAAGGTAAAATTAGAAGTAACTTGAAATGATCCTTCAGCCAACTCAAGACTGTTTCCTCTGAGTGTTGAGCCTGTGTTTTGCCATCCTGTTTTGCTTTATCTACAGTGAACAGAGTTGAACATAGTGAACATAGTTGACATGTCTTATATTGTAACCAAACCTCACGTTTTCTGGAATGGCCAAGTTTCTATGGGACCAAGACAAATTAGGAAAGAATGTGGCAAAGATGTGTGAAAAATATACACTTTTAAAGTCCTCATTTCTTAGAGGCAAAAAGGTTCAGTGTGAGCTGTAGGGTCAGTGCCTACATCTTAAAAGCCTGTAATGTGAAACGGAACTAAGCTCACATTTGATAGTGAAACCTTCCAAGAGTTGTCTTCTGAAGACTGATCCCAGGAATAAAATTAAAATCCCACTTGAAATAGCAGAACTCTGCATCAGAAAGGAAAAGTAATGCTAACTTGAAAATAATTAAAAAGAATCCAGAAAGGGATGGGAGAGATAATTTTAGGGGAAAATCTATCAGCACACAGTGCTAGCTAACATAAAGATCTATGACTAGCATAATAAAACCTCTGGCAGGGCATGGGGAAGTGCTGGATGTACATTTTTATGAAGTCTCTGTGTTGTGCACACTTGAAAGTGATTGAGGGCAACAATGAGAATGGAGCAATAGTTCTGCTGGTTTGAGGTACAGCAGGAACAATGCAGTGTTCAGTAACATTACCCAAACCATCCAGTCTCTGCTATGCTGTGGAACTGAAATCCTCTCATCCTCCTGTTACTTTAGGACTGCCTGGTTCTCATTGTTCATAGTAAAATAAGGATTAAAAAAGTTACAAATGCCAACTAGCTGGTTGCTGATGTGTTTGCAATACTGATTTTACTGCAGAAGGCACTAAGAGCTTAGTGTGACCTGAGCAACCTGATCAACCCCATATCTGACCCAAGGTGGGACCAGGGTCCTCCTGAGTAATTCTGACAATTCTCCTGAGGATTCTTGAGTTTAGGATACTTGCATGCCAGGGTATGACAGCTGTGTGGAAAAACTTGGGAGTTGCTGAGCAAGGAAAGCACACTCCTCACAGCCTCCTGGCCAGGCATGTTCTGGAACTATTTTCTTTCCTGGGTTTTATTTTTTGCATATTGTTGTGAGACCTAAAAATGTAATTATTTGAAACAAAGGTAACATAACAGCTAATGCATTAAGATACCTTTCCTTTTATAGCATGTCCTATTACATGACTTTAAAATCTCACAGGAAATAAATGTATCTGAACATTCTAGCAAAACTTGTTGCTTAATTTCAAGTAATTTGGCTCTGGAAAAACATTACAGGTTATTGGTACTCAAGTGACTGCACCAAGTGTGCCATCCTTACTTTAAATTTGCATCTGATAAATTCTAGAGAAATTATTGCAAAATTGGACTTGCCTTGTGTATAAATTAGGATTTTCTCTAAACTGTTCTCATAACACTTGTGATGAAACAAATCATTCCTCTAGTCCAGATGGTGCCTTTAGTCAGGTTAACTAAAATACCGTGCTTGCTCTATGGGAGCAGTTATACAAATAATTAATTTGTCACTTTGACAAAGCTAAGAGAAGCAAATGAAAAAAAAATCTACAAAAGCTCTGCCCAAAACTTTGAAAATGGTTTGTGGAGCTGTTGGATTAGATTCAAATCCCCTTGCTCTTGTGGATTTGTACCTTACTGTTGAGATTTCCCTGGTCTGGTGGCATCATTTGGGGAACAACATTCCAAAGTGCAGGAAGAGCAAAAGTGAAAATGTAATCACAGGTGGAACAGTGTCATTGGCCAGCAGAGGCTTTAGTTTTATCTCTTTGTTTGGAGAGCAATATAATATCAGGAATGTAATTCCTTCTGCCTTGCTATTGGAGAGCTCAGCAGTTCACAGTGTGGGAGCCTTTGACTGGAAATATTTTTAAAAACAAACGCAAGGAAGTGAACTTGTTCTCTGATAGTGACAAGCACCATGCTGGCCCAGAGCAACAGAGACTTCCACGTGGTGGGACTTTGGTAAAAGTCAACCTGATCCTGCAGATGCATCACTGTGTCTCTGTAAGATGATGCTTCAAGAAGGCAAAGTGAAGTTTTCCCTCACATTTTTCTGGAAGCATTAAGTACTGTCATTTATCTATCTATCTCAAGGAAATCTCAACAGTAAGGTACAAATCCACAAGAGCAAGGGGATTTGAATCTAATCCAACAGCTCCACAAACCATTTTCAAAGTTTTGGGCAGAGCTTTTGTAGATTTTTTTTTTCATCTATCAGCATTGCAAGGGAGAAGCTGGAGGTTAGTGCAGAAAACCATAATGGAGCTTTGAAATTCTTTTCTCTCTTAAAAGATTAAAAAAAAACCCAGCCCTTTTTCCACCAGAGCAATTACCTTGTGCTTCTTCAATTTGTTATTTTAACCTTTGAAATGCTGAGGAATGTTTTATTAATCAAATGTCTTTCAGAGCAACTGGATGTGTCTTTTGTAACTGATCAAGAAATGTGTTACTTTTTACAATCCTAGGTTTCTGTCTTAAAAGTGGTGACATCAAAGCATGAACCAGACTTGTCTGGAGATGACTGCTGTAGCACATTTGCCTCACATCCATGCTCACACCACCTCCTGCTCTTTCTCTCAGTTGCTGTGTGAACACTGTGTCATAGTGCCAAAGGTAACCAGAGGAAAGGTGTTTCATCTCACTGCTGCAATAGAAAACTCTCTTTGGAGTTTGAAGTCCACTGAGCTTTCAAGGCACCCTCTTCATTAAACTGCAAGTTGATGTGTTTCTCAGTGCTTTCGTAGAGATATTTTCTGTTTCCTACACATTATTTCTAGTAATTCTTGTGAAAGATGTACCTCCCCCCTAATTTCCATTCCTAAAGGTAAAGAATAAAATCTGTAGATACTGTGTGGACCTGGAGTACACAGGCCAAAAGTGCTGCTTTTGGCTACCACCTGTATAACAAAGCTGTGAGTTGTATCAACCCTCCCAAGTTTCCATGTAGCCCCAAGCTAAAGAAGTAGCATAAACAGTTAAGTTATGAATTTGAGGAAGCTTGAAATACTATTTATGGAAACTAGGGCCCTCATTTGGAGTGTTGGTGCACACTCAGGACTGACATTAGTTACTTGAAGGTCTGATATAAAACCATCTGTTAGCAGAAAAACCTGCTCGACTGAGAGCAGCTTGGTAACTCCCTGAACCAGAGATTAGCACAGGGTAGGATTTCCCAAGCTCCATTCCCCATCTTGCTTCTAATGAATAATGTAAGCAGTGGTTTTCATTGCTATTTACTGTTCAATGAATGGCAGAATGATGTGTGACCTGAATAAATATTTAAGTGTACTACTGTCTGTGAAATTTTCTTTTTGCTATAAAATGCATTTAAGAATACACTAGGCAATTCTGAAAGGTTAAAGCAGTGAACTGGAACTGTCCCAGGCACAGGATGGAAAACATATTTGTAGTTTACTCAGCCTCTTCTTTAATGTAAAGGTTAAATAGGTTTCTGTTGAATAATGACATCTTCTTGCATTTTAAATTGCAGCTGGCTTTGTTACGTGTCAGCAAGGCCCTATAAAACAATAGGAAAGCAGTAAAATAGCGTGGGCAGGTATGTGTGCTAGGCTGCATGCACAGGATTAAAGAAAGTGGCAGTGGGAATAGGCTTGACATGGCAGATCAGAACCTTTTCATTAATGCCATGAGAAGGGTGGAGGATGGGCATTTTTCAAAACAGGAAACAGGATAAACCTATCTTATCTAATTGTGGAAGTACAGTAAGGACAGCTGTCTTACCTGATTGAACTCTTAACTAGGCATTTTGTTCAGGATGGGAAATTTATGACAGTGATTCTGTGCTAAGCCTAAAGCTGCATCTATCTTGGACTCTGTGAGCTTTGCTGTTGGTACTTTTTTGGCTTTGATGCTTTTGCCCCAAGAAATGTTTGCCTTTGTGGTTCACAGGTGGTGCAAGATGCTCCTGATAAACAGACTGAAAATCTGTTGCTGTGGGTGACTATCTGCAGGTGGTTGATGCATCAAGGCCCACAGCCTTCTTTCCTCATGCTCATTGTTAGTATAGGAAGGCAGAAAGTGAAAGATAACTGTATGAGATATTTTATATATATTGCTTTGCTTGACTATTTTCCCAATGCATCATATTAAGTTTGTTAAACCCTGTGATTTTCTCAATACTACTCAATATAGAACTTCGTTCCTCTAACACGTTCTCTTGCCTCCTGCAATTCTTAATGTTTTTACTGGTCTTAATGCCCATTTATGGATGAATTTTATGCATTTGAGATACACAGTGAAAGCACAGCTGCTAATTCCTTTTGGCAAATTGACTGGAAATTGCCTGGTACTGAGCACTCTCAGACATTTTAAAGGAAAGTTTCGGCTGGACTGTCTCAGGGGTGTGCTTATTTTGTTTAAACTAGTTCAGTAATTTCTCATTTGAGAAGCTCTTGGCCTGTTACCTTTTCAAATGTAGATTCAAACACACGCCTGTCTCTTGTTAATATTTTTTATTAACAAATACTAAGTAAATTGACCAGTTCTAAGATACAGTAAGAGCATTTGCAATTGATGGTATTTTTAAGAAGCAGGAAAATCAAGATTTGCATGTTTTCTCTATTTTATTTCTCTTAAAAGTATATGCATGAAGATACATATGCAAAGGTATGCAAATTTGGATGCATTTTGGTATTTTTGGAAGAAGGCATCAAACTTTGGGTGGGGTCTGGAGCACTGTGTATGAGTGCCTAGACTGCAGGGGGGGAATAACCTGCAAAGGAGTTTCAGAAGAGCAACATTAACAACAGAGTAATCTGGGCTTAAGTAATGGTGCCTGTCCATATGGGATGTTCAATTCAGACCCCGTCTGGAAAGCAGATAAAAATAGCCTTGAGCATGGCATAAGCACTCAGAAAAGTGTAGCTGTCTCAGAGAGCAGAACTCAAAGAACAGGCCCCTGGCAAGGCATTACTGCCTTGAGTGGTTTCTGTGTCTAGAAAATGCTGCCCATGATCACAAACCTGTAGTCTGAGTCAGCCAGGGTCTGAGTGAATTCTTGCTGCCATTGAAATTAACAGCAAAACTTGTGCGGATTTTTACTCAGAGCAAGATTTCTTCTCTCAGTTTTCCTAAGTACAGAGAAACAGTAACTACAAAGGCCAAGATTTTCAAAGTTACCAGAAGGATTTAAAGTGCCCTGAAAACATAAGTTACGGGTGTTGGTTTCCCTTTGACAGCTCTTGCAGTCTGAATTCTATGTGAAATGTGAAACCCTGATGAAATATTAAGGACTCTCAGAGAGAGGACACACCACAGTCACTGCTCATGGATTGCTGAACTGGCCATTCAGAAGGGGCCAGCCCTCATCTGCCAATGCACAGAGGTACAAATCCAGGACAAGAGATTTGTTGCTTGTCTGGAAGTGGTATTTCTCTGGCAAAAGAGTATTTGAATTGAAGAATTAGCAGGCGTACAAAAATTGTAAAGGAGGAGTACACACAGGTACCCCTGGGGTTGCTGACACTGGGCTGCCAAAGAGCACTGCTGAGTGAGAGCACAAATGAACCAGGTAGAATGATAAAGTTATTTTTCAGACATGAAGGCTTTTTGAGCTTTCCAACAGAAAATCAGGTAACATTCTCAGTTAATGAAGTGTCAGATTGAAAGCATGGCACAACCTAATAAAGCACTGGTCGCATGAACATGCTCGTAGTAAATGCTAAAACCAGTTTCCTTTCTCCTGCCTTTGTTCTAATCCAAGTATTGTTACAGGGCAATGCTTAGACTTTGAAGCAGCACAAATTTTATTTAGGAATTTGGTGGGTACATAGGATGGGACCGAGTTCACCTCTGAACTGGAAGAAGTGTATCCATCTGCTTGAGATTATCAAGCACTCTAATGCCCCCTATGTTCTTACAGCAGGTCTTAATTTCACCACTTTACCAAAAATGCTCATAATGGAAAGCAGCAAGGAACCTGAAGAAAGGAATGTGTCATTTGTGTTTGTTCCCTCATTCCAAGGTTCATAAAAATGTTCCTGTCTTATCACAAGAGAAGAGAAAAGCCAGCCCTTGAAAGTTTTGTGAAGTGTTGGAATCAGTCTTTGTTCTGTGCTGTTCTCAGGGCTGTACATGCTGCTTGGTAAGTTTTTCTCACCCAGAGATTTGTTTGTTAAAGAAGAGAGGAGTGCAAGATTCCCCACAGTATCTTCAGGAATGAGCCAAACAAATGTTTGTGCTTGGTTGTTTGAAACAGATGCTATTCAAACTCTAAAACAGCTCCAAGTTTTCTTTTTGGAACAGGGGCCAACATAACAATCAGAATGGTCACTCTCACTCTTTGTCTCAGACTTGAGCAGCATCCTCCAGGCTCAGTCTGGCTGGACATTGTTCTCCTGTCATGGCCCAGCTGTCTCATCTCTCAAGTGCTTGCCATTCTGTTAGTCATTCTTTGCTGTATCACAAAGTGACTTGGTGCTTCTTCCTCTGCCCTCTCCACTCCCAGTTTCCAACTCTGAACAAAGCTAAAAATTTCTGCTGCCAAACTTCCAAGAGGATATAATGAAGAGAGTCCTGGAACTGGGAAAATATATGAAAAAGCCATTTCCATTCTGTTCTCTCATTTGTGCCAGAGGCTCTGTGTGGCCTTTGAGTGCCAGACCCGAGGTGTTCATTCACAAAGACAGCCTGTGACAATATGTATTTGCAGATTGTTCTGTACCACAGAGTGCTGATGGTAAATGTACAGTTTCACTTCCCTCAGCCTGTTCCTTGAGACCATGAAGTAAAGCAATATGTGTTTATAAATCCCATCCAAGTCTTTGTAAAAGGGGAGATATTTACTATTTTTTACTTTCTTTCATGGAGAAGAATTGAAAAATAATCCTGTCTGAAGTACCTAAATGATATAAAATTGGGTTTATTTTTTTTTATTTTTATATATTTATTGTTCTAAAAATATGGATTTCTTAATAATATAAATTATCAAGAAATTGGAACTTAGAGGTTACTAAGACAGAATAATTGATGTAAAAATTCCTGCAGACACTAAGCAACCCTTAACTAAACTATTTGTGTCAAAAGTCCCATTAGAGAAAATCCATAAGTCTAGTGAAAGTAGACATGAGTTAGGCATTCAAATATTAATAGTTCTGTATTTTCAAAATAAAAAATGTAGCAGTCTGAATAAATAAATCTCCTGAAAGATTTTGGTTGGAAACTGCACACGAATTAAATGGAACTAGTTAGAATTACAAAAGGTGATAAAACTTTGAAATCTGAAGTGCTGCAGCTTCCAGACCTTGTACTTGCTGACTTTAAATGTTGAGAGCCTGGCAGAGTATAGTAAATCAGCTTTAATCTCTGGAATGGCCCAGGGCTTGGATCCTTTCAATCTGTAATACAGAGAGAGAATAACTAATTTCTGTGTATCTTGAAATTAGGTTTTAAAAAATTCAATTAACATGGATGCCAACTACTGAACAAGGATGTTTTATCCCTCCAAAGAAGGAGGATTTAGGGTAAGTACACAGAAGCATTGCCAATGCCTTTTTTCATTTTTTGGACTTGTTATTGTTTTTCTCTTTGTTTTCAGATATGGGTAACCTAAGACCTGCAATTAAGAGAGAAAAAAGGAAGCTAGAATAAATTAATGAGAGCAGAGGTTAAATTAAGATAACCAGTGTCACTGAATGGAACCACCTGAAAATTCATAAATACCAGAAAACATTCTGCTGCCAGAGGGAGGGAGTAATTTTGACAGCCAGTTTCTGGCTGATATTCTCAGTTTTGGGTACGTGCATATTTTATTGAGTTTATTGAGATAATATTTTACTGTGAGGTGGGATCACTCTGTTTGGTGAAAGCTATGAGCTGTGTGCAGTGGGGAGAACACAACAGATGTGGCAAAAGAGAAATGCTCCTATTCAATTAACAAAGGCATCCAAGGTTTTAAAATATTAGGGCCTATCCCAACTTTGGCAATTCTTAACACTAGTGCTAATGATAATTATTTTCTTTTAGTAGTAAAAAGATGATGTGATCAAGAGGAGATTTCTGTCATGCAGACTGTCCCAACAGTGAGGAGAGCCAAAGTCTAGAACTTCTGCTGGAAGACAACATCACACTTTGAAGTGTGATACTGGGTTTGTACATTTTCAATAGGTTGTCCTGGTTTAGGGCAAATGTGGGAGAAAATTTCCAAAGGGGCTCCTCTGGAAAGCAGATTCAAGCAGCCCCTCCCTGAACCAGTTTGGGAAAAGATTTCCTTGGAGGAAAGTGGAAAAACCTGTTTATTTAACAGGCAAAGCATTCACCAGCACAAAAAATGAACAATATTAAACAATAAAACCTCTTGCCACTCCAAAGAGATGACACACTCAGAAAGTCTCTCCATGGGCTGTAGCTTGGCTTGCTCAGTCCCTTATCAGTCTCTTATCAGTCCCTCAGTGCTGGAAATGCCACAGCCCAGGCCCAGCCTGGTGGGCCACAGGTGAGAGCTGCTGGTGCTCTCTGGGTGTTCAGTGCAGAGCAGGTTCAAACAGCTCCAAAGAAAAAGAGAACCCACAGTCCAGGGAACTTCTCTGCCTCAGCTAGTGAAAAACGGACTAAAGCAAAGGAGAACTCTGTCCTGCTGTCTGTCCATGCTGTAGACAGCACTGTCCAGGAGAAGGATGCAGGGGAGAGAGTGCAGTTTCTGAAAAAAAAAAATATTGTGCTTCTTGTCTCCCCCCACTTTTGCTCTCAGAACCTGTCTTAAAGGTGCAAAACTTAATTCTGGGCTAAACAGGCAAATGGGGATACAAGTATGATAAAGTCACACCAGGGCATATTTATATGTTTTTATTTTAACTTGACAAATTAGAAGGTTTTGTCATATGGAGAACTGTATAATTCAGAACAAGAGGGCACATTCTCAGGAGAGGCACAAGAGCAATGATTTGGTTTTACAGTAGTTTTGTTTTCTAAAATACATCCAACATGCTGCATGGTATTTTATTTTTCTGCCAGATTAATTATGCAGCTTCCCATTTCACCCTGCCACCACTAGAGAGTCCCAGAATGGGGCTGGGTTGGATGGGGCCCTAAAGCTGACCCCATTCCAACTCCCTGCCATAAGCAGGGGCACCATCCATGGGACCAGGTTGTGCAGAACCCCATCCATTTCTGTACTTTCATGGAGACCTCCCTGTGATTCTCTGTGTATGATGATAGTTACAACTGATTTCACTTCTTTAATGTGCTTACACAGTTCTAGGGGGATTTTATTAGTAGTATTTTGTTCTTATGAGGGTTTTTCCCTGAAAAACTTCCTATGCAATACTGTTTAACTTGTTGCTAGACTGTCAAAGAGACATTCTCAAGGGAAGATGGCACATTTTTTCTGAGGCCAGCTATATGCTAGCAGGAAAAAAAGTCTCTATAAATTTTTAAATTGATTTAAAGATACATTGGGAAAAAAAAATTGATATAAATTTCTTTTATAAGTATTACAAACTTCTATTGAGTGCACATTCCCATTATTTTCTTCAACAGCATTCACTATGCTGTGACAATTGAGAGATAATTTAGTTAGACCTGCATGTAGCAAGGTTTTGTTGATGGTTAAATTGTCTCAGCAATACTTCTAACACATCTTTCAAAGCAGTCCAAGGGTTTAGTCTCTTTCTGCCTGTTAGTTGGGTCTTAGTGATGTTTATTATTGGACACTTTGTCTTCCAATGGAGATTATAGCTCAGTGACACTCCCAGTGAAGCCCTTTTCCTGCATACTGAATTACAATTATTAGGACTGAAATACTACTTTTATAGTTTATTATGTTTTTCAAATTAAAATCCTTTAAATATTTTCAATGTTTAGAAGAAATCATCCTTTGAAAATTACTTATAACTTACCAGAGCAACTTTAGTAGAAAACAGACAGGATGTTTTGTTGGAGCATCCAGCAGGGGTTTGGGTGACTTGAATGCCATCAGATTTTTTCAGCTGGGTTTTAACTCAGAGAGGAGAAGATGCTGCTGCCAGGGTGTCCTGCACACACAGTGGAGAGTTCACTGCTTGCTCAGGAGAACTTTTACCAAACTTTCCCTCCTGTTGCCAGGACTGCAGGTAGCAAACAATTCCCACTGTCCTCCTGTGATGCAATTTTTGGGAGGGCTTTTTAAGTAATGAGTAAGGGCCTTTAAAAACTACTAACTGGGTGGGCACCCAGGCCATGTCTTCTGCTCTTTGGTTGCCATATGTTATTATAAGAGAAAATATTGTCAAACATCTATACTAATAAGAACTTTCTAGCAAGGTTAATTTTTTTGTATTAATTACAGTTGTAAGTGATGTCAAGAAATGCAAACTTAAAATATTTGAAAACTTGTGAAACAAATTTAACGTAGTTTTCAAACTGACTTTAATGCTGTTTCTAGACATTTACTTTGTATATATAGAAGAAATAATATTAAAAAATAATATAGGGACAAATTCTTTGGAAGGGAAACCTTGTTTACTTCATGGATATAGAATTACTGGAGAATTAAATCAGGAATTCTTGTTAGAAATATATCTGAGTTTTGGAGCAGGTTCCAGAAACACTGTGTTTCTTCTTACACTATTCACTTTATCAATGTCATAATGACCCCATATGCACAGTTCCAGAGTACATCAAAGTGTGCTAACAAGATTGTTTGGTTTATTAAATTTATTCATATGGATAAGAAAATAGTGCAAACCATAATATTTTCCTGAGCAGGAGCTTTTGGTGAGACTTCAGTTTCTTTGATTTTTTTTTTTAATTTTAAAATTTTTTTAAGCAGAAGCAAGGAGTTCCTTAAAATCCTGCCTAGTGAGATTGGACAGCAGCTACAGGAACAGCAAGCATATGAGCAGGGTCAGTCCACCACAGTCTATAGGCAGCCACAGAGCAGAAAACATTCTTTTCATTATTTCTGCTGTCTCCCTTCTCAGCTTTTTACTCTCTCTAGTTAACAGGAGATAGATCTGAAACACACAAGGGAAATAAAAAGAAGGACAGTGATAGAAATAACAGACAATTCTTGATAATAATGAGGCTCTGAAGGTACAGCTAGTGTTTGATTTATTGTGGTGTCTTGTAGTAAGCATGGAAAGAAGATACTGCTCTTGAAGGTTTTTTAATCTTTCCTAATTGAAACTCTGAATGAAAGCTAATGGAAAACAAAAAATTCTGGTATCTGCAATTTTATACCTATATTTAAATATCCTATATGATGGAATAAGGAACCTCTTTACATCATTCTTCACTCGTGATACCACTTTGGCCTTATAAATCTTTTCATATCTTTTCATTTTGTAAAGAAAGTGGTCCCTGGTTTTGGTTTTGGGGTTTTTTTGGTTTGATTTGGTTTTTTTGTTTTGGTTTGGTTTTTTTTTTTTTTTTTTGGTTTTTTTTTGGGGTTTTTTTTTTGTTTTTTTTTTCTGGTGATAAGTGATTGTCCTCTTTATTAATTTCTTCCTTCCTTTTTTTTTTTTTTAATAGACAGTAAAAATACTCCTACTTGTGCTATTCCCCTTCCCTATCCCCCAAATCTCTTAGCAACAATTATTCAATTGGCATGGCCAGGGCAGCTCCTGGGCTGCTGGGAATGACCCTCCTCATCCTCGTGCAGGTGGTTTCAGTGGGAAGTGTTGGTGTCCCCAGGTTCTACTAATGGATATGGAGGCAGGGAAAGGTTGAAAGAGAAAAGATGACCAAAAGGTTTATGGTCAGCAGGTAATTTACTGACTGGTTTTATTTGCATGTTAGCCACTTTTCCATCATTTATTAAGTATTGCCCTATAACACAAGACTTTCCCTACTTTCAGTTGAGCATCTTGTTAAGTTTGCCTTTATTCCTCATTACCTGCCAGTTAAAGAAACATCTGTCTTCCTGAGCATTAAGTGATGAGGTAATACACAATCAAAGCAGCATTCAGCACATTTGGAGTATTTTACATTTTAAGATTTTTCACTAGAATATCATCTAGAAATGAAGTTCTGCTAGCACTAAACTATTTTCATCTGTCTTTGCACTTGAAATCAATGTTTACATGCATTAGCTCTCTACTGAACCATTCCACCAGTTTCCTAATTTGTTTGGGGAAATATTGTGCTGCTTACTTCATTATTTGTTGACCTGTGACTCTTGTAAAATATATCAGATTAATTTTATAAGATGCTGAGTGCCCCATGCACTATCTCCAAATGGTACATGACACACGCCTGGATCAGTAATTTAGCCTATACCTGGAGGGGTTTTCTGGGCTTCTTTCCAGACAAGCATGTTCTTGTGAAGGTAACCAGACCAGAGCCACTCTGTGGGTGCCTGTTTCTGTGATGTGGAATTGGTGTGCTTAGAATTTTGTGGTGAGACACAGCACAGGAGCATTACTGTTATTGAAAAACCAGTGATCTTTGCCACCAGTATTTCCAAAGTTGATTGCTATTATCTGTAACAATTCAGAGTAATTCAACAACATGTGAATGAGCATCGTTTGGGCACTCAGACTGCATTAACAATACCCTGCAGTGGCTCCATGCACTGGCCATATGGCTCTAATTAAGGCTTCTGAGTATTTGTGTTTGCACACTAGAGAAAAAGAAACAGATCTGTCTTGGATGATAATTTAATCCTCCTCTCCACTGTGCCACTTCATGCTGTAATTAAGGATATATACACACCCTAATTATGCAATTCCACTTTTACTATCTATGGGTTTCTTTTCAGTCCAAGCTCAAATCCAGCATCTAACATTTGAGTTGGGTATAATTGTCTTATGAGGTGAGGCCCTTTATGGCACACTGGCAGCACAATTCCAAATCAGACCCCTGTCACCAGCTTCTGCCAGGAAATTTCTGAGGTCTGGTTAGTGTCAGATAAGAAAATTTCAATGAAAACTAAACAAGCACTAAGCCATAACATTATTAAATAATGTTTGGGTGGTTTTCTTTCAACGTTTTTTTGGTCGTATTCAGCAGTGTACTCTGACTGTATTCTGTATCAAAAGCAACTGTCTTTTTTCCATCTTCTCATGTTTCCTTCTTTTTCATCCTCTGTGTTTGCCTCACACTAATACCACTGATGTTCTGCTTGTTTTCCCCACAGCTCATTCCTTTAATCCACAGCTCTGCTATTTTCACTGATGATCTCATTTTCCCAGCCCTACTTTTTAGAGCCCATCTTCACTACTAAGGTGTAAAGGAACATGCAACTTCTGTAAAAAATAAAATTTGGATTAATATGGTTTTTTTCCTTGTATTGTAGGATTGCAGTGTAGCCTGTTTGCAGGGGTCAGCCGAGATTGCTACACACAACTCTGACATGAAGGTGCTTCTTCAGCAAACATATTAATTGTTAGTGTATCCTTGAAAGTGATCTTTCAAGGTAACAGTATCCCCTGAAACTTCTGGGGAAACCTACAAAAGAAAAAACAAGCAGTAATTTTCAGTAAATATTAAAATTGAACTTTTTCTAGGACTGAAATATGAAGCAATGTACTAAAACCATAATGGCCCCCTGTTTAAGTTGGTCACTAAACTTTATTTGCGCTTTTTCTCAAGTGCTTTTGAGTAGGATACGTCCTGAGTTCAGCTCTGTACACAGAGGAAAGGTGGGGGTCCTGTCCCAGGCCAGGGAGGTTCCCCTGCCTGCTCCCAGCCAGGTCTCACCGTGGCTGGAGTGCTGCTGGAGTGTGGTTCTGCCTGCAGCTGTAGAAATTACACAGGGCCAGGGAATTTGCAGGGTGCTTGCTGTCGCAGACATTCTTTGTGAAAAATCCTTTCTGGAGGATTTTTCCTGCTAGAGCTGAGAAGCTCAGTAACAAATGTAAACAATTATTATCTGCTGCTGTGGAATGCAACAGGTCCACCCGTGGTTGGTCCCCTGTAGATGTTTGGATTTACTGACCACTCATGGTGGAGCTGCTGTTGCTCTCTGCCAAGACACAGACCTTTGTTATTCATTCTTTCTATCTCCTTCTTAGCTTAGCCAGCTTCTGAAGAAACTCCTCTTCTTTCTATCTCTATGTAGTATAGTTATAATGTTATATATATATATCATAATATAATAAATCAAGCCTTCTGATCATGGAATCAAGATCCTGTCTCTTCCATCCTCTACAAACCCCTGTGACCACCGACAACACTTTGCAGTGCTCCTCTGCATTTGAACACGAGCTGAGTCCAGACTTGAGCTTCAGCCCTGAGTCTGCCTCATGCTTGAGGCTCTGCTAGATCAAAATTTTGTTTTCATAAACCATCTCTTCTTGGCAGGGGTTTATGCAGAAGCCAGCTGTTTTGCGCAGAAACCCACACTCGCTCTGCTCTCACTTGAGCCACAGCCTCATACATTCAATTAAAGTTTGCCTTCCTTGTCACATTTTTCCTTGCTCTTGTTCAAATTATGGCTTTTTTGTTTTGCACCTGGCAGAGGAACTTCTGAGTCAAAGTGCCGGTGTAGTATTCTTAGAACTAAAGTTATACTAGAGAAATTTAGTCTAATTAGTCTAATTTAGTCTAATTTGTCTTCTCTTTAAGCAGGTAAATACACGACTGTAGTTTCTGTACTTTTCATTGCAAAATGTCCCCAAATGAAATACAATTATGAAAGCAGCTTTCACAGCATTGCTACTGCTGCTACTGGTAGTAACTTATTACCAGTAAGAAAATCAGTACTGGCATATGATTTTCTAGAACTCAGGTATCTGGCTTATTCACTGCTTAAATAAAGACATGGGTCTAAACTAAAGTCCATAACAGCAAGAATTGTCAGCTGATATATTCCAGGACCACAAAAGAAAATTAGATTCCTTTGAAACATGAGGGCAACATGCCACTTATGTAACTATGCATGAGGGTTCAGGGGTTTTCCTTCCTTTTCTCCAAATCCTCAAAATGTTGCTGTGAGTAAACAAATGCCTTTCTCATGTTTAAACATCATATAACTCTTTACCACTTACAAAAAAAGAAATGAAACAAACCTAAACACTAACTGATAAGTGAGGATCCCTGAGTAGGGGAATCAGTAATGCAGGTGGAGATGAAGATCTTTGTTCTGCAGTCACAGTTCAGTTCCAGTTTATGTTACAAGGGACAACAGACATTTGGAACAAGGACCATGTGCTTGCTCACTGTTTTATCCTTTCTTTCTTGCTCTCCTGGTACTATCTCAGCAGAAGAAGGCCTTGACTCCTTCCCCTGGATCTCTGCCACTCCTTTTAGAGGCTGAAATGGGTGAGCAGCTTGGGGGTTTATTCAAACTCCTTCAGTTTTAGTCCACTTCGGGATTTTATATAAATGAGCCTCTGTTTTGAGTAGGAGAGGTGTCAGGGGACAGAGCTGCCTCTGACTGTCAAATGGCAGGGGCTGGAGCTGGTGGGGAGGCTGGAGAAGGAAAGGGACATGGGGACTGAAACCAAAAAGGGAGCAGTCTGGACTGAAACCAAACCAGCCCCAAGCCTGCCTCAAGCCTAGTGCTGAGATGAGCAGTGGCACCTTGTGAAGCAGGGACTGCTTCCAGGCTTCTGGGGCTGGGAATGCTGCCTGGAAATGTTTCATAGCAGCGGGACTCAGGTGAAGGCTCAGGCACCTTTTCTGTCTGCCTGCTCCTTCTGATGCAGAAGGATTGCTATGGAGACACAGAAACAGGGGTGGGAACTCATCTTTCTATAGCCCAATAGAAATAAAAGAGTTTGTGAAAGGGGAAAAGTCTATTCAGTGTCATCTTTTTCATGACAGAAGTAATCCAGAATGAAAATAGAAATTATCAAAGGTTTCAAAGGTGGTTCAAATGAGTTCTGGGTGGTGATGCATCCTGCTCAAAACTGTAAATAATGCTGGTAACAAAGATTTTTGTTACTACAACAGTTAGTAATGCTTTCCTCTTAAAACACTGGGTGAAGAGAGCACTGTAATGCAGTCTTGAGACTGATTTTTTTTCCCCTTTGGATTATTTCACATGAAAAGAATTTTTTTTTTGGGTAAAATTATGGTGATAAGAATATTAATGAGAAGTTGATTAAGGTGTGGCACACAATAGCTCCTCATTGCATATGCTGCCATAGTCAGAAACTGAAAACCAAAGAACTTTTACTCAGCAAAAAATTATCATTCAACCAGCTGTAACCAGAAAAACCTCACTAAGGAAGGAAAATAGATTACTTCTCACTTTTAAAGGATTCAAAATGTGTCAAGCAAGGTAGAGAAGGTTAAACACACTGTAGCAGAAACCCAGTTACTTCCTAAGGAAGCAGTGCAGTTGGGCGCTTTCTGCATATAAATGTTAATGGTGCTGGCTATATGTAGTGTTAAATGGCCTGCAGACGATGAAAAATATTGAATTCCTAATTCAATTTATCATAATTTTGTTGACTGTGAGCTAAATTTGATCTCCATAAGGCTTCTGGTGGCAGACTTCCTTGCTATCCAATATCTCTTGAAAAGCTGTCAAAATACGTATTTCAATATATTTGCAGGATGCAGATACAAAGTTTGCAATCATGACTGTTTGACCTGGGGAATTGAAACAAGCAGGAAAAACAACTTCTGAATAACAAATTAATTGTTGAATACATTAAAAAATAGAACAATATATGGAATTTGTCATAGAAAATGAATTACCACTGGCTACTCCAGCCTTTGGGAGTCACCTTTGGCACTATCAATCATGGCATTCTCTGCCACATTTCCAGCGGTAGGAACTGATGTTGGCTGGAAAGAAAACCATGGAAGCTCCTGCTTGGGCCCTGACTGAGGTTAATTCCCTTGAGGAGATGCCCCTGAGCCTGTACCTGCCCCAGTCCCACTGACTGAGGTCAATTGCCCTGAGGAGCAGCCCCTGAGCCCACCCTGCCTTGTCTGCCCCATCCCAGTGTGGGCAGTGCCCAGTGCCCTCATGTTTGCCCCCAGAGGGGCCCAGCCTGGCAGCTGGCTTGAGCCCCATCTGCTCACAGGGATAAAAGGGAAGGCTGACAAGGAGAGTTTGCTTTTTCATATCTTGGCTGTGTTCAAGGGAGCTGTATTAGTCTGGAGGTTGCTGTGCTTTGTGAGGGTTCCCTTGCTCCACTGTGCAGCCCAGCCCAGCTCTGCAGAGCCCTTCGGGGGCTTTGCACCCACTGGGTGGGTTTGTTTGGTTTGGGTTTGCTTTTCCTGCTGTGTTTGGCCACATGCACCGTCCCTCTCATGCCTCAATAGCCATGGAGGTGCCTGCTGAGGTGCCTGGCAGCCCTGGGCAGGTATGGGAGCCAAGCTGGGCTGCTGGCAGTGCCCTGTGACCCCACAGTGCAGCTGCTCCCTGCAGGTCCCTGGCAGCACCTGCTCTGGGGGAAGGAGGGTTTGGGGACACCCCGTGACCCCACAGCTGTGCCTTCCCTCAGTGCTGCAGCCTCCTGACTCCAACAATTCCCTGCAAAGCCCTTTTTGGTGACTTTTACCTGCTGCTTTGTCCATCAGCTTCATGTCCCCCCTTGAAACTGGCTGAAGAATATTGAACTACTTTTTGTTCCATTGACTGAGCTGGCTATTTCTATGGCAACTTGTCAATGAAATGATGCCATAAGTGTGCTTGAGTTTCTGAAATGTCATTGTCTAAACCAGTTCTTTATTTAAAATGGGAAGTGTTGTCCTCATTTATTTAAAACCTATTCTACTGTAAATAAGATTAAATAAATTTAGTTGTTTTTATGGTTTTATGCAATGCAGTGAATAAACTTTAAAGGAATAGTAGCAGCAGGGTGAGGAAAAGAATATAGAAATTACTTTAATTAAAATCTGTGAGCACCTCTGATTTCTCTGACATTTTAAATTACATTGAGCTGCAATGTAATTTAATTTTCAAGGCTCTTAAGTAGTCTGGTCTTGAGTATTGACTGGTTATCTTTTGCCCCATATACAGAATTGGGATAACTATTTACCTTATTGCTGGAAGAGTGAGTACTGCAGCATAGCTTCTGCTTTTCAAAAATATTTTTAACCAGGGATCAAGCCAACATCATTTACTGTAAATTAATGGAATAAAACTCTAATGGCTGCAGTAGGTTAATAGAAATGCAGTTAAACCTTGCACCAAAATCAACTGCCATAGAGCACATCAGGAAGATGTTTAAGAGTCCCAGTTTAACTCATAATTTTTCAATTTTATGTACGCTTACATCCATAAGGGAGCAACCCAGCTCTGTACAAACACAAATATAGAGCAGGGGTTTTTGAGGAAATACATGATTTCAGCATAGCAAATTTGTCATCTTAACAACTGAAATTTGCAACACATCTTTAGTTTGTTCACTTCCAAGATCTATCTATCACAATTAATAATTGTCCTGGGAAATTCTCTTTTTCTGGAGTAGGAAAAGGTTGTAAAAGCAAGCTCATTTTCATGCTTCTCATCATAGGGTTCAGGTGCTGAAGCATTACAGCAGTTAACTGTTCTCATTATTTGTGGGTCATCTCTGTGGGGTTTTGGTCTAAATTGGACTCACCTATGGTGAGTCCAATTTAGACCAAAATTTCACTGTATCTGAAATTGTTTTACAGCTGGTGCTGTTGCTCAATAAATATAGTCAACTTATGTTTTTTCATAAAATACTAGAGGAATTCAATCTATCATCTAACTTCTCAAATATGTTTAATTATTATTGTGCTACCTCATAGGAAATTTCCTGCAAATTTTGGAGCTAGTTAGGTACTTGAATTTAGTTGCAAATGTGACTTTTGGCATGTTCAGAATATTTTTGTATACTCTAGAAATGAAAATGCCAGAAAAGCACTTAGTATTTTGAACATATTCATCTTAATGGTTGATTCCCAATCTATAAAAATATAGAAGGAAATAGTTTTAAGCCTTGCAAAAGCAGTATCTAGCTGTGGAAATAATTTCAGAAGCTTTCAACATTGATCATTTTAGTATACACAACAGCTTTGGCTGATGCAAAGTAGTCTTATGACACTACTGTGCTTGCAAAATTGAGACATTTTCTGTCCTTCTTGGAAGAAAAATAGATCCAATACATATAATATCTCCTAAGCTGTGGTTTTTTACAAGATTCAATGGCAAAAGATATTCCTGAAGATGCTCATAGAAGAATAGCTGAGATGATAATTTGTACTGTAGCAGTTCTATAAGAACTGAAACACCTTAATTTTCATGTCATTTTCTTTTTGATGGAAACAGTGGTTGTATGTTGTGATTTTGAAAGGATTATCAGTAATGTGACTCCAGGGGCCACCTCATGTACTCTGACCTCTGCCTCACAGGGTGAATCTTGGAGTGCAATGCTCTCAGGGGAAAACATCCTGGAAAGATCCTTTAACTGTTCTAGCTTTCAGCTTAATTCCTTCCTTGAACTAGGGTAAAACCAAATGGCAGTGATTGCTTGGGAGTCACTGTTCATGCAGCTGCCCCTTTTGTTGCTCCAATGCAATCAGGATGAGGATTTTGGTGCAAAGGGAAGGGGCCAGGGAATACCTGGTGGCAAGTGAGTGGCTCCAGCGAGAGGAGAGGGTCTTTTCCAGTGGCTGTAGTTGATGTTGACTGGTGTTGTATGCTGAGAAAAGCAGGGCTATTTACTATGCTGTGTTAATGTCAGTTAGAATAAGATAAACTTGGTAGGAAAATGAATCCGTGGGCATTAATCCTGGGAGGAAGTTTGGAGGTTTTTGACATAGGTGTGCACCAGGAGAGAGGAGGGATGAGTGAGAAGCCTCATGCAAGGTGGAGGTGCCAACCTGGGCAGTGGCTGCCTCCTGCCTGATGTGGGGCAGGAGTGGGGCACTTGGCAAGCTGCAGCAGGGCTGGGTCCTCTGTGCCCAGGAGGGAGATGGATATGGGCAGGCTGGTGACCACTGTCACTTGGGCATGGGAGCAGAACTGAAAGAACTGAAACGCCAGTTTTCAGTCCTTGGGCATGGGCCTGGTCACCACCTTTTGGGAGTCTTAGTTTGTAATTTGGTTTCCAGAATTGCAGTAGCTTTTGCAACACTCTGGCACTTCTCACAAGTTTAGTTTTGAAGGAGATTATGGAGCTTGTTCAGGTGATACCCTCTGCAATGCTGCCAGTCACTGTCTTAGTACCTGTAGTCACTGACCTGTCCATCCAGAATCTGCTGCTTCTGTGGGTTCACTACTTCCTGTTTCTAGGATAAAATCTCCCCCCTAAAAGAAAGAATCAGTAATTCCCCTTTATGATCCTGCCACTGTTTCCCCTCAGCTGTCCTGTGCAGCTGTTCACTGCCAGCAGCAGAAACTGCAGGAGATCAAGGCTGTGTTGGTTGTTTCTCCTGCCCTGAAATGCTCCTCATCTGCCCTTCCAAGTGTTGTGTGACAACATCCTTCATGCTCTTTCTGCTGGTAATTTTGTGATTCCCAGTGCTCAGAGCATCTGGTTTTCTCTTGAACAGTCTCCCCCAGTACTGGTGTGCTACAGCTCTGTACTGGTACATCCAGGGGCAGCATCCCAGCACTGCCAGCTCTGCTGCTTCCCAGGCTTTTGAGCTGCCCAGACAGATCATGTGTGGAGTCCTCTCAAGCTCTGCCCCTGGTGCTTGGCCTTGTGATCTGCCTGTTCCTTTTTTCTGAAGTTATTATTGAAAATGTGGTGTTGTCACAGTTTTCAACCTAATTTTTGCATGTAAATAGATGGTTTTTATTACTTCTGTGCATCCAGAAATTGTGACTCTGTTGTGTTTTCAGCTCTCTCATTATATTTGTTGCTCTTGATTGATTCATGCTTTTATCATGCCGTTTTTATTCCCCTCTCCCTTATTTAAACACAGAATCTATGACATTGTGTCTATATAAAAAGAGATTTAATCCAAATTGATCTGATTCCAAGGCAGGGGTTTTTATGTTTCAGAAAATCTTGTCTGTTTTTTTAAAAATCTCCATTTAAAGTTTTACTTAAGGCAGAGAGAAGTGTTGGACACCTTGAAAAGTTGAGATTTTTGTGTGGTCCCAGTTCCACCAGGTTAGACTTGTTTTCCATCAACCTAATACTTCTTGTACAGGGATGCTTTGATAAACACTGGGGCTTTAGATGCTTAAAGGAGCCTTTAATTGTTTGAGGTTCACTTTTTTCTTTAGCTGTGTCTCTTCTGTAAGAACATATGCTTGTATTCTAGATGCTTTTAAATTCAGCAGTTTTCTTTTATCTGAAGGGCTTCAACTTCATTTGTGTATTTTCCTGTTTTTCTTTTATGAGTCACAGTATCCAATTTTCCACAGCATTATCTTAGTCTCTTATCTCTCTGTAAACTGATACCTTGTATGCAGGATGTTATATTAAATTGAATTTGTTTGCTTTCTGTTACACCACATATCCTCTGTAAATCTTATCCTAGGCAGGCCTGTCCCTCCTTCCCTCCCCAGTCCCCTACATTTCAATCCAGATGTGTCTCTGCTGAGAGGCTCTGCTCTTGCCCAGCTCTTGTGAGTGGTGTCACACATCTGTGCCTTTGTGCAGTATTTCCCCAGTGAACACACTTGTGCTCTTTTGTAGCTTCCATCAGAGTGGAAAATTCTTGAGATTAGGTAACAGATAGCAGATAGTGGAGGCAGCAGCAGCAGCTCAGAGCAACATTGTGTAGGTGAGAAGAAATGAGATTTTCCTGAGAAGAATGGAGGGGCTATGAAAGATCAGCAATTGTAAGCCCATGGCAGGCAGAATCAGAAGGCAGGTGGTTTATTTACCAGTAAAGCATTTTCTTCAAAAAGATAACCTTGCTTTTTTTCTTATAATTCTAGCAGAACAGAAGAAAATAGGCCAAATCTTCCTTCACTTTTCTATTTTTAAGTCTTTTCATTCTCAACAGCATTAGATTAAAATTTCTTGAGTATTTTTAGGAGCTACTTGAGCTTGAAAATAAAAAACATCCAGCTGATGCTTGTGTTGTGTTTGGGAACAGAGAAGTTGTGCTATGGAGTTTATGGAAGTGTAAACAGAATTTATACAAGGATAAACTGTTCAAAAGGGAGACTGCCCTTTGTAATGGCTTTCAAAACCAACTAATGTCTTCCTGTTAATTTCAGAGTAGCAGTATTTCCTCATGTCTTGGTCATTATAGAATGTCCTACTAAGCAGTAACAAAATTACCTTATGATCTTTATTTCACAACTTACAACTTTTTCTTGTTTTTTTTTAGGAAGAAAGCATTTCTAAGTTATAAAATAAGTTTCAGATATAGATAATGTAGCAGAAAATCTAACTCCACCCATCAGTATGTGCTCAAATAGAAGAGTTGTTGAAATGACCACCTACTGTTCTCTTAAATCAAGAGGACAGTAACAGTGAAAAACGTTTTTATATGTGTAACACTTCTGCTGTCCAAACATCAACTGCCTGACCAAACAGTTTTTGTTCTCATCTTTTGTGTCCCTTTTTGAAAACAGGATCTGTATTTCACTTGTTAAATTTCAAAAACACTTTTGAAATGTAAATCAATCCCTAACTTAATTTAAATCTAAAATCTCCAGCACACCAGAGCAGCCTGGGCTCATTCAGGCATTTTATTATGAAGTACCAATTAGGGGCATAATTTAACTTGTGAAATATAAAAGTCACATGGAATTCACATGTGCTATATAAAGGAAAACATGTGCAAGTACCAGGATTATGCATTTCAGAAGCTAAATTGCCTGACATAGTAGTGCAGGCCTCTCATGCACTTGCCTCATTCTCACTGGCTTGTCAAGAACATGGAAAGGAACTAAAAAAGTAAATACCATTTGTATGAAAGAGGGCAAGTGAATCTACTATGCATTTGTTAGTCTTTTGCTGCAAAGATGTTCACATAATTGTACTTAAATAAATAGGTACAGGTTTTGAAGTAAAAAGTGGTCTTTTCAGTTCCAGGCCAAACCTAAGTTGTTCAGACCTGATGTCCTAAACATAAAGCACTGGAAATTTTGGGTTGTAGTGATTCAATGGCGATTTCATTTTTCTTTCCTTGAACCCATCCTTTTTGTTTATTCAACTTGTGTGTCACAGTGAGGTAAAAAGAGCCTAAAGGATTGTCTCTGCCTTGGCCATCATCTTGGGGATTTAGGCCGGGAGGTGAGTGTTCAAAACTTCAGTTTGAGTTGAAAGGCTGACATTTCCAATTGCATCTTTATTATAGACTTGTATTTCTGTAGAGACTTCTGTAATATATTTAAGCATCATGTAGTATTTCAACGGGCTCTAAAATCTGAATAACAAAACTTCTTTGGGTAACAACTAATCTGTCCTGGTGTGCTGCTCAGATAAGTGAGTTATTATTCTATCTATATAATGCCATGCAAGTGGTTACATATTACTTCATTCTAATTCAATTACTAATTCATATTACCTTTAAAAACACAGATTTAATTATAACAATTTTACTCTCAAGATCAAATATATGCTTGCCCAGAGAACAAGAGATAATAGAATGAAAATCAGCTAAGCAAAATTTAAATTATATTCAAGCTATATTGAAACTATGCAGTTCAAATAATGATCACAAAGAAAAGAGGGCAAGTCTCTTTGTTTATTGGGTTGGAGGAGAAATAGACACAAGAAGTGACAACCAGACAGCTTTTCTATGTATTGTAAGATTTTGGCTAGATTAACCTTTTAATTATTCTGTGGAAAAGGAAATCTCTCAGCTGGGGTTCCCTGTCTGAAGCAGCCTGAGTGTTGTCATGCAGGGTGCAGAGAGGGCTCTGGCAGCCCCAGCCCCAGTGCAGGGAGAAGCTTCAGGTGGCTCTGTCAGGCCTGGCCTGGCACTGACTGAGCGTGGCAAGGTCACAGAGGTGACAGCTGTGCACCAGAGAGGTCTGAGGCCAGGCAGGAGGGAAGCAAGAGCCTGGTGAAGGCTTGGCCTGGGGGGAGAGAGGTGTTCAGCACAGTGACATGACAGGCATTGCATGTCTGCTCCAAGGAAAAGGAAAAACCCAACTTGGTTAATTAAATCAATGGATAGTTCCTCTTCCCCTTCTAAAGTGAAAGTCCTTAAGGATTAAGGTGAAAGTTGCTGCTTTTTTCCAAGTGAAATAGGACATAACTTTGGTGCAGTCTTTCCACAGGGGTGTAAAGGATGGATTTTGGTGTCAAGATGCATTTTATTTAGCAGTGTCTGCAGCACTCAAGTAGTGTTGGCCCCCATGCATGCATGGTGGGAGTACTCCTTGTCCTGCCTCTGTGCCAAGCTTGGCAGCTGGACTTTCTTGGCACCTCTGCTGTAGAATTGTCTGAGTCACTTGAAGCTGTTTGTGGCATGGTTGTGGTTTCCCCAGCTAGCCCGGGGTGCTGTGGGACAGCTGCCATCCCAGCTCATTTGTGACCCTCTCCTAGGGAAAGAACACACCCTGTTCCTCACACCCTGGGCTGTAACACAAACTAAACTGCTCTGCTGCAAATGAAAATATTTTTTTTACCTCAAGGCTTTAAGGATAAGGAAGGTCTTGGTACAGTGGGTAGAAAAACAGCTAACCCTAATTTTGTCATTAAAAGGCAACACCCTAATAAAAAGAAGGACTCTTCTTGTTTGTGGATCACAAGGCTCCTGGGCACCAGGACTATTGCAACAGCACTCACTTTAGGTTTGATTACATTATTTTTTAAGGTATAGACTATTTTAACACCTGTCCCAAGGCATAAGGGTGGCTCTGTCTGGCAGTGGCTGGTAGCAGGTGCCCGAGGAAGCAGAGAAAATGAATAGGAAGAATGCTTCAGAAAACTGTCTCCTGAAATGAAGCAGAGATAGCTTCAGGGGGAGGTGATGGCACCTTTGCACTTAGGCCAAACAAAGTTTAAAAAAAAAATCTATTCAGGTAACTGATTGCTTACTGATCCCTTTTAAATGTTCTCATTGCAGCCACCAGGGAAATGAGTTCCCCTGTCTAGTCAGTTTTGTGAAGTCTTCGTAATTTTTTGTTTTGGCTCTATTGCTGATAACTTCATTTGATGTCCCCTGTTTCTTATAGCTAATGTGAGATGGTTAATGGTTATTTCTTATTCACCTTCCCATCTCACTGCTGAGTTGGCAGAACCTTGTTGTATTGTTGCTTAGTCATGAGTCTTGCAAGGGAGAGCCTTAACCTGCCTAATGGTTCCTTCCACAGAAGGAGCTCTGATCATCTACTCTACCTTTCTGCTTTCTAAATCACACAGCATGCTCATTCTCAGAGGCTGGATCTGTACAAAGTACCCAGGAAGAGGCTGAGCTGAGCAGTGACATGGTCATATGTGTGGTTCTCTCTTTGAACTCACAAGCTTTTTTTTATTCTTTTTTTGACCAAAAGTGAGCGATTAACTGATACTGACGTATGCAGCCCTTTGAGTATGCACAGTGGTGCTCCTTTGTTGTCATTTTATTGCAGAAGTCCCATACCTTCTCAGTGATTTCTCATGTGCAGCTCCTCCCAGCACTGACTCCTCCTTCTTCTTCACAGCACAGCCAGCAACCTCCAATTCTCTTTTCAGCCAGCTAAGCCACTCTCTTGTAGCACTTGTCTTCTTACTGGACACAGCTGTGGCCTATTACGGACAGGCCTGTTCCTAATCTTTGGTGATTAGTGCAGCTGCAACTCCTCAGGTGTGAGATTACCTTCTGCACTATTTTCTTACATTCTATCCCTCCACACTCCTTGGATTATGTATCCAGCTAGGGTGACTTCTTTTTGGCCTTAAATTGGAGTGGGACATGTAGGATTAGGTATTGCAGGTGCATGCTACTTCTCTGACAGGAACAAGGCTCATGGAATTGTGTTGGGTTTTGTGATAAATACCAAAATCGCTGAAGGTCACCACAGCTCTTAAAATTCAGAGGATGAGGGATCACAGCTCAGACATCTTTCTATCAGAATAAAGATTCAGTGGTGATCCCTCAAAAGCTAGTACCTCCAAAAAGGGTTGAAAGGAGTCCTTCCAAAACTGTTCTTTTTACTCTGTAGAGTGTGGCTGGGGTCTGATAGCTGTCAATTGATTGCCAGGGCTTTGCTGAAGTGAGTGATTAGGCTAGATGTGCTGGAAAGCCAATGAGTTGCTTGTAAATAAACATGCTAAGGTGTAGAGAAGGATAAAGTTTTCCTGCAGACAAGGAGATCTTCATCCTTTCTACTGAAGGGAACCTTCCTTTTAAACTCAGATTTCAGTTTTTGCATGGGTGATTGGAGAAAAGGCAGTGCCAAAAGTTCTCAGAGCCAAGGATGAATCAGGAAGAGTTATACCAAAAGTGGATCTTTTTCCCTATATAATTATTAAATAGAAAAAAGTATTAACTTTTTTTCTATTTAATTATCAGTTTATGAACCTGCTCAGCTAGTCTTCAAACAGATATTTTTCTTCAGATTATTGTTAAGTGTAACACTCAAAGTAGTCTAGTTCAAATCTGCCAGAAGTAGTCACTGAAACCAGGGAGTAATTATGTGACAAGATTGGGGCTCATTACTTTCTTTTCATTACCTTTTTCATGTCATCATTACTCTTTGGATATAATTGATAGGTACAGTTTGATTTGTATTGTTGTGTTGTGTTTTTAAAAATAGAATCATGTTTTATATCACCTAACCTGCAGTGCAAAGAAACCTATTTCATTATTGAAAACAAAAAACCCTCAAAAACTTTTTGCCTCCTAATAGTACTTTCCTACTGGTAATTTTCCACTTTGCAAAGATACCTGTGAGAAGGAGCCACGCAGTTAATTCAGTCCTGCCTATCTGCTGGCTGCTGTGTTGGCTAATGCGTTAAAAACTTAGTTTTGTGATTCCTTCTAGGCTGCTATTTATTAAGAGATTAAGAATGGACTTTTGAAGTGAACAGCATGTATGCAGTAAACCATTTAGTTCAATTTAAATGAAAAAGAATGAAAGAAGTGCTGTTAGTCTTGCTCTTTGAAGATGTTTGGATTCAAACGTTTGGTCTGAGGTATTGCTGTACAATTTTTTTTTTTTAATAGCGTGCCCTGGAAGCAAAACAAATTTTGAGGATTTTATTTTACCTTTTTATATGAAAATTCTCTTCTTCAAAGAGAAAAGTAGCTGAGGGACAGGCAGTGCTTGTGCACAGCTCACAGTTGTGCTACATGAGCACAATCTCTGCAGCTGTGCTGTAGCAGCAGCAGTGCTGGGGAGCCTGCTTGTCTCCTGTGCCTGAGGAACAGGGGTGGCTCTGCCCCCATCCACACTGCTGGTGCCAGGCCCTGCAGAAACAGGCCAGTCTGGGGCAGTTTTGAGATGAGTGATCCTGGAAGCAAACCCGGTGGTTTTGTGGTGTTGGAAACCCTCTGAAGACACTTGCCCATAGCAGAGATGCATGCCAGGCTATCGTCTGCCCCTGTGGGACAAGGGAAGGTGGTGCCAGAGCTTGCCTATATTGTCCTGGGCCTGGGAGTCTCTGTCCCTGCAGCCTGTGAAAGGTGGCAGCATCTGCAGGTTTTGGGCAGGTGGATTTGTAATTAATTGTTACCTTCACTGTACCATGGCTATTGTCACTGCTTGTGGTAAGGACACAAGTGATGGGGCAGAGCACCAGTAGTGTCCCGACTTACTAGCCTGGCAGACTTGTTTCAATTGAGTAGGCCCAAATAAATAGTTGAAGTATGTGGACAGTTTTTTACTGAGACACAGTCGATGGGAAAAAACTGACGTGAGAAAGTACATCTGAGAAAGCAACAGCTGCCTAATTCAAGGACATGGTTTCTTTGAGCAAGAAGTTGTTTTATAAATTATGTGATAACAGGAGGTAAAAAAGAAGCCACAAACATCTTGAGAAGGGTGGAACTGACTTTTTATAGCTGACCAATAGTGAGCTCTAGTTTTGCAATATGTATGAGCCTTATTACTGTGATTATAAAAGTGTGCCTGTTAATCAATAAATCTGAGATTTTGTCGGTCATCATCGGATGAGCAAGTCTCCCGTCTACCTTGTCAGAAGTACACCTAGGATTGCCATTGGGCTTTCTGTGAGGGTCAACCTTCCCAAATCACATTGAATATTCTTCTGTGCTCCTACTAGGCGATTGTGGTGACTGGAAACACAGACTAAGAAACTGGAACAGAAGCAGCAACTGTGTGAGGAAAACCACTTTAGCAGAACTTGGGTTATCCTCAAGCTTTCCATTAGCAAGCTGTATTGCATACTTGGCAGAGGCACTCATAATGCAAGGAAAAGCACCAAACACCCAGTGAGTAGGACAATAAAAATAAATTTCCAAGGAAGTTTAAAAGGAAGTGTAAGCTTCCTTTTCATCATGAAGTACAACTTGTGGGATTTTTGTGAACTGGCCTGAAGAAAGCTATACAAAAAAACCTGTCAGAAGGACTGAGGGGAGGCTGTCCTTCCCCCTAGGTCTGTGTTTCCCTCAGTGCCTCTTATCAGTCCTGTTGGGAAGAGCATGAGGAGCACATAACTTGTTGAAGTGTGCTTTACTTTCTGGCTGTATCTCCTGGCTACATGGCATAGTGGTTGCTTGAAAGCAAAGCTGTTACCACAGCTATGCCATGACAGCTATAGCTGGTCTACAGCTGCACAAACAATTCAGCCTTGTCAGACACTGGCTCACTCATTGACACAAACAAGTCCCCACGTATGAAAGTGATTGCCTGAATTCAAGCTCAGCAAGTGGACCCCAACCAATTCCTTTGACCCACATCATTGCCCAGGGAGCTGGGTGGAGGTGAAACCTTTGTCCAATCAACTCTGTATGACCAGGAAATTTCAAGCCCCTATAGAAGGGGTGGTCCTTCAATAAAGGCTGGCTGTTGCTGCACGCCCCTCGGTGTGTGTGTCACATTCCTGTCTCCACCATCAGCAGCACTATGTGTTATTCACAAAGAGAAACAAGTCTCAATTATTTCTGCTTGGTGCATTCAGTGATAGCCTGCTGCTGTAATTTTTCTTTTTTTTCCCACATGGATTCCCAAAAGTTTTCAATCACTTTTGGTATATCTGGTGATGAAATTGCATGTCCTTGGTGCATTCCTTTTTGAAAAAGGTGGGTCCAAATGCTATAGCTGATAAAATTTTGGCAAAGAGCTATTAAATTTTTTTAGCTGTATAGAAATAGGGTGAAAACACTGTTTAGCCTGCCATGTAAAGAAAGGATTGATTGATTCGATTAGTGTTATGAGTCTAAGTTTCCCTGCACCAACCCTAAGCAGGATCACTCAGAGTGAAAATACAGAACAATTTGATGGATGCTCATTTCACTGCAATGCTCCACCAATATAATTAAACCAAGAATGAAGATTTAAGATGGAAATTTTCCTTGTATCTTAGAAATACAAGGCAAAGGGGGCAGAGCTGGCATTTAACAATCATGCAGAGGGAAGAATAGAAATGAACTGATGACAGGCTACTTACGTTTTTATCTGGATTCCTGTTTTGCCTCACTCTACCAGAAAATATTTTCATTGATGTAGAAAACTTCATTCAAAAAGTTTACTTTTTCTTTACCAGAACCGCTTTCTGTATCATCGTCTCCCAAGTGGAAGATTGATTCTATGTTCATCAAAAGATGGTTGTGGCTGGAACAGCATTGCTGAGCATAGTTGACTTTGTGGATACAGTGTTGGTGACCAGGTGAGGGATGAGCTGTGGATTGATGGAGGAGCTGTGGCTTGAGGACATCCTCTGTGCTTGCATCTCCTTGCTTTCAGTGAGCAAGAGAAGTGTGTGCCCATCTTTGTGCAGATCTGTGATCCTGGTCATCACTGCAGCATTGAGCCCCAAGTAAAGCTACTGCAAATGTGATTGTTTGACATTAGCTGTCAGAACAGATAGAAGAGTGTTTACACCAGCATTTGAAAGCTGCAATTGAAGAGCTCTGTTTCCAATTCAGACACAAAGCACATGGGCTTCTTATATTTGCTCAGTATTCCTGATCCACCATGAGACTGTGCCTGTTCCGTGCAATCTGTTTTGATCTGCCCCCATCTGTTCCAATCTGATGTTTTTTTTCCTGAAAAATGAAGCTGGCAGAGTGTGATTGTTGCAAAGGCAATCAATTACTGCAGCTGTAAAAGTGTTCTGCCTGGTGGAGTCAGTGTGGGCTCTTACCAGGCTGCTGCAATTCCTCCACCCCTTCCCCCTGCACAGGTAAACTGCACTGCCATGGGCTGAAGCCAGCTGTGATGGAGGCAGCTCTGGCTGCTACAGAATGACAAATGAGAGACTGCCAGCTGTAGTTGGGGGTTTATGAGGGACTTTGTCAGTGAGAACAGCTACTGGTGGTGCGTGGATGGATGAAAACTGCATTTGGGGATAGCTGTAAGTGGCAGCTGTGAAAGAGGATGGGTGTTCCTCAGCAGGCTGGCCTGGGCCTGGCTCAAGTATGGCTTTTACTTGTGAATGAACTGAGGGAAGGGATGGAGAGTACACTTAACAAATTGGCACAATGCAAAACTTGGAAGGAATAGAATTCAAAATCAACATCCCCCTGCCAAAGCATCCAATTTTAGTGGCACAGTAAATTCAGCAGTTGGACAGGGCGAAGTGTAAGAACAGTATCTGCACAGACACAGGATACCCCATCAGAAGAGAATGCTGGGAGTTACCATGCTCTGTTCACCTGAATCCCAATGCCAGGAAGGTCAAATTTTTATGGAAAGTATTAACATTGCTAAGATGTCTGAGGGAGATTTATATTTCTGCAGGAAAGGGGGAGTCATCTGCCCACTCTGCTTGTCATGCTGCCAGATGGAGCCTGGCGTTCAGGCTCTGGTCTAACAGCAGCTTATAAGCCAGGTAAAAGTAGCCTGGAGGAAAGAGAAATGTGGTGAGATATACATGAAATATGATCTTGGAAAAACTATGTGTGCATAGGTTTGCAAATATAAAACAAAACAGGAAGGTTTGCTGAAGACATCAGCTCTCAGATGCAAAAGAGATCTGTGGAGCCCCCAGTAATGATCTCTTTCCCTCCTTATGGTTAGGGACAAAGAATAATGTGCCAGAGCTCCTGCATGAACGTCTTAGCCAGACAGCAGGGAAAGTGTGCTAGTGACAAGCCCTTTTTTATAGAAAAGAATAGTTTTTGGCTCTTGGGCTGTGCTGTAGGCCCTGGGCCAGAAGTCACAGAATCATCATAGAGAAACCCAAATTTGAAGGAACCTTGGAGATCACCTGCCTCAGCTTTTGTGGGAAAGGGAGCCTAGGTGAAATTATCGAGCCCTTTGTCCAGTCATGTCTTAAAAACTGCCAGTGGTGGTGTCTCTGCCACCTCCTTAGGAAAGTTGTTCATGTAAATAATTTTTCAGACTGTAAAAAATCTTGCTTCTTATATTATCATGTGCTGCCATATACTAGCTGGTTTGTGCTAGGCAAAACAACCAGCCCCTGGGTTGGCTGACAGGGGCCTCGCCCAGTCACTTGTCTCCCAAGGCTGCAAGCATTTCACTGGCCAGAACCTGAAAGGGTGGAGAGATGAACATATCCAGAAAGTATCCAGACTGTATCCAATGAAACTATCCAGACCAGGTTTTCCAAATGCCCTATATAAGGAAGGGCTTGGGAAATAAGTTCTCTCAGTTGCCCCATGAACACTGAGGTGAGCGGTCTTTGTCTCCTGCCCACTCCCCTCCATTACAATCATGAAATACATGGAGTATGTCCATAGTGTTATGGACCTAGGACTTGCCTAACCCTGCCTCTGAAATAGCAAAAACCTGAATGACATGTATTAAAAAAAGACAGTGTTTTCTAGTTTTGTGGAAAGGAAAATAATATTTTTATGAAATACATCTTTTGTAGTAAAGTCTTGGAATTATTTGCCTTTTGCACAAAGAGCAAACTTTGCTGTCTCACAGACTTATCTAGGAGCTAATAAAGAACAAAACCCTTACATGGCACTGGGAGGGAAAGTATCAACAGGTTACTGATTTGGGCTTCAGATCTTACTTTGATAGACTCAGAATGTTTCCATTTACCTCAGTAGTAATTTACATTTTCACCAGGTGTTTTTGAGAATACCAATAACTACTAACAGATGACCTAAATAACTACTGTTTATTTCCATCTTTCAAAACTTCATATAAAGAAATACTGCTTTGTTACTCTGGCATATCAATTATAGCATGCATAATGTATGTTGTGCTGGTTTTGCATCACAGAAGTGAGGTAGTGAGGTTCTAAGAGAAGCTGCTAGCAGATTCCTTTGTGTCTGACAAAAAAACCAATCAGTAATTAGTTGTGAGAAGTGACAATCTGTTAAACCACTGAGAAAGCTTACACATCTCTGTGAATGCACCTGTAAAAATGAACAGACCCCAGGAATTCTTTCTTTCCCTTCTGGCTGGCAAACAAGTAACAGGACCAGCCCAGCCCCCATCTTGGTTGTATGTAACACATTGAAAATGATGGGGAAATGAATTGTTCAAATTGTAGATATAAGCAAAGCTAAAGCAAGTGGATGTTAAGGTAGCTGTGAGCCCATGAGAAGTTTGAACAGAGTGAGAGAGAAGAGTGATGAAGACCCTGTGCCCCCAGGGAGAGAAGAAGACCTCTGTTCCCAGAGATGATTTCAAAGGTAGATAAAGAGAACCTTTACTCTTAAGCAGTTAATCTTTCAAATAGTACCCCTTAAGTTAACATGGCTCATAAACACAACTGTGGGAAGAGCTGTGAAAAATGGGAGAGACTTCACAACTGCAGATTTTCCAGGCAGCTGCTATTTGTGAAAATTAAAAGCCATGAGAGAACAGTTTTCTTGTGGAGAAGTCTCCATAAATTGACAAGAGGGAATCCTTCCCCTAAGTGAATGGAAGAAAGACTGTTCTAGAATTGATAAACAGACTGAATTGTTTCTGTACATTGTTAGTGGGAAAGAAAAAGTTGTAAGGGGAGCAGAAGTGTTCTGTAGGTTTTGTTCTGATTCTTATTATTCTTTCTTTCAGTTACTGTTAATGAATATTTCCTTTTAAGACTCTTTAAAAGCTTTAATCCTGCTTTGCCTTCCTCCTAATTCTATCTCAGAGCAAGAAAATGAATAAATAATTCTAAAGGGTGCATAGACGTTCAGCCAGTGCTGGACCCACCACATATGTGCATCTCCATTTATCATTATCCAACTTCAGGCTTTTTAGAAGCTAATGTTTTAAAAAAGCTGCTTACATAAACCACTCTTTCAATGAAGCTGGCCCAATGAGAAGTGAACAGTGGAAAGCAATTAAATGATGCTGCTGGGCAGAGATGACAAAGATGAATCCAACTGCTCTGATATGAATATAGATTTATTGTGTTACTTTGCTGTAAACTTGTTGCAGTTTAGATATTGCTCTTGTAAACTTCATGGGACAGGTGTCTCAACTTTCAAGGCGTGATTAAATGCTACATCATGTGGGCTGCTGTGTGAATCATCATCTTTGGACTAACATGCACCTAAATTATTAATTTACTAAGTTATGAATATGGAAAATATTTTACCATGATTATGAATAATTAATGCAAAGCTGTATTGGCAACATCCACCCAATAATTCATCCTTATAGCTTTGTGACAGAATGTTGCAGGCTGCCTCCAAGAGGGAATCTGAGCAGTAGAGTCAGGATGACAAAACCCACAACCATAAGGAGGTCCTGTGGATTGATGGCTTTGCAAATGAACTGCTGGTTAATTGGGCAAGGGGTGCATCTCTAGAAGCTGCCAGGACTTTCACTGTAGCACAAGTTGTATGTCCTGCTGGGGGCTCACAAGCTTGCAGCTTGTTCAGTTATCACTTCAAGGAAGATGGAAAAGGGAATGTGTTTGTGCTTTGAATGTTAAGGTGCCTGGATTTTGATTAACCAGAGTTGAATAAAATTGGCTGTGTATATGCTATTCTCCGTTTTCCTGCCTGCTAACTTTATCCATGTCTGATATTCATATTTACAGCTTCCATTTCCCATTTGCAAAGAATTAGAGTTGGCTGAGCAAAACCCCTGGTACTTGCTGTACCCTTTACAGCTGTTCTGGCAGGGTGAGCCACAGAAGGCAGGAGAGGGGAAGGCACCTTGGAGATGGAAATGTGGGATCTGTGTAAGAGGGAACTGGGACATCTGTGCACGTTTCCAAGCAGTGTGTCCAGGTTGGGAGCAGGCTGAAAGCAGCCTGCAGTCACACATTACTTCTTAATGTGTGCTGTGCCTGAGTGGAGCTGGGCTGTGCAGAGACGTTCCTGGGCACAGGATGCTCCCATGCACCGCTGTCACTGACAGCATCACTGAGTGCCTTTTGTTAGACCAGCATGCTACAAGCCAGGCCAGCACTTTATTGAGGAGTATTGAGTGTCAGAGTGGAGCACGATGTCAGACCCTGATCAGGCAGAGGCCAGGACCTGCTGGTCCCCATGCCCTTCCCCTGCTTTGGGGCACTGCAGATCCTGCCTTGGCTGCACAGGCTCAGTGCTGTGGTGCTGCCTGTCTAACTCGTGTCTTTGCTCTTTAGTTTCCCACATGTCACAAACTGCTCCTTCTCCTTGAGCACAGGAAGGCCACAGGGGCTGTTCCACCGTGTTGGTGTCCAGAAATGGGCAGGGGAGGGATTTCCACAGTGGGTTCTGCACCTCGAGCAGGGCTGTGATTGCTCTTGCCACCAATGGGATGGAAAAGGCTCATCTGACCACAGCAAAGAACAGAAATTCAGTAGCTCTCACTTAAAGAATCCACTCGAAGAAGGGAGGGAGGAAATATTAATGAATGCTGTCATGTTCCCTGACCTCAAGAATGGTAAGGATGGGATTATCCCAGACAGTTCCCAAACATCCTCAAATACAATGTAAAATTAGTTGAAATACACATAAAACAGTTTTAGAAGCAAGCTGTTTATCTGGTTTTTGGGAAAAATTCTTAAATTGAGTACAGTACTAGGAACTGATTTTGTTTTCTGAGAGTAATAACTGAAGGCAAATAAGAACTTCTGAACTGTGATTTTTTTTTCTCATGTGTGAACCTCATAAAAATAGCTAATGCTTTGTTTGGATGATTCCCAACCTTCTTGTGAGCAATACTTGGAAAAATATTTTTAAAAGTTCTAAACTCCTTAGATGTTTATGGATCTGATTTGAATCCTGGTCTTAGTCTTTTTCTAAATCTTAGCCTTTTTTCTTTGACAAGACCTTGCTTGTTTATTTTATTTTCTTAATCCTTCTCCACCTTCAATAGTAGTGTTTTGCTCCATCAAAATATTGGCCTCCTTTTGCAACAGCTGTGCTGAAAGGGTTTTAAAGCCTTCTGAGCTATTGTTCAGTACTGCTTCTCTTCCACTTCCCTCTTTTCTGTATTGAATTTGATAAAGGGTGGATTGCTTTTTGATTAGAAAGGAAGATACAAGACTTGAGAAGGCGCCAGATGGTGGCAGTGGTCTTTCACATCTGACAAATCTGGATCATGCAGTGAAGTGTAAGAAGTTTATGCACACTCTATTCCATGCCATCCTCATTTTTTCTCTTTCAAGCTGCATAGCTGGAATGAGGAAGGTGATATATTTTTATGGTTATCTTGAGAGAATGCCTAAAAAAGGTGAGGTTTGTATCTAAGAGAGTAGAAAGGATCAGACTTGGCTATATCTGAGCACTGCTAATACTATTATTTTTTGCATTTGTGTCACACTGTTGCATTTCACTGCATTTCAGTTGAAATGTAGAGGAGTTTGGACGCCAGCTGAGCTGTGCCAGCTCATACTGGATGATGCTATTGTTCTGGTTCTTAAAATCAGACTTGTACCTTATATTATCAGTCTTTGCTGAGTCTTTCTGCATGTGTAGTTTTTAATACCTAGTTTATTTCTGAATGCAGCAGGTACTAGCTCTATTGTGATGTTATAGCCATTTACTTTATATTCCTGAAGTCTTCACTTTGGTATATCCAGAGGAGCTTAACAGTATTCCATTTCTCTGCTTTAAGGAGGAATGGGTAGAGAAATCTGTATTTGAAAGAGAGAAATCTGTATTTGAAAGAGAGAATCAAGTGCTGAATTCCCTACGAAGTGTTTTGTTAAACAAATATTAATGACAGAAAAGTACATTTCTTGGCTCTGGAGCTGAATCCTTGCAGTCTGTGCTGTGATTCTTTGCTGTTTGGGCACAAACTGTGAGGGAGGGAGAGCACCTTGAGATGTGGAAGTGATGAGTGAGGGCTGATTATGAACAACAGACATAGAAATGGCAAAATTCTTCAATATTGTTGCACTGTGTGAATGTGAGTTGGTCTGTGAATATCAGTGTTACAGTCCTGGGGCTCACACAGCAGCTGTAACAAGAGCTATAACCAGTGCTACACAGAAACAGGACAGCAGAACATTTGCTGACCATCCACACTCCCACATAATCTGCAGAGCAAACCTTCCTGCTGGGAAATGTCCCAGCATTACCAGAGAGGTGAGGCATGGGACCTGCAGCCATGAGGTGGGCTCTGACACCCTCAGGTGTTTCATCACAGCTGCTCCTCAGGCAGATAAAACCCTGCTGGCTCCAGCAAAAGCAAGATGAGTGGGGCTATGTTTGAGTTCTGGAGGAGTTATTGGCATTCCAAAGCCACCTGTGAGCATTGCTTCAGGTTCTTGGGGATTTTTGCTTTTATTGTGGCTTGAATAAAGGAATGGCAAATGTTCTAGAGTCTCTACACTGTAATACATTCCTCAGTTACTGAAAGAAAAAGACAAGGTTGGAAAGCAGTTGACTTCACATAGTATGTGGTCCTTTTTCACACCTTTTTTGCAATTTAGGATTCCTACCCATTCAGGGTTTTGTCCACATCTTCTCCATCACAGTGAGAGGGGAAATCTCAGGGATTTGTTACTGAGTTCCTGGGCTGAGATTTCTGCCTTTTTTATTTGTGTTAAACTCCTTTTTTCTAGTCTGAAAAATCAATAAATCTTGCATTTGTTCCATTAAACACAGTTTTTACTTATATATTGATAAGAGATACCAGCACAAACTACATTGAGGAAATAACCATCGAGTTACATAACTTTTCTTTTGGAGAGTTTGCTGTTGAGTGCATTTTTAAAAAAACTTAAATATGTTTTATAGTTTCAATCTGCAGAAAGTATTAGTCCATGAATCAAAATAGAGCCTGAAAGTTGCAATGTGAAATTGGTGGATGTCTGTGTAAACTGTGTGTACTTCTCAGCTGACAGAATTTAATAGCACCTGTTACACCTTTTCTGCTCTCTTAGCTGCACCTGGCATTGTGTGGTTAGGCCTTTACCAGACAATAAAAAATGGTTTTTCCTCTTTTCCCCTATTCTCACAGCTTGCCCTCCTTTTGTGCCCTATCATGACCTCAACTGTGAGTTCAAAGAGAAAGGCCAGTCACTCTTGATGCTGTTTGCAAGGTGGGGTCCTGACAGGTGGCACTGGTTTGCAGTATAAATAGGGTTAATGCTGAACTGAACTGTTTGGCATGAAAATTTAATGGCTTATATGTTTTTTGTTGCTTTCTTGCAGGAAATGTAGCCATCCTAAGCTGTTCCTGTGCTAGGAGCTGCCCTTCTGATTTCACCTTAAGTACTTCCATAATCAGAAAGTTTTAAAGGTATAAGGTTTAGGGTTCCTGGTTTCCATCTCAGTTGAAGTCAATAAACTGTTTTGTCAGTGTACAGGCATTACATCTTCTTATTGCTCCTGGGCTGAGTGGGATATGTACGGATCAAATACAACTACATTATATGAAATCTAACTATGAGTATAAATAAAACAAAAGAACTTAAGAATTAATCTTCCTGTCAGCATTGATAAGGAAGTAGTAGCTTGTTGCAGTTCGACTTTATTTTATTGATTCCTTGTTAAGTGGTGTGTTCTGTTGTACCCCCATGCTCTCCCCACGTAGGTTTACCCCTGGGTTTTACCCTCCCATGCCATTCCCTTCCCCTTGTTCCAGCTCTTTCCCTGCCTGTCACTCCCAGCCCCTTTTGTTCCCCAGCCTTCTCTGCCATGTTAACCTTGGGCCAATCCCTGACTGAACAACCCCCTTGGAATTCCCTTATTCCTGGAAGCCCCATTGGCCCATGTGAGCCATCCTCTCCACCTTCCTACCCCAGCTGGCCCCAGACACTGGATGTAATCCCCTCAGTGCTTCCATGAGGATTCCCTGTTGGTTTGCTGTTTGTATCCACCCCCTGGTTTGTATCTGTATAAAACCCCTTGCACAGGAGTGCCTGGGGTGCTTTGTTTTCTGATCTCTTCGCTTGGAATAAGCTTTTCCCTGCTGGAAGCTCAAGACTAGAGTGCCTCCTCCTTCTCCTTTGCCTGATCCCTGCCATGGCTGTGACATTCTTCTCTGTGGAGCAAGCTGCTCCTCAGGTTCAGCTGCAGGTAAAATCCAAGCCTCAGCTGTTCCCCACTCCTGGTGTGGTGCTGGAGTTCTAAGAGCTCACCCAGTCTCCAGTAGCTCTGTCAGTAGCCCACACTGACAAGGACACAATTTGTCATTGGTAAACACACTTGACTCCCTTCTAAGGAGAAAAATAGGACAGGAGAAACAGTGGCAGTAATTTTAGTACAGCTTTGGATATCGCATGAAGGAGTCCCTAGAACCAGCAATGGAAAGACCCATGAAATAACTACAGCTAGGTACAGTTTACCTGAAGAGCAGTAAATTACCCATCTAGAAAGTCAGTAGAGCAGATGAGTTGTGAGTGTGGCTGAGAAAAACTGTCCAGAGATGAAGACTCAAGGTGGTAGAGTGTTTGGATGAGGAGAGAAGGCCCAAAATGGATTCTGGAAACTGAACGGTCCATGTGTGCTTCCCTCTGTCTGCACTGGCTCAAAAAGTTAAAAAGTCCTATTTTGGCAAGATGCAAGGTAACAGGTTGGGAACTTCCTGGCAGTAAGAGAGCCACAAGGATGGGGTGCCTGGGAGAGTGCTGGCTCAAGGCTAGATAAAAACCTGTCAGTAAGGACATCTCTTCTAACTGAATTTTGGTGGTGGAAATCAGGCTATATACTGCCTTCTAGGGAAATCACTAGTACAGCAGAAAGGAAAGGCTTAGGAGTATTTTTTTGTTTGTTTATAGGCAAGTTCTGTAAGTATTTATACCTTATGAAGCGAGATGACTAGGATAGGGGAATTGAAACAGTCCACAACCTAGTCTCTGTCTTGAAAAGAAACTGTGTAGGAACCTGCTCAGCTTTAAACAAATCCCTGAAGCAAATTAATGTTTTGAAGTGGTCTCTGCTGAAAAAGAGGAGATCACAAAATTATTCTGTCTAAGTGTTCTGCCATTGCTTGTGTGGGTTTTTCCCCCTGTTTTACATAAACAAAACTATTAACAGATAAAAGGACTCCTTGAACTATTTTTTATTCCTGCAAGAAGAACACTAGTTATATAGCCTGAATGGTCTAGGTTGCTCTCTTAAGCTTAATATTACCAGTGTGTTGTCCCCTATTCAAAATTTAGTCCAATGAAAGGTATATAATATTTGAGTTTATCAAATATCCTAGTTTTGGCATGCTTGTATTATAGAGTGACTCTTTTATTTAGGCATTATCAGTTTTGCATCAGGTTGTAAATAAGGAGATAAGAAAGCCAAGTTTTTGCACAATTACTGACTTTTGGCTGCTTGGTTTATGTGATGAGTTTCTGGACTGAGAGGGCAGTAGTAAAAGCAGCAGTTTTAGTGCCTCCCATCTGAACAACCTCAGCTCCTGCCCTTTCCCAGGTGAGTAAGTGATAATCCCAGGTGGGATAATGTTTATCCCACACAGGTGTGCTTCTCTCCTGCAGGTGTAGTTTAAGAATGGCAAGCCAGTGTATCGTTGGGACCCAGCCTGACAGAAAACGCTGGTGGGCTAAGGAGGGAGGGGAGAGTGTTCCTACCTCTTTTAATGCTGACAAATATAATTCCTGGTATTACCACTGTGGGCACAGTGACCTGAAATGTGTTGGGAGACGATGTCAGGGAAATGGGCTGGGCTTTGACCTCATCCAGAACTCTCTGGCACAGCCAGTTGCTGTCTAAGCTCTTTAACAGAGGCACCCTGACATTTCCATTTTCTCTGGTGCTTGTGTTTTAACAGCCTTTTCCCCACTCAAATGTTAAACTTTAGCTCAACTGTTTCATAATTTGCTGCCTAAAAGTGTTGCAAGTTTGGGCCCAGTTTTATAGTTTATGTTGCAAGTTTATATCGGTGATCAAGAAAGTGAGACTTCAGCCTGGCAGCCTTGCAGGTGTCCCAGGGGCAGACACCCCAGTGTCTGGGGAGCATTCTCTGCAGCCCTGGATGTGTTCAGAGAGGTTCAGCCCCCTCAGGGTTGCAAGAAGTGTCAGCTGGGAGTATTTTGATTGGCCTATGCTTATATGGAGTACAAAGTTATTGCTCTGTCACATACCACACAGGTAGATATAGAACGATGATGCGTGTTGGTTTCCAGGTGGAAAACTTGAGTTTGTGTTAAGTAGAACCCATCTGTCTGGTTTGTCTCCCCCATGTAAAATAATTGGCAAATTGGTTGTGCCATCTGCTGGACATGACCACATTAAGTCTATTTGTTCTATGAACACTTGATGCAATTTTAAGATTCTAAGAAAATTTCTCCAAAAGATATCATACAAAAATCAGTATTTCTTTTCTATGTCATCTTGTTTATGAGCTAGAAGCAAAAAGAGGGTTCACTGGAGCAGAGCTAAGATCAATAGCTATGTGAATTTTAATGGGACCTTCTTTAATGACTGAGTGCTGTCTTCTTTTAACTCTGTAAAATAAAAGACCTTTTGTCAACAGGTGCCTTTTACATTCTCCAGTCTCATTGTGGCTACTTGTGGACTATCTTAAAGAGAAAGTGGAAAGAAGGGAATTGAAGAATAACTTGATTCTTACTACTGTAATGTAATTTCACTTAAAATAAACTTTCTCTCATTTTTGTTTAATATATAAGCTTAGTTAGTATATTCCTTTTTTCCACTCTTACTTTATCTTTGTACATTGTCCTTGTTTTCAGTCTGTGAGACTTTCCTCAATTTTTTTCCTCCTGCTTGACACATGTGTACTTGGTGTCACCTTCTTCTACAATATAATTATCATGTATACAGGGAGTTAATAAGATCACCTTGTTCAACTCTCCATGGAATGTGGAGATAAGAAAAAAATTATGTCCTTATTTCCTTATAAAGAAACCCTTTGCTCTCTTTTTGCTTCATCATTTTCTTACTCTGTGATTGCAAATGACAACGGCCAGAGTGAGTTTGTGTTTGATTTTCAAACCACCCATATCAAAAAGCTCTTCTGAAATGCTCTTAGTGATATTCCCATGTCCTTTTGGTTCCATCCTCTCTAAATCTGCAGAGCTGGATAAGTATCTCATTCCTCCAAAAGCCTTACTGGGATTACTGCCTCTGTGGTTTCTCCTTTGCAATCTCTGTGTTTCAAGTCCAGTACAATTTAATGTGCATATTGTCCTCCTTCTCCTAAAGCCTCTCGAGGCAGCAATTCTCCCTGCTCCCTCATGTGGGTGTGAATGGCAGGGAGGCTCTTGGCAGCACATAAAACCTCTCCAGGATCAGTTTGATCAGCCAAAGGTCCCAACCTCTGTGTTGACTGTGCTTGGATTTTTATCAGCCATGGACTAGTGGTAAGAGGTGTGTTCATTCTTTCCTTTGCCTGTACACCTGGAACCACACCTAATCTAAGGTCTCCATTCCCCAGATGTTTACTCTAAGAGAAATAATGTAGAGTAACTTTCTCTCTCTGTATCCTGCAGATTTCCACCAAAGAGGGAGTTCTGCCCACTGACATCATTTTTATTAACACAGCTGATGCCAGGTTGTATTTTTGTGGTGTCTGATAAATAACAGGTAGATCTCTGCTCCTTCAGGGACTGAGGACTGGCTCTGAAGTGGTGATGGGATTATCAGAATGGGGTTTTTTTTTTTTTTTTGGTGTGTTGTTTTATGGGGTTGGTTGTGAGGTGGAACTGTTCTGCTGTTTGGGGTGATTTTTCAGAAGAAATGCTGAATATTGGTTTTCTTCTTTAGTTTTTAAAAATCAAAAAATGTGTAACTTTACTGATTTGAGTGGTATTTTTTCCAATGTATGACAGATACGTATGAAATGGAGAGATAGTTTATGAGGACAGATTGCAACTATAGGCAATGATTACAAGAATACATGAAATTTCTTTCTTATTTGCATTGAAGACACAAATAGTGACATTTTTTGCTGTTATTGTAAAAGACACAATGTAGAAATTGCAGCCTGGGAGGGGAAGGCAGGCCTGTCATGGCTCCTGTTTTCTGTCCTGCTCCAGAAGGTTCTGCAGAATTGATAGGAGTTTGATGGTAAAACAAATGAATTCGGGGACTTCACAAATGTAGTGCAGCTCATTGTTACAACTTTGCAAGGCACAATCCAAAATGTCTGTGATGCTGCTGTTGAGTCCTTTTATAGCTCAATTTGCACTTCAATTTCACAGCCATGTCCTGATCTGTGCCAGCCACACAGGCCCTGTGCTTTGATGGAAACTGGGGCAAATCACTGTCTTCACACTGGCTAAGGTGCTTTGCCAAATGAGTTGGAGCCTGGACACAGCTCTGGTTCAGGATGCTTGAATTCAGCTACTAGGGCCTGTTTATGGGAGTGTGCAGCCAAATTACAGATAGCCCAGTATTTCTGAATTTGTAATTAAACTGTATTGGCACAAACTGAACTATCCTTAGACTGTGGCAACTGCAGAAGGCTGTGGCTTACTTTTACTGTGTGTGGGTTGGGAGTTCCTCCCTTGTGGGAGTTCAGCTGGTTGGGATGGGTGGTGAGCTGGCCTTCATTGACAGCAAAGGCCTCAACTTAAGGCTATGGGAAATGAGATGTTAGGAAGGAAAATGTCTGGCTAAGTTATGGTGAGAAGAATGGGATAATGGGAATGGTTATATTATTGTTGTTGTTCTATAACATAAGGTTATTTTTCTAGTTCCTGTTCTTGATTGGTTTGTAGCATGTAGCATATAAGACAATGTTCTTAGTTCTCTGATGATTGATTCCCTGCCCTCAGATGAAACCCTATATATTGTTGAGTTTGCCCCACTGTCAGGTCTTCAGAGGACAACCTGTACTATGTGCTGCTTGTGTTTTCATTGCTCCATTATTAACAATTTATTCTGGACTAATTTGTCCAACCCTCCCTATTATTTCTTTCCCACAACCCCTGGCTGGTCCCGTCCTGAGGTGATGGCAGCTGGACCATGACACCCTCTCCTCCCCGTTTTGTTTCATTTCCTCTTTTTTTATTTTTTTAATTATTTTTTAAAATTTTTCCCTTGTCTCTGGGGTATTCACTGACTCAGGTGCATCACCCAGCTGATGTGTCTACAGCACTCCTGGACCAGAGCTGGCTTGGGTCAGTGCTGTGTACATGGCCAGCAGGCCATGCTCACCTGGCCTGTACCTAACTGTATGGCCAGGCCCTGAGTGGTGTCTGTAAATTACAGTCGTGATTTCAGGGCTTATGTATGGAGTATTAATGCAAAAATGTATATTGTACAATTCCAGTGGGTTCCTTAAAACACTTGGATAGGGGAAGAATAATAGTATGCAATAGGAATGCTGCCCTGGAGAAAGGGCACACCTTGTTCGTTTGCTAGAACTTTTGATCAGCAGTTGCTGAGGTCTGGAACATGTGTTCAGGCATACTTTTCACTCTTGGTTATAATTTTACCAAGAAACTTGTAGTATGTGTTCTAAAAAGTTTGTCCACTGGCAGTTCTTCAAAATATGCATGAAGTAATTTATTTTTAGATCTCTTTGCAACTCATATCTAATCTTCCATCCACTATGAGTTCAAGACTACTTTTGGCGTGACTGCTTTTCAATTCAAGGCATCTCACTGACTCTACAATTCAGATTATTTTTCACTGGATATATTTATCAAGTTTCAGGCCAGAGACTTTCAGACTTATAAGCCTCTCAAAGGAGGGGAAGTGCTGACATAGTCTTAAATTGTGGTATGGCAATGTTACAGTGTAATTACCTTTATCTATCACCAAACCCCCTTTCAGAGTCCTGGCTATGTGCTGTGGGCCTCTTGATGGAATGCTCCATTAGACTGAGATTTTTCATGGGGAAAAATCTTTAGAGCAAACCATGATAAAGTACTTTTATAAGAGTAGATGTAGGGGCAGTGGCAGGGTGGTGAGGAGAAGAGAGATGGTGCTGAGCTGCGGGAGGAAATATTCGGCAGCATTAGTGGTAGATCTGTATTAGAAAGAGGACAAAATAATTTTTTTCCTCCCCGAGTGTGTCAGTCACATTACTACTTGTCTTCCAGAGGCTTTGACAACCCAAAGTTTAGCATAAGCTGTGGAATTTAAGCAAATAGTATGTGGTTTTTTACTATGCACTGGAGTATTGGACAAAGATGTACAAGCTGGCAGAGGCCAGGCTGGCTGCAGAGTGGACAGCAATGTAACACTGTCACAGTGCTGCTGCTGCTCTTGAGCTACTGCACCTGGCAGGAGAGGGCTCGGGAGCTTTGGAACAAGGCTGTGATGGTTTCATTACTGATCTGGAGTTCGTAGCCTGTGCTGTGTCCTTGAGTCTGTGCTCGTTTGATCACCCTGTGCTCTCTAAATTGTGGGCTTGGTGTGCCAGATTCATCTCCTTGAAACAAAGGTAAATTGGAAAAGGTTAGGAAAGGTGAAATGCAGACCAGGAACAAAGAGATAGGTGCTTTTGTAATGCAGAGCTTTCAGGTACATGAAGAGAGGCCCAGCACTACAGCAGGCTTGTATTGGATCACAGATGGAATCATGGAATCATCTCAATAGCTGGAATGTAACAACACCCCTGCTGGGTATCTGGGGTTTATATTAATTGTGAAAAACTACAAGTCATGTAAAGCACAAATAAAAGGAACATCTAAGGACAGCACTGAAAACCTATTTAGGAGCTTGTGTGTGTATTTTATATAGACACAGAAAGGCTTTTGATTAAGTAAATATTTGTACTTACTTGCTACTTGTCTGTGCTGTGGTGTAGTTGCTGTCTGCTGTTTAATTGAGAAGGCCATGGTGTATCCATTACTGGAATGTAGCCATGATTAATGCTGAGGTGTATGGGAGCATTTGCTGTGCAGGGCCTGTGTAAACAGGTGGAGAAGGGAAAGAAGAATTTGTATATTGGAGAATATTAATGTTTTGGGTGCAGGTGGCTACTGAGGTAAATTAAATTTCCATAGAGAGCTAAAGAGAAATAGTTTTATGTTCTTAGGTCACTAGAGGGAGTTTAGAGTATCAGGTTGATTAATTTTTGTTTGAGCAACTTTACATTTCTGTTTAGTATTTTGTCTTGGTGGCTAACAAAATTCAGTCTGCTTTAATACAGATCTGTTTTCTGTAGGGTGTGTCATAGGAGATATGCTCTTAGAAAAGAGTGCACTAAGCACGTTAGAATTGCATCTCTCTTACTCTGTGTTTTCAGTCATTTATCTCACCACAGAAATGTGAAATATTCCAGACATGTTGATTTATTCTTCAAGTAGCAACGGATAGAGCCCAGAGCATTGCAAGTTGTGAAAATGGTTTCTTGTCCATTATGCTGTTACAAAGCAGTGAATGTACTGAATATCATTAATGATATACAAGAGGAACTTATTTTAGACAGGAGTAAAACAAATTCAGTACTTTGCTGCAAACTAATGGAGTCAGTTGAGGGGGAGTCGTTGTTGTCCTGGAGTGGGGACCCTACTTCAGTGCAGAAGAGCTCTGTCCTAGAGACACTGTGCAGCCCCACGGCTTAGACACTGAGCTGTGCCTCAAGGGGACATCTGTAGGAATCCATAAAATCAGAGGGTTTTGGGAAAGCTGCAAAAGGCAGGTCTGAGAGATAGCAGAACTGTGATTGGAGCTAAGCAGTAGCCATAAGATTGATCAGCAGAAAAATTATTTAAGAAGCAGAAAAGCAAGGACAAATAGAACAATGGTCAGTGTATTAATGCTTGTCTAGAATAACTCTCTAAGCTACAGAAAAGTTTATCTAGCCAGATGTTAGGAAGTTCTAAGCTTAATAATGGAGCTCTGTGCATTGTGTTTGAAGGTTTACAAGTAGGTATTGTATTGGAAATAAGCAACCATTGTTTTAACCAAAGGTACCTGTGCTTATAGTGATTGGATATAACTACTGTCATTATGCTTTTGCTTTTTGTGATTGGTCAAAAGAGTTTTAAAGTAAGTTGTACCATGAAGTTTTTTGTCTGCTGCCTGGGATGTGAGCTGCTGGCATCTTCCCATTGTCATCACCATGTAATGAGAGTGATGCTGAAAATAAACCAGCTCAAGGCACATTCCAGCAGTCCTGTCCCATTTGTGATTTGTACATACACCCCTGGCTGGCAATAGGCATCTGTGGGGAGGGAGAGGGTGCTGGGCAGGGGACAGCTTGCACTTGAATTTTTTGACAGAAAGGAAGGGAATTTAAGGGACTTGAAATATCATATAAACCAGCCATTCTGGCTTAGGATGCTCCTCCTATGAGCTTAAGGTGAGGTTGTGGGGAGTGTTAGGAATGGAGGAAGTGTGTTTGCTCTGAGGTGCTCTCTGCTTTCTACCCCCAGAAGAAATGGGCAGTTTGCCCGCCATAGTTTGTCCACCCTGTTAAAGAAAGGGAAAAAAACAAAAAAAAAACCCCAAAAACCCACCTCCACACGTTCAGGTTTAGCATGCTGCATGTTGAATCTGGTTCAGGTGGAATTTGGAATGGGGATGACATAATGAACTGCCCTCATCCATATTGAACATGGGCACTCTGGCCTTTACCCTGGAGGAAGGGGAAGCTAAAAGGGTAGCAGCTTGTGATTTGCACATCCCATAGTGTGGTTTGCTTGAAAGATAAGAGCCTTATCAAATTCTGCAGCAGTGAGTTAGTGGTTATGTGCCAAATCACATAAATTATAATTCTTTTGGTTTAACCTTCAACTATCGTGCAGCAATTCTACAAGAACTTAACTACTGCACCTCAAACAAATTAGGTTCAGCATTCCACAGACTGAGGCTTGAAGGCATGTTGTGAACTGGATTCTGGTTCTGTGAATATTAATAGACTAGGATGATGAATTTTCTATTTTAATTATGATCCTCTGTGAGGTGGGTATAACATTTATTTCTCAAAATATTAGTGATTTTTACCTTTTTTGTTCATATGAACCAAAAAGGAGAATCTCAGTAGACCATACTCTGCTTTTGGCTTTTCTTCTGCTAATAAAAAGAGAAGTTGGTTTCTACTTTAAGAATATTATATGAAAATGCTATCTAAGAAGCTGCATCTAAAAAGACTGATTTCTCATCTGTAGACCTTGTTGAAAGTTGAAAAGTTTTTTTCCTCAAAGCACTTGGCTCTGTTTTAATATTGCTTTTTTGTTTGTTTAAAATGCTGTATATTTCTAAATAAGTGCAAACATCAGTGTGCAAATGTAGGAAACACTTGGTATGTGTAAAGTGCTGGAAATTTTTGACTAATATTTATCTAATGTGAAATAGCAAGGCAACTGAGATCTGTTGGGCACATCTGTGACTTTTAAAAACAAATTCTAGAAATTGTATCTGACACCTCAGAATGCTCTGGAAAATGCTGATGTGCTTCAACATATTGCCAATGTTTGCCTTAGAAAAGCTCAAGTATAGGGAAATTCAGGTGTTCTTTTCTGTGTCAGAAGTCTCTTTGTGCTGCAGGCTGTGGCTGAGAATGACACAAGACCAAGGGCTGAACTTCAGTCCTGGTGCTGAAGAATCAGCAGTGAAAAAAGCCAAGTAAGGTTCTCACACTTCTTACCTGATAAAATAACACAACTGTTCAAATATGATTCCCTCCCCTTCTCCCAGGATGCAGATTTCTGTATTTTATTGTCATTTCTAAAGATGATGGGATATTATGATGCAGTAGGTATCTCATTCTCCCTTTTTATGGGGGGAAATGCAAGGAATCCACTGACTTTGCATTGTTTGCCCTTACACGGTTTCTTCCACAGAGCTCTGGGATTGGTAGGAATTAACCAAGTATCTATTTGTTGAGGGAATATAATTTGTTTTCCTTTGCACTCAGACTCCAAATCAATTTATAAGAATGAGTACATATTTAGTTCTGCTTACATGTATTAGCTGCTTTACTCTCAATAGGCATTAAAAAAAGATAACATCACAGTTATTCTAAGAAGACTTTAGTCTCTCAACAGGGCAAACATCAAACAAAAGGCATATTAATGTGAGCTAAATTTTGGGAACCATCCACAAGCATTTCTATTTAAAATATTTATTTGTGGCGAGATGGAGACTTCTGGAGTGACCAGAAACAGTGGGTTTTACTTTGACCTCAAGTAAGTTGTTCTGTATTTCCATTACCTGCTTTCATGTGAGTGTTTTTACCAACTGATATCTTGGTTTGTGGGGTTTTTTGTCTGCTTTTTATGGAACAGGAAATGGTGAGTTTTTTTGTTTTTAAATTTAATACCAGTCCTCTGGCATATGCCAGTTTCTTCCTCATTCATGATGTCAATGAGAGGAGAATGGAGCAGGAGAGTGTTTGTCAGCTGTGCTTACAAAGGCCATCATATCCTGATAGCATCTCTGGGTAGCAGTGCAATTTCCACAGCTGGGCTCACTGATGGGAAAGCTGACTGAGGAGTGTTGCTGTACTCATGGAACTGTGTGTGCAGGGAATGAAGCAGCCAGAAAGCAAATGATCCATCTCAAACAGCTTTACTGCCAGCAAGTGTGGACTGCATCTCGTGCATCCCGGCCAGAGCGCGGCACATGCGGCAAAACGCCTCGGCCACGAGTGGTGCCAGAGCTCAGCAGTGGCTCCTCCCCTGCCACAGCAGAGCCACCAGCACAGGCTCTGGCTCTGGCTAGGCTGTGGGATTAGCAGGAGCCAAGCAAGTGGAGCTGCAGGTCTGTGCCAGGGAAAGGCCTTTGTGTTCTCCGTGGGGAAGGGAGCGTTGTGCTGATGCAGTTGGGCTGGCTGTATTTTCCAGCAGCCTTATCCCCAGCCAAAGGCTTCACTGCAGATTTATGCTCAGTGAATACTGCTCTGCAGATTAGAATTCTTCAGTGCCCAACTTTGCTGCTTCATATTGTTGAAATGACCAATTATGTGTTCAGTGATCAGGGTGACTGCTTTTTATGCTAGGAATAATGCTGGCAGCTTTGGCTTTAGCTAAGGCTGTGGCTCATGCTGGGAGAGTGCAGCGTGGGAATCCACCCAATTTAATGCAGCAGCAGTTTGACCCATGCCCTTCTCCATCTTCTCATTGTTGTGCTTCGTGCTGGTTATCATTTGATAGGCTGTCAAAGCAGAATTTGTACTTAATCCTAATTGCAAGTACTATTAAAAAAGAAATCCTAAATCCATGGAGAGATTAAAACAGACTTTCACAACTCCTGTTATTTCTGGATGTTGGTGTGTGTTGTGGGGACTGACTTGGGCTGGTGTAAGTGACACAGCTGACACCAGCTAAAGTGTACCTGTGTCATGTGTTAAAGAATTCAGTGTGGGGTGATTGCAGTATTCTGCTGGCAGCAAGATCTCACACAGATCAATAGAGCTGCTTGACTTTTCTATGTCTTTTTGTGATCAGTAGGATGTTACCTGTGATGCTGTGACTTTGGCAAACGATCAGCCACTCATTCTGCTGTTATCCACCCCTTAAGCCAATTGTTGTGTTAATGAAACAGGACTGATTTGGAGAAGAACTATACTAAGATGGCTTCCTTCCAGCAGCATGAGATGTCTTAAACTGAAATGCCTTTATAGTTAATAGAAAAAAAGGCTTTTGCTTAAACCAAGTGTTGCACATCCCTGGTTTAGAGAAGACAAAGGCAAAGCTGGTTTTGAACTGGGTGGAATTTTTTGGTTGATTTGCAGGGGTTTGTTTTAGTTTAGGATAGATGGTCAAAAAGGTAGTGGCTTCCTAGGAAAGAGAAAGTGGCAATGAAGCTAAAAGAACTGAATTGAAAAGTGGTTTTTTTGGTAAAGCTAGAGGGGGAAAAGGCAGGAGAACAGTGCTGTGAAATGCTCAGGTCACTGAGAGCTAAATAAGTAAATTCCAGCAGGCTGGGTTTTGAATGCTGACTGAAATTCAGTTGTTTGGGCTACACAAGGACCTGTGGGCTCACAGGCAGAGCTGGTGGGGAAGGTTGTGGGGATGGCCTCTGTGTCTGCCAGGGGAAGGGCAGGAGTGAAAACCCTTTGCAGCTCTGGTACCCTAATTTTAATGGCAATTTCACCACTGGGGCTTGAGAAAGAGAGGGTTGCCTGCACAGGTGGGGATGATACTGTCTTGAGGTGTGGCATTAAATTATGGGGGTTTATGCTTTGAAGCTTGTGGGTATTTCATTACTCTGTGGTTTTCTGTGTGTGTGACCATAGAGTCAGATTGGAAGGCAAAGGGCAAAAGCAGCCTGTTTAGTCAATCCTCTCCTTTTTACACCTTGGTTCACTTACAGGTGGACCTGATTGGTCATTTAATCAACACATTTCACATGATTGGCTAATTAAGCAGACACCCATCTGTAAACAATTCTGTATGAGAAAAACAACTTGTTAAAAAGCACCACCTGCAGATTGTTTAATATTTGATTATCATTATTTCTCTCCAGTTCCCTAAAGCTTCCCAGACTGATTCATGGGAAAACTTACCTAGTTTTCTTTCTCTCTGACCACGCTGTCACATCCATCTATGTGGGTTTTTTTTGGTGTTTGTTTGTTTTCATCTCTTCCCTGTTACTTTGGGTTCTGCTGGGATGGGGCTGTGGTCTTGTTTCCTTTTAGCTGCTGGCAGGTGCCTGCTGCAGCTCCTTACTCCAGAGGAAAGCTCATATCCCTGTTAAAATTGAAAAGGTCTTTGGCCCAAAGAAGCTGAGAATGGAGTCAGGGTTTTTGCTGTCTGCCAGCTGAGAGATCCTGTGGTGCAGCCAGGACTGGCGGGTACCTGAGGCCCAAGAGGGGAGTGAACAGTAGCAACTGACCTGTGGGAAATGGCAACTGAGGGATCCTGGCATCTTCCTAGTGATTATTTAAAGCTGCAGCAGTGAAATAAGAGATAAAACATGCACTGGAACTTGTTCTGTCTGCAAATGAAACCTGAAATTGAGAAACTGCAGTTTGGGGGTTGACATAAGCCAATTAACAAGATTTTCAAAGGCTTTTGTGTTTAAGTAAGGTGGCAAATTGTGAGATTGGGGTTTTTGGGGTGGTTTGTTTGATGACGGCTGTCAGGTTTATTGTTTTTATTTGTTTGTTTTTGTTGTTGTTTTTCTAAATGTCCATCTGAAGTTTGGTGTCTTGCACTAGAGCTACCAGGAATGCCAAGACATGAAGCTCCACATAATTCCCAGATTCTTGAAGTCCTTGGGCTGCCTGCAGCTCAGACCTTGTCTGTCAGGAGAGATGTACAGATTCAGGCAAAGAACCTGAAGATGCTGCAGTCTAGACAAAAGAATGAATTTGGAATGTATTGTTGAGTGCAGTAACGTTATGAGAACATTCTAAATAATGACTAAAAGTGCTCTTGCAATATCAGATTTTAGAATATTTCATCCCAATCATCTTAGCAGTGCACCAAATGCCAAAAGAGTCTCATATTACAGGTGTAAGGAAATTGGAGACAATCAGCTGCCTGGAGTGGTACTTGCATCCAGTATCATGGAATTGTATTTAGACAAAAGAAAGGATGGGCTATGTCAGTATACTAATGCTTGTTATACATGTAAATTAAAAGTCACTCTTCTGCTCAAAAAAAAAAGTAAAGAAAGTGGATGGATGCTATCTGTTCTGCTAAATGCTGTTTATAGTGTTGAGGTTTTTCTGTCGATGGAGGCCTTCATTTGATTTCCTGCTTTAAGCAGAACATATGTAGAATAATCCCTGCATTTTTTAAGCTTTGTTATCTATTTACCATACCTATAGTGATTTGTTATACTAATTTGTTGAACAGCATAAGTAAAATGAGCCTGAAGAGGCTAGCATCAGAAAAAAAAATGTAAATGTGCCTGTCTGTAAAGCTAAAAAAACGCTAAGTTGCATGAGCTGTGAGTTCTAGAATGGCTGTTAGACACTAACCTGCAGGAACAAAAAAAAGAGGAGGAGAGGGAAGTACCAGAAAGGGATGGGAACAAAGAGAGGAACAACTTAGCAGAACTCTCAATATCCTCCTGTGCTGAGGAATGCCCTGGTGTGCTCCCCTAAGCCCAGGCTGATAGAATGGGTTCTGTCCACAGCTGGTGTGGCAACTGTGTGGCTCTTCCTGCCCATCATTTGCACATGCATGTGTTACTAACATCCATGTGCAACTCCAGAATCTGGAATGGGCTTCGAAGTCCTGTCAACAAACAAGTGAGCACAGAAGCACTGTGTGTGTGAAATTCCATGCTTTGATGTCGTCTTTAGTTTGGAGAGCTCTGAGGAGAAATGAAGGAAAGCAGCAGAGAACAAGCAGATGGATTACCAGAATCCAGAAAGGCAGAAAGTAAAAGCAGGATTGGAAGTTTACAGAAAGGAAAAGACCTTCAAAAATCCCAACACAGAAATGTTAATGTTGCTTTCTGAAAGGCCTGGGGGATGCAGCTGAGTTTCATAACACAGATTACAAGAGAGAAGAAGCATTGTGCTTAATAGGGCTGACTTTCCATACCACTTGAGAGGAAGAGCCTTCCTTTTTTTAATCAGGTCTCACCCCTAAACGAAGCCATGGAGAATGATTTCTCTTAAGTTGCATGGTCTAAACTGTTTTTCCTTTCCTGCAGTCCCCAGAGTGGAGAGCTGTCAAGAGTTTGCCCAGCTGCCTCTGTCCCTGGGTGCTGACACAGCACTGATGGGAGAGCTCACTGCTGCTTCTGCTCTCTGAGTCTAGGTTTTGCTATCTCAAGGACATTTTTAGCTTTCTTCTGTCTTTTAATTCCTTTAAAATACCTGGCCATCTCTAGATCTAGTCTATGCTCTCAATATTGTCTTCTGACATCACTTTTTCCCCTTATGTACCTTAATGGATACTTAATTAGGAGCCCAACAATTCCAAATATCTGTTGTACCAAGGAAATTCTCCTTGCAGAGTGTGGTTTTCCACACTCATTTCCAACCTCGTTTTTGTTTTAGGTGCAACTATTTAATTGAAGATTATGCAACCAATTAGAGTACCAAAGGCTGTATGCTTTGTAATGTATTTAGTAAAGTTATTAATTAAATCATTACAAATTGAGAAGTTTCCTGGGTTCACTGGATCTTTGTTTCTGCTTTCATTTATGGATTGGTGAAGCCAGGAGGGTAGTTAGCACCTAGTTAGAATCCCTGATTTTTCTTTTTACTAGGCTGGATCAAGGGAAGTTTTCCTTGCTGTTTTTTTAATAACTGCAGTGAAATGATAAGTTAGTGTTGAAATTTGATGTATTTTATATCTATCTGTATCTAATGTTGTTCAAGAGATTTATTTATAAGTAAGAATAAACATTCTACTGTACTGCAAGGAGACTTACAGAAGTAGTTTTGTTTATATACAGTCTCCAGCTGGAACTGCAAACATAAGCAATAGTTTAATATCTTGCAGGCCATCTGGGAATGGGATTTGTTTAAGGGAAAAGCATAGCACCATAGATCACACATTATGTATTTCTCTACATATTGAACGTCTTTGCCAAATATTCTTCTGATGTCTTGTCTGTACCTCCTGCAGAGAGAAACAGCTGCAGTCCTAAAGTGACCATTTGCTCACCATTTTAGAGGCACATCTTTCTGTTTTCTTTTTTTTTTTCCCTCCTGAGAAGCTGGAAGCCTAATGGAGGCTTTTAGAGAAGCTATTTTAAAAAAGACAGCCTCTTGCAGTCCCTCCTGTTGGTGGTTTTGTCATATCTCCCCCACACACCTGCAAAGCTGAAAAATACCAAATATGAAAGCTGAAAAATAGTTCAAATATGAATTATCAGAATTAGTGGCATAGGCATTGCATTTGTTTCTATATGAGCATAGGAATACACATTGCAATTCATTATTGTTTTCCTGAGCACTGCCTCTCAAATGCTCAAAATGGTTGCATTTTACTCAGTCTTGTAGGGCATCACAGTGAACTGATGTTTGCTGAACTGATTTAAAAACCTTTTTCCTGGATGTTAAAATATACTGTGAACTGGATTATATACTGTGAATTATTAAAATATACTGTGAACTGGATTAACTGCTTTTTCACTATATATCTGCTGGTGGTGGTGGTGGAGGGGGGAAGTTAATTTCTGCGATCTAGATCAACTTAGGAATTATAAAAATCTGAGCTTTTGACTTAAAATAGTAAAATTACTTGAATTGGATTGAACAAAGAAGAGGACCAGGGGGATGGGGAGATCCAGAATAATATTGATGGACAGCACATAGATGCTCCCCACCCTCCAGTGTAGTTTGTGCTTCCTGACAGATTGAAATAGTGAAGTTAAACCCACCTGTCTGCGTTGTGTTGCTTGATTTTTTTAGTATTGGACAGGATAGTGCCCAGAAGAGAAACTCCACAGCCAATGTCCTTAAAGTGTCCTGCAGAGCAGAGCTGTCACAGGATTTCTCAAGGCAGTCCCTGAGTCACACAAAGGCAATGCCCTGCTCCAGCATTCAGCAGGTTACAGCAGAGGGGTTTGTGTAACCTGTTCTGGAATGGAGCTACAGAACCTGCACTTCTGTGTTCAGCTGAGACCTGGGAAAAGCTGTGCATGCAAGAAAGCCAACTTTGCTGAGAAACCTTGGGGGGCAAGGGGGAAGAGAGGGAGGTAAAATCTAAGTCCTACAGTAGATCTCATAATGACACAAGAAATTTGTGTTCAAATCCATTCTGCTTTCTCCACATTAAATAAAATCATGCTCTTGCCTGGCATGTCCTGTTTAAAAATGCAACAGCAGGTTGATCTTCATCAGGTGCTGTATTTTTGAATTTCTTAGTGTTCATGGATTAATGGTTCTTTGTATTTGAAGTAATTTACAGCACATAGCATTGTGCAATATTGGTGGAATTCTGTCTTAAGTAAAATGTATTTTTTCTTAGCTTTTTATTCTACCTTTTGAAGGAGAGGCTACTTGATTCTAACTAACTTCCATATAATTAGACAGCTTTCAGCTAAGACTGCTCTAGTTTATTTAAATAAATTCTAAAATTACATTTTGCTGAACTTTTTCCTCCAGATAAAAATTTAGTATGTACCAGTAGATGACAGTACTTGATATATATCTTCTAACCCCTGATATTGTTTTGATTCAGTTCAGATTTCTTAAGCTTTGTTTCTAGATAGGATCCCACCACTTGACTGAATCCACTTGAGATTTATAGCAGTTTTTTGGTTTATGTTGTCAAGTACAAAAATGAAAAGGTAGGATTGCTTTATATCAGGGAAAGATTTGTTTTCTCCTGGCAGCCTCTTTGCATGACTGCTGACTGGAGAGAGGCAAGAGACAAGGACAAGTGTTGTGACAAGGCAGGTGGGGATGTGCCCATGCAGGGTGTTGTGCAGCAGTCCTGAGGAGAAAATTGCACCCACCTCCTTCCCTTGTGTCAAGAGGAGAAACGTTTTGAAAATATCCTACTATTGTATTAATATAGAAAAAAGATGACCTTCTCCCTCTATTTTTTTTTTTTTTTTGGTGATAAAAGAGGTAAAGGCAATGCACTGAATCTGAAAGGGAGACTGCTTCGTTTTCCCTTTGTGACTAAGAATGAACCTGTGGAATGAGCTATGGTATGAAAATGAACCCAGAGTTAGAGGTAGTTAAGGAGACATCATTGATATTGATAACTGTATAGAAATTTCAAGACAATATGACTGCTTATAACAAACATCTGTATTTGTTTGTCAGTACACCAACTATTTACAAGACAATTTCCCCACAACATGTTCTTGTAGAAGTGTATTATGTACCTCTGAAAGCGGGGTACACTGAGCCTGCCCTGAAGGAATTAATTGTTTTCCTGCCTCACTGAATGTTTTTTTGTTTATGAATGTCTTTTTCATTAGTACAGATGATTTAACCATAACACTGGATTCATAAATCAGTGTATCTTCTCTACAATACAGAGGATGAGTATATTTTGGGATTCTAGTTTGTTAAATAGTATAGCCAGCTATGTAGAACAAGGAGCTATATGCAAGTTGTACTTTGCAGTACTGGCTCATAATCTGTTGTTTGATCTCAACGATACAAGAATTAGTGACTACCAAAATGTCCTTCACAACCAGGGTTTAGAAATGGTTACAGACAAAAGACGGGGAAGAGTAAAATTAACAGGTAATTTTAGTAAAGTAAAAGTAGAATTTAGGAGTGTTATGGCTTTACATAACAGTAAGATCCAATTCCATTTCCAAAAATAATATGGTAATTACAATTTTTATTGTTTGACATAAGTTAAAAAAATACCATAATGTATCACTGAGTAAAATTACCGTTTGATTAAAAAACTCTCCAAGCTGAAATCGTGAGCAGTTTGCTGTAACTGCAATGATCGAGTCTTTGGATCACTACTTCCTTTTTTCATATTGTGTGAGGAGAATGCTTCTATTTTAAAATGATGGAACTGGGCAAAAGGAAATTTATGATCTGAACTTGCTGCAAATCATTTGTATTGATCTGTTTTGTTTCCATTCTGCTGAAGCTAATGGAAATCGTTTGTCACCTGACTTGTCCCAGTAGATTTGGAAAACCACCACACCATTTATCAGGCCAGTTGAAGGTCTGAGCCAGTGTGCTTATGTCTGCACTCACAAAGATATATTTCACTTCCGGGAGGGAAAAAGCACCAGCTGAGAATGTTGTTCTTATTCTAATGCTGGCTGGAGTACCCCATCTGTGTACTCATGGGAGTAGCTGTAAACCTGACACTGGAATCGTGCTGGTCCCTGTCTTGTTTGTGGGTTTCTGAGGTCAACAACAGATCATGGGGTTCTGTAAATCAGCAATTTGCTACTGCTTCAACCAAGTTGGTAACCTGTGGACAGTTTTTTACTGAGACATAGTCGATGGGAAAAAACTGATGTGAGAAAGTACATCTGAGAAAGCAACAGCTGCCTGATTCAAGGACATGGTTTCTTTGAGCAAGAAGTTGTTTTGTAAATTATGTGATAACAGGAGGTAAAAAAGAAGCCACAAACATCTTTAGAAAGGTGGGACTGACTTTTTATAGCTGACCTATAGTGAGCTCTAGTTTTGTAATATGTATGAGCCTTATTACTGTGATTATAAAAGTGTTTCTGTTAATCAATAAATCTGAGATTTGTCGGTCATCATCGGATGAGCAATGTCTCCCATCTACCTCGTCAGTAACCATTAAATACATCTTGGTCCTGGTCTATGTTAAGATCAATGTGAGCTCCTCATCCTCTTTCTTCAGGAGAGAAAGGGGTGATGACAGTCTCTTGTGTGTGTCCTCCCTTCTGACATAGTGTGAATGTGGCAGGGCTGGGCACTGGCCACAGTGTCTCACCTGCCCCAGTCTGTGCTTGCATTTATTATTCATATGGATGTGACTGGGATAACTCCGCTGAAAACTAAATTAGTCTGCTCTTTGCATCTTGAGATTTTTCTTTCTCAGATGAGTGATCTTTTAGCTGTAGCAACCCCTTGCAATTCCCCCAGACATTTAAAGTGGACTCTGTGATTTTCATGTGAAGAAAATGTGAACTTAAATGACCAAAGGCTTGTTCTGGTCAGTAAAAATCCCTGTACAGCAGGACTGACTTGGAGTTGAACAATGTCCCACATGCACATGAGGTTCTATGTGGGTGGAAAAGATTGAGGGGCCAGGCCCTAAAAGCTGGTTTGTTTGCAGCTTTTGTATCTGTCAGTGCTTCATGGTCTATGCGACTTGGAAACTGGAAGCCAGGTTTTATTCTCCACCACAATGCTCCTAAATTCTCCTTCTGCAGTGTTCCCAATTGCAAAGCCAGGTTTTATTCTCCACCACAATGCTCCTAAATTCTCCTTCTGCAGTGTTCCCCATTGCAGAGTCATGAGCAGGAATGTGGCAACAAGGAGGAACATTGTCTGGCTTTCATGATGTTGATTAGAACAGTCTGAACATACTGTGATGAAAGAGAATTGAAACAAGCTGTGAAACACACAAAATAATTTGATTCACATTTGAGAATGTAAGTTAAACCATAGTTCATTTATGTTAAAGCTAGGCCTAAACAATTTAGTTTTTAAATCCATCTTTTACAATTCCTTATAGGCAGAAGCCTTAGTTAGTTGTCTGGCTGTCTGTGCTGTGAGGTCAGGAATTGACAGCTTTACTCACTGTATAAAATATCACTATTATTTAGAGAGCATCTTGAAATGGTTCTGAAGGTGCCCAGTTGTTTTCCTTGGAAAATGAGAAAAAGGTTTCTAATGCCTGACGTTCAATTTGAAATTTCTATGCACTTCATGATTTGAAGTGCATAGAAATTTCAAATTGAACATCAGGCATAAACTTCTGTTATTTTAAAATAACAAAACAGTTAGAAGTGTAATGTTGTTTACTAAAATCAAATAAACTCAGTCATCCTCAGTCTAATGAAGGTTTGTAAAAGTGTTTTCTATAAACAATCCAAGTTCTAGGACTTATCTGCTGTGCAAGCACCCAGCATTGCTTATGTTCAGTGACAAAGGCAGTGAATGGGAGTGAGAGCTTTAATTCAGGATCTGGCATAGCAGACAGCCCTCAGCTCTTCCTCAGGGCTTGCATCTTGTATTCTGCTCATGCTTAGAACTTTCCACAAATCCAACAGTTACACTAACAATGCTGAATTAGCAAAAGGTATCCAGCCAAAGATGAAGAATCTTACAAAACTCAGGAAGAAGTAGAAAATAAAAGTAAAGGTTAGTTTTCTCAGTGGAAATAAATTTGCTTCAGTAACTGGATCTCCTTTTAGTATGTTCCATTTACAGTTTCATTGATTCAGATAATTTCTTTTGCAAGCCAATCCTTACTGGCCCCTCTCCATGCATAGTTTCCATGATTTTCTCCTAATATTTTAAGTTCAAATGTGAGCTTTCAGTATTATTTAATATGCAACTCACAGGATGCATGGATTGTTTCTAATATTTACTGAGAGCCCAGTTGGTTCTTCCTGACCAACTCTGGTCCTAAAGAGCAGCAAAACCAAGGCAGTTTTTTACATGTGCAAGATGTTTTATCTCTCTCTGAATGTTGATCACATCCAGCCACTTAGGGCTTTTTTGTTCTACTGCTGTAGCTGTCGTCAGCCACTCTGCTGTGATTTATCAACCAGGCTGTCACAGACGGCTTTCTACTGCTTAATTAAGGATAACTTCTCTCTAAGGGATTGGATTTGTCTTCTTGCTGGTATTTCAAAACCAAACAGTTTTATTTTTGTGTGGGAGAAGTTCCCAAAATGCACTCTTCTGCATTTCCTACCCCATTAATCCCAAATCTTACATCCCTTTAAAAATATGTGAGAATGTGTGATTAAAAGCACAGGTCTGACGTACTGACATTTTAAAGTAAGCAAGCTCTGCTCCTGAATGATGTCATTTGCTTCAGTTTGAACATGCACCCAAACCCAATTTACAATTGAGAAGCTTCCTCCATAATCCCTTTCAGGATAAAAGTTTTCAAAATAGGTGACTAAATTTAGGCTTAGAAGTCTATACTTGGGTATTTGAGAAACTTCGAAGTGACAGATTGCTCTGAAGTTGGTATTGAGCTACAGTTTGTAGAAAACTTGAAATATTCTAGTGAGATGGAAAAGACAAGGTTTAATTAGCATTGTAATGTGTGTAATTTTCACAGCTCTTTGTCTCTCCACCCCCCTTTCTGAAGCTAAATCAGGCAGTCTAGCTCTAGCTATATTTACCTCAGCCTTTTGCATTCTCTGCTTCACTGACTTTAAACAATGTCAGTTTGCAAGCAGTGAAGGGAAAACTCAGATATGGAAAGACTTATTATGGAATGCTGAAACACAGAGAACAACTCTTGGAGGGATTACATGGAGCTCTGAGCAGGGAAATGAAGGCTCTCAGATCTCTGAACTCTCTGTGACATTAACAATGACTGTGCACAGTCACGAGAGCAAGAACCCAAGGAGGTGTCCCTGCATGGCACCGAGCACCTTGGGCAAACACAGAGAGCTTTTGTTTGGCTTTCCCTGCGGTAGATTTTGGCATGGCACAGCATGAGTGTGTGCTGTGCCTGGCAGCTGTGTGCTGGTGTGCTGTGGGGCAATGCCACTGGGCAGGGACAGGAGCCTGTCTTTGCTCTGTGGTGCTGGACCGATGGATCTGCACAGGGGAGCCTGCGCTCACACAAACACATTTCCTTGGCTCCTTGTCATCTTCCCATGCCACATGCTGGGTATTGACAGTGGAAAATCCCTTCCTAGAGCAAATGGATGTCCCCCCTTTTTGTCTGGATTTGTCAAAGGTAGACATCACACATGCCTGTGCTTTGAGATGTGTCGTTTGTCCGCAGAGTACACTGGCCCTCGCTCCTGGATTCTCTGGGGAGGGGGGAAGAGTTTGTTGTTCTGATGTGCTCTGCCTGTGTGAGCAGGTACCTGTGCAAGCTGGAACAGCTGTGCTTCAGACAAATGGAACTATGCAAATCCTCAGCCTGATTAACACTGCCTAAAGATCTGTCCAGCAGAAAAGACAAAAAACAGTTGGAAATGCAAATAGTTGCTTCCGAGAGGAAACTGCTGGCAAAAAATGAGGTGAATGTGTACTTGAGTAGTGATAAGCTAAAACAGAGGAATTTTTTTTTCCACTCTCCATACCCCCCTTTTTTAAATGGGAATGGGAACTGGAATTTTGTGTAAGACATGCCCTAAGATACAACTGCCCCGTTTTTCATTTTCACAGTGGTTGTGTTGTGTTTTTCCCTGACCTGATGTAATATGAAATGCATGTGGTTGGTTTGTCTGTTACCCTGTAACGCCAGTTTTGAGAGGAACAGCCATGTCCCTTGTATTTGATAGACAAGCTCTGTTTATGTGGTACTTGGTTCTTTCATAGTAATGAAATCCTTGGAATCTCTACAGCCATGGAATGTAACCCACCCTCTCAACATCTTTTTGGTGTATGAGTCACAAAGTAATATTCCTGCTTGTCTTTAGGGAGGCCAGGCAATTCATGTATCTCTTCTCTGTCAAGCTTTCTAACAAAGAACTTCTTCAAAATTTCACTTTATAGAAGAAGAAACTCTATACTTGTAAAATAAAACTGTTTGATTGAAAGGAGAGATTAGTTATTTGAAAATTTGTGGATCTTCCTGCATTCTGTTGGGTATGTTTACCTGCAGGTAGTGTAAGGGTTTGAAAATATCAAGAACACTAAAGGAAAAATGAATATGAATGGCACACAGTTGAGGAAGGAAGAGATTCTTGCCTTGTGAATCAGGAATGAGTTCCAGAGGGTGCAGAGGTATCCCATGGATACTGCAGCTGACAGACATGAGACACCTTTACTTCTGTGTTTGTAAAAAATACTGTTTATAGACAAATGTTCAGGAGTATTGTATGAAAAGTAAAGGGGAGTTCAGTGGGTATGGGAGTGCTTGCTACCTTCCCCTGCTACATTACATTTCCCAGAACAATCCAGAAAACATTGATTAAAATGCATTAATAGTTAATATTACAATGCTCACACTCTGTCAGATTTATCTTTCTCTTAGATGTCTGAGCCAGCTTTGGGAACAGTACAACTGGTTCCTGCTCTCATGCCCTCCAGGTTACTATTCATAATTACCTCCTTCCACTCTTATTGGTATTTCATTAAACGGGAGACCTACAAGAATTGTGATAAAAGCCTTATGGCTATGCTGTGCAGTTTTGAAGTGCTTTCTTGCATTTGTATCTTGAAAATAGCAAGAGTCGTTAGGGATGGGAGCAGAGTCTCTCTGCTTACAGATGCTTGCAAGGAGGGATTTTTTTTTTTACTGTATTAAAACCAAAAGAAACAAAGACTCCCAAGTAAACCAACAATGCAAAGCTCCATGTATTCCCAGTTCTCAGTAACCATTTATATTGCATTAAAAACATTGCTATTCATCATTAACACAAAATTATAAATGTAACTACATTTAAACTAATCAAACATATTCAAAGATATATATACAGCAAATTTTTTTCATTTTCAATCTTAATATGCAGTTACTTTAACATCAAATAACATAACCTTTATCTAGTTCAACAAATGTGACATTGTACACCTGTTTGCAGGAATATTTAACTCCCAAGTATAGATTTATAGCTATTTCTAATTGTAATCAGATGCAAATTAATATACTTCCCTCCCTACATTTTAATTGAAGTATAATAATCTGTAATTTTAAGGAAATACAGGATTTTGGTGAGACAAAACTTGTATTTCTGGGTTTTTTTCAGTCATAAATGGGAGAACTGCAGTGCCCTGAAATTTTTCTTGCTAGTATTTTAGCTGGTAGACTAAACATGCTTTGACAGAGTGACATTGCATGAATATTTCAGGTTTATTACCAGTTTATATGGTCTGTATATTTTTTTCTACAATGCAGTCTTTTGCTTGTGTTGTGTACTGTAAAATAGGAATTAAGGGCACATCAGGATTTTTTCTCTACCTTGCTAGCTATAAGTTGTTAGTATTTTATCTAAGAAACCATGACTTTCTTTTTACTTCTTGCTAGAGTGCCACATTGATCTTGTAATTTCTCTTGTCCTTACTGCTGCCTTCCCTAGGTTTTTTCTCTGTGTCCCTGAGGTACCTTTTAGGATGCTGGAAGGTGTACCTGTCTGATTAGAAGGAAAATAAAAATTAAGATGTGGGGTTCGTTTTCCTCTCCCCACTCCTCTTGCCTTCTCCCTGGACCATTCCCCAGCCTCTTCTGTGGGTGTGCAGGGAGTCCTCACCCTGCCCAGACTGGGTGAGTGCAAACCAGCAAACTAGGAAAACACAGCAGGGTAGTCTTGGAGGATTCCTATCATCTGGGAGAGCAAGGAGATTTAAAAAGATGTGGTAACAAATCTGTCTGTTCCTGTTACATCTTTATAGGGGGGTCCTTTGCATTTTAATCCCTGGTTGCAGTATCTCAGGAGGCAGTGGAAACACATGCAGCTTCCAAGAAAAAGGCAGCTAGCTGTCTCCTCTCTGTGTGCTCCTTGCCACTTCTCTTGTCTGAGTGCTCATGTTAATGCAGTAAATAAATTTATTGAAAAATTAATTCTTTGAAGAAGAAAAGGAAAAAAAAAAAAGCTGCCTTCAGTACACATAGTTCCTGGATGATGTAGTCATGTGAGAGCAAAAAAAAAAATCTGTAGATATGTTAAGAAATTTGAGTTTCATGATTTGATTCATGATTTCCCTAGATTTCTCTATTTGCAATGCAGGTACATAAGAGAAGTTTCCTTTCTGCCCTTCCCAAACTTGGTCACCTCTCTGAGCTATGTGATTCCTAACCAGCAGAAAGAAGGGGGATGATCTGTATATTTTTGCTTGGACAGCTAATGAATTGTTATTGTGGGGGTTTTTGTAGTGGTATTTGTTTGTTTTCCTCTATGCATTGTTTTTTGAGTTTGTTTTATTTCAACCCAGAATCACAAAACTTATCATCACTCAGTAAATTTTGTATTTGTAAGTCTGGTTGGGCTAATGTAGAAGAGTTTGATGTACATAATTTAGAAACATGTCCAATTCTACGAGTAAAATTTAATATTCTGGTTACCAGGGAGCTACAGAGTAGGATTGAGACTTCTTACTGATGATGTGAACTCAGTGTGTGGTGTCCACAGAAATCAGAGTGGCCAGGGACTATTTACAGTGGTTGGGCAATAACTCACCTGCAAGCCAATGTTCCATTTCAGTGTTTCATGTCCTCTGTGTGGAGCAAATTGTCTTGCTAAGACTGAGTATGAAAAGCAGTGGCTGCTGCAGGCCAGGATGGGACTTGAAAGTAAGTGCAGATTATGATTCAAAACATAGGGCTATTATTCATTGTGCTTTCGTATTTTGAACTCAATGGGGGAATGTCAAGCATCTATGAATATAAATGTAGAAAAGTTCTGTAACATCTGCTACTAATTTCTGCCAGATGAAAGTGGTAATTATGATGAATTTTTTTTTGTTGATGATGCTGATACATTGGCCTAAACAAATTCACTTGCAGACTCTGAATATCTAATTGAAAATACATGATTGTATCACCAAATTGTTGACTTAGTTCTCATTTAAATTTTAAATTTGTTATCATTTGCTGGAGAGTTTATGGCTTGCTGCTTTAGTGCAAAAAATATTGCAATGAAATCAGGCATTTTTAATGCATTAAATGAAAAGAATGGTTAGAGATATTGGATTTGTGCAGTTGGATTTTAGGAATTGGATTATATTACTCAGTTATTTTTAGGTGGTACAATACTTTGTTAAAATAACCTTGTGTCTTTCAAACAAACCAGACTTCACTGAGGCTTTGACCTTGTCTACTGTCACCAGTGCAAACCCTTGTTGTTATGGGTGAAGCTCTTCCATCTTGCTTTTTCCTGCACTGTTGAGGAGTGCTTATGACATCTAAGGACAGTGACCAAGTGGCAGGAAGGCTGTTAAATCATTGAAAACTCAGTGGTGTTTTCTGTCCTGTAAAGGACTTCTCTGGTGAGAACACGGTGTGGACACACAATACAGTAATTTTCTAGATTCTTGAGAGTGCACCACAATTCTTGTTTCATAAGGATGCCTGAGATAAGAGACTAAAATATTTAAACTATGTATGAAAGAAGCATAGCTCATCTTTGTGTTACAGAGAGATGCTTGTTCTGTCCTTGTTTTCTTAGATATGGGTGATTTTTCATAGAGAGCTTCTGAGTTCTCCTCTTTGTGCTCTTGTGGCCCCAGTGGAAATTGGGTTTTGGAAGTTGATAGTGAGATGGCCAAGACTTGGCTGGCCCTGGTATGATGCTTCATAAAGGATTTGTCTTGCTACTCTGTGTCCTTTGTATGTGCATGTATGAACATTTAAACAGCTCAAGGATTTTGAACTCATGGGCACCTGAGATAGTTACAAAATGGAGAACTCTTAGCAGGAGGGAACTGACTCGGGTACAGTTTCACTGATGACTTTCAGAATTGGTCTCTGTTGCCATCTTGATAAAACACCGGCTGCAGACAGCTGCCTTTTCTGTGTCTTAGCCTAGTTCTGGTTCCTGTCCAATATACAGGTTATCTCCTGGCTTTCAGCAGTGAGTGTGGTTGTAATAGAGTTGAACTGCTAAAAGTCTTTCTGTAGCAACAGAAAGCACAGGGGAGCTGACTTGCTGACAGCATCATAGACACTTCTGGCAGAACATATGCAGGTGTCAGTGATGCTGGAAGTGTGAACTTGGCTGCTTGGAATGCAGAGCCCTCTTTGGGCTGCAGGGGTGTGGAGGAGGAGCTGAGGAAGCGAGCCAGACTTCCCTGGCTCTGAGCAGGATGAGGGGACCCTCAGGTGCTCTGAGCAGGATGAAGGGACACTCAGGTGCTCTGAGCAGGATGAAGGGACACTCAGGGGCTCGGAGGAGCAGGATGAAGGGACACTCAGGTGCTCTGAGCAGGATAAAGGGACACTCAGGGGCTCGGAGGAGCAGGATGAAGGGACACTCAGGTGCTGGGAGCAGGATGAAGGGACACTCAGGTGCTCTGAGCAGGATGAAGGGACACTCAGGTGCTCAGAGCAGGATGAAGGGACACTCAGGTGCTCTGAGCAGGATGAAGGGACCCTCAGGTGCTCGGAGCAGGATGAAGGGACACTCAGGTGCTCTGAGCAGGATGAGGGGACACTCAGGTGCTCTGAGCAGGATGAAGGGACACTCAGGTGCTGGGAGCAGGATGAAGGGACACTCAGGTGCCCTGAGCAGGATGAAGGGACACTCAGGTGCTGGGAGCAGGATGAAGGGACACTCAGGTGCTCTGAGCAGGATGAAGGGACACTCAGGTGCTCTGAGCAGGATGAAGGGACCCTCAGGTGCTGGGAGCAGGATGAAGGGACACTCAGGTGCTCTGAGCAGGATAAAGGGACACTCAGGGGCTCAGAGCAGGATGAAGGGACACTCAGGGGCTCGGAGCAGGATGAAGGGACACTCAGGTGCTCGGAGGAGCAGGATGAAGGGACACTCAGGTGCTCTGAGCAGGATGAAGGGACACTCAGGTGCTCTGAGCAGGATGAGGGGACACTCAGGTGCTCTGAGCAGGATGAAGGGACACTCAGGGGCTCGGAGCAGGATGAAGGGACACTCAGGTGCTCGGAGGAGCAGGATGAAGGGACACTCAGGTGCTCGGAGCAGGATGAGGGGACACTCAGGTGCTCGGAGCAGGATGAAGGGACACTCAGGTGCTCTGAGCAGGATGAAGGGACACTCAGGTGTTTGGAGCAGGATGAAGGGACACTCAGGTGCTGGGAGCAGGATGAAGGGACACTCAGGTGCTCTGAGCAGGATGAAGGGACCCTCAGGTGCTCTGAGCAGGATGAAGGGACACTCAGGTGCTCGGAGCAGGATGAAGGGACCCTCAGGTGCTCTGAGCAGGATGAGGGGACACTCAGGTGCTGGGAGCAGGATGAAGGGACCCTCAGGTGCTCTGAGCAGGATGAGGGGACACTCAGGTGCTGGGAGCAGGATGAAGGGACACTCAGGGGCTCGGAGCAGGATGAAGGGACACTCAGGTGCTCGGAGGAGCAGGATGAAGGGACACTCAGGTGCTCGGAGGAGCAGGATGAAGGGACACTCAGGTGCTGGGAGCAGGATGAAGGGACCCTCAGGTGCTCTGAGCAGGATGAGGGGACACTCAGGTGCTCTGAGCAGGATGAAGGGACACTCAGGTGCTGGGAGCAGGATGAAGGGACCCTCAGGTGCTCTGAGCAGGATGAAGGGACACTCAGGTGCTCTGAGCAGGATGAAGGGACACTCAGGTGCTCGGAGCAGGATGAAGGGACACTCAGGGGCTCGGAGCAGGATGAAGGGACACTCAGGGGCTCGGAGGAGCAGGATGAAGGGACACTCAGGTGCTCGGAGCAGGAAGAAGGGACACTCAGGTGCTCGGAGCAGGAAGAAGGGACACTCAGGTGCTCGGAGCAGGATGAAGGGACACTCAGGGGCTCGGAGGAGCAGGATGAAGGGACCCTCAGGTGCTCGGAGGAGCAGGATGAAGGGACACTCAGGTGCTCGGAGCAGGATGAAGGGACACTCAGGGGCTCGGAGGAGCAGGATGAAGGGACACTCAGGTGCTCGGAGCAGGAAGAAGGGACACTCAGGTGCTCGGAGCAGGATGAAGGGACACTCAGGTGCTCTGAGCAGGATGAAGGGACACTCAGGTGCTCGGAGCAGGATGAAGGGACACTCAGGGGCTCTGAGCAGGATGAAGGGACACTCAGGTGCTTGGAGCAGGATGAAGGGACTCTCAGGTGCTGGGAGCAGGATGAAGGGACACTCAGGTGCTCGGAGCAGGAAGAAGGGACACTCAGGTGCTCTGAGCAGGATGAAGGGACACTCAGGTGCTCTGAGCAGGATGAAGGGACACTCAGGTGCTCGGAGCAGGATGAAGGGACACTCAGGGGCTCTGAGCAGGATGAAGGGACACTCAGGTGCTTGGAGCAGGATGAAGGGACTCTCAGGTGCTGGGAGCAGGATGAAGGGACACTCAGGTGCTCGGAGCAGGAAGAAGGGACACTCAGGTGCTCTGAGCAGGATGAAGGGACACTCAGGTGCTCTGAGCAGGATGAAGGGACACTCAGGTGCTCGGAGGAGCACACGGCAGGGGCTGGGCACTGCGACCTGGGGGGAACAAGGAAAGGTGAGGGCTCAGCTGTAACATTTAGAGGCTGAGTCAGTCAGAAACACCTGGAGTGAAGAGAGGCATTAAGAGATTCTTGCTGCACAGAGCACACTATTACAAGGCTGTCTGTAACTATCACTGGCTAAGGGACAGTAATATGAGAGTGTGTACTTGTTTTTAATTAAAAAAAAAGGTGAAAAACTGATGAAGATCCAGTAGTAGGGAATCAAAGGCAATTTAGGTGTCACAGGATGTTCACTTTTGTTTGAACAGCATGTGAAAGAGGGAATTTAAGTGTTTTGCAACAAGAGATTAGTCTCACAGCCTTTGTGTGACTACTCATCAAACCTGGAATACAATTCCAGAGGTGTAAATGTAAATTGGCTCGTGTTTTGATACCATAGCTGGGGATAGTGCTATAGATTACCTGGGGTATTATCTTGTGATATTTGTATTGCAGTAGTGTATCTGAACATGTGAGTATTTTGTAGCAGATGTATGAATTTGCACAGTAACCTGATAAGTCTTGAATATTTTATGTAACAGAATAAATAAAAAACCACAGCAATATTGTCTCTTTCAACAAGTAATTGTAATATTAGCAAGAGATATTTCCACATATTCAGTGTAAAGAAAAATGTACATTTTCAGAAGAACATAAGTTGTGCAAGAAGAACAATTGTGTGACATGAAGAAATAGAATTTTTATGAAGGAGGTTGTGCAAAGCAAAGCTGATGGGACAGTCTGTTTCACTTTGAGAAGTATTATAAGAGACGAGAGAAGGTACACAAGAAAAGAGGAAAACAGGCCAGGACCCTGTTATAATATTTTGCGTAATGGCTTCTCTTTATATTTCAAATTGATGTTAAGCTGGACTCAGCATAAAAACTCCCACATGGAGCCTTCTGTATGTAGAACTGATGTGGTATAAACCAAAGACTGGCCTTTTCCCCCAGCCCCCTTTAATACCCAAAATAATTGGCAGATTGAGAAGGTTTTCCTTATTTATTTTGATAGAGCTTTGAATAAAATGTCAATGCATTTTTACTTGCTTGAAATGTCATACATTTACTTTCCAATTTTCCCTTGCTGTCTAAGGGCAGTTCCTTGGATAATGTAATTTCTTTATTAAAATGTATGAAAGAGTTGTTTCCATTGAGGACTGTTTCATATTTCATCTAGTCTAGTTTGCAAATGTAAACAGGAACATTGAATCTTGCTTTTTTTGTTTCCTATTTCATTGTTGTTGGAGCATCTCCTGAGATTCCAGTAAAATACTTCATGAAAATACCTGTGAGTTCCTAGCTAGTTATAAATTTAAACTACTTTTAAAAGCAGCTCAGCCAGGTTTGATCTGGATGGGAACAGCATAAAAGCAAAATTATTTAACAAAGATTCACTGAACTGCTTAGTTTTGAGTAGCATCTAAACGTTTGTATTGTAGCCTTTTCATGAATTTGTTAATATAGCCAAGAGATTTCAGAGGATTGCATTTAAAAGCAATTGTTGTTGTTGAGACACCTTAATTGCCCAGACTTTTTGAATGTTTAATCCTTATTGCTCAGCAGCATTCTCAGCTAGTCTGTAACTACCATGGAAATCCTGCTTCCTCGGGTTCTAGTTCTTCAGGAAAAATACCTGAGGTTTCTTCTGATGAGATCCAAGTGGAACCCGAACCTTGTAGCTTCCACGAATGGGAACTGTAACTAGAAATCTGAAGTTTAAGAGTCAAAAGTATACTAGACCACAGATTATCACATTTCTGTGACTCGGGTATTTTGAAATGGTTTATTGTATAATGAATTGCTGTGCCAAGGTGCCATGAAGCATGAGTGGTTCATAATGGTCAGTGTTGTAAGCAAAGCCACTAAACAATACACAATCATGGAAGGAAGAAGTAAATTCATTACTGCAAATCAGCAAAGCTAAGGTGACTTCGCTGTGGAAAGCTTAAAAGAGACTTCAGCACAGCATGTCAAGAATTTGGAATTTTTTAAAACTTCATTCCTAAAAGCCAAATGCTATGTCAGTGCATTTGAAATGTTGCTCTTTTGAGCCACTCAAATTCTGTAGGCTGGACTAGAATATAAATGTAGCATTTTAAACAACCTTGGCTTTGCTTTGCTGGACTGTAGTTGCTTGCCACAGTCTGAGGCCTCCCTGGCATGGAGAGGCTGATGTCACCATAATAACTCAGTTCTTTGAGTGTCATTAAATATCATTAAACATGTTTACCCCTAGCTCTTGTGTGAAGTGTTGTAGTCTGCCCCCCTGATGAGACCATGTCTTGCAGTGTCACCTAACCCACTGTGTGTGGGAGGTTCTGTGTGTGGCTCTGGTGGGTGTGAGAGCCCAGCTCCTCCTGAGCTGCCTTGCCTTGCACAGAGCTGGGTCTTGCTGCTGGCTGTGATACCCTGATATACCTGAGTGCACTGGACTTTGAACCTCTCATTAGGTACCACTTCAAAGCACTACTGGGTTTTGGAGTTTGGTACTATGGGCCTTGTTTTGCACATGGCAGTCTGGGCATAATGGTACTAAGGGATGTATCTTGGTATTAGAGTACATATCTCATCACTAAGATGACAACAGAAAAGGAGATTGCTTCATGGCTCTCTTCAGTATGATCACAGTATTTAAATCTTTGGATCACAATATGCCTAAACAAATCCACTGAACTTTTCACAGACCCGTATCTGGTATTTCTAACATGGTAGCCTTGATGGAGGTGAAAACTGAAAATATCAGATAGAATTTAGGATATTTGAAGCTACTACTGTATGACTTTCTTGTGAACATGTGAGAAATAAAGGAGGCATTATCACCCAGCTGTAAATCAAAGCTAAAGGCACATAAACTTTCTGAAGCTCAGTGTGCCTTCAAGTTTGCATACGACACCCTGCTTTTATCAGCTTTATTTTGCATTACAGAAAGCTGCTGATGGATCACTCCTGAGATCTCTCCCAGCCTACAGAGCAGTGTCTGAGGTGTGACATGGAAGCCAAAATGCTCTCAGCTGCTGTGGAGCCACCCTTGGTGCTGTACAAGGCCTCTGAAGGGTACCTGTAAATCTGCTCTCTTCAGTCTTCCTCATGGAGATGTGCAGAGGGAATGGTATTGCTGGCACTCAGACGATAAAGGGTCTGCTCAGGCTGTGTCCTAACAGCCCAGACAAGCCACTGCATTTTAGACTTCATTGCTTTTGCACTTCGTATTTCTTAGAGAGTATTTCAGGTGATTTGATGCCTCTTCTAGCTGTTGCCTGCAGGCCCTTTGCTATCACTAACCCTAAGTTTGTGGAAATAGCATAGCACTGAAAATAGTTAAAGCTTTATGAGACCAAAAGGCTTTCCTATATTTCAGTAGGGTGTAAAGAAAAGTCTTCTGTGTAATGTCAAGGATTTCAGAATTGGGTGTAAACCCAAAAGTTGTTTTACCAGGAGAAACACTAAAGAAATCTGCAGGATGAGTTTCTGACAGAAGAACATGCAGGTTTTATATTATTTTGACAGCGAGAACTGAAGGCTATGCTATAGGGAGCCATTTTTCATCAGCAAGAGTAAGCTTAATTTAAAATTGTGTTCATAAATGTCATCATTTCAATCTTAAAGAATGCCTGTCAAAATGCATAGCAAAGTTAATTATAAGGAAATAACTGTACTACAAATTATAGTTTCTATTATTATAAATTTCTCAATAATTTTGGATTGCATACAGGTATGTGAGAATCAACTAGTTTATTACAGAAATAGTTTACAAGGAAAAACCCATCAAAGACTGACTTTGAGGACTTTCAAGTGGATATAAGGTAATATGCTGTAGAAAAATACATAGTCAGTGACAGTGTGTATATATTGTGCTATAAGGTTGTTATCAGTTTTGTCTCAAGTTTCTTTCCCATTTTTCCTTCAATCATGTGCAAGAATGTTTTTATTTCATTGTCATGACAGTAAGAATGAGCCTCATTGCATTAATACCATCCTCTGAGCTATAAATACACAACAAACCATAGCAGGAGTCAGTGTATAACACTGAGCTTTAGGCAAGGTTTATGGGTTTATTGGGAATTTCTGGAGCAATATTATTGAAGTATCCACTGCAGTAGGTCTTCTGCAGTAAGACCATATTGAGGGAGGGGAAGCACATTGTCCTGATCACTGAGATGAGATCCACCTGTCTTGTGGTAAAACTCAGAGGATCTTTGGACTTTCAGACACTGTAATGGGGTAATATTAAGTTGCTTTTGGTAGTAAAAGATAATGATCTCTTGCAGTGGGTTGACCAGAAGTTTTGAAAATTATAATCCAGGGTTTCTATCCAAAAACTGATAAGTAGTTTAGAGTTTAAGTGTGTGATTGAAGAAAATAGGGCCATGGATTTTAAATACTTGTTGGTTTTTTGAAACAGAAACCTTGACCTTGGAATTGCTTCTTGTAATTTTTTTTTCTTTCTTCTCTCAGCCTTAAAAGGCGTTTATTCTTATTTCAGAAACATAATAATTTACATCCTTAGTTGTAAGATTCTTTGTAGATTATGCTCTTTACTGATTTAGAAAAATAACTTTACAACAACATTCCGAGGCAATCTAAAAGCCTGGGTCTGCAGTGGCACGTGTATAATGGTGTATATGGCACCAGCAGACATTAGCAGCCACTCTTTCAGTTGTATTGCTTGCATCTATGTAATATATGTATATAATATACATATTATATACAACCTCAGAGCAGTGAAAAGGGACCAACATAGCACAGTGCCTCACTACACAAGGAAGTGCTTTGTTTACAGGGCCCTCAAGGAATGCTCCCATCACTCAGGAGCCCCTGATCTCCTGGCATGTAATTTCCATTAAGTTACATAAGCTGGCTTCACGCCATGCTAGCCTACCTGGGGCAACTCCATCAGTGCTGCCGTGCTGGAGGGGGGAGAAAAACAACCCTACATGACAGTTGCACTGTTTATTCTGTTCTTGTTTGCTTGGAGTTGAGTGGTGTGTGACAGGGCCACAGAACTCAGGCTGGAGGTCTGCATGGCTTGCCGTGTTCTGTGGGGGACTTGACCTCTGAGGAGAAATCAACAGTCATGACATGGAGAATGATGGAAAACCTTGTAAAGGAGAGCTTTCATCCTGACTCCTGTTAAACTGATGCTGCCATGCAAACTAGAATCTTAGAAATTTTAATTGTCTACCAGTGGAAAAGACTGAACGTTATGTCCTGCTGTAGCTTGAATGTTTCCCTCTTCCCTGTGAAAGATCTGTTTTGTGGAGCCTTACAAAAGTATGATATGTGAGTAACCCTACTGAATTTTGGGCTGGACATATGAGCACTTTGAGATGATGTGCTGTGTCTAAACTGAAAGGATAATAAAGGGAAGCAAGGATGGTAAAATGTCATTTGTGATAGAAGGGATGTCTGGTGTTTCCCAATTTGTCCTAGTGGACTGTAAAAGAGAAATATGCAGTAAAATATTTGACATAAAATATAGTAGGGTTAAACACCTGAGTTTGAGAAGGCACTTAAGTTAAAATTATAGAGCATAAGAAGTGTGTTTTATTGCAGAGTTTTCAGCCAGACATAGGATATGCAAAGCTTTGGGAGACAACAGCCTACATGTTGGGCATCCATCGATTTTTAGCAGCCTTTAGCATTCTGAAGAAATGGGCTTTGCTGTTTCAGCTTTTCCACAAAATCTTTATCTAATTGGCAGACTTCTGCAAGAAAACAATGCTGCCAGGAAGACAATGATGGCATGCACCAGAATCATTGAGCAGAACTACCTGGTGGTTTCTGGAGACAGTGACACAATTCTTCAGTTTCCCTGTCGGCTCCTGGGCTCCAGACACGACCTGATTAGTGCTGCCAAATGCTTTTTGCTGCTGCTCAGCAGATCTGTCAAAGGCAGCAGAAACACAAGCCTTTTTCTTCATATATACTGGAGGCTTCCTTTCCTGAAGGATTCTGCACTGCATTTTGGGGAGAGATTTTAGATCTAAGAAGACCAGCACGTGTTTTAGAAAACCTTCGGGATTTGTGCTGCAGAAGTTGGTGTAGTACCCTTCCCCTCTGCTGTTGGTGATCAGGGCAGTGGATTCCCATTGGCCCCTGTTTGAAAACAAAAATTTAGAGATAAGGAAAACAACTTCATTTAGTTTAATGTTTCCAGGTAACACAGGGACATGCTATTTCTACAGTGTAATGGGATAACTGAGTGTCCTTAGTGCAACTGAAAAGATACTACTTGAATGTTAAGAGCGTTCGAGTTTTGAATGAAGTAGTGTTATGTTTGCCCAATTATCCCTTCATAAAAAAAACTAAACAATATTTGAGATAGCAGCAATTTTAATTAAATAGTTTAGAAAAGATATAAATAAGGGATAATTTGGTTCCAATAATAGCGCGTAAGCAAAAGATAACCGCGGGGTACGGAGTGCAGGGTTCTGGGACCCTTGCCACCTCACGTACAAGCTTGCCATGTAAAAATTACCCCCTTATATGCCATGGGTTAACACCATCTCCTCCTATTTTCGGTTCGTCATATTTCTATCTCCGTCCTCATCACCACCTTTACCGTGCATGCGCCACCACTCGGTTTGGTGGTCGCACAAGTCTTTTGGGGGTCATCTGATGAAGATTTCGTAGTCTTCCTCTGTGTCCTTCAATTCACCTTTGGGTTACACATGCGCACCAAGCCAGTACAATGTAAGCCAAGACTAACATATCACTATATCTACATATCAAGGCAATAAATCCCTTATAATTAGCATTTTCTGGGACCCAACCAGGTTTTGCTTCCTTTCTGCTCATTTTTAGCAACTCTATCTTCGGCTTCTTTCCTCCTGTCCCTGTGAACATCTGCCAGGAGTGGGGGGGTGGAGCCCCTCTTCTCCCTCTCTTCTTTGGCATTACCACTTTTTACTATTTTTATTATTCCCAATTAATATAATAATTAATATAATTACTGTACTAATATTGATTATTGTTTCAATTTTATCAGCACGAATCATACCTATTTATCACAAGGGGAAGGTAGGAGGGGTCAGGATACAAACTATCCAATGGGGAAGGGAGTCAGGGGAGTAGTTCACGTTGGGGTGACATGGGCTATACCAATGAGGGAGTGGAATGAGAGCGGTCTTTAAAGGAGAACCAACAGGGGAACAGAAAGCATAGAACCTTCTGGAATGGGGGTACGAACAACAGTCGATTGACAACAGAGCGTTTGCATTGCCAAACAAGGAATCATGGGAAGTTGTGCCAGCTTCTCACGCTGTCTCAACAACAGTATCTTCCCATAGGATTCCTACCCTGTCCTCACTACGGCTACCTCCCACAGTGATGGATAGGAGGCATTCTTGAGCATGCAGTCAGATAGGGGATATTATAGAAATCTATGACAGACTAAGCAGCTGTTCCCAGAAAATGGGTCAGAGCAAAACTACAGCAGTGAATATACAAAAGTGTTAATTCTCCCTGGAGGATTTTTGACTTGTTCCTAATCTTTGGTTTATAAAAAGATCTTTGAAATTTTCTTCACACTGGTGAAAAATTGCATTGACCCCAAAATAGTTATTCATTTGTGTAGATTTATTCATGTGGTTGAGTCATTGCCGCCAGGGGATCTTAACTAGTTCTGGTTGCATTGAAATTTATAATGAACTTCAAAAGAATTACAGTGACTATTGATTTTTAGCCATTACATTTACAGAAAACTATAACTATGGGAATCACTATGTTTACAAATTGGTAGGCAGAAGTGTTTGCTCAAACAAGTAAAAGGCAAATAAAGGGGATGGTGATGACCTGTAGTTTCCTAAGGTAAAACATAAAGGAGTCCCAGGAGATGTAATTACTAGGTGAGCTCCCAGTTTTGTCTTGTGATCTTCCTGATTTTCACTACTGTTTCATTAAGTATGATCAGTAGGGGAAGAGGGGCTCTTTGTTAATAGGGGAATTTAAGGCAGGACTTGCTCAGAATGTGCATAAATTCAGGTCCTTTTATAATAGTAGTATTAATGTAATAAGACATGCCTTATGTTATCTACTCAGTTTGTTACACACCTTCTTGTTAATGTCCAGCTTTTATGTGCTTCTAAAGATGGAAGATAACAAAGTGATATTTAACCATAAGGCTCATCTAGCATTTGCTACACAGGGGTGAATTGCTGCTCTTTGATTTACTCCCCTCAATTTTCATAGACCAAACAAATATTTTTGCTTGGCTTCTGAAAAGTCTCCTATTTAATTCTGTATGGCAGCAACGCTGGGAGAAGTTCTGTTCACAATGATACAGGGTATAGGCATATTGCCAAATGTGTATTGAGGTAGCTGGGATGGGATTTATCCATTTCAAATAACTAGGGCAAAGAAGTTCACTCAAAAAATTTCTTGTATATTTTTAGTCTGTTATTGCTGGTAATATATGCCTTAGAGGGAAAAGTCTTAAGGGTGAGAATTCTATTTTCGAAGATGATGCAATTTTGTTACATAATTAAAATTTCATAAGAAATAAACCCCTTAATGAGAAACGAAAACAAAAAACTGATAGAAAAATACCCTCAAACGCATGTACAGAGATAGAGATAATATACTCCTGGAATATATCAAGTTTGTTACAACCAGCTTCTTCATGTTGATTAGAGCCCAGGGTATCATGAAAGGAGTAAAAGTTGTATTTTGACTCTGTCCAGAAGTCCTTACTCCAGTATTGGAAAGCTGACCAGGTAATTTAGACAAGTGTGAAGGCTCAGTCTTTTGAATGTTCTTGCGTCTTGGCCCTGCTGTGTGTAAGGAATGAGGTAAAAATCTCAGGTAGAATGTTTGATTTGATTTAACTCTAATGTTGTGCCCAGATTGCACTGATATGCCCCAAGTCTTGTTGACAAAAATGAAACACACCTTATTATTATAAAATAATTTATTGCTTGTGTAATAGAAACCTTCACAGTCTAATCAAAGAATCATTATTAGTCCACATCCATTTACTGTAGGAAAAACAGAGGAAATCAATGCTGCATACAGAACTATATCCCAGTAATTGATAATACAGGTAAAACTGTTGCATACACACAGCACTAGGGTGGCGTTATGATTCTTGTATCCCCAACAGTCTATTCTGTTAATGCTGGATGATATATTCTGTGCCTTCAAGACTGGTTCTGAGAGTGAAAGTGGGGAAAAGAAGAAGCACAGAGTTTGTTCAGCCTGCACTCACTCCTCCACAGGCTGCTGGAGCACAGAACTCCACTGTGTTGTCCAGGCACTGACGGAGCAGAACAGAGTGTTCCTTTGCATTTCAGTTGGTTTAGCTGGCTGAGGCAGAGTTTTCCCTGGACTGCCTTTTTTTCTTTCCCTTTTCTTGGAACTGTTCAAACCTGCCCTGGACTGGGACCTGGGGAGCACTGAGAGCTTGCACTTTGTGGCCTATGGGGGCCTGCTCTGGGCAGCAGCCATTCCCAGTGCCAGAGGGGTTGATAACAGAGCGAGCATCCACAGGAGAGACTTTCTGAATTTGAGCAGCGATTGAGTTTTGTCATCTGGTATTGTTCATTTTTTGTGCTGGGGAGTGCTTTGCCTGTTAAATAAATGGGTTTTTTCCACTTCTCTCCCAGGAAATTTTTCCTGAACCAGTTCCAGAGAGATGCTGTGTGGGTTTGCTTTGTGGGGGGCCCCCTTTTGGAAGTTTTCTCCCAGATTTGCCCTAAACCAGTACACTGTTGCATACACACAGTACTAACTAGTTTCAATCCCTTTTCCTGGTGTTATTCTCATCATTCCTTGCTCCTTTGAATACTAAAATAAAAAGCTCCAGTCAGATATTTGAGGGTAGGAGTGATGTACCCCTTTGCCCTGGAGTATATTAGGTTGATGGTATTTTTTTATTCCTTCTCTTTTTGCTTTGTTGTCCCTTTTAATTTACATGGTAGGAAAACTACATATGGGGTACAAAATAAGAGTTTTTAAAGCATATCCCTTCATCTGTTAACTTTTCTGCCTGCTGGATTTCTTACCTCCTGTTCAAAAAACATGCTTTATTTTCTCCCTGGGAAATCAGAGACTGTGTCATGTTGGGATCTTTTTCAATGACATTCTTGCTTGGAATAGATTCCCTTTCTGTGTCAGGGGCAAACATCAATGGTAAGTAGATCAGAAGCCTTCAGGAGCAGAGAGATTTGTGGGCTGTAACTTTCCTCAATACCTATTCAAGGAAACTTTGGAAGAAAGTTTATGATGAGACTGTGTTTTAATTTTTCTAGTGACAATTCTTTTTATTGTGGAACACTTCCTTTTGTTGATTGAAAGAGTATCAGCAGAGTTGTGAGCATTGGGTGCCACCTCTTCGTGGTTCTGGAGAGTCTGTGAATCTTGAAGCACTGGCTGGGCTCAGATGTCAGGCTGTCTGTCTGCTGCTGTTAGAATGGGAATTTCCTGCAACTCTAAGAGAAAAAAGTCTGTCAGGGAAGGCAAGAGAGGACATGTTTTAATCATTAAAATGGCATCAGTAGAGGTGTGAGAAATGACTGCTTGCTTTTTAAAATGTTATTAAACTTTAACAAAAACTACAACAAAGGACTAAATAAAGAAAAATTAGCAGCACTGGGAGCCCCCCGTGACTACCAGCCCCCATGTGGCTCATCTTCAAAATGGATGCTCCCCCTTTTATATCTCTAGCCCCTCCTAGAGTCCTGTCAGTTGACTCCTTCCTTGCTATCCAGTGATGGAGATCACTTTCTTACACCTTGCAGAACTATATCCCAGTAATTGATAATACAGGTAAAACTGTTGCATACACACAGCAGGTCTGGTGTTATTATAATAACAAGCCAACCCTCCCAAATGCCTTGACCACCAAGGCCATCCCATGATAACAATGCAACGGGAGGACACGTTGCAGTAATGTAACTGTACATCTACAAAACTTCTCTTAACATATACATAATGTTCACCCCTTAATTGTGAGAGCCAACCATCTCATTACTCATCTATAACAACCTCTTCTTTTTATAAGTCATTTGGCTCAAACAATTAATTCTTCTTTTAAATTCTGATAATTTACTCTTCTCAAAATAAAAAATTTTGAAAGAGTCATGCTGGCATCTGTTGATATGGGTGGGGACAGAGAGAACAGAAAAAAAATCTCAAGTTCTCCTTAGGTACACTTATTGATCAATTGATTGGACAGACAAAGAAAGGCATCATAGAGTATGGGTTTTTATTTCCATCTGCCATGCCTATGGGGTTGCTATCCATAGCAGGTGTATCTTAGTGGTGAGTAGGGAGGCCAATTTGGTTTTGCCCTCTAGTCCTTGTTAATTGCACCTGTATTGTGTGTTGAAGAGAAAAGTCAGCTGAGGAATGACAGAGGTCTGGAATGGCCTTTTTGCCCCCACCTTACCATGCCTATGGGGATTGCTGCCTGTGGCAGGGCTATGGAATTTTCTCAGTGGTGAACACAGGGACCAACCTGGTCTTGACCTCTATTTCTTGTCTTCCTAGGCACCATCTCTGTGTGCCTCCCCTCAACAGATGCTTGCAATCTCCATCTATTAAAGAAGGACAATTACATCAATAACAGGTACAGTTCAAACTCCCTGTCTAAAGTATTACTTAAAACAGTCCTCCAGCTGTCTGGTGGGAGCTTTTTTCTATTTTTTTCTTCTTCAGACTTCTTGGTGCTTCTTTGGTTATCTCTCCATCTCTGCTTGGGAGTCACACTGCCAATTCAGTGGTTGGCAGTACCTGGAAGGGACTGCCCCACTGAGGGGTTGGAAGCTGGTCTTTCCATGATTTGATCAGTACTTAATCTCTAGGGTTAATATTATGAATGAATGCTTTTAAACCCTTCCCCTTTTGCAACCACTACTTGTACATATTTTGACTCTTCCCATGCCCCCTTTCAATTCTATAAACATAAGTTGTTTGTTCTTAGTTCCCATGCTCCCCAAAAATTTTATTCTTGTCTCACGGACTTATTTTGTTAAGGGTTTTTGATGATATTTTGTCCCCAGGAGGTAGACCCCTTGACATCTCTAGTCCTCTACCACCCCTCTTTGCTCATTCTTAAAAACCTTCATGTCCCATTCCCTTTGGGGGCAGTTTCTCTTGAAGTGCCCATTTTCTTTACAATAAAAACAAATTTGTCCTTTTCTAGTGGCATTTAACATTACTCTGTCCTTTTCCTTTGCTTTCTCTTCATGTCTCCTGATGTACACTTTCTGTGCTTTTCTTAAAAGATCCTGCAATTCCCTTTCTTGCCAATTGTCTAATTTCTCTAATTTTCTCTGTTTATCTAGCCATGCATGGGTGACAAAATATGTTTTTAGTAAGATCTGTCTGGCTACTGTTTCCGGGTTGATACCTGAATATTACTTCATATTTTTCCTCAATCTTTCTAGCCATTCTGTTGGAGTTTCCTCTCTCTTTTGTTGTTCATCAAATGCTTTATGAGTATTTTGGCCCCGTGGGGCCACTTTTGATACCCCTTATAATTAATGCTCTATATTACATTGTATGTATGTTAAGAGAAGTTTTGTAGATGTGTGGTTATGTTACTGTAATATGTCCTCCCATTGCATTGTTATCACACCACAGCTGGCCTTGGTGGTCGAGGCATTTGGGAGGGTTGGTTTGTTATTGTAGCAACACCAGACCTCCAAGCAAGGTGTAAGAAAGTGATCTCCATCACTGGATAGCAAGGAAGGAGTTTACTGACAGGACTCCAGGAGGGGCTAGAGATATAAAAGGGGGAGCATCCATTTTGAAGATAAGCCACATGGGGGCTGGTAGTCACGGGGGGCTCCCAGTGCTGTTATTTAGTTTTCCTTATTTAGTCCTTTGTTGTAGTTTTTGTTAAAGTTAAATAGCATTTTAAAAAGCGAGCAGTCGTTTCTCACAGAGGAAAAGCCTGAAGAAGATAATTGCTGTGAAGCAGCAAACCTCTTCCTTTGGTGCAGCATCTCGTGCTTAGGAGCATGTCTTGTTTAGGAGCTGTATTTCCTCAGGCATGCTAAGTCTTCCTGTGAAGACAACAGGGGCTGTGAAGTGAGGGTTTTCCTGGTCTCCGTGTGTGTGTGTGTGTGTGTGTGTGTGTGTGTATTTGTGGGGGAGTGTGTGTGTGTGTGGTGCACCAAGGGCTCTTTCAACCCGCGCCATACATTCCCAGGGGCAGGGCATTGCTGCACCCTGAGGGCAGGAGCGCAAAGCTTCTGGAAGGCTCATGGAGTGCCACCTCCCCTTCGTGAGGAGCTGCATGGAGGGGAAGCTTAGGGCAGATGTCCATCAGGAGGGAGGCTGGGGAGCTCCTCTGGGCACCCTGCTCTCTGCCCACAGGGAGGAGTTTACTCCTGGTTTGATTGTCTGTGGGCTTGGGCACTTCCAGCCTGTCCTGGATTGGCTGTATGATGCTTTTATCCCCAATCGTCTTGTTCTGTTCATGTTGAAAAGTAAGTTTTGCACCTTTAAGACTTTTTGCAGAGAGTGAAGGGGGAGAGAGAAGTGCACAGTTTTTTTCCTCCAGACACTGCTCTCCTCCCCCACATTCCTCCTCCTGGACTGTTGTCTGCAGACAGATGATGGAGAGAGCTCTTCTTTTGCTTTTTAGTTAGTGTCAGCTAGCTTGAGGCAAAGAAGTTCCCTGGACTGTGTTTTTTTTTCTTTTCTTTGGACCTCTTGAAACCTGCTCTGGACTGAACACCCAGGAGAGCACCAGCAGCTCACATTTCTGGCCCACCGGGCCGGGCCTGGCCTGCGACAATTCCAGCACGGAAGGGACTGATCAGAGACAGTGAGCTGCAACCCGGGGAGGGGGTTTTTTCTCAGTTTGTCATCTCTTTTAGAGTGGCAAGGGGTCTCATAGTTTGATACTGTTTTGGTTTTAATTGTTTAATAAACAGTTTTTTTCCACCTTTCTCCAAGGAGGTTTTTTTTTCCTCTCCCGGACCAGTTGGGATGAGGGGCCGATTGGATCTGTTTTCCCACCGGAGCTCCTTTGGGGGATTCTTCCCCAAATTTACTCTAAACCTGGACACAGCCATAGTGTTGGCTTTCCTCAGCTGCTGAAGCGACCACTCCTGGATGGAATGGGTGGCAGGGTGCCGTCTGGCAGCTCTGTGGGAAGGCATTGCAGCATGGCAGAAGCAGAGGGCTGAGAGGAAGGGTGGCACCATCATGTGCCAAGGCAGTGAGAAGGTTCAGGGGTTGCTTGAAGCAACGAGTGGTTTGTTAGACAGGGGGCTTATTGATCCGAATGTTAGAAGTTTGGGTTGGATAATTAAAGACAAGGTGAGTCATGAAGTAAGCATGATAAAAACTATGGGGCTAGGGTTTAGTTGACTTTAGCTTAGAAGGCTAATGCTGGTTCATAGCTTAATGATTAGGATGAGATTAGAGAGGATCAACTTTGTACTTAGCAAGTGGAGTGGATTCTACTGCAGTTGGTATGAAGCTGTGGTTAGCTCCGCAGATTTCCTGCTAAAAGCACTGAAACTCACTTAAATGAGTTTCAGTGCTTTTGGCAGGGGTGCCCAGGAGGGGGGAAGTCTGCAGCAGGAAAAAGGTGGGTCTGGGCAGTGAGGAGGAGGTGGGAGCCATGCTGCAAGGATTGGTGTGGGGGAATGGGCATCTGAAGGGGAATCCCCTTCCCTGAGCTCCCCATGGGGTCAAATTGGACTCTCTTGTCAGCAAAAGTGATTAAAATTTAAATTCTCCCTTTTCTTTAAATTCTTAAATTCTTCTTGTTTTTTCCAAACAATCTGGATGCTCCATAGGAGACATGTATGTTGGGTGGTTTACGAGTGGCTGCACATCATGTGACAGAAGGGATTTCTTCTCAAGTTGAACACAGTTTAGCTGTTCTCAGCATCCATATAATAAACAGGCTTTCCCTAAAAATACACATTAACATGTTGTGGATCTCTGAATCCAGTAATGCAAAGCATTGAGATGCACATGGAATTAGCAAAAAAAAAAAAAAAAGGGAAAAAAAAGTAGATTAACTGAGTAAGAGCTAAAGATGCTCAGGACTCCATGGCTATAGACTACACTGCTGAAACATTTTACCACCATTGCTGTAGCAGGATTGCTGCTGGCTAATAATCCTGGCATGATTATTTTTGTAGCTGCATTTTTATTTACCTAAATAACTTGAAGTTAATCAGATTAATATTTTTCTTTTAACTGCAAGTTGTCTTCTTTCAGATTGAATATATTTTTGCATATCTAAAATATGTAATAGCATGATAAATCAGCCCTAATCTGTGTACAAATTAGTTGATGAAGAAAAACTGTATATAGACTGTCTAATTAAGTATAACAGCATTCATATTTGTAACTCTATGCTTTAACTGCAGAAGTTGCTGCCAACTCTTCCTCTATGAAATCAGATGGTGTAGCAATGTTTTTAGGGGGAAAAAAATTGCTGTACCAGAAATCATCAAGTCTGTCTTTGTGCTTAAATTCCAGCAAATGTAAACCAGCAACGATGACCGTAATACAGATGGGGAACTGCATATTCTTTACTGCCTTTTAGTTATGCAGTAATATCAATCACATTTGGAAAGGTCACTGAGTGTCTATTCATTTGTAGTGGTCTGGGCTCATTCTAACAGGAATAGAAATTCCCAACAAATAAGGCCAAAATATAGACCAGATTTTAGAGGGAATGCAGATCTGAAGTCACTCATTCTTGAAATGACCTGATAATCCATAAAGTTAATTTGCTTTTATTTCTTTCTTGTCAAGTATTCTCTTGCCAGTGCATATGCCCATGTCTTGCTTTTACAGGTGCACAGTATTTTGAATGTACTATGTCTTTGCAAAACTTCATTTGTTAATATCAGGAGTGATGGCTGGGTATTGTAAACCATTGCCTTAGTTGGAAGAGGTTAAAGAGATTGCAGCACTTACTAGAAGTGCACAAGAAATACAGAAGGGTGCCAATGAGGTTTAGAGCTGTAGGGAGATTCTAAGAGATTGAATTTTCTGTCAGCTGGCCAGGCTCAGGAGAGTGGGTTTATCACCAGAAAAATGGCACCTTTGTTTAGAGAAATTGTATATGTATCTTTTAAATAGTTCCCTCAACACCATTAAATGTTGTTTTGATTTGGTGATCTTTATGATCTAAAAGTCCTAGAGCTGATAAATGGAGCATGACTGACTCCAGCCAACAGATGCAGCGATTCACTCAGGCAGTGTCTGATTGTCAGGGCTGTTACTATCAGCAGCAAAAAGAATTTCACAGATTGAGGTGAACTAAGTGTGCATTATGGAATTGAAGGGATTGTAACACCATAAAGGTCAGATGGTGAAGACTTGCTCCAATTTTTTGACGATTTCCACAGCTTTCTGTGCATTTGACTTTCTGAAACCTTATTGGAAATAGGCCCATGCACAGATCTGGGCAGTAGAGCTGCTGAGTGGACTGCAGTGCTGCTGTCCTGGTGTGCTCCCCTCACTGCTGGCTAGCAGAGAGCAGTTGTTCCAAGGTAGGCCCCTGCTGAGTAATTCTGACCCTTGTTCTTCTCTGCACTCAAAAAGATACAATTTGCTGTGGCTTTACATCTACTTTAGCAGTTAATTACTTAGTGCATGTGTATTTTAAGTGTTTTTCTTCATGTAAGGTCTTGGTGCATTGGAACCATCCCTCAAAACCATGTAACAACTACTAGACTGATCTAAACTTTGAAACTAGGTAGGCAGTTGTGGGTTATTAAAATAGATACAGGAGACAGTGACTGAGTCTCAACAAAGATAGTTTGAAATGTCAGCATTTAGATTCTGACACTGCCTCCTCGAATTGCCAAGGTTGTCTTTTTTCACAGAAGTGACATGCTGGTAGCATAAGTTCATAGCAGACAAGAAAGGCAGAAGTCTGCTCGGTGAAAACAAAAACATTCTTTCACCTTACTTCAAGACAATTATTGCAGTTTTTCTCTATTTTTCTCACCTTTCTGATTCCAGTAACTGAGGATTTTACACTGAAGAGTTGTGTGCAATTACACCATGGCACTATCCAACTGACCACCCAAGGTAACAGTGCTCAGAGAGAGAGCACTGGTCCGTGTTTGTTAACCAGGGGGCTGGAGCAATGTTCCTTTGCAGTACTGAATTCATTTCATAGTGCCTGCATGCTGTTTTAACAAGTACAAATTTCCTTGCTGTCTACACATTCATGCTAATGATGTCTGTATCAGTGTGTAATTACTTCAGACTAAAAAGTTTTTGCACAGTGTCTTTGTTGCTTCTTTCTGCCCAGTGTGGGTATATGGAAGATGTGAATAATGTGATCTCAGTGCCTTTCTCCTGGCCATCTGAAATGGAGAATTCTGCTTCTGAACTTCTTCTCCAACAGAAGAGCAAATGTTTTGCCTATCTTGATCCTACCCACCCTCTTCCCTGCCAGCACAAAGTTGACTTTTTTTGCCCTTGCAAGATTAGTGAGCTAATGATAGAGTATCATGTTGTATACAATCTCACCAGTTTCAAATCTTCAGAACCATCTTCTGCGTGTTCTGCCACCCTTTTGGAGGACCTTCAAGCTCATGATCTCACTTTGTTGGATCTGTAACATGAAGTATTAAGGCACCTTCTCTCACACCCCTTTGTCCCCACAAAAAACAACCAGCCAACCAAAAAGCCAGTCAAATGAAAAACCTCCCTACTCAAACAACTCAATAACCTGAACTAAATTTGAGTCAGAATTGAACGTGATTCTAGATAACGTGAATACTCTGTCTTTATTGACACGAAATTCAACTTAGGGTAGTAAATAAATAAATTTCCTCATGCTATGTCATGCTATGAGATTTGGGAGGTTCCATGGAAAGAATTGTGTAAAATAAGGCAGAGGGCTTTGGAGGCCTTTTGTATGTGTCCACTAGCCTCTCCTTTCAACCTGGGGGTGAAATGGAATAGCCCCCATCTTGCAGCATTTTTTGTTTGTATGTACTGCTGTACAGATGTAGATGACATCTTTTTTCTGGAAGGAGATTTTCCTTGTGTTTCAGAGCTGTTCAGTTAGTCCCGTTTCTGTTGCCTTCTGAATCACTTGTTTGGTTTTTCTTCTTTTTTTAACTGAGCTATCTATGTGGAACACAGATGTTACAATTAGCTTGGATGAGAATAAAGAAATCAGTAGAAAGCTTGCTATTTACTTCAGTCAACTTTAGGTTGTAACCACCAACATTCCTAGTATTAGTTTAGAAAAGCAGGCATTCCCTCTTGCCTAATTTTGTTGGCCCTTTAGGAGGTTTGGCTGTTGTAAGAGTTTTATGGAAGTCAAATCTTGATGTTCTGTTCACATAACTACACTTAACACTTAAATGAGTTTCAGAAGGCATTTGTTGACCTTGACCTTAGCTTGGTATGCAGTAGAAATATTTTAATTATAAAATAAGGCATCTTATTATGAAAAATGCAGTCTTTTTTTTTTTTTTTTTGCTTTATTTTGACCTGTGGCATATGTAGTTGAAAACCCAGTAATTGATGTGATGTATGTCACATGCAATAGAGAAAGAAAGCACTGAAAAATGACATGGTTAATTTATTAAAACTCATACATTCACAAAGTGCATTTCTTGTGAATGTCTTAATTAGTTTATCTCTAATTAGTTTGGAAAGACTGTAGGAGCTGTAATGCCGAGTAAAGCAGTCAGACTTCACAGAAGTTATAACTGGTAAAATATTCCAGTTTTGTTTTGATGCTAATCACGTTTCCTTGCAAAAGCAAAATAAGCTAGATTTTAAGCTCACTTCACTGTGCAAGTAAAACACTTACAAACAATTAAGTTTCCTGAGCTGATAAATGGTTGTAACTGCTTTTGAACGTGGGTCAGTGTAATGTCAGCTTTACAAAATGATTCTTCTCTTGACAGCGTTCTTGGATAGCTGACCACTCTCTTACAAGAGGGCAAAGCATGAATTGCTGAGCTACTACTTCTTTCAAATGTGCTCATTAACCAAGCACTTTGTGTAGCAAAATACTTCTTCCCAAATTGCATCTGTCTGTACTGGCTGTGATCTTGTGTGTGTGTGCAAACAATATTGTACCCGTGCTCTTTACTAACACTGTAGACTGAAGTGCTGCCTTTTGCTTCAAAAACAAAATCCTTGTCTAGGGAAAGGAAATACATACACAGTTCTAGCCATGAGCCATGTGTTTAGGGTGATAAACCTCTTGCAAAACTGTTCCAGGGACTGAACAGCCATCTTTATTGCTAAGTCTTTCTTGTATCACAGAGTATTGTGTTCAATTATGTACCAAGCAGCTCTAAATTCTGATTTTGCCCAGCAATTAAGTTTCATGTTGCTACCAGTTTTTAATTCCAGTGTTAGTGTAATTTCTAAAGTATTGAGTCCTTCTTTTAGAACCACTTTCTGCTGTATTTTATTTTACCTTTTCATTATATTCAGATCAACAGCATCTTCGTTAATAAAATTATTTCAAAGGTACTTCCTCTTGGATCCTGTGGAAGGTCTTAACAATCAGTCTGGAGAGATGGGGCTCAATTCCAGTATCAAAGGGCATACAGTGCACTGTGTATAAAAATGGATCACTTTTGATTGTCGGTCAGATTAGACTAAAACCAGACTGCCCAATTTTCTTTGCCTTTTTGCTGAGTTTTCTTCTGACATGTCATTGTAAAATTGTTAGAGAAAAGCACAGGTTAATTTCAGCAGAAATGTAGCAGTACCTTCTGGTTATAACAGAAACCTGACACAGTCTGTGGGGCTGAAGGGACAAATGAAGAGATCTCTCCTTTCTTTAAGCATTCTTGAGGCACCATTTCTTTTGTACCTCTTATCTCTAAATATATAGATATTTTAGTTTCATGTAGCAATAGAAATTTCCCTTTTGCTTGGAATGCTTTTACTGTTAGAAATTTGCCTGAGTATGTTCTGCCCAGACTTCTGTTGCTCAGCTTATTGTTAAACAAAACACACTCTTAACAATCCGACTGGGCTGCCTTTGAGAGACCACTTAGAACAGACAGAATTGATTTTTCACTTTTAACCAAAAAGGTTACTGTAACCTCTTTGACACAATGGATTCAGTATGTCAACAGACTTCTTTTAGGTTTACATTTTTTTTTAATTTACAAAACTGATGAACCTTTCTTATGCAGAGGTATGTAAGAAGTAGATGCTAGAGTGATGGAAATTACAGAAGTTACTAACAAATCTTTAATTTTAGGATTTTTAAATGATCTTACATCTTCAATTGCTAGGAGTTTTTCTTAGTGATATTACTAAGTATAAATTGTTTTTCTAAGCAATATTTCATCTTTAATAAAATAGTTAAAGTGCTGCTCAATCTGAAAAGTATTTTCTTAGGCTTTCAGATGAGATTTATTATGGATTTGTTGTATCTCAGCCAGGTTCCCATAGGTTCTGTTGGCCTTATGTCAATTCCAGACTGATTTCTAATTAATTTAAAATTGTATATTAGAAACATATCAAATTTAATCTATTAATTATATTATAATTATAAATTTAATCTGTTATCTAATAATATATTTATTTTTGATAACAGATTAAAAAACCCAACATTTTAAAATACACAAAAAGCATAACAAGTCTAAATGGGCTCTACAGCCAGTGAAGACATCTTTGTAGGAATACATCAATATCTACTTTCTTTCAGTATTCTGCTGAGATTATTCATGTATTGAAATGATACTTTAAAATAATTAGATATTTATCTGGAAAGCACTAAAGGCTGGGGAGAAGAACACTTCTATAAGCCTGAGGTTTTTGTAACATTTGCAGTCCATTGGTTAGAAGATACATTACTCATTTTTCCAGTAGTGGAAGATTTATATCTTTCAGTTAATTGGCTCATACTTACCATTTTAAAGCATATTGAGCAGTCACTTGAGATTATTCCTTTAGATCTATATGAAAAATACATATTGTAAAGCTATACAGATACTCCAGTGTGTGTACTATGAGGTACAACTACCATGCACATTTGTGATTGGAGTGGGAAGATCCTCAAAAGTCTTTTCATTGTGTGATGCTAGACTGTCAACCTCTCCCTGTGTTTACAATTTGCCTCTTGGAGAGTGAGCTGCAAGGTGAAAGAAGCTAAGAGGTGACTTGCATTTTTCTGCTAGAACAGTTACTGGGAGCTGCAAAGCACATATCCTATGTCTGTGGTTGTGGTTGTCAGCATCATAAATCTGCTAATTAATAAGAAAATAGGAGTTTCATATGGTCTTAAAACTTGCAGGATTTATTTTCAAAGTATGAAGGAAGAAAAATGGCAGTGATGGTAGTTACTAACTTGAAAAGAACAAAGGAAGGACTTTAACAAATGCAGGTGATGTTTAGGGACAGATAGAGTCACTCATCCCTTTTAATCTAAGATAGCACAGCTGTGTAATACTTGTAAAGCTTTAAAAGACATGATGATATGAAATCTGATAAAAGAGTATTCTGAGTAGCAAGTAGACCTGGAGTAATTCCTGTTTGTGCTTTTGAAAGTTGAAAGACAAAGTACAATAGTTACTTTGAAAGTAATTATGTCAAAATGTGAAGGCATTTCCACTGGTTTGCTTTATTTTCTTTCCCGAGATAGCTGTAGCTTTTTTTTTCCCCTGGAACTTACTGTTTCTTCTTCATGCAACTGCAGAATTCACAAAGCTGTGATGTAGTAATAATCACTGTGTTTAGTGAGCAGTGACATTTGTGGCTCTTGTGAGTCTCCATCAAGGGCTGAGTGCCACAGGCCACAAGGTCCTGGCCCTGGTGGCTCTGCCCTGGTCTCTCAAGCCTTTCATCTAGGTTTGACATTTTAGATTTTCCAGGAAGGAATTTACCAACAACAAGCTGTTGTATGGGGAAAAAAATTACAGGGTTTTGTTTTTTGGTTTTTTAATGAGCTTAGACCAATAATTTAGAAATAGTTGAGTTATTGCTTAGTGATCTAAGTGACACATTTGTGTGGGTGAAGGCAGTGCTGTGCAGTGGAAATACAGCCCTGCGTGTTTCTGTGTAGAGACCCTCAGCTGCTCAGTCCTGCACTGAGGGAAAGCTCCTTTGAATTCTTGGTAATGCTCATTGTGAGGGACCTCCCCACTTGGGCATATGCAGTGCAACTATACCTGCAAAGAAAAGTAGGAAAGTTTTGTAAAAACTGCTTGGAAATTCATTCCTTCTGCAGTGATGATAACTTTCCTCATGCCTTCACCTCTGAAATCATCTGGAAAACATTATTTGGCCAATGTGCTTTGATAGAATTCATCACCACAAGTGTTCTTGTCTGTCATGAACAAACCTAATAGTTTGTAAATTACAGTCTGGGAGAGAAGATTACTTTTGAAACATCTTTTCAAAGGAAAATTGTTCCATTAAAAGATATTTTTCTTATAAAGTAAACCTGGCTGCAAAAAAAAAATACTTTTTTATCTCTGTATTTGAAATAAAGTCAAAATATTTCACAATGAGAATCAGCTCAGTGCATGACTTCACTGAAAGTAGTTTTCATTTCCTCCTATCCTTTTGCTGCATGAGTGGGGGTTTCTTACTTGATACTGGTCATGTCCTGGAGATGGTCTTTCATGTGGAGACTGGGGGAAATCCATTAAAACAGATCTTGCACAAAGACAAGTCCATTGGTAGGGATGAAGTACCTATATGACAGCAGTCTTTAGCCAGGTATTTTAGCTTTCTGAATTTATTTTTTTTTTTAAATAAGATTTTTTTCTTAAATAATTCCAGTCCAGTTGAAACCTAGCATTTGAAATCCAGGTCTGATACCTTGCTGTTCCTTACCAGAACTTCAGTGCTTTTAAACTTGTTTTGAAGTTAGAAAGTTGTCTTAGAAATCTGCTGTTTTGTGAAATATTTTGACTGTCATATAAATCAACAAACCAACATACAAAATGCTGTAAAACAAAACACCCACCTTCTTTTAGCAAGTTCCTGAGGATTTCAAAGAGTGTAAAGCCCTGAGAGCACCTTGAGGATTTTCCTGGAGTTCATTGTAGTTGTTTAATGTGCATGGATGGTTTGTGCTTATGAGCTTCCTAGAGAAACTCAGATGTCAAGTCTCAATATTTTTCCCATTTCTGTCTGGTACAAGGGCTAGGTAAATTGTATAAATGCTGTTCCCTTCTTTCATGTTTTATCTTTTAAATGCACAGGCCTAACTCTGTCCTGTGTCAGGAAACTTCCTAATTTGCCTCTTCATTTTGCAGTACCGGGCTGCTAATATCTGTCATGTGTTTCTGGTCATCTAGGAGGGACTTTTCCATTTCAAATTAAACAGCTTCATGCGTCAGGAATAGAGCCACCAACTGACTGGGCAGCACTAATAATATTTACTGTCATAAACCTCTGAGATTTTGCCTACTCTGTCAGAATACTGTGACCTCTCTAAGAGGCTGATGGTGACTCTAGTTGGACTGATTTTCTGTGGTAGCCCTACAATGATCCCTCAGTCCAAGCACTGGAGCACTCTGGGGCTGATCAGAAGTTAGAGGATTTTGTAAAGGGCACTCTCCACATGACTGTGACACGGCCAGACTTGGTGTTCTGAGGGCTGGCAGGATGCTGCTTGCAGCAAATAGCTCGGGAGCTGCAGCTGGACATTCACCTCTGCAAGTTTTATGGAAGTCTTAGGATTGCCTTTGGATCCTGGGCTGCACTGATGGCACCTTCCCCTACAGAGTCATTAGGCTGACAATGATGGCAATTCCCCAGTGAACATGACAGAACCTGTTTGAAGATGCCGTGGGAAAGAACACAAAAACTCAGTGGATTACAGGGCCTGCAGTCATCATTGCAGTTTGCTGTTCTGATATGTTTAGATATTTTAGAGGATTGCTTTGTGTGAAGCATGAATTCCAACATGAATGTTCTTATACGTCTTTACATTATATATGGAATATATTGATGGATGGCTCAGTGACACATTGAGAGTTTGGTGGGAGTCTGGTCATGAATGGTATTGCCAGTTGAGCCTGAATTTAGCACAGGAATAAGGCATTGTACTTGACAGAGTGATTAATTACATCTGATAGGATTCAATAATGAGATGTCAGTTTCTCTGTATGTCCTCTTTGAAGTGATGTATCTACAGTGTCCACAGTATTTTTCAGTGGTCATTAGGTTATGTGTAGAAGTGGAAAGAGGTGCATGTATGTGAATGTTGTGTGAAAAAAGTCCTGAAGCAATTGATTGTATCATTAAAAATTACTTAATCATGCTAGTGAATGTTAATTGCATCAGTTGACAGAAAATAAAGGACTGTGTTCCCAAAAGACATTTTTAAGTTTAAGCTCAGAATAGCTAGAAAATAACTGCAATAATCATCTGTGTTCTTGCTCTTTTTTTTTTTTTTTTTGAAAGTAGCACTATTAATTAAATATAGAATCAAATACTTTAACTGACAGATAACTGATTAAAACAGAGGAGGGTATACATAATAATAACAACTAGTTTCCTAGTTTCAAATCTTGGCATCAACAATTCACAGTTGCTGTTACATCATATAAAACTGTTTGTGTTATTTTGGTGGGATTCTGGGGGAAAAATGTTTCAGCATTTCAGAATTCCAGAAAAAAGAAGTAAATTAATAATTTTAAGTATTGTACTCTGCATTAAAAAACCCATAAGCCACAAATGGACATTTGCACCATCAGATCATGCCTTGCTGTATGAATAATGAATGCTCTGAAAGAAATTTGCTCTGGATATTTTTTAACTATGTCTCTAATTTTGGTCTTGCTGCTGTAACTTTGTGTGTCTTATTTTAGCACCGTATTCCCTGAAGTCCAAATGGAGCATGGAGATTTAATGTCTCAGAAATGGGGTTCAAATTTATTTGTGCACTCATGGGCAGAACACAATATGTCAGGGAGTATATGAAAAGTAAGTTCTTTTTTTTAAAGTCTGGCTCCAGACTGGCAAAAAAATACCTGATGAATTTCTTTGGCTCTGTCTGATCTCTTCCACCTCTCTGCAGGGAGCATCATCAGCATGCTAGAGATTAGTTCTTCTGAAAAGAGATATTGTTGAGAAGAGTGAAATTCCTGTAAAGAGCTCTTAAGCACTGGTAGACTGGCAGTATTGTCTTTCTCCTACACCATTGTACCAGAAAACTTTTTGGCTTTAAATAGAAAGTTGAATCAAATCTCCAGTCCTGCTTCCTTACAGTGGAAGCTGGAGGAGATGCTCTAAATTGGTGTAAGAGCTTGTGCCAAGTAAGAGATGATATCTCACTCCTTCTGCACTTCTGCCTGTGTGGCCCTCTGACCCCTCAGGGAACTGCTGCAGCTCCCTAAGCTGCAGGGAGGTGACACAAGTGGAAAGTGTGAGCAGTGTGCTGCTGTGTCACTGGGTTGGAGTAGATAGACTGCAGTCGATACAGCAGGGAGGTGACACAAGTGGAAGGTGTGAGCAGTGTGCTGCTGTGTCACTGGGTTGGAGTAGATAGACTGCAGTCGATACAGCTGCACCATGGGGTGTGCAAAGAGGCAGCGCTGCAGAGCCGGGCACCGAGCAGGATGGAGGGACATGAGCAGGGCAAGCAGACACTTGGTGTGCAGTGATGCCTCAGGGTCAGCTTCACTGTCCTCTGAAGTGTTTTTAAAGCCTGAGTACCAGGGTTGCTCTCTCTGGTGTTAGAACTTGTTAGGAACAAAAGACAGCTTTTGTTAGAGGAGAGGATATTGCTAAGCAACTGGTAGCACAGTCACAATTTGGCTTTATTTTTTGTGTGAGAGTTTTGTATTTTTTAGCCAGCCTCTCCTACCCCCAAATCTGTGTTCTTTGTTCTGAATTCCATACCTGAAGCTGCCTGGCAGTCAGGTCTGTTTGGAAGGTTTTCTGCAAAAGCTTTGTGTGATGTAAGATACTTCCTGTTCTTTCCAAGCCCATAAGGCTAATACATTTATTCTAGCATTGGTAGTTCTCATAGGCAGATTAATGCTATTTTGGGAGATGCAAATGTCCATAGGAATTAAGGCAGTTATAAGGCAGAGATTGTAACTCTGGCTTCAGAAGGGTGTTTCTCCTCTTGTTTCTAGCATTTTTGTGATCTAAATGAGACAGGTGATTCCCACGTCTCAACAGACCTCATCTCCTGATACAATCACACAGCTGGCCATAGGTTCTTAGAGTGTAATATTCAGAATTTGTGGAGATCCTCACAAGCATTTAAATGGGGTGATAATGTGAAGGGCATTATAGAGCAACAGTATGGATTTTGAAATTTACCCTTTAAAATTCATATACATGTTTGCTGCTGAGTGTTCTTCTTGCCTATTGGAGGATGGATATGTGGCTACTGAATGAAAGGCTGGGTTTGTTCTCAATTCCTTGACTTCAGTGGAGTTGCTCCTGATCTACACTGGTGTATCTTCAGTACAAATCAGGTAGTTATTCTACTCCTGGAGTCACTTGTGACCTACTTCTGTCACAGCATTTGAGATTCCTACGCAGGCAAGAATTCTGTCTATATATAGACATTTTAGAAGAGTTACTGGATATTTGTTTCTCACTGCAGACAACAGTGATTCATATATGTGTTATGTAACTTTTGGGGGTATTTTTCTTCCTTTTCTTTTAGTAATGCAGTAATTTGAATGCCAACAGTGCCAAGACACCTAATTTTTTTTTTACTGTATTTGACAGAGATTTTTCTCTAGAGTTTTTAATGGTTCATGTATTTTAGATTTTTTTTCAGTATTATTTGTTCTTGGTATTGTCTTCCCTTTTTACCACCTAAAGGATATACTTTAACTCTCACACTGCAGAATTTCTAGTGTTAATGGAAATCAGGTTTTTTATAGTACTATGTTTATGTAGTTCCCTTATTCCCAATCATGTTGGCTTGATTCTAGAGGACAGAATAATACTAACTGTGATTTTTTTCCCCCTCCTGTTAAGTTTTTAATCCTCTATGGCTTTGAAAGTGTGGATGTCTCTGAGATGCAGGAAAAAATGTGTAGGCAGATGCATGGTTTAATGACCTCATAGACTTGCAGAAGTCACTGTGCAAAGTATGTGAACTCCCTGGTGCTGGCAGGCTGATGAGATGAACTTTAATTGCAAGAAAAACAAGGGAAAGATGGGTCCTGCTTAGGTTTGTGTGAAGGTAGTAATGTTGAAAAAAGGTGTCAATTATATTAGATTTTAGGGCTCTCATTTTCAAAAGATTACTCACAGAGTTCTGATGTTATTTCAGAGCAATAGTTTGTGGAAGGTAAGAGTTCCATAGCAAATCTATCTAAACAGGCGTGGATTGAAGGGGCTGCTAAAACAAGACAGTATGAAACTGGTGTATTTGCAAATTCTTTGGTCTGTTCTTAACTTTCTGAGAGATTAAGAAAATCTCCAGAAATAAATGAATGAGAAAAATAATTGTGCAAAGAGGTGGAATTTGAACACTCTGAAAAAAATAGAAAGTGAATTAATTGGGCTATTACTTTATCAAAAAGAAAAGTACCAGGAAAAAGGAAGCAGCAACTAATTTGGTTTTGGTGTGACTGTAGCAAATGTCCAAAGGAAAAGCCCAGAACAGGAAATAAATTCTGTACATGGGGAGAAATATGATGCAGTGGGGATAAATGAAGCACAGTGAAATAAGGAAGTGAAGTTAAGGTGTTGAAACACCAAGGTAAAGTATGAAGAAAGTAAGAATTTGGAGAATAGATGGCAAAATAACATCTGGCCATGTTCTCAAACAGCTGTGGAACTGCAGAGTGACTGCAGGTATCTTGTGGCTTCTGTGATGTGTCTTCAGCAGCACAGAAGGGCAACGTGTTAAACTGAACTGAAACTTTAATTATGCTATAGGAGTGGCAGGAGGTCAATAATATTTGTAATATGAACACTTGTGACAAATCAATTGTATAATGAAAGCAATTATAACATCATTAGAAGTCTGATAAACCAATAACTCTGTGATAATTACTTTTCAGTTACAAGAAATAATTTACCACTGGAGATGCTGAAAAACAATATATGAACCTTAATAGCTGTAGTCACATCTGAGGCCTATGTGCCATTTAATAGCAAGTTTGAATCCCACCATTCATTTGAACATGGTAGATTTTTGACAAGCAAGGCCTGTATTTGGAAAGGTACTTACACATATGTATGAGTCTTTGGGTCCATTAAAAACTTGAGAAATATAAATTGCTGGTCTCATTGAATAGCAGGATGATGTGGGTTGTTCTGATTTTTGAGTTGGCTTTTTTGTCAGATCAGCATGTGCAGTAGGGTGAGGGGATTGTGAGCAAGTGCTTGAGAGTGGAGGATGAGAGTGATAGTTTGCTTTTCTGAGAGCAATTAGCAAGGGCACATGATTATAACCAACATGAAATTGTACCACATTTCAGTTCTGAAAAGTGACTTACAGCTGTAACTAACTTTTGAGATGCATGCCTCACTTTCCCTTATTTAACTTCTGTAGCTGAACAAACTGATTCCTTGAAACTGTGCCTGTGAAACAAATACTGGATTATGCTCTGAAACTAATAGAACCACAGAATGGTTTGGGTTGGAAGATCATCCAGTTCCAAGCCACTGCTATGGCCAGGGACACCTTCTGCTGTCCCAGGTTGCTCCAAGCCCCATCCAACCTGGCTTTGGACACTTCCAGGGATGGGGCAGCCTCAACTTCTCCAGGCAGCCTGTGGCAGTGAATATGATGTGATTATTATTTATGAAACTGTCCTGTTTGAATAAAGGACAATCCTTACTTTTCAGAACAGTTTTTATTCCAGGGTTTCGATCATGATAAGAAAAATTTTTAGTCCTACAAATTTAGGTGGGGCAGTTTCTTTATCTCTTCCACAACCAATCCTCCTTCCAGGGAGCTATCTTCTGTTCATGGGCCATTGAGTGTTGCTGCAGGACTGATAAAATTCCATCACCCCTTGGGAGATGCTCCACCCAGGGGGAGGAGCCAAGCATTTTTACCTGGATATAATCTGAGATCTGGAACACCACAGCAGCCTTTTCCCACTGGATTTCCAGAAGAGCAGCTTTCTTCTCCACTGGATTCCCAGAGGAAAACCAGGCCCATCTACACCACCCCTGGACCTTCAACACCCTTCTACAGGATCACTGCTGCAACAGAACCACACCTGTCACTGCAGGAGGGCTGCAGCCACCATTTTATTGGACTGCTACCAACACCCTGGCCCTCAGGGTGTCAGGTCCTATTCTGTCAGTAGGTTTTGGGGTTTTTTGTACTATTGCATTTGTAGTTTAATTTTCCTAGTAAAGAGCTGTTACTCTTATTGCCATATCTTTGCCTGAGAGCTCCTTAATTTCAAAATTATAATAATTCTGAGGGAAGGCAGTTACATTTTCCATTTTAAGGGAGGCTCCTGCATTCCTTAGCAGACACCTGTCTTTTTCAAACCAAGACATGGCCCTTGGTCTCAAGGCCCTTGTTACACCCAGGAAGAAGGTACTGTTCCATAGATGTGCTTGTGTGTTGAGATGAGTGCACACATGCACACACACATACAGAGTAGCCATTGGAAATGAAAAATGTTAAAGGGCTGAAGTTCCCCTCTAAGAAGAACAAGCAAGGTTGAAACACTTCAGAGCTCCTACTGGTATCCTGTGACACAGGGATTCAGAAAGATTGTTTCTCCCAGTGTTAAGTGTGCCAAGATATTTTGCTTGTGTTTATGGTTAGAAGTATTAAAGTGCAAGCTGCTCTAGCTGGTATTTGTTGTTGTACGTTTATGGCACACCCTATTTCTTGCCTTTTCCTCTGTCTCATCTCCAGATTTCATTGTTATTTTTTCCCATTGGGTAGCTAATTGTAAGAGGTAAATTATTAAAAGCCTGTAGAGCCTATAAGAACCCATTAAAAGCCTTGCTCCCTGGTGAGGATTTTCTGCTACAACTTTCAACTGAGATTTGTCACTTAATCAGCTTTTAATTTGATTTGCATGTGATATGTGTTTCTTTTCATTTCAAGATCTCAGTCAACATTTCAGTAAGTACAAGGTCTAATTTATCCACATGAAATGCTAACTACATCAAGCAATTTTATTTTTAATATGAACTTTTAATTTCATCAAGTTAGTTGAGATGCATTTCCCTTAGATACATCCTGGTTGGCATTAATTATTTTAACATACTTTAATTCTTTGTTTATGAAGATGTAACTAGATTGCAGTTTATTCGTGTAAACTATTTTGTAGAGTGGAAAATAATAAAGTTAAGTTTTCTGGAAATAATTCCTTTTTCAGTCTGTTTTCAAACTGATTCAGTTTGAGGGTATGGGTATGTTGTTGGTTTCTTTTTTCTTTGGTGTTTTTGGGGGGTTTTTTGTTTTGTTCACTTGTTTGTTTTGGGTTTGTTTTTTTCTTTCTTTTTATTGCATCTTCTGTCACTGAATCAAATGTCCTGCTAAAGGTGCTAGCACTGTCACTCTTGGAATAGAGTATTTAGTATTATGTGGGATTGGGATTAGCAAAGGGCATAAATGGGACTTTTTTTGTGAATAGTAAAAATTTTTGGTTTTTTACAGGTGGTGGAAAATTGTTCACAGGAGTTGCAGGCCACTGTTGGAACATTTATGACTGAGGTAAGAGCCTTGTCTCTCCTTCCTTTTTGGTACTGTAGATGTGATATGTTTGTTTAGACAAAAATGTATGTGTGGTTTCCTTGTGGTAGTACTAAACTGAGAGATGTTTACTTTCTTCCCCCAAGTTCTGTGACCACAGGTTTGAAAAAGATAAACTTAATTCCCAGATATTTATCCTCTCTTATAGCACTGAATAAACGGAACTAAAAATTTGCATATAGCTTCTGGTTATCCAAAATATTTCTGTCCCCCTGAGGCCTCCTACCCACCCCAAAAATGTATGTTTATGAGTTTTGCTTGCCTCCTCTGAAACTAGTAAGAAATGGTTTTATGTCTCTGTGTCCTGGGGTGATGTTATGGAACTGTATCCCCTATCATCTTCTTTATGCCCAGATGTGAGTCCTCTAAGCTCAAAGGGGAAGGAAGGTGGTGGAATTCTTTTGCAGCCCTATGTTCAAAACCAAGCTGTGATTGTAGACTGTGGTATTCAACAAAGACTGTGGTTTTTCTTTTAGAGGAGACACCCTTTTCAGAATGTTTCCTCCTAATTTGTTTCAAAACTGAGACTCTCTGATATGACATGACTTTTTAGATTAAGCAGTGCATTAAAACTGTTCTGAATTTTTGAGTGTAAAGCACTACTTGGATAAAAAATTAGGTAGAGAACCTTAGTGAAAAGTGGTGAACTGTGTAAAGCAGTAGCCAGATTTTGAAGGCACTTCAGCCAGTGGAAGATTCGAATCTGCTTGGTTGGCATAAATAAGTCAGTGGAAAGAGAGCCTGGATGCTCTGACAAGGTAGACGGGAGACTTGCTCATCCTCTAATGCAGACAAATCTCAGCTTTATTGATTAACAGAATTACTTTTATAATCACAGTAATAAGGCTCATGCATATTGCAAAACTAAAGCTCACTATTGGTCAGCTATAAAAGTCAGTTACACCTATTCTCAAGATGTTTGTGGCTTCTTTTTTACCTCCTGTTATCACATAATTTACAAAACAACTTCTTGCTCAAAGAAACCATGGCCTTGAATTAGGCAGCTGCTGTTTTCTTAGATGCTCTTTCTCACGTTACTTTTCCCATGGACTGTGTCTCAGTAAAAAAAAATTGTCCACAATGCTCCTTAGAATGCTCTCAGGAAAAACTGTCTCTTGGAGGCTCATGGGTCAGCTGCACATTTGAACCATTTCACATTGGCTTCCTTGTAACATTTTTAAGGAACCCAAAGCTGTGATGCCACTGTGCTTTGTGTTAGTTGAAAGGGAAGGTGAGTCCCGTTTGTTTCAGATGTGAATAGTACTTTGACAGAAAGTGGTGTAAACACAGACCTTTCAGTGTGAAATTTGGTATCAGCTCATACTCAGAAAGTCTTTCCTGTGTGTAATGGTTGTTTCTCTTCACTGTGGTTTGTTTCCAAGACGTTCATTTCCCCATAGAGTTGATTGTAACTGTGGCCACTTAGGCTAATGTCCAACAGTAGAAGGAAACATTGAGATTTTGAGATTTCCCTACCAGCTAGAGGAGATCTGTTTTGCTTAGGATGCCTTTCCTGAACTGTATTTATGGCTAAGGATCAGCTCACAGCAGAGGGTTGCTGCACATCCTCCCATGCATCCTGTGGTAGCACACAGTGCTGGAAATGGTGAGGAACAAGTTGCCATACACTGTGTACCATGTGCTTTCTCCCTCTGAGATGATTTTTTCACAACTTTTATCCTACCAGAGGTTTAAAGTCAACTTTGGCACCAGTTCTTTATTATCTAATTTCTGATATTTTTTCTGTTACAATGTTAATGTGGGCACCTGAGATTCTATAAGCTGAAGCTGGTGATAGCAATGCAATTTTATATAGTATTAGCTCAAATACTTATCACAGTAATATGGTTCTGTGTTTTGATTTTATTCCTAGTCCATCTTTCAGCCCCTCTTTTGAATGACTGCAGACTGATTTACTATTTTCTCCCACTGCTATTGGATTTCAAAGGACACCACAGCAGGGAAAACTACTGTGAAAATAAAACATTTGTGTTTTGAATTAAATGAAAATGATAGGAAATGTGAGGCTTTTAGATTAAGGATACATAATTAAGACTGTATGGACTTTTTTGTATTCATTTAAGTTCTGTGTCCAGTATGTGTGAAGTGACTGAGTTAACCACATGTCCTTTCCCCCCTCTCCCCTGATAGAACACCCTCTCTTCAGTGCTTCTAATCCTGAGGTCTTAGGCATTTATTTGGTTGGAACTGAAGCAGCCCCTACTACTTCTGAATTATTTTTTAATTTTTTTAAATGACAGGAGCTTTTTTAGAAATGGTTCTAAAACATTAATTTTGTTCTATTTCTTCATCCTTTTTGAAAATTTACTTCATTTAAACATGAGTAAGAAGTGAGAGTTTTCTGGCTTCAAAACCCTTTTCCATTCATTTTCTGTTCAAGAGAAACATTATGTGGGCCTGAATTAAGGGCAGGACAAACTTTGAAATGAGAGGCCAAACATGAAGCTTAAATAGAGCAACAGAATGGAGTGTAGGCTCTAAAGCATCTCCAGAAGTCATTACATCTAATTCTGTACTCACATGCAAGCCAGTTGACAATGTTGCTCAGTAAAGTCACTGTTCAGCTTGAAGATTTATATTTCTTTGGTTTTGTGGCTTTGTTGTTTTTGTATTTCTCTTCATTTTTTTGACATGGAATTTGTTATAAATAAAATTGTTTGGGTACAAGAATTACACTTTACTCAGGGAAACCTACCCATTTTTGGAACCAAAGAATTTATCATCCAGCTTTTGTCACAATACTCAAGTACAGCCTAAGAGAGCTGTGCTATCCTATTTGCTATCCTGACCAAGGGACAGCCAGCCCTTTGTTTGGGGTTTGGCTCCTTTTTCATCACCCATAGAGTCTGAAGAGTACTGAGCAATCTCTAAGTTGGTACATTCTAATCAGACATCAGCATCCAGATTTCTTACCAGGACATCTCACCCATTTTTCTCACTCCCATCTAGTTCACGTGGAGCTATTTCATCCAGTTGCTATAGTAACCACTTCCTGCTCCATTGAATTTTTATTATATAAAGTGTACTATTAAATACTTGATAATGGTGTATTTCAGGACCTAAAGTTAGGTGATGTAATTTATGTAAGTGTTAGAGAATAATTCTAGATGATATTTACTCACACTGTCCTCTGTTCAAACAATGCTTCATGACATTAGATAAAGGACTCCCAGTATCCTGCAGTTTTTACTGGAAGCTGATGGCTGGTTAGGAAGGGCCACTGTGGGAGATGTGCACAATCAGTATGGACAACAGAAGGGAATCTACTGTTGCTATTACTCATCCTCACTGTCTACTGTACACTTCCAATTTCCCTAGTAATCATCACATGGTTTCCTTCTTTTCTGGGTGGTTTAGAATTACACAGTGGTTTGTATTGTGCTCCTCAAAGAAAATGTAACCAGGGAGGTACAGAATCCAGGTGTGGAGTTCAAGGAGAATGGCAGAAGATGATGTGACCAACATTCTGTTTAAAGGCTTAAAGCACATAAAACTGCTTTGGTTGCTATGCTGTAATTAATAGAAGGTAGCCAAAGGACACTCTCTTAGACAAACTGATTCAGGGTGATGTAACTGGACAATCTCAGTTTTAAAAATGTCAGTTTGTTACCACAGTTAGGGTCAATAGGATCTGTCTTTAGCACTTCCAGAAATCATGTCTGTCAGCATTATTCAATGCAGTAAATTTGTCTGGCTAATGTCAAGGCAACAATTTTGTTTATCTAGGACAAGTTGCTGGTTAGAATTTTTTTTCTGGCTCCAAGTCATCTGGATGAGTGATCTAGTCTTGCATGTAAAAATAATGATTTTTTATTAGTAGCAGATCTCACAGTTAGCCTTTATGCTACTTAGTTTTGTTGCCATATTTGCAGTAAACTCTACAAAATCAAAATACTTTTGAGGCAGAAGAAATGCTGCAGCTAATCTGAATGCAGACTTTCTTCATGTCTTGAGCTATGAATTGCAGAAATTAAGTCCTTGCCATGGGTAGACAGAGACACGATTAGTTACACCAGTGTAAGTAAAGAAGAAACAACTTTAAATGTATATGAATAAAAGAATCCACTTTAAATGTGTATGAATAAAGAAACCAGCAGCAAAATTCTTAGCTAAAAAGTTTTGATCTTGCCAGTGCTTTTAATATGGCAGCATAAGACTTCTTGCCTGGTTAACATTATCATGTGTGTACAGAAATCTTGACCCAAGATCTGGAGAATGAATTATTCAGCACTGAGGAGAAGCAGCAAAAAAGAAAGTTCAGCCAAAGTTCAGCAACCTGTTAAGAAGAAAAGTCTAGATAGGAGTTGTGTTTGTGTCCTGCTCTGTGACCTTGGACAAGTAACTTCGTCTCCAACTTTGTCCATTTTTTCTCCTACCATTTGCTCGTCTTGGCTATTTAACCCATAATCTCTCTGAAGCAAGGATTGTGTCTTGCCACAGGAGCCCTGATCTTAGTTGTGGCTTTGGCATATGACTGCAAAGCAGGGAAGAACTGGCACAGTTTGGAAGCTGAGAGAAATCAATAGAATAGCTGCAGCAGTGGTTTGCCCTTTATCCTGGCAGTAGTACATGTGCGTGCCTAACACTGACATGGGGAAATGAAGGCCAGTTGTGCTTGTAACATTAATGCACTTCCTAAAATTCTAATAATGTATTTCTTTTAAAGAGTCATTCTGGCAGCCTGATAAAGCTCCATTTAGCTTTAATGATCAGTTTGATGTTTTCTGAGCAAGACTTGTTGGTTGCTTCAAGAAGACTGAAGTTGTGTTAGACTGGAATAAATTAGGGAATTGAAGTGCAGGGGGACAGAACAGGGTGTTGGAGGTTGCTTTTTCCAAGGTCCTTGCAGATTTAGGAGATTTGCACCATTCTCTTTCTGTAGAGTTTTTTCATACCTTCTTTTTGCATATCATCTCTGTTGTCCTATTAAAATTTTGAGCTCCTTGTGCACTTTTCCTGTTGAATCCTTTGCACAGCACAACTGTCCCATGCTAATTTCTGTTAGTATTCTCCACATTCCAGTGTCTCAGAAGAATGCAACTGTTAAATATATATTGGGAATAAACTGTTTCATATTCACAATTTAGGGTTTCATTCAGAAAAACAACAAAAAATCTTATGCATGTTACATTTATACAAAATAGGGATTGGTTCCAGCCAGACCCCTTCAGAAGAAATCAACTAAATCATATTAAAATCTTTGTCAAATCCTGACCAAACAAAACCCAACAAAACTAAGCAGATGTAACTCCTCAGAATATCTCTGTGGAATATCTCTGTGGAATTCTCCTCAGAATATCTCTGTCTCCTGTGTGGAAAGCTACCTTTCAGGTGATGCTTTAACCTTGGCTCTTTGTATATAAACTGTAACCAAGTTGGGGTGTAGATCTCTTTTCCCCTCCTTTTAGGAGCATAACAAAGCACACCAACCATGTTGTGACCCAAACTCTTTCACTCCCACTGTGTTTCTGTTGTAGCTTTTGCTTGTGCAAATGTTTATACACATGAACTTTTTAGAACTTCTTATTCTGAACTTCACTCAAGGGAAAACACAGAATAATTAGTCATCATTTTAGGATAGAGAGCACTGCATGAAAATACATTTTCTGAGAGCGGAACTTGGTAACAAAACCAGCAAACTGGAAATCCAGTTCATATGTTTTCCTGAGGAATCCCTGTAATTTTGTGAGAAGGCTAAAATCCTCATTTTCCTGTTAGCTTAGCTCTTAATGGAGTAGCTGTGTATGTTTCTGTGGAGTTGGGAACACATTTGGGAGAAGCCTGACTACTTTTATCTACAAATCTTACATTTAAATATGTATCATTCAAGTCAGAAACAGAGATAAATTCAAATATCTGCAGTACACTAGTCCAGTCCTTTCCATATTCCCCACAGAAACAAGTTTCTTTTGCAGCAGTTTCCTGCCATTTCTATAGATCTATTAGGCTGATATGTCCCTGAGTGAAGAAAATTTATTGGAGTAATTTTTTCATATACACTTAATACCAAAATACCAATTCCTATTGCAGAATGAAGTCTTAGTTCATTCTTTTTGTGCATTGCTTCTTGCCAGCTGTGCCAGAAGATAACTTTATCTTAGCTGTTTGTCCATACAGTTAATGTTATTTTCAGTGTTCGGAAAATACAGCCAGAGAAGTGAAAACGTAGAAAAAGGTCACTTTATGTCCTTATAAGATGCTATTGACTTCAAATTTCATTTGTTTAAGGGTGTTTATTTGGGTTAATCTTAATACTTTAAAAAGATGGATGTATTGGGTGAGGAAAGAATTAGAACCTGTTAAAAATCTAAACCAGAATGTATTTCTGTGTTCAGTCACCTGGTACTATGGACTGCTGTTTCTAAATTGTTCTTCTTGTCCCCTTCTACTAATATCTACAGACATGTTTGTAAAGCTTATTAGTAGAAAGGGAAATTGGAGGTTTTCCTTTCAAAACTGCTGCATCGGAGTGCGGGGGGTTGGACAATTTGATTTCCATGTGGGTTTGGCAATCACTGTGATTGGCAATCACTGTAATTGTCTGCAAACAGTTGTTTAGGAGAGAGCTACGTTTTCATGTGGTGTGGAAGGTGGGTGGAGTGGCATTTCCAAGGCTATTTTCAGTGAAAAAACTGCCCATAGGACACCAGAATCCTGCGAGGTGTCAGCACTGTTCCTTCAGGCTCACCAACCTGCCTTGTAATTGCTTGTTTTCAGTTTGTGACATCTACCCCAGGATCTAAACTGAGCTAATGCTGAATAAAAAGCACAGAACTCCTCATGATGCTTACTCCCTTTTGGCTTGAGAAATTAATTTTTCAGTATCAGTATTCTTAAATTACTTTCGGAAACATTTTATACAATTCAGTTACATTATTTAGATTGTCACTGTTTGTTGCCTGGGAAGAACTGTTTCCAGTTATTCTCACAAAATAATCTGTCTGTTTAGCTTGACTGGAATGTGAAGGTTAGGACTTCACATCCAAGTGGAAGTAGGAATTTTAAACTAAATTGTCCACTTACATATGAGGAAAATGTAGGCAGAGTGGAGATCAGGCTCTATTCTGCTTAGCATGTGCTAATGTAGTCTTCTCAGTGTAATCTTTTACCTTGCCTAAATAAACTTTTAAATGCATGTTTCTCTCAAGGTGCTCATAGAAGTTTATGTTAGTCTGCATTGTGCAGCAATTCCCAGAAAAATAATACCAGAAGAAGTCACTGAGAATTGTGTTGCCATAAAAGCCAGAATCACTTAATTCCCTTTACAATTTAAAACATTGCATAAGACTCTCCAGGGTAGAAATAACATCTCCAGCCAGCCTGATTTGAGTTACTGAAAGTAGCAACACCAAAAAAACAATTGCCTTCTATAATTTAAAATTGAATGTATACCTTATTACCAGAGTAGGAGGGATGCATTTCACTGTAGTTCTCATGGTGGTGTCCATCAGGAGGAAAAGAAAGAAAAAAAAAAAGGCCTTACCCAATCCTAGAATATCCTGAGTCACAAACATCTGGTATTGAAAAACAGAATTTGGTGAAAATTCACTTGAAACAGTTAAACTAAAAGCGGTCATTATGAAGGGTGAGTGTGTGATGCAGCTTTTCAAAATTAGTCTTTTAAAATCCTGCCTGTTTTGACATTCTGATCTGACTTCGTGGCTTCTTTGTCTCTGTGAATGGCTCCAATTGTCTTTTGCTAACATGAAAATATAAATCAGCTAAAACTTACATGAATTAAGACAAGGTTCTGCCACCCATGGTGTGTGTGTGGGTGGGTTTGTGCTTATGCAGAGGCAGCCGTGCTTCACACTGCTGGGTGGAGGGTGTCTGAGGTGGAGCAGGCAGGGCAGGGCTGGGGACTCTGTTGCACACCTGGTCAGAAACCTGCAGTGCAGGGAGAAGCAGAGGCTGTAGAGTGTCACAGACATTCTTCTTGGAAAATCCTTTCTTAGGATTTTTCCCTGCTGGAGCTCAGAGGCTCAGCAACAAATGTAAACAATTATTATCTGCTGCTGTGGAATGCAACAGTTCCACCCGTGATTGGTCCCCTGTAGATGTTTGGACCTACTGACCACTCACGGTGGAGCTGCTCTCGCTCTCTGCTGAGACACAGAGCCTTGTTTTTTGATATTCCTTCTATCTCTCTCTCTAGCTTAGCCAGCTTCTGAAGAAGCTCCTTTCCTTTCTATAACTATGTAGTATAGTTATAATGCTGTATATATATCATAACATAATAAATCAAGCCTTCTGATAATGGATTCAAGATCCTGTCTCATCCATCCTCTAATAAACCCCTGTGAACGCCGGCAACAGGAGAGGATGCACCCTGCAGTGCTCCAGGTTCCAGGCACTAGGGTAGCACCTCTGAACAGTTTCATAAAATCCCAAATGCTGTTACAGGTGCAAGTCCATCAGCATTTACAGTGTCAAAGTCTCCTTGATGTGAATGAGTTCAGCTCATGGGTAAAAGCTGGTGTCAAGGGATCAGAGAGGAATGGATGCTGTTATACAGCAGCACTCTCTGTCACAGAGAATGGAGGGCAGGATCCACCTGCATTGCTTTGTGACCCTTGTGGAGGTGTCCACAGGCAGCCCCGATGGATCCAGCAGTTACAGTGTAAATTGCTGCCTCAGATCCTGCTGTGCTGCTGCACCCTTGTGCACAGGGGTGCTGCTCCCCCTGCAGTGGCTGGAGGTGGGAGTTGCATTCCAGCCTGGATTCCTCAGGATCCTGTGAGCTCTCAGGCCCTTCAGCAGTAGCTCAGACCCACCCACATGTTTTCTTTAACCAGCATTTCTATCGGGCTCTAGTTTGAGCAGAGAAGTGGAGCAGCAGCAGTTAAAATTTCCACAAGGGTTTGGTTGTGTTGTTGTTGTTGTGCAAGAGTGGCAAACCTTCAATTAATTTACCATCCTAATTCGTCTGAATTAATCCACAGTGCAACTCCCTTAGCTTCAGCTGACCCTGTGACATCATTAAAATTATAGAAGGTATTGATATTTCCCTAATGCAGCCAAGAGTTTGTAAATGGAGTCACACTAATTCGTATATAATGAAGCTAAAATCTATATATACCTTGCTTTCTCTTTTGTAATATATTCTCTTAAATAAATCAGGGACTATGTTACCCTGGAGTACTGGGTTTCTATTGGTATCAAACTCACTCATTTGCAACGAGATGTTAAGTGCAGTTTATGTAGATAAGGAGAAAAGCATAGGATCTTGAGCAGAGCTTAGAAACCAGTAATGTTTTAATGACAAATTAAAAAGTTAATGCATTGACCTGTTTGGAGTAGGCAAAAATGTAAAATTATCTTTCTCAAATTAGAATGAGTTTTCTGTTTACCCATAGCTGCAAAGGTTGTACAAGGGTGAGCTGTTTATGTAGAATTTTGGAAGGGTTTGGGAAATGTTGTTCCTTCCTAAAGGAAAATCTTATGTGCTCCCTACTGAGAACACATTCACCTTTGTCTGTCCTGTGCTGAAAAGCAAGATAACCTGGTATATGCTTGAATCTGTACTTCCTTACCTTTGTCTGCATTATTTTTCTCTTCAGTAAATACTCTTCCAGGAGGGTTGCATTAATGTTCTCAGTGGTTTTCAGTTTTATTTGTGGTAGGATGGTTTTTTTTTGTTTTAAATTCTCCTTTCTTTTAAAAAAGTTTACTGAATTGATAATTGAACTTTGATCAGTGCTGCTCAACTTGTGTACCTTGAAAACTGCTCCTTCTTTTCCAGGAGTGCTGGTTGGGCTGGTGAAAGGTGCTGCTTCTAGGTAAGACACTTTGCCCGTGTTTATTATAGCTGTTACAAAATATACTGCAGCAAAATATTTTTGGTGCTGTTGCTACTAGAATTAGTTTACAAAACCAGCCACGTAATTTGCTGTTGTTTTTTCAATTACTATCTTTTTCAGAAAGAATCTGGCATACTATAGCCTGAATCCTATATCAAGATTCTAAATGGTAAATCTGTATCAGTTTCAGTGAGTTAATGAAAAATTAGTGAGTCACCTGAAAGGTGTTTCAAGCTATGTTCATTACACTGAGCATCCTTTTGGTTTGGTGATTAATTTCCTGACAGCATCCTTCAGGTCTGTCTTTCTTTGTAAGTATCTGCCAGAGACTGAGACTGCTTGCAGATCTGGAGCAAAGTAGACTGTTTCAAAGAGATGTAAGAAACAACTTCTGAAATGTGTGTTTCCAGAATAACAGCAGAGTTGAGTATTTTTTTCCTTGACCTTGCAGACCTTGGTGCTAGCGTAGCTGTGTAGGGTTGAATGCAGCAAAAGCAGGAGAAATAGTAAATGGGATTTTGCCTGAGGCAAGCAGTCTTGTCCAAAGGATCTGAGGGCATGCTCGGTCACTTTAGGTGGTGATACCAGTGAAAATAGAGATTAGTGGATCTCCACTAACTGCGGTATAGAGGATGTTGCTTTTGAGCTGTCACAGCCTCAGACAGTTCTTTTCCAGAATCTGTGAATTAGCCTTAAAACTCTGTTTGACTAATCCAATTCTGAGATGAGAATATTTTTTTTTTCTATTTTCACCCCATCCAGAAATCTGGATGAGTGAAATCCCTCACCCTAATCATGGAATTGAAGGAGAAGTATCAGGGAACAAGGCAACCTTCCTGCTCTGGGTTTGACTCTAGGCTAACTATAGGTGAATCCTGTATGTCCTTCTGTGCTAAAAGCAAGTAGGTAAACTCCTGACTTTCAGTGTCAAGGATGTAGCACCTCTGTTTGCCAGAAATGCAGATTCTTTCTTGCCCCCTTTCATCTGGAGGCAGTAGAAGCAGCTGTCTTTGCAGTAGCAGAGGTAGCATTTTCAATACCAGATGTTTGTGACTCAGGATATTCTAGGATTGGGTAAGGCTTTTTTTTTTTCTTTCTTTTCCTCCTGATGGACACCACCATTAGTAGCATTGCTTCTAATGTAAGTCTTACTACTTACTCATTTTCTTCTTGGCATCTGAAGGAGGATGTTAGGTTGTTTACTGCTTGTCACAGCCCCATTCCTGGCTTTGCTGAAAATGTTCTCAGGGTGCTTCTTCAGCACAGCTTGTTCTGTAGTTTGAGGTTTGCCCATTCTTTCAGGGAATGTGGAAAGCCTTTTATTCTGAGTAATAGTTTCTTGCACAACATACCCTAAAAATGGCAAGAGCAGCCTACCAGTCTGGAGAAAGACTAGGGTATTGAGGAAGGAAAATAGAAGTCTGCTGGCAGGATTATCCTTCATTAATTCTACTTGAAATTGAGAGAGAGGAAACGTTGAGCAAAGACCTGTCTTCCTTTCTTCCTTCCCTTAACTGCTTCTGTCCAAATAATGAAAAAGAAACTATTCTTTTGCTTTCTTTTTCACTTCTACTGTTGTTTACTGAAAAAAAAAAAACCAACCCTCAGTTCCATATGAAGCCTGCACATATATTTCCATCATATTTATCTGAGATTCTCCCCTCAGCTGGCAATGTTACTTTGGTGGAAAATCAAGACTGCTGTTCTTCCTGCCAATCTATAAATACTATGTAACAATTTGGCATAGATATTTAGATTTCAGATATATTTCTCTGAATACATTGCTAGTCCAGACTGTTTCTTGGTTTCTTCCTGTTATTGTAGGTGACATATTTGTCCCCAAAAGCTGTGTTCCAAACTTCCGTGATTCCATTTGGTTTTTTGTGAATGCCTGTTTTATTTATGGAAACAGAATCAAAGCCTTCAATGGCTAATGCTGAATGAAGTTTCATTGTGCATATAAAGAATGGTGAAAAAACTTTTTACAAAATAAAAAAGAAGAAAATTGTTTTGTTGGATCATAAGCTCATCATATAACTCAGTTTGGAAATGGTTTCTGGACGGCTCTGGTCCAACCTTCTGCTGAAAGTGGTATGGAGACTGCAGAACCTCTCTGGGTAACCTCTTGCCATGCCTGGCTGGATGTGTGGGAAGTCTTAAACTCTCTTTTCCATCTCCAGTGTACTGTGTGATATAATAAATAACCTCCCTCTTGTTGCTTGTTTTTGCAAGTAATCCTGGGGATGTGTCCTGGAAATATGATGCCATGTTTGTTCTGACTTGGGGGGCTGGTGATGCCAACAGCATAGGGTGGGCTCACTCAGTGTTTACAGCTGGTTCTCACTGCCACAAAGTAGGTGACTGTGAAAACCCATCTGGTGTTGTGGTTAGGAGTAGTTGTCCTGATTTTCTTCTGGAAAGTTCACATAAATTTATGAGTGTGTCTTAGAAATTATATCAGTGAACTGTCCCAGTTTGGAAATAGGGAAATATTTCACTACTGATCATTTTGTTCTGTAGCTAGCAACATGAGGATGCAGTGGAAAAAGAACTCTAGATTGGTTTTGCTATCAGTATAGGGTTGGAAGGAACTCTAACTGCAGAGTAGAGATGTGTAAGGACTACAGAAAAAAGCAGCCTTTGAGAGGAGTGTAATGTGTAATGTGCAAGATAAAAGTGAGTGCAGAGAATAGCTCAGACTGGCAGGCTGGCCAGTTTTGATTGATGTGGGTTTTAGGCATAAATGCACCCTTTGAAAGAGGAGCTGACTCCAGTGGAGTTTTCATGACTATACTAAGCAGTTTATTTTCTGAGACTGTGATAGAGACAATACTAACACAAAACTCAGTTTTGTTTGTGGATACCTGTTGCCATAGAACTAATTTAATTCACAGATGAACTTCCATTTATGGATTCTGATGAGTATTCTGATGAGAAAGAAGAGCAGGTAAGCTGGAGGTAGTTCTGTGAAGCTGAGTTGGTTATTTCTGTCTGTCCCTTCTCAGTACTTCTTTGAGACCCATCAAGGTTTAAATCAATGGGTTCTTAGAAACAAGGTGTGAAAAATTTCAAGTCAGCTTTCTCCTGTTAACACTGAGCTGAATTCCTGTAGAAGTTCCTGCCTTTCTGACTAGAAGTGAATCATTAGTGATAAAATTATTTGAGATAAAACCTAATCCATATGTAAAATGACCAAGAGTATGTTTCTCTCTCTGCTAGGTAGATCTAAGATGACATGTTGATCCTAGAAATAATTTGCTTTGAAAATGTACACAGAACACACTTGATTGTTGTGGTTGGATATGTAGCTCATTAAAAAGAATAGGGATTTCTCTCCCCAAAAATGAAAGACACCCTAAGAAACTGGACAAGGTTAGGACAGTGGAGGTGTGAGACACAAACTCACAGTAGGGCCTGGATACTGGGAATAGTTAATCTGAGGAAGACAATTGTCTGGGGTCATTCTGGGGGTCTTTGTGCATTTCTACAGTGGGATCTCTGTTCAGCTGAAAGGGAAGACGAAGAATCGTATGGAAGTAGTTTTACTGGAATAGAATAACAAATGTATAATCCTAGCATTGTTTTGGCTGAACACTATGGGATCATCTCCCTTTTGCATTTTGCTTTTATTTTGTTTTTCCTCTGTAGGTGTCTGAAACCCTAAGTAGTGATAAACACTTTCCCATTCAGCTTTGGAGTCAAAATTCTTCTTAGTTATCAACAGCAGCTATGCTGTTCTCTTGTTAGTTTTGTGTGCAAAGGAGCACAGCACAGGAACTGCCTTTCATTACACTTCTTGAAGACATTGCAGTCTTGACAAGACTTAGAGAATTATCTTCTCAAAAAGCCATGTACCTAGGTAGGAAATCCATGCTGCATGTTAATTGCTCCTTGACAAATTTATAATGGCCATTTTTAGTTTATATTTATAATTGCATTAGATAGTGAGAACAGTGTACTAGATGGGTATTTAGAAGCCTGTCATATTATTGTTGCTTAATAACGCAAATTTGAAAGATTAAATGTAATGGTCAAAAAGAAGAATCTGTTTGTAATGCCTCATGCTGTCAAAATGTGTCAGTGTTTATGATTTAGCTGGCCATACCAGACAAAGGCACTTGCAAACAGAAAGACCAAATGTACTGTGAACCAAAATGTAACTTCTGTAGGGTTATGCTTCTGTTAACATTCATATAATTCCAAAAATGATTCTGATGGCCTTGGGAGTGGATTGAAGACAGAGGCTGCTGTGACACAAATGAAGGGACACTGCCTGTATGCATGGTGAGATGGGGCATGTTGGACTCTTGTGGCACATCCACAGCTCAGTGTGTCCTCACAGCACATTTCCCAGCCCCAAGCTGTGCTTCAGCTTCCATCTGCTGTGGGCCTGGTATGCAGGACTAACATCAGCATCCCATAAACTGTGTTAGGGAATTGGAGGAAAGCTGCCTTTGGCAACGTGTGGTAGTGCTGAGGCACAGTGGGAGACGCAGCCTAATGATCCTCATCCCCTGTGCCTCCCATGTTCAATGTGTGTCTGATTTTGCCTGGTCACACCAGTGGCACTGGCACAATAGTTGGAAACTTCTTTTTTACAAGTGAGATGCATCTTCCTCAATGCTTTTAAGCCATCATTGTTCTGAGCCCACTGTGTATCTACAGCTGTGTGGGACAGCCATCCCTGGGTGGCACAAGCAGTGTGGCTTGCCAGAGAAGTCTCTGGAGTTGGGCATGAAGGTGCAGCAAAGGAATAATAGTGCAAAGAATGGAATGCAGATGTGTGGATATCCTGAATATCATGTGAGTGTCACACATGCTGTTAATCAGACCAAACTAAATTGGAATGTTCAAATCCTTTACAGAGAAATTTTGTGCTCTGAAGGAGCTATAACCTCACTTTTGACTGCAGAGTAATGTCAATTATACTTATCTGGAACAATATTTATTCTAATATTTGCCAGGTTGTAAGAGATTTGCATCAGGAAATTGAAATGCAGTAAAATTTGAGAGTCTCTTTTCCTTTTAGCTGGGAAGGCAACAGAGCAAAGTCTAAAATTTCATCTTCTGCTGCCCCCCCCCCCCCCCTCATACCTGAAGTTAATTTCACCTCTTCAGAACAGATCCTACAGGAAGTGTTAGAGAGGCAGGTTGATAGAACAGTTTATGATTTCCTATCATTCAGGTTGCAGTATCATAATGCTGTATTTGCTTGGCTCTCTCCTCAAGTGACTGTAACATGGAATGTGTGAATCGGTTTGGTGTCAGGTGCATGTTGAGCTGTAACAATCATCCTGTTGCTAAATGGAGGGAATCAAGGCTCTCATCATTCACAGGTCACAGGAAGATGCAAGGCAACTCAACATGCTGGTTATGTATTTTCTAGACATGGGCCTTATCCTTTCCTGACACCATGACATTGTTGTGTGTTATGGTTATCTGCTTTTATAAATTCTGATGTCAGTGGGGATGACTGAGCATAGCATATGTCTTTGTATAATCATCTAAAGAGAACAAAAGTGATTTTTTTTCCTGCTAAATCCCTGGAATGCATTACATTAGTGTATTATCTGCCTCATCAGGAGAGCCTGTAAATTGTGACATACATCATCAAAACATTCTTCCTGTGATGATTCATAATGGCACACGGTGTATTAGAGGTAATACATTTTAAAATGGCTGTGAACCACCAGAATAATTTATACTACTTTTCTTTTTTTCTCTAAAAAGAATGGCAAACCTGCACACATTCTCTAGTATATAGTACTTACACCAAAGTTCACGATGATAAATGTGTATTTTTATATTGCAAAATCTGTTCATGTGTTAAGTACACATTGTACCAGAGGTGAGTAGTGTAAAGCTGCCTTTGCTGCAGAATTGTTAAAACTGTTTCCTCATATTCATTTAGGCAGATATGGCATGGAAACTAAACCAAACATTATACCTAGGGTTATCCACTTTGTATATGATAGAGAGGAAAATAAACACACTTTGATTAACACTATTACTAATTTGTGCAGCCATGCCCTCATAGAATACTTGAAAGAGGGACCAAATATGTTTCCCTCTCCCCTCTTTTATCTTGTATTTCACTGTGGTCAGATTGTTTGCTGAAAATCCCTGTCCTGTGACCAGTTCATTATCTTGGGAGGAGAAAGCTGGGTGAACTCTGCTGACTTGCAGAGAGATGTTTCTGTGTCTACCCAGATAAACAGGTTACTGAGGCAGCTTAGAGCAGAATTGCATCTTATGTAGCATCTTTTGTTCAAGTTATGTTCTGGAAAAATAACACAGGAATGTAGACAGCTGTGTTCAGAATTGTGGGCAAAGGTAGATTTTTCCCACAAACAAAACAACTTCTTTTGCAAACACCAGCTTTGGTGCAGTTACTTGGAAACCTATCTGAGCATTAGGCATGTAGGTTTGAGGATTAAATCTTTGAATATCATAAAGGAATGGCATGGTTGAAAGAAGGTAAAGGAAGTTTACTCTGAAGGTATCTGAGGTTTTAGCAAAGAAAATCCACATAGCTACAACAATGGAATTGGAAAGATAAGAATTCTGTGTACAATCACTTGTAAATTGCTAAGCTGCGTAAGGAAAAAAAAAGGAAACTGAGATCCATTTTACTTATTTACTTTGGGTCTTTTACTTACAGCTACTTATAAATGAAAACTAGCTATTTAGTCATGCAAGTTCTTCCTTCCAATGATGCCAATTTAATTCCTTACAGCTTCTTTGAAATGACATGCCAACTGAGTAGTCCTTAACTGTATGGCTACTAGAGAATTCCCATGGATTGGTGCCATGTGATGACTTCTATACAAGCCACACTGACCTTTCCCCAGTATATCACACCTATCTATGAGCTCACAGATTACCCTTAGAATGGGCAGTTTCTGGAAATTCTCCACCTACAGGTGTCAGATCTGTTGCTGTGTTTTTGCCTCTCTGTCCTGGAACTGGTTTTCAAAATGGGAACCTTACGTGTAACCCAGACTTCTTTTATTTGGGCACTTTTAAGGCAGAGGTTTTCCAGCATAGTTGACAGTGCAGTTCTTTCCCCATGGATTTGCCCAGAAGGTCACAGATGAGTACCATCTGTGCCAGGGGCTTGTTATTTTTCAATGTTCAGAGTAATAGTTCTAATCTCATATTACAGTGCCTTCCCTTTGATTAGAAGATGGTAGAAAAATGCTATCATATGCTTTATACTGTGAGGGAATCCTGTAAGGAAATACCTTTAAGCTGTCTTATTGTAAAAATTAGCTCAAAATTAACAAAAACCTGGGGTTTTTTTAATGCAATAACATTGTGTTCCCTGAGCACTCCTTTTATATCTTGAACAGCAACTGTTTCTGCAGATTCCTAGACAGGTATTCTATTCCTCTTGAAGGTTTTATGAGTCTTATAAGCTGATGTTAAACCACTCTGGGTTCTTTATCTTTGACCATGTTCTGACATCTACTCTGCCAGTATTTGTGGTCCTTTGTATTTCCTTTAGACAAACCTTCAGTTTTACTAGAGATGACTGCTCGGTATTTTAGCCACTGTTTAGCCATGTCTGTTTTTTGTTTGATGTTTATAATGCTGGTTTGATTTTGAAGACAAGCACTTACCTTGAGCCTCCAAAGTAGTGCCTGTCTTTATTCATAAAATGGTTTGGATTGGAAGGGACTTTAAAAATCATCCAGTTCCACTCCTGCTGCCATGGGCAGGGGCACCTTCCACCAGACCAGGTTGCTCCAAACCTCATCCAGCCTGGCCTTGGACACTTCCAGGGTAACGGGGCAACTTCTCTGGGCAACCTGTGCTAGTGCCTCACCACCCTCAAAGGGAAGAACTTTTTGTTAATAGCTAATCTAGATCATCCCTCCTTCAGTTTAATGCCCTTCCCCCTTGTCCTGTCACTTCCAGCCCTTGTGAAATGTCCCTCACCACTCTCTTTTACTGAAAAATACTTTCTGGTTTTGTGTGCATGTGTGAGAATTTAATGAAAGTGTGTTAGAACCAAAGCAAAAAGCTTTGATGTTGTGATAATAAGAGTCTAGTGCAACATGATATTTATAGTATACTAACAGAAAAAAAGAAAATAAATAAAGAGGATTAAATCCAGACTGGTATTTGCCTCAATAAAGAAAATTTACATCATTCAAGCCCCACACAATTAATGTACCACTGCATTCCATGATAGTTAAAAGAAATGAAGAATGAAACTTCCTGATCCACATCTGTTGGAATGCATGAAATAGAAGCCTCTCTGAGTCCCTGAGAGAGAGAAAGGAATTAAGGAATTGAATTGGAACCTTTAGAGGAACAAAAATACATTAAGCCATGCAGACATGAGGTAGGACTGTAAGTTTTAGTTTCAAGTAAGTAGAAATATATTTTAGGTGCCTTAAGAGACTGTGTTAGCTAGTAAAAGCCCTAAAGCCTAGTTTAAACTTCAGAAGTGTTACCTTTCACAAAATGAACTTAGTTCCAGACATAACGAAATCATAGCAAAACATTGCTTACATTTCTAGGTCGGACAGACAGAACAATTTGCATGAACAGATAGAACTATATGCATAGATCTTGTGTAAGAACTGACACTGCTTTGGCACATTAGAATCAAGCTCAGATAGGTGCAGGAAGAATGCTTTAAAATTGTGGCTTTATCTGATTGGATGATTTATGAATAAAAAACCCCCTGTACTGAGGTGAAAGAAGGAGGGAAGAAGAAAAAAGGTGTGGGAGCTGCTGCTTGGAACATCAGGACTCTGTGCCAGAAGCTCGTAGCACGAACTTCAGTACTCTGAACTCTTCACCTTTGAGACTGATGCATTCATGTAATAAACAACTTTACAGCAACCAGCAACTGCTCTTGTCTTTTTGAAGACCCAAGACCTGACGAGGTAAACGGGAGACATGCTCATCTGATGATGATCGACAAGTCTCAGATTTATTGATTAACAGGCACACTTTTATAATCACAGTAATAAGGCTCACACATATTGCAAAACTAGAGCTCACTATTGGTCAGCTATAAAAAGTCAGTCCCACCTCTCTCAGGATATTTGTGGCTTCTTTTTTACCTCCTGTTATCACAGATTTTCTTGAACAGCTTCTTGCTCAAAGAAACCGTGCCCTTGAATTAGGCAGCTGTTGCTTTCTCAGATGTATTTTCTCACGTCTCTTTTCCCATCAACTATGTCTCAAAAAAACTGTCCACAAAGACCCTCAAACAACTCGACACTCATCCATTCCTGATCTCCCTAGCAGGCCTGCTGAAGATTACAGGACTAATTCTCAACTGACATAAAATTAATTTTGTGTGGAACTATTGGCCTTTTGGTGTGAAAGAATTGAACATAACAGGGCTAGGATACAGTGGCTGTGGTCATGGCAAGATTCCTTCATCATTTTAATGTTTGCTTAGTCCTGTAATCCGTACTGAAAAAACCCAGAAATTTTGGTTCTGGGATTTTAGTGAAGGATGGCTTGGAAAAATCCTTCATGTAGCCTCTCAGCAGATCAGCTTGCAGAAGAATATTGTTGTATACAATAAGGAATTGAAGGATTAAAATCAAACGTTATGGTATCTTTGGAAAGAACATGAAATTTTTTAATGACTTGGCAGGAGAGTCATCTACTACACTTGCTTTATTTGAAGGCACTTTTAAAAAGTGCTTGTATATTTAAGTGAAAATGGGATTTTCCTCACAATCTGTGATGGGATGAGTTAAAAGTCCAGCAGCTGAAAATTCACGCAGATGCTCTTTGTTCATGTAATTTGAATGAATACATTGCAGCATTAATACATGAATTCAGTTCATTGTGAATTTCTCTAATGGTCAGAGCTAGAATTTAGTATGTAAATTACTTGAACTATAAAGAAGCAGTTTTTCCTTGGTTTCCCATGTTCATTAAACTTGCCATGAACTTTGTAGTTATGTCTTGCTGCGCTGTCTTTGATTCATTCAGAGTAATGTTTGTGCACCTGTCAGCTCTTAAATACATAGTTCAGATTCTGGAACACAAATTTAGTGTTGTCAGTTGTGCACAGACCTTGTTTCTGTGTAAGAACCAGCCTCAGGAAGCTGCTTGCCAGAATGCTTTGAGAGGAAAGCTCTCACTCCAGACCATTGAAGCTGATGGGTGTCTGGAGATTTGTCCTAGAAGAGGCATGTTCATTTTGTTTCTTGCTCTGTACAAAATTAGGATCCTGCTAATTTTGCTTCCCCTGCATAAAAGTTTGGCAAAAGAACATTTAAAAACACATATAGTACTAAGCTGACCAAGAACACCATGGAGTAGTGTTTACTCTTTCACTGTAAATTATCTTTTTTATGAGTTCTGGCTAATGACAGCACTGTTTGCATCTTCTTTGGAGCTGTTCAATATAATGACTTGCAAGTAATCTTATTTGTCATATTTTATTTTTTACTGATAGAAATAAACCTAGTTAGAACACATCCTCAGATTCCTTGGTGCTCTCAAGCAATGTGAAGTGAATGCAGTAGTTTGGGAATTTGCTTTTCAAGTACAAGTACTTCTCCCTCACGTGAATTAGGTGTTCTTGCTACCATAGAAGATATTTTTGAACTAGCAATGCTGTTTGCTAAATCTGTTATGTCATTTGCCAGATGCATTTTTAACTTCTATTTAAGCTATTTTTGAATATTACAGAATGGTGTGGAAAATCAGTGTAAAACAAATTTGCAACATTATTTTTACATTTATTGGGGATTTTTTATGCTCCTTAGCATTAGGTGGCACTGTTTTCCAAGCTTTTCCTTTCACAAGCAAGTCTGAGAATTTGAAAGCTGAAATTGAAATGCCATAAGTAATGGAGGTTTTAGTGTATTTACTGTAAGATAATGTAATTAAAATGTGGTATTGTGAATTGGAAATGTATTGACCACTATCAGTGGGAAATATAGAGACTTTTTACAATAATGTTGTTAGAGTTCTGGATTAATACAGCATCTCCTTGATACATGAGACTTTGTACCACTCTAATGCAGGGCAGTAATTGGACCTTGGGATTTACCTTGGGGATTACAGCAGGTGTGACAGACACTGAACCAGTGAATTATTCACCTGCATTTTTACCTGACTCACTGGGTTTTTTTTCCTTTGGTTGTGTGTGAGATGCTTTATTTTGTTCTCTGGGGTTTGGTGGCTTTTTGGTTTATTTTTGGAGGATTTTTTTTTTGAGAGGTATTGATTTTCTTACTTGCAGTCCATAGGATTCCTACAGGAGCTTTTCTTCTTTCAAGCACAGCTCACCTGTGCTGTCTTTATAATAATTTGCCTGTCAACCATTGCATGAGTTGAAGTGCAGTTAGATCAGCACGCTTAGCACAGCAACAAGAGGGAGAACAACATCCTGTAGCTCTGCTGAGAAAGACGTGTTCCTCTGCAGTTGCCTGTCCCTGCTTGCCCTTTGAGGGGGTTCTCACTGCTTTGTCTCTCCTTTCCTGCTGAGGCAAAGCCTCGATGTTCCCCTGAGCTGCAGCAGGAGCTGCGGGTGTGTGCTGCTGCCGGGCTGGAGTGGGGCTGCTGCAGGGCAAGGCTGGAAGGGCTGATTGTCGCAGACATCCTTTGTGAAAAATCCTTTCTGTAGGATTTTTCCTGCTAGAGCTGAGAAGCTCAGTAACAAATGTAAACAATTATTATCTGCTGCTGTGGAATGCAACAGGTCCACCTGTGGTTGGTCCCCTGTAGATGTTTGGATTTACTGACCACTCACGGTGGAGCTGCTCTCGCTCTGTGCCGAGACACAGACCTTTGTTATTATTCTTTCTATCTCTTTCTTAGCTTAGCCAGCTTCTGAAGAAGCTCCTTTCCTTTCTATCTCTATGTAGAATAGTTATAATGTTATATATATATCATAATAGAATAAATCAAGCCTTCTGATAATGGAATCAAGATCCTGTCTCTTCCATCCTCTACAAACCCCTGTGACCACCGTCTCAGCTGATAGGGTTAATTCAGGCTGTGCTCAAAGCCCGCCTCATGCTTCAAGGAGTGGACTTGGCAAAATATTTCTGAGCTTCCCACCACTGCTCTGGAGGCTTTCTAGATCCCAATTTCTTGTGTTGTGTGGCAAGGCGCAGCCAAACCTGCAAACCAGGAGGGAGAGTTGGAGCAGTGCAGCGCTCTGTCCAGCAGATGAGACCTGCTGGCATCAGGAATCTGCATTCTGCTGCTCTGAACCAGGACTTGGGGCCTCCAGGGATCACCTTCTTGGCTTACTGGTCCTTAGTAAGATTTGGATGCATCGTCATGTATGGATGGTGCTATCAATATGTTAGCAAATAAAACTCTGTGGTGAATGTATAAAAATAACATTGGGGATAATAATGTGTGTGGCTTCAGTATTTAATAGGAATAATTTGATTGCCAATGGAAATTCAAGTATGACTGTTTTTACAACATTCAATAAGCATGAAGAAAAAAAAAAAAACAGTGATTTTTTTTGTTTTATTATCTAAAAGGTTCAAAACCAGAACAGGAAGAATAATTTTTTTTAAACAAATCTCCAGCTTTACCATTCTGATTAATATTTTATATAAATTTTCCTCCTCTTTTGAGACACCCTTTTACTTTCTGATTTAAGTAATGAAAAAGTGAATACTTGCTTTCTATAGTGGCATATGTTACAAATACTTAGGAAGGAGTGCAGAATTACTGTGTTGAGACCTGGGTGGTTCAAGAAAAGTGATCTTGCTACAGGAAATTACTCCTTTACTTTGCAAATGTCAACAATGTTTAAATTAATCAGTAGAACCCCACAAGAGTGTGGCTGGTCTCTTTTACAGTGAAAGCATTGTGTGAAGGTGTCATGTTTAGGGGATGACTGGGGGTTAGGGGATTTCCTCCTTTTGGGGCAAAGCCTTTATCACTGCTTTCACACTGTGACTGTCACCTTGCCCCTTTACAGCCAAGTAACAGCTTTGGTACAGCTGTAGTCAGTATCTTGAGTTGTGGAACAAGTTGGGGATAATGACAGAGTTAATGAACCTTTCCCAAGATGTGGTCTTTATTCACAGCAGCCAGCAGTGTGGAGCTGATGAGTGTTGAGTCAAAGCAGCTCCCCTGTGGTGGTGGTTCCCCACTCCCTGCACAGTCCCACCATGTGCACAGGTGTAGGATGTGCACCACAGACAAACAAGAGCTCGTTCCCCACCTGGTCAAAGTGGAAAAATTATTGTTTCTGTAACTGAACAAATGCCCCCAGTGCAGGACTGAGTGAGAGACATGGACCATTCCTCCTGGGGGAGACTGACCCTACTGAGGTCACACATGGCTTTCTCCTGACATGGAGCATTGACAAGGTTTGCTTGTAATTGCTTACAAAGCACAACACAAAGTCATCCCTGGATACACCACTCTATCACTTTGTCCTTTTTTTTTTTTTTAAGCATCTGCATCAGGGCTAGTAGCCATTAATTCAGATTGTCTTTTGTGTTTAATTGACTTTCTCTGGCCAAGGATGTGTGTCCCTTTGCAGGGGAAAGAACTGAACAGTCTTGTCACTTGCTTCTGTAGTTTATATTAATTAGCTTCTCCTTTCCCATCAGACTGCAGTTTGCACAGAGAATTAACTTTGAGCACAAGTACCGATGATTGTAATCCTTGCTATACTGAATATTAAAAAAATTGATCATTGTCTAGGGTATCAGAGGCCTCTCAGTGTATTTGTCATGTGAATGCTTTTAAGACTCTGATTGCTCTAATACAATAGCTATCCAGAGTAATAATGTAGTGCTTCTCTTTTACAGCACACATGTTCATTTGCTGGGGTACATTTAAGGTGTATCATATAAACTGGTTCATAGGATACACCACTCTTCTTGCAATCTCCTGTGTGTGTGCCTATGTTCTTTACTCTATGCTCTGCTCAGCAGAAAATCTCAAAATTCACTGAATTATGGGGAATTATTTTGCAATTCAAGAAAATTTTGTACTGTCCTACTTCACGAGTTTGTGTTACTAGTTAGCAGTTAAGTACAAAGTGAGGTGGGAGGAAATAAAGTTCAATGTAAGCTGCTGTCTAGTAAGTACTTGAGTACCTTTAATAGATAATGCCAATACAAGAAAATGCCCAAAAATACACAGCAAACCCAAATGCCTTGGAGAGTTTCTCCTGGTTGCAGTAGACTACAAGCATTTTCTGACTTGCCTGACATCCTGAGGAAAAAACCACCAGCAGTCAATCCTTCACCTCAAAGAAAATAGTCTGTAGTTATGTGAGAAGGCTTTGCTTCAACTACAAAATTAAAGTTTTGTTGGTTTTCAAAAGGTTTTTCTGTTGCAGAATGCACAGGCCTATGGGGAAATATTTAACTGAATCTGCTGGCCCTGAGTTCTGGAAAGCTGCATGGTTGAGCTTGCAGAGACAAGACAAGAGGCATAAGGTAGCTACTTCCAATGAGCTGGGAATGAAACAAACTGGGATTTGTGTCTCCACCCAAACAGGTGATGCTTTATCCCACCCATCTCAGCTGGTGGGTACAAGAACAGTTTCTGTGGAAGTTGTTCAGGAGGGTACTGCAGGAACTGTGTAAAACTTGCATGTTTGCTCCTTTTCAAACCTGTTTAAGATGAGGGGTAACTGCAGTTTTTGTTTCTGTCTGATATTTATAGAAAATCTGTGGAATTGGCTTGAACATTTGGTAGCCAAATGTTGTTTGTTAAGGATGACCCTAGGAAGAACTAGACTGGCACTCTCCCTAATCAGAGGGGTTCACTGGGTGTCTTGGTACACAAATCCTTCATTCCTTCAGTTGTGATTAGCATGGAACCTTTAAAATTATATTCTCTTGGCTTTCCTGTGCTGTTTTTTAAAATTGATCTGACTGCCAATTGTCTTGTAACATGTTGCATGACATATGACTGCCCACATTCTGTGATTTGGGGCAATTGAATGGGGGTCAGAAAAGCCTTTGATACACTTCTCCCCACATATCTCTTGCACAGAGATATGCAAAGATCTCTCTTTGCATATCAAAATAAGTAGAAAATCTCAGTTTACAGCTTGGAATGCAGTTCACTGAGCAGTAGAGAAACCTGAGGGTATAGAGGAAAACCAAAAGCATGTGAAGGTGCTTCTGTTTTTCTCCTATACCACTGGGTAGCTTTTATTCATCATGTCAGCTTATGAAGGCTAAAGGTACAGGTTGAAGTTCTGGAACAGTATCTTTGGAATAAATACAGATTTATGTGAAATTTCTCTTAAGGCTAAATGACTAATCAGAAAACTTGGATGTAGATCTCCACTTTCCTAAGATCTGTATGTGTTTGACATTTGGTGGGTGATTCTGTCTTGCCTGTAGGGGATGTGGAGAGTCAGCTGTGGGGTTTTTGTTAATATTGTGTTCGGTTCTCATTCACTTTGTGATTTATTTGAGTAATTATGCTGTCATTAATTTTAATAATTGGTGCAGCCAGAGCTTTATGCTGTTAGTGATACTTTATTTTCATAATGTTAACTGTAAGATCACAAAATCTCAGTGGAAAAAACCATGTTGTTAATGGTCTTAGGATTTCTCAGCAACATCCAGTTGTACAAAAATTTTCTTTTAGATGAAAAATTCATCTCCCCCCTCACCTCTTGTTTGGTTTTTTTTTTTCTCTCAGGGCTGTTGCTTGGTTTCTTACAGGTAAAAACTGTCATTAGGGCAGAGTAAAAATCTGTATCATTGATATGTGCCCATAATTAGTGATAGTGCTGGCTGCATCATCTAATTTTTGCTAATAGAAAACCTGAATTGCAGGAATCTGGTGTATTTTAGTTGTCAAAATGCTTTAAAAATAGATGATTGAAATATTAAATAGTATATTTTAGGGTAAATATTTATATTTACTAGGTAATTGATTATCTTATAGTTTTGGTGCTGTTTTACCTTAAGGGCAAATTCAAAGCTTAACAGCTTGAGTCATACTTGTTCTTCCCTGTTCCTCCTGTGTATGAGCTCAGTCTCTTGAATATCAAGTGCTTATGTTCCCAATTGCTTTTCTGTGTAGAGCATTCCAGTACTGCGTAGATGTTTGTGTCCAACATTCTTCTTCCACACACTCCAGACAGCCAGATGACTCCATAAAGTGCATTGTTGGGGTGGATGAATCAAGAAAGCCTTATAAATATGATTGCCTGGCAAAAGATTTTGAGAATATAGAAACTATAAGCAAGATCGAGATGACAGCAAGTTTTGAGATCCCTTAGTTACTGAACAACGAGAAAACAATGGCATGGCCAGCTGAAGGTGATCCCATTTTGATGGAACAACACCCTCTGCTTGCAGACAGGCCCAAGGGCCAGAGCAGACCCTGCCAGCTTGGCAGAAGGGGCCCAAAGAGGAGTTTTTAGGGTTTAAAATGTAACACAGTATGGTAATGTAGTGATTCTTATAGGCTGTATGGAAATACTATAGGATTTGTATATTGTACTAGATTGGTTAGTGAGAATCAGAATATTCAACACAGAAGATGATTTATTGTATTGTAACGGGAACTTCGACCACTTTTTCTCTTCTCCTCTCTTTCCTCTTTCCACTGCATCTTCCACTTCTTCTTACCTTACTTCCTACACTCTTAGCTCTCATCCCTTTTACTCTCTTACATTCTCCCCCTCTCTTCTCTCAGGCCTGCTCTGAGCTGTGGCTGGCAGCTCCCAGCAGGGCCCTGCCCCAGGCCCTTTGCAATAAACCCCAAATCCCAGCAGGGCCCTGCCCCCAGGCCCTTTGCAATAAACCCCAAATCCCAGCAGGGCCCTGCACCCAGGCCCTTTGCAATAAACCCCAAATCCCAGCAGGGCCCTGCCCCCAGGCCCTTTGCAATAAACCCCAAGTTCCTGACCTGGCTGCAGAGATCTCTCGTCTCCCTCCATTCGTCCCGACTGTGCAACCCCTGCACCCGTTCTGACAGTGCATCAATATTCAGGCATGAAACTTACTTCAGTAGTGCTCTACAGCTCTGTACTGGCCCTCCCAGAGCTGGGTTTTCACCACAGCCATTGTTACTTTAGAGCAAAACACCATGAAGGTAGTTTCAGCTTTCTTCTTGGATATACATTCAATCATAAGGCTGTTTTCCTCATCTTTTTTTTAATATGAGAAAACAGTTCAGTAACCTTCTTTCTTAACAGCAATCCTGCTCCAGAAGTCCCTTATTCCACCAGGAGTTTAGCTGGGATGGTTCTCAGGCTCTGGTTTCCCCATGTGTTGTAGTGACAGACACACAGGCATGTTTGGAAGGATGAGTACTGGGAGCTCAGGGAACAGGTTCCAAGTCAAGGTTCCTACTGCAGGGACCAAGGGAAAAGGGTGCTCAGAATGGCTGAGTCAGTGGCTGCTCAGGGGGTTACATGGCAAGCGTATACAATATTATTCATAAAGGGAGATGGGATTCTTTCAGGTACTCAGCTTCAAGGGCATAGTGGGAACATGGAGTCTTGAAATACTGTTCATGAGTAATGTTAAGACTTTTCCTAATCAAAATTTTCCTTCCCCTCCCCCTTCCCTTTAGAAAGCTGGCATTCCTGTGGATCCATGTGCTAAGAAAATGACAAGATACATCCAAAAAAGTAAGAAAGATTATTTAGGAAAATTATCCAATGTATTTTTTATGAAGTCTGTGGAAAGATGTTTTGTTATTCTGAGGTCCTTAACTGTAAAGCTTAACAAGAAACCATCCCTAACTTAGGCTGTGGCCTTGCTGATGTGGTACCAAAGGCAAACAGATGGAAAGGGTGTGAGTGCTGGGGTTGCCCCTTGCCTGTGGTATTGCTCAGATAATCACTGTGCCTCCCCATCATCCAGCTTTCTCTCCCCCACCCCCAAGCATAAATGTGCAAATGTTTCTGTGAATCAAAGTCATCCTTACCCAGTGAATGTCTGAAAAGCACCAGTGCTTCAGTGATATAGTGCTCCTGAGAGAAGATGAATCAATAAGATAAAATACTTCTTTAAAGGATAATACAGCTTTTTAGGGTGTTTCAAATATACTATGCCTTTTCTTATCAATGAAGGCAGAGTAATGGTTCTAAATTAATAATAAAATACCTTGTATTGTTAAAACCTTCTCATCATAGATGTTTTGAATCTGATCTTACATTTTCTTTGCTTTTTTTGGAGCCCAGCATGGAGAAATGTTTGGGGACCTTCTTGTGAACCTAGCTAATGACTTCTGTTACATGATGACATAAAGAAGCAAAATTCAAGGCATTGTAACTTGAACTTGAAAGTTTAAGCTGTTTCCAGAACTTGGATTCTAATCACAATTTTGATCATTTTATACTAGTGCATTAGGATTTAGGAGGGAAGATCCTAAGTTTTACAGGGTCAACTTCTTAGAGTGGAGTTGGGGAAAATTAACCAAAGGAGAGAGTAAAGAAAGTACTTATAGAACCTGTCCTGTGGTTATATTGTAAAGCAACTAAGGTGGAAGTGAGAAAAGGCACAGAATTTGAAATGCACTTGAAAGACCCATTGCTAGGAGCCTCTTGAGATACCTCAGACAGGTATTTGGAGAAATAATGAGCACTTGGCAATTGCCACTGACAGCACCCCAAAGCTCTCATTCCAAATTAGTAAATTAGGGAGTGTCATGCTCTGAGAACCATACATAGATTTACCAGCCTAATTTTAGTTGTAACTTATTTTTTTAAAAGGTTATATTAAACTAAGAGTTCTACTGTCTGAATTTAGAATTTTAAGGACATCTATTGACTGTGTGCGAGCTGCCAACTGTGAAATGAATAGGCAATTAAAAGGTTTATTTTTATGTTTCTGTTGTGGCCCATAACATACAGCAGTAGCAGTGATGTGGAGGAAACAGCCATCACATGAGATACTGAGACATTAACCTGAGCTCTGTTCTTCCCTTAGCCTTGCTCTGCCTTTGCTGGCAATTCAAGGCTTTGGTGATTGCTTTCTTATGTTGCCTCGTATGAGGACTCTCAAAAATTGGTCTCTTTGTGGGATTCAAGTAGTTTTAAGTCTTGGACAGGTTCTTTCTATTCTGAGGTACAGACAATATTGCCCAGTCCAGTTTCTGTTGGGTCAGGCTTTTTAAATTAGTGTAATTGTTGAGGTGATTTCTCTGAAAAATAATGACTGAATACATACCAGGTCCAGCTAATACTTAAAAAGTATGCATTTTTCCTAATACTATATAGTTAAAAGTCTATTCCCCATAAGAGAGTACAAGCCTCTTTGCAGTTTGAGAAATAAGTAGTTAAATTATCCAGATAGTTTTTAAATCCATTGTCACATGCTTTAGCACACCATTCAGTCTTTCCTTTCTCTGTTACTTCTTTCCTGTAATGGAAATATATTGTTTGCTCTATACAGATGATGTTTATGTGTTGTTTATTAAGTGTGCAATAGAAATTCTGAAAGAAATATTGTGCTAGGGTACATTAACTTGGAGTATTCTAAATTTTCTTCAAGTAGTTTTGGTGAAATAAAATGATGTTTTTTATTTAAAGGAAAAGGATTGCTCTGTGGTGTTTAAATGATGGTTATATACTACTGAAGATTTATTTGTGTTGGTATGTACCTGTGCATCTTTTGTATTTTCACAATTTTACTATAGTGTGGAATAACTAAAAAGCATAGGACTTTCCAGTAGGTTATGCTGCACTGTAGTATATCTGCAATAGAGTACATGAGTAGGATAGATAATTTTGAAGTATCTTAAGCAGTTATTTTATTCTATTTTGGTGTGTTTCAAGAAAGGAATAATTGTCTTGGACATCTGATGTAGGCAAAGGCCGGTGATATGTGAAAAAGAACTGTCTCCCATTAGAAGAACCTTCAGATGTGCCCAGATTTCCTTAAGTGCTTGATTTAAAAGAATTTGTGGTATTAATTTCCAACCTCAGTCTTTCAAACTTTGCTTAATGAACTTTTCATAGGAAAGCATTTGCTATTGTTAAATATTAAATGTATTCTAGGAGTTTAAGCTGGACTGTTAGGCCTGAGATCTCCCAGGAGCCATAGGCTGGAGTGCAGAGGATGGATGCAGGTATTGCCATCTTCTCTTACCAGGGCACTGCTCAGCAGAGTCATGAAAGAACAATCTCCTTGCATGAGGCTGTGCAGGGTAATCACCCTGTGAGAGCTGTGCTGTTCAAACACAGGCTGAAGGCTCTGTCTGTCTTCATATCTGTGCACGTGGGGGAATAGGTTGTAAAAGGAGTGCAGCAGAGTAAATGTCGAGAATCCGTTCTGCTGCTCAGTTTTATGTGCTGAGATAATAAACAGTGGATTGGGAGGATCAGTTCTCCTTCTGAAAGCAGGAAATTGTGGTGTGAAATTCAAGACTAAATCTCCAGTCTTAACAGTGTTGTTGCTACTGATACACAAATAGTTACCAGCACTTCATTGTTTAGCTTATTATTGTTTTAGTGATTATTAAATAAATGTGGCATTTGGTGCATTTAATGAAACTGAAGGGATTTCATTCCCCTTTCACAGGCCCTGCCTTACAGGAAGTAAACTTGCTGCTGCAATGCTTCAGGTGGCTGTGGAAGTTTCTGGATACCTCCGGTGATGACTTCTATCTTAACATGAGGCAATCAAAGAATATGGCATTTGATAATACTTTTAATGGCTTATGAATATGGAAATCTGTATGAGTTTCTTGTTAGATAAATGAGGACATAATTATTTATCGCTTGTGTTCCTAAAACTGCCCTTGAGATACCTTTTATATCAGATGCAGATACACAATACTAGCAATATCAGTAATGAGGCATTTAGGAAAAAAGTAATTTCCCTGTTACTGTGCTACTGCATTATTTTAAATGCTGCATGGAAATTTTTGGAGATGACAGCCAGATACAATTTTAGGGATAAAGATGAATGACTTTCTACAAGCAGGCCTGATTTTTCATTAAAACTTAGGTAGATATAGTGATGCTGGGTGAGTGGCAACATAGAATTTTGACAAAGCCATTGCAAGAAGCCAAAAGAAAAGATTTTGCAGTGCACAAAAATATAGTAAAAAAGTCTCATAATAACAAAATACAGTAAAAATAGAGTAAAAAAATATAAATGAAGGGTATTGCAACCAGGCAAACGGATGTATGTTTGAGGGGAAAGTTGCATAAAACATCTTTTCAATTGTTTGCAAATATTGAGAGAAAGAGCTTGCAAATTGCAAGACTCTGTTTATTTTTGGGGGGAGTTTCTTCAATACTTGTAGATAGGTAAGGCCTAAATTTGTGGGGAGGGACATATCCATTTTGTGTGTTGTTGCAGAATTAAAATTGCTTATACACAGTGTAAGTTGGAAAAATGCCACAATCTGGATGTTATTTTAATTATGGATTGCCCAGCTATTTTGGTGTGCATGTGGAAGAACATTGTCAGCCTGTCCTGCAATGTATTTCCTGGCTTTCCTAGAGCTGGTGGCCCATTTGGGATGTTTGATGGCCTGTGTGGCATGTAGGGCTTGAGTAACAAATGTATTTAAAGGTGGTAACTTGGGGAAAGGAGCCTGCATGGGGCCTGGTGGGGCAGCTTGCCAGGCAAGAATACAAACTGCCTGGGGCTCCTGGTGTGCCTCTGAGTGCTGCCATGATCTGTGTAAATGTTCCCCTTTTCTGTGCAGGGCTTGACATGTGAGCATAGAGCTCTGTCCTACTCCCTCTCCTCACTGCTTGGGTTTTTGATGTGGTAACATTTCTTCACTGTTTAGAACTGCATTCACATCACTGAAAAATAATCCTCATGTGAAACAGTACATTTTGTCCACTGGTTGAACCCTCAAAACATTTCAGAAGACCATTTATCAGTGACATTTAATAGACTGTTAGTGCTGGATAAAGCAGAGGTAAATCCTCCAGTGTTAGACCCTCAGTGAAGCCTCATGGTCCTTTTAAGCTCTTCCTAAGCAAGGAAATAAAATGTGATTACTGTCTTTATTCTGGTACATCCCATTCATTCAAACAAAATGTTGTAAAATAGTTCATAAACTGCCTTTTGATATGTATCTTGTCATGTCTGTGAAGTGTTAATTATTTCCACTAATGATATGATTTAATGGTTAAATGTTTCACTATTAATTTTCTACCATAAAAAGATTCCTTGCCTCCACTCAGGGCTCTCAGATGGCTTCTACAAACTAAAACAAAGAAATCACTCACATGGGATATCAACAGAAACAGCTGTCACTGAGTTCTCATTTGCATCTTTTAATAACTAAGCTGATTTCCTTATCAGATATCAACTTTCATGTATATGAAATCCTAATATCTCCAGTTCCCAAGTAGTTCTAGAGTCAGATAACAAGATTTTTTAGCAGCTATGAAGTCTTGGAGGGCTGAGACAGTTAAGGGACAATTAAGGGTTTTTGATTCTGATTGTATAAGAACTTCCTCAGCAGCTCAGGTTGGGTTGGACAGACCAGAGGAGCCAATGTGTGGAATCCTCTGATTCCTTCCCCTTCAGGGAAATCCCCAGAGCCTTGCCTTGGAGAGACTTATCATAGAGTCTTGTCCCAGCTGGGCGGACAGAAAGGACTTCCTCATGGACTCTTCTTAACAATGAACCACTCCAGTTCCTTTCCCCATCTGTTCCTAATTCTTGTGGTTTCTCCCTTCCCTGTCTCCTCATTGTTTGTGCTATCCCTGGTGGCCAGCCCCATCTCCCCTGCAGGGCAATGCCCTTTGCCCTGCCCTTTGTGCCCTCCCCTGCTTAAACCTTGTGCAGAGCACACGGTCCTTCTTTTGTCTGTGCTTTCCCTTTGGGGTGCTGCAATAAACCCCTCTGGAACTGACCCTATAAAGGCCCTTCTGCCTCTCCTGGCTGAGCTAGCTGTGCTGAGTGGGGTGTGTGGACTTGCCTGAATGCTCACCCAAGCAGCTTTTCCACAGCAGATGCTCACTGGGAATCAGGTAGCAGCATCTAACATCTAAACCCCATGCTGCTCCACCAGTGTAGATTTATTTCTTAGCTGTGTAGCATACAGTGGATAAAAAACCACATAAGAGAAGCAATTTCCCCAACTGTCATCAGTTTCAGCAGAAAAGCTGAATGAAAATGCAGACTATGTTTTTCCTTTGGATGATTTTTCTTTTTTTTAAATTTATCACTGAGTCACACTGAAGAGACAGAGGACAAATAGCAAACATACTGTGGAGCTGCTTGTTTATGAATCTTGGACCTCCCAAAGTGCTCAATAAACTGATTGTGTAATGAATAAATGTATGCTTCCAGAGAAGTGAAACAAAACAACCTGGATTATTTTTTTTTTTCTTCTGGGAGTGTTTGTCTGATAGACCCTGCAACAAATTCTTGACACTAAAAGGATTCTTCAGAGCTACTAGGATATGCATATATGGATACATAATTACTTTATATATATATATCTACACATGCAATTTATCTTTCCCCCGTAGTTTCTCAAATCTGAACATAGAATTTTGTGAATGTGGTCGGAAGTTTATGGCAAATGTTAAAAAATCAGCATGTGAAGAATGATCGATCACTACAAAAACACTTAGAGCAACTTGTCTGGCGCTGGTGGTTTTTAACATGTTCTTTATTTCAAAACTTTTCATCCAGTAGCATAGAGTCAGTAACAGGACTGGTGTGGGAGTAGAGCCTGAAAGGAAGTTTGAATAATCTCTTAACAAGAAGACTGTGCATGAGGATTCCAATGTACTTAGGTATTCATCTTGAATAGGTTGATTGGAAACATGAGTGTCAATCAGCTTTCAGACTAAAACCAATTTGTGTAAATCCTTATCAAGAAATAAGAAACAATGTCATTATGAAAGGCTGTTGAATTTTGGGGATTTTGAGAGATTTAGTGCCCTTCCCTTAAGCCTCTATTCTGTGAAGCCAAGCTTCTATTCTGGAGTGCCACTGCAGATCTGATACTTTCTCCCTGGGTAGTTACAAGCCTTTCTAATAAGGACACAAGTTTGAAAAAGCTATGAATTTTCTGTGAGCAGCATTTAGGTTTTGGTCTGAATGTACTTCACACATGATGCAACAGAGGACCAGTGGTAAGGATTTTTCTCTGGTTTTTACTCCTTCAGAAGTGCTGGCCTTTCCTTTGGACTGGCAGAACAGCACTGTGAAAGGAACAGCCTTAGAATCTTTCTTGTATGATGATAGTTGCCAAAGGCATGAATAAAAGTACTTCCAATCTAATTTTGTTAAAAGCACATAGTGGTTGTGTGTATTTCCAGTGCTTGAACAACTGGACTTGAGGCCAGAGGATGAGAATAAAGTGTGTCCTAATCTTGTACTTCCTCTGGGCTGTGGGCTGGTTTTGGGCACAGGCTGGCAGCATGTGTCAGTATCAACTCAGAGAGCCAAACTTGCATCTCTCTTGTCATTGCTCCCCACATCACCATGTGCTGCATTTCCACAGAATTCATGAGACACTCATTTCTGTGGTTTTCAGGCAGAGGGTAGGTGTGTCATGTGGCCTATAAAGTCACAAACCTGGCACTTTGAACTGCTTCACTTCCCCCAGTTGTCAGTGCTCCTTTGATAGGAGCACATCAGCTCAGGAGCTCTGCAGGCAGCAGTTTGGTGTATTTTTGCTGGGTGTTGGTGCTGCATTCCAGTTTTTGTAAGAGGTACCAAATCATAATAATAAGACCTGCACTCTGTTCATAATTGTCAAAAATACCTACTTTTGGCATTCCCTGTTAGACTGTTCATTCCTAAACTCAGACTTGGTGGTGCCTGACAATTGCTTGCTTGCAATTATGTTAAGCCCTGTGGTTGATCAGAATTTCAAGTTTGTTTATTGTTGATGTGATTCCATAATTTTTGATTTTCTTGTTGATTACTGCAGTGAAATTTCCTCAGTACATTGTGTCTGTTCTTCGGATCTTAGTGTTGATAGGCAGTCACATATATTCTCCCAATGTTGGAAGTAAATGTATGGTTGTTTGATCAGAGAAATATGAAATTAATTGATAATAGTCATTGAAGAATGGAGAACTAGCAGGAATTCTGAATTTTGAAGTCTGTCTTAATAGAGATTTTTCTGTAATCAGAGTGACATTGAGAGAAAAAAAGCTCTGGGGGCTAGGAATGGGACAGCCTTTATGAAGATTTAATAGCATAATAATCACTAGGGGAAAGTATTTTCTTTTCTGTCATCTTTTAATTTGTCTTAATTTTAAACTTAATTTTAAACTCCTCTCTTTGGTAGCAATCTAATGAGTTTGTAAGTTTTTGCTATGCACAGTTGTGGAATGAATGTTTCATCCATTCATCCATCTTTCTGTAAGATGAAAATAAAGAAATCTTCCATAGCTTCATCCCTTCCAACACCTCCCATTCATAAAAGTCAAGGAGAGATGGATGCCTCACTGGATATTCTGGTTTTATACCCAAAACTAACCAGGGGAAGTTGGTACTGCCCGTCCTTCTCCTTGGAGACATATGGAATTTTCTGCAGTACTTACTGTGTCAAACTACATTGATTTACAGAATCCAGATTTCATGGCTAGTAAGACTGCATTTCTCTCCTTGATTCACATACTAATGGCATGGAAAAACAAAACTGGTAAGGCAAAGCTTACAGGAATGCAGTGAGCTCTCAGTCAGACTCAGCAGCAGAAGGGAGGTTAAGAAGAGATTGTGTGTTTTCAGTTTTTTGTTGTTCTTGATGGATTTTGTTTCCAGAGCTGACTCTGGAATGCTCAAAGTTTGCTGATCCTTAGAATGAAGCAGCTAACAGAACAGCTGTTGGATTTCACACTGAAGTTGTTTCACTTATTTATAATGCAATTATTTGAAGGTTTCTTATGTGGCACAGTGGAAGAGAGCTCTGTTGGTGGAAGAGTGAAGGAATTTGTATTCCCGGGATCCGCCTCTGTGACTGTCCTCTGCTGAACTGCAGTGTAGGTGATCAGAGGAAAGCTTGTAGCTAAATATGTAACCCTGTGGTTTCAATCCATGCCTCAGTGCCATCAGAGAGCTGCTGCTGGGTTGGTTAAAAAATTAGGTGGTTACTCAGTGCTTACAGTTTACATAGCCAAGATCGAACAGTTCATTATTATTCATCTGGTGAAATGACCCATTTTTCTCTTCCACATGAATTCTGTGTAATTTTTAAATGCAAAGATGATTTGTTGCTATGTATGATTGATTAGTCAGGCTCTCCTGTGAAGAGATGTTTCAGTATCTGTTAATTAAACACTACCCTTCTGTGTTTATAATAGGGTTTAACATGGTATCCTCTGGCGAATGTTTTTATGTGGAAACAACGAGGATTCCTGAATACAACTAAATCAGAAGATTTAAGGCAAAAGTTGCCAAAATGCTGGAGAGCACTGTGGATCAGGTTTTAGTTGGTGACACTGTAGCTGCTGGCTGTGAACAGACACAGCAAAAAGGTCACTTGGTTGGGCAGTGCTCACTTCCTTGCATTGCTGGTACACCTTAGTTGAGAATCTTTCAGGCTTTAAGTGACACATTTGGCCTGTTGGCTTTCCTTCCAGTCAAAGGCTCCCAAAAAGTAGTGTTTGGCATTTGCAGTGGAAACCACATACAGTTTAATTCATTACATTTTTTAAAATAATTCCTGTTTCAAAGTAATTTTTTTTACTCTGCTGACGTTTCTGCTGCATTTCTGTTTCTTAAAATATTGGAATGAAATTTGATTTTCAAATAACAGTTTGTAGAAAACTTGAGTGGTTGAGCAGGTGTGTGAAAAGAACTCACATCCCAACAGAAAGGTTACTGCTGTTGGTTTCCAATTAGTAAAACCTATCTGATTAACCCAGTTTTGTTGTTATAGCTGCCTATATTTCAATGTTCTATCTTGTCTAATGAGTTAGTTATCTGTTGCAGACAATTATTTCTTGTACATTGAAGGTTTCACGTAGTCGAGTCATGCTGTTAAAAAGCCCCCAAGCAATTAATCCAAAACCCAGCAAAACTCTCCAAAGTGATGTATCACTGCCAGGTAACAGAGCTGCTGCCCTGCTCTGTGTGTGAGTTCATACTTTGAACAATACAATATTTTTACTGCACAATGCATAGCAAGGATATTGGCCTGTTGGAACAGGTACAGAGGAGGCCACCAAGATGATGGGAGGGATGGAGCAACTCTCCTGTGAGGAAATGCTGAGAGAATTGGGTTTGTTCAGCTTGGAGAAAGGATCACTGAGGGGTCACCTAATTGTGGCCTTCCAGTACCTGAAGGAAGCCCTTCAAACAGATGGAGAGAGACTTTTTACAGGAACATGTGGTGACAGGACAGGGGGAATGGATTCACATGAAACAGAGCAGGTTTAGATTAGGAAGGAATTCTTCCCTGTGAGAGTAGTGGGGCACTGGCACAAGGTGCCCAGAGAAGCTGTGGCTGCCCCATCCCTGGAAGCATTAAGGGCCAGGCTGGATCTCTGAGTAGCCTGGGATAGTGTAAGGTGTCCCTGCCCATGGCAGTGGGGGTGAAACTGGGTGACCATCCTGAAGTGTCTTCCAAGGCCATTCTCTGATTCTGTGAATGCCTCTAAGTGCTTGTGCAGTATAGTGGAATGTTAGAAATTATTCATGGACTGTTGCTTTTAAATGATTGAAGCTCTTCATGTGTCACACAGCCTCTAGATCCCTCACACACTCCCTAATGTGCTTTACAGTAGTGAAAGCCTTTAGCTTCACCCTGGACTGGTTGCACACAGGTATCAACCTTTGGCACCTTTCTAATTAAAAAAAGGCTGTGATTGGGCTGATAAAGTTTGCAAAATCCAAATCTTAATGACTTGGTTCCATGCTTATTGCTATTGGAATAAGCAGTATGGAATGTTAGAATAAACCAATATTGATGGCTATCTCTAGATTAAGCCAGTTTCAACGTTTTTACACCCTGGTTTAAAAGTTTTTACTTACTGGCTCATGGCAACCTTGTAGTATTTATAGACAGCAACATCTACCTAAGAATGTCCCTTTAATTAGAAGTACTTTAGTAAGAGTTTTTAAGAAATACTTTACAGATCTCAAAGTAGTGTTTGTCTTCCATGCAGGAATAATGGTGGTTCAGTTTCTGTGAAGTAGAAAGATTGATAAACTAAGTATACAAGTAGAGGGAGATAGTTGAGAAGAAGGAAGGAAGGAAGGAAGGAAGGAAGGAAGGAAGGAAGGAAGGAAGGAAGGAAGGAAGGAAGGAAGGAAGGAAGGAAGGAAGGAAGGAAGGAAGGAAGGAAGGAAGGAAGGAAGGAAGGAAGGAAGGAAGGAAGGAAGGAAGGAAGGAAGGAAGGAAGGAAGGAAGGAAGGAAGGAAGGAAGGAAGGAAGGAAGGAAGGAAGGAAGGAAGGAAGGAAGGAAGGAAGGAAGGAAGGAAGGAAGGAAGGAAGGAAGGAAGGAAGGAAGGAAGGAAGGAAGGAAGGAAGGAAGGAAGGAAGGAAGGAAGGAAGGAAGGAAGGAAGGAAGGAAGGAAGGAAGGAAGGAAGGAAGGAAGGAAGGAAGGAAGGAAGGAAGGAAGGAAGGAAGGAAGGAAGGAAGGAAGGACAAAGCTTGAAATGCTCTTCTGCTTCTGTCCATCTTCTCCTTTAGATAGGTCATTATCCTTTATCAGCCTGTTGGAATTCAGTTAAAAATGTTCAATGAGAAATCATCCTACCTATCTTCAGACATTCAGAATATGGAAATAAGGAGGTAAGCTCATAATCTTCTACTTCGAGGCAATAAATAGAAATAGGCATTTCCTGAGGGCTGTGTATTTGACCAAAATGAGACAAATCACAGCCTTGAGAAATGTTTTCCTTCTGTCAGATTACTTTGAAAAGCTAAAAAGTTTATTAGGGGTTGTCATCCTGCTTCTGAAATGCTTTAAGTGGGTCTCTGGAAGACTTATTTCCCTTCAGTACATAGAGGACCTCTTCACATTTCTGCATCAAATTTAGCCTGACTTAGAGCTGTAGAAAAAATGTGGAGTCCTAACCTTGTGCTTGGCCTTCCCAGCAATGTGTAGGGACTCAGCAGCTTCACAGTCAGATCATTTCAGTGGTCAAAAAGCCCAGAAGTTTCTGGCAGATCATATGAGTAGTTTGGGTTGCCCAGTTACCCTCTGAGGTTTGTACTGGATGGCAGCAGGGAGCAGGACAGCCTCAGCTGAGCATGGTTTGGTTGTGCAGGGCCAGAGAACTGCCCTGTTCAGCATGCAGATGGAGCTGGGCGAGCTCATCTGAGAAGAGGCATCCTTGACTTTGGCTCTTGACTTCAGTCCTCAGCATCTCACCCAAAATATGTGTGCCACAGATGGTTCAGGCTCTCTGAATTGAACATGCAAGAGCTGTATTTTGGATGCTCTGAGTAGGAGATTGACTGGGTAGGCCCCAGAAGTGATGGCTCCTTTTCACCTTACCTTGGCTCTTGTGTTCTGGGCTATGAAGCATTTGTGTGTGTCTAGGGAGCAGCAGTGTTGAAAAGAAACTTGCAATTTGGCTGTCAGATGCCTGAACAAAGCAAAGGAGCCTGTGTGTAGGTAATTGGACCAAAATTTAAGCCTTGGGAAGGGAAGGGGGTCCTTTCTGGGAATCAGAACTGTTGTGACAGAAGGTGCACCTGGAAAGAGGACAGTCAAGGGGTTTATGTCACCTCAGGATATGCAGGTTCTGGGTTTTGAAAGAAAGCTGGAAAGAGCCACTCTGGATTCAGACATGGCTTTGAATTTGGTCTTGTGTTCAGCTCTGTCTGAGCCCTGAGCCTTGTGGCTTTGTTTACTAATGGGAGCTTTCACAGGCTTTTGGAGTACTTTTTTGCAAGACAGGGCTACCTTCTGGTCACATTCCCAGCTCTAGAAAAGGAAGCTTGGACTTTGTTAGTTCTTGGCCTTCAGTGTATTGTACCAAGTGTCCAAAATAACCATGGGTTTTTATCTTTTTGAGAGCAGCAATGAAGAGTAACTGTTTACCCCCTATGCATTTCATAAGGTAGCTGACTTTTTCCTTACGTGCATGGAGAAAATGAGCTGGAATCCTGTTAGTTGTGATTTACAATTCTCTACTTTCCAGTACTGCAGAATTTACAACTCATTTTATACTTTGTCCTTCTGCAGAGTGTTGTTTAAGCCATGCCAAGTGTGTCATCCATATTAGGTAACATGCTCTGCAACAGCTTTGTAAGGTTATATTTAAGGATTATTTCAGCAAGCTGAGGTCACTCTGTTGCCATTTAAAATACCTGTCTTAAAGATGAACTCTCCCTGGCAAACTCAAGATGCACTTAGAGGATTTGAAGACACCAGCCCTCCTGTAAACTCCAACAGCTGGGAGTCTGTGATCTTGGCACTGAATTTGGGTTTGTATCTATCCAATTTTTCCAGTTCTTTTGAGGAGAAATGAATCCCCCATTACTGAAAAGAGTAGCTTGACACCTTGCTCCATTTATATTGCAAATCTGGCCACCTGAGTCTGGTAGATGTGATTTCTTGAGGGCACTGAGCAGTAGCATCATTCAAAGTCACCACAGCTGATGTTTCAATTCTTCATATAATGGAACTGTCAGCTTGGAAGCCTTGTAAGTTTGGGAAGAGGGTTAACTGAAATAGTTAAAATTAAATGCAGACAGCCATGAACGCTTGCATCATCCTAGAAAGGCCAACAGGTTTTTCTCTGAGAAGAAAAAGAGTGAAGTTTATACCTGCAAGTTGTCAGAATCTGTTACCAGCAAAAAATTCCCATAAAGGCTTCCACTGACTTAAAACTTTGTTAGCAAGTATTTGTGTTAGATACCAAGTTTTATACCATTTATTTCAGGGGCTTGTAAAGATTGCTGTACTGACCCAAGTGAAAATAAAATGTATGTTGCATATGTTGCCCCTTGATTATTTCTTTGCTTTCTTGGAGAAATCTTATTTTTGGTATTGAGAATAATTTGGTTTGTCTTTTCATTCAGAAGTTTAAAATCTGATCAGTAAACCAGTTTTATGAATAGTTGTGTGATAATGCACCTATCAGTTGGGAGAACTGCAGAAAAAATGATATGGATATTTTTGACCTAAAGTAAAAAGCATTTTTGTTGGGATAAGTTTTTTGTTTGTTTCTTACCAGTGCTTAAAATCAGAATGTATCTGAGATTTTGAAATCAAAACATGGACTAACTTTTAGAAGGTGTGGAGGAGAGTGTCTGGGGAATAGGCTGTTCTGAAACTTCTATAGAATTTAGGAATTCTATAGAATTTTATTATTTATTTATAAATAATATTTATTATTTATTAAATAATTATTAAATAATATTTAATATTTATTATTTATTTATAAAATAGCACCGTTTGAGAAGGACCTATGGATGGCATCTGTTCTGGCTCACCACTCAGATTTTCTGCATTTCTGAAATGTAAACTATTGTACAGCTTCTACAGATTTACTAATTTCTAGAGTCAATTTATTTTTATATCCAAACCATCCTTCCTGTCCATCATGTGTGCAGCTACTGTCTCCTTTCTCAGTGACAGTGGCTGATAGAATGGCCTTGGCTGTTAATCTGTCTCCCAGCACATCTCCTGGGTTTCAGAACTGTACTGTTCTTTTTCTGGAAAACAAACTATGGGGCTTTTTGTGTTGCTTTCTTAATTCATATTTATAGCCAGATGGGGAGGGGGTGTGAGTGTAATTTTTAAGTTATTTCAAGTATGAAATGAGAAATAATTGAGAAGTTGAAATATTTTTTCACTCTTTCTAGGGAGAAGATTCATTTCATTAGAGAGCAGATTTGATTTTTTTTTTTTTTTTAAAGTTACATTGAAAAAAAGTATACAGATGTGGAAGAAAGAAACCCAGTACATTTTGTCAAAAATCTGTTTTGACACAATTGAATCTGTTTTGATTTGTCCAGGACAAATGTTGTTTTTCAGGTTTTATGACCAAGCTGAGTGTAACTTCTTATTATGTAATAATACAGCAAGAAATAGTTCAGTAAATGAAAGAATCTGTGATAGGGTGAGGTTCACACTTGCTGTGGAGGGAATGTGAAAGATTAAAACACTGGTAGAGGTGGATGAGTAAAGCAAATAAAATATAGGTCTGAACCAACACCATTACTCTTTTCTTTCCACAAGGGAAACAATTCCAGGAAGCATCATAGACTCTTCTGGCCAAGGGCACAATATTAACAATTTCAATACAGGTGAAAAAGTGAGAAAGACTCACAGCAGTCTCCCTGGAACACTTGTAATTTATCACTTGAGATTGTGTTCATTACTTAAAGTAAAACAAACCTAATAAGGTGCTCTTGAAGTAAATTAAATCAATTAGTTAAAGTACATCCACATTTAGATAGTGATTTATGAAATTCTGTCAAATGTTCAATATCTGCTATGGTATGTATTTTTGGAAAGTAGTAAAACAGATCTGATTGGACTCAGCAGGTTTTTAATAAAGATCTCAAATGAAACACCTGGAATGATCAGGGCAAAGTGTTGTCTGTGACTTTGAGTTTAGAGGCACAGAAATATCCTGGCCTGTTGGGCTGCCATCACTGGTGGCAATAAGCACTTCAGAGCTAATCCAGGTCACATGTCTTCACTGCCAGTAAAGCAAAATCCTGGTGCTCTTTCAGTGTAAAATGTCTGTAAATTAGGGAAATGTGATCAACTATTTGCAGAGCTTTTTGAAAACCTGCTTGAAGTTTATCTCTTATTTGTGCTGCCGTGCAATTCAGCAGTTTTTTCTAGGTTTTGGGGGCATCAGGTGCATTTGGACACAAAAAGGGAATTCTAATCTATATACAGAGTGTGTGGGAGTGAACTGAGAAAGAAAATAGGAGAGGGGTTGTGGCATTCACATTTTCTGAAAAATTCCTTCGCCCAGGATTTTTCTCCTGGGAGGCTGAGAAACCTCAGAGAGAAAGGAAAATAATTATTATCTCATTTGCTTCTCCTGTGTTTTGCTCATGTGGAATGTGTTTAGAGATTGTTTCATTGGATTCTGGTGAGTTGTTTTCACTCATTGCCCAATCAGTGCCAAGTTGTGTTGGGACTCAGGAAAGAGTTTTCCTTGTTATCTTTTCAGCATTCTGTAAGTATCCTTTCTGTATTCTTTAGTATAGTTTAGTATAGCATTCTTTAATATGATATAGTATCATAAAGTAATAAATGAGCCTTCTGAGAGTATGGAGTCAGATTCATCATTCCTTCCTTTGTCAGGGCACCCTGCAAATACAGTAAGGGGTCAGGTTTGTGTCTTTAATGCATCATGCTTATCTTTTTGATATGGTAACACACAAGTTGAATTTCATAGCTGTTTGCATTTCCTTCCAAAGAACAGATGTGGATTCTGACTCTTGTCCCCACATTTTATCCTCATGTATGAGGGACAATTCCAGTGAGGCAGAGTGGATATCTTGGCATTATTTCCAATTTTTGTGTCATGATATGTTGGAGTTAGAAGCAGAATATCTTTGCTAATGAATTACTTACTCCAGCCCTTGTTCTTTGTCTCTTCCATAGCTTTTGTAGGAATCAGAAGGGCCCCTTTTGTCTTGCTGCTCTGAAAATTGTCTATTTTTATTGGTGGCATATGTGCCTCAGGGTGCTGAAGGAAGTGTGCTGTGGCAGCCAGCAGTGAGTTTTGGAGAAAACTCCAAATACCTAATTTTCAAATATCAAATATTTCCTTGGCTTCTGGGCCTTCCTGCAGAGCCAGTCAGCCTTCAGTGCCTCAGTGGCTCTGCTGCAAAGTTTCAGCCCCTCCATGCTCCAGCAGGTGGAAACTTGGGGCCAGCCATTGTTTAATAGCAGGGTCAGTCATGGAACTACTGACCTTCCTCCTAGGAAAGCCTGAAAAATACCTCCAGTGATTTTACAGAAGTGCTCTTGTAATGCTGGTTAGAGATTAAATGTAGGGAGAGACATTGGTCCTGAGTACAAAGGGAGAATCTGATTAACAGCTCAGGAAGAAGTCATAGTTTTGAAGATATTTTTGCTCAGTGAAGAAGTCTGCTTCTGTGTAAGCCTTTTAAAATATAACTAAGAAATCTCACAGGACACTTAAATTCTATTTACTTGAAAAACTGCTGGATTTTTTCTTCTAAAAACTTCAAAATGAAAGTCATTAAATTTGAGATGTTAAGATGAAGAAAAAAATGTTCCTACATTTGATAACACAAGTGCTGTCCCCTGCACAAACACTGTAGGCAACGTTGGATTTCATGAAAATAAGTCCACCCAAGCATATGGAGACTGTGTAACAACAGGCAAAATTTTGACCTCAAAAAGAATCCTAATTAATAATAGGTTAACTCTACAGATAACGCTAAAAATCATACTTTGGATTACACTTGCTGCTCTGAAGTGTTAAAAACTATTACTGGCTGGAAGCATGAGGGTTTTCTCTTTTAGTAACTAACATCTGTTTGTGTTTCATGTCTGTGTAGGCATATTAAAGTTTACTTTAGTTTTCTGTTCTAGCCTTTTGGAATGGCCATCTCCATCACTGTCTGTGCTAATACAGTATTGAACATAGGGATGTGAGGATCAGAAATATTAAGAGAAAAATTTGAGCTGTGTGCAGTTCTTTAGTTACTGGTAATGCTGACATAAGTGAAGGTAAAGAATTTAGCATAAACTGGAAGGGAAAACCTCATGTTTCAGAGGCTTTTTATGGCTCTTCAGAGAAATATGTGCTATTTCTGTAATTATACCTCATGATATGAATATCTCTCTATTGTGGTAATTTGCAAACAAGGTATTGTTCTTAAGTTACTGAACTCTGATTTAGTGTTTTTCCATAGCATTGTGTTACAGTTACTAAATGGGGTTAAAATTGGTGGACAAAATATGCTTGTGAAAATTCAGTGTAAATAAACTTTTTTTCAGTATTCCTCCCATATATGCTACACAGAAAACACAAATAGAAGTTTCCAGACATGACCCTGGTTTTGTTTCTCTAACCCTGGACAGGAGCCACTACTGCATGGGTTGAGGTACCAGCAGTGGGACCCAGCCCATTTTGATGGTGCTTTGTTATTTAAAGTGTGCTAAGAACCATGTTACTGTAAATTCCTATTTATTCATGAGGTCAGCCTTTAAAGAATAGATCTTGTGGAAATCATCCTGTCCTCTGTTGAAAGTTTTTGTATGTTCATGACATTTACACATTCGAACAAAAATCTTGGTTATTCCTTCTGATTTAGTGCATTGTTTAATGCTGATTTGAGTAAACTTTTTCATAACAAGCTATTTATGTGTCTTTATAACCACTTGAAGTTTCTTTCATATGTGGCAAGAATATTTTTAGTGTAGTATAATGACATTTCACAGTCCAAAAGAATTGCTTTGAGAGGCAGCTTTCATAAGATTCTTAATCAAATGAAAAGATTGAGCACAAGCAAAGAAATCTATTAAGCTCCTTATTTTAATCCACCCTAAATCATTCAAATGTATGCATATTTGCATGTGAAAGCTGCTGTATTATCATTGCAGTAGAATTGTTGGTATAAATAATGCCAGTCACTGTCGCACTTCTATTTCAGTTTTCACTGGAGAAGCCTCTCTGGAGAAACACCAATTCCTATTTAGTTGTCTTAGAATTTTATAGATGGAGATGAACTCATTAATGAATCATGTGCTGCTGTGAAGGGATAGGCTTGGTGAAGAGCCGTGTAGTCCGAATTTGCCATCTTAGGAAACAAGTTTACAGTTTTCAGAGCAGTGGCTGTGTCTATAAATAAAGTGGCTCTTGCTTGTGTTGAAAACCTTTATTTGTTGGAGATTATGATGCCACTTCCATACTCCTGTATTTCCATGTGGGGTTACCTGTAGCACAGGTTTTGTGTCGCTATCAGACACAAAGGAACACGAGCACACACCTCTTTCAAGGTGAAGGAAAAAAGGGAAGGTTTATTTTCTGACTCCTACATTTATAGTTTTACAAAGGTGACAGAGGATTGGAGGGTGACAGTGACACCTCTCCAATGACACTGGCTACAACAACAGTCCATCAACTCTCTCCTCCTCCATCAAAGGAATGTGAACAATAAGTTATTTACAAGAAAGTGCGTGATAAAGTTCCTTAGAAGAATGTCAACATCAGAAGGCCTTGAGAATCTTAAAAAACCAGGGTGACAGTTTTGCCACGGGCAGGCTGGTCCTGTGTTAAGGAGCTGGGAGGACAGCCTGGCACAGAGGGGCAGGAGCTGAGGATTTGCCACTCTGAGTGGAGGGGGTATCCAGATATTCTCAAGGAGATGCAAAAGGATGGACAGAAGGATAGAAGTTGCCAATGGATGGAAGTTCATTAATTGCTCCCAGAGGTGCTGCAGCTGAATGAGGATTTAAAGATGGGTCTGAAGAGAGGAATAAGGACGAGACAAAGGGCAGCACCTGGCTGGAATAGGAAATGATTATCAAAGAACAATTTAAAGAGTGAAAAATTTGGAAGGTTGAGAGTATCCTAGTTTTTATAGTACCTTTTCCCAAATATGGGAAATCAAGAGAATCCCATGTAACCTTCAGATCTTGCTTTAAATCTACACTTACAATTGCATACTAGAAAATAAATTCTCCTGCATAATAGCTGTGTAACTGCCTCTGTCAGCTGTAAGAAGTGCTGTTATTTTTCTTCTGTTAAAACTTGACAAAAATCATTGATGAAGAACTGCCTTGAGTTGCTCATTTTATATAATTAATTTCAATTTCTTGATTTTCCCATGTGAGCAAAGATTTATCTCACCAACTCATGATTAGATGAAACTCTGGATTTAGTGGCTTTCCTGTTTTTTCAGGAAATTTGAGGGAGAGGACAAGGATTTGCAGCTGATGGCACAATAGAACTCAGCCTTTAGCCAGTATCCTTTCTTCAGACACTAATGCTTTGGGAGTACTCTCTGCTGATGCCCTTCAGGACATTACAGAGGAAGAAATCAATCAGCCTCTGAGTTTGGAGGAGCTCTTAGAAGGAAATCTTTCCCTTGATGACCAGGTTGCCCATTCAAAACCTGGCAGCTCCACAGCAGAGCAATCCATGGAAGGCCTCACAGTGAGGGGGAGCTGTACAAGTCCTTCTGAGGACTCTAATCTGACCTAACTGGTTAAAGAGAGAGTGAAAAGTCAAGAGGAGGAAGGGAATTCTTTAAAATCATTGTCCCAGAGCAACTCTTCAAATATTCTCTCTCTACCTTCCTTGAAGATTGTTTTATGTAAACATTCTGCAGAACTAAATAAGGGGTCCTTGGGCAAAGCTACTCATCTCTTCCCTTTTTCTAATGTGTATGTAGAAGTCCTAGTAAAAAGAGTAAAAAATTGCTTTAAAAGTCTCTGCACTCAAACTGAAACCTAGCATGTAGAAAGTTTAAAAAAAAAAGGCATTAAATATGATGTAAAATGGAAAGATTCCCCATTTTAATGGTATTAAAAGATAGTAGGGGAAACTGAGGATGTAAAGGATCATCCTTGGTCCAGGAAGTAATTAGGGAGTATTTTAATGCCTTGTTAGCCTCTTCTTTTGATTGGTGGCAGCTTGAACTGATGAAGAACAGAGAAGCTTGGTTTGCTGACTTCCGCTGCTCACCAAAACTGAAGCCATTCTTTGAACAATCAAACATTCTTTGATTGTTCTGATGTTCCTACTCAGGGCGTTGCCAAGTTAGTGCTCCCTGTCCCCTTGTGAGAGACCTGTTCAGGTGCTGTTCTAGCAGTGTCTGCAGTGCAAGCTGTGCCTGTCGTAGACATCTTTTGTGAAAATCCTTTCTTGGGTTTTTTCCCTTCTGAGAAGCTGAGCCCTCAGAAACAAAATGTAAACAATGGTTGTCTGCTGCTGTGGAATGCAACAGGTGGATCTGTGATTGGTCTCCTGTGGATGTTTGGATTTAGTGACCAGTCATGGCAGGGCTGCTCTTGCTCTGTGTCCGAGCCAGCTGCCTTTGTTATCATTCTTTTCTTTTCTATTCTCTTCTTAGCTAGCCTTCTGAGATGAACCTTTTCCTTCTAGTTTTTTAGTATAGTTATGATGTAATACATATATATATATATATATATATATAATAAAATAATAAATCAAGCCTTCTGAACATGGAGTCAACATTTTCGTCTCTTCCCTCATCCAAGAACCCCTGTGACCACTGTCACAGTGCCATTGGAGAGAGCTCCAGTTTGGTGAGGTTTGGCTGTGATGGCCAGGTTTCACTAATCCTGGGCCCTGGGAATGGCTGCATTGCCTACAAAGAGAGAGCACCTGTCGGAACGGGAGCGGGGGTTGCACGGTCAGGACGAACGGAGACAAGAGATCTCTGCAGCCAGGTCGTGGAAATTGGGGTTTATTGCAAAGGGCCTGGGGGCAGGGCCCAGCTGGGATTTGGGGTTTATTGCAAAGGGCCTGGGGGCAGGGCCCTGCTGGGATTTGGGGTTTATTGCAAAGGGCCTGGATGCAGGGCCCTGCTGGGATTTGGGGTTTATTGCAAAGGGCCTGGGGCAGGGCCCTGCTGGGATTTGGGGTTTATTGCAAAGGGCCTGGGGCAGGGCCCTGCTGGGATTTAGGGTTTATTGCAAAGGGCCTGGGGCAGGGCCCTGCTGGGAGCTGCCAGCCACAGCTCAGAGCAGGCCCAAGAGAAGAGAGGGGGAGAGCGTAAGAGAGTAAAGGGGTGAGAGCTAAGAGTGTGGGAAGAAGTGGAAGATGCAGTGGAAAGAGCAAAGAGAAGAGAAGGGAAGGGAAGAAAAGAGAGAGAGAGAGGTCGAAGTTCCCGTTACAATAAAATAAATCATCTTCTGTGTTGAATATTCTGATTCTCACTAACCAATCTAGTACAATATACAAATCCTATAGCATTTCCATACAACCTATAAGAATCACTACATTACCATACTGTGTTACATTTTAAACCCTAAAAACTCCTCTTTGGGCCCCTTCTGCCAAGCTGTAGGGTCTGCTCTGACCCTTGGGCCTGTCTGCAAGCAGAGGGTGTTGTTCCATCAAAAGGGGATCGCCTTCAGCCAGCCACACCATTGTTTTCCTGTTGTTCAGTAACTAAGGGATCTCAAAACTTGCTTTCATTTCAATCTCGCTTATAGTTTCTATATTCTCCAAATCTTTTGCCAGGCAATCATATTTATAAGGCTTTCCTGTTTCATCCACCCCAACAAGCACCCAGCTCTGCAGAGGCCTCTGCCGAGGCGCCGCCATCCGCTGCCCCTCAGAGAACAAACCAGCCGGGCTGCAGCTGCCAGGCTGGGGTGCTGGGGCCTTGTATCATACTGCCTTCAGAAACGGTGCATGTTCTTTTCATACTTGATACAGTGTCCTGAAATTTGTCTACTTCACCCAAAATCCATAGTTTTAGTACTGGGGAAATATGAATTTAAAAACTTGACTAAAACACCCCCAAACAAAATCAATCCTTAAACTACTGCGAATCAGTTGTTACAGCAGTTCCCTGTGGAACATCACTGTGAATTCTATTCTTCATTCTTTTAGGCTGTCTTGTATTCATCAAGAAAAAAGAAATTGAACTGATCACACCCAGGGTTTCTTTTATTTGTGTGGGGGTTTGTTAGTTTCTTTTTAACCTTGGTATTACTTTTTTCCTTGGCTGTGTGTATCTCTCTAGATTCACTGTTATGGACTGATCTGCAGAGGGCCTCAGTAGTGTGCTTGATCTGCCTAAATTTCCATCATAAAAATTCTTTTTGGTTTCTAGTTGCTGGTACTTCCTACAGTGGAAATAAATATCAGTTCCCACTGCTAAATTGTGCATATTGGATTTTCCTTTTTGATAGAGTTAGTGTTGCATTTTTGAGAGCAGTCATTCTAGATGGAACTAAATAACATGGAATTCGAAACGTATCTTAAATATTCATTCTTTAATTAAGCATATAATTTCACAAATTATGTTTTGTATTTCCAACCTCTGCATGTCCATCATTCCTTTGGTGATGGTTATTTTAGTAATTACTTCCCGTTCTATTGAGTAGTTGTGCAATTAGTAGAATAATCATTCAAGTAGTTATTTCTTTGTTGATTAAGAGCCATCTTGATCGTGAAATCATTATATGTTAACAAATCAAAATGTGAGAGCTGTTCTGGTACAGAACTGGTTCATCACACTATTATTTGATTATTTGATGAGATGGATTGAATCAATGTCATCAACAGGTAGGTCATTTCTGCGTACCAAATTCATTTTGAAAATACATTTCAAATTGTATGTTGTAATATTTATTTACATTGAGGCTAAAGGTAAGAAATTGAGCATCTGGTTTGTTCTTTTTGAAGTGAACACAACAATGAGTACTGCAGTAACTGAACTGTTCTCTACATTTGGTAGCATCTCATCCTCCCTACATTTCTTTAAAAGGACTCATTTGTGAAATTTAAAATTGATAAAAGCATAACAAGATTTTCATATTTTATATAGATTTCTATGTGTATCTGTTAAATATCAGGGTATAGTACGTATATGAAGTATTATGTGCCAGAGAAGGCCTAGATCATCAGTGCAACAGGCTGCAGGTCAATATGGAGGCAGTGCACATAGCACCTGGAATTTGTAGAGCTGTACCAGCCCTGCTTGTGGATTGTGCACCATAGAGATGGATTCTGCCATCTACTTTCCCTGGTCCCCTGGGACAGAAGCTGTGCCACAGCTTTTTTTGTGTCTCAGAATGTTTTTGACTCAGGTCAGTTACACAGAGAAGGCAGACTCCTCGAGCTGGGCAGCTTTGTCATTTTCCCTAATTAGAAGCTCTTAGACCACAAGTTCTGGGCTACTCTGTAGAGCAAGACTGTTGGGGTGCTGAAAGTGCTGAGCTTGTGATGCTCACCCAGTACCTCCTGCAGACCTAGCCCAATGGATTTCTGTGAGACAATCACTCAGAAATCAGTAGATATGAATTCCTGGCTCTCAGACCTGTACCCTTGATTGAGTAGAGCTCTTCAGTATCAACTTAAGTGATTCAGAGCATGGGGACCTGAGTTCAGAAGGGCAGGGAGTCTTTCACAGTGATACAGTGGTACCTTTCTGTCCATGGGCTTGCACTGTGCTTAGAGGAAGATCAAAGCATTATTTCTGCCTTTCAAGTATACTTGAAAACCAGAAAAAACCAGCTACTGACATTTGTCACCCCATGCCCCATGTGCATGATCTGATTGAGCACAGGACCCCTTCATGATACAATGGACTTAGCTTTGCAAAGCCTTCACTGGCTGTGAAGTTTATGTGCTATCTTCTGGTTTCCTCATAGCTTCTCTGGAGAAAACTTGAGGTTATTCTGTGATTTTAAGAATCATCCAACTTGCCTCCTTAGGCATTTTAGTCATCCTGTATTTGAAAGCTTGCTCATGGGTGGGCTTTGAAAATGCTGTAGCTAATGTAACACAGACATTGCTTGCATCATGAATATCACAGGAGCATGGTCATGGCATGGAATTTTACAGCACTTAGCTCTTGGAAAGAAATTTTCTCTTGTGACTGTGCTTTTGTGACTTATTGTGGCTCTCAACAATCTTTATGTTGACTGTCTGCCTTAGCATATCATCAGCTATAATATCCTTCCTGTTTACATTTTCTCTTGCAACCTTTAATGGGTGTAAAATCCCAAATAGCATTCCATTCATGACCAGTGATGTTCCAGGATTGTCACATGTATTCTGAGGGACTGCAAGTGCTGCAATGCCAATTTACATGGCAAGCACAAGCACATTACCTCAGGAACTGACAGCAAGGGATGCAGAAATCCTCCCAGATCGTGGCTGCACTTCCTTGCAGGTGTCCAGGATTTGTGTCAAGCATCTGCATTTACAATAAAGCTGACTAATAATGACTGTGTCTGAGTTATCTGTGTGCAGCTGATTAAAGTTTGTTCTTTATATTGAAAACATTTGAACAGGTGCTATAGACAGCATCCAAAAAAAACATAGTTGGAAACAACAGGTTGCTCAATGTTGGCTTTTGACTGGTGTAAACTGAACTTGGCCTTTTCAATTCTTTCAGGTTTCTTGAAACAGCTCTTGGTCTCTGGTTTCTTGCAGTATATTTATCCCCTGAGTACTGCACTATGCGTGCTTCACTTTTGCAGTTAATTGAGGTGGCTGGAGGTCAGCCAGTCTGATCAGACCTTTTTAGAATCCTGAGGTACTTAGCACTGGAGATTCTCTTCAGAGATTATAATACTGAATTGGAATTGTTCTCCATATATCCAAAGTATATTAAACGTTTATGCTTGAGTGACTGGTGGGGCAGGAAGTGTTTTATCTACGTTGAATTAAGAGTGTTCTAATTGCCCACATGGGTTATCAGGGAGAGGATCATGAAGGCTGGGGGAATTGAGAACGAAGTAAAGGAAGTAAAAATCCAGCTGGAGTGTTGCTTTCAAGAGTTCTGGCCCTGCAGCCAGCCTTTCCTATGAACTAGGGAGGGGGATGTCTCACAGATTTGGGCTGCAGCTGTAGTTGGCTGTATAATTTCACACCACTGTAGAGTATTTGAATGAAAGGATGACAATTAACACCTTAGCATTCAATTCATAATAAACTTTAGTCCTTAACTTATAGCTCTTCTAGAAAGTGAAGCTGCTAAATACAACAATTATTTTTAGAATGGATTTCATTTTTAGAGAATACTAGAAAAAAAAAATTGCCTATAGAAAACCATCTAAAAGGAATCAAAGCACAGAAAACCAATTTCTGGATACAGTGTGTTTTCAATTCTTTTAAGTTTCAAAATGCTCTAGAATTCTGATTGATATTTGTTCTATTGTACGTTTTCTCTGGCTTGTTTATACCAATCTCTCAGCTTATTATTGAAACTTTTAGATCAATGTTTAAATATATTAGCAACTTAGAAATGGCTGTAAAGATAGGTCTCAGTGCACCATATAAATAGGGTAATTAATAGAAATCTATTATTAAGGGCAATTAGAGATTTTCTTTAGTTTGTGAACAACAGTGATATACAGCTGCATCAACAAAGACAGATTTTTAAAAAACTATAAAATAATTTTCTATATAAATTTGACTTTCCAAGGCCTCAATGTGTTACCACGATAAAAGGGCCTCACCCAAAATATCAAGTTTCTGCATAAATAAGTACAGTAGCTTTGTCTGAAACCTTGTGTTTTCCCAAAAAAGAATATAAAATGCCCAGTGTATTTCCCACTATGAGATGCCTACTAATGTGAGCTGAGTTGCCTTCTCACTGTGGTAATAAAAGGTATTCTAGAAAATCTAATAAATTTGATGATAATGAGAACATAGGCCATAAAAATCCCAGTAAAATCTTCTTTTTTTTAAATATGACTTTCAGGGGGAAGGGAAATGGTCTAGAGAAGGGAATTTTGTGAACATGCAGCAATGTCTTTTCAAGAAATTGTTCTCCTCTGGGGAAAGAAGTCAGTGTTCTCCAGCCCATCATGCTATTTTTGCTGGCTTTAAGGCGCTGCTCCTTGTATGCTTCCAACTGGGCATTTTTGGAAAAAAACCAGTATTGGGCCTCAGGAAACCAAACAAAATAATGAGATGGGAATGCTTGGGTGGCTGCATTCTAAGGCTGTTTCTTAGGCTCTCTGGGGTCTCAGATCATTGCATTGGATCAGCACCAGGCTGATGCTTGGGACCTGAACAGCCCCTTTGCTCTGGGTGAGGCTGGCGCTTGTCTGCAGCAAGGCAGGAACTTGGACAAATTCCTTGGGCTCATTCTCAGGTGTCTGAGCCCTTCCTGTTCTCAGGTAGTAGGGTTGGCAGCTGTTTGCTACTATAGCTCAGCTGTTTGAGGGGGTAACCCAATTTTAAACCAATAATCCAGGAAAATAAGAATGAGTGTGTGTGGGAATCTCCAAGTAATGAAAGGGTATGTTTCTAGAATATGACCAGTGCTTGTCATATCTATATTTCAAATCTGTATTTCCTGGCTCAAATTTATTTAAATTTAAAATATTTGTTATCTTTTGGTTTGCTTGCATAATATAAGGTCAGTATTCTATAGATGAGTTCTTTGTGTTAAATGGACTCTGCCAAATATATGAGACTTGTGACTGCTAGTGTGGTACTATGGGGTGATAACTTTTTGGCTTAACATAATGTTTGAAGCCCTCCATTAAACTTGAGATGAATTTTACTGTGTTTTATTATGTGGTTTGTTGAAGATGTGTAGACTTTAATTTCATTTTTTTCATGGCTTTGTAGAAACATGACAGTGAGTAGGAGTATTACCTGGATTGTATCTTCACCAGCTCACAGAAGTTGAAGGGTTGATATCTTGTGGTTTTCAAGGCACCTATTTTTGCCTAGGGAATTTCTGAAACTTCTCTGTCCTTGTCACTTTTGTTGAAAAGAGCAAAATGAGTCTTGTGATGGTGTATTTGAATTCTACATTTCTTCCCCTCACCCTTTCATGCCTCAGGATTAGCCTTTGCAATTTCTGATTTGAACCCAATATATTTTTCTTGAATAGTACTGGAAAATTAATCGGTTTTTAGCATTATTAATCTATTAGAAAGTTTTATAGTGATCTTTTTTTAGTAGAGATCATTCAAGTGGGCAATTCAGTTCTTCAAATTCAATGAAGCATAAGGCATCAGGCCTCCTAATGTAAATAATGATCTTTATATTCCACTTTTGTCAAGATATTAAAAAAGGAGTAATTTATGCTTCAGTGGGTAGACAGTGAGAGTCTTCTCTACCAAAACATTTTTATCAGTTAAACAACTGTCAAAATCTGCCTTTTCTTCAGGGTTTTATATTGGTTTTTATACTTCTAATATTTATTACCTCATAAATAGCCTCTGCAATATGTCTATTTAGACTTTTCAGTGCCAATCCTAAATACAGTCTTTGTACAGGGAGCTTTCCTGCTCTAAAATCACAATTAACTCTCTTGAGTTAGGAAGCAAGACAGAAAGTGTTATAATAGTAGCACTGCTGCCCTGGGACGTGCTGCAGCTCAGGCAGTGTGGAATGGATGGAAGCAGTGTAAAACACTCACTGCTTTTATTGTCACACCATCTATGATTGTATGGCCAGAGAGAGCATGGGCAGGGGGTGGCCAGAGCAAAAGAGACAAAATCACAAAACACAACAGTGTGTACGGGTGTGTATCATTTGATTTGCCAGAGAGCATTTCTGCAGCCTCAGCACAGTACTACATTGTGTGTGCAGAAGCCTTGTGATGTCGTATTGCACTAAACAGTTTATTTAGTTGTTGTTTTGCACTGGGCGATTGGAAATTTGTACTGAGCGCGCTATGTCACGTAGGTTGTTATTTCCCCTCTCCCATCACATGGTCCGTCCCTCGTGCCCCCCTCTGCTGTACCCCTGGTGGTCTGGCCCCTGGTTACCCCTCCCCTCGCCCCTCCTCAATGGTATCCCATTGGCTGTGGTCCTCTTTCCCCGCCCCCATGCTCGGGTATAAAAGTCCGCTGCAAGCTCACGCCGTTGTTTTCATCTGGGAGGTGGCTAGGGCCTCGTTGCAAGCCAATAAACAGGACACTCGTCCCCACGTGGAGAAGACCGTTTCTCATCTTTTGCTTTGTCCATGTAAGACCGTGTGGGTTAGGGTCCGAGCTAGCCAGAGTGGATTCATACAACAGCCTGGGATACAGGGATTCCTACATTGTGACACCCTCACAGTATTAAGGAGTGACAAGAAAGTTACGCTGTCAGCGGAGCGGATATTAATTACCCTTGTGAAACTGTCTATCTGTTCCTAGGCTGTACTGCAGAATAAGCCGGGACTTCTCTTGTCAGCATTCAGCTGGGACGGCGCTGAAGTCTCCGTGAGCTGCCTGTGGTGAAGCACTCTGTACTTCTGGGCAGTGCGCTCAGCATTCACCTGTCCGTGAGCAGTCGGTGTGGACTGTGCAGATCCCCTGTGGAGCTGAGGGACTCCGTGCCGTCCTGGGGGTGGTGTGCCAGCCCCGTGACTGAGGCACCGCAGCAGCCGAGCACCAGGAACGCTGAGCTCTGCTCTTTGACAGTCGAGGCGTTTTACTCACTTCTGCATGGATTGCAGCCTGCCCCAAGGAGTCTGTCAGAATTAAACCCACTTTCACCAGAGCTAGGCAGTGTCATTAGTTATACTCCAGGTAGTGGAAACATAAAGAACTAAACCATCTAAGTTTAATAGGTTTACACTATTAGCTGAACACCAGCTGAATTTGTTAGGTGTAATTTGGCATTAGTTTCATGTTGTATTAGGCATTTGTGCAGAGCTGTGCCTACCCCAGGACTAGGTCACCTTCTTCTCTGGGTTTGGAGATTTTCTGTGGTGTAAGTGTAGGAAGATGTGCACATTCTGATGAACTGCAACAACCCAAAGGATTTTAAATCTTACAGCATTAGGGCTTATTTCTCAGGGTACTCCCAGCTCAGGCATGCAAGTGCACTGTGCGCTGCAATATCTGTTAAGAATAAGAAGCTTGACTAGGCCAATATTCAAGCAGCAATCAATTTATTATTTAATATGGTAAAGTATGAGCAACACAGTGCTGGGTACAGTGGGGGAAGTTTTCCCTCCAACTGCACACTGATGGTTACAGGTATTTATAGGGGTACTCATCAGGGTTTTTTTCAGCAGTTTCTATTTCCAATTTTTCTCATCCGCAATTTTATTCCAAATTATTACATCACAATTCTATACACTATTGTGATTTTAAATTCTCAGGATGTATCCCAAAAGGAGTATCCCCAGATGGTGCTGGTCCGGTTTCCAAAAGAAGAAAGACAAATCCCATCTGGTGCAGTCCAGCTCCCCAGATGTGGGTCCACCTTTTAATTACAAGGACTGTAAATCTCATAACAGTGATGTCCAGCTTCCCTTGGTCGAAACCATAAATCCTCGAGGTGATGTTCATCTTCCTTTCTCAAGCTGCTTTTCTCTGCTTCAATGAGGTGTGAGATGAGCATATTTCCTTTATATATATTCCAAAGCTATAGTTTCAAGGATACAAGTAATATTCTAAAGTTGTACTTCAAAAGCTTATTATTGCATAGCTCTTTATGGATTAACTACAAGGAAAAAGCAACATCCTTAACACTTTAATTCCAATGCTCCTAAATCAACCACGGTCAATTGTGTCCCACCAGCCCCTCTGGGGGTGCAGTGCTGCTCCCCTCTGCTGGCCTGGGCTAACCTGGGTGCTGCTGTGCCCTCCCTCGTACGCAGCCAGCACAGATGGTTTCCCCACTGCCTGTCTCCATAGACATCCTGACATTTATCCCAAGGCACTGCCTGGTGTCAGATGCATAGTCAATTGTGCCATTGGCTTTCACCTGCTGGAGTAAATCTCCATATGTAGATAGGTCTCCCCATTTTAATGACATGCTAACAATGTCAGGATTAAGTCAGGGCCAACTGTAAATTTAACTGACTCCTGTGATGACTTTTGAAAAGATGGCTGTTTCACTAAAGGTTGCCACTTCACCCAAACTTACTTTTGTGGGAAAGAAGTGGGATGTAAAATTATGTCTGTTAAATCTCCTTGAGGGATGGTCCCAAATGACATACCAATTTAGAAAAAGTCTGTCAGAATAGTCATACAATGGCATGCCACATATGTATGAATTCTTCTGAAAAATAGTGGCTTTGTCATTCCAACCTGTCACTTGTCACCAGGTAGATTCACACATTTCTTTATTCTGGGTTGGAAAACTCACAGTAATTGCAGTGACCTACTGCTTCATACATTTTTAAGCAAAATGTGGAGATCTAAATCTGGAGATTTCATAATTTTGGAATTACATAAAGAAACAGACTAGTACTTAAAAGAAGTGAACTTTAAAAAAGCAACCAACACGCAACAGAATAAATTGTTAACTAAATTCAAATAATAAGGGGCAAATAAATTCTTCAGATATATTTCAAGTCTTTCTTCAGTTTATTTCCTTCTTACCTTTTCCTTTCCTGGCTTTTCTGGCAGGCTTTTAGCTGATCTGTAAGAGAGAAAAAAATCCCAACCTCTTTAAGTTCAGATTAAAATGACAAAATATTTTTTTAACCTTTCTAATTCTCTTTGTGTCGTAGTGCCGAGTTGTCTGAATATTTGATATTATATCCTCTAATTAGGCCTTTAATTTCAGGCAGTTTTAATATTTGATAAGAAGTTTTAAAATCTTGCTCTGAACTCTTCCCTGTGTGCAGCCTGTGTCCTAGGCTGCAGATTGTGCTCTTGGTAGAGCTTTATGAAAGGATCAGTCTCCTCATCTTCAGCAGCACTCTGTGGAGGGGCAGCTGTGTTTATTATTATTTAATGTATTTTGTTTATATAGTGGACATGTGTGTACAAAGAATTAAGGAACAGTTGAACAATCAGTTCTGAATAGCACTGAAGTTTACATGAGGTATCAGATTTCAAGTGCTGGTAAATTGACCATGAAGGAACACTGAAAATTTCATGCAAGAAGCTAGTTTTTTATGATTTAGGATGCCCCTGAGAATATATATTTTGAGACTTGTTGTTCATTTGGACATTTCACTGGAAGCTAATGGAGATGTTTGATAAAGATAAAATATTCGCTTAGCACGTCTTTGTGCAATAACCTTCTGTGTTTGGAAGGAAAGAAATTCAGTTCACTGATGTATTTTCAGTTAGCTGGAAACTTCCCTGCTTTTGACAGAGCAGCCAGAAGGAGAGGGAGGTTTGGCTGGTGCTTCTGCCATGAGGCTGCAGTGCAGCTATGCCAGGCTTGATGTGTCAGCCAGAGCAAATGTTATTTTGTAAATCACTTTCCTGTTGCTGTGTTCAGGTCTGTCTCCTTTACCAACCATTCTTTGACAAAGCTGCTGTCCATTGCATTGTTTTTCCCAGAGTCAGGGGAGCCAGAAGAGACCTCTGGAGATTTATGTCCCACCACCCTGCTCAGGCAGGCACTCAGGTTCTGATTATCTGTAAGGGTAAGGGATATCTCTAAGGCCCCCACAACCACCTCTAGACAATCCGTTCTAGTGTTCAACCGCCCTTACAATAAAACAACTTTGTTGTATGTTTTAAATGAAAATTTCAATGGAAATTCCCTCTTGTCCTAGTCCCTGAGAAGGATCTATGTCCATCTTCTCTCTCCCTCTTCAGGTGTTGAAAAAATCCCTCTGAAGCTTTCTTTGCTCAGGACTGAACAATCTCAGTTCTCTTTGCCTCTTTTTTATATGATCAGTGCTCCAGATCCTTAATAATAATAATCCTTAATAATAATCCTGATCCTTAATAATAATTGTGGCACTTTCACAGACTCTTTCTGCTATGCCCATGTTTCTGCATAGCTGCTTTCTGGCCATTTAGACCCCATGGCTGTGCTGCCTTGGGTTTAATCCTCCTGAGCTACAGAGAACTTGGTTTAACTTTACCATCTTCCCATGGGCCCATTTCTCCATCCCCTCCAGGTCCATCTGGTCCATGGGCCGTTCCTCTCCCCAGAGCACCTGCAGGCTCACAGAGGTGCTGCCCCATCATCCCCTGTACTCTGGGGTGCTCTGCTGGTGGTTGGTGTCCAGCTAGACTTTGAGCCTGACACTTCAGCCAATGCAGCACTGTCTGCTTCACCCTCTGGAGCTGCTCACTTTGTCCATGAAGATGTTACAGGGCACTGTGCTGAAAGGCTTGCCCATGTCTCACCATATCTGCTGGCTCTCCTCATACACCAGCCATCACCCTTGTCACAGGGGGAATTACGTTTGTGACGGGATCAATGGGAGAAATTGCTCATCAGGTGATGATCAGATCATCAGTCTCAGATTTATTGATTAACAGGCACGCTTTTATAATCACAGTAATAAGGCTCATACATATTGCAAAAGTAAAGCTCATTATTGGTCAGCTATAAAAAGTCAGTCCCACCTCTCTCAGGATGTTTGTGGCTTCTTTTTAACCCCCTGTTATCACATATTTTCTTGAACAGCTTCTTGCTCGAGGAAACTGTGTCCTTGAATTAGGCAGCTGTTGCTTTCTCAGATGTATTTTCTCATGTATTTTTCCCACCAGCTATGTCTCAACAAAAAACTCTCGACACGTTTGCTCTGTGCAAATGTAATTCCCCCTCTGTAAATCTGTGCTAACTGCTGCTGATCACCTTTTTGTTCTTACTGTTTGGAGAGCAACGAGGCTGGTGAGGGGCTTGGAACACAAGCCATATGAAGAACGACTGAGGGAGCTGGGGTTGTTCAGCCTGGAGAAAAGGAGACTCAGGGGTGACCTTATCACTCTCTTCAACTTCCTGAAGGGTGGCTGTGGTGAGCTGGGGGTTGGTCTCTTTCTCCGGGCAACAACCGACAGAACAAGAGGACACAGTCTCAAGCTGCGCCAAGGGAGATGCAAGCTAGAAATAAGGAGGAAGTATTTTACAGAAAGAGTGGTCAAATACTGGAATCATCTACCCAGGGAGGTCGTGGAGTCACCATCCCTCGTAGAGTTTAAAAAAAGACTGGATGTGGCACTTGGTGCCATGATCTAGTTGGGGTGTTGGAACATGGGTTGGACTCGATGATCTTAAAGGTCTCTTCCAACCTAGAATTTCTGTGATTCTGTGATTCTGTGAAGTGGTTTTCAGGATTATTTGCTGCACCACCTTCCCTGTAAGTGAGGTGAGACAGGTCAGCCTGTAGCTCCTGGCTCCTGCTTCTTACCCTGGAAAAAAGGAATGGTGTTCCTCTTTCTTCCAGTCCTCTCCCAGTGACCATCACCTTTCTCAAAGGTAATGCAGACTGGCCTGCAATGATCTCAGCCAGATCCCTTGGCACTATGGAATAAAGAAAATAGAAGAAACAGTGGTAAAGTGAATGAACTGGGTTTTCTGACATCAAAATAGTAAATTAATGTTTTATGGTTGTTGTAGTTAGTTCTTTTAGGACAATAAATAGCATTTTATGCATTAAGGTGTTCATAGTGATACTGGCTAAATGACTACCTAGGTAAGAATTCTTTCTGTCTTCAAACTATATAGGAGAAAGTTTATATTCATTATGCAAAGAGAAGGGCTGAATATATGCAAACTCATTGAGAGAGATTATTCTCAAGGTTAATTGTTATATATCAGTTTGCACGTGCTTTCTCTCTCACAGTTTTCTGCCTGATTACCAGTAGTAAATGGTATTTACTACTACAGTTTCTGTAAATTTAGGCATTCCAAGAAAGATGGATTCAAGAGGCTTGGTTGAAGGCTGACATATTTAATAAAACTGTGGAACACGTTATTTATAGGCTCACAGAAAACTAACCAGGAGGGACACTGAGCATGGCTCTCTGGAGTTGTGGTGCCTCAGCTGGCCTTGGTGTGTAGGCACTTCTGGCATGGCTTTCTCCATCTGCACACACCCAGATTTTCTTTTGGAAGGGTGGAGACTCTGAGACGCATCCCCGGAGTTAGAGAGACACGAGAAGCTTCCCTCAAAAGCTGGTAAACCCCATTGGCTCCTTCCCTTGTTCCTGTGTCCCTCCCCCCCTCCCCATTCCCCCATTGGCCCTCATCTTTGTACTGCCCCCAGACCACTGGGCAGCCCTACAGCTGGGCACTCCCCATGAGTCCCCCCTTTGGACCCTGAACATCCCACCACACAGCTGATTTAAACATCTATGCCAAGGCCCTTTTTGTTTCCTTACCCCAGACTTTACTGTCAGCTATTCTGGCTGCAGCATGCAAGGACTCTGGGATTTAGGGCAGGAAGGATTAGTTTGTGATCTGAACTGTAGATCTGTCTATGGCATCATGGTTCAGCCTGAAGGAAAGGACTTTCCCTGAGACTTATTCTTGAGCTGATCACTCTGAACATGGGAACTCCTTTTCTGTATTTACTTGGTGCTATTTTCAGATTATCTAATTTCAGGAATAAGGGCTTGAACTTATGAATTTTTGAAGCAAGAATTTTTCTCAATAAAAGTACGTTTCCGCTTGAAATCAATGGACCTTTCATGGCCACAGCAGCTTCAGACTCAGCTTCTAATGCCCATTGTTGCATATTTGGATAGAAACACTGGAGGTGATTAGATGTGGAGGTTCTCAGTTCAGTCAAAGAGCATTCTCCCAGGCTTCAGGCCTGGGAAACTTAGAGAGAAGAATGAAAACAATTATTATCTCTCTTCCTGTTCATGTTGTTTATAGATATGTACTTTCAGATTCATATTTACCAATAGTTGTGAAAGGTTTTTACTTTGAGACCAATCAGATTTCACCTCGGTGATCCTGGTTATAAAAGGACACTACCTCTTAATAAAGTATTCTCTCTTTTTCACCTTCTGAACCATGGAGTCATTTTCTCTGTCCCTGACTCAACAGCATCAATGAGAGAACAATAATTAAGCACCTTCTGCAATAAGTGCACAAGAGAAGATATTTAAGTGTATTTAGTCAAATACAAACATGTACCAAAAATTAGTATTATAGGATCTTTACATATTTCTTTGGATCAAACTGGGCATTTTAGATGTGGAAATATGAGTTATGGATTGTTTGTTCTACCAGTTCTAGCAGTGAAGCAGAATTGCATGAATTCAGCATTCATTTGCTACCATATCATTTGCTACCCTGGCAAAGGGCAGACTCTGGTAGCAAATGAATGCTGAATTGAGCAATTAGGCAGGAAATCAAAATTGAGGATTCAGTGTAAGGCAACTGGCACATGATCCAGAGCAGGTCTAGAAACAACTGGAGAAACTGGCAAAGCATTTTTAGCACCTGGTAGTGTCCTCTACTGCCAGCATCCTGCACTGGGGACTTTAGAATGCCACAAACATTTATCTTGTCTCTTCTGAAATATTTTGAGAGCACCAGTTTGATCAGTTTGATTACCAGGAATAATTTTTTAAAAGATGAAAATATATAAGGACACAGCTGGCCCTGCTGGCTCTGGGGGCTGTAGCTCAGACAGTGCCTGGGCAGAGTGCAGGGCAGAGCCTGGTAAATGTATGTGGGAGCATTTTCTGTCTTAGTATGATGAACAGGATTTTTAGCCTCAATTTGCAGGGCTCCTGGGGATTTCTAGTGTTATGTGTAGCCTGAGAGAGGTAAAGCTGACATTTAGTGAAAAAGTGTGACTCCTTGCATAGTATCATCAGCACCACAGAAAAATAAAACTTCTGGAAGTCCATAGGGCTTCTGTATAGCCTTCCATGTCTACTTTCATGTACTTCTCTTTTCTGGTGCTTAATTGCTAGGAATGCTGAAGCCCTTCTCTTCAGCAGAACTGTGTCACAGCATCCTTTAGCTGTGGTGAGGTCAGGATGGGCTGTGGGACTCACGTGTTTTCTCACTCTGGGTATATATGAGAAAATAAAAATGAAAAACTATTTTCATGAAAAATGAATGGCCAGGTTTGGTATAGTGTCTCCCCCCAGAATTTAAGCACAGGTGTAATTGATTGCCAGGTGAGAATTCTGTGTGGTGAACTGCCATGTACTAGTGAAGGCTGTTCTTGCCCCGTTGTGCTGCAATGGAAAATGATAATCAATGCACATGGCTGGAATGTGGGGAGGGGACCTGTGCCACAGTGAACCATTTACATTCCAGGAGAAGGAGAGATTCTTTTCAGCTGCAGGTTGAACAGAAGGGCCTAGAGAGGATTACAAACCAGTGAGACTGTGTAACAGATAAGAAACCCAAATACAGTTCAGAACAGCATTCAGTGATTGCTGCCAGTTAATGCTGTCTGAGCCCCTCCCTGTTGGGGAATGGAGCCTTTCCATGGCATTGGAGTCAATACCTGTAGGAAGGAAGGGGCTGCATCTCAAGATGTGTTGAAAGCATGTGCTTTGATAATAGAGCACTTCAAAGGCAGGTTAATTGGCATTAACTCACTTTGCTCACACATGTTAGGGAACTTTTCATGAAAAGAATGAAGTCCTAATTATTCAGATCAGCAAGAGTAATTAGGAAATATTACCTGCCTTAATAGAATGTGGGAAAGATCCTACCTAGAGCAAGATTGATTCAGGTTGTCTAAATGGAAAGGCTTCCTCATGCATTTTCAGCTTGGCCAGGGTGGCTGATTTTTAAGGGAACTGCTATCAGTAACTCAAAATGTTGCTAAATTTCTTAAAGAACGCTCTGCACTTCAGCTTTCAACAAAGACTGCAGAAGGGACCAAACCCTTCACAATAACACTGATATGGTTCCTTTGGGCAGCCCCTGAGAAAGGTTCCATGTTTTGGTGTTTCCTGAGAAGACATTTCTGTGGCACTCCCGTGTGCTTTTGGTAGTGCTTCCTCTTCAGGTTCCTTGCTCACCTCCAGGCATGTGCTGCCTTTTAGACTCTGTGCTGTGGCAAACCATTAAAGCTTTTGTGGCTGCTCTGAGTCACTTCTGCACAGGCGGCATAACTCAGTGCAGTTTTGGAGATGCTTTGATGCTGGATTGACTTTGAATTTTATTTTTTTTCCTTGATGGCAAATTACACTTCCTCAGGATACAGCTTGTGTAAGACAATAGTAATGTCACTCTCCTAAATAAAGACTGAGCAAGTGAAAGCAGATGGAACTGCATTATTGATGGGAACTGAGGATATTCAGAATAAGGAAGTGGAGGCTGATAGAGACTACACCTAAGGCAGGAGCTATGCATGCTTTGTACAGGAAGAGACTTTCAAATAAAAATCTCTGGTAGGTTTGGGCTCATTAAGAAGATCAAGACCCAAACCAAACAGTTTGTTTATTCACAGGTGATAGCTCTAAACTGAAAGCTGAAAATCTAACTTTTTGGTGTATTCAATTATATAATTTCTGACACCTTTGAGACTTCCACAGGTGGCAAAGAAGAGTGAAATTTTTTTAGCTTTTTTTTTTCTTCTTCTCTGTGCCAGACCTTTAATAATATTCTAGGCCCAATTATTCTGCTAATGTTAAGAGTATTCACTAGACAACTCTTGACCTTCTCAGTGACATGGGCTTTGCTTTGCTTACTAACCAAAGGAACAGGAAGAATGTTCAGGGAAAATGAATTTTAAATGCTTGCTTATCTCAGGTAAGGAATAGTAAGGGTTCACCTGCTCCCAGCAGATGGTAGGCTTTTTTAGGTGTCAGTACAAATTTATTTCAGTGAAAGAGGAGAAATGCCTGCAAAGTATTTGTGCAGAATCCTGAACTTGATACCTAGATAGAAATTCACAGAATGATATTTTTTCACTGAGTAATGGTTACCTGCAATCACAGGAAAGAGTGGTTTCAAAGGTACAGCTGGGTAAGCCTTGTTTAGATTTTCCAGTAAAACTGTCCTGTTCTTTAACCTTGTCTGATTTTTAACACAAAATATATCTCTAGTTTATGAAAAACATGATTTAGACAGGAATGAAAATAAAAACCTTGCCCTATTCATCTAAATACAATTGCTTCCATTGTGCCAGTGGAAGCCCATGAAGGTTAATAAGGACTTTTCCTTTGAGATTAGTGGAATTAGGTCAGTTTCTTATTACAATATATCCGGCCTGCAGCTGTAGACTCAAAACAGTTTGCTTGCATGCTCCTCATTTATAGTTAGAGGATGAAAATACAATTGCAATTAGAATGGATCAAAAATCTTCATATATTCAGTAATTACAGTTCCTTCTATCCAGCCAACCTGAAAGTTGTAGCTACCTGGGTAGCTTTGAGATAGATAAAGAAATTAATTAAAACTAAGCTAGAGATCAAAATCTTATAAACCACTCCATCTGCAAATACTGATAAGATGCATTTTGTTCCTGCTGTTCAAACAATAGGTGTAATTATTTCTGGAATTTTGTGTTTGCCACCCAGAACAAAAGCAGTAAATTTTTTTCTTCCCTGACAAAGCAGGTGGTACCAAGAAATCCAGTGCAGCTAAATTCCTTCCCTTGGGGTGAATAGCCAAGCCAAAGGCAGCTCAGTGACTCGAGGCTAATGGCTGAGTGAGGGTGGCAGTCGGTTCAGAATTTGTTTGTCTTGGTGGGTGCAAAGGCAGCACGGCTCCATCGTGCTCCTGGCAGCTGGGGGCTGCTGGCCCCACTGCCTCAGCCCTGCTGAGGATCAGTATCCACCTACCACTGGAACATTCCTGTTCCTTCACAAAACCCTCACTAGCAGGGGTTTTAGAAGTGCTGCTCCTTTGAAGAAAATAAGATAGGAGGGGAATCAAGGTCAGTTTTTATGTCCCAAGTTGTCTTGGCAGGTCACAGAAAATGAGTTTGTCTTTCTCCTTAAAACTGGAAACAAAAGAAAATTCAAGACTCCAACTCCAGGCTACATCTCAGCTTCTTACAACAGTGTGAGGCCATTTATAAGTCTTGGGACTGTTCCTGAGTAATGACAGTAAAGGACAATTTGGTGATAAGAGGCAGAGTCTGACCAAAGTGCTTTTCATACTTGGCAAGGAGGAGGGCATAGGAAGAAAGGCTGGCACAGAAGGATAAGTGTACTTAGAAAGAATTTGTGAATTTAACTTCAAAATGTGTTTTGAGTGGTGTGTATTTTGTCAAGGTATAAACTAAAGCCTATACTGTTGTGAAGATGATAATATTTCTCCTACATTTTTATTGTTACATCGAGTTATGGGTTGGAGACAGACACACGACACAGCACCGTGAGTCCTTGGCAAACAGCCATGAGTTCAGTATGGCTGCCCTTTTATAGGACTTTGAATTTCCTGGGCTCAGAGAGCTGATGGGATGGGACCTCGCTCTGCCCAGCTCCCTGGCCAGCAGTGTATCTTCCTCTCAGCTAGAACAGGGTTGGCTGAGGTTTTTGCTTGGGTTTGAATCCAGCCTATTCCTACCTTATCCAGGGACTTGTTTTCTTCTAGACGGGTAGAGTTTAGGGGGCAGCTTCAGATCAGCTGCAATGGGACATTGTATGAGGGAAAATCTGAGGCATCTTTGTAGCCTGTTTGAAATGCTTGTGTGTTAGCAACTGAGTGGTACAGGTGAATATAGAAAGAAGTACTGTAGAGGGGAAGAACTAGAGGAAAATATACTAGGTAACCCCGAGGAAGGTCTTGTTTTGGATCCCATGTGATTTTGACAGTCAGTTTAGAGTAGTCAGACTGCCATGAATGACAGTAACCAATACACTTGTGACCTGTAAAACACAGAAGGAATCAAGAAACAGGTGGTAGAAAGGTTAGTGGGAAAGACTTAGAAGCTCAGTTTTCCGTAACTTGAATAATATCCTGCATATTGGAGCAGAAAAGCACAAGCAATGCTCTTTCTGTGGCTCTGTCTCAATGTTCTGGTTTTTCTTTCCCCAACCTTTCCAGTTTTGTGTTTGCATAAAAGGAGATTTGCTATAGCTTCGGTTTGGATTGTTTTTGCCAGAACCCAAACAGGCAATGCACAAAAGATGGTGGCATTTCTTGGAGGATGTACTTAGAACTTGGGAGAAAGGAAGTGATGACCTGGAAGCCAAGGTGGCAACAGCTGAGTGATCCGTGCTGTTTCTGCAGAGGCAGCTACATCTTAAGACCAGCAAAAGAGAGATCAGTGCTACTTCTGCCATTGTTTTCTCTTGTAGTAGTTTTCTGCAGTCTGCATCAATCCCCAGAACTGCTCCACAAGCACTGAGAGTCAGGCAAGGGCTTAGTCTCAGCAGTGAGCAACAACAAGATACATTCATTTGGGGTTGTAACTAGGGAACAGAAACACCAAATTTATCTGCAGCTCAGCTAGAGTGTGCTGGCTTTCAGCACCTTCTGTTGAGCGCTGCTGCTCTTCCCAGGAAGGAAATTCTTGTGTGTTCTTGCTGGGTTTTGACAGTCTTACTCTGGAAATTAAGGATTCCAAGAAACACAGAAGGAAGTGCATGAAGTTTGTCACAGAAACCTGAGCAGACAGTGCTGGTTCCTGGTAGCTTGTTGGGTCAGTATTAGCACTGAGAACACAACCAACCTCTGGTTGTTTCCTCTCCTGTTTTAACAGTGGGAGCCCAGGGAGGAACTGGGCTGCTTTCCTCCATGCCAGTAGAAGCACCTGTGAAGTTGCTGTTCTGATATAGTTGTGTTTCCTGTTACTTTCCTTTTCCTTCAGATAATGAAGGTAACTAGAATCGGTGAAAATCTGTAGTAAAATTCCTGTTCTTATAAAGGGCTTTACTCCTTGGCCTTCATTCTTCCAAAAGTGAGGAGTAACTGATAGTAACCTGCTTGTTCCCAGTACTGTTACAGAGACACAACTGGGATGCAGTGGTTTCTTTTCATTGTGCCTCTCTAATAAAATCTTCATCATCTTAACAAAGCGTGGTTGCCTTCTCAAGATTTCAGATTTTTCTGAGGATACGGATTATAAAAAAAAATCTTTAAACTAGAATATCTCCGGAATATCAACTGCTTATTAAAGCCGTGGGATCCTTTGTTCAGGGTGTGTGAACTGTCAAACCTGTACAAACCTGAACATTATCAGTCTTCTCTGAGAACAAGATTTTCTTATCTGACAGTACTTCTGAGCAGGTACTGGTGTGTAATCACCACTGACCTGCTTGAGCTAAGAATCAAAATGGAGCGTTTCTCAAAAAGCAAGACTGAAAGGCCTCACTAAAACTATTTAAAATGTGTGGTTAAGGCGGTTCTTGCCAATTCCTTTCTAGCCAAAAGAACAGTGAAACAAAGCAACAGATTTTAGGGATGAATGAGCATTAGAAAAAAGGCTGTGCCTTGATATGATTCTATGTGGGATGAAGAGAACTGGATCAAACAACCCACAGGCTGTCTGCCTATCAGTAAAGACCAAGATTTCTAGTGAATTGCTTTTCACTTAGCATTTTACTTTTTATTAAATATAGCATGTTCACTGTATTAGAGAAGCAAGTAATTTGATTATAAGTTACTTTACATTTCAACAGCTCCTTTTCTTTAATTTTGCAGAAGTATTGTCATGTTAGTTAAAAGTATAGACATGTGTATTTATGTAGAACCTTTGCTGAATTTCATTGCAGTTACAGACTTATTTCTCATGAACTGCACTTCTAAGAAACTTGGAAGTGAACATGATTCATTTGTTTTGAATGGGATTTGAAAACAGTTTTCTTGCCTTAGTTTTGCAGGTTAAAGAGTTAAGACTTTGCCTGCAGCAGATTTATGAACGTTGCTGCTGGCAAAAATTAGCTTAGCAGTTTTTGCTAACAACTCCATCCTTTTTCTTCTGAACTCCACTTTCATCTAAAAGAACTGCAAATTGTGTCCCAGTAGATTAGGTGAACTGAGAGTTGTAGAGGAGTGTAATGTGCTGAGTCACGTGGCTTTGCTTTCTTGAAGGTAGAAGAACACATCATAAACAAACTGTAAATTGTGGGGGTCAAAACCCTTTAGGAAAAGTAAATAACTTTTTCCCTGCACCTTTTCTATAGTTGGGTATATGGTGGTGTTTTATTTTCATTTTTCTTTCTTTAAAATTCTTGGAAAAGCAAGAAGCAAAACTAGCATACTTAGTCAACCTTGTGCCTTGCTGCATTCAAACAACTGCTCATGAAAATTACAAGTATAGTCACCTAGCACAGGTTTTTTCCATGCTACTTAGTACTTGTGGAAAACCCCTGTACCTTTTCCTTAGGAGGTGCTCTAAGGTCAGGTGCAAGAGCATTATAATTTCTGTTGTGCTGCACAAAGCTCTTTGCTTTTTGACTCTACATTGAGGCTTAATGGAAGAAAAAAATCAGCAAGGTTTGAAATTAGATTCGTAGACTCATTTAGATCAGAATAGACCTTTAAGATAGAGTGCAGCCATAAATCTGCCACTCTCAAGTGCACCACTAACCCATGTCCCTAAGAGCCACACCTACACGTCTACAAAGACCTGCAGGGATGGCAATGCTGCACTTCCCTGACAGCCCTTTCCACTTAGGATTTTTTTTGTTTTTCTAATGTTAAATTAAACTCCCCTTGTGCAACTTGAGGCCGTTTCCTCTTGACCTATTGCTTGTTACTAGGGAGAAGGAACCAACCTCCCAGCTTACTGCAGCCTCCTTTCAGGAGGCATCCAGGAAACTACACCGTGACTGGCTTTGTGTTCCTGCCTCTGCAGCCCATGGAGAGCCTGAGAAGGTTGAGGACTACAGCACAACCTGGCCCAGTGCTGGCAAGCTGGAAAAAGACTCATGTCCTAACTCTTCCCAAATATGCCCACAGAGTTTGAGTACTTCTCCTCTAGAAGTAGATTGTTTGTTTTTCAGTGCAGATGTGGGATGGCTGAAGACGTTGGTGTCACATTTATGTCTCTGTCATTGCCATTTGCTCTGTCAGTGGCCAGGAGCAGGACAGTCAGTATTTCTCTTATTTGAAACAGACCATCTCTACTTTTGTATTCAGAGCAATATTTTAAGTTCATTCTAAGTGTACTCTTTCCCACATGGTATTAAATAAAACTTCTTTGCTTTCCCATCTTGTTTGTAGGATTGACCTTCTGTCTTATTCAGTATAGACATGATTTCTTCTGCTTAACTGCTCATCATGACATCTTCTATCCTCCTACTTACCAGTGCTTTGAAATATCTTTGTATTTCTTCCAGTATAGCTAATGCCAGTTGCAGCAGGTTAAGTTCTGGAAACTTTCTCTTTGTAGTTCTCCCTGTCGTTTGTGACAATGCTCCTCTGTCCACAACATGTATGCAAAGCTTGAGGGAAGTTATTTGCTGGTGTAATGAGTTAAACAACTTTCAATATTGTTAAAAATAGGTTAGAAACTGTTGTAAAATAGTTGATAATTGTTAAGCATGTACTGTTAGTTTGCTTGTTGTACTGTAAAAGGGGTTCAAAGGGTAGTTATAAGAAATACTGTACTCAACATACCATAACACACCTCAGTAAAGTGAACCACTTCCCAAACAAAACCAGCCAACCTGGACAGAACTGTAATGGGCCAATCATGCAAATGTAGGATACAAAAAGAAAGCAATCCAGAGGCACAAAAAACAGGACAAAAAGGGTCATCTGACCCAGGGAAGCCGTGCTGCTCCATGTGGAACATCGGGGCCATTGCTGCTGAGCAGCCCCAGTGCCGCGGGCACTGCAGCATCCTCGACAGGAACGCTCCTGCTCGGCCCGGGGCCCCCTGCTTTAGGCCTTTCCTTTATCTCATAGTAAATGCTGAGATCACTTTTAGTACCAGGAGTCTGGTCCCATTTTTAACAACTATGATCTGTAATTCACTTCCTCATTTTCCTCTTTTCAGTAATAGGGCAAAGGTGAGTATTATTTTTTCTATTTTTGTAACAGTCGCAGAGTCTAGGTAGCTTCTTCATGGGGATGCTGAATGACTTGCAATGATAAACTTGTGTTCTTTTTTCAGGTGATCCGTGCTTTTTCACTTTGACAAGAAGAGACTCCTAATTTTGTCTCCAGTACAGGTATTTGTGTGTTTCTGTTGTCAGTGGTTCACTGTTGTTGTGCTGGTTCTACTTCAGAGATGCGTATCTAGTACTCTTAATATGCTGTGAAAAAACCAAGCAAACAATAGCGGGACAAGCAGCTCTTAAAGTGAAGTCCTCGCTGAGGGGATAAGGTCTCCTTACAGGAAAGGGCTGCTTGCTGTTCTGAGTGTGCAGAGCTCTGCCTTGTGCCAGGCGTGGCAATGGGGCAGTGCCTGTGCCAGGGCACACTGGGCATCATCAGCTTGGATGCCATCAAGCACAGCCACCAGCCCAGTGACACTGGGGCTGTGCAGTGCTTGTGGATGAGTGGTAAGCTGATACTGCTGTTTCAGCACCCTGGGGTTAAAGGTGTGATGGATGAGTAATGTGATGATTGACTCTCACAATTAATAGACAAATATCATGTATATAGGTTAAGTTTCATAGATTTATAGTTATGTCATACCTCCTTGTGTGGTTATCAAGGGACAGCTGGAGTTGGGACATCTGTGAGGGCTGGCTTGTGACTATGGCGACATCTGACCTGCAACCAGGATTTGGGGAAGAGATCTCCACCACTGGACAGCAAAGAAGGGGTTGATGGGCAGAACTTTGGGAGGGGTTAAAGGGTTAAAAGGGGAAAACCTCCACTGTGAGGGGGCTGAGCACATGGCGGGCAAAATCTTTTGCTCCCGGTGCTATAACCTTTTTCTCTTCATTCAGTCTTCTGCTGTATTTTTGATAAGGTTTAATAAACTTTCCTAAAGTATGACAAGTGAGTAGCAATTTCTCACAAAGGGGTTGTAGGATTTGAGACAGGTTTGTACTCCAGGCTGGACAAGCACTACTGATTACAACCGCATCAATTTCACTCTGTTTGGGAGGAAAAACAAAAGTTAGGTTGATTTCCACTGGCCCTGAGTGGAACCTTAATCTGAGTATGAAAAGTCTGGGTGGCTCATGGAAGCCGTCTCTATGTTCCCTTACTGAAGGGAGGGGATTTGTTTTGAAGTGTTGAATGAGACTGCAAGTATCAGCACTGCTTTTTGACGAAGTCTTTTCTTTCAGTGCCTCAGTATGTTTGATTTAGTTGAAAATGGAGTTTTTAGTTATTATGTCTTTATCTCAGTTGGGCTACTCTGTTATTTGCTGCTAATGCTGAGTGAAGTACCATGATTGCTGGCTGATTTGACCTCTTTTGTCAGGGGGAACCTTTCAGTTGATATTAGGGGGTTTTGAAAAGGGCACATTATGCACAACTTAAATCCTATTGCTGGCTGCCTGTGAAACAGCTGATTTATTTAGATATCTTTATCTTATAAGGGCCTTAATTCTATTGTCTCTTTGTTACTTAAATCCAGTGATTTCAACCTTGTTTGACTGTCTGAATTTGAATACCAAGTTCTGTCAAAAGCCTATCAAAACTAGAGAAGTTTTTCTGTCTATTAAATGCGATTAAATGCCTCCTATTTGTTCTAGAGCAGTTTTATAATCTTCTTTGAAAACAAAACACTTCTTAGGCTTTGTGTCATTCTGTAATACCTGATAGAATTGATAGCAAGAAAACCTTGCTATTTCTTGCTCATAGTTTTCTCAATTTCGTTTATATTTTAAGTAAGACTGTAATATATTATATTACTGTTTATTCCTCTTAAAATTTGTTTATTAATGGAGTTCTTATTGAAATTAGAGACCATTATTTTAAATTTTCTTGCAGGTGTTTTATTTAAGAGCCTGAAATTGTAGCAACATAGTTCAGCCTCGTGCATTCTGTAGGTTTCAACTAAGTAAACTTGTTCTTGGGCCTTAAAATCAGGAGAGCTCAAATTACTGTATGAATAATCAATCAAAAGTAGAATAAAAGGTAAAGTGTTTAAATGTAATTTATAAATATTCATGGAAAAAATTTCTTACCCACTTTTGTATCAGTAGTCCCTGAATATGTTCAAAGCAGGGTCATTGAATGTCCATTCACACTCTTTCAAAACCATACATTGGAATCTCTCCTGGGCCTGCATTTTATGGAGAGGTCTGTACAGCAGAACACTCTCTCTGGGTGGGTGCTGCTTCTCCTGGAGACGTTAGAGGAGCTTTAGAGATCACAGGGGACCTTTAGTTCCAGCTGCACATAATGATTCTCAATTAGGTCAGGTAATGGTGGGTATCAGCATTCTGCAGCAAATGGAGCTTGAAATGTTCTGGCCATGGAAGGTGGGTTGAATTTCTCCATGAGATGCTTTTGCTGAAGTTCAGGAAGCACTAGAGAAACATTACTTTAGGCTTGGTTATGTAATCAGCCCCAAAGAGGATTTTTGGTGTGTGAAAAAGGCCAATCACTTGCTTTTGAAATTGTTAATTTAATAGTAATAAAATGGTTATAAAAATAGTAATACAATTAGAGTCATAATAATTTGGACAATTTAAATCAGGACAATATGAGACAATAAAAGCAAAGAGTTATGGACGTCCGGGTACCTTTTTCTGGGCATCACGAGCCCGAAAAAGGACCCACGTTAACAAAGGGTTAACCCTTAAAAACAACAGCCCATTGCATATTCATACACTTCATACATGATGCATAAATTCCATTCAAACACAGGATTCTGTCTGGGCAGTGTCAACTTCTTCCTTCTAATCCTAACAGCGCCTTCAAGGCGGGAAGAAGTTCATTTCTTCTGATAAGAAGGCAATAAATTCCCTTTCTCTGAAAGATTCAGGTGTCCTGTGGCTGCTATCTCACTGCAAGGCCTTTCTGTTAAACAAAGCATCCTACATAGCACAGTTTCTGTTTTAACAATTTTTATAACCTAAAACTATATTTAACACAGTACTTAAGAGAATTAATCAGCATTACTTCCTAACACCACACATATAATATTCATTTGAATATTTGCAAAAAGCCAATCATAAAATACATGCATTTTTCACATGGTGGGGGTAGGGAAGCAGGGGAATGCCCTTTGTTTTGCTTTACAAAAATCCAAACACACCACACAGCATGACCTCCTTTAATGCTTTGATTGATTAGTATTGAAGTTGTGTGTCATGTGCAGCTGTGTTAATGTAGTTTAAAGTATTTGACTGTGTATTTTACTAAGCATTCTGCTGCCTTCTCATAATGTGATGTGTTCCTAAGAGTTAATAATTTCTGTGCTATTTATGCCCAGTTTAAGGATTATCATAAATATTCCACAAGCAATTTTTTTCTATTCATATACCAAGTGGATTAAGAAACTTAGTTATGAAAAATAGTTTTTAGAGTCTAATTATCATATGGCTGGTAATGTTTTCCAATAATGGGATGCTTTCATGGTAAAGCAAGATGCACTTCATCTGCAGGAGCTGCATCATTTGTCAGGTTTCCTAAGTGGTGGCTTGCAAATTTGCCCATAGGAAAAACTAGATTTTTTTAATAGATTGCACTGATGTAGTGCATTTCATCTGAAAGCCTCATTGCTTCGATAAACATCATTATTATTCTTTATCCATATTAATTAACATCTAGTATCCCGTGCTGAGATCCCTTCGGTGTTAAAAGCTGGTCCAAAATACCATGTGAAACAAATTCTTCACGTGCTCCTGACAGGGCACATTTCCTGTATGTGTGTCCTGGGCTCAGGAATGGTGCTGAGCACAGAACTCCCCCTGCTGATGGGAGGAGAAGGGGAATTCTCAGATACTGTTGCCATAGGGTAGTGGGCTTGGGAGATACGGATGTAGAACTTTTTCCATGTAATTGTCAGTGAACCATTACAGGTGGACTCACTAAAACGACTTATTCTCATGTAAAATGAAATGGTTAGAAATGGAACATTTAGGATGATTTTTTTTCCAAACAAACAAAAGTGTGTAATTGATAGTTCAGGGTATCTCAATGTTGCACCCATACATAAGGTACAACATAGTAAGTTAAGTTCACTGAGGAAAGGGGAGGATCTGCTTTTCCTGCTGGGATTACTCCTTTATTGTTGTGAGAAACATCTGCTCACTTTGAAAAATTTAAGAATATTTATTAAACCTTGACAAAAATATAACAAAAGGACTATAAAAGGAAAAATTCACAGCACTGGGAACTGCCCTTGGGATACCACATGGCTGGTTCCTCTTCAGGATGGGTGCTCAGTCTTTTACACCCCTGGGGGTTGCATCAGCCAGCCCTAACCCTCCCAAAGTCTGTCAGTCAGCTCTTCTTTGCCATTTATCAGTGGAAACTGCTTTCTTGTGACTTGATTGGAGTTCAGGTGTTGCTGTGCTGCACCCCCTAAGCCCCAAGCTTTTCCATTCCCAACTGCCCCAGGTAAGGGACACGTGCAGCCTTCTTTGTACCTGTCCTAGACAGCCCTGCCTGTCTGATGGCAACAATACAGGAGGGGAAAAGGGAACTGTGGGGAGAACAGAGGACATCTAAACTACAATAACATAACTATACATCACTAAAGCTTTTATTAATATTCACACAATAGTTATCTTTGAATTGTGAGAGCCAATAATCTCATTATCCATCTATAACATTGTATTTCAGTGTAACAAAGGGGTATTCTAGTAAGTTGATAAACAAAGTAAATTAATTTTCATGTGCTTTCCTAGAGATGGTGTTTTAGGTAAAATCATTACATGTGTGAATGCTTGAATGAGTACTGAAAATTCAAGGTCTGTTCTCTTTAGTTTCTGCTGAAAATGGATGGTAGTTTTTAATGTGGATGTGAGTGGATCCATTCTCTACTTGGAAAACCAGAAGAGCTTGTCATTGGGGTATGCTGCAAGCTCTCTGAGGCCATTAATCTCTGAGGGTAGAGATGAGGGTAACCCCTTCTTCTCTTAAAATGACTTTTGTTTCTCCCTAACACTTGCTAGTATCCAGTTACTGTGTGTGCTGAACAGAGAATACAGCAGTGAGACAGAGACCAGGACAACATGGAACTGCAGCACCACAAACTGACTTCCAGCATTGCTTTCCCTGCTTGTGCTGCTCCTTTGGCTACCAGCAGGGATAAGTGAAGAGATGCTGGTTTTCTTCATTTTTCTGTCAGATGCTTAGGTACTACCTTATTTCATGATAAACCTTAAGTCTCTTATAAGCTGTTATGTCCTTGTTTTCTTATTTAGCTTAGATGCCCATATGATGATTATGGCCAGTTAATCACAGGACAGATCTTGACAGAAGAGATTTGCAAAGAAAATGACTACTATATTTCAAGGTCTTTTTCCTTGGGGACTTAATTTTTCTTCACTTACAGTACCTTGCAGTGTGAACACAGTTACATAGTCCCTGAGGTTTTCCAGGTATTGTATTCTCAGTTTCTTAAATTCCAGCCTGTGAGGAAAAACAGCCAGTTTGGTTTTAGAGAGTTTTGCCTCTCTGTGTTGCTGAGGGCATGTATGTCTGAGACAATTACAGAGGTGGTTAAAATAATGAGTCTTAGTTGTGTTGGTCAAAGAATAGGAGCAGCTCATGTCTATTAAACAGCTTCCATGGCTGTAGCTCATTGCTCCTTGTGAGATCTGAAGTTGAAAAGGTCAGTTTAAAATGATTGTCAGACTGTGGGTTACAGATAGGAGTTTTTTCTGGATTTTCTATTGAGGCTTATAATCAAACAAAAATTTCTGGTTTTTTTTTTTTTGTTTGTTTGGGTTTTTTTCCCAGCATGTATTATGAACCTGTAAATGTTGACACCTAACATTTGACTGACACCATGAGAGGCAATCTGAAGTAGGGACTATGGGGAATGAAAGGCTCTCCTTTGAGGCATTTATTATCCAGGCTCTGTGGTAGCAGTGATTTGGCCACTGCTAAATTTGTACTGGACTGGTGAAGTCCTGTGCCTATATCTAGAGAATGTCACTGCAGTGATTTCTCCATTTGGGGAATCATTAATGATACCTGGTCTGACATTGGGCCATGCAGTCTGGAGTAGATTACTGCCAAGAATTGTTGCATAAGAGACATTCTTGATCTTGCCGCATCTTGTGGCTGCTCAGGCACTGGTTGAAGTTTGGCAAAGAGGGGCTTTGTGGCTCGATTCCCAGTGTCTTGACTGCAGCTGTGACCCCCTACTGCCTGCTCTGTGTGTGCTCTAACCTGGCTCTCAGGGGCAGAGGGATCTTGCATCTTGTCCACACACACCAAATAGAAAATATTGTGAGCCCTTTGGTTGAGTGGTTCATAGGGATGCTCCTGGAACAATAATCCTGGGATAAAAAAATCATAAAATCCTGTCTCATCTCCTGAATCCACTTCTCATATGTGCTTCTAGAAAATGAAAACTTTAAAAATCATTCACCTCTGAGAACACAATGTTAATCACATCAAAACAATCTAAAATCCAGCGTTGCTTTCATTATCCTAAAGTCAGCAATATGCTCTCCTCATTGTTCCTTTCTGTAGTGGAATTTATTGAGGCTATTCATCCTTCACACACACTGCAGAAGTGCACTTCGTAAAGCTGAGAAAGCTGTAGAGTTAATAGTGTAATAATTCAGCAAGAAAAACTGATTTGCAAGTGACCCATGTATCAGGCTGTCAATGGTGCTTAAAGCTAGTTCATAAATTCCTGCCAAAGAAAGGTGTGAGCTTAGGGGACCACCCTTTTTTATAACCAAAATGGCCTTGCAAGAGTCGGTCACAGGAGCTGAATGCTGACTGTTAATCTTGCATGTCATTTACATACCACCTGAGGAGAGAAGGCAAGGAAAACAGTATTTTGTGATCAAGAGCTGACAGGAAACAGCACATCTCGAAGGAACAAGCATTTGCTAGACTGTAGACTGAGTCCAAGGTGATGCAATACTCGTTCCTGAGGAGCTTCAGCAATCGGTTTTTCAGGGTCATTGTTCTTTAAGTCTTACTCAGACACGTGACTGCCACCTGTGTGTGACATGAGGCCATCATTTTTCTGTCTGTGAGGACCTTATTGGGTCAGAAGTGGTAAGAAAAAGCTGTCTCTCTACCTGCTAATAATACCATATTCAAATTAAAAATCATCTGGAAACCAGAATTTGCCAGAATTGAAGTTATGTATAAATGCCCGGGTTGCTGTGCAGGCTCTAGGCACTCACATAAAGCAAGATATGCTCTGAGAGAGGAAAAACAGGAGGAAGGATTTTATTCTTTTCAGCGAATGTTTGAACAGGGAAAGACTTGTTTTGCTTTGAGAGGGGTCGGGCAGGTCTCATGGGTGCTCTGCAGTGCCCTGGCCAGTGACCACATCCCACAGTGTGCTGGTTAGAGGGCACACAGAAATGGACCTTGCTAAGAACCTGCTTCCTCTGCAGGGATCAGAACCTGCTTCCTCTGCAGGGATCAGCCCCTGCTTCCTCTGCAGGGATCAGAACCTGCTTCCTCTGCAGGGATCAGAACCTGCTTCCTCTGCAGGGATCAGCAGCAGGGCTTTCCCCCAGCTGTGTGTGTGCAACCAGCTGTGCCATTTTAGGAGCAGTTCCTACTGCTTCTGTACAAATTCAGGGTAGAGGTGGGTTTCTCATATTTAAGGATTATGTGACAAAAGCATGTTTCCACGAGTTTATAGCCCTCCTGTGTATAGAGTGGATCCTGCAGCTCGGTAATTGCTGTAGTATGGCCATTAGTCTCAAATGTCCCATCAAGTCAATCATTACCTCATGTGATTTCAGACAAAATGCTGCTTGGAAAGTTTATACACTTTTTAGCAGTCCTGGGATACATAGATGGAAGACTTTCTAGTAATTGAAGGGCTGAAAACATAATGAAAACATAAATCAGGGGTTTGCACTCAAGCAATATATTCAGATTGCTCGCCTGAATTTCTGCACAGGGCACTGGGTGATTGCAAATTCATTTCATAATGTCTCCTACAAGGCTTCTTGTAGAAACAGGAGCTAATGATCAAGGTACTAAGATACGAATTATACCTTGAAGGCATCTCCAGAAAAATTTATTGAAGGGCCTAGTGGGAGAAATTATACATGTGACAAACAGAAAGTCAAATGACATCAGATGTCAGCAGCACCCGTATAGGCATCTAAGAAATTGATTTTCTTTAAAAGGATTTTTATGATTGCCCTTTAGAAAATGAGTGTAATGACAGTGTGCATAAAATATGTCTGTTTAAAACAAACAGAAGGCAATAGGAGAAGGGCTTTGCTTTATAATATATTTTTATCACTTCCTTATCCTCCACAGGGCTGTGGAGGTTAAGGTTAAAAAACTGTTCCCGAGATGGTCTTTAGTTGACAGTACAGCACCAGTGACCAAAACCTCCTTATGGGTGCTTTCAAGGATGACAATTAAATGTTCTGCCTTATTTAAAATTTGCCATTTAGGTGCTATGAAAAGCAGTTACTGCACTCAGTAGCATAACTGGAAGTGGCTGGACATGACTGATGTTTTTGAGAAGAATCTAGAATTCTTATTACCCCCACTAGAAATGCTAAAATTCTGTTTTACCTTTGTTCTTTGCTGACTGTACTATTGTTTCTGGAAAGAAAAGCCCACGTTCTCACTGTTGACATTCAAGACTTACTGAAAGAATTGTTGTGGAGCCAGGAAATACTGAAGCTTATTGTATTAAAAGAAAGTCAGAATTGTAGGTCTAGTTCAAGCAAATTACTGTAAAGCATGGAATTTCTTCTGTCTTCAGCAAAAGGTGAGTAAAAATTGAATATAGATCAATGACAGAACTTACAGAGCGAGGTAATCATCAGTGGATTTACATTTGCACTCTGAGTTGAGTGTTACTCTTCAGCTGTGCTCCTTCCATTCACACCTTCAGCAACTCTAGGAGCAATTTGTAAAGGCAGCTACTGGGGGGAAAACCCCATTATCACTATTGACATTTAGAGAGGTCAAATTGCAGCACTTCAAGTCGTTGCCCGAGAAAGTGTGCCTGTAAAGGACAGAAGAATGTGTCGTGCTGTGTTTTGTGAGGGGTATTTTCTGCAGGGTGTAGTGCCAGCACACGGGTGGCTGTGTGTTCCTGCTCTAGATACACTCCCCTTAGTGACAGAGCTTCTCTGCTGTCTGTGTGAACAAGAACTCAGCCAACAGCTCAGAGTTACTGCATTTTGCTATTCCATCACTTCAGGTCTTCACTCATTTGGTATTTTCTGCAGGAGCTGCATAATGCTGTGGGCAGTCATCATCATGAGATCAGGTTTAATGATTTAATTTCATGTTTAGATTAGTGCTTTCCAAACCTTTAATGATTGAACACCCCTATTAGTTCAAAATCTGTTTGAGCACACCTCCTCAATACATTTATGTATTTATTATGCTACAGTACTCATAATTATGTGTAGTATAAAGCATATGCAAAAATAGAAGTTGAAAAAGAATAAAATAATACTGAAATGTGCATAATTTAAAAATTATATCCTATTCCATCTCATCATTTTGGAAACACTGGATCAGACCCTGTACAAAAATAACCAACTCCCACTGTGTTTTTAAAAGCCACCATCTCTTCCTAACTTCTGAATAGATCCATGTCTTTAGTGCTCATCTACTAACAATTGTAGGATATAGACCAGAAGATGTTTGAGAATCTATTGCAGGTGTTGGGAATTTTTAAAAAATGTTTGATTATTAGACTAAATACCTAATTGGGAACTTCAAAATAAATTTTTACTATTTACTTTGTGGGAGAGTTTCTCACATCTTCTCCAGTTTTAGAGTCCTAATTTTGAATATTAATAAAGTCTATTCAAAACTGTTTAAAAGGCTTAGTACTTTTTAAATAAAGTGAAACTGCTTATTTCAGGGCAAATTATTAATTTTATATGAAATTATATTCTTAATCCTTATGGTTTGCTGAGAGAATTACAAAGAAATATTTTTCCAGTGAAATACTGTCAAAAACGCCAATCACTTGCTTTTGAAATTGTTAAAAGTTGAATAGTAATATAATGGTTATAAAAATAGTAATACAATTAGAGTCATAATAATTTGGACAATTTAAGTCAGGACAATATGAGACAATAAAAGCAAAGAGTTACAGACATCCAGGTACCTTTTTCTGGGCATCACGAGCCCCAAAAAGGACACCTGTTAACAAAGGGTTAACCCTTAAAAACAACAACCTGTTGCATATTCATACACTTCATACATGATGCATAAATTCCATTCAAACACAGGATTCTGTCTGGGCAGTGTCAACTTCTTCCTTCTAATCCTAACAGCACCTTCAAGGCAGGAAGAAGTTCATTTCTTCTGATAGGAGGCAATAAATTCCCTTTCTCTGAAAGATTTAGGTGTCCTGTGGCTGCTATCTCACTGCAAGACCTTTCTGTTAAACAAAGCATCCTACATAGCACAGTTTCTATTTTAACAATTTTTATAACCTAAAACTATATTTAACACAGTACTTAAGAGAATTAATACAGCATTACTTTCTAACACAACACATATAATATTCATTTGAATATTTGCAAAAAGCCAATCATAAAATACATGCATTTTTCACAAATACTATTTTGCTGGTGGAGCAGTTTGAATTGGGAAAACTAGTCATGAAGACAGCCACACAATGACAGAATCCTTTCACAGTGACCTTCAAGAACACCTGTGTTTCCTTGAGAGAACAGCAAGGGAGTGAGGATTGCCTGGCCAGGAGAGCCTGGGAGCTCTGGGCTCAGCCTGGGCCTGCCTCGGTCCCCACTTTGCATGGGAGGCACAGCTCCAGGAGCCAGGATGTAGTAAATGCCACAAACCTTCCCAAGGCACCGTGGAGGCTTTAACAATGGGAATGCTGACACAGCAGCAGAGAGGGTTCCGACCCCAGACTCACAACTTATCTTTGTACTCTTATAAGGAGAAAGTCTTGTTAACCCTACTATTGGTCACTTGTAAACCCTCTAACCTTTGCCCATTGGCCCAGTCTGGAGCCTGGCCAACGGTATAAAAGTAGCTTTCTGTACCCTACTAACTCAGAAGAAGAAGAACCGGGTTCTTTCACGTACTCCTGAATAAACCATCTCCATGGAACAGCTGATGTCTCCTCTTCTCCTCTCTCTGCTCTGCCTGAAGCCATGCCTGGGGAAGCCAAGCCTGGCAGCAGCTGCAATCCCAAAGAGCTGATATCACTGAGCTGATATCACTATCCAGAGCTGTTATCACCCTGCTGGCTGGAAGGCTCCCCCATGGCTCGGGTCTGAGCGGGCTGGACTCCAGGACTCTGTCCTTGAGGATAGAGATCCTGAACCAACACTCTGCTATTAAGACCCCCCCGAGGCTTCATAACCAGGAGGCTGCAGGAACACCACAGATGTCATTTTCCTGGCTTTTTAACAGGAGTTGCTAAAATTCTGAAGCTTATGCTCATATAGGAATATTCTTTCCCTTTGCATGGATGTTTTCTGCGGGTTTTAGTGCTTGCCTGGAGACTAAAAAGAGCAAAATAAGTAAAACCCCCTCAAGCCTGTAGCTTTGATGAAACAGCTCCTATCATGCTGGCACAGGGTTCCCTCTTGTATCCATGGGTGGGAGAAGGTGCTTGTCCCTGCTTTTGAATGAGGGGAGCATGTCTTTACTGTAATCTTTTGCAAGCACTTTTTTAAAAGCACCTCAGTGTGTCTGTGTGTGCCTGTGTCAGTGTGCACAATCATTTACAGCTGTGTGTGAGCCGTGCTCAGCCTGGTAACCTCTTTGCAGTGTGGCCCTCACACACAGTCAGTCTCTGTGGCTGGCATGCCATCTCTTTGCATCCCTGTCTGAGGAGGTTGAGATGGCTTTCTTGGCTCTGTGGTGCTTTTTGGCTCGTCTCAAGGGTCTGCCTTTTGGGGGAGGTGGACACCTGTTTGTGAGAATCCTTTTGCAAAGAGGGACAAGTCTGTGCTGTGGAGGGAGGCTATCCCAGGACTCAGACTGGTCCTGCTGTGTGCTGGAGAGGGGTACTGCCAGAGATAGGCTTCTGTCTTCCCTGAAATACTGACCCCATGCCAGATCTCGGCTTTGAGATTGGACTAATCAGACCTACTTGTTAATCTGATGTAAATTCTGTAATATTTTGGGATTTTTAAACTCGCTTTTCTCTGAGGAAAACAAGTTAGCACTTCTGAAAGAAATATTTGGGTTTTAAATAATCAAAAACTGTTCACTATTTCATATTTTTCTCCACCTTTCTGGGGGAATTGAAATAGCCACCTGAATCAATGAACGGTGTAGGATTTGGAGATTATTTTTTCAAACTAACATCATTCAGATCTGGTTTTTAGCCTATACCACCTTAAAAGTACTATTTAAGATGCTTGGAGCTTCTTGTGGAGGCTCAAGAAGGATTCCCCTAACTTTCCTGAGGAGGTTGTTGTATATGTTGGTGCTGTTTCAGAGTAACATTAAAAGGCTTCCCTTATGGTATGAACCATATTGAAACATATAGAGGACAGTAGGAACAAAGGACATTATGTAATACTGGGAAATGTTTGCTAAACTGGGTCACTGCACTGAAATGAAAAGTTTTGTTTGCAGCCATTACTTAATCACCAGCTCAAACCACTTATGACTGAACATCATTGCTTGCATCAGGGACAACTTTATTATCTTGCAGCCTCTAGAACTGCTGAAGATTTTTCTTTTGATCCATTGGGAGCTGCTACAAAATGCTTGTAATGCTGAGTTTACATGAGGAGGAAGTATACAGATTCTTCATGATTCTCTAGTATACAGAAAGGTGTATCACAAAGACATTTAATATAAGTTGTGAAATAAACATAGGATAATATTCTCTCCTTTTTTTAAAAAAGGTTTCAAAAATGGAAAGTTGACATGGTATAAGTCCTTGTGCCACCCAGGAAATTACCATGAAACTGAAGTTTTTATACTGCCCTTCATTAAGGGCATTGCCCTTAATGGCACAGCCCCCTCATGGGTATGATACAAATTGTTCTAAAAGGCTGCAGCTTCTCATAGAGACTAAACATCAATATCCTGCACTAGAAGAAGTTTTTCTTGTCCTTGTTTCAAGGATTTATGTCTCCGTCTGTTGGGGACACCATTGCTTGAAACACAGAAGAAACACTAAGCTGACCAGAAAATACAGCCATCCTCCAAGAAAAGAGTTATTTTTTCAGTAACATATTGACTTTAAAATTGATTATAAATCCAAAAGCAATTACTTACTTATGAACTAAAGTTAAAGCAGATTGCAGGGTAGTTTGGATTTAAATAGGTGGCAATAAGTATCCATTACTCTGTTCAATATGCTAATGGAAAACGAGGTCAGAATAATGAAGCATTCAATGAACAAAAAACCTTGAGAAACAGTATCTGATCCATGTTTAGCTTTCTTAATTACAGGATAGCAGTAGTGAAATGCACCCTTTCATCACACAGTATTTCATTTAGCAGAAAACAGAACCAGGATGCCTACAGTGCTGGAAACATAGCCAGGGTTCTGCAGAAGTAAAAAGGTTGTGCAAAACAAAACACTGCATATGAGACTAGAGGTGCAGGAATTGTCCATCCTTGTGGCTGAAAAACTCAATACTCAGGTCCCCTTGGAGGCCCTGCAGGCTTGCAAGGTTGATTTGCCAAATACACACAGTAATGAAGAATAATGGTGCTACCAAAAGGCAATACCCTGTCCCCAAAGGACACATCAGAGGCATGTGGTGTTCCACCAAGGAAATCCCAGGAATGATGGCAGTGGGTTGAGACAGATGATCTCCTTGATGTGAGGCTGTCAGAATCTCCTCACACCATGGATGTTGTGTCTTGGCTGTAGTCACTGCAGGGGCAGAGCAAAGGTCTGTCATCAGTCAAAAAAAAACCCCCAGGAAAATCCAAGGAAAGTCAGCTTTCCCAAGTGACAGGGTAGGTGAGGATGTTAGAAATTAACACCAATGTCTGTTGTAGGGAAAAGAGATAGAAACCATAATAAATAGAATGAATGGACACAGAGTTGAATACAATATCTTGGGGAAAAGTCAGCGTAGTTCAGAAGACAAGTCAAACATCACAAATTCATGGCAGTTCCCTGAACGAGTAGCTAAGCAGGTAGGTAAGATAAAGCCTGATGATATAAAACCAATTTAGACTTTTGAAAAGGCATTTAACAAGGTACCTTTCCAGTAATTTTTAAAAAACTTACCCAAACTCTATTTGTTGAAGAACTAAAGAGTCAGTGAGGCATCCAAAGAAACAGTCAGGAGATAAACCAGTGTGATGACTAAACTTGCATGTGACAAAAAGTTATTCAGGAAGACAGTGAAGTGGACCTGGATATGAATATGAGATGAAATATCTCATGATACTGAGTGACTGGGTGATAAAATGTCAAATGAAAACTAATGCAAATAAAATGCGAAATAATACACATGAGAAAGAATAATTTCTTATAAGTCCTTGGTTCTGATCTGAACACAAACACTGACAAGGAAGTTTATAATGGCAGTTCAGAAAATTTCTGGAGTTTTGCTCAGTAATGATCTCAGTAAAGAGGAGTGTTAAAGAATATGGTGGGAATAGAAAACAGAAAGAAAAGATGTCAATGTGTCCTTATATTTACTGAGGATACACATCCATGGCCTACAACACACAGTTCTGATGAAACTTAGAGTCAAAAAGATGCAGTGAAAGGAGGCAGTACAGCTGGAAGTAGCAAGTGTGATCAAAGATGGAGTATAATTTGTATGGAAAAGTACTAAATTGACTCCTCAGCCTGAAGAAGAGCTTTTGTTTTGTAGCTGATGGGTGGTTTGAGTTGTAATAGGGGAAACCTCTCCCTCAGGTGATTCCTGAGCTTGTTGAAGGCAGTGTACCTACAAATCCAGACTGAGAGAAGGGGAATAGCAGGAAACCTGCCCACTCTGTTCTGTGTTACCTTTGAGTGAGAGCTTTGCAAGTGCTGGTACAGGCTGGGGGAGGTAGAGAAGTGTCAGAAGTGGAAAGAAGGGAGTCGTGGTCAAAGAGTGACTGAACAAGTGAAAAATGTCTCCAGACTTTCATGAACAACTCTTTTAGTTTTTTGAAATGCTCAGCAGGAGGATACATCTGTATACCTGGAGCACTTGCAACATGGGCTCATCTTTACAAATGAACCAAAGAGGAAATCAATGTGCTTTGGGTGCTATCCCAGGCAAGTGCTCTGGGGTGTGAGGTGGCAGTGTGGGCTTCAGGAAGTGGCAGCCTGGGGCAGCTGTGCCAGTGCTTTTTTAAAGACATGGAATTTTATGGATGATTGAAGGACACTGAAGATACATTAAATATGACTTACACAAGCAAAGCCTCATCTGCTTCCCCAGGAGTATCTGTGATTACATGCAGTCTTGTTTGGAAGTCCCCCAGTGGGAAGAAGCAAGTTTTCCCTCAGCACATGAGGGTTGGTGTGGCTCTGATTCTGCTGCTTTTCTGTGCAGAGGAAAGAAAGGTTCAACCCAGTAACAAGAGACTGAATAAAATGGTTTTGTGCTCTGCCTTCCTGTGCCTACTAAAGTTGAAAATGAAGCTTAGGGGGGAAACATGTGAATTTTCCTTTCTCAGTATGAAGCTTTTTCTTTTCATAACAGAGATGTAAGACTGACTTTCATGTCATTTAAAGCAAGCAATGACCTTTTGTGCTTGCTTGGGGTGCACAAGTGCATCTTGTATCATTTGATTTCTCCTTGAAGAGGAATAGTGAAGAACATGGCTGCAGCTGAGATGTACTGAACTGGCAAGTTCATGTTGCCACTATGGGAAGGAAATGAAGCTGTCACCTGTTTGTGTCATTCTTTTTCTGTTCTTGTACCAAAGCACAAAGTCCCGGCGTGCAGAAATCCTGGCTGTGCAGTGCATATAGACACAGAGTTTTCACAGCTGAATTCCTGCTACTGTTTGGGAAAGAATTTTTTAGGCTTTCTCTCTAAGGTTTTAACAAATTTGGACACGTCTGTCTAGTGCCTAGGTTACTGCTGCTCAGCTCATTTTTTCTATCTGAAGTGGTCAAACCACTTCTCTTGGTGGTTTTATTGTGTCAGTTACACTTTTTGCTTCATGGAATGATACCATTCTCCCACATACAAAATGCTGGTTCCTAAGTGGGATAAAGCCTTTCACAGCAAGCCCTCCACCTAAGTGTTGTGTTTTGAAGACACACCTTTGTTCCTTCTGCCCTGCTACTCCTTGCTCTCAGGAGAAAGTGCTCTTCTTCTTTTCTCCTTGATGAAAGTCATGAAAGCAACCTGACTGTGCTGAGGCTGCTGAAGCTCTGGGGGTGCTGTCTCAGCACTGAGCATCAGTGTCAGACTGCACTGCCCTGTTGGTCTGTTCCTTCCTGCTGCCCCACATCTCATATCATTTACAGAGCAGACTGGCTGTTAATGGGAGGGTTTCATCTGTGCATGCCACCTGCTGGGCAGGGACCTCATCCCAGTAAGGGCCTTAAAAAACAATTTGAGCAAAACCAGCATGCCAGCCAGCAAGTTCCAGGCAGTCTGATGTTCACTGAGCAGACATCTAACCTGTCATGAACACAAACATGGAAATGCATTAAAAACCTGTAGTAGTAAATAGTGAAATCGTACACAACTGAAACTAGGAGGTTTTTAAGAAACTGTTGTCTTCTGCCATGTACTACCTTTGTATGAAACAGGCAGCTGCCACAGGGCAAACTGTACTTGTGGTTATTTGGCTACAGAAAATATACAAAAATCTATGAATCCCGTCTGGGAAGCGTGAACTTAGATGTCATTGCCAAGTTATTATTAGAATAGCTATAGTAAACCAGTACCAGTATTGGGGTTTGCCTTTACCCATAATTATGTTGAACTGGTCTTTACCCCCATAAATCTTGCTATACTTAGAGGAGTACAGAAAATGCCTGGAGGACTGGGCATGATGTGTGCTGTTTACCAAGATGTTTATTTTCAGAATAACGTGGCACAACGTTCTGATCCAGGATATATTCTGAGAGACTCAAGCCTATGTCAATCTGGTTATACCAGCATATGGAGAAGGGGGCTGACAGTAGGAAGTCGAGTGAGTATAGATGTGATCCCTCTTGTTCTTCTGCAGCATCAGATGGATTCCAGAAATACCTCCAGAGAAGCTGGAAGCTTTATTTTTCCACTGCTAGAGAATCCAGGGTTGTGTCAATGTGCCCTGTTGACAACCTTATCTGTAAAGGCTGGTGATTATACTAGATCCCCATGTGAAAGCTACCAAACAGATTGTTGAATGGGATACAAGTAATTCTAGCTGAATTTTAATAGTTTTGGAGTAGAGAAAGTAGAGTCTGTGTGTGTCTGTGTGTGTGTGTGTGTGTGTGAATATTGTTAGTGCCAACCAGCATGTGGCTGAGTCTCATTTAAGACACCAATTGCTGTGTCACCGTGGGCTGTAACACAGTGAAACAGTTCAGCTTGGGAAAAGGGGAGTAGCTTTTCTTCTTAGTTATCCTGTGGATGGCCACATGTAAAGGGCAATGCTTTTAGGTTTTAAAATCTGATCCCGATTTTTCATATGGACTGACTTGCTTGCAAACTGTATTTGCTATCCCAGAAAAACTCATTACTTACTTCATAATGAAATCCCTGAAAAAGAATAGAGCATTATTATGCCATAACCCTTATGGAAACTGTTTTGCTTGAGCTGGATTTTTGAATTTTCTCCTAGACAACTAGGTGTGGTGAGTATTAAGACTACTTGTAGTTTTTTACTGGTTTACTGTGACCAATAGTAAAATAAAAATTTAAAGATGGTGCTTGATAAGTATGTGTCATTGACTCACAGATAGAGTATTTCTGTAAGTAGAAATATGCAGTACATGCAAAGTATTCTGAAGTTTATAGGAAACACACAGGATCGTGTAGAGTAAAGTAAGGCACAGAATTGCTATTCATTTTAATGCTTCTCCATGAGTTGGAAGCATAGGTATAAGATTCAAAGCATCTTTCCCCTTTTCTGAGGTGAACACAGATACTCAGAAGCATATGGTGATATACTCTGTAGCTTCATACTCCATACAGCAAGGCAGTTATGATCTCAGCTGATGTTAAGTGTAGGTGCAGTGTGAATTTCTCTGCTGTTCAACCTCAGGCATCCTGCTGGATGCCAGAAATCAGCTGGGAGTCTGCAAAGCCAACCTGAGTGTCCTGGGGTGACTTTATGATGCTGAATTGTATCCCCATTCATCTGTTTAGCCCAGAAATAAGTTTTGCACCTTTAAGACTGGTTCAGAGAGCAAACCGGCGGGGGTTGGAGGGGGGAAGGCAAGAGAGGAGGAGCGGTGAAACATCCGAGCACTCCTGGGACACGGGGCTCTGCCGATCGGAGCGCGCTCCTGCCGGACCCAGCCACGGGACGGGAGCCCGCGCGTGTCCCCGGGCCCGGCAGGTGCCGCGGGAGTGCCGGCTGCGGGCCCGGCTGTGGCCGGAGAGGGCCCGGCAGAGCCCGGTGAGAGCCCGGCGCGGGTGCCGGCAGTGCCCGGTACAGGGCCTGGTGAGAGCCCGGCAGTGCCCGGTGTGGGTCTCGGTAGTGCCCGGTGAGAGCCCGATGAGAGCCCCGGCAGTGCCCGGTGAGAGCCCCGGCAATGCCCGGTGAGAGCCCCGGCAATGCCCGGTGAGAGCCCGATGAGAGCCCGGCAGTGCCCAGTGAGAGCCCGGTGCGGGTCCCCGCAGTGCCCGGTGAGAGACCCAGCAATGCCCGGCGTGGGTCCCGGCCGTGCCCGATGAGAGCCCGGCAGTGCCCGGTGAGAGCCCGGCAGTGCCCGGTGAGAGCCTCGGCAATGCCCGGTGCGGGTCCTGGCAGTGCCCGGTGCGGGTCCCGGCAGTGCCCGGTGCGGGTCCCGGCAGTGCCCGGTGAGAGCCCCGGCAATGCCCGGTGAGAGTCCGATGAGAGCCCGGCAGTGCCCAGTGAGAGCCCGGTGCGGGTCCCGGCAGTGCCCGGTGAGAGACCCAGCAATGCCCGGCGTGGATCCCGGCCGTGCCCGATGAGAGCCCGGCAGTGCCCGGTGAGAGCCCCTGCAGTGCCCGGTGAGAGCCCCGGCAGTGCCCGGTGAGAGCCCCGGCAGTGCCCGGTGCAGGTCCCGACAGTGCCCGGTGAGAGCCCGGTGAGAGCCCCGGCAGTGCCCGGTGCGGGTCCCGGCAGTGCCCGGTGAGAGTCCAGCAGTGCCCGGTGCGGGTCCCGGCAGTGCCCGGTGAGAGCCCCGGCAGTGCCCGGTGCGGGTCCTGGCAGTGCCCGGTGAGAGGCCCGGCAGTGCCCGGTGCGGGTCCTGGCAGTGCCCGGTGAGAGGCCCGGCAGTGCCCGGTGCAGGGCCGGCAGTGCCCGGTGAGAGCCCCGGCAGTGCCCGGTGCAGGGCCGGCAGTGCCCGGTGAGAGCCCCGGCAGTGCCCGGTGCAGGGCCGGCAGTGCCCGGTGAGAGCCCCGGCAGTGCCCGGTGCAGGGCCGGCAGTGCCCTGTGAGAGCCCCGGCAGTGCCCGGTGCGGGTCCCGGCAGTGCCCGGTGCGGGTCCTGGCAGTGCTCGGTGCAGGCGGCTCCCAGCCAGCAGTTACTGCCCCATGAGGATTCCAGAGTTCAATCCATGTCCTGGATTTACAAGCAAGTTCAACAGTCTGAAACCAGCTTTGCCTAGGTGGCTCTTACATTAATGAACTACTATTATTATTATTATTATTATTATTATTATTACTAGGAAATGGCATCTTAGAGATATTTAGGATAGGTTTACTTCTGCAGTTTGTGTCTTTCCAACCATTCAATGCTTTTTCAGATCTCTGAATTTATGAGATCCTAATGTTCCCAGTATTCTAGCAAATCCATAACTTGAAGACCAAACTGAGAATTACATTTTAAATAAACAAGAAGGTTTCTCTGTTGAATATTTCAACACTAAGTGCTGGGGTTTTTTCCATTTCACCAGGTGTTTATGGAGATGTGAATGATACCATCTTTTACAGCAGGTGGGCAGGTGGAGTCTCTTCTTTCTTTTTAAGATGCCATCTTGCTCTCAGGATGGTAGAAGTATTGATTTAGCTTTCCTGCATTTTTAGAGTTGGAACTGTATCCTGAAGATCTAAAAATAAGAATTTTTTTTTTTTTTGTCCAGAAAGGGCTCTGAATGTGAGTGTTTCTCTCAGATTACTCAAATAACTCACTTGTGCAGTGTAAATAGTCATGTCTGAATCAATGAGGGAAGACAAATGCATTCATTAGCTGCTAATATTTTGATGAATCCTGAAATGTAAAAGTGCTGCTGAGCAAGTAAGGAATTTCATAGTCTTAAACAGCTGAATGGGTCCTTAGGCCCAAGCATTGCTTTTAGTATGTTTCTCTTGCAGTGAGCTGCACTAAGCAGCAGATGTAATCACTATCTTTACAGACCTTTTTATTGGACAATCCAGTTTTTGGTTGCTGGTGATGACTTCAGTAACTGTGTGATTCAGTTGTCTCTGCCCATTTTCTGTCTGTCAGACTAGCTGCATTTAGCTTCAGAGAGGTTTCCTTTTCCCTTCATATAATTCTTGTTCTTTATTGAAATTGGTTCAATAATATAAAGTGTCAAAATGGGAATTTTACATGGCAAAAAGGGAGAAGGATTAATATTTTTTCTGCTAGAAAATAATCAGAATTGTACAGGGCAAGAGGAATATAATTTTCTTGTTCTCTTTCTAAACCATACATAGGCAGATTTTTTTTGGAAAGGAATAAAGATGATGCACAGAGTTGATAAAAATCTCTCTCTCATGGTTCAAGAAATTACAGTAAATTGGAATTATAATATTTAGAGCACATTCCATTTCAGATAATACATAAATTATGGAAAAATGTTCATAATATAATTAGAAATTTTAAAATACCTACTTTTAATTTTCTTTATTCAAATATTTATGCCTAAATAAAGGACTGTAAAATACAATAAAGCTCAAAAGTGAACTTTTTTGCTAGAAAGCCATATTTCAATATAAAACGTCCTATCTTTCATGTACCCCTCTTGGAACTAAATTGTTCCACTTCTTCCAATCTCTCTTCATTTGCTCTTTTCTAGGCAGTCTGTATCTCCCCATGGCCTTCAGTTTATCCACTTTTACGCAGTAATTCCAGTAAGGGAATTCCCAGTGAAAGAGAGCAAATACTTTGCCTGTATAATAGCATTGACTGTCCCCTCTCTGTACTCCCCAGCTGAGTTTTCCTTGTGCAAGAATGTCCTTACTGACTTTCCACAACCCTCCAGGCCTGCTGAACACCTGCACAGCCACACAAGCATGGATCCACTGTCAGTTGTCCTTTTGACTCATCTGCTCCTTGCTGTTTTAGAAGGAAGATCACAGGTGCTGGCACTGGAGGTTTTAACACTGAGCTCCATAGCTGGGGATGCTGCTGAAAGGTGTCAGTTGAAAATTGCCATTAAACTTCTAAGGAGAAACTTTCTGGTTTTCATTTAAACTTATTTCATTAAATTTAGTAGTAAATTAAATAGCTGGGGTTTTGTATGCCAATATGTTTTAAAGTGCTTTGCTGGTTCATGCCATATAAAGGAAACAGATCCCTGATGTTGTATTGCTGCCTGTGTTAATGTTAGTTCAAACAAATTTAAAAATCATTAAAAGTTTACATTTCAGATACATTAATAGTATTTCAAGATTCCAATTCAAAAACCATTCCCATATTTTAAGGTCCTGCTGAAATACTGCTGAGGCATTCTTCAATGTGAGGCATAGAAAATTTCTGTCATTTATTCAGCCTCTGAAGAAGCAGGCGTGAGTGTAGTACACAAAGAACAAATGATTGTAATGAGGACTTGTTCACTGACCTTATCACTAGGGCAGAAGAAAAATTCAAGTTAGGCCTGGACATCACTGACATATACACAAAGCTCTTGCTGCAAGAGGCTCCATTGCTCTCCTTGAAACTGAGAGCAAGAGCCCCTCAAGCCTTGATCACCTTTCAGCAGGAACCTGCATTCCTAAAGGGTACAATACAGCAGTGGACTCCACTGATGGTCAGGTATTTCAGAGGAGGTTGTAGTGAGGTGAGTGTCAGTCAGTCCCTTCTGCCAGGTAGCTGTCCTGGGTTGGCTGTGTGATGCTTTTATCCCCAATCGTCTTGTTCTGTTCATGCTGAATAGTGAGTTTTGCACCTTTAAGACTTATTGCAGAGAGTGAAGGGGGAGAGAAAATGCAGTTTTTTCCCTCCAGACACTGCTGTCACTCCCCCACATTCCTTCTCCTGGCTGGCGGTTGTTGTCTGCAGACAGACGGCGGACAGAGCGCTTCTTTTGCTTTTGAGTTAGTTTTCAGCTAGCTGAGGCAAAGAAGTTCCCTGGACTGTGGTTTTTTTTTTTTTTTTTCCCTTTTCTTTGGACCTCTTGAAACCTGCTCTGGACTGAACACCCAGGGCAGCACTGGCAGCTCACATTTCTGGCCCACCGGGCCCAGCCCGGCCTGCAACAATCCCAACACCGGAGGGACTGATCAGAGACTGAGTGAGCTGCAACCCAGGGAGGGGGTGTTCTCAGTTTGTCATTTTTTTTTAGAGTGATAAAGGGTCTCATTGTTTGATATTGTTTTAGTTTTATTGTTTAATAAACAGGTTTTTTCCACCTTTCTCCAAGGAGGTTTTGTTTTCCTCCCGGACCAGTTGGGGGGGGGAGGGGCCGATTGGATCTGTTTTCTCACTGGATTTACTTGGGGAATTTTTTCCCCAAATTTACTCTAAACCTGGGCAGCAGCAAGTGACAGGATGAGCCTAAATGGCCTCAAGTTACACCAGGGGAGGTTTAGGTTGGATATCAGGAAAAAATTCTTCATGGAGAGTGTTGTCAAGCACTGAAACGGACTGCACAGGGAAGCTGGAGAGTCACCATCCCTGGAAATACCAAAAAAATGTGTCACTGTGGCACTTGAGGCCATGGTTTAGTGGTGAATGTGGTGATGCTGCTGGGTTTGTGGTTGGACTTGATCATCTTAGAGGGCTCTTCCAACCTTAATGACTCTGTGATTTTAAATATTCAAGTAGCTTGGAACTAACCATGCACTGTTCAGGGCACTGGCTTTATTTCCTCTGAAAAGGGGGACAGAAATTTGGAATTATTGGTTGTCTACATTTTAATAAACTTTTAACGTTGCCCTCATTTTCTCCATTTTGAAATTGTCTAATTTTAATACTCTTTTCAAATGTAAAGTAACATTATTTAGAAGGTTTAAAAGTTGTTTAATGACATGTAGATGGTTTCAGTTGTTCCATTAATTTATTGTGGGTATTTCTATCACAGCCCATGCATCTGCAGTTGCTTTTCAGCATTTTTCTGATGTTATTCAAACTATTATTTAAATTCCAGAGCAAAACCCCAAAACAACCAAACAAAACCCAAAAAATGAACATTGACTTTTTTCTTTGCTGGCCTGTTTTTACTAAAAATACTTTCCCTTTTGTAACATTTACCCCCAGTCATAAATGCTGGAAAACAGATTTTAATTCTGATAAAAATTTTGCAAGTTTATATCACATTTTCATAATTTACCAGAAAGTTTTCTGAAGTACTTAAGTTATTTTAAGTTTATTGCCTTATGCCTATATTTTCAATGACACTTTTTAGATGTGACCATCAATTTACTTTCTCCTTTCTCACAAGGATGTTAAGAGCTCTTTTTACTTGTCAGATGAAAAAGCAGGAGTCTGTTCTTTGCAGCAACAAAAAAGAAAAAAAAATAAGTTTTTTTTTTACCTGCCACATATAAGGTATCTGTTTTTTTCTTATCGGTCTTAACGTAATTCTGATAAATCCAAAGAGACTTGGACCAAACTTTCAAATAACATTTTGCTACACAGGAAATGTCAGTGTGCAGAGCCAGGTCCAGAACATGAAAGTCATGTGAAAGCTGTGTGACATTAAGTCTCTTGGCTGATCATACTGTTAAAAAAGAAGGGAAGAGAGGCTTCAGCAGGGATGTTTCTTACATATACAACAGAAGGTTTGAGAAAGGGGAGTGAAATAGGAGATAAGGAGTGGTGAGAGAAGACTATTAGAGTAGAGGAAGATTAGGTAAAAGAGAATATAACTATAGAATAAGAGGAGCAAAAAGCATATGCTTTTTATATGCTGACTTATGCTGTGGGACTTATATAGCCTGTAAGGAGCCTATTGAATTTAAGTCACAATGTGGTAACTGGCAGACAAAGGACATCTATATGGGGGAGAAGAAGGTCATTAGCTCATCTGAGTTTGAAAAGATGACAGCTTCCAGTTTCATATAGCTTTCATTTAATTAGGCATTTTTCTGGGCTTTCTTTTCCCCCCAGACTAAAGCTCTCCTACAGTATGAAAAGGGATACTGTCCTGTTGTCCCCTGTGCAGGGCAATCCAGTGTAATTGCATCTAGAATTGTCAGTATTGTTGCTTGTTTGTGGCACATGGTTTTGATTTGAGATTTTGTTGTTTTTTTTCTAAAACAAGACAGAGACTCCAGAGAACAGTTTCATTGGGTGCAGACAAATTTGGACATCTGCAAAAGACAAGTGCGTGGTGCAGTTGACTACCAAAGCCAAACCATTTATTGAAATCTTGCCTAAAGCTTTCTCTCCTGTGTGTGAAGGCAGCTCCTGAAACACTCTCACCATTTCAGATTGCAGGAGGGTGCAGGTAGGGACAGAGTCCCAGCGTGGTTCAGTTGGAAGAGACCTCAGGAGGGCTGGAGACCAACCCTCTGCTTGAGGCAGCTGCCTCTGGGGTCACACCAGGCTGGTCGAGTGTAGTAAATGCCACAGGCCTGGCCAAGGCACTGTGGAGGATTTAACAATAGGAATGCTGACACAGCAGCAGAGAGGTGTTCCTGACCCCAGACTCACAATTTATCTTTGTACCCTTATAAGGGGAAAAATCTTGGTAACCTTTCTATTGGTTATGTATGGTCCCTCTAACCTCTGTCCATTGGTCAGGTTTGGAGCCTGGCCAAGGGTGTAAAAGTAGCTTACTGTACCATACTAACTTTGGAAGAAGAAGAGCTGAGACCCTTCATGATCCCCCAAATAAACCATCTTCGTGGAATGTGGACAGTTTTTTATTGAGACATAGTTGATGGGAACAGAGACATGAGAAAATACATCTGAGAAAGCAACAGCTGCCTAATTCAAGGACACAGTTTCCTTGAGCAAGAAACTGTTCAAGAAAATCTGTGATAACAGGAGGTAAAAAAGAAGCCACAAACATCCTGAGAGAGGTGGGACTGACTTTTTATAGCTGACCAATAATGAGCTCTACTTTTGCAATATGTATGAGCCTTATTACTGTGATTGTAAAAGTGTGCCTGTTAATCAATAAATCTGAGACTTGTTGATCATCATCAGATGAGCTTGTCTCCCATCATCCTTGTCAGTGGAAGAGCCAGTGTCTTCTCTTCTCCTCTCTCTACTTCTGCTGTCGAGGCTTTATTCAGTCACAGCTTGGAAACTGCAAGAAGGGAGGCAGAACCACCTCTCTGGGACACCTGGTGCACTGCTGGGCTTTCTCATGGAGGGAAAGGTCTTCTGTCTGCCTGTTCCTCAAGCCTGTACAGATTCTGACTGATGGCAGCCCAGCCCTCATGTGTATTGACAGCTGCCCTCATTTTGGTGTTTGGCAGATTTGAAAAGTGTGTGTTCTGTCACCTCTTCCATGGCATTGATAAAGATATTAAAGAGAAATCTTCAGAGTGATCCGTGCGTGCGGTGCTTTACTTGTCACAGGCATCGAGATAGAGTGCAGCCTAATTACCATCACCCTCTGATCCTGATCTTTTCACTTCATCTTTCCAGTCTGTAATGACCTGACAAGAATCATGGGAGATGGTGTTGAAAGCCTTATCAAAAAAAGTGATATTTGATGCTCTTTCCTCATCCATATCTGTGGGTTTTTATCATAGAGGATCATGATGTTGGTTAGGTTTGATTTATCCTCAATAAATCTATACTGACTGTTGCCAGTCACCTTAACCACTGTATGCCCAAAAATGTGTTCCAAGAGGACTCATGCAATTTTCTGAGCTACTAAGTTGTCTGGCCTGTTCCCCACACAGGTCTTTTGACATTTTTTAATACACTTTCTCCATTTGTTGTGTTTCTTCTGGTCTCCATGAATTTCTAACAGTGACAGAAAATGGTGTTTAAGGGACATACCCACTTTTCTTCGTACTTTCAAATGAGATTTGTTGGGTTCCAATGACTTGTAAGATCAATCTCAAATAGTTTCTTGTGTGTTACTGATAGTTCAGCTTCTTTTTGAACCTCTTGAAACCAAGTACAGAGGCATTTTTGGAGAAGGCCAAGGCAGAGGTGGTGTTGAATAGCTGACTCCATTTGTCTGCTCTTTGTTACCTGCCTCAACCAGCAGGCCTGGATTTACCTCATCAACCTCTTGCTGCTAACAGAGCAGCAGGATGTGTGGCTCAGCCCAGTCTATCAAATTCCAAGTTCTTTTCTACTAGTGCATAGCCTCAAACTCTGGGAGAGGCTGTGCAGGTCTTTCACAGAACAAGAGTCGTGGAATGGTTTGGGTTGGAATGGATTTTTAAAATCATCCTTTTCTGACATCCTGTTGCATTGACAGGGACGTCTTTCCTTTAGACCATGTCACTGAGAGCCCCATCCAGCCTTGTCTTGGACATTCCAGGGATGAGGGGTCCATAACCTCTGTGGGCAAGGGATCTGCCCTGCCCTGCCAAGGCCCTGCAGGCATGGCCCCCTGCCAGTGCCCAGCCATTTGGATGTGCTCTCACACAGAGCTGTGAGTGCAGGAGCCCTGTCTGGGGTGAGAGCTGGGGCTGGGCATGGCAAACGTGGCGCTTGTTTGGTGTCTGCTTAGGTTACCAGGAAGGGTAACCTAAGAGTGTTGGTGTTTTGCCTTCCTCTCTATCCTGAAGAGGTTCAGTGCATCCTGAGGAACTCCTGCATCACTTGGGCAGTGCCTTTGCTGTTGGGGTTGTGAGTTGTGACAGTGGTCACAGGGGTTTGTAGAGGATGGAAGAGACAGGAATCTTGATTCCATGATCAGAAGGCTTGATTTATTATGATATAAATAACATTATAACTATAATAAAAAGAAATAGAGAAGAAAAGAGCTTCTTCAGAAGCTGTCTAAGCTAAGAATAGAATAGAAAGAATAATAACAAAGGTCTGTGTCTTGGCAGAGAGCAATAGCAGCTCCACCATGAGTGGTCAATAAATCCAAACATCTACAGAAGACCAATCACAGGTGGACCTGTTGCATTCCACAGCAGCAGATAATAATTGTTTACATTTGTTGCTGAAACTCCTCAGCTCCAGCAGGAAAAATCCTAAGAAAGGATTTTTTACAAAAGGTGTCAGTGACAGGGAGTATGAACAGGGAGGAGCCCAGGTAGAGTGTGGGCTGCTTCCTGAGGGATGCCACTCACTTCTTTATGAGCAATGGGCTTACTGGCAGTTCTGATGTCTTCAGTCTCTGTACTGAATGGACCTGAGTCCTGGTATCTTATTAGAAATGGACCTCTGCACAATTAACCCTTCCAGTTGGTTGAATCCAGATTTGTTAATTGTAGGAAATCAACCTGTAGCAATTTCCTGACTTAGGAAAAGAAGTTCTGTTTTATTCTACAGATATTAAAATTTTAGCCATCAATACAAAGACCAGAAAATGAGGGCTTTACAGATATGAAAAAGAATGTGTCTGTAAGGGTATAATATTTGAAAATAATGAATTATAATTGTGTTACTGAATTATGAACTCTAACAAGTTGCTTCTCTGAGCTCTGGGACAGTTTGTGCCCAATAAAGCTCCTGTTGCTCAAGATGTTTTGTATGGCTTAGAAAAAATCAAAATTTTTGTTTTTCTCAGTAAAACAGATAACAAAAGCATTGACTTTATTTTTCTTTTTAGTTTCCTCAAAAACTTAAACCATCTGTAATTTGCATGGATATGTGATTTTTCAGAGTTAGTTTGATGTTTGGTTTTCAATTTTCTCTGTTTCCTGACACTGAATTATTTAGTTTATTAACATCAACTTTTTTTTGGTATAGTTTCAGAGATTTAATAGCTTCATGCCAAGGACTGCAAAAGAAAAATTACATTTTCTGTGCTAGTTAAAATTTTAATAAGGTTATTTACATGTTTTAAAATTAATTCTATATGTAATGAAAATAGTGGTTCCAGATTTTCTTCTCTTGTATTACCTTTCTAAAATTCTATGCAATTATTTCCTAACATGCTTTAGATAATTACAGTATTACCTGTATGACAAGTCAGTATGGGCAGCTGTAATTTCATGGCATTAAAAAAAAAGAGAAAACAAGTCCAGCCTTTTGTGTTTGAAGGGGGTCTGGGGCTTGGCACAGGGAGTTGGAGAAGATTTCTTACCTTTGCATTTGAAAATGTCCACATAAGATCTGTAGGAGAAGCAATGACAGTGATACAGGTTCCCTGTGTTGAAAGACTGATTTCCCTCAGCTGTACACGTGTCCCAGACTGATGTGGTTAAGCACCCTGTTCTGGCATGCAGGGACATTGGTTTTGAGCTGAGCAAGAAGCAAGAAGAAATGTTTATGCATAAAATTTTGAAGTGAATTACGAGCTGCTTGACTGCAAAAGTTAAGGCTTAAATTATTAAACAACTCTTCAAAGAAAAGCCACTTACACAGGCAATCACTTCCTGCATATGTGAACCTGTGTAAAGTCAATCTCATGCATTATGAACATTTCTGAGGGAGGAATCATAAAGTGAAATGAGAATCTCCAGGTATCTAAACGTAGCAAGGACGCTGTGAAGCAGCATTGCTTTGTGTAAGAGGACATTTTCCTCTCTGGAGTTATTTGTTCTGTATTTGTGATTCTCATTTGAAATTGGCTTTCCTAAGAGTGAAAACTCTGTCCCAACTGTTTTTAGAGTGTACTGTGAATAAAGCTTAGCTTTGGATAACTGTAATTTTAAGAGTATGTATAAGAAAGTCGTGTACTGACTGAAAGTAACTTATGGACTCATTGTAACAATATGCACAATTTTTAATAAAACAGTGCAGTATTCAGTGCAGTTGAGGATAAGTAGAAATTACATTTGGTATAACATGAATTCAGGATAAATGAATAAACAGAAGAAATGATCCATGTCCTGCTAAATTCTGAGCATGCCAACAGCATAAAATATAGATTCTGCTCTGTGGTATCATCCCATTATAGCTTATTTTTTCAGCCTCTGGTAACATCAAACATAGAAATAGCAATAATTATGGTGGGTTAGATCTTAGTGAGTCAGTCATGGGTTATTGAGGTTGCCTTTGGAAGAGGAGAAGTCCACGAGGAGCCAATTATGAGAATTTCTTATAACTGAGATAGACTCCACCATGTTGATAAGAATTCTAAAAAACTCAGGGCACCCTTTTCCCGAACCAAGACACAAATCAGACAAAACTCTGGTTATTCTTTTTTGTTTGTTTGTTTGTTATGATCAAATATCCTGTATACAGCAGTTTTCACTCTGAAAGTATTTTATACAAATGTTTGTGATAATTTTTGCCTCCTGGAATGACGTGAATCATGCTGGTCCTTTTTTTTGTAGACTTTCTCTGGTAAAAGAGCCATTCTGTTAATATCTGAGATTCACAGAGCACATGAAAGAAAGTACCAAAAAATATTATAAAATCCATGTGAGAGACATTAGGTACCTCTCAGGAATTCAGGTCAAATGCTTGGTTTTCCTTGGTTTTTCATTTAATTTTCCAGAATTGAATATTTTGGAAAGCAATGTCACACTGAGAACAGAGGGATTCTGTAGAACTGCTGTTCCACTTCCCTGCCAGGGGATCCTTTGGGAAATGAGGAGGACTTTGATAGCCCTGCATGTACATATGGTGGTGTGAGAGAGTTCAGAAAGGGACAGGGGGAAACACCAATGCAGCTGGGCAAAAAGCCACTACAATTCTCAGAAAGCTGAAGAAAGATTTACTGGCATTCTCGACCAATAAAAATGGACTACTTTTATATTCAAGTTAGAACCACAAATTATAAAATGTGAAAATGTTATGCTGAACCTGGAATGTTCCATCTTTTCTCTACACTGAACAGGTGATACATTCTGTCTTTGCCCTTGAAATTGAATTGAGCCCCAATTCCTTGTCAGTGCAGTATGTATGTGATTGTAGTTGTATTTCTTAAGTTGTATTTCATCTTTTGAGTTAACAAAAAACACCTGCACCTGTTTAGATCAGTGTGTGTGTGCTTCCTTGCCTTTCTGAGACAGACCCAAGCATTTAAAAAATGGATCATGCATTTACATTTAGTTTAGATGTGCATGTTGATTTGAAAATCCTTTGTTTTTTCTAGACATCCTTGTGAATAAAATCTTTACAAAATACCTAACATAAAATTTAGTAAATGCTCAACAAAAGGTAACACTTCAGTTTGTGTTTATTTACTTCCAGTACTGTCAGATGATGTTTCAGTGGTACTTCTACAGCCTGTTTACAATGGTAACAAATATCTGTGATAACTATGTAATTAATTAGCTTAATTACCACCAGTTTACTGGCATAGACATTTTTAAGGGGAGGCCTTAGCAGTATTGTACATGTGTTTTATATAAATAGACAATGGCTTTTACATGTGTTTTCAGACATGGTTGTGTGAAAAAGGTACCCTTCTTCTGAGAAAGGTCCCTACCAGGGCCTTTCTTTCCCTGTGCTTTCAGAAAAATGGAATTTCTCCATCATCTTCATGTGTCATTTTTCTTTTCTTTAAAGAATAGCTATGTCAGACTGCCTGCCCTCCTGCACATTTGTGTAAAGCATTTTTCCTGGTGCTTGGTGTAATTGATATCATATATAAAATTTATGGCATTGAATTCTGAAAAATACTATCCATTAGGTAAAGGGGAGTTTCTATATTTACCTGGTGAGCTTCAAAATGAGGGTCATGAAGAATATGAACTTTTATCATGGCAACACCCTTCCTTCCTTTGAAAACATGGGAGGTCCATGAGGGATTTTGGAGACCTGCCACTACAAGGTATGAGAGTTTAGAGTCACTTGGGGTGTCAAGCTGTTCCCTGCTGGCTGTCCTTTCTTTCCTGTGAAGGTTCTACCTTACATACAGGAAACAGCTCCTTGGGACACCTGGGCTGTGCCAGTCCTCATAAGACTTCAGTAGGGTGAAAAATAAATGGGAAATCAGGAGCTCATTAGCCTGCCCAAGGAACATGGCCCCAGGGGTGTGTGCACATTTTTCCTGGTGCTTCATTTGCCCTGGTGCTTTGTGGCTCTTCATGGTCACCTGAGAGCACTGCCAAGGATGGCAGCAGATGGGATCCAGCCAGGCAAAGGGGTAGGGTTTGTATTAGGAAAAAGGAGAGTAAACCAAGTTCTGCTGAGCGTGAAATTTCTCTTCAGTAACCTTCTCTGTTTTTCAGTGCACCTGGGAAAACTGGTGATTGCAGTCCTGCCTGTGCTTTCCAGTCTCTTTTCCCAGCTGGCTCCTCTGAGTCATATTTTGTTCCTTAACTAATACCTTTCTTCCTGAAGTGTCTTCACCTCAAACCACAATGTTTTCAAGAGTATTTATACCATTTTTATGAGTCATATGTTATAATAAAGTATATTTTACTTACCTCTTGAAAGATTTGTTCACAGTTTCTCCATGTCATAGTTCTGATAGATGAGAAATTATTAATATAGACAGGAGACTCAATATTTATAATATCTTTGCAAGGCACTCTCTTTTGAATCTAGCTTCAAATATTTCAAATGCTTGTGCTGTCCTACAAGAAGCTCTCTAGAATGCTTGAGTGTATTTTGTGGTTTGAAACACATCTCCTTTGTGTGGTTTGGGTTCCTCATGCCAAATAGCTCAGCAGGTATATGAATAAAACTGTAGTTGAGTTAAAATCAATGGAATTGCAGGTCTCGTTAGTTGTATTTTTGGCCCAAAGCACAGGTAGAGTAAATTCATGTTCCTGTGATTCAAAAATATTAAAGCCATTACTGCAAAAGATTTTTTAGGGTTTAGTGGATTTTTATGTCCAAAATGGGATTTTTCTCCAGCAGTAGAAAAGTATTGGATGACTCATTTAGTACTGTCAATGTAAATACAAGCATTTTTAATTATATTGTAAGTTCTTATAGCAACCCTTCTTTTTTTTTTTTTTTTATGTACACATATAGCTACAGTCCTAGGTTAAGATCCTTTTTGCAAGGTATTTTGCAAGCTTATTGGAAAGACAAGCTTGGCCCCATGGAGCTTCCAAAGTGAGGCCAACCCTCTAGCTCACTTGAAGCTAAATGTTATCTGGGGCATAGTTTTAATTGTGGAGCTTACATTTTTCAAAGCATGGGATTTCTGTTTCCCTTTCTGCATTCCCCAAACATCTCTTGGTGCTTGCTCCTCCAGGCTGTGTGTGAGAAGCTGCTGTGGGCAGGGTTTTGTGCCCCAGGACTGCATTAGAGCCATGAACATCAGCTGCCCCCAGCCAGGTAGCTTTGTCTGAGCCCTTTTCACAGACTGCTGAGATGGAACATACCTGGCAAATTTGTCACTGGCACCCCTGTCCACCTTCTGTCCCCATCTGGAAATGGCAGCTTTCTGTAATGCAGGGAGTTTTAGTGTCTGTATTTTTCCATGCTCTAAACAAGTAAACAAGAAGGAAAGGAAGGAAGTAAACAGAATTCATGAAAAGCACAAGTGGTAACCTTGGAGACTGAGAACAAAGGGTGCAGAACTGTTAATTTATTTTCAAGCTGAAGTGCTCAACAGTCTGTTCCTATTTCCTGTATAATGCAGACATCCACATTTCAGGAACAATGCAAACAGCAGGTCCCTCTTACCCTTGCAGCTTGGAGTGTGCCTCTGGGAGAGGAGACACACGTGACTGTGCAGGAGCAGCCAGGGTTCTGCACCATCAGGCTGGGATGGAGGTTCTTGGTTTTTTTGTAAGTGGATTTAACTTGGGGATGCAGAGCAGTGCCCCATAGTTCAAGGCATGTTTTCACTTAAGAGTAGAGCACAGGCTGTGCTGCTGTGGGGAAGAGAGGTGTGTGTTACCTGGCTGCTTTCTAAACCTGAGGAACCACTGCCAATCGTTTCTGCATGGCACAACAGATCTGTCTCTGTCTGTTGGGATCAGGAAGAGAACAGTTGGGCTGTTTTATGATTACTTCATAATGAAATGATAGTTGCTTTTAGTTGCTGCTCACAATGCCTAGGATATTTGGAGGCAGAAGTAATATTTCTGATATTTCTATGATGAAAAAGGAGGTTGGATCTGTACTCCTCTGCTAACGATTGCCAGTTGTGAGTTACTCATGGTGGAAGCATGATAGCTAATCTGTAGTAAGAGGAGTTAAAGTTCTTGAAATGTGCAGCTGAGCAAATACTGTGCAGCTCTGCAGTTTCAATAAAATGACATCTCACTGATTCTCCTCTCTTGGTTGTGATATGGAAGTACGTCCGTGTAGCTTCAGCCCCAGGGTTTTTTGTTGTACATTTAATATATTTACATTTGCTCCCACACTTTCAGCTTTAGAGCAGATGTTGGTAAGTGCAAGTGTGTGGCCAGTGACAAAGAGAGAGATTTGACAGCTAGATTGGAAGCTAGGAGAGGTATCTGAGGGGTGCCTGCCTGTTGACGGTGGTCACAGGGGTTTTTAGAGGATGGAAGAGACAGGATCTTGATTCCATGATCAGAAGGCTAGATTTATTATATTATGATACATATATAGCATTGTAACTATACTACATAGAGATAAAAAAGAAAGGGAGCTTCTTCAGAAGCTGGGTAAGCTCAGAAAAGAGATACAAAGAATAGTAACAAAGGTCTGTGTCTCGGCAGAGAGCGAGAGCAGCTCCACCATGAGTGGTCAGTAGATCCAAACATCTACAGGGGACCAACCACGGGTGGACCTGTTGCATTCCACAGCAGCAGATAATAATTGTTTACATTTGTTACTGAGCTTCTCAGCTCTAGCAGGAAAAATCCTACAGAAAGGATTTTTCACAAAGGATGTCTGTGACACCCGCCTTCCTCCTGTCAGGGCTGTGCTTGAGCCTGCAGTCATTATTTACTCTCACCCAGGCTAAGCTGTCCCAGGAGCTGGTGGGAGTTTCCCCCAGGTATCCAGCCCAAGATGCAAGACTGAGAACACCCCTCAGGTGTCCCACACATCGTATCTGAATGCCTGGAGCCTCATCTGACACCCAGGAAACTCCATGACTTACTGGGGTTTTATTTGTCTCAAGAATCTGAGCCAGAGTTTCTATGAACCTTCCGCCTGTTGAGAGCTGTACATATTTCTTCATTTCCTAATATTGTGTAAGAATTACTGTTGTGTTGTGTTGTGTTGTGTTGGAGGCACATTGAGCACCAAGGCTGCACCTCAGGGTCCTTCCTTGGAGCTGCTGTGTCCCTTGTGGTGATGTGCACAGTGCTGAACCTCTGCCTTGGCTCTGAGCCTGTGGAAATGCAAGCTCTCACAGGGGAAAGAGGATCTTTGTTCACTTGTTTCTCATTATGATTCTCCATTTCATCCTTCTTTTCAGGAAATCTAGCTTCATTGCCCACTTGAATCAGATGTTCTCTTTGTTCTCTTACAATGTTCAATATATTTTTAACAAAAATTACACACGAAAAAGATTTCTTCATGTCTCACTCAAAAAAAAAAAGAAAACATGAAAGAAACCAAACAAATCTACTGTTTTCCTAATTCTCTCCTTCTGTGATTGTTATGCAAAACTTTCTGGGTTTAACTTGTCCCTTCTCTATCCCATTTCACATTTCCTTTTAGCATTTTCCCTTTGTTGTTCAGTTTCATCTTTATATAAATGAAAAATGAAGGAGTTTTCTTTGATTCATGTAATTCTAGAAATTAAAATTAACTCCAAAATTTTATCAGTTCTACTGTTTCTCCATCCTTGTAGACAGCAACACGTATTGCTTTTCAGATTTTCAGTGATCCAATTTGCAAGTGCTTCAATGATTTTCTCTTTATGTACATTTTTAAGACCTATGAGGAAGACTGGAGATACTTTTTAAAGGGGCTTTTACCATAGAGCCTGGCACTGTAATTTTAATTGATGGAAATTAAACTACCCATTACCAGGGGCAATGCTTCCTTTTCTAAATGCTAGCACAGGAATGAAGTTGGCTTGTTTTAAAGAACAAGGCTACCTCAATAACAAATATTTTTTAAATGCAGAGAGATGTCCAGTTAAATAATACTATTACAGAAGATTCCCAGCTGTTTTAGGGTAGTTCACATTGGGTTTGGATTGATCCTCATTTCCTTCACGATGTGTCAGGCATATGGTAAAAATATTACAGGCACTGGGATAAATCTTTCTGCAGAAGGAATGGCCCTGAAATGAAGATCATGAGGTTTTATTTGTGGCATTGATTCATTGAAAGAGAGGGTTTATCCCAGAAATGAAGACTATGTAGCAGTTCTTTCAGGAATTAAAGAGTAAGTGATCATCTCAAAAGAGATGATGCAATGGGGAAGGTAAATAATGTAATATCTGTAGGAACTTTGCACTGGTCTATAAGCTTCAGGAAAGGACACAGGAAAACACTGCAGAAAGATTCAGACACAGGTGAGACCAGGACCTGAACATGATGGAATCTGAAAAAGGGAAAGTCAGTGAAATTCAGTTCAGCTGTGTTTATTCATGAATATTCAAAGACTGATACAAAATGGCCATCATGGCTTGTTGGCAAGACGTGGACCTGTCTGTGCTGGAGCCTTCCTGTTCCTCAGCATACAGAAACCAGAATCTTTCCTGGCTGTGCAACAGGAATGTTCCATAGGCTGCTCTACTGGAGATGTTTGTGAGGCACACAAGTGAAAACCACCAAAGGCAATTTATATTTTGCTGTATTTCCACTGTTGTGTTGTATTTTCTCTGTGGTTATGAAAATTTGTTTTGAGGGACATGAGCAAAAACATCCCAGCCAAAGAGAAAGCCAGTACACATTTCCAGTTGTGACTAAGCTAAATTAACTAGCCAATGTTTCCCAGTTTTTGTGGATGAAAATGTTCACTCAGGTGGCAGTAAAAAGCTTTATACTGTAAAGCTGTAAGTGTTGTTGAAAATGGGAATTAAGGAGACTTCTGTGCATGTTCTAAAAACATACTCTGTAGAGATGGTAATTTTAACTATGGACATGGGATATGATCAGCTTTTATACTGAAGGGATAACATCCTGGAGTGATACCTGTGCTCAAAGGGATCTTTCTCCCTGGAGCCTCACATCTTGCTGACTGAAGTCAACAGCAATATTTTAGTCAGTTACAGAAGTGCAATATCACATTTATACAGCATTTAACAGCATATTTAAGTGTTATAAATATTTATTACATAAAGGGATAGTTAGAAATCATAAAATACAACCACTCATCACTGTATACAGAAGTGCAATATCAAATTTATACAGCATTTAACAGCATATTTAAGTGTTATAAATATTTATTACATAAAGGGATAGTTAGAAATCATAAAATACAACCACTCATCACTGTATACAGAAGTGCAATATCAAATTTATACAGCATTTAACAGCATATTTAAGTGTTATAAGTATTTATAACATAAAGGGATAGTTAGAAATCATAAAATACAACCACTCATCACTGTATACAGAAGTGCAATATCAAATTTATACAGCATTTAACAGCATATTTAAGTGTTATAAATATTTATTACATAAAGGGATAGTTAGAAATCATAAAATACAACCACTCATCACTGTATACAGAAGTGCAATATCAAATTTATACAGCATTTAACAGCATATTTAGGTGTTATAAGTATTTATAACATAAAGGGCTAGTTAGAAATCATAAAATACAACCACTCATCACTGTATGTACCTTCCAATTAATGACAATTAGAGATTAGAGAACTGTTGATAAATGTGCAGAATAAACTGGAACTCTTGCCAGTATGAGAAATGCAGCTTCAGTGTCAGTAGCACTGATTTTCTTCCTGTCTGTGTTGTTGTGCTTGTGGGTCACTAAAAAACAGCAGCACCTTGGATTAGAGTTGCAGTAGGTATAAAGGTGCATCTTAGAAAAACCAGCTATTTCTGCCTGAGAAGGATGTATTATATATGTAAATATCCACCACCTAAAAATATACAAATTCAGAGGTAGAAAAAGAATATAATACAATATTATTTGTAAAATGGACAGGTTTTATATTATTGTAAATTCTTTTCAGAGGTAATGAAAATGTTTAAGACATATATGTATAAGCACTAATCATCAAATAACTATTGATAGCTAGAAGTTTGGTCCTCAAACAAAGCATCTGACATAAAAAAATGAGATAATAAAACAGCACAGATCATAAAAGATATAAAACACTTGAACCAGTGATGAAGCTGGAAAATGGTGCAATGGTTGAAATTGAAGCATTTTGGAGAAGTAGGGTGAAAAATAGAAAATGAGGAACAGAATGTCTGAAGGGGACCTTGGGATAATGTAGAGCTGATCAGGTGTAAGTCATTATTACAGTTTAATGCTAAATCTTTGCAAAAAGAAAAAAAAAAGCAAAGAATAAAAAAGTAGAAACCAAATACAACCCCCTCAAAAAAAACCCCAAATGAATGAAACACCCAAAACAAAAAGAAACAACCCAAACCCCCATACATGATGTCTGGTCAGAGATAGGCTCAGGAAGAAAAAAAAAACAGAATTGTAAAAGAATGAATATTCTATTAAAGAGCATCTGAAACTTCAGGGAAATAGTGCTTTTAAAGAGTCTCTATTTCTGCTGTAAGAACATGCTGTGAAATGTGTTCATAAACTCAAGTAACATTTTCACAGACAAATGAAAAACCTGCAGCTCTGTCCAGCTCATCAGGTCTCATTCAGTTGCCCATGAATCCATGTTTTTTGAAGACCACTCTGGATACTGCTGGGAGGGGGATAAAAAGGAAATTATGAAAGCCCACAGATTTCTGTAGTAAAGGGGTATTTTAAATTTTTGGATAAAATATGCCTGTTAATTATTATGCTATCAGATTGACCTGGATATCTGTAGTATTGCAGACAAACTGCAGCAAACGTGGCAATGAGCATGTGTTAATTCTTGATACAGAGTTTAGAAGAGAGGTTTACTGAAATAACTCATCCAAATATAAGTATTTCTGAATAGCAAAAATGATAGGAAAAAAGGAACATCTTTGAAACGACACTCTTCTCCAAGTTATTTGGCATTACAAACTGCAGAGCATCTGGTTTAGTTTAAAATGCCTTTAGATAGAAAAGTCCTTTAATCGCCTACATTTTGTTTCAATTTTGGAGGTACACCTCTGCCAGCAGGGAATGGCCTTGGGGACACTGCTCCTGCCAGCAGGGAATGGCCCTGGGGACATTGCTCCTGCCCTGGGGACACTGCCCCTGCCAGCAGGGAATGGCCTTGGGGACACTGCTCCCAAAAGCAGGGAATGGCTCTGGGGACACTGCTCCTTCCCTGGGGACACTGCTCCTGCCAGCAGGGAATGGCCCTGGGGACATTGCTCCTGCCCTGGGGACACTGCTCCTGCCAGCAGGGAATGGCCCTGGGGACACTGCTCCTTCCCTGGGGACACTGCTCCTGCCAGCAGGGAATGGCCCTGGGGACACTGCTCCCAAAAGCAGGGAATGGCCCTGGGGACACTGCTCCTGCCAGCAGGGAATGGCCCTGGGGACACTGCCCCTGCCAGCAGGGAATGGCCCTGGGGACACTGCTCCTGCCAGCAGGGAATGGCTCTGGGGACACTGCTCCCAAAAGCAGGGAATGGCCCTGGGGACACTGCTCCTGCCAGCAGGGAATGGCCCTGGGGACACTGCTCCCAAAAGCAGGGAATGGCTCTGGGGACACTGCTCCCAAAAGCAGGGAATGGCCCTTGGGAACACTGCTCCTGCCAGCAGCCAATGGCCCTGGGGACACTGCTCCCATAAGCAGGGAATGGTCTTGGGGACACTGCTCCCAAAAGAAGGGAATGGCCTTGGGGACACTGCTCCTGCCAGCAGGGAATGGCCCTGGGGACACTGCTCCTGCCAGCAGGGAATGGCCCTGGGGACACTGCTCCTGCCAGCAGGGAATGGCTCTGGGGACACTGCTCCTGCCCTACAAAGGGTCCCTGCAGCACCATGAGAGCTTCATGGGCACCAAGAACCTGCTGTAGAAGCACCTTGTAGTCTGCTAGCTTCACTTCATCCTGCTGGTCCTGAAGAGCAGGAATCCTGATGTGCTCTCTGGAAAAGCTTCCAATTGAACCCTTTGAAGGGAATTTTATCACTCACAAGGAGGAGGAGCAATGTTTATCTGGATTTCCAGCTAGCTGCATGTGCAGAGTGTGTTTATCAAAGCACAGGCAAGAGAAGTTGGAGGAATAAACATTTAGGAAAATCAAGGCAAACACAAGTCTCCTTTTGGTGGTGAGCAGTAGAAAATCCTCAGGTAATAAGGTCTGAGCCTGCTTTTGCAATGGTTTTTGTTTAAACAAAAGTTTATGATAAAAAATACTGTTATGCTGCTCAAGGCGTGGCTTCCTATTCATAGTTGGCTTTTCCAGAGAGGGTAATGATAGACCATCCAAAAAGGTTTGCAAGGAAATGTAAGGTAAAACAAATAATCAAGATACTTAAAAGGCCAAGGCCACTTATTCCCTCCAAAGAAAGGTGAAATAGCCTTTATTTCCCCATATAAACTACAGCTGGAAAAGTGACAGGAACCGAGGGAACATCCTTGAAGCTGTGTCAGGGAAGTTGAGGCTGGATAGCAGGAGAATGTTTTTCCCCCAGAGGGTGACCAGGCACTGAACAGGCTCACAGCCCCAAGCCTGACAGAGCTCAAGGAGCACTCAGACAACACTCTCAGGCACAGGCTGGGATTTTTGGAGTGTCCTATGCAAGCCTGGGGCTGGACTCAAGGATCTCGATAGGTCCCTTCCCATTCAGGGTATTCCATCATTCTATGGAATGTATATCATATCTCCATCTTTAGTAAATTGCCTTGAAATATGCTTTACTAATTTGGCAATACTGTGATTTTATCTCTTTTTCATGAACTCTTTTCCCCATCAAATTCTTTTGATATGTTTGTTATGATATGGAGTATGTCACTGCTTCAGAAACCTCTTTGTGGAGGCTGTAGGAAGTTGAAACCACTAGAGACTGATCAAATAAGGTCATAGCAGCAGTTACAGGTGCTGATCAAATGCACTTTTTACATTCTCAGTCACTTCTCAAGTGTGGTATCAGAAGCTGCTTCAAAAGAACAGGAGGATGGAACTTCTTTTAGAAACTTTTGCAGTGCCTATCTACCAGATAGAAAAAATCTTTCTAAAGCAACATTAAAAAATGCTAGTCTTTGCTATAACTTTTTTAATATTGTCTCCAGTGAAAATTTTCAAGAGATGCTTTCACTGGCTTCTTTTAGCATCTTATTTCTGCCTAAGAAGCTGATGTATAAGAAAGAAATATAACTTTTGGACAATTGCAATTCTGAAGTCAGCACATTTTGTTCAGTTTCACTGAGTGAGAAGGACCTTAGATAAGCTCTCACTCCTCTTTTGATCATGGTATTAGAATGAGCCTGAACTCCAGCCAGCTTTCCTCTATTCTGAGCTACATGTGAACATGAAGATCCACTGTAGAAGCTCACCTTGTGGGCAGTGCTCACATCTTTGCCCTCAGAAGATGGAGACTGTTCCTATTTGTGTATCACTGTTTAGGCTGCTGCTCAGGCTGCTCTTGTAGGTACCACACAGGTTTGGAACAACAATTAGCCTTCAGCTCCACAGGCTGTAAAAGTTCTCTGCAAGTTACAGAATGTAGCTTGAAAGAGAATGAAGTTCAGGATGTCCAGTGGATTAAGCAAATTCCAAGCCAAACTGCTGTTAGGTAATCCCTGTAGTTTATTACTGTGTATTCTACAGAGCATGATTTATTCTGGTCCCACCATTGTTCTATAGCAGTAGTACAAGAGTTACAGGAGGATAGAAGACTCACAGAAAGCTGAAACTATTTTAGATCAATGAAGCAGCGTTATTTTCCTTCTTCACAAGTGCCATGCTAGATGCAATCCTTTATTTTTAGGTTTTAATGTTGGATTTGTAACTTACAGGGACTCCAGTGAGCCATACCATGTGCTTTGCTTACACTGAGGAATGGCAAAGCTGCTGTAGGAGCCTTGAATCCAGAAATGTTTGGCCATTTCCATCAGCATCCCAGGCCCTTTGCTTTTTCTAGAGGTAGGAAATGGTGCTACTTGCTCTCTTCAGCAGGCTCATAAAGAATAAAGGAAGAGCATTTATGGGACTCCTTGAATTGCTGAGCATGTTGCCAGGGAGTAGCTTGTCTGTAAACCAGTAGGGAATATCAGCACAAACAGATGGCCAATCTTGATTCAGCTCTATTCTGTAAAGCACACAAGAGCTCTCTCTCTTTTCTCTTGGCAATGTCAGATGAGTGATGGGGCTGTGCACAGCAGCCTCCGAGTGCCTGGGCCCTGTGTGCCCATCTTTGCCAGAACTACCTGGCCTTTTGCTGTAGGTGCAGAGATTATTTCTTCCCCTCCTTTGCCAGACCACACAGGACAGATTTGTCTCCTGCAATGTTGTTGTGCTGGGATTCAGCTTGTGAGGACTCTTCTGAGGAATCAAGGAAGGAGAGCAGACTATAACATATAGCTATTTCCACTTTTACTGCTGAGGACAGACTCAGCCTTCCTGACTGCCTTGCAAGAGAACAGAGGTGTTTGATCAGGTACTTTGCACTGATGTGCAGGGCTCAGCCCCAGGTGAGTGTTCAGGAGGAAGTGTTGGGTGCAGCAGCATGTTGTGAATGCAAATCTGTGTCTGCTGCTGAGATCTGCACATATGCACACACACCCCTTTCACTAAAGAGTGCTGAAGACATTTGAACTTTACTTCTTTCCCTCCCTTCCTTCCCCTTCTGGGACCAGCACAGTGGCATAATTAGATTCAGGTTTTAGAAGCTGGCTCAGTTGTACCATGCAGTATTGATGTGGTGGAGTGGACAGAGTCTGTGTGTGTATGCAATTGACAGCTCACAGCAAGTGGTTCACCTTACAGGCTGTAGGGTTCTCATGGAAAAGGAAAGGCACAGTCGAGGTTCTTCCAGGCTGTTCTCTCAGATGTGGTCTTAGTGCCTTGCCAAGATACCCTAACAGCTCTTTCTACTAGGAATCTCTTTTTTTCAAAACAGTTTTCAAATGTTTCCATTCCAAAAAGCCCACAAACAAACTGAAATCCCAGCCTTCTTGAAAATGTTTGCCAAGTTTACCAAAGAAGGAGCATGGTTTCAGCTGAATGTTCCTTTATTGGTTGTAAATAAATCAGATGTTGACTACATGAACATCTTCTCTCACTTCTCTTGTTTACAGCCTACACTGACAGTTAAGCTCTTAGCAACTTTCAAGTTGCTAAGACTCACCTGCAGAAATCTTGCCTTTTGACAGGCTCTGAAAATGACCAGGTTTTTTTGCTTGGTGATTTTGTTGGTGGGCTTTTTTTGCATATTGTATTGTATACCTTCCTGTGGTAATTAAATTACTTGGTCATCAAGAAGGAGTTTGCATACCTGTTAAAATAAGTGCACTCAGAGATGCCAACAGAAAAGGATGCATAAGTATACAGTTTATGTATGCAGGTTGCAATCTAATTAAAACCCAGTCTCTTTATGTTGCCAGGTTTGTGAATATTTATCATCATAAGCAAGTAGCAGAGAGAGGCTTGACTGAGGAAGTCATTGTCACCAATAGAAAACAATGTCCTGAGAGAAAACGGGGTCTTGTAAAGTCCCAGGTAAAAGCTGTTGCCAGTTTCCTCTGTGTCTGTTAAATGGCCCTGAGCTAAACCAGAGCCCCATAAATTAAGGTGCTCAAGGACAATATGTAACAGAACAGACATTCTGCCAGCTCCTCTTGGGTGCCCAGTGAGGATCCCCTCATTTTCTCTGGAAGCAGCTGGGTGAGCTAATTGTGAGGCTAAGCAAGCATCAGCAGGTTGCAAGAAATCATTAGTCACCTCTGCAGTATACCTGCTAAATTCTGAATGCATTTCAGCAAAGCTGTTGCTCTCAGTCGTGTGGTGCAGAATACAGGCAAGTTCAAGGCTCTTTATGTAAACAGCAGATGAGTGTCAGTAACTAAAAACACAGCCCTCTCTTCCAGTTCCAAACCAACATAGAAGAGCAGCGAGAGCAGCTGGAAGCAGCCTTTGCTTCCATGATTTTCCTAGGCACATGCAGCTTGACAGGCCAAGTTGATCTGACATGCAGCACGGGATCCAGTTCTTTGAAACCACCCATTGTGTGCTGGAGCAAGTCTAAGGGGTTTGAGGTTTTCACATCAAATGTAGAACAGCAACTGATGCCAGATCAAGCATAATAGGAAGGTTGGATGAGCCACTGAGAGAAACTGTGGTACAAAGGTAACTCTTTAGGGAAAATAAAAAATAGGTGATCACATTTGAATTACTGTGCAAATTTATATTGAATCAGTATTTTGATTTAGGAAGTGTCTTCCATGTTTTTCACCTGATTTAGGAGCTCTAAATCTGGTTTAGTTTTAGAGTTTATAGTTTTCAGGCATTGCTTGGGTAAAGTAGTTTGAAAAAGTGCTGCTACACCAAGTCTTCAAAATTATTCTTGACTATTGTGTGCTACATAAACCTTTACCATTACTCTCTTCAGCTCCATAAACAACGGGACGAGTCTGTGCAGAGGGAGCAGTAACAGTTCAGTCATTTGTTATCACACTGAGCAGTGCTTGACTCTGCCTGGGTTTCCCTGGAAATCTCAATCTACCCAAGAGGGTGAGGCAATGATTTCTGCCAAACTGGAGCCAGAGGGAAGAAACCTGCTCATTATTTTTGCTGTTGATGTTCAGGCTGAGTCTCTGTGGTGGTTTGGGCTAGGGTAGAGTTAGTTATCTTCACAGCAGTTATTACGGGATGTCTTTTGGATTTGTGCTGGAAGCAGTGTTGGTAGCACAGGGATATTTTGGGCAGTGGTGGCACAGGGTGTTGGGTGTTGGTAGCACAGGGTGTTGGGTGTTGGTGGCACAGGGATGTTTTGGGCAGTGGTGGCACAGGGTGTTGGGTGTTGGTAGCACAGGGTGTTGGGTGTTGGTAGCACAGGGATGTTTTGGGTGTTGGTGGCACAGGGTGTTGGGTGTTGGTAGCACAGGGTGTTGGGTGTTGGTGGCACAGGGTGTTGGGTGTTGGTGGCACAGGGATGTTTTGGGTGTTGGTAGCACAGGGATGTTTTGGGTGTTGGTAGCACAGGGTGTTGGGTGTTGGTGGCACAGGGTGTTGGGTGTTGGTAGCACAGGGTGTTGGGTGTTGGTGGCACAGGGTGTTGGGTGTTGGTAGCACAGGGTGTTGGGTGTTGGTGGCACAGGGTGTTGGGTGTTGGTAGCACAGGGTGTTGGGTGTTGGTGGCACAGGGTGTTGGGTGTTGGTAGCACAGGGTGTTGGGTGTTGGTGGCACAGGGTGTTGGGTGTTGGTAACACAGGGATGTTTTGGGTGTTGGTGGCACAGGGTGTTGGGTGTTGGTGGCACAGGGTGTTGGGTGTTGGTAGCACAGGGTGTTGGGTGTTGGTAGCACAGGGATGTTTTGGGTGTTGGTAGCACAGGGTGTTGGGTGTTGGTAGCACAGGGTGTTGGGTGTTGGTGGCACAGGGTGTTGGGTGTTGGTAGCACAGGGTGTTGGGTGTTGGTGGCACAGGGATGTTTTGGGTGTTGGTGGCACAGGGTGTTGGGTGTTGGTAGCACAGGGTGTTGGGTGTTGGTGGCACAGGGATGTTTCGGGTGTTGGTGGCACAGGGATGTTTTGGGTGTTGGTGGCACAGGGTGTTGGGTGTTGGTGGCACAGGGTGTTGGGTGTTGGTGGCACAGGGATGTTTTGGGTGTTGGTGGCACAGGGATGTTTTGGGTGTTGGTAGCACAGGGATGTTTTGGGTGTTGGTGGCACAGGGTGTTGGGTGTTGGTGGCACAGGGATGTGTTGGGTGTTGGTGGCACAGGGATGTTTTGGGCATTGCTGAGCAGAGCTCACACACAGCCAAGGCCTCCTCTGGCCCTCACCCAGCCCCACCAGTGAGGGCCTGGGAGGGGACAGAGCCAGGACAGCTGAGCCCAAGGGACCCCAGGGATGTCCCAGCTCAGCACACAGAGCTGGGGGAAGATGAAGGAAGTGGGGACATTTGGACACCTGTCAGTCCATGGGCAGTAGGGGATGAATTCCTTGTTCAGTTTTCCTGCATGTGCAGCTGTTGCTTTACTTATTAAACTGTCTGTATCTCAGCCCTGAGTTTTCTCACTGTTACTCTTACAATTCTCTCCCCATCCCACCAGGGGCAAATGAGTTAGTGGCTGTGTGGGGCTGAGCTGCTGGCTGGGGTTAAGCCATGACAGTCTCTGAAGGGCAGCCTCAGGATATCTCACCACAGTGTGTCAGGCTGAGGGAAAAAAAATAGGCTGTTTGGCATCTGCAAACAATACCTTTTTCTTTGTTGTGAGTTACCAATACCTGTCTGAAGTACGACAAGTCCTGCAATTGCTTAGGGAAGGAAAAGGGGAAATGAAATGTACAGTGAGAAGGAACGAGGATGGAGGATTATATGTCTGGTTTCCTCCTGATGCACATGGTGCAGTAGGAAAGGAGAATTTGCCAGATGACACACTGTGAGCAGCTGTGCTCACCAGCACTCTGAGAGAGCATGTTGCTGCTTTCACAGATTCCTGCTCTCAGACACTTCTATAGCCTGTCATGTGTCATTTTTGGTACATGTTTATATTGCCAGAAAAGCACCCAGGAGTAGCTGTCCATTTTCAAAGCAATTTTCAAGGTTTGAAGCATCCTGTGAAATCTGTCTGGTCCATCAGTCAGACTGTGCACAAGGAAATAGCATTATGGAAAACAAACACACTGGTTCTTGTCTGCCTCAGTCCAGCTGGTGAAGGTCCATGTGTGTAGGAACACTTGGTCCACATGGAGTGTGCTTGGGACAATGTGCTGCTGAAATCTAGAAAATCAGGGTACAAGGTGTGTACTCTGTTCATTGGACTGACTGATGAGAACAGAATTTTGCCACTGACTGGACTGTGCACATGCCCTCTCTTTATAAGAGCTCTTACTGTTTTCCATGCTGGAAGTCTGAGTTGCAGTGTGCCTCTGCAAACCTCCTGTGGCAGCCCCTGCTTGTCACAGCTCAGTCACAGCCCTCAGGAGTTCCTGCAGCTGCCAGTCCTCCCTAAAACTCCGATGGTTGGTACTGCCTTGCAGCATTGATGCCAAAGTCAGGAGGTACAAGCTGAAACCAGCCTTAAATTTGGTGGAATTTTGAAATTGGAATTTTCAACGCCAAGAGGTTCCCTCAGTACTGAGATATGGTCTGCTTCTCTTATTAAATGCAAATACTAGAAATGTAGTGTTCAAGTAATATAATTTTTTTTCAATGCTCTTATGAGAATGTTACCAACATTTCTAGTTTGTTACATAGAACAGAAATACTAGCTGTATCCTGCACTTATCACTTAGAATGCAAGTATCATGAAGGTTTTAAAGTATTACATGTTTTGGTAGCATTTGTGGAAATCAAATGTAATTAGTGGAATAATATTATTTTTGTATTGAATAATTTTTTTATAGTTGAATAGTATTATTATTAAACTCTTTCTCTAATTATCCAGTATTTCCTCTGCACTCATGCAGCTCTGGTGTCACAGCCAATGAAACAAACTGAATGTTATAGTTCATTTGTATTGTACACATGCACAATTCAGGTAAGCAAATGAAAAGTACATGTTAGATGTGATGCTGCAGAAAGTACAGTTTAATTTTTGTCCCTTAATTGGTCTCTTAGGCTGAAACTGGACTCCTATATGTTTGTGTCAGTGCTGTGGGTCTCAGCTCACTGCTAGGTGTGCTTCTGATGGGGCAGGGCCCTGGCTCTTGCTGGATGCCAGGTTTTCTCTGGGCTGTGTGCTGGAGCTCCATGGTGGTACTCAAGGTGTAGGCTGGCTGCTGGGGATGTGCTGTGGGGAATTGCTTTGGAGAGCAGTCAGCCACTGCAGAGCTCAGGGCTCTGTGTGTAATGGAACTTGCATTCCTTTTACTTCCATCTGCCTTGCACTACCAAAAGGGGCCTACAAGACAGAGAGCTGCAGAGGGATTTTCTACAAGGTTTTGTACTGATAGGACAAGGAGTAATGACTTCAAACTGAAAGAGGGTAGGTTTAGTTTAGATAACAGAAATTCTTCCCTGTGAGGGTGCTGAGGCCCTGGCATAGGTTGCCCAGAGAAGATTGTGCTGCCCAGTCCCTGAAATTTTCAGGGCCAGGCTGGATGGGGCTTGGAGCAGCCTGGGATAGTGGAACATGTCCCTGCCCATGGCAGGGGTTTTGAAACTAAATGAGCTTCAAGGGCTTTTTGAAGCAAAGCCAAACCATTCAAGCATTCTGTGATTTTCAGCCCTTCAGTATAAGTAACTTGCCCAGTCTTCCTGAAATCCCCTCTTCTGTGCAGCCAGCATGACCTGAAGCATCATCTGGTTGTTTTTGCTGCGTCTGCCTGCAGCATCCTGAGTACAACAGCAATTTGCAATTTACTTTCTTTCTGCTTCTGCCATGTCCTTCATAGCAAAGCACAGGCCCTCAGTGTAGTAGCATCTGTGTGGGTCTCCAGTACAGAAACACAATTAAGGTTTTTTCTTCCTTTGAAGAGCAAGGCGGTTCTTTATAGAAGGATCAGCATGATTAGCTCACTGGTTTTCATGCACTTGTTTGCTTGTATGAAAGCTTTTTCTGTCAATGGGAGGAATGTTTAGCATCTGATTTTCAGAACTGAAAAGATTTCCCATCTGTATAATTAGCCTTATTTATACAATTAGAGCTTAACTACTAATTGCTTGGGGATTTTTAGTTTTCTTCCTTCTATGTAGAATATTCATCAGACAGCTGATATTGGAAAATCAGAGATTGAACAATATTGTTGTTTTTCATGTTCCTACAAGGAATGCGTTTGTCGCTGAAGCAATGAATTTTTGAATGTTATCTAAACACTATTTAATGTCAACATTTTTTTTTCCTGAGTGACATGATAATGAATTCTGCAGAAAAAAAACTGTCTTAGTGAAATTTCATCACATAAATAATCCAGTTGTGCCAAGAAATTCTGTAATGACCTCAAGGCTTAGCAGCTGCCAAATACACCGCTTAGCATTAGCCACTCTTCTTGTGATATCAAAGTAATACACAATGAACACTGCCAAATTTGCTTTCTCTAACACTTAATGTAAGTTTTTTAAACCTAATTTAGTGCCTGCAAATGGCATTTGCTTTTGTAATAGTAGCATGTGCTTATGCTCTACATTGTCCTTCTCTGTCTCTCTAGCATGGTAGGGGCTGTGGCACATTCACAATTAATAATTCAGTTATCCAGCAAAATTAAAGTAGTGTGAACATGCTGATGAGTGAGAGCAATCACACTCAGTTACAGAAAAAGACAGTCCAAACTTGAATGTCATCTAATAATAATAATTTACCAGGCTCAAAATATAAAACATTTAGTCATACACTGGATCATCTTTATAGAAATTTGAAAGATTTTAGAGATTGTACAAGCATAGCAGTGGAATTATGATTATAATAAATAGCAGTTACAGTAATTTCTTCTTAATCTCGAAGCAGTCCTGTCAAACAGAAAACAAGGCGTGCCAGTGGAACCTACTCAGCTGGTGGTGCTGGCTTTCTTCTCTCAGGGAAACCATCTCTGCAAGGCTCCCCTCCGTGCTGGCTTCAGCCCTTGCAGTGCTTTGTCACACACCCTGCAGGGCCCAGCAGTTGAGGGAAAAGCAGGCAAACTGCAGTGGCTGCTGCAGGCAGAATGCAGCGGCTGGGGCTGGGCTGTGCTCTGTGCCTGTCCTGGCAGCCAAAGGGAGCGCTCAGCTCTGATGGGATCGATGGGAGAAATGCTCACCCTCTGATGATCGACAAGTCTCAGATTTATTGATGAACAGGCACACTTTTATAATCACAGTTATAAGGCTCATACATATTGCAAAAGTAGAGCTCACTATTGGTCAGCTATAAAAAGTCAGTCCCACCTCTCTCAGGATGTTTATGGCTTCTTTTTACCTCCTGTTATCACATATTTTCTTGAACAGCTTCTTGCTCAAGCAAACTGTGTCCTTGAATTAGGCAGCTGTTGCTTTCTCAGATGTATTTTCTCACGTCTCCTTTCCCACCAGTATGTCTCAATAAAAAACTCTCCACACAGCTCTGCCTCCTCTCAGGGCACGGCACCTTCCTTTGAGTCTGCCTCAGCTGCATCCTCACCCCATGCTCAGCTGGGCAGTGTCTTAAAGGTTTTTAGAGGCTGAAATCTGTTGCCCTGGATTTTGAGTTTTTCTAAGCCTTCTGATGTTTACATCCTTGTAACAAACTTTCTCACACATTTTCTGTAAATAACTTCTTGTTTTATGGAGGAGGAGAAATTTGATGGACTGTTGGTTTGTCCAGTGTCTTTGGAGAGGTGGCACTGTCACCCTCCAATCCACTGTCACTTTTGGAAATCTATAAATGTTGGAGTCAGAAATTAAAAGTTCTCTTTTTACCTTGGGAGAGCTGCATGTGTGTGTTGTGTTATTTTGTGTCCTATATCGACAGAAATCAGTGAAGTTAATTCCTGGCTCATTAAACAGGAATAGACAAATAACTCCTCTGTTTCTTCTATCTGTAAAATGGAAATTACAGTGTTAAGAACTTTGGATGAAAAAAATTCTGCTCAGGGTTGTTATTTGTGATGTTTTTACCCAGCAGTGAAGGCAGGATTAATGGTCAGGCAATTTAAAAATACTTGCAGGATTTTCTTTAACTGAGAGTGATAGAAGTAGTTTAGCTGCAGTAACTAAAAATCAGCCATTGATACAGGTGTTGTTACTGTTACTACAGGATACAGAAATTGTACTGCTTCTGTATTGTACTTTGCTTTGCATAGCCTTACACAACTTCAGTTAGTTCTCAGATAGAAGCACACCTGCTTGTACATGTGCCCCTCTTTTTGTCTGGGAGTTGACCTGTTAATATCCTGACTTGCTTACTGCTTAGGTGGGTATTGCCACTACCACCCATTACCAGTTTTTAAGCACTTCTAGGATTTGGGTTTTCCACTACTTTTTAAAGTCTCATGAGGCAAAAAGTGTTTGTTCATATTCAGTGCTTTCATTTGGAAAAGCCCAGGTTGCATTGCTATCCCAGTTGTCATTATTTCTAGCTAATTCTGTAGAAAAATTCTTAAGCTACAGTAATTTGATCCAGTAGGATACAATTGGCAACAGACAAAAATTCTGGCATTTCAGGTGATCTCGTAAAAACTGTGAGAACTGTCATTAACTCATAACTCCTTCTGGAGTGGCTCTTATGTCTTTTAGGGCCTCTGAGATTTGCCTTTCTATTTTGCCAGGCTGAAACTTTTCTTTCACAGCATAAGGCTCCCAAATAGTGTCCTTAGCTGTAGCTGTGCACTTTCCTTTGTTCGTGTCAAAAGTGTTAACAGTATGGGATTGAATTAAACTTTACTAAGACTGCAGCAGTTAGGAACTTCAAATCCTTTTCTCCAAAGCACTTCTTCCTCATAAGAGAATTGAGAAAAAACCAAAAGAGGCCTAATGTTTAAGAATTCCCATAAACAATTTGATTGCTGTCACTGAGTGAACCAGCCACATATATCACACTGATCAGCAAAGTTTAGAGATTTTTTTTCCCTCCAAACTCTTTGAAAGCATGGGTGCCTAAAATGGGTGCTCCAGGTTTGGTCAAGTTTGAGACAGTTAAAAGTCTTACATTCAGAGCTCAGATTCAAGTGACATCATGAATAGCTTAAATTAATTACCTGCTTCAGTCAGACTGGATTGTTGCATAAAAGGCTTTAAATCAAATGAAGCACAGTATTTCAGTGGGAAGTGTCTGTCCTTAGCACTCTGTCCTTCTTGGAAGGTGCAAGGAGTGCTGTGGATAGCATGTTGCAAGGCTTGTTTCCCCAGGATAAAGCAGCCTTCAGGGGATTAGAGCAGCCAGGCTCCTGAACTGCTGATATGCAGCCTAGAGATGTGTTATTTCAGGTGCCTGCCACAAGAATATATTGGACAAAATGCCTTGTGAGGTTGTGTAGTTTAGTGCTGCTGGAGGACTTAGTGTAAGCTGCACATGAGTGAAACCTCTGGCCAGCTGCAACATGTGCTGACTTCTATCAGGCTGTAGAAATTCCACAGCAGGGCAAACTCCACTTCAAACTCCAGCTCCCAAATGGGATGTTGACGAGACATTGCTCATCTGCTGATGACCAACAAGTCTCAGATTTATTTATTAACAGGCACACTTTTATAATCACAGTAATAAGGCTCATATATATTGCAAAAGTAAAGCTCACTATTGGTCAGCTATAAAAAGTCAGTCCCACCTTTCTCAGGATGTTTGTGGCTTCTTTTTACCTCCTGTTATCACATATTTTCTTGAACAGCTTCTTGCTCAGAGAAACTGTGTCCTTGAATTAGGCAGCTGTTGCTTTCTCAGATGTATTTTCTCACGTCTCTTTTCCCATCAACTATGTCTCAATAAAAAACTGTCCACAGGATGTCACAGAAATAAGGGTTATTTGAAAACTGAAGCAGTTCTGAAGTGTGGTGAGGAGCCCAAAGGGCGCCAAGGTAAAGCTTTTAAAGAGTGCTGTGACACAGCTGCTGTGTGTGGCACACACCCAGGGCCTCAGAGCTGGAATGGGGCACCCTCTGTTTCAGGTGCCAGCTGCTGCACTCAAATTAGTGCAATCCTACTAGGACCTTTCTTTCATTTCCTTCCCAGAGTGGTGCCTGCTGTCTTCACACTTCTTCATCATTTTTCGGCAAAACTGGAGATTTCTTAGTTTCTTTCTGGCAGCTGTAGACTGCAGTACTTCCTCCCCTCCCTGCTCCTGGATAATTCCCACGACTGTTACAGGTGCACTGCCCAGGGTGCTAAAATAGCTCATTAAACACAGAAACTCTCTGTTCCCATCACCACTCTGTTCAGGATGCCTTGAATCTTCTGGTTTGTGGCTAACAGGCTGCCAGCTTCTTGGTAGAGAGAATATTGATTTCCATAACCAGTGAATATCTTGTATTTTAAAATAAGGCAGTTTTCCTTTTTAATTATTGTTCAATGAGAACAGCTGTATAAAAATAAATTGACGTAATAGTTAAGGCCTCTTAACAGTTCCACTCCCATCTCCTGAGGCCTTTCTTAGCCTCTAGGATTTTTATCAAGATTTTATTTCCCCTAAAAATAATTACATTATAATCTAATTATTTTGTTACAGTTTTTCACCTAATTAACCTTGCTATTTTCAAGCTCGAAGAAATGAGATGGAACATACCTATATTAATGCTAGAATGATAGAACACTATATTACTCTGAAGAGTTTATATTTCTTAAAGTTACTTCTGGGTTATTTACTTTTTTTTTTTTGTTGCTATGTTCTCTAAGCATCTTCCCAGCCACTGCCAAATAAAAATAATATTTACCTGATTTTTATTACACATTAGTAAAAACATAAGTGGTGTGAATAGGAGGAAGGACCAGACACAGGGGTTTATGCTATTTTAAATGGGAATGTGTTTCATAGAACCTGCTAGTGTGGGACAAATGTTGATGGACTTGAAGTGTGGAGTGGAAAAAATACATGCTGCAATTTAAAAGTGTCTTGTCATAGTTTGTAGATTAGGTACTTCCTTATCTATTTCCTTTACCAATATAGGAATTATTGAAGTCTGTTTTTCTGTTGTCATATCATACAGATAGAGAACTGCATCAAAATCTCCTTGGAATAGATGTAATTTTATTCATTGTTCATCAGTATCTTCTGAGTAGTCTTGGAAAGCAAATTTCCTGATAACAGTTCCTGAGCTTTTAAGTTTTTCTGCAGCTTTGTGTTTGGTGAGTGGGTTGGAGACCCACCAATGGACTTGCATGAGCAGAGCTTCAGGCAAGCAAATTCCATAAGGTGTGTGAAATGTTGACTGGGACACATCTGCTTTAAATTCTCAGCATATTTTCTAAAATTTAGTAACACTTTGACGATCAAAGAGAATGATAAAAATAAATTATCTGAATACCTAGGATACCTACAAATAGCAGCAGAGAGATCCCACTCTACTGGCTCTGAGAATGTCAGAAAATAATATTTCTTAATTTTGTTTTCTTATAGAGTGTTTCAAGGAAAAATCAGAGGGGGATATAGCTCTTTTTTACGCAGGATCAGGATAAAAATTATTTTTAAAAGAGAACTGAACTTAGTCAATTTTGCTATCCTTATTCAGTATTTAAAGTCCTTTAACATTTTTCTTATGAACTAGATGTTTTGGGGTTTTTCTCCTATTATATTCATAATAGAAAATATATTACTGTTATAGGTAAGTAATGTAATAGTTGGCTCTCACAATTAAGAGATAAATATTATATGGATGTATAGCAATGTTATTGTAAGATGTCATTCCATAGTCCTCTTTCCCTACCCCCCTTGTAATAGCCTTAGTAGTCAAGACATTTAGAGGAGGCTGGATTGGTACAAGGAGGAGCAGCAAAACAACACCAGACCTCCAATCAAGATGTAAAAAAGCAATGTCCACCAATGGATGGCAGAGAAAGAGTTGACTGACATAACTTTCAGAGGGGCTAAGGCTATAAAAGGCAGAGTATCAATTTTGTAGATGAGCCGTGTGGGTGGCAGCCACAGGGGGAGCTCTGTGGTGGTTTCACAGGAAATATGATTTCTGGGATATGCTGTGGTCATCAATAGGTGTTCAGATTTTAATATTGGCACCTGGTGTAGCCACTAGGAACATTTGGACACGCCTCTGAGAACACACACACACACACACACACACACACACACACACACACAGGGGTTAAAAAGCAAAACACTTGTGGAGGAAGCCCCCTTTGAATTTCTGGCGGGAAGAGTTGGATCTCTCCCCTGGCCCAGCTGCTAGCTCGGCAAGGGGAGGGGAAAGCCATGCAGCCCTGGGAGAGGTAGGTCTGGCCTGTCCTGAGGGTGGAAGGGTGGAAGAGAGAGAGAGAGACCCCAGGAGCCATCAGACAGCGCCCCCAGAGAGAGAGAGAGCCGTGCCTGGGACTGTTACCTTGGAATGTGATACCGTGTGCTGCTGCGGCAAAGGGAGGGTGCGGCGCGGCGAGGAGCCCAGCCGCTTGTGAGAGCTTTTAACCCTTTGTGGACAATGAAAACTTTACAGAACATTAACCCTTCCTAGAAGAGAGATAAGAGTAGAGGATGATGAAGGAAATAAGCCCGTGATTAAGGTCTGGGCAAGTAAGAGAGAGATGTTAGGAGAATAGAGAAGATAGAGTAGCATTTTTGCTGGACTCTTTTTTTTGTATAGCCATGGACTGTTTCCTTGTGATACAGAGACTGCATTGCAGGGGGAGGCAAGGCCTCAGAACCAGGAGGGTTCAGTGTGAGTACCCCTCGGCCCCAGGGGCTGGAAAAGAAATGGGGAGGACAGAGGTCCCAAAAGAGAGACTGTGCCTTTTTGGAGTGGGATGATGCATCCTTAAAAAGGCAACCCTAGAAGCAGCCCTGGCCCATGCCTGTGGTGAGAGCACTGGGCATGGAAGGAAGATGTCACAATGGCAAAAGGATCTCTGGGTGGTGCTACGTGTGACAAGCAGCCCATGGCACAAGGAAGGACTCCTTCTACTCTTGATGAACTGAAGATTTGATTATCTAAAGAGTGGTGCCAGACCAAGAGTTAGTGATTTAAGAAATGTAAATGTATTTAGAATTTAGTGGAGAAGAAGAAGAAATGTCTCTGTGCAGTTTTCATTTTCCTTGTGGGTTTTTTTCCCCTTTTTTTTTGTAGTTTAGTTTTTTTGTAGTTTAGTTAATAAAGTTTTTCTTTCCCCTAAGTAAGAGCCTGCTTTACTTATTTCTGGTCACATCGCACAGCAGACGCCAAGAGAGTATTCTCATGGAGGCACTGGTGTTGTGCCAGTGTCAAACCATGATAGGCTCCCAGCCCAGGAATTTCTCCTCATTTTTGTTAAGGTTTAATGAACCTTTAAGATTTTTAAAAGTGAGTGGTTGTTTCTCTCATTACCTTTTTGGAGGAACTCACCCTATTGTTGTGGATAATTTTTCATGTAATTTCAGTGGAAGCTAACAGAGCTCTGCCTCAGTTCTGATTGTCTCCAGTGGAGCTCCTGTGTGCAGTCAAGCCCCCATGAGCTGGAGCAGTACCAGCAGTTCCTGCTTTTCCAGCACTGGCACTTGGAAGCACCATTCTCCTTTCAGGGCCCACTATATTTCCTGCAATTTCCATGACAATTTTTCAGAATAGGCAGCTTGAGGCTTTTCAGCTGAAGGGGTTAAAATGGATGTTTCTGTCTGGAACAGTCTGGAAGCTGCTGTTCCCGGTGCTGTCAGGGGCAGAGCCAGGTTTCACAGCAGGGAGAGCCCCAGGAGCAGGCACAGCACTTCCTGTGCTGTGTGCCACAGCCCAGTGACAGCCCATGGACAGTGACAGTCCACAGGCAGTGACATCCCACGGGCAGTGAGAGCCCGGGGGCAGTGACAGCACATAGGCAGTGACAGTCCACAGGCAGTGAGAGCACACGGGCAGTGACAGCACAGGGGCAGTGACATCCCACGAGCAGTGAGAGCACAGAGGCAGTGAGAGCACAGAGGCAGAGCACAGGGGCAGTGAGAGCCCAAGAGCAGTAAGAGCCCACGGGCAGTGACAGCACACAGGCAGAGCACAGGGGCAGTGAGAGCCCATGAGCAGTAAGAGCACAGGGGCAGTGACAGCCCATGGACAGCAGAGGCCAGAGAGCTGCAAGAGCCCCGTCCTGTGTCTTCCCTGCTGCTCTGAGCAGCATCAGCAGAAATGCAGCTCTGTTCCAGCAGCTCTGCTCCAGCAGCTCTCAGGCACATCCACAAATCTGCACATCCACAAAGCACAGCTTGGGAAATGAAAGTAACTAACTAAAGAAACTAACTGGGGTGGAGAAGGATGCGCAGAGTCCATGACAGGACTTGAAAGGGGGTGGTTTTCCCCACTTTAAGTTCTCTAAAAGCTGCTGTGAATATTAGCTGTGGAAGAACTGTAAGGTAGTTTAGGCCTAAATTGAGAGCTTCTCTTTGTGGATGGAAGACCTCTCTTGATTTTATTTGATTTTAGTAAAAGTGCATAACATAAGATGACAGTTGAAGTGAAATATAAACCCACTCTTTCTTTAGTATTTCAGATTCTTCATCCAAAACTTTTTACAGGAATACCTGACAAGTCTTTATGATGAAAAAAATAAATTTCCAAAGGTTCTTTTGCCACTAGCTACCAGGTATTTAAATCTTTGCCTTTTGCCAGGAAAACTCTGTTGATAAATGCCATCTTCCATGTAATAGATTCTGCTTTGGCAGGTGGGGAGCCATCTGTATGAGTGTATGTATTTCCTGCTGAGAGTGTACCCTGTGTGCTGTTTATGGGCACACCAGTGCAGAGGTCACTCTGCTTGGGACCCCAAGGGTGCAAACAGCAAAGAACACCCCCTCTGTTTCTCTGCTCATATGTTTTGGCTAAAAAATCACATCAGTCACCTTCATCACCTCCTTTTTCTTTAAAGATATACTTCTCTTTACTGCTTTTAAACATTTCTTTATTCATTTGAGGACTTTCTTGCTCTATACCAGCTGTTTTTTTAAAGGTTTTTGGCTAAGGCTTTGTCAGATGCCTTTGAGTATACAAATATAGCCTGGATTTCTGTTGTCAGTATGCCTATTGATAGCTGTAGAAAATACTTTGATAGATAATGAGGCAAAATTTCCTTCACAAAATCTGCTTCTGGCAATGCCAATTTGGCTATAAAGGGACTCATTCTGGTCTTTTAAACAGTTTTCACCAATTTACTTGGCTTTCTAGTGCATGATTGCCCAGAACTCCTTTGGGATCAAAGAAAATTTAAGCCATAAGTTAAACAGCACCATTGGTAGTTAAGTCTTCAGTTTCTTCTGCTGTAGGCAGTTATCATATGGTCCTGGTGACTTGTAGCTGCTCATTTGCTCATCAGAGAATTCTTTTTGAGTGTCTTCTGTCATTAAGTTTGATTTGAGATAGACTCTCTTGTGTACTGCTGGAGAGAGAGGAGATTCCAGAGGAGGAGTCTTTCCAATCTCCTCTACCAGAAATGCACACAGGTTGTTTTTTGTGCTTTTTTCCCATCTATGGCTTTATGGTCACTAAGTCCTTCTTCTATATCTTCATCATTTTATGACCCTACAGATTCTTATCAGAATTCTTTCATCTATGTTTTTTGTGCCTTTTGAAAGCTGTTCCTCAAATGTTTTTGGTTTTTTTTTAATTGTCCTGGTTTAGGGCAAATTTTGGAGGAAACCTCCAAACTGGGGTTCCTCTAGAAAGCAAATCCAAGTGGTCCCTCCCACAGCTGGTTTGGGAAAAGATTTCCTTGGAGGAAAGTGGAAAAACCTGTTTATTTAACAGGCAAAGCATTCACCAGCACTGTCTTGGTTTGGAAAGACAGGTGTCTGCTAAGGAAGGCAGTAGCCTCCCCTGAAATGGAGAAAATGAACCCCCCCCCCCCCGCCCCCAAACTGCTATAAATTTTAAATTAAGGGGCTCTCAGGTAACAAAAATTATGGGAGAAGGATATAATAGTTCTTTAATAGGGAAGAAAATAAAGGATAAAATTAACAATTCAGTAAACTAAAACAACCCTGACAGAGTCAGAACACAACCTGACACTCTGTGGGTCAGGGTGTTGGTACCAGTCCAATTGGAAATGTGGCTGCAGTCCTCCTGAAGTGTCAGGTTGGTATTGTTGGAGCAGGGATCCTGTGTAAAAGGGTGGAATCTTCTTCTGACAATCCAGTGGAAGAGGCAGCAGCTGTTCCTCTGGATAATCCAGTGGAGAAAGCCGTGCTGGTGTTCCAGAATCTCCAGATTCTATCCAGGTAGCAATGCTTGGCTCCTCCCTCTGGGCTCACATCTCCCAATGGGATGCTGTAGTTCTTATCAGCCATGCAGGGACATTCAATGGCTGTTATCAGCAGGTGTCCCCTCCCAAGGGAGGAGTGATTGTGATCACTCAGAGAGAGAGAAGGCAAACTTCCCACTTGACAAAAGACAACTGCCATACAGATGGTAATAGAATACATCTTGCCTTGCAGTCTGGAACAAGGACAAAAAATGAACAATATTAAACAATAAAACTTCTTATTGCTCCAAAGAGATGACACACTCAGAAAGTCTCTCCATGGGCTGTAGCTTGGCTCACTCAGTCCCTTATCAGTCTCTTATCAGTCCCTCAGTGCTGGAAATGCTGCAGCCAGGCCCAGCCTGGTGGGCCACAGGTGAGAGCTGCCGGTGCTCTCTGGGTGTTCAGTGCAGAGCAGGTTCAAACAGCTCCAAAGAAAAAGAGAACCCACAGTCCAGGGAACTTCTCTGCCTCAGCTAGTGAAAAACTAACTAAAGCAAAGGAGAACTCTGTCCTGCTGTCTGTCCATGCTGCAGACAGCACTGTCCAGGAGAAGGATGCGGGGGAGCGAGTGCAGTTTCTGAAAACAAAATGTGTGCTTCTTGTCTCCCCCACCTTTGCTCTCAGAACCTGTCTTAAAGGTGCAAAACTTAATTCTGGGTTTAACAGGCAAATGGGGATAGAATTCAGCATCATAAAGTCACTCCAGGACATTATGTCATTTATATTGCATCTGCCTGAGCTTATGGCCCCTTCTGGTTTATCCATCTGGACATGGAACCATTTTGCTGTTCAGCAACGCTGGGTTCTTCAGGCTTCTCCAAAGTTTCTAGTAGCAAGATTTATTTGCAAACAAAATTGTCTCTGAAAACCCTTCCTGCTGCCTTCAAGAATTTTACTTGTTTAAAAACGAAAAAAGGAAAACCTGATCTGGGCACTGCTTCCAGTGAAGCCAAGAGTTGCTTCCTCCTTTCTGAGTTTCCTGGCTGTCCATTAAATTCTGGTTTCAGGCAACATGTCCCAGTATGTTTGCCACTCTGGACTGTACATAAGTGAAGCTCTCCCATCACCATGTTGTTGCACAGTTGAAATATGACAGTAATAGTATTTTTCTTCTTCTTGCCCGGAATATCAGGTTCATGGGATCACAGCTTATTAAACTGACTAGAGGGCTTGGCCAGTTAGTTTTAAACTACTCTTTAACATATGATTCCACTTACTGCTTGGTACAGCTTACTGCACCTTTGATATATTCTTTGATTTTCACGTTCAGGGGACTCTGATTGTTTTCTTTTCCACTAGGCATCCTGTATGTTTATTATTCCCATATTTCATGTTGTCAGTTCAAAGTGTGGAGGGCAGCAAGGCAGGCAAGCAGTTTCCCCATCTTACTGCTTACATGGCTGCAGAAAAACATGTATAAGTTATTTTCAATCTCTGTTGAGCTATTTCTTTTATGTAGAACTGTTGCTTTTCTTTGCTGTTTTCTATTTGATTATTTCTAGCTTCCATCCTATCTTTTGTATAAATCCTTTTGACTTCCCCAGAGAGCTTTTCTGCACCCATCAGCATTCTCCTTCTCTGTTTCAGCAACTTTGCACGAAGCTGACCCTGTTTCTGGCAGGTCAATTATCCAGCACTGTAGGCTGCAACTTGTAACTAAGGTTCCTGACCCGAGAGTGTAGTTACCTCTTGTGGGGAGAATTTCTCATGAACACCATTTCCAGCTGGGGTCAGGACCTTCCTTCCACCCAAGAGAGGCTGCTGACCTGGAAATGTTGGCTGCTGGGCATTGTGCTGACAGCATCAGCCCCCAGGGAGCTGCTGTTGTTGCATCTGTTGAGCAGTGCAGGATATTCTTCACACTTTTGGGTTTTTAGTTTCCCAGTCAGATGGGCAGCCTTTCTCAATTCATCCTGTCAGTGCTGCTTGTTTCCTTATTGGAGTTCAGACTGACCAAACCAGCAAACTTTCCCCCCTATTTCTAGCAGTTGCTTTGCAGGCTGAAAGCATGTATCTGCTAGAGTCATTTTCCACAAAACAATGCTAATTTTTATGGCAGAAGTGGGGCTGAAGAATCCCAGGCAGACCTGTTCACACACACTGATGTGTTTGATATGTTCTTGCCTTTGATAGTGTCTTTGGTTATCTACCTGTTACACAGAAGGGCACCTCAGCAAGTGGCTGTACTATGTTTTTTCCTATGTTGTGGTGTTAAACAGCTTCTTTGCAAAACCCCTCGGATTGCATCAGCTCTGTGACTCTGGGTATGGCATCCTGATGTGACAGAGCAGAGCTTGGTGTGCTGAGTAGAGCTTATTGCCTGCATATTTGTACTGAGGCTCACTCTGCTGGAAGGAAACCATGGAAGAGGGGTCAATTCCAGAGTCCTAAAGTCATTGTCAGTAACAGGAGGTTTGTACTATCAGACAGAAAGCACCAATTTTCTATTTTCAGAAGAAGTAACTTTGGTCTTGATGGGAAATAATAAAATCCTGCAGAACATGGTTCATTAAAATAGAGTTCAGTCTGGGATTACTGGTGAGGTTTGCCACCTGTGTGCCCTCCTGCTTGCCTGAGTGGATTGTGGGTCATACATCAGGAAACAGCTTATAGGGACGTGTATTTTAATACACAGGGTTGAACATCTGCCTCTCACAATCAGTCACTGTCCCATTCAAAAATAATTTCTGGCACTCAGTCAGCCAAAAATACCTGAGAACAGCCTAGTGGTTGGTTCAGTAGGAGTTTGTGAGTGGAAAGAAACCAGTTGGATTCACACAAAATACAGTTCAGTGGTAAAGTCTCACTGTTGTTGCTGGTACAGACCTTCTCATGTTCCTCCCTCTAATTTGGCATTAATGAGTTCTTACAAGCGTGGCCTCTGTGTTTGTACATCTGTCTCTTGCTTGTTTCTACCCATCTGTCTTAGACCACACTGGAGTTTTGTGTTTCCTTTTTTTTGTAAAGCATGAAGCAGCTGGCCAGGGCATGTACAGCTACATACAGCTGTATACATATTTGTAAATTAATATCTGCTCGATGAAGGTCTGGAAGGAATCCCTCTGTTCCCTTCATGTATTTCAAGTCTTACAGTTTGTTCAGATATACAAATCAGTCTGATTTCCTACTTCTGTTCTTTTGAATTTAAATTTTTTTATGCTTTCTTTAGGCATTTCAGAAAAATGTCTGCTCTCACAAACATTTAAATTTGAAACTAAGTTATGAATGTAAAATTACTGAGAAATCATGAAAAGTATCAAACATTGGATACCAAACTGGCTGCACTGAGACCCCATAACATGCCCTGTGAGTATTTCTTGGATTTTAGCTTTGATTTTGACTGCTTTAATTGTACATTTGGAATTCAAAATACTTGATCTGTTTGAAATGAATATTAAAAATAGTTGCAGTTTTCAATATTGTAAAAATAGCTTTAAAATTTGAGCGGTTGGATTTTTCATTGTCTGAGAGTCAAAAATCTTCTAACCTTTTAGAGTGAGATTTCAGGTATTATTTTTGCAGGCTAATGCTGTTGTATTTTGTAATTAAGCAGACTTTGAAGATAGTTCCAAATAACATTTTAAAAGTCACCATAAAAAGCACTCAACAAACTTAAAATAGGTTTGTTTTCTCCCTGTTTGTTTTTCCTCTTGTTACTGTTGTTCACAGCCTTACAGGCAGCATTCCTCCTATCAGAGTTTGAGCACAGAACAAATTCCAGAGGAAAAAGCTCAAATGCTCAGGTCTCAAGATTTACCTAGTGCTGTTTAATTCCACGTATGAGTTCACTGTGGCTGGAGTAGCAAGGTGCTGCCCTGCAGCCAGCAGGGAAGTGCTCCTTTTGGGGCACAGCAGGGCAGCTCTGCAGAGGCCATTCTGAGCAGACACTGCACAGCTTTGCATACATGCTTGATAGCAGAGACATGCTGCTCTTGGGCAAACAATATAAAGGAGTTTTGCCAAGATGTACCCCAGGAAGAGAGATGTGAAGCAGGATGTTCTAAGGATGTAAAGAGAAGATATGGGGCACAACGTTCTGCTAACAGTTTTGCCAAGCTATGCTACGTGACCAAAAATAGTTTAGCTCTTTTGTCTTGTACATAATAGTTTGTAACTAGTTTTATACATTCTCACGTTGCAGAACCCTGTATTAACATATAAATGTACCCTCAGATTTGAAATAAATCGAGCATTGGTCATTACTTCCATGAGAATTGAGCTCTGACTCTGGAGAGCTCCTCTCTCTATCACCCCTCTTTTCCCCCTGTCTCTCTCTCTCTCTCCTGTATACCCTGCTTTCCTTTACATCTCCCCTGCTGTGCTGCAGAGAGAGCTGCTCCAGGCACGGGGGGCTCTGTTCCCAAACCCCCCAGGCCCTGTGGGCACTCAGCCTGTGGCAGTTGGCTGGGAGAGTGGCTGGAAGGATGCTGCTGCTGAGCCGAGTGGAATGCTGCCTAAAACGTATCAGAAAGCTTGAACCCAGCCTTCTGTCTCTTACAGTGAAATGTTGGTAACCCACATGTGTAATGGCAATAATTCCCTCACACTAAAAATCTAATCCAGCAGTTCAAATAAATCCAGCAGCTAGCTTAAAACAGTGAAGTCCAACTAGAGGAGGAGACAGGCAGGGTTCATGCTTTATTTACCTTAATAGATTTTTGAAGCTAAGTCCTGTGCAGCTGTTTGAAAATTTATGGAATTCATTTCTAAAGCAAACCACTTGGATGATAGACATGGCTGTGATTCCAGTTGTGCCAGTGCCAGGAAAGCTTTGGTTTTGTGCTGTGAACACTCTTTAATAACAGGTCCTGTATTTAGCCTTTTGGCTTCTGAAAGCGAATTACCCCCATCTTGATATGCAGCTGATGGTGATGCAGCCTCATGATTTAGCTTTCAGTTTGTAGCTGTCCCTGGCTGTTCATGTCTTTGCTGCCTGCACAGTGAGGCCTGGCAGTGGCACAGCACAGCTGAAGGAGATGCTCTGATTGCAGCCCAGTGCCACCAACTGCACCTCTGCTGCCGTGCCTCTTGTACACAGATGGCCTTTTAAAATGTGCTTAAACTCCTGATAGATTTCCAAATATTTCCAATTGACAGCCTCATTACAAATACCCATTTCAGGGGATGGGAGCCAACATTTCCATGATCATGTTTGGTCGTTCACACAACCGTAACATTTGAATGGAATGAGGAAAATTGGCTGTGCTAAGGCACAAGCGTTAATTGGAAGTAAATGCCAAAAAAGATGTTTTCATAATGAATGCATGGGTATTTAAGTAGTTTCCCATCACTTTAATATCAAAAATGTGCTGGGATCTGCCAAGTGACTTGGTAATCTTGGCTAGTATCAGGGAAGTTGCACACAGTCAATGGCTTTAGGCAGCACTGTTACTCGGCACACTTCTCAGGATCTGGGCATTTTAGCAGCAATTGCTTGCTGCCTTTTCCAACCTTGGCAGCAAGTGTCAAAGTGATTGCAGTTTTTGTCTAGGGAAAGCACTGTCCTGCAATTCCAAGGGACACTCGAGGACACCACTCATGATAGCTGAATAAGGAACTTACAATATTTTACTGGGCCAGGACTTGGCTTCACAGAGAGCTCAGCTCAGTAAAGTTTGCCTGCCTGTGGGGACTGCCATGCAGAGTGGAATGTAGCATTTACCCAACTGAAGCTGAAGGGGGACTTTATTGCATAGGAGTTTCACTGGTTTGTTTGCAGTACCCTGGGTAGACATTGTGCCATGGCCCAGCAGTGTCTGAGGCACAAAGTAAAGCAAAGCAGGGCTGTGAGAGCCACTTCCATCTGCACACTGAGGCTCTGAGTGGTTCAAAATGACACTGAGGCTACTTACAAAGCAGAGCTACTAAGAAGCCCTTCCCAGTCCTGTAATACCATTCATCTCTCATGGCAAGTCATGTGCAGCTCCACCTATCAATGTTTCCTTTCCCATTATACTGTTGGCATGACAAAGCAGGGAAGTGTTGCCAGAATCAGACTCCAGCTCTTTCATCTGTGTCTAGAAGCTGGCTCACACTGGCCATGGGAGTGTTTTAGATAGTATTTCCATCTTGTCTTACTATCTACTCATGATTCGTTTGAAGACTGACAGATCTTATATATTTTGCTCCTGTAGGTTTTTTGCTTTCTCTTGAGATTGTGCCTATTTCATCTCCCTTGCTTTTTAAGTGGAAAATACTTCTTTTTTCCAGAGAGTTTGAGGATATTTCTTTCTCATACTTTTCTGTATTACTGTGTAATTTTCCTTCTTTTTGAAAGAAGGTTCTGCCTCAAGAGCTCCCAGAAGCTAAGGCTGCCATTTAATTTCTGTGTTTTCTTTCCTGGTTTGGGAGGTTTTAAAGGGTTTGTTTGTTTTGGTTTTTTGTTGTTAGGAAGGGACGAAAATGAAGGAAAACTGAATTTACTTGAGGGAATGAGTGTTTTGCTGTGAGCATTCAATGAAGTAAATTATTTTCTGTTTAAGAACCTCATCAGGTATTAATTGACATTATAGGTAGATACATGTCACACTAAGGAAGCCTAGTCATGCTCCTCTTTGAAAGATGGACTACAGATTATTTTCCAGTAAAAAGAGCTGTATTTTCTCTCAAGGTGACCAAATAAGTAGCTGATTTCTTTTCCTGTCTACATTGTGTAGATGTATCATATTACAGTGTAATTGATGAAAATTAGGCCTAGTACTTCTTCTTTCCTTGAAGTATCTCCACAGTCAGTGTTTTCAACCTGTAGCTTATACATAAGTCTAATGTGAGATTATCTAAGAGAAAATCTGGTGCCTAAATGCACAAAATGTTGAAAAATGCCTTAAGGTAAGGAACTATGTGGATTTCCACAAAGTGCAAATGAGATCTCTTCACTGAATGCCTTTACAAGAAAATGTGACTTGAAGTCTGATAAAAGATACAAAAACAACAAAAAAGAAGGACTAAATAGTTAATTTTCAGTGAGGACGGAGATCACTGGCATGTCCCAGGGAGATCTCATCACTACTCATAGTCTCAGGCAAGTGTATCAGGAATGAGGAGGTGTTTGCTTAAGTCATGTCATTGTTTGTGGTAATAAAAGTTAAAGTGGCTGTGAAGAGGTATAGTGGGATCTTGAAATAACAGGTGATTAAGGGATCAAATGATAAATGAAGTGTTGAAAATGGAAATTATTGTACATTGTAGAAGCCACTCCTGATCTGTAGGGCACTGAAGTGGTAGTTATTACTTCCAGGTAGTTTTGGATAATTGTGTGACTGCATCACTCCAGTGCTCAGAGTCCACATCTCAGATGCAGTTCTGGCACCTCTCCCCTCTCAGAAAGATAGATGAGGAGCCCAATGAGGTGTATTGCATTTTTGAAGCTGTTCCACCATACAAGGAATGACAAAGAAGACAAGTCTTCATCTTAGAGGAGAGTAAACTGTAGTGGTATGAAATAGAGAGCCTGTAAAATAATAAGTAGGAAATAGTGAGAAGGGAAGGATTAGTAAATGGTTTTTGTAGTGGGGATAATACTGGGAACTGGGTTCTAAAACAGAAATAGTCTTTTTTCCCCAGACCCATTATTAAATTGTGTGACTTGTTGCTCAAAAATGTTGTGGATACCAAAAGCATAGCTGGATTAAATACAGTTTTATAAAGGCAAGTTCATGAAAGGAAATCCTATAAGAGGCTGTAAAATATGAAGATGCCACATCTGGCTAAGGTTGCCCAAATGCTCCTACTGTACACAGATTAAAATCAGAATTATATTTGTGCTGTAGCCTTTTGCATAACTGGAATGTTTGGCTGACGAGAGCAGCAGTGCTGTTCTGAACTGCCTGACTCGTTTGAGCCATCCCTTTCTCTTTTGTGGATGTAGGATTATTGCACTGCCTTTCTCCAAGGCCCAGTGGTCTGTGAACTCTGTTCAGGTTCCCCTGGAGATCCTCTCTAGAGAACAATGGGCTCCCTTCTGTCTTGAATCTGGTGAGCTCTGGACCTGCATGACCTGCAGCTGGCAGCCAGCACAATGTGGCTAAACAGCTCCTGCCCTCACTGCAGCTCCTCTGCCTCTGCAGGAGCTGGGCTGCTCTAGCAGAGACCTTTCTGCCTGGAATGGAAATGAAAAAATTATTCTTCGATGTTGGGGTGAATGAAACAAGAAAGCCTTATAAATATGATTGCTTAGCAAAAGATTTTGAGAATATAGAAACTATAAGCGAGATTGAAATGAAAGCAAGTTTTGAGATCCCTTAGTTACTAAACAACGAGAAAACAATGGTGTGGCTAGCTGAAAGTAATCTTGTTTTGATGGAACAAGACCCTCTGCAAGCAAGCAAGTCCAAGGGTCCAGCAGACCCTGCCAGCTTAGCAAAAGGGGTCCAAAGAAGAGTTTTTAGGGTTTAAAATGTAACACAGTGTGGTAATGTAGTGATTCTTATAGGTTGTATGGAAATGTTATAGGATTTGTATATTGTACTAGATTGGTTAGTGAGAAACAAAATATTCAACACAAATAAAGATTTATTGTATTGTAATGGGAACTTCGACCACCTTTTCTTTCTTCCCTTCCCTTCTCTTCTCTTTGCTCTTTCCACTGCATCTTCCACTTCTTCCCACACTCTTAGCTCTCACCCCTTTTACTCTCTTACGTTCTACCCCTCTCTTCTCTCGGGCCTGCTCCGAGCTGTGGCTGGGAGCTCCCAGCAGGGCCCTGCCCCAGGCCCTTTGCAATAAACCCCAAATCCCAGCAGGGCCCTGCCCCAGGCCCTTTGCAATAAACCCCAAATCCCAGCAGGGCCCTGCCCCAGGCCCTTTGCAATAAACCCCAAATCCCAGCAGGGCCCTGCCCCAGGCCCTTTGCAATAAACCCCAAATCCCAGCAGGGCCCTGCACCCAGGCCCTTTGCAATAAACCCCAAATCCCAGCAGGGCCCTGCACCCAGGCCCTTTGCAATAAACCCCAAATCCCAGCAGGGCCCTGCACCCAGGCCCTTTGCAATAAACCCCAAATCCCAGCAGGGCCCTGCACCCAGGCCCTTTGCAATAAACCCCAAATCCCAGCAGGGCCCTGCCCCCAGGCCCTTTGCAATAAACCCCAAATCCCAGCAGGGCCCTGCCCCCAGGCCCTTTGCAATAAACCCCAAGTTCCAGCCCTGGCTGCAGTTCGTCCCAACCGTGCAAACCCTGCACCCGTTCCTACAAACTCCCACACTTCTCCATGGAGCGCCTTTTAGTTTTGTGGCAATACTGCAATGAGCTGGCTGCCATTGGCTGTGCTCTTTTCTTTGCCAAGCTCTGCAGCAGGTTGTGGTGCTCTGACGCTCAGGCCAGAGCTGTTGATTTCCCTGGGAGCAGTGAGGTTTGCAAAGGGATGTGTTTCCATGGCCCCTGCTAGTGAGCAGATGGGCTGCTGCTTCTCATACTAATTGGACTACTTCAGTCAACTGTGGCTTCATTCCAAAGAATTAATCTGTCAACTTTGAGGCTGCAGCACACAAAGAGATAGTTTACTGTGACCAGGTGCTGTAGGCAAGTGTGGCTATTGAGGTGTTGAGTGGATTTTCTGTTTGTACAGATCTTCCTGTTTGGACATCCAATAGCCTCAAAGAGTCCAGCTGGAGTCCAGAACTCCAGCTCATCCCAGTTCTCTTGCAGGTGTCCTACACAGATGGAGATGTCATGGAAGTGCTTTTGAAGCACCCCTCCCTTTCTAAATACCATCATTTCTCTCTTCTCAATGCTGTGCTACTGTAACTGGGCTCTTGCCAGCACAGCCAGCCAGAGGAGCCTTGGAAAAGCCAGGAGAGAACATTCTCTGGAATGAGAACAAAGACCTAAGGTTTGAGCAAATGTTTCCTGTGTGTCTGGAAGTCTGCTATCTGCCCCTCCCACCCAAAGAGGAAACAAGCATTCCTATCTTGTAGCAGAACTTCTAAAGGACAAATGATCAATCTATTGGTCATGTATTACTGGTTGTCCGACCGAGCTATTAGACATTGATCTGTCCCAGAAGGACTGTGAAGAATTCAGTTACACTGTGTACAAAAATACCTTCACTCAAAAAAAAAAAAAAAGATCTTAATTGTTAGGCAAGGGGCCCAGTTCTAGAATTTTTCCAAATCTATTTTTAGCAAAAAAAAAATGCCATCCAATCTGTTGGAATGTTTTGCTTAGGGTCACGTATTTCTTCTTCAAGAGTTTGCAGGAGACAAAGCCTCCAACATGGAATTAAAGGGTAATATCAGAGTTAGATGTGGCTGATATTTCCCTGTACTTCTTAAGGACAGAGAGCTAGCTGGCATGAGAGCATTCTCCAAAAAAAGCCAAGGACTGAAATCTATCATCTTAATTAGTCAGAAAGATGTCCCTAGTCCTTGTCTCTCACATCCCAGTTGCCTAGGTACTGTATATTTACTGTTTGCTGCTGTGCCTTTTGCACAGACACTGAAATGTGTGAGGCAGATGTGTGTTAATGGAGGTGCAGGAGAGTGGCAATTTTCTGTTCATGCAGAAGTGCCAATACAGTGTAGGGCTGCACTAGTAGCCTGTCCTGCTCTGGGATAAAACTACATGAAGATGGCATCACACAACTGCAAAATGGAGACATGGAGATGCTGGGACTTGAACTGCTGCCACCTTCACCCTGTGCCCTTCACAGTTCTGAGGGTGCTGCATTTATATGCACACCTTCATCGTCTTGACTTGTGGAGGGAGACTCTTGGGCAACCTGTTCACTCTTTACAGGTCAGGAAAAATGCTCTAGGAGTTCTTTTGCTATGCATGTTAAGTTGCAGTTATACTGAATTCCAATAGAGAAATGCAATCATCAGCCTGTGTTTAAAATTCTGGTTCTACCTTGTATTAAGCATGGCTGTTATAATATCCTTTCTTTCTGCTCTCACACACAGCAGGAGCTTTTCACAGTCCATTTCACTGCAGCATCCTGGAGAAAACTGACCTCCTGACCTTGTTTCAACTGTGCTCTTCTGTAATACCCTGCTCATTTCACTGGTAGATGGAATGAGCAGCAAACTACACACACAGCACACATCCTTTAGGGAAGAATTGTGCCATATCCGTGCACTGTCCTGGCAACTTCAGCTGAGAGCTGCACAATGACAGAACCATTTTAGCAATGTTTACTTTATACAGTCCCAAAAGGTATTGCAGCCAGAAGAATCTGCTGAGGAATCTGAACAGGACAGCTCGTGATGTGAATGACTTGGGACAGTCTCCTGCCTGGTGTCAGGTGCAGAGAAAGCTGTGCAAGCACAACACTACCAACATTGCTGGAACGACTGCAGTAGGTCACTCAACAAGCAAAGTGTTTTTGTCACTTATCAGTCATTAAATTCCTCTAATATAAGTGTGAGCTCACTCCTAATTACAAATAGATGAATGAAGTGTTTCACAGAAGTGGGCTCATGGGCTTGCATCTTGCAGAAATACAATGACTCTGTCATGAAAATTTCTTTTTCTGGGGTCATGAGGAGAAAGGTGGATACTCTGAGGAGCAGTCAGATTTTGGTTCACACATACAGGTAGTGATGAACACAAACATAGACACTGCCTTGTGGTTACAACAGGATCTGGTTTTTCTATGCTTGATGCTCAAAATGTGTTTAGAAAGATCTTTACCTTTCCCCAGTCTTGGGAAAAAGTAAATCAGTAAGTTTGCTACTCCTCTCTGCTTTTTTCCTTTTCCCCTCATTTCTATTGTGTAATCTTCAGTGCTGTATGATTTGGTTTCCTGCCCAGACAGAAAAATTAGAGTTTCCGTCTAGACAGGAGATCTTTACTCTTTCAGAAGACAGGTTTTTAAACCAGGGAGTTAGAACAACATTCATCAATGTTGTTTGCACTACACACCCAGTCTAGATAGAATCAAAACTCTGTTGTTCCTTACCTGTCACTCAGGACCAGAGTGAAATATGGTTCCTCCCCGTGAGTGCTCACATTGTACAGACCAATGCTGTAAAATGCTGCTGCCACTGTGCATACACTTGTCTGCAAAGGCTCCTGATTTAAGTTTTCCCCAGTGTACATGAGCTGGGTACTGCTGCCTGGATTTGTGGAAAACCTTGAGGAGACAGGAAATGCCATTCTGACTGAGCACTCTGTCCAGGTTAACTCCTGCAGTTCTTAAAGCAGCTATTGCAAGGTTATATTTGGGTCTGGTTTATAGGAGAGGCCTATCCTTTTGGAACAGCTGCTGTGTATGGATTATTTTGTGTCAAGGAAGCCAGGTGAGATGAATGGATAGAGTCAGATGAGTCTCTTAGTTGAATTTTTAGTGTTGAAGTTTTTGTTCACTTGAAAATGAACAAACTGTTCTTAATTATTGTTTCTTTAATGAGCAAAGTGGCTCAGTGATGATGTACAGTGTTTCAAAGCAGCTGTTGTGAAGGTTCTGATGTATAATAGCACAAGAAGGCAGGATGGCAAACAAAGCTGTTAGCTTTCAATTGCATGAAAATTATTGGAAAGATAAGGGGAAAGAAGTTGAGAAGGGTGCTGGCAAACACTGATTTGCAGTATCATTGTTACAAACAAAAGCTTTATTTTCAGAGGAAAAATGCTGAGGAGCTAGAGGAACTGAACATCTGAAGGCTTAAAGAAAAGTCCTATCAGAAGAAAAGAGTTGTGCAGTTTATTTAATGGGGAAAAGTCAATTTCATTGGCATGTAATGAAAACTTGATAGTGGGTTACGCTGTGGGTTGATTTGTACCCTGTGTGCCTTACTGGGATTTCAGTGGGTGTAAATTAGACCAAATACTATGTCCTGATGTTACTGAGACAAGTTAGTTTTGTTTGAGATTTGAAGGCTTTTACTATCTTGATGGGAACAGCAACTGAAAAGGGGCTGCAGGACTAGAGGTGGTTTGAAGGTGCAGAGGGATGTTGAGTTAACAAGACAGACATAATGCAGTCCAAAAGCTCCATGTTGAGAACCTGTTGCAGTGGCTGGGTGAAAGCAAACGAGGCATTCTTCAAACCAGGAGTTACAAGAGCCAGAAACAGTAGAAATGGTTGCACTTTGCTGATGGGTACTTGGAGGGGTGGAGTATCTACTGCCAAACTGGAGAAGACTTCAGCTTTTATTCTTTTTATGTAGGTGTGTGCTGAAGGCAGGCACAAGGGTTAATGTTTACACCAAATCATCACCTGCTCTAGGATGTAACTGAGATCAGCACAATGTCACTGCTTCCAAGGAAATGGTGCAGATTTATGTCAGTGTGGGTCTGGAACTCAGCCTGTTCTCTACATATTTTTGTCAAATAAATAGTAGGTAGTTAGACAACAGACTTGGAAAGATAAGTCAGGAAAACACACCAGGATATTAATGCCCTTGTAGGAATGATATGTATTTTGCCTCTCAGAGAGATTTAGGAAGAAAATGCAGCAAATGAAAAAAAAATGAAGTTATTACTATATTATTAAAAAAAACCAGCAGGCTCCAAAAAACCTGGAACTGGATTGCTACCAAAAATCAGAGATGTTCTGGAACTTCATCTGAAGCTCTGAAAATTATTATGCAGACATAAGTGTAAATCTTGAGGCCAGTATTGGCTGACAGTTTAGTCAACAACAGGTGAAAAATCAAAATGAAAGTTCTGTTAGCATCTCAGTAAGGCAAAATAATAATATATATTTATCTAGCACTTAACATTTCCAGATTGTATGGCCATTCAATCATGCAGAAAGTTGCACTGATCTCAGGTGCATGGAAAGAAAGGCCATGCCATATTTCTAGAGCCTCTGTAGCTATTGAACAAGTTGATGTTAGACTGGAGGGTTTGGACTAAGGAATTATAGGTAATGTTTAAAAAAAGCAAGATAATGCACACTTTCTATCTAGGTTTAATAAAAATAACACAGACTTAGATGTTAAGTTGAGCAGCCCTTGGAAAACAAAGTAGTTGGTGTTTGAGATTGCAGTGGAGTTGACTGGAATGTTTTAAGAGAATGAACTGGCAAACAACAGATTATGTCTTTCTGAAGAAAAATTACCTGTGCTATTGAAAATCATTTCAAAGACATTTAAGGAGCTCCACTGGTGAAGAGCATCCAACATCCTGAGATACCCAGTGTGTGTTTGGATACCAGCCCCTTCCTGCCAGGGCCCCCCGTGCCAGCCCAGGAACGGGGCAAAACCTGGCACCCTGCTCAGCCTTCCTGCAAGAGCAGTGAAAGCTGCTCAGAAAGGCCACGGGGTACAGCCTGTATTGTACCTTGTGCACTCAAGCACAGACTTGGCTGAGGGCAAGAAAAGAAAAATCTGAACAAAATGTTGGTAATCTGTCCAAGTAGAGAGGTGACCGATCTCCCAAGGGCTAATTCTCTGTATGAAGTTAAATATATATGCCTAGAGGGTTTCCTGAATACATTCAGAAAGTTCATCCACTCTCAAGCTGGAGAAATAAATGAGTGTAGAATCATAAAAATTGACATCTCTTGGGTCTGAGTGACTTTCTGACGTTGCTAGTTGACTTCACTGTGGGAGTAGGGCCTAAGGCTGGCCCAAGTTCTCAGAAAGGGGACCATGTGCAGGGGGCTGAGCTCTGTGGGGAATGTGTGCATTTGCAGTCTCAGACAAATTTATTTTTGTAGTTGCCATATGTGAGGGCTTTTCATAATTGCCATCTGTGGAATGAAAGGCTGTCCTGGCTAAAATGTGCACAGTTGCAAATATAAGAAAATATGGCTATTATAAAAAGTTGTAGGAACTTTATGCAAATATTCCATCTACAGTGGAAGGGCCAGATTCTAATATCACGCCTGGTGCACAGTAACAGATTTTTCCTAGGTATGCTGGGATGCCCACACTGTGCCTGAGATTAGAATGTGTTTCAAAAATGGATTATTGGGATATGAAAGAGCCAATGATGAGGAAAATCAGATTTTACTGAGCTTTTTTTCTTCTTCACTTTTACTATGTGAGAGTTGGCTTTCAGCATGGTTCGTGGTCTTTGTAATTCATTAGGAAAATTGGCAATAAAATAATGGCAAAATGTGAAAACTAGTTTTCCTCCTTAAGAAATTGACATCATCAAATTAGGAGAGAGAAGTGATCTCTTTACACCCAGTTGCTCAGAGCAACTGGTGAATTTTGGCTACACAAAGCATTACCTGAAGCAAACCACAGTGACTGCATTCCCAGGGGATTCCCCTGAGGTGCTGTCAGCAGGCACTGGTGGCAGTGAAGTTCTGGTGGTGTGCAGGTTAATTCACTCTGCAAATCTTATTATCAGCTTATCTTCATTTGTATAAATCCTTGCATTTGGTATCTTTATTTCCCCCCCATATGCAGATACTGTCTTTTTTCTTGTCTCTTTGGGGAGGAGGTAAATGAGATTTGGATACAAGCCATAATTATTCTGGGAAAATCACCCTGTGGCATTTATTTATATGCAAAATCTTGTCCTGCAGCAGCTTGACAGCTACACAAGGCTAGGAAGGCTAGGAATGCCAGCCTACCCCCAGGGTTTCTCTCCTTCTTAACAGATACCTTGATGCTCCTTGTTTCATCTTCAATTCTCAGTGACCCAGGTTTAGGAAGAGAAGTTGGTATGGCTATTCTGTTCTCATCTCCAGAGAAACCCAGCAGTGGCCAGGTAAGAGGCTCCCCTTGGATAGGGAATATTGGATTTTCTAAGACAAAGGGAGCAGTGAACCCAGCTCTTGGCTAGAGCTGAAGCAGCCCTGGCAGCCCTCCACAGTTAGAAACCCCTCGTGACTTTAGAGATCTTCAGTACTGAGCAGCAGCTGCAGCAGCTTTCCATGGGTTTGGATTAAGGGAATTTCTTGGAATGCTGTTCAGAGTACAGAGGGTGTCTGATGTTTTGAAGTGCAGTGTTCCTAATGACTCCCATGGAAATCACAATATCAGCTGGCTCTGAAATTAGGTCCCTGGTCTAAACAGCTGGGTTTGCAGGGAGGGACCAAACCCTCTGAGGTGTTTTGTGGGATCATTATTGTTCACCTTGGATAGTTTTGCTGTATCCAAGCTGAACAATTTTATCTTCAGTACACAGGATTCCTGCAAAGTAAGGGCTACCTGTGCAGACCAATGGCAATGGCAGATCCAGGGATTTTAGCAAAGGCTAAAACCAAAACTGGTCTCTGCACATGTTTTCTAATCTAAACAAAATCTAAAAGTTTCTCAATTGTCCCCGAGAGCAATACCTCTGAGTTAGTGATGCTTCTCAGACCACCTGAGAGATGCTATAAATCTTTATAACTTGCAAGTGAAGCAATAAAATTTTAGTGGCAAAATGTTTCTGTCTTTGGGAAAATGTGATAAATATGCCATTATGAAGGGGCAGAGAACTTTAGCAGGAAATATTAATTAAGACTGACTGTGAATATTCAGTATACACCTGAAAGCCCACATAGTTACTATATTTTAAATAGATATTTGCTTTTCAAATGTTGTTTTAGCTAGTCATCTATCTTCAGATATTGTCAAAGCACCATTCATCATACGTCTGTCTAAATGCTATCCAGATGCTGCTGAACCAGCTGCTTTTTAATGTATAATATATTAAAGTATTCCTTTTCACATAAAGTTTTGAGTGTAAAAATTTTTGCTCATCTTTACATGGCAGCATAAATTTCAAAATACCTTTTTCTTTAAAACTATAGTAGTTTATATCAGAAATATCATCTAAGTTAGCTGAATAAATAACTGCAGCTGTAAAATTTTAAGGTGCAGCATCGATTTAAATTATACAGTCTACAGCATCAAATGAAACTTGATTGCTCTGCATCACTAGAATGTGTTTCTTTTCTCACTGCCTCCTTTCCAGTTGTGCTCCAATTGCACACAGAGACACTAAGATCTGAAAATCCTCACGTGCAGATGTTGAATGTGCTGCCTTGTAACAAACACTGAGGACACCAAGGCATCAGTCTGCACTGACACTTCCCATTCTCTGCAGTTTCAAATCAGCTGAAAGGTTACTCCTGTCAGGTCAATAGCTCAAAATCTCTCTTGGTCTGAGGTTGGAAAACTGCATGGTATTGCTGCTGATGCAGGATTGGAATTAGGGATATTTTTTGTATGATATTATGAACAGTAAGTGGACTTTGGTGGTGGACATGAGGATCCCCACATATTCTTAGTTTTTTAAATGAATTCTCTCATGTTCTCTGCAGTCTCATCATAAAAGAAAATAAGAACAGGGGATTGGAAAATACTATGTGGTTAATTATGATCCCCTGCTTCATCAGGACAACATCATGCAGTTGCTTTTATGAACTTAATCTACACAACTGTAAATAAAAGTGTATTTCATGTTTGACCATCTCTCTTGAAAATGTGCCCTAGGAATGTAATGATGAAGTAGCTAAAAACGTCTCTGCTGGTGTAGCCCTAATATATGCATGATCAATTCACACTCATCTGTCCTTGGAGGAGCTGTTCTCTGGTCCTGAGGCAGCAGTGCTTTTCCCTCTCTCACCCTCACTGTACAGTGTTTATGGGCAGAAATATTTTCTTCTCTTAAGTCCTAGTCTTTCAAAACTGGTGGTAGACAGTAGCTAGAGATGAGCTCAGTGAGTCAGAGCACGGTGGTAAAAATGCCACAGTTGCAGGTTCAGTCCCTCTGTGGACCATTCACTTAAGAGCTGGACTTGATGATGTTTGTTGTGGACAGTTTTTTTACTGAGACACAGTCCATGGGAAAAGTAACGTGAGAAAGAGCATCTAAGAAAACAGCAGCTGCCTAATTCAAGGACATGGTTTCTTTGAGCAAGAAGTTGTTTTGTAAATTATGTGATAACAGGAGGTAAAAAAGAAGCCACAAACATCTTGAGAATAGGTGTGACTGACTTTTATAGCTGACCAATAGTGAGATTTAGTTTTGCAATATGCATGAGCCTTATTACTGTGATTATAAAAGTAATTCTGTTCATCAATAAAGTTGAGATTTGTCTGCATTAGAAGATGAGCAAGTCTCCCGTCTACCTTGTCAGTTTGTGGGTCCCTTGCAGCTCAGAGTACTCTGTGAGCTCTGGGATGGAAGGCCCTGCTGTCAGTGCCTTTCTCTTCCCCAGCTGTCTTCCACTGCACATTGCTGCTTAAATGCAGTTACCTTATATGTGAGGATCAAAACTCTGCATATTCTTAGTTGTGGAGTCATGGAATGGTTTGGGTTGAAGGGACCTTAAAGACTTTGAGATCATTGTTCACTGATGTTTGAAATGATGTCATGTCCACTGATGACTGAACTTATTTCTGTGGGCAAGTCACGTAACTGTCTCTGAATCAAACTCTCCTTTGTTGTAAATCCATGAAGCTTTGTGTGTTTCATTGCACCTGTGTCAGCTGTGGAATTTATCCAGATTCTTTCTCTGCAATATGTCAAGCTGGTGAATGGACTCAGAATTACCTCTCTAGTGTTATAGATCCACAAGGTATTTTGGACTTGAGAAATTAAAACCAGGCTGATAAAAATTATTCTCTGACTCCCACACTACTGTTGCTTTTAAGGATAATGCCAATTTAATATTGAGGAGGTATATATCAATCTGACCCTAAAATGAAAAAAGTGTTGTTACCAGTAAACACAAACCATTATTTAACCATTATTTAAGAGAAACACAAGATTGGCTACAGTTATACTTGTTCCCTTCCACAGCTCTGTTAGGGATATAATTTCAAAAGCTTTTCTTGTGTAGATGTTCAGTTGTGGGGTTTTGTTCTCTTTCTCTAGGCATGCATAGATTTTAGACTACTTCCCTTAAAAGGAAAAGTTACTCAAAGTGAAATATTCCTTTAGATCCAGTCACATCTATTCTAGTAAGAAAATTTGTACTTAATAGCTCTTGTTATTATCAGTTTTTTCAACACAATTGAAACTTTTTTTTACTTTCTTCAGTACTTTTGTTGCTTGAAAATCATATTATTCTAAATTGTTGACAGAAGTCAGCTGGGGGAAGGGTTGTCAGTAAAAGTGAGGCATTATACTGGTGTTGCACATGCAAGGTCATCTCTACACCTCTGTGTTTGAGCTGCTGCAGTTGTTGTTGGTAAGAATGGGGAGTACAAGGCTCTTTGAGGAGAGGGAAATTTATTGCATTGCTTTTCCAAAAGTTACTGCTTTTGGAAGTGGAGCTTGGGGTACAGTAGAACCAGAAGCTTGCTTTATTCTCTGATGATAGTATAAAGTTTTTTTTAAAAAGCCACATCCAAGCATGAAAAAATGCCCTATGATGAGTGTATTACTTCAGATCTTGGATGCTGTAACTGCAGTGGGAGCACAGTGATAGGATTCCTTCTCTAAAACATCCCCTGTGGCAGACACATAAATCCCATGGCATGGGAAAGTGGAAAACTGGAGAAAGTGTCAGACTGCATTTATTTTTTCTTCCATGCAGTTCATATGAGCAAGTGGAAGGAGCGAGTGCCCCAGCATCCCCTTCCAGCTGTAGATTGCTGACTCCCAAAGGTCTCCCTGGAATGTGAGGGAGCAATGCAGCAGGAGTTGCTAAAAGCCCTAGTTAGGGCTGTAATTAATGGATAAGGACATGTGAGGAATCCTCTCCTCACAGGGATTTCAGATACAGTATTTCAGTTACAGCTCCTGTCAGTGTTAGGGCCCCCATTACCCCCCTTGAACATTGCCTAGCAGTAAAGTGTTTCTCTGCAGCTGCATGGAACTGCAATTGGCTGCTCAGATTCACCTCTGCCTGCTGCAGCTGCTTCTGCTGGTGGAGGAAATGAGGGCTCAGGGATGCCCAGCAGAGCTGTGAGCTGGAGAAAAGCTTTTGAAAGCTGCCAGGTTTGCCTTCCAGGGAGGATAAGAATTGTAACAGAAGCAGAGCCTGAGTGGAAGATCAGGGATAGAAATTCTGGGTAGTTTGACATTATTTAGGGGAGGTAGCTGGTTCTCAACAGCTCCCAGACCCTTGAACAAAGTTTTAAGGGAAGGAAGGCACTTCAGGATCTGGTAGCAGGAGGGCTTGGATACAGCAAAACCTTGAGATGTGAGCAATACCTTGCAAGAGGTGCAACTCCTAAAAAACTGCAATACCTGGATTTGAGTATAATTCTTGGAGGAGCAGCAAATTGTAATTTTTAATTGGATAGTAGGCAGTTCCCTGGCAAATTAAGGTAGGAAAAAGTAACAGTCTGCAGGACTAAAAAATAAATGAGAATGTATTCTGCATAAGTCTTGACTTAAGGGAGTCCACTGTAGGAAGAGAACACTGAGGTGGTCGTTAGCATTACTAAAATGTGTCATCAATACTTTCCTGTCTTGTTTTCCCTCTTCTCAACATCCCCAGGATTTGCACTGAAGTCATTTGTGGTGCTCAGAGCAAGACACAGACTGGGAGGGTTGGAGGAGGGAGCCCCAGAAGGGGAGGTGTGTGGGAGAGGTTGCTGTGCTGCTGGGGCAGTGTCCTGTGGCCCTGCTGTGCCTTGGGCAGGGCTGGGCAGCTCCTGCACCTCCAGCACCCTGTGTGGGGCCTGGAGCCAGCACAGGGAGCCACCAGCTGGGATGGGCTATCCAACACTGAATGCCTCATTTAGGGGATCCAGCTGATCCTCATAATGCCTGTTACAGAGCTGCTGCCTTCCTTCCTGGTTTATTTATTTCCTTCTTTCAGCAGGGAGATAACGGGGGCTTGGTAATCATTGCTAGCTGCCCTTCAGGGACTCAGTAAATGCAGCAGTGGGAAGAGCCTCAGTTGTTCCAGTTCACAACTGCAGCCCTTCTAGATCAGGAGGGTAACTTGGTTCTTATTTTGAGGCCTCTGATAATAACATTACAGCTGCCCTTCCTGCTCTCTAAAGGTCGGGATCGGTGCTTTGCTGGCCATGTAACAGAACAATCTTTACAAGCTGGGGATGGGGGAGCTTTTGTTTTCTTACATAAATGAGGGTTTTTGATGAAAAAGAAGTGTCTATAAGTTTTATGGAGGCATGCTGCTGCCACTGAACATAGATAGCCTTGATGAACATTTGAAAATACCAGAGAATTGGTAAGTTAAATATTGCAATGCTAGAAACTTCTCACTATTACGGTTTAAACTTAAAACTTAAGACCAAAGCTAGAAGTTCCACAACCTAATGCTGCTAAAATCTATGTTCTTCACTCTGAACTGAAGGTCTGCTCCTTCAGTAACTAAGAAGAGGTATTTCTGAGACTAAAAATACTGTGTTGAACATCAGGAAGTCAAGTTATATCAGCTTAAATTAACGGTCATTCATATACATCATTATCTGCTACCATAAGCTGTGCAGCTGTTCATAACATCTGCATCCAGTCTATAGTTCATGACATATCTTGACAGATACTTTACCAGAACCCCCAGCATGTCTCATCTTGTAGTCATCAATTCAGCCTTTTTTACATTTGCTTGTTAATAAATGTAAATCCTCCTGGCTCTATGTATTCCAGCAGTGTGCCTGTATGTTCTAACAGTTACCCACATTTAATGCTCCTTCGTGATCTTTGGGCATGTAAGGAGCAAGGAAAATGCACTTGGCACTTGTACATTTCATGGTCAAGTTTAATCTTTTATGATGGAAAGAGGCTGAGCCTATAAAATAAAAATAGTGCAGAAATTGTTCCTTGTTCTGGAAAACTGTCCAGATTCTACAGGCTGGAAATAATATTTACTGCTGTAGAAAGGACTGTCTTCAGCCAGATCACTGTGGGCATTGAGGTTCTTCCAAGACAAAAGATGACCACAGTCCTAGAATTAGTAGCAATCCTCCTTGGCTTCCCGTGTGATGTAGATTTTCCCAACTCACACGTGCACGCATTTCTGTAAAATTAAAATGTTGTCCTTCTGGTAGAATATTGAATGCAGTTCCCCAGTAATGGAATTAGCTCTTGGCTAAGAACTAGAGAGAAACCGACCAATAAAGATGTGCCAAATTTTCCAAAAAGCATTGGACATGACTTGAGTCAGCACAGTTGGTTCCATAGTGGAAACAGTCCCTTGGATTGCTTAAATGAAGATTAGATGTATTCAGGTACAACATGTGAATATGAGATAACTGCTTTTTCTTAGGATGCCAAATCCAGCTGGTTGAAAATTATACTGCTGTTTGGCTGGAGATTGATTACTCTAAAAGGTATACTTAGGGCTTACTTGGAATTCTTGCTTACTGATGGTGAATCATGGCTGAAAACAGCCTCCTGTTTTTATCTCTCCAAGAGCCCTAGGGAAAAAGGAAAGCAGCATTCATGTGGAGAAATTGTTTCCTCCCACGTCATGTATTTCTAACTTCAGCAGTTAGAAATGAGTTCAGAGTTCATGAGTATCTGAAGCTCCCCACTTTTCAAAAGCTTTGTTTTTGACTCCATTTAGAGTAGAAAGTGGAATGGAAATGTCATTTTTAGGGATTATACTTCCTTGTTCTCCCTGATCTGTTTTAATTGTGTGGGAATTGAGACAGATTTTCTTCTTTCTGTTCTTTGAATGGGATCAGCAGTAATATAAGTGATCAAAAAATGGCATTGCCTCTCACTCTGGAATAAGGACAATTCTTATGAGAAAAAATGGTAATTTATTCAGGGATGAGCCAGTACCAGCTGCAGTGATGCATTTTTCTACACAGATGAACTGTGAAGGTTTGTTAAGCAAAGGATATTGAGTGTACAGAAAACTGTAAAAGTTACCAAACCCAGTGTGGATGAGCGGGAGCTGAAAGGGACTTGGAAAAGTGATGTGAAAAGTGAGAGCTTTTCACAACAAATGTTTGTCACCTCTTTAAAATTTTTACTGCATTTCCTAATCTCCAAGTATTTTTTCGGATCCTCTTCCCTAGTGTGATGTGGGTGCAAGGTTGGCACCTGTCAGGTGTAGCATCAGCCTGAGCCTGCCAGAGGGAGCTGGACACCTTTGCAGTGTTGAGATGGGGACATTGCCCTGGGAGCTGCCAGGGAGGGAAACAACTGCTGGAATAAGGACAGTGGATATGGAGAGCCCAAAATAAAGATCTCTTGTAGCCTTCAGGGGGTGTGTATTGCCAGCATAGGCCATTGCTCTCAAGACCTGTTTTGTCTATTGATTACAAAGATTTGTTTTAAATCTCTTCTAGTAGCCATTGTAAATCACTGCTTTAACTCTAATTACTGTCTAGGAAGCTGGTTTGTTGAATTCTGTTGAATAGCATTAGCCTGTTCACTTAATACTGAATTCCAAAAAAGCCACATTTACATTTAACATCTCTCAGATTCAGTTGATCTAGGAAATAAAATATCTGAGAGGATGTAAGAAAATCTAGCTGATGTTTTACTAGAAGGGTGTCAGAAGAGAGACAGTAATGAAATAATTTAATTTATGTATGGACATGCATAGTTAACCCCTTTTTCCCTCCTTTTCACAGGGAGGCAAAAACAGAAGGAACAGAGCAGTGCTCCTACTCTGTAATATTCATGAATGATCAGGATCACTTTATTTTTCTTTCTTTGTGGCTTCACAGGCTCACCTCATGCACAGTTCTTTGTCTGTGCTCTTTGTTCATGTTGCTGTCTCTTAAGCCAATTTCATGGTCACATTCCTTCTGGGACACTAATTAACTAATAGTGATTATATATATCCCTGGGGCCTCTGGGATCATCCTCTGCTTTTATGGGAAGGTCTCTGCCATCATCTCATGACTGTCTATAACCTTGGAGGAAGTTTTGGATATCTTATGAGTGACTTGGGGATACTTCATCAGAGCTTGATGTTAAAATGTAGAGCATGGCTGTGGACAGCACTTGTCACAAAGCTCTTTCCTGCACAGCTGTGTGCAGGTACTGATCCTACCATGGAGAGACAATTTTGCTTGTAACTCTGGCTCTTCTCTACTGGAGTAAGGCATTCTCTTGCCTCCAAAGCAGCCCAAACAATAAATCTGGAACTAATGGTTCAAACCTTGAATCAAATAGTGCAGAACAGCTGCAGAACTCCCTTGCAATTGGTCTTGGTGATTCTCTTTCCTGGAGAGGATCTACCCCATGCACACAACGTGTGCATGGATCTCCGTTGCTGCCACAGGTTCTGGGCAGGTTTGGTGTTCTGTATAGTAAATTAATGATCTGAAACTTCCTCATAACAGCTGTTTCACTCATTTCTTCTTATCTGTTATTTTTGTTCAAAATAATTTATTAAACTGATTTTCATATTCAAAACTTCGAATGCAAGAAAACAAAAAAATTGAGCAACTCATGCAACCTGTAGTTGAATGCCATGTTTATGCAAAATAACAGAATTTTTTAGGGTAGTTGGCACTAACTAATTGTCTACAGTGCATCAGATAGTGTCCTAATAAAGGGAATCTTTCCATAATTCAGGTAAATTAATCTTTAATGCTTGTTTCTTCTAAGCTAATAAGTGGGATTGCAGTGGACAATTTTTAATTGATATCTTTCTTACTCCATGGGGTAAAACTTAGAGAGAAAACAGCAAATCTGAGAAGAATATTTATAAACTTCCATATGTCAAAGGATCCATCATATAAAAAAATGCCTCATGTTTTTATAAAATGAAATATCTACTTGAAAAAGTAGTCGTTTTTTAAAAGTGGAGTATAAAACAACCCTCTTAACATTGGGGTTGGGCTTAGGAAACACTGGTGTGTGTCCCACAGCTGACAGTGTTGCAGAGCTGTACTCAGGGTTCTCTGAGCTGCTGAGAGAATGGTGCTCATTTTAAATGCAGCTTTAAAAAAGCTTAGTTCAGTAAGACACTGAGCTGTCAGTAACTGAGGAACCTTTAGACAAATGTACTGGACAGGTATGATGTGGTCTAAAATCAAATCTGTCCCTGAAATTCTTCTTTCCTGCATCTGTGAGGAAGGGAATTGTTAGATCAGGGGATCCATTTTGCCTCTGCCTGGATATGTAATTTTAATTTAAATGTGTTCCAGACCTTCTTCAGTAGCTGTAACCAAGGTCCCACAAGTCACACCAAGCTTCTGAAATGGATGCTAGGGAAGCTTTTGACCTTGCACACAGTATATTCTAGTGATCATTGAAGAGAAATTAATTTGAATAAGGTAATTAAATCAAGCTGATCTTGATAATTGTCGTGGTTTGGCCGGAAATGGAACATCTGGGATGTGTTGTTTTGTGTTGTGGTGGCCAGTGGCTGTCCGGATTTTAAGATGGGCATCTGTTCTGGCCAATGAGACATTTGGATACGCCTCTGAGACCTCAAAAAAAATCCAAGGGGTTAAAAGAGCAGGGAAGTTGCTGGCTCGGCCCTTTTTGGTTCCGGCGAGGGAGCAGGTCGGACCTTCCCCCACCCGGTGTCTCCTGCTGGGCGGGGGAGGGGAAAACCACGCGGCCGTGAGGGTGGCCCAAGGGTGGCCCAAATGTGGAAGGAGCACGGAGAGGTATTTCTTCCCCCCCCCTTCCCCGGGAGACAGAGAGAGAAGGCAGCCTGTGCTTGTTACCTTGAAACCTGATATCATGTCCCGGCGGCAGGCAGCACGGCTGAGAAGGAGGAAAAGGGGGGGGGAGGAGGCAGTGAGCAGCCCGGCCGCTCAGGAGAACTTTTAACCCTTTTGTGGACAATGAAAACTTTACAAGAACATCTCCTTTTCCTAGAGAAGGATAAGAGTGGAGGATAAAGGAAGAAATAGACCAGTGAGAGGCCTGGCAAAGAGAGAGATGTTGAAGGAATGGAGGAAAGATTGGAGTGGGTTTTTTTTTCCTGAACGCTTTTCTCGTTGTAAAAAAAGGAACTGACTCCTGGTGATACAGAGACTGCATTTCAGGGGGGAAAGCGAAGACTCAGAGCTAAGAGAGTTCAGTTTTTGGATTTTGGAGGCCCCCCGGCCCCAGGGGGTTAATAAATATGGGGGGGACAAGAGGTCCCAAGAGATGAGAGATGAGACTGTGCTCTGCTTGGAATGAGACGAGGCATCCTTAAAAGGTCCAAAGATCTACCCTGAAGCATACCTCTGTCCCATGCAAGGGATGGTGAGAGCATCTCTTTGCATGGAAGGAAGGAAGGAATCACATGATAGCAGCGAAAGACTTTTTTTTTTCCTTTTTCCCGGGCGGCTGCTGATTGTGAAAAAAGGTTCCTGGTACGAGAAAGGACTCCGTCTACTTCTTGATGAGCTGAAGATTCGATTGTCTAAAGGGTGGTGTCAGACCGAGTGTGGATATTCGTGGGAAATGTAAATGTATTGGAAATTTGGTGGGAGGAGGAAGTGGTGGAGTGTTTCTGTATAGTTTTCATTTTCCTTGTGTTTATTTTCTTTCCTTTATGGTTTAGTTTTTGTAGTTTTAGTTAATAAAGTTTTTTTCTTTTTTTTCCCTAAGTAGGAGCCTGTTTTGCTTATTCCTGGGTGCCATCTCACAGCAGACACCAGGGGAGTATATTTTCATGGGGCATTGGCATTGTGCCAGTGTCAAACCATGACAATAATGATCAGGTATATATTTTTTTGGATGAAACTGAAAATTTTAACTCTACATGGCTCTAAAATGAATCATGATGTCTTGCATAAAAATGCACCTTACAAAAAGTAGTATACAATTATAGTAATGGTTTTACTGGAAAAGAATCTAACAGGTATGTACAGCAACACTTAAAAAATTGATGACTTGTATATAAATAAAAATGGTATTCCCTCCTCCCAGTAGTGCTTTCCATTAAGTAACAAATCAAACTAGAATTCCCCTTCCCAAGCACCAGTTAATTTTTATTTCCTATTGTTGGGTCTCCCTGACCCTACAGTTTTTGCAGTATCAGGAATGCCATTAGAATGGCTGGTCCTTGGTGTTTAGTTATCCTGTTCTTCCTTTTCCTCACATGTGTTTGTGGCCTGCTGAGGGGCACTCCAAACTAACAGCTCCCTTCAGCAAACCATACCTCCCTCTTCAGCTTTGCCTGAGGAGCAAGGAGTCAGTTTAAGTTTGTGTAAAATATGAGGTTTGAATTGCATTGTACAGCACTCTCTTGGTGTGAAAGCTGTGACTGTATGGTGGTCTTTACAAAGCACACCTCCATAACTCATCACATGTTCTCATTTCTCTACATTCTGGGTATATGTGTTCTATAAATCACTTTACCCTTTTGTAATCTCTGTACATCCCAAAATAAATCGAAACCTAACCCTGAAGTGCAAAAGTAATTTATTCTTGAAAAATCTGATTAGTAGGTATAATGTTAGCCACTTGGTGCTTCCCCTTTTTTTCTAGCACTCACTGTTCACACTGCCATCCTCCTTAGTCTGTTCTTTCAGCTTAGTACTTCTGTGCTGTTATTAAAAAGAAGAGTCTGCTTTCAGATGTTTTCTATGGCAGCACCTATGCTCAGAATCCAGAAGAAAACACAAAGTATTATAGGTAGAATAACTTAAAGTATTTTAAGTTCCACATACTGAAAAATGATTCATTTCTTCACTTGAATTCACTTGTGGTGACTGGAAGTCACCACGGGTACTTTTCTGTACACATATTCTGTACAGAATATTCTCTGATTGGAGAGTTTCGGTTGCATATTTTCATTATTTAGTATCAGATGAAAAGGTACCAAATGTAGGTTTTGCACAGCTTGCAGGCCAGGTAAGGACCTTGTCTCCAGTCCTGTTGGTTATTCTCTTCAGGGGTGGAAGAGGCAGCACTGCTGCTGTTACCTGACTGAGTGGAGCTCCTTGTGGGGGCAGCTGCCCCTTCTGCTCTGCCTCTGATAAACTTCCCCCTATCAGAGCAGAGCAGGAGAGTTCTGCCCGTGGCTGGCTGGGATCTGACCAGCTGGATCAGCTGGGTCCTCTCCTGAGTCCCAGTGGCTTTAACGTGGTTACATTTTGTCACCATCTCTGTCTGACCTGGTCATGTCAGTTCACCACAAGCACCTTGTTTCTGAGAGTGGCAGATTTTTGCTAAAGGCCTTCTTTAGAGAATCAGGGCTGATGTTACAGTTATCCTGATCAAAATGATGGCAAACATTCATATTGAGGAGCCTGAGTGTGTTGTGTCCTGTATATCACCCTCAGATCCTTCTGAGCAGTTTGCTCATGGTCCTTGTGGGAGGCTGTGCTGGCTGCAGGTGCAGGAGGTGCCCGTGACAGGGACCTGTCCCCAGCAGGGTGCCCTCACTGCAGGACTGCCAGCCCTAGTCATGGGGAGGGTGTTGGGTGATGCTGGCTGTCTCTCACTGCTGGTGAGTGCTGTTCTGCAGGACTCATTAGCTCAGCATTGACTGGGATTTCACCTCTTTGCAATTGCTTTTTGGTGGAGTTAGTCGTGTGGAAAGCCTGGAGTGCATCCCAGCCTGATTGTTTCCTGAAATCAAGCCTGTCCTCAAGACACCGGGAGCAGAAGGCATCACAAAACCTTCTTGTCAGCCTTGGAGTTGTCTGTGGTTAGCCTCAGGCACAGAATTTATTACAGCATATCTCTCTCTTTAAAAAGCAGAATTGAAATGTTCTCCTCCTACATTCTGAATCTTCCCATGAAAAACAAAATTTTGGCACACGCAAAATATTTCTGAAATCCTTGTAATAGCTTTTGGGTTCTTACTAGAATCAACTTCCTTATTTACTGAGGAAATTTATAGATAATCACTGCCTCATCCATGCCTTATAAATCTGTTCATTATTAGCTGTATTGGCCCTTCTGATACACCATGAACTTTCAGACTTATTTTCCTCAATATCTATCAAGGACAGTCTGTGTTTTCCACTGAGACTTCACCATGGTTGATATCCTGTCCAAGGTAGGTTGTAATTCTCTGGGTTTACATCACTTCTCTGGTTTTTGGTCCACTATGCATCTTTGCCATATTTATTCACTATTCCTTCCTCAAGAGTCTTCCTCTTTTATAAAATTATAGAAATGTAAATTTTTTTTTTAAGTACAGCAGCTGAGATATTCCTTCTGCTGCTCTCCCCTTGGAATCTGAATGTGTTCCTCAGTTTGGAGACTCCCAGGAATTTGCTGTAGGAGTCTTTTGTCATCTCCTTCATAGCTGCTGGTCCATCTGCATGGGACTGGCTGAAAACATCCTCCTTGCTCTGACTTCCTGCTTTGCCCTAATCAGCAGCCAGTTTTCTGCTGCCTCTGCTTTCCAGCTGCCTCTCACTCCCTGAGACCCAGGATGAACGAGATAACATTTTATTAAAGCTCATGTAATTTACATTTCAGGAGATCATACTTACCTTTCTCATCATATTTGTTCTGCTTCAGGCTATTCCAGAACATGAGTTCTGGCTGGACTTCCCAGTGCTCCAGCAGAGGTTCCCAGAGGAAGCCTGGCTACTGCAGGTGCCACATTTGTGTAGGTTGAACCATGTGCTCTGTGGAGGCTCTGACACTGCAGTGCTGCAATTTCAGAAAGTTTAACTGGACATCTGTGGTGTATTTGTGGATATGATAGAGAATCTGAGGGTGTTTCCAGGTCTTTTGACTGGGGCTGGAACTTTGTACTGTGTACGTGGAGCATATGGGATCCTGCAAGTGCTACCGTCCGTGTGTCACGGGGATTTCCAGTGCTGCACCTGAACTTGTCTAACTTTAAATCTTTTAGCAACCGTTGCACCTCTGAAAATTTTACCAGCTGCTTAGCTCTAGCTGGGGATGAAGCACAGCTCTTTTGAGTGATTTTCTCTTAGAGCCATGAATGCTAGTCACTAATAAGCGAGGAGAACTGAAACAGATGCCAGAAAATTAAAATCAATAGATTTTATACATAACGTTAACAAGGCATTTTATCTTGGTGACAAACAGTACTATCTTAAGTAAGCATTCATTTGACCTGGTGGCTTTGATATCAGTTGCTATGAATATCCATGTAGAACCTATTAACAAGCCTGCAGCTTTCAAGGATTTAACAAAATAGTAAAGAAACATAGATGTGAAAATAAACTGACCTGTGATATTTTTGTAGGGAAAAGGAAAAAAAAAAGCACAGTTTAGTGTGTATAGGCATATGTATATACAAAATATATACAGTATAATGTATTTCAGCATAATACAGGACATGAATAACCATAGCCATTTAATAAATAATTTTTTATAAACAGAATATAGACATTAAGGGTGATGAGTTTCCAAAATTAGAATTGGTCTTAGATGAGATATTTAGATTAAAGTATGGATGTTGCGTAGCCATAGGAACAAATCAAACAATAAATCGCCAGCATAAATGCATAATTAATGCAGTGTGCAAAAGGAACTGTACCAAAACAGCTTTCATGCTTCCATAAAATTGAAGGAAGCTCTCTAAAAGAAAATTATTTTACCATACAGAGCTGATGAAATAATGTTTCTACTGTCTTTGAAGGCTGAAAGGATACTTACAAATTTTCCTGAATTCCAGGGTAGCAATTGAAATTATTTCAATACCTCTCCTCATTTCGCCAGCTGCATTCCTAACCTGACATAAGTCCAGAAGGTATCTTTGAACTTCTTCCTCTAAAGGTATTGAAAAACTCATTTGGCAGATCTGTGTATCAGATTTACAGCTATGTCAGAATTTATTTACACAAGAGGAATTTCTTTCCTCTTGCAATATCTTTAGTTTAGCCTAGAACTACATTAAACTTCAATAACTGGATCAACATCAGTTTATGTCAGGAAAATGTGCAGCTCAACAGGCTTCTCCCTTTTCATTCTGTAGCTTATTATTGTGATGGTATTAGTTAAGCAAAAAAAGTTTTAATTATTGATGTTGTGATCAAGTCTGATGGTGCCAGGAAGAGCAAGAGCAAGAGCCTAATTCCTGTCCTTTGTGGCAATCCATTGGCAAGTAACTCAGCTGTGAGAGGAGGAATCTGCCTTACAGCTCATTACAGGTAAACACAATCATTGATTTCTGTTTCAGCTGATTGACTTGGCATTGGTTTGGGTTTTGGGGTTTGTTTTGAGGGAATAGCATTAGGGTGGTTGAGATCTAACTGTTGATTCACAACCTAATCCTTTTTTTGGGTTTTAGCAGCTAATCCATGGGGAATGTGAAATTAAATACAGATGTTCAAACTTTTATTTAGCAATACTGCATAAAGAGAAATGTGGTTGACCTAGCACCCATTAATGTTGACAGCATGATCCCTTCAAAGTAGGGGCCTGAATCCCTTTGGTCTGAACAGGGAAGGATTTTTCCATTTGAAAACAAAACATTCAGTGGTCTTACAATGAGATTTGATCCAGCTCCATCAAAAGGCAGTGTGTTTCAAATTTTGTTTAATCCAGTTTGCATTCTGTAGCCAGAATTACATGAAATGGCCACTCCAGTGTTCTTCAGAGCACAGCGTGAGTGGTCGTTGACAGCAGTGGCCCCAGATTCCTCCTCGAAGGTTTCTCACCCCATTGTGGCTCTCTGAAAATACTCTGTGTTATGGTATGAAATATTAAACATCAGGCAGGATTGCTGACAGCACTGTAATACTGAAGACATCTGTCTGATTCATAAATATATTATATTTGGCTTCTCAAAAGCAATGGAATGTCGGATCATACAAGAATCAATTTAGATTGGGGAAGTTCAGCCCAGGTTCAATTCCAGGGCAGGAACAAGTTCTCTTCTCACTTCTTTGCTTTGAAGAAGCTGCATTTGTGTCTTGTTCTTTGCAGAGTAATCTCCAGAGACACACAAACTTAGTCCTGAAGAATTGGCTCAAATGACTTGTTGTTCTTTATGTTTAGATGGTAGTAGAGCTCAGGATGCTTGTGAGGTCTCTGCCTTGCAGGTCTCCAGGTGTCTGTAGTGTATGTACATTAGTTAGAGGGGAAGTTTGCCAGTTTCAGACAGTTGAAAAATATCTGTATCTCTTTTCATACCCTAATCTGACAGGTGTTTCTGCCTTGCTTCATTTGAAAGGAATAGCACAAGCACAAGACAAATTAGTGTCTGTTTAACTCATTACTGGGTGTGCTGGGCTTTCTTGCAGAAACACCTGGCTAATAAATCCTTTCTGGACCTCATCCTTTGTAAGAGATGCTATTTTCCCCTTCAGTGACTGTCATCATCACATTGTGTTGCATCTCATCTCTAACAAAAAAATTTCTCTAGTCCTGTTGACTGAGGGTAGTTTAGGTATTTGTGAGATATTTTATAGTAGGGCTGTGTACCTCGAAAGTGAATGATTCTGGAGAAACTTAGGTATGTTTTCATTTTAAAGGACACAGTAAACTATTCTGGAGCTCATAGACTGGATGACCAAAGAGTGAGAGTGCAAACACTTTGAAAACAAAATAAAGGAATAATAAATTGCTGGGTAATTACAGGTTAGACTATTTCAGAAATCGACTTTTTGACAATACTGACATTGGATTTGGTCAGGTTTTTTTCCTCCTTTTCTGTGAACAGTGGAGAAAAGGAAGAAGGCAAAAATACAAGGAGAATTCCTATTCCTATATTCTAGTGCAAAGGCTTGGGCTTTTAGTACTTTTATGCCAAGCTAACACTTCCACCATGAGGAAAAATACACAGAAGCTACCTTTTAAAAGAGAAATGGAAGTCTCCTATCTGTGATTTTATTATCATTTCAGAAAAAGCTTTTTAAATGTCTCTCTAGTCAAGGTGGAATAATTTTAAAATTACCATAAAGTGGATCTCTCATCCTTCAATCTGCTTTTAGGAGTGCCTTTGAGAAAGAGAAGTAATCTGGGAGATTCCTTACCTTAAATTTTAACAGATAATCTGAGATAATCCATCTAACCACTGGAGCTGGGAGAAAGCTTTTACAGCTGATTTGTAGGCTGTTTAAACACACCCAGGTGAAACAATGCTCTGGTTTAGAAGGAAGGCTGGTCCTTCTAGGTGTGTGGCCATATTTCTTGCAATTGTTTACTTCCTTCAGCTGAAAGGAGCTTGTCTTCCCCAGCAGTTAGTTGTATAATGAGATACAAATACCCCTCTGAAACGCTTTCATTGTGATAAAATTCTTTTAAATTGCATGATTTTCCATGATGTTTTACATTCAGTTTTTGTGTCCTGTAGAGCACGGGGGATAAATCAGTGTCATGTGATAAGAAAGACTGATGTTATCACTCCTCCTGCCTAGACTCCAGCTGAATCTGCAGGGTGAGAGTTTCAGGAAGATAAAAAAGCATAGCTTCATAGTTTCTTTTCAGTAGAAAGCTGCTCCAGAGAAAAGGAGTCTGGCTATGTATCATCTCAGCCTATGCCACAGATTTCCTGTAAAATCCAAGAAAGCAGTCTGAGCTGTCATTTTCTTGACTGCATGTTATTGACTTCTCAGGTGATGACATTTAAACTTGGGGTACTTTTGGGAGCACCACGCAGAGAATGGATCAGATGGATTGTACACCCAGGATCTGGGGCCAGCACTGTCAGGTGCCTTCATTAATGGCCTGGGCAGTGACACTGAATGTCCCCATGGCAAGGGGCAGGTGAAGGACTGGGAGGATTGGCTGTGCTGCCACTTGGGGGGATCACACTGCAGGGGTGAACTGGCTCAGCAGAAACCTCATCAAGTTTCCCAAAAGGAAATACATTTACAAACAAATGAAGACTTGTGAAGCTGATGAAATACAGCAATAAAGTACTGAAAAACCCTGTCAGCAGTGAGCAAGCTGGTACTATTTATTTTGGAAGGGAAATTCACTGCAGCACTGGTGACTCCTTGAGAGCTGTCTGAAAGTTGCACTGTACTGTGTATCCTTGCTTTTGATTTCCTGGGTTTTAGATCACAGCTTAACTTTTTGTCCTGTCTTTTCAGGTAAAGGTAGGCATAATGATATTAATTCGATTTCTTTTTACATTTCATTATTTATTGAACTGGAAAGTTTCCCTTTTCAGATTTCCAATACCAATGGCAATAGTCACACATGAAATACCTGAGAAGTGTATTAGTGTAGGCAGTTTTATAATAAGAGGCTGTTGTAGTTCCTCTCTCTTTTAAGACACTTGAAATCTCTTAATAGGGACATCCAGAAAAGGCAAGGCTCTGAGGGGTTTGCAAGGACTTCTTTCACTGAGTAGTTTCAAAGAACTAAGCAAAAAGAACTTTGTAGATATTAACTCTTTCTAGATTGTTGTCATCTAGAAATAAAATATTAGTGAGTTAAGAAAAATCTTCCACGTAATCTAAAATCTTTACAGTATTTTTCAAATCTGTTCCTGGGCAAGTAGTCCCACTATACTGGTGGAAAATTAACAGGAAATGGCCTATTAGTGTCTTTATTTATAGTTCAAGACTGAACAATTCAGTGATTTATATATTCAATTTAATCACACCTACTGATGTAGGAAATAACTGGAAATGCAGGTTTGACCTTGCTCAAGCAGACTATGTAAAATTCAGTGTAGCAAAGCTTGCTTATTGAATATTGTGCAGTAATAGAATGTTTTTTGCATTGTGCAGCTTCCCAACTATGTCAATACAAGATAATGGTTTGGGCAAATTACACTACTAAAGAATTAGGAATGTAACTAGAAAAAGGAAACATAATATTGGGTTTGTGGCAAGAACTTGTTTTATATGATAAAACAAATTTGCAGTTTGATCTTTAAAGCAGAACACAAAAAGAGTACTGAAGTATTTGAAATGCAAGGTCTATTACAGAATAAAGGAAGTGTGAAGACAAAGAAATAGTCTCATGGAAGCCTAGACAAGGGCAAAGGAACTCTTGCTGAGCATTGCTAAACATTTTATTCTTAGGAAAATAATTTTGTTACTTAAAATAAGCTGATGGAAATGATGGTACAGAGAAAAATAGTTTAAGAATACAAAGTTCAGGTTTAAGAATTTAATGTAATTTCCTGTAATTTTTATCATCACTTAAATCTACCTTAATACATTCAGGCAAGAGAGGAAAGCCACTGAACTAGTGGAAGGGCAGAAAATCATTCAGCTTAAAAAGTACAGCTCCTTATTAAAGAGTTTTTCAGACTCAATGTGCTTATGCTGGAAAGAAGAGCAAAGCACAACTTCACCCAGTCACAGGCCGAAGGTGGGCCCAAAGAGCACATCCTGTGAACAGCCTCCCTGTCTCAGGGGGAACCTGGAGCCTCTTGAAGGGAAAGGAGACGTGGTGGTGTCCGTGCAAGGCAGGCTGAGCTGGAAGAGATGCAGGTGCCTGCTTTAGGCAGAGCCGTGTGGGGAGCAGGGCCAGGAGCTGCCAGCCTGGGCACGGCTGTGCTGGGGGAGCTCTGCAGGGAGGGCTCTGCTCTGAGGGCACCTTGGGTGGGCCTGGCATTGCCTGCAGCTCTTTTGCAATCCGTGTGTAGCCTCCAAAATCTTCAGCAGAAGAGCTGAGGGAGTGCTGTAGCTCATGGTGGTGATTGTGAGGCCTGGTGAAGGCAGTGGGGAGCAGTTTCTGATACACTGTTCCACTGAATTATGTTCTCTGCCAGTTACAGGGAGCTGCTGCATTTCACACCCAGCTTGTAGGTCCAGAATATCTGTGTGAGGCTTTTGTCTCTCCAGCTCTTGAGGAAAGGATTTCTGCTGGGACATTAAACATTATCCATTAGGTAGTAGAGTAAAACCTTCTCGTTCCCTGGAACTTGAGAGGTGTAGAGTCATATTCAAATAACTAACTGTAAGGAAATCCTCTGAGTAACCAAATGTTTCCAGTGATGTTGGGTACTCTGTTAGAAAATGACCTTAAGGTCAAAGAGAAGTTGATTGCAATGGTTTGTGGTATTTTTTGTGAACAATACTAATTTTTTTTGTTAATCTCCTCATTTATGCCTCCTTGTTGGAAGAAGAGGATCTAAGCCTTTCAGTGCAAACATCTTTCATACAAGGTAGATGGGTTTTTTCCAAAGGATAATTTCTCTCCTGGTACAGCTTCTCATGAAATTATTAATTCATTAATTTCTTAAAATACCCTAGTGGCCTGGCACAAGGGCAAGAGAGTGTGATTATTCCTGAGTTGTTAAGGGAAGGATCATTTAGATGCAGAATTTCACATTGCTTAATTGAAAGACTGTAAAAGAATTGTTGAAATAGGTTTTTAGTCCATTAGACTCCTCAATAATCTTTTGGGGGAACTCACTAACATAATGATAAAAGGCATAAGGATAGCTTTCATCAAGTGAAATTGTTAGTGGTGCATATCATGCTTGAGATGCATTATAAGCTATGTTTACTATGCGAGAAACCTTGTAATAGCATCTGATACACTTAATAAATCATTGCATCCTTGGGACATGATAAATGCAGAGAAATTTGATTCTGGGACAGTTCTTAAACAAAATAGATCACCAAATTGTGTAAAAATTGCTCCTCATACTACTTTTTGGCCTTTGGCTTATAAAGTATGAATGATGCAGTCCCTCTCCTTTTTCCATGCTGCACAGCTTTAGGGACAGGGTGTGAGTGAAGAGCATCAAGGCTGGAATGTTTTGGCCTGTGTCCTTTGAGTCGGGTAGAAATAGTTAATAACATGGCAGAAACAACCTTTGGGCTATGATTAATCCCACATGTCGAGAATTATCTTTCGAAAAATTGTTTGAGAGAGGGCATGAGCCTTTTTTGAAAGAAAATGAGAGAGCTTGCCAGAGAAGAGTATTTTCAACATCCTGTTAGTTTAGTAGATACCTGGTGAGAGAACTCAGCTGAATATGTTTGGAAGAATTATTATTCAGCAAATGAAACCCTTTCAGAGGGCTGTTATCCCAGTTTGAAATCAGATAATGTATCTTGGAAAGATGAAAAACACTTGGGAGCGTTGAAAGAGGCAGGGAATAAAGGACGATGCACATTTCTGTTCATCATGTTTTTTTATGTTTACTGTATTTCAGTTGTGCTTTTATAATGAGCTGGGAATTTTATCAGCTTTCTGCTTGTCAGTATTTATTTGCAATTTAAATTGCTCAGAAAAAGCCTCTAATAACAGAATTGCCAATTTTTTTAATGCAGGAAAATACACCTCCAAACCCAGGGTGCGCTCTTCCAGCCTTTGTGTACAGTTTCCTCTCAAGCTAATGAGTAGTCTATGTGCAGACTCAGCCATTAAATGTCTGTAGAAGATGTGCTGGAAGAGATCTCTGCAAGCTGCAGAAAAATATTTTACTAGATTTAATGAAATACATGAGTTTGATAAAGCAGTATAATATGCCTGGGCAGAGGTGTTTATTCAGGGACTTGGAATTGCTTAAATCTCTTTCATCTCAAAGATAAAACTGTTAGTGTTTTGTTAGCAGCAACCCCTGCAATTGGATATTCAACCCATAATTCACATCTGATCTGCTGTGTTCTTTGATACAGAGAGGTTGTGTTACACTGTGGATTTACATTGCCAGGTTTTAGAAGGCAAGAGGCAACACATAAATGGAAATGCTGCACTGCTGAAATAAGAAGGGAAGACAGGCTTTCTGTGTTAGAGTCTAAAGGGAATCTGTGCCTTGAATATTGACTTCCCTTATGTTGAGAAGTTACATTTTTGGGGTTTTTTTATACCAAGAATATATTTGGTGACTCAATAACACTGTAGTGAATAATGATCAAATATCTCTTTGGAGCTGATCTTGTAAACAGGCTCAAAGGTCTTCATCTCTGGTGGAAAGGGCACAGAGTGCCATGGATAGTCCAGGCAGAATGAACCATCAGTGGAGTTTCCAGTAGTTTCAGAAGTTCTGAACCTTTTTCTCATGGGCAGAGCTCACAGAGTAATTTGTTTGAAAATGTTAGTTATGCCCATAGATGGTATTCTTTTGGTTTACCCTTTTCTCAGTGTGCTAATTGCTGAAATCATTGTGATTATGTTTTATAAATGGTACTGGCTTGATTTTTAAAAACACTTTGCAAAAATTCTTTTGTTCTTTTTCCACTCTTTCTGGCCCACCAGAAAGTGAGCCCACCAGTGTGTTTGAAACCAGTGAGTAAATAAAGTATGGTAGTTAATAGAACTTCTGCAGTTTCCAGTACAGATGCTATAAAGCTAGCACAGGGGAAGCAAGAAGCAGATGTTACCTTCCTCTTTAAGCAACAGCAAGGTCAAAACTGCACTATAGCCTTTGACTCCTGAAGTCCATCAAACTGTTCATGGTTTCACCTCCCCAAAATAGGAGGGAAACAGCAGGCAAATGCAAAGTGACCTGCTGCCTTCAGTTAAGCACAAATTTAACTTAGGTCTCCGTCAACTATTTCAAAAATAGCAAGTCTCATATTTAATTTATGTCAAATCAAGCCAAGTTCAGAGTTTCATTTGGTAGATGGAAGAAGCCAGATAAGGAAATATCATATCTGAGAATATGAGACTCTGAAGAGTTTATGCACCTTGCTTTGACAACTCTTACCAGTTTTACCTTTCTTTAGAGCATGCCTGCTATATCAATTCTTACTGCAGTTCAGAAACAGAAGAATATTGTCCTAATTACAAGTTCTTTGGTCTATTTCGTTAACATTAACTCTCAGAAACATTTTAATAGCCAAGGGAACCATGTTTGTGGATTACAAATTCATAAAGCTCCATTTATTCCAAGAATGGCAAATACATGGAAGGCTCTAAATGGTCATATGACTGTCACAACAGGTGAAATGCAAGTTTCAATCCCAATATAAAATAGAGCAAACTCATATGAACATTAAAAGAAATTGTAGCTATATTAAAACAACACCTGAACTATTAAAATTATTTGCAAAATTGTTAAGATTGGTCCCTGTTTCATATAGATCACTGGATGCATTCCATTACTATGTACAAAACTAGGAAGATCTATATTTATCAGTGTAATAAGGTAAAGTCTGCATATCTGAGTGTAGTGAATAAATGCTTTAATTACAATTAATAAGAAGCAAGTCTTTCTTTGGTATGTTCCATATTTTATATTGCTGGAGTTCTAGATATCTTTAGGACACTCAGATATTTGTTCAAAGAATGACAGTCCATGCTCAAAGAGCGTATTTGACTGGGTAAGGGAGAAAAATAGTGGTTTTGGTGTTTAATGTCACTGGTGAGATGTATGTCCTAGTGCTGACACAAGTGCTACATTTCAGAACCCTGTAGCATTACATGGGGGATTTTCAATTTAAAATTTACTCTAGCAGCCAGAACAACAAAAAGATTTTGAAACAAAGAACCCAAATGCAAATCAAAGCCAAGTCTGTGATATTGAAAATGAAGAGGCTGTCTTTGATGAGGGCTGAGCTCCATGTAGCTGGTGGAGCTGTACATTGCTTTGTGTGAGTGGAAGGCTCTGGCCACGCAGAGGTCACGGGCCAGCAGGAGCAGGCAGGGCACAGAGTGCCGGGCCCAGGAGAGGCACTTCCACAGCTGCTCTGAGGGCACGAGTTGGGTTCTCAGCTGGAAAACAAGCATTCAGATGTAATTCTTAACAAGTCTGACTTAAAGAAGGCCACACACACACACACAAAAAAAAAAAATTAAAAAATTTCGGCAGTTGCTGGTTATAGCTGGGGGTTTCTGTCCGAGAGGCTGTAGCCAGGTGGCCTGAACGCACTTCCAGGAGTGGCAGGAAAAGATTACTATTTATGTGAGGCAATTTTTTTTCTTTCTTTAATCCTTCTTCTGTCTGCTCTGTATCTTTGGGGGGAAATAACTTGTCCTTTTCCGATTTTGGGCCCCAGTGATTCAGCATTGTGACAGGATTTTGTGGAAAAGCTCTAATAAAATCAGGTGTCTCGGTGTTAACCCTGACGATGCAGAGTCCTTGTTGAGCAGCAGTGACAGAAAATAATTCCAGGTAGAGAGAGAAGGAGAGAGAAAAGACAAATCTGTTGACAAAAGGTTGTTTTGTAAGAGAGAAAAGATGTTAACAACACTGGTAGTGGAGCATCAGAAAGCTCAGCTATAGATATGATGGTCTGCATCATAGCTGCTGCCTTTGCAGTGAGACAGAGTGAAAAATCCACCAGAGTAGAAATCCATTTTCAATTAGGTAAGAAGTCAAAAAAAATGAAAAGTCTGTAAGCCAAAGCTGAAGGGAAAACTGCAGGACAGAGATAATGAAGAGACATAAAGAGACAGATAAAGAAAAACAGAGACTAAAGCAAGCCCAGGCCAACCTGACCTGGGAATTCTTTCTGATAAAGAGGAACTAGCAGCAAATGTCACGCAAAGTCCATAAAAATGAATATGTATGAGCCTATTGTGAAACTGTGTGCATATGTATTTGGAAAGGAGATAAAATGAGATCTGAAGTTCTCAGAAATACGCATGCATTTTAGGGAGAAAAATCTCCGCATGCGTCCAGCGCTGCAATTAAACATACCAACTTTACAACTTTTACAAAGTTGTGGAGTTCTCTTCTTTTCTCCACAAAACAACAGTGTTGCTTGGCTGGGAAGGATAGCATTGAACCCAGGAAGTTTATAGGTTATTGCAGGGTAGGAAAATGCAGAATAGTGCAGAATATATCCTCTATTATAAATCATGCAAGAGAACTTGGGTTTTTTGTGGCATATGTGAGTATGAAATGTGGGATATGTGACTATATTCCAGGAAGGGCCTCTCTCATTAGAGCTGTGTGGTACAGCAGCCATTTTGGTTTTTACTGCAGCCATTTTGTTTCCTGAGTTTCTGCGATGTTAACAAAACATCAATATTTTGTGCTGCATCCCAGTGAGCTTGCCTTTATTCTTTTTCCTTTAAAATAAAAGAAATCACTGTAGACTGAAGATGATTTCTCATTGCTTATGACAGTCACAACTTGAAGGAAAACTTCTTAATACTCCCGTTAACATTTCTTTTTACAGTCCTGAGTGGGAAAAAGAGTGTGTACAAAAAGACCCCTGATTATAGTCTTTTTGAAATGAGGATTTGCTGGGATTTTTGTTTGGTTTTTGGGGGGTTGTTTATTTTTGTTTGAGGTTGTTGTTTTGGAGGGGGTTCTTTTTTTTTTTTCTAATTTTATTTTATTTTATTTTTGTAAGTTCAAGCCACTGTTAGTTGGTTGAGCCTTGTCAGGCAAGTGTGAGGGAGTCATGTGGAACAGTCATCTACCTGTCTGTCTTTCTCTTGGACTGGATATCAGGCGTGAGTCTGGTTGGTGGGAGTGAGGTTCCTGTATCCTGATGTTAGCTCTTCTTACCTGTCAGATTAGGAAGATAAAACCAGACATTTACACTTGGATGCATTTCAGCTGAGCTGTGAGAGGCATTTAGAGAAATCCAGGTTTGTTTTATAAATGCAGCTTCTTCTAACTTTTGTGTAGAGCTCCATCCAATGAGCAGTGGCACTATATATATCTTTATTTCAAAAATCCAGTGAGAGCACTGTCATTTTGATTGTCTGTCTGTCTCGACATAGGTATCTCCTGGTTTTGCAAGTGGAAATATATTTATTTCATGACTGATACCACAGTTTCCTCATGTGTTAGCTGCCTGGGGCTAACATGGTGTTATTCTTGGGCAGAGGCCTCCATGCTCAGGTTTGTTAGGACTGTTCTCTGGAGTTTCTTGACCTAGTGCCTCAAAATTGATTTACCCTGTGGCATTAGCTGTGTCTCATGGCATGTCAGCTTTGTCTTGAAACGCAGGAAAGATCAGGCCCAGGAGCGACAGCAGCAGTGAGAGTGCTCTCTGTTCCTGTTCCCAAGCAGTGTAAGGTGAGGAGTGCAAGGTAGGTTAAGGCGGGAGCATACTCAAGGTACTGCTGAAAGCAACTACTCCTAAAACTTCCATTAACTTTGCAAATGAAATAAACTAGGCCCAGCCTCCAGTGATTGAATGTAGATCCCTCCTGTGGTCTCTGGGAGCTGTTGAAGACTTGTGAAACAGCAAACTAAAATTCCTGTGAGGTTTGAACAGTCACCAAGGAGCGGGACCCATGCAATTCAGGCTGGTTTTGTGCCAGGGTCTGTTCATGTATTCACAGTGGGTGGAAGTCAGCCCTTCTCTGACAGCCTGGAGCTGGCACATCCCTGGCCCATGGCAGCATTTTTCTGAGACATAACTCAGGATCCAGCTGGACAATTTTCCATATGCAGTTCTCACTATTGTCCTGTGGCCTAAGTAACGTCCTAACTTTTCTTTGAGCACAATGTTACTGTCATGTTAATGTGTGTAGGGAAGCAGGTCTAATTTTTTGTGTCCGTGCATTTTGGCTCTTCATAAAAATACCAATTTTAACTCTTCCCTTTAGTCGTTCTTCAGTGATCATCATTGCCCTTTCTCTTGAAAGAGCCATAAGCTAAGCCTAAGGGCTTAGGGAGTGCTGTGTCTAAGAGCAGACACATGGCCAGCTGTTACAGCTCACTTCACACAGGGTAACTAATTTGCAGCATAGTGTGCTGGCCATTTTTTAGGCTTTCCCCTGCCAGTAGGACTGTTCTAGGTCTTACTGCTCACAGGTCAATGGACAGCTCAGAGAAAGAGGGAAAATCACCATTTGTGTTCAGCAGTGGCTGACTGCTTCCTCAAACATGAGATCAGACACACTTTGTGTGAGTGTAGTCAGTGCATGTATCCATTTTCTGATCTCTTACTCTTCTCCTCCAGTGAATTGTTCTGGTTAATTTTGTGTTGTGTTAAAACATCCACTTAATCAGTTTTTAATGTATTTAAGTGCAGCCTTGTGATTTCATTAAATGCCTCTTGTCTGTATTGTGAGAGAGCACTTGATTTACTCTGCCTATACACTCCATTGCTTTGGGTTCTTCTGGCATATCCCGAATTAATTAATCACTGAGGGGAACTGTGTCATTTAATATTTGTTTGCGCAAGACTCTGTTTCCCTAACAATGCTCATTGTATTGCTCTCAGACTCCTGCTGGTTCTGCTCTTAGAGTTTTGGAAGAGCCCTTGTGGGTTCCCAGCACCGTTCTGAGTATCTCAGTGTCCCGTCACAGCTGCCGGGTTTATCTCAGCTCAGATGGCTTCGTGCAGGCCCCGCGGTTTGCGCCGCTCTGGGTGTTAATGCAGCCGCCAAGGCAGCGCCTCTGCCCCTCAGCAGGGCAGGGACTGTGTGACAGGATCAATGGGAGACAGGCACATCCAATGATGATCGACAAGTCTCAGATTTATTGATTAACAGGCACACTTTTATAATCACAGTAATAAGGCTCACACATGTTGCAAAAGTAAAGCTCATTATTGGTCCGCTAAAAAAAGTCAGTCCCACCTCTCTCAGGATGTTTGTGGCTTCTTTTTACCTCGTGTTATCACAGATTTTCTTGAACAGCTTCTTGCTCAAGGAAACTGTGTCCTTGAATTAGGCAGCTGTTGCTTTCCTAGCTGTATTTTCTCACGTCTCTTTTCCCACCAGCTAAGTCTCAACAAAAACTCTCTACAGCTGTGGGTCCCAATGCTGTCACAACAGCCCTGGCTGGCTTCTAGATCTACTCACTTGTTTAGTCTCAAGTTTCCATAGTCACTTCACACATTATTTCATTGACTGGAATGGAAGCTGAACTGAGTCTTTTGATGGAATTGTTAGTAAAGATAAACTACTCCATACAAGCAACCTTACCAAATTCATATTGTCTTGGTTTATAATTAATAGTCTCAGTATAGGCAAAGTTCTGAAAAACAGCTCTCTACACTGAAAGTGACTTCTGAAAATAATGAAGCAAGTAATGGTTTAAAAATACAACCTTTTTTTTAACTATTGGGTAAGTAATATTAGGATCAGTAGAAATCCCAGAAAAGTGCCCTGTATTTTGTCTTTGGCCTTTTGAAGGCCAAAATACTATTATTTTTTAAAGATGTATTTTAAAAAGCATGAACGAAATGTTAATATTATTATATAAATAATATACTAATATATGTTAATATTATTTATATTATTTTTTTAAATTTCTAAATTTCTTCTCAATATACCCCAGCTGATGACAGTCCTATGCCAGTATAGTAAAAGACATTTAAAAAACATGATGAAAATTTGTCTTAGAAGAGGTTCAAGTATGTAGATCTCTCCCACTGTGTTGAGAATTGGGGAAGGCAGTATTTTGTTATATGTAAATAAATATGCAGTATGCAAAAATCCTGCATTTTGTTACCTATTTTTGTCTTTCTCTGACACATATACACACTGTTTTTCAGACAACATTTTTTTCCCCACCTAAAGGTGCTAACTCTTGTTTTTCTCAGACAGTTTTTTGCACCATGTTCCATACCATCCATCAGCTGAGTCTCTTGGATAGAGAAAGAATATGTTCCTGCAAGCCCTCCAACGTGGCCCCAAGCAGCAGAAAGGTGCCTACATCCCATACAGAGCTGTATGACTTCAGGTGAGAAAGCAGTCACTGAAGCAGATGAATTTTAGAGGTGAACTGGTTTTATGCAAATGTACTAGTGGAAATTGATGATTCAAATGTCTGTGGGCTAATTTACAGAAAATATGTTTCTCAGTTAAAAATTCATTGTAAAGAAATTTAAAATACATTATGAAACAAGAACTGGTAAAATAAATATCAAACAGCTGTAAAGAAGTCTGAAATATGACACAATTTTTTTCATTTGTATTACCATTTCTAATTTTAATTATTTATTTATTTATATTATTAGGGTTTTTATCTTTAGATGAGTTGTTGTTTAGTATCTCCCTCTCTAGTTTTTGCACTAGTTCCCTCAGGTTATTTATATTATTAGGGTTTTTATCTTTAGATGAGTTGTTGTTTAGTATCTCCCTCTCTAGTTTTTGCACTAGTTCCCTCAGGTGATGTTTTTTAAAAATATCCTAAAATGCATGGGATATTGGCTTTTTAATGACAAGGAGTTTCTACTGGATGGGCAGTGGAGGCAGTGATTGACTAGGCTGGCAGGGAGATTACTTTTCCAGGGAGATTACTTTTCCCTCTTCTGGTCAGACAATTCAAAGTGGATGTTATAGGTAAGATCAATATATTGTTACAGTGATTTATGTAGATTCACAGAGAAATAAAGCCTTATTTACACAGTGACTATAACCATCATGTAACATATCTGTCTTTTCAGAAAAGAAAGAATTTGAAATTAATACATCAGAGCCAATGTGCTTGTACACTCTTTTTTGAAAAGAGTGTAGCTTAGCTAATGAGTTGCAGTAATGATTCCTGACCTCGCTGGTTTATTTTGGAATCTTTCATTTTGTTTTTGCTTTCATTTTTTTAGTCATAGAGCTTTATGTCTTGAATATTGCACTGGTAGTTTCCACAGTGGTTTTGCAAGTGCGATTACATTTTCAGCTAATTATGTATCAAAATTTCTTTTTAGATTTGTTCTTTATCATTGCTGGAGAATTATACAAAAAATGAGACAAATTGAAATCTTTTTTTTCTTTATATACTGCAACACTTGGAAATACTTTTGCACATAGGAGGCAATTAGAATAGTAACAAGAAAATACTGTAAAAATTTTCAACAGCTTTTATCTTAAGGTTTTGGTCATTCAGCACGTAGTGTACAAATGATGTAATTTCCAAAGCAGTTCCAGTTCTGAGCATCCATGGTACCCTTCTCCAGAGGTCTTGTCACTGGTTTCTTAGGTTGGTAATCTATCTGTGTGGGTGTGGGTTCACCCACTTGATTTAAACCTGTACCATTTTGTTTTCACTATTCTCAAATCTGCTTCACAGCTTTGCCCAAAGCCATGACTCTGTACACTCATTGTAGAGTTGTTTCCTGTGCACGTGTCACTCAGAAGGTTCCCCAGTACTGAGGAGCTGCCAGCTGATTAGTGATTAGCAGATATTTTGCAAAATGTACTTATTTTCTTTGACTGCTCCCTATGAGCCTTTCTTTGTGAGGACATGATGAAACGTACAAATTTTAAGGCAAAGACTCAAGGGAAGTTCTTGACCAACATTCATGTAGACACTGGAGTGCAGTTAAATGGTAAAGAGTCTAATTAAATCAAGAAGCATAACATGTACATATCATGTTTGTAGGTAGCACACAGTGAATTGGTTTTGCTCCATTCTGTGTTCTTATTTAGTTCAGATAGGATGTGGAAGGCATGTAAACTCGAACTAAGAAAGCTGGAAATGGATATAAATAAGAGAGTAAGGACTTGAAAGGATAATAAATTCTTATTGCAAATACTCATCTTTGAATACTCTTGTCAGTTATAAAGCAGAAAGTATTGAAACTGACTTGGTTACTTTCTACAAAAAGTCCAAGTGGAATAAGAAATTAATTTGTTAACTACTTACTGCTGACATTCTTTTCCAGTAAGTAATGCCCCAAAGTACAGCTTGTTGAAATCAGTGAAAATATATTTATTAACTGTGAGGTTGCAGGTCAGTCTCTGGAACAGTTTTAATATGATTTTTGATCAGTTACCCAAGAGTTGCAAGCTTCTGCATGATTTTTTGCCTCTCAGCACAATAGTAGATGGTGACAACTGTCACAGTATTTCTAGATCCTTTTTGGAAAATCATAATGTAATTTCTTAAAGGAGATATTGTACTCTCTTAAGAAGCCACCAGCGTTTCAAAATATACGAAATCATTTTCTGTACACTTACCAAGAAAATACAAAATTTAGCAGTAATTTTATCACTTAAATGTAAGAAAGACTGATGTGAGTCCAATCCCAATAAGTCAAGTGCAGTTCTGCATACGCTTCTGTCGCAGACATTCTTTGTGAAAAATCCTTTCTGTAGGATTTTTCCTGCTGGAGCTGAGAAGCTCAGTAACAAATGTAAACAATTATTATCTCCTGCTGTGGAATGCAGCAGGTTCACCTGTGGTTGGTCCCCTGTAGATGTTTGGATTTACTGACCACTCACGGTGGAGCTGCTCTCGCTCTCTGCCAAGACACAGATCTTTGTTATTCATTCTTTCTATCTCCTTCTTAGCATAGCCAGCTTCTGAAGAAGCCTCTCTCTTTTCTATCTCTATGTATTATAGTTATAATGTTATATATATATCATAATATAATAAATCAAGCCTTCTGATCATGGAATCAAGATCCTGTCTCTTCCATCCTCTACAAACCCCTGTGACCACCGTCAACAGGCTTCAAAGATCACTCTCCACCTCTGTTGTCATCAAAACATCTCTTGCTGTTCTAAAGCCCAAATCAGCCTGAGTGGTACCCAGTAAACTGCATAAAATGGCTTCAGTGGACTGGTGTACAGCTGGGGTAGCAGGATGGCTGCTGAGCTGCTGCCTGGCTCTAGTTCCCAGCCAACTGCACCCTGCTGGTCCCAGTCTCATTCTGTGCATTTCAGCTTGATTTAACCCTGCAGCCTGATGACAATCCCTGATTTATTTGCTTTGAGGCATCTCATCCTTACAGCATGGGTAATGCAATGAAGCCAGCCTCAAAAGGATGTTCTGTGGATGAAGTGGACATTTTAGAAATGCCAAAATTCAGTGTCGTGGTAGGTTAGGATAAAAGCCTTGAAATTCTTCCCTGAGAGAGAGTGAGGCTTCAGCACAGTCTTTGTTGCAGCAAATGAAACTAAAGATAAGGAAAAAGAGGATGAGAGTGCTCAGAACAAATCCCAGTATTGTAGCTGGAAGATGGTTTTTTACAGAAAATGATGTTGTTAACCCCATTAAGGTATGGAGCAGAATACTGAGGGACCCCTAAAAAGGGGCAGTCTTATAGTAGAGTCCTAGAGTGCTCTTCTCAGGGGGTAAACTGACAACTTACAAACTCTTCCCTAAGGCAGAGGGCAGAGCAAAGGTATTGTGGGGGTGACAGAGCTTTTGGAAGTCTCTAGAGGCCAAGAAACTGATTTCTTTTCTTTTTGTTTTGAATGTCAGCTACCAGGGCATTGAGGGAATTTTTAAAATTTTGTAAAGCAAAATATCTGAGAGGAAGCAATTCATCAATTTTGACTTTGCCCTGAAAACAATTTTAAAAAATTTTGTTTACTCCTTGCCTTTACACTCAGGACCCTTCCATAGTTTCATGAAGCAGAATCTATTTTCCCCAGAGAAATAAAACCCACAGAGGGATACTCTGTTCTTCTTCCCTGAGCAAATCTTCATCTATGACTAATGTCTCAATTGCTATAAAAATTGTAAAGATGACCATTAACTTTATCATTGAACATCTCATTTAAAAAGACAGTTAACATCCTGAAAGATGAAACTGTTCTGTACTCTTTCATTGGCAGCCAATGTGAAAACATAGTTCAATATTTTCAACTAGGTTTTCACTTAGAAAATTCTGGAGAGAAGAGAAAAATATTGAAGCTGGCAATTGGCATACCAGACTTCACAGCTCATTATCTGTATTATAGTTCAGCTACTGCAAAAACTCTTAGTATTGATGTCATTATTCAAAGAATGACAGCAGGGTTAGGACAAAATCCAGATTAAATGTATCTCTGCTCCAGAGCTGACAGCAGCATTCCACCACAGTTTCTCCTCTTGGTGGATCGTCGGGGTCGCCATTTGACAAGGTAGACGGAAGACATTGCTCATCCGCTGATGACCGACAATTCTCGGATTTATTGATTAACAGAAACACTTTTATAATCACAGTAATAAGGCTCATACATATTGCAAAAGTAGAGCTCACCATTGGTCAGCTATAAAAAGTCAGTCCCACCTTTCTCAAGATGTTTGTGGCTTCTTTTTTACCTCCTGTTATCACAGATTTTATTAAACAACTTCTTGCTCAAAAAAACCATGTCCTTGAATTAGGCAGCTGTTGCTTTCTCAGATGTACTTTGTCATATCTCTTTTTCCCATCGACTATGTCTCAGTAAAAAACTGCCCACAGTGGATGCTGGTGCAGTTGAGCTTTGGCAGCACTGGAGAGGTGCTGCTCCAACACAAGAGGAGTTAATGGATTCTTGGGCAGCTGCACAGAATGCATTGCTCTCTCTGTAATCTCTCTGCAGCCAAGTTAGTTGTTTCTCATTCCCTCATATATCTGAGTTCCCTGCAATTCATCCTCATTGTTGCAATTTTGATTGTTTATCTTGCTGCTGTGTCTTCTTGAATGAGCATTCCTCCTTTGTCACTGCCTTTCAGGGATACCAGCCTGAGCCTCACACTGCAGCATATGGGAATGTTAGACCTGAGCCAGCCTCTCTATTTCCCATCTTCTCTGTGTTTCACAGAATAATGAAAATGGATGAGTTTTTTACTCTTTTAATAAACATCCTGAGTTCTTGTTAAGCATCATATGCCTCTTACTGAACCTGCAGTTCCCACAGACCCACACAGTGTGTGTGTGCAGCCTGTGTGCACAGCTTTGGCACAGGGACAAGTGCAGAGCTCTCTTTGGAGTCCACAGTTATCATTCAGAAGGGGATGACCAGCAGTGCTCATGGCTCTTGAAATGGGGCAGAATATTCTGCTTGCTGTGTGCAATCTCTGCTCATGCTGGGGGAGTTTGTTTTGCAGGGTTTTGTTTACAGTCTTATTTATAGGCACAGATTTGGGGTTGGATTTTGTACACATACTTAAGTTTCAGCAAAACCACAGTTCTTAATCCATCTGATTCTGGCATAAACAGTGGTGCAGTGGGAGGTCAAATCCTTCAGAGATTTATTGGGGATGTTATGAGCCTCAGAAATAAAAAAAAGGAGTTAAATTCCTTATATTGAGAATGGATATTTTATGAAAATATACAAATTATGGATGTTGGGTTCTTTAAATATATTTTTCTCTGGTTCTGTAACACAAGGCTGCATATTAATTTGTTAATAGGATCTGATGGGTAGTTTTGGCAAGATGATCTGAGTTGCACAGTTTGCATAAAATCCAGCCAGGCCAACCAGATGACTACAGGAAGAGCAGGAAATGCTGTTTTCCTCATGTTCACTAGATACATAAAATACATAGGAGATGGAGATTTTGATGAAATGTAGTCTTGAGCCATTTCAGTAACTCTGCCTTTCAGTATGGTTTGTACAGTGTGTTCCAGGCATCTTATTTCTGCCCTCTTCCTGTATTCTGAGAAATTATGTTGTCACTCTCAGCAGATGGGTCTCCAGTACCTAAAGAAGGAAGCAGTGCCTTGTACTGCATGAACCTTGTAGTATTGAGCACTGAGATTTTTGAAGTTGCTTTAGAACATGCATACAGATGCAATCTTTTGAAAGGTCAAGGCCAATAAGACTATTTACATCCTTGCAGATTCCAAAATTACATATGGATTTAAAAGAGTATATAGGTAAGTGAACGTAAGAAAAATTCACTGAGAGCAGTTATAAAACATATATTAGCTTATCTCTGAAAGACTGTACTGAAATCCACTAGTTTTGGTTTTCACATTGAACTAGGGATTTGCTTTGAAGATATTTGGAGGAGAGATTTCTTCAGCAGTTGTCACTAAAAACATGTCAGCCTCAATAACATATTGTAATTGCTACCATGAAAATGTATACTAAATTGCTTGTAAGTCAAAATTTCATGCAACACTACGATCAAGACCCCATCAATGGGTATTAGAAATAAAATATAATGCAAATGGTAAACAACTGTGTATCTAAATATCAAAATAAAAATGCACAGTTAATGTAAATTGCCACGGATGAAGGAGAGTGACTGAGGATGATTACAGAGCTCTGTTTCATATTTTGAAGTAATAACCTATGGGTAATACATCCCTGCTGTTCATAAGAAAAAGGTACATCATAAATTGCTCTCAACTCCCTACTCACTCAGAAATAAAAAACCCATTCAAAATACATTTCAGAAATAGCATGGTCTCTCTCTGGTCAGATTCCATGAGCAAAGCATGAATTTCTAGGTAGTTTGTGTTCATCATCCTCCTGCATAGGATCCTCAGCAATCTGAGTGTCTCTGCCTTCTGTTGGCTAGTGATGGTGTGTTGTCGGTGGTCACAGGGGTTTGTTGGAGGATGGAAGAGCCAGGATCTTGATTCCATGATCAGAAGGCTTGATTTATTATATTATGATATATATATACAGCATTATAACTATACTACATAGAGATAGAAAAGAAAGAGGCTTCTTCAGAAGCTGGCTATGCTAAGAAGGAGATAGAAAGAATGAATAACAAAGGTCTGTGTCTCAGCAGAGAGCGACAGCAGCTCCACCATGAGTGGTCAGTAAATCCAAACATCCACAGGGGACCAATCACAGGTGGACCTGTTGCATTCCACAGCAGCAGATAATAATTGTTTACATTTGTTACTGAGCTTCTCAGCTCTAACAGCAAAAATTCTACAGAAAGGATTTTTCACAAAGAATGTCTGCGACAATGGTGTATGCATTTTCTGGGTGTGGGACAGTTCCAGCACCCTTCAGCACTCTTCCAGAGTTCCTCCATGTGTATTAATTTGTACACTTAGTGTTTGAGATGGTGAAAAAAGACAGTGACTGCTTTGCATCCCAAACCAGCAAGTCTGAGGGGACAGCAAAGGCAGCAGAACGGTGGGGATGTGTTTTAATGAATAAAATATTGTTATGAATATAAATAGAAATACCACAAAAAGGTATCACATGGATGAGAGGGGGAAAGGAAGGAACAATAAGCTGAAGTGGTCGGGTAAACTACATATCCTCATCCCTTGAAATGTAAACAAAACTGGGAAAGAATGCTACAAAAGTCAGGGGATTTAAACAGGGAGAACTGCATGCTTTAAAACCATAGTATCCATCATTTTAGTGGTAAGTCTTTTTGAGGGAAATGGGCTGGTTTTGCTAGTTTCCTGGCAAGGAATCTAGAAGTAATGTTTCATTAATATAGTGGAACACAAAAGGCATCAAAACAAAAGGAATTTTACAGTAAGACCATACTTAAATAGTCTACATTACTATATACTGTGCTATTAATGTAGCAATATATTGCTATATGGTAGATCAAAAGGGGACAACAGGGCCAAGAGTTGAATACAGTCCAGTATTTCATATGATGTTCAAGTCATCCAGTCTGACATTGTTAAGTTATGAATGCTATTTCACCATCCCCCAGTTTCTAGATGAGAACTGGGGTCTTCCTGTTGGGAATACTTCATCAATCCCCATAAAGTATCTCTATCCCTGTTTATTTCACTTTTTCAAGGACAAAAGTAATTAACTGGGAAGCCTGAGCCTAAAAACTAACCAAACAAAAAAGCTCAGGTGGAAGGAGTGACTGATGGGATAGGAGGAGAAAGCTAAACTGTTAGTTTGATCCTTCATAGGTAGCTAGAGCTGGGTAATGAGCAGGATGATTAAACATGTTCTAAACACTTGAAGAAAGTGGGTGAGGAAAAACCTGTCTCTTTTCCCTTCACTTCTTTCATCATCTACTGAAAACACTGTGTCTATTGGCCATTAACAAACATTCCATTAAAAATTTTTACTTTAATAAATCTTAACACTGTGTTTCTGGCTTCCCTTGCAAACAGGCTCAAATCCATTCACCTTTTCCCTGTAGTGCTGAGCTGTTCTTCCTGGCCTTGTAAGCAGAGGTCTCCTGAAGGAGCCAGACCTTTCAGGTGTTGGATTGCTCACTTTTACAGTTGCACACTTGAGAGCCCAGCTCTCAGCCTGAATGTGTGGCCTGGATTAAAGCAGTTGCTGACAAAAGTAATCAGCTGCAAGACTCGTTTGGTCCTGATCTCTTAGGTTCAGGTTTCTTGCTATCAAGAAGAGGCAAATCCACAGGTGTGCTGAGCTAAAAAAAGTCAGGCAGCTTCCAGATATCCTGAGTGAATGCACAGTGAAGCAAATATCAGGGGTTTGATCCAAGTCTGTGAAATTGCCAGCTTTTTATGGTGCTAGCAGCGAAACCACTGTCCTTGAAGCCAACTAATTGGTAATGTAAAATTCTGGCAGTGCTTCCCAGACAATCTGTTGAATCTGTAGATGTTTGCAGCTACAAAAGCCTCAGAAAGATTAACACTTTGTGTGTGGGCACTTTTGCATCTCTGTATACCCATATATATACACTGTATGTTTTATTCTGATAGCTTTCAAGGAAAAGAGCAATAAAATTTTTAAGCAGCTGCCCTTTCTAATAGCTAGTACCTTGGGACTCATTCCAATGCTCATTGAAAGTCTGTGACAAAGATCCTATTACCTTTAATAATGCAGGATCAGGGCGTTTTATGATGTGGTCAATCCTGCTGAGTGTGTTTTCAAAGAATATTCACTTGGATTAGACCATGCACTAAACTGCACTAACTCATTTCTGCATTAGCTCTTCCTGAATATTCTGGTTCAGGCCTGTCAGTAACCAGGGATGTCTGTCCATGGAAACAGAGCTGAGTAGATGTTGGAATATGGTCTTGGAAACAGGTTTTAAATTTATGACCGTTCATACAAAAAATCTGCAGAAATTCTTCCTAGCAAATCATGCAGTTCATGCTTCAGTGGTAACAGAGAAGTCTGAGGTTTAAACCCCAAATACTTCCTGATAATGACCTGGTCACATGCAGGCTACAGGCAGGGAATGATCCACCCATTCTGTATGGCACAAAGTTACTTGTCAGGCTATTTGCTTGTACTGTCCTACCCTCAACAACAAAAAGCAAAATAATACCAAACCTTCTAAAAATAACATATTTACTTCCTAACTGTCAGCATGTTTTTTTGGAGTATAGCCTTTGTCCATGGAGGTGGCAGCTTCTTGCTTTGTCTTAGTAGAGTCTACTATTTTTTACTGATTTTAATGCTGCTCTTCTTAAAATAGCTGAGTTTATTCAGACCAAAATGCCTCTACAAGAATTCAACATGTCACATACATTTTGTTATTTCAGGAGGGAATAGAAAAGAAAATCCTCAGCAGAATTGCTTCAGAATCCAATTTTTTTTCTTGGCTTTGTTGTTTTATATCCTCTGCTTCTTTGTGGCAGGAGAACTGAATGCAAATAGAAACAACAGCCCAATCCCAGATACCAACTCTGTGGGATTTAATTTAGGAATTGAAACTCCGGCTTCAATTTTTTCTTGAATTGAATTTGAAATTTGCAAGTCAGATTATTTGAAAAATCCAGATGGTCTAAATATTTTTTTTCCTAGGCAGAGGGGTGTTTTGGCTTTATCTTATTTGCAATTCTTTTTTCCAGAGGCTGGTGATAAACTTTGCTTTGGGACTGTTTATGAGAATGTGACATTATCGCTCTGCCATTGCCTCTAGGTTCTAGCAAAGTGCTTTAGAAGTCCAGGGATGTCTCCTCTGTTGTTCTGAGAACACAGTTTTCTCTTGTTTTCTGTCTCTTCTTTATCCACTTTGGCAGAAGCTGCTGTGCAAATAGTGCACAGATGAAGGGTATCTTCTGAAATCTGTGCCAGTATTTTGTATCTCTTGTAATTAACCTAAGACAATAACACTCTCTTCTAGAAGAACATTTTTTCACCCTGCATTGCTAACACGTTACACTTTAATCAGAAACAACAAAACCTTTTGTGTGGAATTACTCTACAGTGATGTGTTTGATCATTTCTTCAAGGTGATTTTTTATATGAGGATGCATATGCAGCTGTTTCATTTGAAAGGCCCATTACAATCATTTTTGCTCTGGGGCGGGATAAATTTTTATCCAGGTGTGCTGAGCTGGGAAAGCTGGGACAAAAGTGTTTGTATTTTAAGTAACTTCCATTGGAAAAGCTGATACAGCTCTGAGCTCTGAAAGTCTGGAAAGGAGATTTGATTAATTTTGTCTAGGTCATCTCTGTCATGCAGGTTGATAGCTGTTTCTGTGTACTAGACACCAGTTCCTGGGGTGTGAAAAGCCAGGCTTTCTCATCTGCTGTTTGAGAGTAGGCCTTGGGACAGTGGTCACAGGGGTTTTTAGGTGATGGAAGAGACAGGAATCTTGATTCCATGATCAGAAGGCTTGATTTATTATATTATGATATATATATAACTATACTACATAGAAATAGGAAAGGAAAGGAGCTTCTTCAAAAGCTGGCTATGCTAGGAATAGAAAGGAAAGAATAATAACAAAGATCTGTCTCTTGGCAGAAAGCAAGAGCAGCTCCACCATGAGTGGTCAGTAGATCCAAACATCTACAGGGGACCAATCACGGATCCACCTGTTGCATTCCACAGCAGCAGATAATAATTGTTTACATTTGCTGCTGAAACCTCTCAGCTGCAGCAGGAAAAATCCTAAGAAAGGATTTTTCACAAAAGGTGTCTGTGACAAGGCCTCTTCCCAATTTCTATAGCCCTGCTCTAAATTCTTCTTGCACTCACTCATGTATTTCCCTGCTTTGACCATATCCTTTCCTTCCAGCAATAGTATGGGAACTTCTGCTTGATCCAAAACCATTAGTTTTGTAATTTTGCTGTGGCACCCTCCACTCAGTAATTCATGCAAATATATCATGTGCAAATTGGTTTGGTTTTCATGGAGTAAAAACCAGTTCTACTCTCCCTTGAGTGTGAGATTAGGCTGTTCAGCAGGGAAGAATGAGCACAGGAGCAATCTGCCCTGAGCTGGCTGGGTCCTGTGGAAGCCAGGAAGAACAGGTGAGACAAGCACCTCTCAGGAGGAGTTTTCCTGCCTTTCTGCTCAGGGAGGGACTGAATGACCTCAGAAGGACCTTGACAGCTCCAGGCTCTGTGCCTTTGATGATGACTGTGTTTCCTTTATCACTGTGTGGGTTTGTTTGTAGGGAAAAGCAGCACATGCTGAGAGTTTAGAGCTTCCCCTTTTGAACCAGAGCTAAGAGTGGGGATAAACTTCCTTCTCTTTTTACCCTCACGTTATCACGTTATATATATATATATAAAAGTTATAACTTTTCCCCATGCACACCTCCTGCCTGTACCAGCTGTGCTCAGGGCAGGACACCTCTTCCCCTGCTTTTTCTGCATTTGATTCTTCATGGGCCTCTTCCACGTTTGAGCCTGTCTAGTTCTGCCCTAAGAGTTAAACAGTGTCCTGCTACACCTGCCCTGCTCCTGTGCCCTCCTCAGCTCTGAGGGTTTTCATCTACCACAGAGGAGGGAGGGATATTTTTTCTGGGCTGGTGTTTCATGTGGCATGTGCATTTGTCTTAGCTGTCTTACATGTAATTCCCATCTGAAATGTTGCTTATTCTAGCCAGAGTACCTGCAAGAAAACTGTCATCTTCATACAAAGGTGTCATGAGTAGGTTGGCAAGTATCCTAAAAAATACAATGTTATTATAAAAACATTGTCTGCCTTGCTCATGCACCAAATCTTTAAATGCATCTTGTGGATTTTTTGTTCTTTCTGAACATGTTTTAGGGTTAAACTCTCTATGATCATCTCTTTGACTTTCCTTGCATCTCTGAGACACAGTGTTAGTGTTGGAGTGTTTCTACCATAGCAGTGATTCACAGAGTCCAGAAAATCTCAGTCCAGCTGCTGTAGTGATCCCTTTCTAAGAAAAATACAACTTCAACTTGCTTATCTAAATAAGACTGCTTGTTTACAATATAGATCTAATTGACAGACATTGGCATTTATGAACAAGTCTTAAGAAAATAGTCTGAGGAAAGGAAGTCTCCTAAACTGTAATTTCTTTTAGATTCTTCATTAAATGATAGCCTCATGTTTCAAGGCAGTTTAGTGTGCCAGTAGTTTCAGTGTTTAGAGTAATCCACTGAGGAAAGCCAGAGCCAAATGGTTAATATAATAAATACTGAAAGCAGATTATTTTACTCTTTGTATCTATTCCCACAGTGCTATACAAAAGACTTCTCCATTGGTTATTAAGAATTTAGGGCATGGATGAATGTCAGTGGGAGTCTCTGGAAATAATTCCTTTGACTTCAATTGGATTAGTATCCGTTTCTTATGAAATAATTGTAGGCAATCCCTGTGTAGGAACTGTTGCTGAAATTCATAATTCACAGAAATCTCAGACTAAAAGGAATAAATATCAAGATGAATTCCTTGTTGTGAGAGACAGACAAGTGAGATACTTTCCACAAGCTAGGTAAGAAATGCATCTCTTTTAAAACATCAGTAAAATGCTTCAGACATGCAATGTTAATAAAATCAATGTTCATTTGGAGTTTGGCTTTACTGAATCAGGGCCTGGTAAATGTCTCTGGATTTTGCAGATCTGCTGTCACACAGAAAACCTGATTTCAAGGTGTGAGGATGTATTCCTTGCATCAATACAAAACATTCACACTCCCATACAACAAGACAGTAACACCCTACGAAAAATTTCTGTACAACAAAATAATTACACCCTGCAAAAACTTTCCATACAACAAGATAACAACCTCCTATAGTGTACATACACATTCCCACAAACACCATTTTATAGCCAATGAGACTGGCAAACCTCCCACTACAACACCACTGCTACTATTACAAGGAGGGGGGAAAATAAACAAAATTACAGTTTTATAAGGAAACACGGACAGAAGCAAGAGATCTACAGATGCAGCTCAACGATATCTAAAGAAAGAACCAAATTTATTTCCTCCAGATACCAGAGACTCCTCAAATTTTAAATCAAGGGCTTGTTCAGAAAACAGCTTAAATATGATTAATTACTATATTCAAGGTAATAATTTGCAGAAACTTCATTCTTCATATGAGAAAAAGAATTTAATGATAGAGTATGAGATTGTTTCCGGATGCATGGGCAGCTATACTTTGTGGAGCCTCTGAGAAAATGGTCTCTCATATTAATAGCCCATAACTAAGCATCTGTCAAATTGCTTAGAGCTTAGGTATTCTTTAAGATTTCTCTTCTTTTAAAAGAAAAAGTAATTGATCTAGATTAAAGTAATATTTTTTTTATGAAGGAAAAAAAAATTACATTAGGTATTGGACAGCTAGTGTTATGACCAAATTAAATCTGATTGCATTGTTTGCTTTGCTGCATTCTCTATTTATAGGAATTACATTTATCACTAAAGAATTAAAATGCCAATTATTGGTCTCAAGTGACACATAAGCATATGCCTACATCCTATAAATCAATATATACTAGCTTGATTTCTTCTAATTTTTCATCTCTGATAGAAATATATTCAGTATTCAGCCATTAGAGGTATTTTTGCATCATCCTTATTCCCTTTCAACCCCCACTGAACTTTAAAATAACCACTGGATTGTCCTCAATTGAGGAAAAGATTGATTTTTCATAGCCAGAAAATATTATTTATTTACAGCTGAAGAACATAGAGATAACCATTTTTGGGGACATTGCTTAACATTTCCATGTAATTGACTTTGAAGACCATTTAAAATATCTCTGTAATTTTGAAACACTATTGGGAGAATAGGAAAACTAATGTCAAAGTTTTTATAGAAGATGAAATGAAGACTCAGCTGTAGGTTTCTTTAGCAGTATATTAACTGTATAGCTAGGTGGAGGCAGAGACTTCTTTTCTACTTGATTCTTGGCAGAAAGGAATCTTCTGGATTGGTTGGTAGCATTATGCAAAATAATACATATCAGAATTCAAGCAATTTTAGTTTAACGCGTATTTTTGAAAACATTTGTGGTTTAGATGTATTTTCAAAGGTTCTTTATGCAGCTTCATTTCTGTTTTGCAAGTCATAAGGGAGGTGGTGATCATTCTTTTGTATGAATGGCAATGAACAGCTATCAGAAACATTTTGATATTTGTTTAGGGCAGGGTTGGCCACAGAGGAAAAAGTGTTTTCAGCCAACTCTTTCTATTTTTCTCAGGGCAAAATGGAGCTACTATAGTGTTGGTATAATTCCAGACAGCAAGGTGGTTGGAGAAGAGCAAGTCATCAAAATTCCAAGAGAACAAGTCATCACATTTTTCTTTCTGGCATTTAGTGGTGTTTGTCTCCCTCTGGGCAGGTTCTTCCATCTCCAGCCTGCTGGAGCAAGCTCTGCAAGCAGAGGCTTTCCCCCAGCTTCACAGGAACCATGCCCTTATCCTACAGAATCCCTGGCTCAGAGCAAGCTGTGCCTGTATGCTGAAGCAGCTTTTCTTTCAAAATATTCCTGTCCTTCCAGTGCTGAATCAATGCAGGCATTCTCAAGAGTTTTTGCAAAGCTCAGAAATGCCCAAATCTGTCAGGAGGGTTTGTGTTCTGCAGTGTCTCCACGCAGCCCGTTGTGCACAGGGCTTGTGAGCCCTTGCACCAGCCCCACTGACTGCACAGCCCCTGGTGAGTGAACACTGCACAGCCCCTGGTGAATGAACACTGCACAGCCCCTGGTGAATGAACACTGCACAGCCCCTGGTGAATGAACACTGCACAGCCAATGGTGAATGAGCACTGCACAGCCCCTGCTGAATGAACACTGCACAGCCACTCCTGAATGAGCACTGCACAGCCACTGGTGAATGAGCACTGCACAGCCACTGGTGAATGAACACTGCACAGCCCCTGGTGAATGAACACTGCACAGCCACTGGTGAGTGAACACTGCACAGCCCCTGGTGAATGAACACTGCACAGCCCCTGGTGAATGAACACTGCACAGCCACTGGTGAGTGAACACTGCACAGCCCCTGGTGAGTGAGCACTGCACAGCCACTGGTGAGTGAACACTGCACAGCCACTGGTGAATGAACACTGCACAGCCACTGGTGAATGGACACTGCACAGCCACTGGTGAATGAGCACTGCACAGCCACTGGTGAATGAACACTGCAAAGCCAATGGTGAATGAGCACTGCACAGCCACTGGTGAATGGACACTGCACAGCCACTGGTGAATGAGCACTGCACAGCCACTGGTGAATGAACACTGCACAGCCACTGGTGAATGAACACTGCACAGCCACTGGTGAATGAGCACTGCACAGCCACTGCTGAATGAACACTGCACAGCCCCTGGTGAATGAACACTGCACAGCCCCTGGTGAGTGAACACTGCACAGCCAATGGTGAGTGAGCACTGCACAGCCAATGGTGAATGAACACTGCACAGCCAATGGTGAATGAACACTGCACAGCCACTGGTGAGTGAACACTGCACAGCCACTGGTGAATGAGCACTGCACAGCCATTTATGAATGAACACTGCACAACCACTGGTGAGTGAGCACTGCCCAGCCAGTGGTGAATGAACACTGCACAGCCACTGATGAATGAACATTGCACAGCCCCTGGTGAGTGAACACTGCACAGCCACTGATGAGTGAACACTGCACAGCCCCTGGTGAATGAACACTGCACAGCCAATGGTGAGTGAACACTGCACTGCCCCTCGTGAATGAGCACTGCACAGCCACTGCTGAATGAGCACTGCACAGCCAATGGTGAATGGACACTGCACAGTGACTGGTGAATGAACACTGCACAGCCACTGGTGAATGAGCACTGCCCAGCCACTGGTGAATGAGCACTGCACAGCCACTGGTGAATGAACACTGCACAGCCACTGGTGAGTGAGCACTGCACAGCCACTGGTGAGTGAACACTGCACAGCCACTGGTGAGTGAACACTGCACAGCCACTGGTGAATGGACACTGCACAGCCAATGATGAATGAACACTGCACAGCCACTGCTGAATGAGCACTGCACAGCCCCTGGTGAATGAGCACTGCACAGCCACTGCTGAATGAACACTGCACAGCCACTGCTGAATGAACACTGCACAGCCTTTCCCTCGCTGGGTTTGAACAGGACATCCCTGGCACAAGTAGAGACCTGCATGAGTACAACTTGGAAACAAGCAAAGCAGCAAGGTGTGTCTGTGTACTTCATGTGTGCAGTTCATCACTGCTTTAAAGCAATAAAAACAGAGAATAAGGGGGGTTTTGTTTCAGGCTGTGGCTAAACTTCATTAGGAGGTCAGGTTTCTTCAGGTCGAGTTCAATACTAGAAGCAAGAAGCAAGGTTTAATCAATAATACAGCTCTGCACAGGTTTGATTGATCAATTGATTGATTTAGCCTTTCATGTACTCATGAGATGGAGGAATGAAATACAAAATGTTGCCTGGAATAAGCAGAGGATGGTCCTTTTAGGTAAATGGCTGTTCTCTCTCCTTGGGGCAAAGCCTCGTGATGCTTATTCATGTGATTTATTATTCTGCTGCACACTACATTGTCTCATCAGACAGGCTCTCCCTTCCCACATCATCCTGGTGATCATTCACTTCATCTGTTCCAGCCTCAGTTTCTCTATGTTGAGGAGAAATCTGAATGGCACCTCCTGGTTTTGAGTGAGTTTTCCTCTGGGCCATGGGCATGACCTGATCTTTACAAACAGAATTTCAGTAAAAGATTTATCACTATTTATTTCTGCATAGCAAAACTCTGAAAATGCCTGCTGATGAAGTATCAACCTGGCTCTGGATACTGCTTCCTGTACCAAAAAGAAGTCTTCTAAGATTAACTTGAATTTTTCCACATGAAACTGAATTTAACTACTCTTATGCAACTGAAATATATATGTAAACATGATACAGGGAAAAAGACACTTCTGAAGGGCTTCTGAGGTTCTGTATCAATTGGTGAGGGCACCCTGAGGATGATACACACATTATGTAAAGGCAAACTCCTGGTCTCTGTACCTTTGTAAAAACAAATGTTGTTAATGGTTCTATAATAATTTATTTATAATATATTATATAATGCTCTTTGAATTCTGGTGACAAAAACTTCTGTAAGTCCTATGTAGGCACGAGGATGCACTTCCGTTTGGTACATTTACTATTTACTGGGATTTCAGTTCTGCTTTCCTCTGCCAATAGTTAATTAAAAACTTCCATATTACTTGGCTACCACTGAGAGGATATAGCTGAATGGATGAAAGTTCCACCTCTACAAAAGTGATATTTTTATTCACAATGTTCCCTTGCAGTTTTTCTCCTCCATGTAATATTGGTGCTGATATTTTTATCTCTGTCAGCCTTAGACTCCAGAATTTTGTTTGATAGTTTAGGAATATTGCAAGATTTAAAAAAATCCAACTGACCAACCAAAACCAGCCAAGGAAGGGTGGCTTGCATGAAGAATTTAAGATTGGCAAATGCAGTTTTATTTTATTCCAGTTATTTTTGTTCCCATTACTTTCCCTTTCATTTGGCTATCTTCTTTTTTAAAGTCTTGATACATTAGGTGTGTTCAGCAATGCATGCAGCATTTGAGAGGTTTTCTGAATACCCTGTAAATTTTAATTAGCTGGTTAGCTTTTCTGCTAATGTCAGTATTTTTCTATGTGCTCTGAGCTAGGTAACCATCTCTGGGGACTAATTCACTAAGAAAATTTTTGTTTAGCCTGTGAAATCCAGCTTTTAGAAAGTGACCTTTTAAATAAAAATAGGCATTGGTAAAGGTAAATTAATTTTGCCTAGTCTACATTAAAAATGTCAACTTCTTGAATCAGTGTATCTGCTTGATTGGATTTTATTTCAAATAAGAGAGTAATGGTTAAACAAAAAAATCTTTCACCACTGCAGACCATTGATGGAACACCAGTCACATTAATGAAAGAGTATTCCCAGAAACAGCCCAAGTCAAAACTAGGTTAACCATGAAAAATTGTGTGACTGGAACTAATTTGACTCCTGTTCTCCTGAGTTCCTGCCTTGGATGTAAGGAGTTCAGTGTCTTGGGAAGAGGAGGTACAGATGTCTACATTTTGTTCAGCTTAACTACAGAAATACCTGATCTTTTTTTGTTCCTAAAATGTCCTGATTGTGCCCATGCTTGGCCTTGTTTAGAAAGCAGCCAAGTTTTCTGATTTGGCAGCCCTTCTCTGACACCAGGGAAAACACAGTGCAATTCCCAATTACCACCAGGCAGTCCTTTATTTGTTTATCTGCCTACACCAAAACAAATCCCAGCTGGCAGCAGATTGGCTTGGAGCCTTGGGTGGGCCCAGATTCCTCCTAGAAAGGTTATTAATATCCCTGAAATAAAACATGCATTGAAATGTCTTAATGGGGGAGAAAAAAATAAGTTTCTCTTAGAAAAGTAAGCTTCTCTTCTAAATATTTATTGAGTTATAACTACATACCAAACTCTCTTGCTAATTGACTGAACTGCATTTAGATGTGTCAGAGGTACCTTGCTACAGCAGAACCTGGAGCTGTGTTCATAATGTCCAAAGGTCTCATCAGGGATGAAAGTCACTCTGCATCCCTAGGCTAAAACGTGGCCTTTGTCTCCTTATTCCTGATTATTCATAGAACATGATGACATTTTTTCACATGCTGGAGTTTTTCTTTGAAAGATTTCTCCTGTATGAAGCTTTTTGCTACCTCAAATGTCAGCTACAGATCATCAGATTCATTTCTAAAATGAATTTTAATGTATCACAGTTCCTTCTCCTATTTATACTTGGCTGTCTCCAGCACAGAGCCTCCAGATAGAAGATATTATCCAAATCCTACCTTTAATCTGTTTGTGTTTATGTTCAGAGTGTCAGTTAACATTAAGAAACTGTACATGGGCTTAAAAATATTTTTTACATAATCACTAAATATCACTAAAACTTTTCTTTGTAGAAGCAAATCCTACACTCCCTGTCCCCCAAGAATATGCAGAAGATGGATATTTCAAATTAAGGTACAAGACAGTGTGCATGGTGTACATTTATATGCACTTTGAGCTGAGGATACAGGAGTGGAAGTATGTTGCTATAGGACATGAAGGAACACGAGCACACTGCTCTTAAGGTGAAGGAAAAAAGGGAATTTTATTTTTCTGACTCCAATATTTATAGTTTTACAAAGGTGACAGCGGATTGGGGGGAGACAGTGCCACCTCTCCAATGACACTGGCTACACCAACAGTCCATCAACTCTCTCCTCCTCCATCGAAGGAATGCAAACAATAAGTTATTTACAAGAAAGTGCGTGATAAAGTTCCTTACAAGAATGTCAACATCAGAAGGCCTTGAGAATCTTAAAAAACCAGGGTGAAAGAAGTAGAGCTTTTTGTCTGCATGAGGAGCTTGGGATGACCAAGTGTCGCAGACACCTTTTGTGAAAAATCCTTTCTTAGGATGTTTCCTGCTGGAGCTGAGAGGTTTCAGCAACAAATGTAAACAATTATTATCTGCTGCTGTGGAATGCAACAGGTGGATCTGTGATTGGTCCCCTGTAGATGTTTGGATTTACTGACCACTCACAGCAGGGCTGTTCTTGCTCTCTGCCAAGAGACAGATCTTTGTTATTATTCTTTCCATTCTATTCTAAGCTTAGCCAGCTTCTGAAGAAGCTCCTTTCCTTTCTATCTCTATGTAGTATAGTTATAATGTTCTATATATATCATAATATAATAAATCAAGCCTTCTGATCATGGAATCAAGATCCTGACTCTTCCATCCTCTAAAAACCCCTGTGACCACCATCACAACCAAGGAGGAAGGACAGGACAGGGGCCAGTGATGTGCAGTGGGAGCACACACGCTGGGCAGGGCAGTGGGAGGCAGCTTTCACTTGGTCAGCAATGTGTAAAGGCTGGAAAGGAAAGCAAACAGATCATGGCAGACAAGAGTCTGGGAAAAAGACTGTGATAAGGAGTTGAAAAAAATAATTGTGAGTAGGAGCCAGAGTAGAAGGGATGTGGTTGGCTTTTTACAGGAGTCAAGAAAGAAGAGTGGGGTCAGGCAGCCTTCCTAATCTACCCTGCACAGCCTCTGGAGGCCTCTAGGACAGGGCAGCAGCTGCCTGGCAGCTCTTCCTTCCCTGGCAGAGCCCTTCATTGCCTTTAGACATTCCTTATACTGCTGAAGACTGTGGCCTAGAAGGTTGCTTAGTTGGGTAATTTCCTTTAAATTTTAAAAATTTTTTCTTATCTCCAGCTTGGAGTGCTTGAGTTTAATTTTTTTAATATCATATTCTGAAGAACATTCAAAATCACTCCAAGAAAGAGATTAATCTCTTGAGTGAAAAACAAGGGTAGATATTTAATGTAATAATTTGGATACATTTGGGTAGTAGCAAAAGGTAGCCAGTCAGTGCATAATAATTATTTTCCTCTTTGTGTTAGCAAAGCCTTGTACTGTCACACTTGGAATTAATGTTACCACTGAGGTGGAATTGTGAAAAGGCTGTGCCAGCCAATTAAAATGGTAATATGACTTCAGAATCTGTTTGTGATCATATTGATTCCTTCTTATGGAACACGTCTCTGTGACCTTTTCCAAGCACATACTGTACTTTTCACACTTTTGTAGATTAATCTTGTAGAACAGTATTTTAAATTGTCACACAGTAGGCTTGTAGAATTTCTTAAATTGCCAAAAAGATGATAAAAACTACTGTGTTTCTGTGATAAAGAGCATTAGAGCACTGCCAGCAGATCATGCAAAGTGTTTCTGAAAGTCTACTGGGAATACCCCATAGCAGAATGAAAATCACAGTAGAGCAATTAAGAAGAGGAAGATGTCTTTTATGAAGACATAGGTATTTGTTGTGGGAAACTTGTTTTTAAAATGTACTAAAGCATTAGCTATCAAAGAAAATTTAGAGTAAGAATAGTTTATATTCTCATAACATTTAAAAATATGAGTAAAAAGACCTTTTGAGATTTGAAGGAAAGCAGTCACTACAGCAGACTCTGGGTAAACTATAAAACGTTGGACATGGACTGCATTCCTTAGATACTCAGGTGTGTGAGATGGAACCTAAAGCAAAATTCCACACTGGAGTCCAGCTCCTCTGAAGCTTTACAAGACTGAACCTTCAGGTAGAAACCAGTGAGTTAAGTGTGATGGGAATCGACCTTTCTGGAGAGAGAAGAATACTTGGGGAGAGGATTGTGCAAATGGATTTTAATTGTGATGAAAAAATGCTTTTGAGTCTCATAAGGGCTGGAAATTAATGTGTTGCCAAACTTTCTAAGTTATAAGAGATTCCTTGGCTCATAGAAGAGAGGTAAACACAGATGCAGTGCTAATTGACTGCTTGCTTATTTGAGCCAGCTCTGCCCCTTTTTTAGGAAATAAGAGGAATGTACACTAATTCCTTGGGTTTTCTTTATAGGTGACAGGCTTTGCCTTCCTCTGCCAGGCTGGTCTGTAGGTCCCTTGGCCTTTAGAGTGCTCACAGTGCTCTTTCTTTATTGTGTGGTTCTCACTCATCTCCTGCATACTCCTTGAGACCTAATCGAGGCTGCCATCTCATCAGAGCTCCTGTTGTCAGTGGTCACAAGAGTTTGTAAAAGATAGAACAGAAAAGATCTTGATTCCATGATCAGAAAGCTTGATTTATTATATTATGATATATATATAACATTATAACTATACTACATAGAGATAGAAAAGAAAGAAGCTTCTTCTGAAGCTGGCTAAACTAAGAGAAAGATAGAAAGAATGAATAACAAAGGTCTGTCTGTCTCAGCAGAGAAGATAGCAGCTCCACCATGAGTGGTCAGTAGATCCAAACATCTACAGGGGACCAATCACAGGTGGACCTGTTGCATTCCACAGCAGCAGATAATAATTGTTTACATTTGTTACTGAGCTTCTCAGCTCTAACAGCAAAAATCCTACAGAAAGGATTTTTCACAAAGAATGTCTGCAACAGCTCCCTTAAAAACGTGGTGGTTTTTAAGCAGTCTTTGCTGGCAACTATCATTGCCATCCCAGTGTCATGATCAGTCACCCCATCTGGCATGGCCTGTGAGTAAAATAAACCCAAGGTGAAAGTGTTCTGATCGAGACCTGTGGGTTTATGTGGGGTTTATATTCTTCATTCACTGTATATCTGATTTGAAATTCTAAGCTCTCTTAACCATCACGGTCCATTCAGTCTTTCCTTTCATTTTTAATTTGTATTACCTTGTCTCCTTGATTATCAAATTGCTGAAACCGAATTTCTGTAATCATATTTCTTTCTGTGAAATACCTTGGTACTTACCAATAAGGGCTAGACCTTCCAATTCATCATCTTTGTCATTTTTCTTGTGCTTTCAGTATTTCTCTGACGCTGAAAGGTGGAAATAAAGATCAGCTTACTGGGCAGTGTGTGCTGTGAGGCTTGTGCACCCACTGCAGGTGTGTGCTGGGCAGACAGTGGGTGGCTGTGAGCTGTGGGCTGCCTGTTGTTCTTTGAGATGGGTGCCCTTCACTGGCAGTGAGAGGCTGTGGGAGGCCTGCAGGAGCAGAGGTGCCTCTGCCTTTGCTGTGCAGTGCTCTGACTTGCACACCTGTTTTCATACACGCTTCCTTTGCAGAGAGGATGGCCAAAACCAGGCCAGAAGGCTGGAATTTCACCCATGGGGAGTATTTCTTGGAGAGACCTTATCAGAAGCAGCTGTATCCTTTCTGTATTTGCCTCTTCCCATCCTAGGCAGGGGCAGATGAAGAAGCTGTGGTGGATGCCAGACTGCTTTGCCCACCTCTACCCCAGGTAGGTACTACACCTACCTGGTGAGCAGGGCATTGTGGAAACACATTTCTGTGTGCAGTGAGTACCTGAAGGAGCACTCTTGGAGATCCATAAATCTCTGCTGGAATTTCCAGGCAGCCTGTGCTGGCCCAGAGAGGCCACAATGCTGCTGGCCTTGCTCCAGACAGGTAGAGGGGGGACCACACTGGTCTTGTCTGGGGTTCCTGTGAGATCCTGTGGGCCTGCACGTTAGTGCCTTGTGGGAAGGTCAATTTAATTTGCTTTTTGATCCTCTTGTCCATCGTGTACAATAATGAGTATGCTGCTGTGCATCAGCAGAAGTGGTCTGTTAGCTTTGTCAACATGTTTCACTTGCTGGTGCAGGTGGATGTGTGTGGACATAGAGACATGTAGGAATTGTTTGGACAGTTGTAGGGAGTTGTTCAGCATGGCAGGCACAGAGGTTTATCCCTACCAGCCCTGCATAAACTCACTGCCCTGTGAGTTTTGTCACACAAGGGACTGTGGGGAGTGTGGATAATAAGATTAGAATCTGGGAGCAAAGAGTAAGATTGAATCAAGAAATAGCATAGGCACACCCAAGTTTTGAAACCATCATAAATATTGAATCAGCCAAATGTAAATCTATCCCTTTTACTCACTTTTACTGTATCCCAGGCTACATATCTTGCATTTTGTCTGAATTTCTGCTAAGAAGATAAAGATTGTCTGATTTATGTAACAGTGCTACAGCTCTGGTCTTTGCAACTTTTGTGTAAATCTTGGGTTTGATGACTGCCCTGTTAAAGGTAGTATTAATGAGTCCTTTCAAAGATGCTCCCAGATCCACCTCTGAAGACTTTCTGCTCCTGGTGCTTTCCACCCACAGCTGAATTCCAACTGAATGAACACATAGCTGTCATACAGTGGCAGCAGGCAGTGCTTCCACACCTGGGCTTTGCAGCCACAAGGAAAGCCTGGGGAAAGCTCAGAGCTGCACCACTTTCTCTAGCAGCTCTCCACCTGTTCACCTGCCCTCTTTTGAGTTCTTTCAGCATCAATGGGCATTAATAATGGGCAGCTTGCAGCAGGAGCAAAGTCCCTCCAAGCATCCTGGACAGCCAAGTGCATTTCCTGCAGGAGCGTGGACAGCTGGGTGCATTTCCTGCAGGAGATACGGTGTGAGGTCTTTGGCTTGGTGGCTCATCATTTTCAGATGATCTGGGCTCACCAGATCTGTTTGAGGTGATCTGGAACAATCTCTCAGCCCACATGACTGTTCTTGTGCATGTGCAACTCCCTGCTGAAATTTTAGGGTAACTTGGTGTGGTAACTGAAGCACAAGCTGGCCAGTCTCCAGGCTGCTGAGCCACTCTGTCAGTCAAGTAGAACTCCATTAAAATATCAGCTTCTGCTTTGAGTATTCCTACATGAAAACAGATTTTCTCTCCAATATTCACAGGTTTGACAGAGAGCAAAATATTTCCATTTCCCCCAGCAAACAGCTTGTCCTCATGTAATGACAGTTTTCCATCTGCAAGAACTGCCTTTTTGATACCACAAACCACCTGAGGTGAAAATGTAACTGACTTGCTTTGCTGTAAACCTGCCAAAAGTAAAATTATTTTTGCCTGTAGCAAGAACTGTTTTCGTGCCAGTGTATTTTCCAACTTTGCTAAAAGTTACATACTTCTGATTTTATCAGAACAAAAGAATAGCTGTAGTGTATCTCTTGGCAAATGAGCCTATTTTATTGTGAATCAGGGCAGCAGTTTTATTTGGGACTTCAGGCTTCATATGCACTGAAGAAATCTCTGGTGTGTCAAATTATGCCTTGTAAGTACCTGAATCTGAGATTCTAAATCCCAGGTAAGACAGAAAAGCAGACCCATTTCTGGAAATAAAGGGAACTGCAAGTTTGCATTTTCAGCTCCTTTTGAAGTCAAGGCATTTTTGTTTTGATTTAGTAATATAGATTTAAGGATGTAATGCATTAATTTTGAAAATATTTGACCTAGAGAATCATATATAAGTTACAAATGTTCAAATTAAAGAGAGAGATTTGCAGAATAGAGAAAAATTACATGAGAGAAAAAGAAAACAAAATTATTTCTGTCTTTAGAGGTCTGCATTGTAGTGTTTTGGCCAGCACCATGTTCAGACAGACTCTGAGGCCAATCTGAAATATAGTTTCTTATTTTAAAATAATAAAGTTTCATGATGTACCTAGAACTGACTTCTAACAACTTATTTTCATGCATTGTGATTGTCCTTATGTTAGGGGATATGTAATTAAAAGGCATTTCTTGCCCTGACCTTGCCAGCATTCCAAAGGAGTTGGCAAGATGTATCAGTCCAATATATGATATTTGACTGTCCTTAGTCCAGTGCAGCATTCTAAATTCTGAAGAAAGTATCCCTTGTGCCTGTGTGATTTGGCCAGCAAGGGGACTCCCAGAACACCCTGCAAGACACAGGAACCTGCAGGCTTCTTCCTGCTCTCTGATCTAAACCTATGGCACTGCTGCAGAGTTTTCCTTTCCAGAAACTTGCAATTTTAGGAATGTGTTGGTGTTAGGTAAAGCTTCTTCCTTACCATGCTTCCTATTTCTGCAAAAATCCTTCTGCCATGGTTCCTTTATGCCAAGCAGCTTTGCCTTTTCTTTGCCTTATGCATGGCAGCATCTCTCCTCTGCTTAGTTCTGTTACTGCCCAGGGAGGTTTTTGCCCCTCAGAAGGCAAAGAGCAGTGGCTTTACCCTGGTGCTGCTGCACGCCCTGTCTGTGCCCTGCCTGTGCCCTGTCTGTGCCCTGTCTGTGCCCTGTCTGTGCCCTGCCTGTGCCCTGTCTGTGCCCTGTCTCTGCCCTGTCTGTGCCTGTGCCCTGTCTGTGCCCTGTCTGTGCCCTGTCTGTGTCTGTGCCCTGTCTGTGCCCTGTCTGTGCCCTGTCTGTGCCCTGTCTGTGCCCTGTCTGTGTCTGTGCCCTGTCTGTGCCCTGTCTGTGCCCTGTCTGTGCCCTGCCTGTGCCCTGTCTGTGTCTGTGCCCTGCCTGTGCCCTGTCTGTGTCTGTGCCCTGTCTGTGCCTTGTCTGTGCCCTGTCTGTGCCCTGTCTGTGCCCTGTCTGTGCCTGTGCCCTGTCTGTGTCTGTGCCCTGTCTGTGCCCTGTCTGTGCCCTGTCTGTGCCCTGCCTGTGCCCTGTCTCTGCCCTGTCTGTGCCCTGTCTGTGCCTGTGCCCTGTCTGTGTCTGTGCCCTGCCTGTGCCTTGTCTGTGCCCTGTCTGTGCCCTGTCTGTGCCGTGTCTGTGTCTGTGCCCTGTCTGTGCCCTGTCTGTGCCCTGTCTGTGCCCTGTCTGTGCCCTGCCTGTGCCTTTTCTGTGCCTTGTCTGTGCCCTGTCTGTGCCTGTGCCCTGTCTGTGCCTTGTCTGTGCCCTGTCTGTGCCCTGTCTGAGTCTGTGCCCTGCCTGTGCCTTTTCTGTGCCTTGTCTGTGCCCTGTCTGTGCCCTGTCTGTGTCTCTGCCCTGTCTGTGCCTTGTCTGTGCCCTGTCTCTGCCCTGTCTGTGTCTGTGCCTTGTCTGTGCCTGTGCCCTGTCTGTGCCCTGTCTGTGCCCTGTCTGAGTCTGTGCCCTGTCTGTGCCCTGTCTGTGCCCTGTCTGAGTCTGTGCCCTGTCTGTGCCTTGTCTGTGCCCTGTCTGTGTCTGTGCCCTGCCTGTGCCCTGCCTGTGCCCTGTCTGTGCCCTGCCTGTGCCCTGTCTGTGCTTTGTCTGTGCCCTGTCTGTGCCCTGCCTGTGCCTTTTCTGTGCCTTGTCTGTGCCCTGTCTGTGCCCTGTCTGTGCCCTGCCTGTGCCCTGCCTGTGCTTTGTCTGTGCCCTGTCTGTGCCCTGTCTGTGCCCTGCCTGTGCCCTGTCTGTGCCCTGTCTGTGCCTTGTCTGTGTCTGTGCCCTGCCTGTGCCCTGTCTGTGCCTTGTCTGTGCCTGTCTGTGCCCTGCCTGTGCCCTGCCTGTGCCCTGTCTGTGCCCTGTCTGTGCCCTGTCTGTGCCTTGTCTGTGCCCTGCCTGTGCCCTGTCTGTATCTGTGCCCTGTCTGTGCCCTGCCTGTGCCCTGTCTGTGCCTTGTCTGTGCCCTGTCTGTGCCCTGTCTGTGTCTGTGCCCTGTCTGTGCCTTGTCTGTGCCTTGTCTGTGCCCTGCCTGTGCCCTGTCTGTGTCTGTGCCCTGTCTGTGCCCTGTCTGTGCCCTGTCTGTGTCTGCGCCCTGTCTGTGCCCTGCCTGTGCCTTGTCTGTGCCCTGCCTGTGCCCTGTCTGTGCCTGTGCCCTGTCTGTGTCTGTGCCCTGCCTGTGCCCTGTCTGTGCCCTGTCTGTGCCCTGTCTGTGCCTTGTCTGTGCCCTGTCTGTGCCCTGTCTGTGTCTGTGCCCTGTCTGTGCCCTGTCTGTGTCTGTGCCCTGTCTGTGCCTTGTCTGTGTCTGTGCCCTGTCTGTGCCCTGCCTGTGCCCTGCCTGTGCCCTGTCTGTGCCCTGTCTGTGTCTGTGCCCTGTCTGTGCCCTGTCTGTGCCCTGCCTCTGCTCAGGGTGGGGCTCTGGGGCACCTCTGCCCTCCTGCCTTGGCACGCTGTCCCCAGCCTCCACCTGGTCACACAGGCTCTGATAGCAGGAATGGACTGCACCCAGCATCCTCTCCTTGTTCCTTACTGCTGCAAGGAGGGAGAGCTCTTAAATGAGGCTTTATGGAGTGTGAAATACAAAGTGAGAAAAATATGACTACAAGATACCCAAGTAGTCATCACAGCTGCTTCCTAGGAGGAAAACATTGGTCCCAGTGAAATCAGTATCAGTATCAGCATCTCTGTTGATTTTTGCAGAGCTGAGAAAAATTTCAGCATGGAATAATAAGCCTTGGCTGCCTCTTTTCCTGGTTCTATCTGCATTTCATCAAGTAATAGAGTATCAGCTACAGCACATTAGAAAAGCCAATCTATATTCTGACTAGCTATGGACTTGGTAATTTGACAGTGCTTTAAGTCAACATTGCTTTACAGTATTTTTGATTACAACAACATGAAAAATAGCATGGATTATTATTTCACTAGGAAGTAAATGTAAAACTGTGTAAAATAGCAAGACAGTTAAAAAACCCCAAACCCTATGCCAGAAGAGACTCTCTTAACAATTTGCAATAAAGCTTGACTCTGTGACAGTCTAAAAATTGACAGTTGAATCATCTTAAAATAATACAGTGAGAGCTGTCCAAATGTAGCCCATCAACAACTGAGGGATACCAAGTGCCCTAGAAAAGGCATTGCAAAATCACCCAAGTTATAACAGGCATTCAGAGCTTCAGGATGTATCAGTGCAGTTATGTTTGCATGATAAACATGCAGACCAGTGCTTAACTGTATCTTGACTTCTACTGAACCAACTAAAATGCTCCCCAAATTAAAATATTTAGAACAGAATATTGTCACAAGAAATTAATTTTAAGAGACATTCTGCAGATTGATGTATATTATATACATAAATCATCCTGAAAGTATTTTGAGTGTCATATTGGATATAAGCAGAGAGACATTACATTTTCTTTGTGAAAGAATTATTAGGCTGCAGCACCACATTGGGGCTGTGGTTGTTTTGATTTTGACAGTAAATCATTTCAATAGAGATGGAATGCAAAACGTTTCAAGCCAAACCTTTAGGGAAATGTATAGGCACTGTCAGCATATCCTTAAATATTCTAGAAAAGAAAAACAAAATTTAAAAAATGAGAAGATTCATCATGAAAAGAAGGCAATCTCCGTCTAGAATTTCTGCTGGAAATAAAACTGCTGTGGTACTAGTACCAAATTATAAAGGTCACAAGGTTTGTCTTTGGACCTGGGTTTAAATGATGGAACAGTAATGCCACACTTGCCTTGGAAACCAGCAATAATACATAAGAGAAGTTAGATGAAATAAGTTTAATATGAGGATCCTTAAATATTTGGTGGTTTTAACTAGACTGAATTGATGCAGTTCTTACTTCAGTACATAGCACTTACATCACTTGGAGCAATTGCTTTGCTGTTCCTCAGTGTTGCATTACAAAGCTGTGGCTGTTCTGAATCAGGGTTAGAGGAAGGGCTGTGGCTCTGGCACAGAGAGGATGTTTGTGGATTTTCATAGTAGCCCGTGAAGACAACACAATAAATGTCTGCTCTTAAAAACAGAATTTTAGTTTGTAATAAGGGCGATGTCAAAGTGCCACCTGCTCAGCAGCACAAAGCTTTATGCTGTCAAGTTGTAATGCATGGTAAAAACAGAGATGTAATGCACTTATCACTGTTCTATTCCAGTCAATTCTTAACATTTATTTTTTTTTTCACAAATTGTTATAACACTATTCCAAATACATATAGTTGATTTACTGAGTAGCTTTCCAGGAACACTCAGCTGCTTTTCGGTGTCCTATAAAGACATCCTGACTTTTAAATCTATCTTGTAAACTGCAGTTGTGTAGTAAAAGTCACTTGCTCAGTCTGTTTCCATTTTGGCAAAATTTCCCTCCCTCTGGAAGCAGAAGAAATGTGGTTTAAGTGTTCATAAATACATATCCTTGTGGAGGAGAGTCCCCATATCTAGGGGAGACTGGAGAAACTTAATGTTTGGAACCATGGGCCATGTTCAAACACTCAGGCATCTTTGACAGTTGAATCATCTTAAAATAATACAGTGAAAGTCCTATTGCTTTCTCCTTTACCATACTCTATCTGTATGTGCTGTTGCAAATCTGTAATTCCTTCAGCCACAGATTACATCAATGCTGACTTTGTCACTTTGAGGTCTGCATATAATATCTCAAGATTGTGTGACTTTTTTGCTTTTTTACAACTATTATGGACCAAGAATCACTGTTCTTTTGTATATCAATCCCATTTTAACTACAAGTGGTAGATGAGAAGTAATGAGAACTGTGTGTTCCTTCATATAAAGCCAGCCTTTCTTTCAACCAGCCTGTGCTCTGCTCTCCAGGCTGCACAGGTGCCATGGCAGTTGTTGTTGTTGTAAGCATGCCTAGCAAAAATCAATGTGATCTTCATGACCTGTTGTTCAGCAGGGGTATCCTGGCAATGTCAGTGACGTGAGAACTGAAGTCTGTTACAGGTACCTAATTTTCATACAGACATTTTAAATTAATCTTTCCATGTTATGTGTGAGGGATCCTTTTTCTCTAACCCCCCCCATACCCCTGGTAGCATCTTATAAACCTTTTTTAATAAGTTAATAATAAACAAACTGTAACTCAGGGCTTACTATAAACTGTTGGAAAAAAAGCCCAGAAAATTGCTGTTAGAAATCTCTTCTTCATGTTTTGCATACATCATCCTGCATTATAGTTCTGCCAGTCACAGTTTGTACGATTTTTTGCAGTTGATGGATTTCAGCATTTGTGTAGAACCATTGCTGTCATAACCAACCATAGCACCAGATGATTACAAATCCTTGAAAGGATCCTCTCACAGGTAGCATGGTCTTATCCTTCCTTTTCCCAATGCCTGCAGATCTCTTTGATTCAGGTCTTTATTTTCTCAGAATCTTGTATTGAGAAATATTTCTAGTATGTCCTTATATAGAAAAGTTTTTTGACTTGGTGTTTATAAAGCTGTTCTGGATCTGTTCTCTGGGGAATACATTATTTTTCCCCTTATAAATAACTGTGTCATTAATCTTTTGGAGGTCCATCTTTATTTTTCACTTTGAGCAAAGTCAGGAGAATCTGCCTTCCATCCAGAAGGACAAGCTGTGATGGCTCATTCCTGCCATTAGTAGCATTTTATGCTCATTTACATTCCTTGTGGTAACTGCTGCATTTGGCTGACAGTGCCAAGGCAGGACCTGCTGCCTGCCTGACCAGTGACAAGTTGGGGCTGGCTGTGCTGCTCCCCACTGCAGGAAACTGCTGCAGTCACAGTAATGGGTGAGAGTTAATGAGCTTGTCTGTCTGCTTGGAAGAGTCTTGGGCTTTGCTTGCATGTTTATTTCCTGTGCTAGAATTAATGGGGACAAATGTTCATTTGGGCAGTATTAATAAAGTCACTATCTGTCACATAATCAGTCTAATAAATTGTTTTTAAAAGTTTAGTCTTAGATGCAAATAGAAGATAATTAGCTACGTAGGGCTACAGTGATCACTGCTCAGTGGTAACTGATTGATGAAAAGTGGTGGGAGTCTTCAGAAGCAGTTTCCAAGTGTTTATGTGGTTATTAGTGTGACAGCCTATCAGTGGCCTGGGAGGTGCATTAAAGGTTGTCAGATGCCTTTCACTGTCTTGTTCTCATGTTGATTACAATGGGGGATTTTTGCAGATAGTAGAGAAATACTTCTATTTTGCTGTTTTTCTTATAATTAGCAGATTGGTGTGGGAAGATGTCAGTGGGACATAAGTGATGTTTCCTGATGTGCAGGAGGTAATGTTTCTGAGTGTAATCAGCAGCTCCTTAAAATGGGTTTTGCAGCCATGATATGACAAGGTATCAAATTAAAGCACTTCAGTAATTTAATGCAGTTTATTTCATGTAGTTTTCACATATTACAGAACGATTATCCATTCACAGCATAGTCATTTCAAGATTTAAGCCAAAACAAAACTCTGTATATATTGAACAAAGTCTGTATTTCTTTTACTTAGCATTGAAGAATAGGCAGAGATTTTTCTACGTGTGAGTCAGCTTGATAACCTAGTAATTAAATAATTTTATCTTTGTAAGTACACATGTTATAGTTTATAAACTGGACAAATTGCAAATACATAAGGCTGTTTTCTCAACTGGTGAAAAAAAAAAAAACAAAGTATGCTTTGTAGTGAGTTCCTGTTTGTGAATTAGTATGTGCCCATTGTCCCAGAAATCTCTGTATCCAGATAGAAATGCCATCATTTATATCCAGTCATGTATATAACAAAAGAGTGTCAAAGATGGAGTAATCATCTGCAAAAAGGCTGCCTAAATATTTCAGGGCCAGGTTGAGGAATAATGGTAGGGAATGTGAGTTCTTAGGGATCCAAAATAAGAGGATCTGTTTTCATCCTAATAAAACTGCAGCTCCAGAAAGGGCAATTGAAGAATCCCAATTATTAATTTATGATTTAATAAGCGCCTGCAGAGATGGAAGACTACCAGTGATGGAGTGGGATGTCACAACTGTAAGTCTTCAGCCATTTTTCAAAAAAAGATTAACTCTCTCTTATTGGTGAGGCCTTTTCACCTTCACTGTTAGGCAGACAGTGAACCCATGTGTGTCTCTCACTGTGATACTCAGACATCCCCCAAGCAATTCCCATTGAATTCAAGAATAAAAGATTTTACTCAACATTCAGAAGTGGAAACACAGTGCATACTGGAGCACTCAGTTCTTGCTACAAAGGAAAGAGGAGAAAGGGATGAGGGAAGGACAAACACAGTCTGGGATGATGGCAAAGAGGAGAAAGAGGAGAAAGGCATGAGGGAAGGACATGCACAGTCTGGGACACCATCATTCCAGAACTTCTCACCCCACACACTCAAACCAGAAGGTGTCTGGAGGATTTTAAAAAAACATCCAGTGAGCTGTTGAGAAGGACAGAGAAGCTGCTTTATGACTGTCTTACATGAGGAGCTGAACAAGAGGTGAGTGAATGTAAAGCCCCAAGACAGAAAACTGCTGCTAATGAGAGGGCTGGAACAGCAGCTGTACCAGGAAAGAGAAGAAATATGAAGTGTAAGGAGCAGTGGTGGGGGGCAGTGAGCTGGAGGTGTCCTGACCCAGAAACTGTTGAGAACCAGGGAGTGTGGGCCTGAAGTAGAGCCAAAGTGCTGTCCCAAAGGAATTCAGTGGAAACAGAAGTAGCAGCTGACATCAGGCAGCAAAGCAGAGCTTGATTTGTGGCCTAATGAAATGTTCAGGGAACATGTTCATTGACTAAAAAACTTTAAAAATGCAGAATGAATCAGAACAGACCCAGTAGTTCTAAAGGACTTTAAGGGGTGTTATGGGGACAGGAGCCTTCAGTACTGGGCATGCTTGTGTGGAGTTTAACCTTACACACGTGAATGATGCACCCATGTAGGAGCAGTCCTGCCTGTGCTGACTGATAGGCTGAGGACAGCAAGACTGTCTCAGTGCTAGATAACCTCATCTAGGCTGCCCTTTGCCAGTTGATTTGTCATGGTTCCTTCCAAGCCAGGCTATTCTGTGATTCTGAGCTGTGTGGCTGAGGTCCATGTTGGTGGGAAGAGGCAGAGATGGGATATTCTCCCAGAACAGGAGGAGCTGCCTGCAAAGGGGAGCACCTACCAGAGGAGCCAAACCTGTGTCCTTGGGGACTGGCAGCAGGAGGGGATGCAGTTATGAGGGCTTGCCTTCACAGAGAATTACAGGAAGCTTTAGGAGAACTAAGAAGACAAGACAAGAAACAGCAGAAGACTGAGAAAAAACTACCTCAGGAACCACAGAGTCTGTAGGCATGACTAGAGACTTTTCATTTCCTTACTGACCCCTAAGAGAGAGAGTGATTGGTGCTACCCTGAGAGGGGAGATGATACTAAAAAGCCATCTCCTGTGCTCTATTCAGTAACCAAATCAGACAGCATCTAGAAGGGAGGTGCCAGCTCTCCCTGACTTATGTCTACCTGTATTCATTTTCACACGGTCCAAAGGTGATTCTCCTTCCATTTAACACCACTGTACTTTCAATGAATGGTAATACACTAGTGGACCTGTGGTTTGGGGTGGGTAAAAGCCCACAACCCCATAAAATGAGTCATGCTTCTATCAATTAAGAATTAAAAGAATAGAGATTCTTTGTATGTCCTACATCTTACAGGAATTTCTCCTGAATTTTGACAGTTCACCAAAATGATCAGTGTTTTCCAGAATTTTAACATGCATCCAGGTATGTGCCTTGCAGAGGAATTGAAGCAGTGGAGAAAATCACTGTGCTGCAACTTACACAGGTTTTCAGTGTGTTCCCACCCTCCTGTTACTGCAGGAATGAAAGGGACCTCAGGAATATTCAGAGCATGATCCCCAGTGCTCTTTGTTGCTTTAAGTGAAAATGTTCTTCTACAGTCGTAGGAGTGATATATTTATGATCATAACAGCTCACATTTCATGGTGAACATATTTGGGGTGATGGCAATTCTACTAAATACAGATTTCCTCTAGAAAGGTTTCATGTTGACTCTGTTAATAGAGAAGAAGCATGTTATGGGAGCAGATGGTGTAGCTCATTTTTATTCTTATTGCTTGAGTGGAAAGTTCAGAAGCTACTACTTTTTTGAAGACCTCTGCTTTCTGTGGGATTGCTTGGGATGCCTGTGCCCTGTGCTTGGGTTTTAATACTTGACATGGGACTTTAAAAATTGACCTCTTAGGTAAAATACCAGCACCTCCAGAAATCTGCCTTTTTACTCTTTCTAAAAAAAGAGTAAGGAACAGCTGCTTAGGGGTAGTTTAGTGAATATTGAAGTGTTTCTCTCTCCCTAGGAGGTAATGAAAGGAATGCCAGCAGGAGCCACAGGGAGCACAGGTGCTCTGGGAACCAGCACATCCCCAGGGATGCTGGAATGCTGGTGCTGAGCTGCAGGGCTGACATGGAGCTGTGCTCCTGGGTTATTTATTTAACCTGCTTACCCAGTGTCCGGATCATTGGTTTGTCAGAGTGACCCCGAGAAAAGTTCCAAAGTCTCTTTTCCCAGCCCAGCCCTTAAAGAAGGAGTCAGAGCTCTTTATCTCTCGGTCTCAAGGTTATTTATTAATTCTTATCTAAAAAATTTTCTTTCTGCCCAACAGAGATCTGCTCAGCAGGGCAGCCACAGGCACTCTGCCTGCCCTGGGGTGGTGTTATGTCTTTATACTATAAACTACGTGTACAATATTTACAATTACTCCCCAATACCCATCACCTATGTTAGACAGTGAGCTTCTACTCTAAACCAATCCAAAAGTGCCAACATCACAGCAGAAGATGGAGGCCAAGAAGAAGAAGGAGAAAGGCTGGACACATCCAGTTCCCTCCATCTTGCCTCCATAACCCCCCTGTACCAAAATCCCAAAATGCATATTTCACCCTGTGATAAATTCACTGATATTCTACTTAAACTGTTGTGGCTTGCTGGTGCTCATATAAGGTTGGTAATTTGCTCCATGGGCCATAATCAAACCCACAGGGGCATTTTGGGCTCTGTGCCAGGGTCTCTGAGACCCCTGGCAAGGGTCTTGGCTGCTCAGGACAGCCAGAGGGATGTCCTGGGTCCTGACAACCCAGTGCACTCAGCAGCCTCTGCAATAAGTGTGTGCTCCAGGTTTTTTAGGTGTGCCTTAAACCAGCCCTTCTTCATGGGCTTTCTGTTCCATTCATCTCAGTGAGAATGAGGGGTGTGTTTCAGTATTCTTAAAGCATCCAGTGTAATTATTGGAAATGGTTATTAAAGGAGGTTGCACTCCTTATGCTAGCATTATCTTGGGATAAAATATAATTATAGTCATTGAATTACTAGGAGAAATTACTTCAGTAGTAGAAGTGAAAGACATTGTAATGAGGAGGTTTATTAGGTGAAATTTACAAGAGAAAAATTGTAAGTGGGAGCAGCAGACTATTTTCATTTTGAAATAAAATTATTTATAACAAAGTGTGTTTCTCTTGCACTTGTTAGCTACCTGCTTCTGGGGGAAATATATTTTTAAATGGTTTTATAGACACAAGTAGAGCAGGAAATTTTTCACTGCTAGCTAGATAATGTTTTAGGAAGGAAGACTCAATTTCTATCTTGTTTTCAGATCTTTCTATTGAAATGAAAATGCATCAGAATAAATTATTATTATAAGCTAAAAAACAAATTTTGTTTTTTAAAATTAGTATTAGTAACTTGTAACATGATATTAAAAAATAGATTATATGTTATAGTTTAGAAAATGCAACATTGTAGTAATTTGATTTTCTGGAAAAGCATTTGCACTTAAGAAGTTGGTTTCTATGGCAGACAGGCAGGAGCAGTATTTTACTGTTCTCTGTCACTAACTAAGCAGCAAGATGCATTTAAACACACAAAGAACATTGTTATTTCATATGTCTAGATATTAAATCCAGTTGAAAATACGTATAATTAAAAAATCCTTGCACTGGAGAAGTTTTGTTCTGTATACATGCATCCAGTTTCAGATTCTGCTTCTGTTTTGCTTTTAGTAAGTGCTATTCCATGAAAGAAATTCCAGGCACATTATTATTAAGCTATATAATTTTATGGGATGTTTCATTCTATTCTGTACTATTTTGACCCCTCTGTGTGAATATCATGCAGAGGTCCAGAATGGTAGTGCTGCTTTATTTTTTCCAACAGTTCCTAGCTTTGTGTGCAAACAGCCTACTAAATTGATGTCCTATAAAATTACACACAAAAAGAGGGGGAACACTCTTTGTATTTTTAATGATGTTTTGGACAAGGAAAGAAAATAAACAGTAGAAGTTTTCACAGCCCATCCACCTTTTGTGCCTATCCTGGTATGCATGAAAAGGGCCATACACTGGAGGAAAAAATTCCCTTTTCACATTGCCTCCTGTGCAGAAGCCTTTCATGGCATGCAGTCAGCTGAAATGAGAGTGTCATGCAAATGTCTTCACCTGCTTGATTTGGGTCCCTCTGTATTTACCTGTTATGGTGAATATTGTCCCACAGTGCTGAATCAAAGCTTTTCTGCAATAAAGAAGATACACGAGTCCATTACAGACTAAAATTTTCAAAATGGAAAAAAATAGTTAAAATTTGAGGGCCCTTCACCAATTGTCTTGAAACTTTACAGGACATTTGTCCTTGCTCTTTAAAGCTTAGGGCTTTTCAAATACAAAACTAGTCTAAAGGTAATGAAGGGAGGAAAAATTGGAAATTAAAGCATCAGATGCACTTGGCAGTATCTCCATAAGAAGTCTCTGATTAAAGCCTGAGCAGTCAGAGCTTTGTGTGTCCAACATGCTTTTAGGCCAGACTTAGGACACTTTGAAAAGTGGACCTGCTTAAAAGCCAAACCTGAGATAGCTTTATTAGCTGCATTTTAATTAGTATTTCTCTCTTGAAAGCCCTGAGCTAGTGCTAAATGCTTAAATACTCTCAGCCCACTCTGTATCTGTAGAACTGAGATGCTGAAGAGAGAAACGAGGAACCTTTTGTGCTCTTTAAAGCATTAACAAAATTCCCAGGCTCTCAACTGAGTGTAAAATAATTTAAGAGGCTTGAAGCCTGCTGCTAATATTTTACATGACAAAAATGAGTGGCAGTGGCTGTTTCAAGAGAGCTCTATCTAGAATTCCTTCACTGCTCTTTGGGGCTGACCTACTTGCAGAAAAGTGGGAAGTTCTCATTTTGCCCTCATTGCTCAGTATTTACCAGCTGGGTTTGGGGTTTCTCAGGGATCTTCAGTGGCTGATCAAAGGCCCAGGGTGGGGATCAGGAGGTGAAAGGTGAATGAAATCTTTCATCAATGCCATGGAAGTCTCCTTCTGAGGTGGCTCCTCAGGCCCATTGCAGTGGATGCTGGGACATTGGCAGTTCTTGAACATAAATGTCAGAACATTGTCAAAAATCCTAACAGGGCTTAAAGTTGAGGCAAATGAACAAGAATTAATTTTCCATGTTTGCTGTGTGAAAGATTAGATTTACATTCCATTTTTTTAATATCCATGTCATTGTGATATCCATGTATTGTGATTTTCTTTAGCTAAGTTTGTCTTGTATATGCACTATAGATAAATTCTTACATTTCTAGCTGCAAGAAGAAAATGCAAGGTTTTCTAGTAGGGTTTTTTTCCCACCTGTTCTGGAAAAAAAATTATTTTTCATGTACACATCTTTACTGTTTCCACTCTGCTGTACTTGTAAATAAGTTATGATCTTCAAAAGAATATTTCTATAGCTAATAAGATCAGAAATTCCTTTTCTGTGAGATACAAAAAAGATTTGTTTTCATATTTTCTGTTTGTAAGCAGAGAAACTTGTGTCTTTTTAATTCTTAAAATAGCTGACAAACCTCCCTATGCATGGAATAATTTCCTTTAAAATGTTTTCATCCAGTGTTTAATTTTTCACTTTTTATTTTTAACTCCCGTTATTTTGGGGTTTGGGGTGGTGTTGGATTTTTGGAGGGTTTTTTGTGTTTTGTTGTGGTTTTCTGTGGTCGTTTTTTTCTTATAGACACGAGAACTCAATGAATGTTGGGTATTTATGTGATACTTCATAGCATATGATTTGATACACTCTGTGTGTCAAAGACTAAATTTCCACTATATTTATCAAATAAAGCTTTTGATACACTCTGTGTATCAAAGACTAAATTTCCACTAGATTTGTCTGCAGCCCGATGTAGCAAGACCCGGAGACATCCAGAGGTTACAAACATGGAATCCATCTGGTATAAAAACATGAATAACTTAGGAAAATGACAGCAGAGCAAACAGGATATTTGTCCTTGCTCTTTAAAGCTTATAAAATAAATAAAGCTTATAAATAAAGTTGACATTAAAACACCAGACTTAAGTAACAGTGCCTCTTACTCTAAAATACCCTCAAAGCTTTCTTAAGCATCCATTTAATGCACAAATAAGAATAGTAGAAAGCCACTCATCACTGAAAAGCAGTGCTGGAGCTGCCCAGGGCCAGGGGCAGAGGCAGGAAATGACCCTGGTTCTGGGAGTGGAATCAGGGAGGGAGGAATGCCCACAGATTAAACAAATCCATGTTTAATTGAGCCCACCATTAAACAATCACAGACATCTCAAGGGGATCTATTGCATGTGCCACACTTCCTTCTCACATGGCTTTTCCCCATAAAATATCTTTCCTTTTTTTCTCCTTTTCCACAGAGCTGATTTTCAGCATTTGATTTTCTTAGGGCTGCTTCTCCATACTTTGAAGTTTTCCTTAGACTTGCAAGACCTGAGTTGTATTTAGTTCTGCTTTCTTTTCTTTGTGTTTCAAGTACTCCTGTATTCTTTAAAGGACCTGAGTATTAGTTTTTCAGTAGGCTCCAGTTTATGGTCATCAGAAAATTATTGTCCACCTGTGGAGGTGCAACTGTTGGCCAAGTATTTCTTGGAATGGTTTAGATTTAGGCTTTCATTTCTGAAAAAAAAAAAAAGAAAAACCCAAACAACCACCTACTGATTCCTCCCCACACCCCAAAAAAATTTTAAAATCTCAGTTTTGAAAACTTACTATGCTCTAATGTCTGATTTTCAAAGCCTTTATTTTTTGTGAAGTTAAAACCAAAACAGAACATAGGCTTACTGGCTTGGTCCAAAAACCTTAAAATAGAGCATAAATACATTCTATAGCATTCTCCTCTGAATCAGGTAGAATGTATCTTTCTGGGATTGTAATTTTACTCCAAGATCTTTTTCCCACATCATGGCTAGTGGTCTGAATTATGTCTTCTTCCTTGTGTCTAAGCTTATGATTTATTTCCATTTCAAATTTGTGGAATAATAGAATTTCTCACTGGTGTTGTTTGTGTATAAATCTTTCTGGCCCAGAAGTGGTAATGGATAGAGTTAGTGCTCACATTCATCCACACTCATTTTTGCAAACAGTGGGACAGTGGCAGACAGCATGTACTAACCTAGCACAGAGGAGGGGATTAAGGGATTTGCAAGATTGGTCATGTGTGGTTTAAAGGATCACTAGTATTTAGAGCAATGTGTTTTGACTGCAGAATACTCTTCTTCCAAATCTTCCTGCTGAGCCTCCCATAAAATTCAAACACAGGAGCAATACAGTGAATTGCAATAAAAGCACTTCATACTGTACAGTGGACATGGATCACATTGAGTGGACAACTGATTGCAGTGGATAAAAGCTGATTTTTAAAACCCAAGCAAGTAATTCAAAATAGTTGCTCCTTCTGTCTACTAACTCCAAACTTGTTTTCAGTCTTACCAGTGCATGCAGCTGCTAATTAATATTCTAAGAAATAAAGGAGAGAAGCTGAACATGAAGACACCACTGAGAATCCTTTAAATCAGTTTATTGGAACCTTGACAGAAGTGAATGTAAAAGATGTTGGTGTGAAATATAGCTAAAGCAACACCCTATTGAACTAAACTTTGGTCAAGTCAACCTCCTGTGGCAGCTGTTTTGTGACTGATACCAGAATTGAGAGCCACAGAAAAGGTTCGTTGAACACCTGAGGCTTTTCTGACTTGCAGATTTTTCTCTCTCTCTCCCAGGTACCTTTCCTGTCTCTCCAAATACTCAGAAGTGAGAAACTTCTGTAATGAGGATAACGATTTCTGCCCTTCTCCATGTGCAGTGTGATCCCTGCTCTCAGCCCTGTCACAGCAGGTTATTTCTGCAGCACAGTGCTCAGGAGATCAGAGCTGCTGGCTGTGTGTGACAGAACCTGGGACAGACACTGGGGTACCCAACCCTCAATAAACATGCAGTCTCACAGTGGATACAAGGCACAAATATTATAGGCAGCCTTGATTTTAATGGTTCCTACTGGTTTAGCATTCAGTCTTGTAACTGTAATAACTTTTATTAAAATATTTTTTGGCTTTGTTATAACTTTTTCAAGAAAAAGCTGAAAAAAGCCCACCACACCAGGGTTGAAGTTTTCAGACCCCTGTGGTCCCAGCAGTGCCCAAGGGCAAAGCTTTGGCTCTCCCTTACAGGCCTGTGTTCTCTGCATGCTGAGGGTGGTGTTGGGGGTTACTCTTTGCCTGCAGCAATTCTAGGACTACACAAGACACCTGATTCTTAGGTTTCACAGGTAATTGCTGGTGGAAGTTGGGCTAAATTACAAGCTGAGAAGAGAATTTATACACTGAGTAAAAAACGTTCTGCTTGTATCTTTAAAGCTTTGCATTTCTTCTGCACCATCCCATTCCATCCTGGCTCACAGTAAATCCTTTTTGGCACACTCCTCTTACTATTCCCTTCTTCCTCCAGAGGCCTGTGCAAGCCAGCCCTGCAGAGGATTTTTAATGACACTTCTACTCTTCCTGCCTTTTGAACTGTAGCCCACAGATAGTTTTCTGAGGTTTTTGTCAAGGCTGTATATTTGCTCTTTTTCTGTTCTAACAGAGATTTGTTGACACTGTCATATTGAAGAAGGTGGCAAAAAAATGTCTGTGATAGAAAGGATGAGCTTTCAGATCTGTCTTCAACAAAGTAAGAATAAGAGGGAATTTCATATGCAGTCAGCAACTTTTTTTTTTTAATTTGAGATGCATGGGTGGAGGCAGCAATTACTTTCCTCAGCTATCTTACAAGACTCCTGAGTAATATTGCCTGAGTTTTAAAAAGGCAGTCTGGGACAGATTCATGACTTGAGCTTTATTCAGAATCCCTACATTTTTGGAAAATATTGAATAGTTCTAAATGGATTCCAAATATTATATATATTTTTTTTTTTTAATGGTGACAAGAGCACCGAGGATGCAACAGTGTCAGTGTAAGATGTGTTTCTGTGCTGTTGCAGGATGCACAGTTATTTTGAAAGAATGTCTCTACAAGCTTCTTCAGACATGTTTCTGACTCTGACATGCAGACTTTCATTTACTCATTACTTTCAGCTTTACTCTAATGTTCTTTTACTTTAAAGCATCTTATCCTTACACAGGGCAAAACTGATATTTTTTCCCTTAGTGCTTAGGAGAATTTTTGAATCTGAAGCTGTACACTGTCATGTTAAAATTGGTAATGTAAAAAGAAAAGAGTTTAGCATTGAAATTACAGGACAAAAAGTTATGACAAAGAGATATGTGCCAAAGAAGGTTGGGATAAATAACCTGTGTAATAATTTCATATAATTTAGTCTATTTTCTTTATGCATGATTAACTGGAAAGTAGAAATAAGCTTGAGTTTCACTGGAAAAAATAAAAAGTGATGTGTTATTAACTATTTGTAGCAGAAATCATGAAAATAGGTTGCTTGGAAAAGCTGTCCATTGTGTTGGAAATATTTAAGAACACATTAGACACAGATGTGTCAGAATTACTTAAATAGATTGAGACAGCTGGTGAGGGCATAGGCTACATAACCCCTGCTCTTTGTTACTGAAAAGTATGAATGCACTGAAAAAGTAAAATAAATAATATTTAATATTTTTAGTTTCACGTACAGAAATACAGGCAAATATTAACACAGCAGGTGATTGGGTGTTTCTGTGCAGTTCCAAGATTTTTACTCTGTTGATTCCATTCCTCAGTAATACTACAAGTTTACAGGTTAATTTGGGGTGCTGAGTAATGGGTAAGAATAGAGATAAATTGAAAAAATGGCAATGAAATGGAGCTCTTTTCAAAAATCAAAATCCATTTTCTACTCACTTAACTGCCCTGCTCCATTGAAAATCTCAGTTCCTGGCACTGCTCCATAACATTCTCGTGCAGTTGGTGCAAGTTTAAATATGTCATCAGCAAGTTAAGCTGTAATTTTCTTTGTAATTTTTCTTTGTACAGGGTCACAGCACAGTTCAGATTCACAGCCCAACCTTCCCCTCACTACCTTCTCTCTGACACCTCTTAATGCCTTAAAACTTAAAGATGCTTCCCAGCAGTTCTGAGAGACTTAAGTTTATTAGAAGCACATGTTCATAACTCCACATTGGAACTCAATTTTCCTTTGGGGGCAGAAAGGAAAGGAAATAAATGTGGATGTGACTTATTAGCCTCATGATGGCAATCCATTTTCTTACCTTGCTGTTTCCCTAGCAACTGTTTGTGGTTGTTCCCAAAATGTATGCTTTAAATAACTCCAAGAATGTTATTTCAGTCTGAAAGAGAAAGTACTACTGGTGCCAAGCTAAAAAAAGTAGATTATCTGTTGCATATTATTTTAAATAGAAATATTGCCAGTGATTGATGTGCAAGCCTCAAAGCAGTTAATACTGGGGGCTCTGGTATGGGTTTAGTGAAAACAAGCTGCTGCCAACTGGAAGTGATCTGCTGGTTAATTTTTCCCCTCTCAGAACTGAACATTTTGTATACCAAACAAAGTGGTAAAGAAACTGCAGTACAGACTGTATGGTGTTTGGAGACTGCTAATTACATTTCAACTGGCTGCAGCAACCTCAGGGGTTGCTATTTTGATGTTCTGCTGAGATTATCATCAGCATTTCATTTCTTTGGATGCAAATTGTTTGATTATACTTAATCAGAAGTCAAAAAATCAACCTTGGCTGAAGTTTGGCAAAGGCCTTTATGGCATTATTGAAAGTGGTGTTTTCTCATGAAAATGTATGTCAGGACCATTGTGCTCATGAGGACTTGAGGGACCTTTGTTACCTGGAAAGGAGCTTTCCTTTCCTGCTCTGAAGCTCCCTTTTGCAGCATGTCCTTGAAGGACCTTGAGAGGCATTGTCACCTAGTTCAGAGTGTGGTTCTGGGGCAGTTTTGGCCTGTAAATTCCCATTAGCTTTAAGACATCATTTTCTTTGTGCAAAGGCTGCAGTAGTGACTGCCAGATGAGCCTGCAATATGTCGTGGCTTTCATTACATGATCATGGTCCTGGTCACAGCAGAGGTGGGATATTTTCATGAAAAGAAATGTGATTTATTCAAAGAATTCCTTCCCCTGTGTCTGCCCTCCCCCCACATTTTCATTACAGATGAATGAAAGGCAACTTCTACTTCAATACAAATTAAATTAGTTATTATCATATTGATTTCGATTGGGCTACTAGCAAGAAGCAATTATTATAAGTGGGAACTTAAAAGGTTTAGTACTGACCATTTTAATTCACAAATGGCCTGCTTAAGAATGTCTTACAAGGGAAAAGCTCCTGTTAGACTTCAGAGGAGAGTGTGCCTGAGCAGCAGCAGTGCAGCATGTAGCAGAAGCAATGAAGCTTGGCAAACATTTCTGTGTTCTGGAGGTCTGTTATGGCACACCAATGCAATGTCTGTTGAAAACATCCTCATTAAACTGATAGAAGAAATTACAGAAAGTGATTTGAGGAGGTAAAAGTAATGGTAATAGGAAGAAATTAATTAAAACAAAATATAGTGGGATCTTGAGGCTGGAGAGTAACTTGCAGGCATTTACTGAGGCACAGCAATTGGTTTTTCAGCCTGGTGGTTGGTGCACAGCAGAGCAGAGAGAGGGTGTGATCAGGCTGTCCCCATGGATGGTGTTACCAGGAGAAGCAGGGATCCAGAAGAGTCCCAGCACAGAGCAGGGCACAGCAGAAGAGGGTGAGGGCTGACACCTCAGGGGCTCTTCATCCCTTATAAAGGATGCTGTGTGGGAGGGCAGCCAGCCAGGAGGAGCAGGGTCCTTTAGGGAGGAGGAGATGGGAGCAAATGCCCAGGGGAGCTGTTTGGAGCTGGGGAGTTGGTTCAGGTTGGGATTTGTGTTATGGTTTGCCCCATGGGCACTGGGAGGGTGTGACCTCCCCCTGCTCACACCAATTTCAAGTTTTGGCATGGCAGGGTTCAGCTGGTGGTGGCTCTGCAGCCACAGGACAGGCTGGGGGTGTCACTCTGCTCTGAGGCAGGAACAGCTCCCCTGGCACTGCATTGCTGCTGTCCCCAGGGGTGACAGAGTGGGTCAAACGTGACAATGGCCAGTTCTGTTCTAATGGGCCAGATCTTCAATGCCAGCAGCAGAAATGATGGGTCTGGCCCCCTCCAGGAGGCTGGGGAGGGACTGGGGGAAAATGTGTGGAGTGGAAGGTGAGAGGAGAAGGAGTGAGCAAGGAGGCAGTGCCCAGGCATGGACACAGTGCTGAGCATGCACCAGGGAGTGCTGGGGCTGCTGGGGTCTGTAGGACAAATAACCAGGGCTGGCCCAGGGGCTGGGACAAGCAGGAGGTGAGTGAAGCCAGGTGAGGGCACTGCAGGTGAGCAGGGTCCAGAGCCCAGAGCTCTCAGCCACAGACAGGGGCAGCAACAGGGACCACTTGGCTGCCCCCAGACTCAGCAAGCTCTGAGCCCTTCCAGGAGATCCTTCATGGCCATAGTGAACATTTATGTTTCTTTATGCCAAGCCCAGAGCAGAAGAGGAAAGTACATAGGCTAAAGATTCCTGTCGAGTGTCTATCAGAACTTTGATACATCCCATTTCAGCCTGTGTCCACCTCACTCTTTCTTGGAGACCTGAATCTCACACCCTCTGCTGCCAGCTTGCCCAGTTGTTCAATCCAGCTGCTATTTCTGCTGCCAGGAACCTGGAGCAAACCAAAGGAGTTGGTTTCGAGAATTCTAGTGAGGGTCTGGCTTCTGGCTGCAAAGGGGAAAGTGTGAATTGTCACTCTGGCCACATGAAAGGCATTTTCACAGCTGGGAACGATGAGGGGAGAGTTCTACAGCAGCATCTCAGCAGATGTAAATGCATAGGTAGTGCTGGCAAAGGTAAGAGATTTTAGATTATTACAGCTAAGGATCTCACCCTGGCTGTGGAGCTGTTTTCCTGACATCAGTGTCTTTCATTTTAAAGGTTTCATTTCTGGTTTCAATGTCTAGAAGAGATTCAGAGCTATAAAGCAATAATAAAGGATGAGTAAGAAATGTCTAATAATAATAATTCATAGATATCAAGGGGTTTCTAGGTTGTGTTTGTACAAGTTGCACTTGTGCAAATGCTTCAATCTGTTGTAGGTTCTGTTTCTGCCTCCTCCCATTGTTAAACAGAAGAAGACCAAATGAGCATTCAGTCAGAACTAGATAAAAATCCTGCCTTTCCTGTCTCTGGTCTCTGTGCTGTTCCTGGTTTTGGTACTGAAGGACAAGCAAGCTACTTGGCACAGCAGCAAAACAGACTCCCCACATTTGGGGATTTTGCAGAACTGCTTTGTTTTAAAGGTTTTCTTTTCAGTGTGTTGAAAATTTAAATCACAAAAAGTCTGTGTAAGTTATAAATTGTAATGCAGTCTGTTTAGATGTGTCTTGTGATTCATCTCATGTAATCAGAGGTGATGATTCACTGAGCACTTTTAAAATATTCATTCTCACATCCTTTAGGAGGTATCCCAGGAATTCACAAAGCTGTCGTTGTTCAGTTCTACTGTACTGTTTGCACACTGACAGTTTTTGGCACTTTAACATATTATTAATGTGTGGCTTGGTTGTTTACTTAGTACTACAAAATTATTTTTCATTATGTAGAGGATACCTGGAAATGATACCCTCTCCCTTCTCCCTGTAATCCACATGAACATCTAAACTTTGTGAACAGCAAAGGTCGTTTCTGTAATGAGACAAAGAGAGTAATTGTTTGCTAATTTGAGATTTTAGCACATGATAAAGCATTCCAAAGTGATCATTAGCAATTGGCTATTTCATAACTTTTTAATACTATCTAATAGTTTATATGATATAAAATTTGAAGACAGATCACAGTGGCTCCATAATATAAACAACTAGCAAGAAATTACAACTGAAATAGGATTTACTTGTGTTTTGTGTTGATTTGTCTCGCAGGTATAGAATTGTATTATTCTGGTTGTGTGGTTGAATTTGTCCTAAAGAGCACTATAAATCTGTGTTCAGAGTTGAAAGTATGTAAGATCATTTAGTCTGTCTTCATATGTCACTTTCATTTGTGCTTGCTTTACCTCTTGTCCTTAAGGAATTTTTCCCATGGTTTTGTCCATGATGTGTGGGGTACTGTGCTGGTTTAGCATAGCACAGCATTTTTTTGTGAAATTAAAAGGTCTGGAGTACTGTGGTGTCTGTGTTTGAGGCTCCTGGTCCTTGGGGTGTACAGACCAGGAGCTTCAGGGACTGCCTTGGACCCAGGGGTGGGTTTAACCCTCCTTGCACGTGCAGTAGTTCAAACCACAAAGAGAAATATGTCTGAGAATCTTCTAGCACAGAAATGTGTAAATTAAATTCCCGTCCTTACACTTTATAAAGAGTAGAACAATGCAGATAATGTTGAATTAGTTAGCATGGAACTCCCTTTTATATAGCTTTGTAAGACACAGAAGGGCTGAAAAGAGACATTTGCATTTCCTTTCTCTGTGGGAAATTATGTCAAGGTACCTGCTAGGGGAAGCCTGAACCATTAACCTGGAAACTGGTGTGGAACAGGAAAAAGTCCCTACGTGCTTTGTGGAAGCCAAAGAAAGCATCTGTTTATTTAAGTTGTGTTTGTTTTTTCCTTTAGCTCTTCTACAGACATGTGCACTCAAAAATTATCAGCAACTAAGAATTCCACATCCCTTTGTGAATGTATAACCTATATTTGGTCAAACCTTATCTTAATTTACCATTTCAGAGTAATTAGATGCTCTACACAGGGAGATAGATGGTGGAATTTTTCTGCTTGGCTCTCCTAAGGTGCAGAAGGGGCCCTTGTTGAGAGCTCTGTAGCTCAGCTGGCCATGTGTTCAGTACATTACCTGTGGCAAATTGTAATACCCTATAGCTGTGGCAGGAGCCTCAGGGTGCAGAAAATGCAGAAAGGGCGAGAGGCACTTAAAGATATCATAAGCTGTTTCAATCCTAAATCCTTTGGGACATTCTTAGGTTAAAATTTCAAATGGGACAGGTTAGAATTTCAAACAGGAAAGAGTTATGTTAGAAAAAGCCTACAGCTACCACAGGTAATATTGGAATAGCTGGTCAGTTTTATACCAACACTTAAAGAGCATAAATAGGTACAGGTATTTGTGAATTCTTTATAGTCATATTCTAAGTGTTGCCAACTCCACATATTTTGAATCTGGAAAGTCAATTAACGTATTTAATCCATACAGTGGTTTTAAAAGAATGATATAACAGTATATTAATGTTAGAGTACATTTTAGTTACATTTCAACACCAAGTGTGCAGGCAGGGCTCTGTTAGGTACAATGAGAAGCACAAGCCAGCAGCTGAAAGTTGTGTCATCCCCTTCATGTATTAAACAACCTGAACAGGGACTGTGGTTTCTCTGCTGGCCTTGGCATCCAGACCTTGCAGCTCCTAAGGAAATGAAAAACCTGGCTCCTTGTAGGGTTCCACAGGAGTTTGTGTGGCTGCCCCAGTCCTGGCTGTGCACCCTCCATTCCAATATTTAAAATCATTTGGACTCAGATTCTGCTGGATGTATGTGTTGCTGTCTGAAAAATGTTGTCTGTGGTTTGCTCAACTTTCTGAAAGAGAGTAAGATCTAAGTAAGTTCTGTAATGAATACAAAACTCTTTAGGGACATTATGTTTCAGATGAAAATTTTCATGTGTCAGAAGTTCATAGGTAGTGCCTTTTTTTGTTTTGTTTTGAAGACTGTTCATTGTAGGATGACATTTCCTTGGTCTCAAAACAGAAATCTGGTTTTTACTGTATACTGTAGTTCTTGCTTTTCAGAGGGTCAGTTTGTCAATGATCTGCTGCAGCTTTGCAGCTCTGTACAGCTTTAATACTCCACTGCCATTTCCAACAAAGCTGAGTAGGGGTGCACCAGAGGCATTACAGGATCTGTGTACCTCCTGCTGCTCTTTACCCTCGGGCAGGCTGGTTGTGAGCACTCTGCCCTCAGGACTGCTTTGCTGTGTGCCCTACCAGGTGTGCAGCAGAGCAGAAGGAAGGCATCCCTTTGGGCCTGCTGCATAAATAAGAAGTAAGAGGCAGATGTGACTCCAGATGTCTCGTTACATCAGCTGACTGCTCCAGGACAGTGGCACATGGGTTAAAATGGCAGTGTTGGGTAGCTCTGAGTAGGCTGGCCCACATCCCACCTTCTGCAGGAGGCCCTGAGGTGCTGCCCAAGCAGTTCTGGTAACACAAGGATTGTTGTGGTTTGGCTTATTGGTATGTTCTGTTCCCCCTCAGTTATGTTCAGTTGTGGTTCTGCCCAAGTTTTCCCCCTTTTCACTGTTAAGTGTCAATCCCCTGACCCCTCCTCTGTTACCCTGACTACCAATGTATCCTCTCCATTCCCCACCCGCCAGTCACTCGGCCCTCCTGCCCCTTTTTCTAGAAACCTCTCACTAGGGCGTCGAGTGATTGGTTAGGGGGCTGGGGCCCCTCCCTAAGTTCTTCCCCATTGGTTTTCCTCTCCTGTCTATCATTTGTGTATCACCCTTCCCCAGACTCCCATTTGTTCCCAAGCATTTCCACCCCTTACCTCCCACTCCCTTTAAAATGTGTTGTAGTCCTGCCCTCGGGACTCTTCGGTTTTCTGGCTCCCTTGGGAGTAAACTCGACTGTGCCTACCACGGAAGAGTCCCTCCTTCCTTCACCCACGGGCTGAAGCTCAACTGTGGCCACATCTCTGCTGAGTGCAAGTGGGCTGGAAGCTTGCCGGGTGTCTCTATATCAGCTGACTGCTCCAGGACGGTGGCACGTGGGTTAAAATGGCAGTGTTGGGTAGTTCTGTGTAGGCTGGCCCACATCACACCTTCTGCAGGAGGCCCTGAGGTGCTGCCCAAGCAGTTCTGGTAACACAAGGATGTTCTGCAAGTGCCAGGTCCTGTCAGCATTTCTACATCTGCACTGCTGGAAATGGCAAAGAAACCAAAGACCTTGTGGCTGTTAAATGCTGCTTCCAGAGGGCTCTTGAAATCATGAGTGCCTTAAGAAGTCTTGAGATGTGAGAGTCCTTGATAGTCTTAGGAGTGCTGCTAACTCTTCACCATTTGTTGAAAATGTAAAAACTCTCAGCTGCCACAGGCAGTCTAGGAAAAGCTGTCAGAAACACATACTGGCTGGGAGCTGGTGTGTAATCTGGATTAGAGTTGTTCAAATGTTCTTGTAAACATCAGTAGCCTATTCTCAGCAATCAGTCTTGGCTGGAGGAGTACTACAGAGTTCTGACACTTTCAGCTTTGTTAGGCATGGTCTTTACACAGTTAGAGGTTCCTCTTTCTTGGAAAACAAATCTTTTACTTCTTCAAAACAAAATTTTCCCGATTTTCAAGGCTGCAGATGCCTTATCCCCAGGAGCAAAACCAAGAACAAGCCTATGTAGACATTGTAAAGTCATAATACTTTTATTAAAGACCAGGACAAAAAAAAGGACAAAAAAAAAAAGGCAGCTCACTTCACTTTGTTCTCCCATACCTGACAATGTCTGGGAGTGCAGTTTTACTGAGTATGCTTTCAGAAAGGGTAGACATGCAGGATTCATCCTCCTCTTATAAAGAAGTGGTAGCAGTTCTGGGACTTCATGTGGGGGAGGTGGTATCTGACTCATGGAAAAGATGTGTAAGGAACTACGAGGCTCAAAGATTGAGTTTGTGTTTGTAGTCTGCTCAGCATTTTGCTGCTTGCTTTATGGCTTATTAAAGGTTATTAAGTGTCTTAGTTTGATGTCATACACACCATCTTCCTAATACATGTTTAGATTTGGTGTGTTATCTCTGTGGTGGACTATAAGTATGCCTAATCATCTCATAATTTCTATGTAAGTGATAAATCACAAGATAAATAGCTTCAACAGTTTCAAGAAAAAAAATACATAATTTATGAAAGAAGTTCTTCTACAGGAGATTATGGAAAGGCAGAATACAAAATAAAAAAATCTTATCATTTCTGAGTGTGATGTTTTTAAACAGCACTTCTATGATGATTGGATTTTCATATTGATTCAGGGTCCTTTGATGATACCTCACCTGCACTTTCTTTTATTTCCCCTCCATATCAGCAAGAGTGGGGGGAGACGTTTTTGAGGAAAGTACTTGGGACCAAAGGATCTTAAAGAGCTGACAGATGTTACCTTTGCCATCACAGGCATTTTCTTTAATGCTTGAAATTAGCTGAATGGGAGCTGGCTGTTCAGCCTCTGGAGAACCCCAGTGCCTCCAGGAGTAATCAGCTTGGGCAGAGCAGCATGATCCTATAGTGAGTTTCTAAGCACAGCCATGGAAATATCACCAGCTTTGCCCCTTTGATTTGGTTCTACATGCGTGGTTGTGAGAGTGAGAAAAGCCAGAGTAAAAGGAAAGCAATCTGAATAACCACACCAGCAAAATTTCCTTTTATTTAACACGCTATTCTTCCACTGTATTTATCAATTCTGTTTTGCTCTTCACCTCTTGCTAAACCTAAATTGAAAGATCAGAGATAAAAATACACAAAGGGAGGGAAGGATCAAGTAAGTTTTATCTCACTGAAAGGAATGGCAGAGGTGCCATTGACTTCAATGGCCACATCTCCTTTAGTGCTTTTCTTTGATTCAGAAGTGTGCTTTTGAAGCAGATCATCATCACTTACTGTGCTTGGGCTCACATCCTGCAGTGTTTGCAGAGACAAACTGAGTTCCTTTTGAATCAGACTGAACTTGAGGATGTACTCACAGCTCACACCCCCAAAGGAACAGTCAGACCATGGCAGGAGGGAAGGGCTAATCTAAGTAAAGGTGCTCTCAAATGGAAAATTGGAAATCTAACATGGACATTAAGTAAAATTGGAAATCTAACGTGGACATTAAGTTCTGGGTGCTGCTGTTTCCTTTTGTAAGTCTGCTACTGATAGGCCACAGGATTTGCAAATACAGACATGAACAGTGATTGCTCTGTGTGGTCTTTGTTTTAAAAGGCACTGTACTTCTTGGAGTGGTAATAGTGTCCTTAAAATGTGTTGGCTGATGCAATGGCTTATGGAAATCATGAGTGTTTCAATTGAGATCCAATGTGAAATCAAAATTATGAGAAGAAAAGAGGTATCTGAAATTATTTTGAAACTATGATTCATCCCCTGAGTTTAAAAATAGGTTTTCTTGTATGGAATTGTTGTTACAAAGGTACTGTCAATGTGCTTGACTGGTCTAAAGCATACCTGTCTTGAAGAAGATGACATTTTTAGGATGGCCATCTGCAGAACCAGCTTATCACCATGAATTAAATACTGTGTTTAGAGTGAAATTGCTGGGCAAATAGTTTTTGCATTCTTTTTAGTAATGTAATAGTACCTTGTGAAGCTTCAATGTTTAGTCTTTGATGGATTTTTCAATGGAAAATCTGAAAGGGAAAATTGGAAAACTCTTGTGGGAGGGGACAGGAACATATACCCAGTTTGTGTGTTTGTGCATTATTTTAACTTTGTGTGGACTTACAGAACATCTTTTTATTTGTGATGACTTTAAAATATATTATTAGTGATCTGAATTAACTAATCTGAAAAATCAAGGACATGAAAAGACATAGCATGTGTTTGCTCATTAGATATGACAGTAACTCTGCAGGGGAAATTAATATTGATGTGTATATTGAAACAGAAATACACTGAAGAGGAAGAGGGGCTGAGCACTCTTCTTTGCCATCATTAATAGTGGCAAAATGATTACTATTGACTACAGCTTCTCATATGCTAAGTGTTTTGTGTCAGTTTCTACCATTTCATTTCCCTGAGACAAATGGTGATTCCAGTAACACTGCTGCATTTCAGACAAGGACTACTTCAAAATTGGGTCAATTTTCCTAGCTACCATTATACTAAAATATTTTTGTGAAAACTTGGAGGCTGTGTTACAGCCTACACAGGTTTTGTGGTGTGTATGAAAGCTGAAGCAGTCAGTGTACATGTTAAGCTTTACACAAATTTCTGTATTTAGTTATCTGGCTCTCTTTGTAGGGTAATCCAGTCTATGTCACTATTGCTCCTGTATTCTCTGTGGCAGCGAGCCAGCAGCTCTTGTGTATTTGGGGTAGGGCAGTGTGCTTTTGGGGCAAACATACTCATTTTTGTTGCTGAACTTTTAACTGTAGGATTTCGAGCTGTATCAAGGCATATATCTAAGTTGTATTTCAGAAGCATTTGCAAATGTTTTGACTAGCAGGCATTTTTCTTATGTCACTGCAGTTGGGTAAAGCTTTAGAATATTTTATTTAATGGAAAAAATATTTAATAGTTAAATAGTTAAGAACATGAAGCACAGTGTAAATCAGTGATGTGCTGCTAATCTTGCCTGGTTGCTGTCTATTAGAAGTGCCTCATCTCTATTGGGATTCTTCAGTAGGACAGTAAATGGGACACAATGTGCTGATATGGTTTCCTATAATTCTTGTCAGTTTCTTTGCTTTGTTCCTACTTTGTCTTTCTGAAATATGCATCAGATAGAAGGAACTCCCACTACGAAATTTCCCATAGTAACATCCTTGAGGAATTGGGAACAAACTGCAGCAGACTCGTGGTTTAGATGCAGCTGTGGTGACAAGTGCCTTTGGTGGCTCAGTCTCTGGCAGATGGGGATTTCTGCCCCCTGCCAGCTCTCCAGAGCAGCCTTTCCATGTGTGGTATCTCTGACAGAAGGGCCTGGTGCTTTAGCTACACTGCAGTCACTGCTAGGAATTGAGACTTGAGCAGTGCATGAAGTCTGCAGGATCTGAGGTGCCTTGAAGCAAAAATTACTTTCTTGGTATGTGTGCATTCATTTGTATATCATCTCTGAGTACCACAGGAGACCTGGCTCCAGTGGTCTGCAAAAAAAATACTGTTTGAGTAGTGAATTGTGACCTTTCTCCCATGTCAGATGATGGCCCGTGACACAAAGGAGCAGAGCAGGTAATCAGAGGCACTGCCATTGAAGCACCAGTTTCCTGGGTATAAATAGAATAAAATAGAAAATAAAATAGAAATAGAAAATAGTAGAAACTAAATAAAATAAAATTGTGCACATATCTCTCTGTGTAGGTCAAAATAATTGTTGCCTTTCAGATTTGTTTAAGGGTTTAAGAGAAATTTAATACTTTAATGTTCAGTCTTGTGTTTCTCTTGCTGTTGGGCTCTTGGTTTGTTTTGGGGGGTTTTTTTGTTTTGTTTTTTGGTTTTTTGGGATTTTTTTTCTTTATTAAAAGGAGAACCTTTTTTGTTTTCCAGTTACTGGCAAGCAGAGGGCCTTGTGTATGTTAAGCATAGAAAAGGTTTTTTAGAATCTTGAAATGAAACCCTGTTAATCTGCTGCTTGAGTGCTGTGACCAGGGTGTTTTTTCTTCTGTCGAAGACAAGAAAGTGGGAAATAAGTGGTGGGCTGAAAATTGCTGTGAGATTGTTCAGCAGCATAAGCAGCTCCATTACCTGTCTGCTCTTCTCAACAGGTTTGGAGGGGTGTGCTGACTCTTAATAACAAAACCATGTAGTGTGGCCACCCTTCAACAGGTTCCTTATTTGTCATAACTTATGCCAGGGAAACGATAATGGAGCATTTCCTTTGGGAACAAAGGGGTGTAGATTGTTGAGCTGGCTCAAAATCCATTCCACAGAAGTAGCAGGAGTGCCAAAAAGGGAGCTCTAGTAGAGAAAAATGTGTGCCTATGAACATGCAAGTGAATGTGAACAGTCTGGTTACCTTCAAAAATCTGCTACATGGGGGTCTGAGCTTTGGGAGAGCTTCAAGGATTTCTGTTTCTCATTCTGTTGATTGCAGGTGTAAAGACCTACATGGCACTGACAGAAGTTATTTCAAAGCAAGTAATGTGAACTCTGCTTGGGTACTAGTGACCTCTCCTTTTCTAGTCTTTAAACCTCTCCAAATAAGCCTGGAATTAACAGAATAGCAGAAAATATTTTTTTTACACAACTTGAGTTTGGAAGCAAGTGCTGGCATGCAGGGACTGACCTCGAAGCCAAGAAAACAGTTTCATTAATGGTGAAAGCATGATACAATTCCTACCTTTGTTAATGGATCAATTAATTAAATCTTTATGCAGAGGGTGAGATATAAATCATTTTGGATAATGGTCCTCAAATGAACACAGGAATCTGGAACATTTTATGGAGGTGGTAAAAATTAAGGAGGCATTACATGTGATGCATATCAATCCATCAATGTCTAGTTGTGATATAAGTGTGTGCATTTGACAACCACTTTTCCAACTGGGTTGAGTGGGTGAAGAAAACACAGTGATTAGGAGCCCCACAGCAGAATATGTGTCTATGCTCTATGAACATGACACCAGTTATCCAATATATGCTGGAAATTTAATTACAAAAAGGTGGACTTCCAGAAAACAATGTATATGCAAATCTCTTCAACAGAGAGAGAAATTTGGTTTGCTCACTGTGCTGAAATTTTTAGATATTAGAAGCTGGTAAATGCAAACTGAGCTTTTTTTTTTCATTCTAATTCACGCTTATCAATCAGTAGAATTCTCTTTATAGGCTGCTGTATAATTTATAACTGAAGTGTGGGAGCACATACTGTGTTTTTCAGTTCAAGTGTCATAGACACTTTATTTTAGAATAAGTGTGTAAAGCCAGATGTAGACATGGTCATGGTGTGTTTGTTGTACAGCACCTTACCCACTTTCCTTAGGCCTGAAAAGCAGCTTGTGATTTGGTTAATTGGCCTGTGGTAACGAGGGCTGTTCATGTCAAAGGAAATGAGGGCAAATGGAGGGAGGAACCTGGCCAGGTGCTGCAGAGCATCACCTGAGGTGTGCTCACAGGGGGATGCAGCTCAGAGGCAGACAAATCAAACTGTGGCACAGCTGATGAGCAGGAGGTGCAAAATAGCCAAAGGATAACACTGAACAAAAAAGATTGAGCTGTCCAGGTAAGCACTGTGTTCTTTAGAACAGCATAGCAGTGAGATGGCAGGGGGACATCACAGCAGTCATGGACAGGGTTAAGAATGTTGATAGGATCTGTAATAATGGCATTGGGAAATTTCCTATTTCAGAGGAACTTTATGTTAAATCTTGTGACCTCATCCAATCATTATGTGCAAAAATTCTCTTACACAAATATCAAAGTCTGGGTAAATCTACTTCAGTCTGCTTCCACTTCTGAGAGTGGCATACCTCACACATAGACACTAGTCCATTCCCTTGCACCCTGGTGCTCTAGTTCTGCATCCTTGAGGAATGCAGATTTCAAGTGGACAAAAACATGGTTGGATCTGTCTGACAGAGTTTGGTTTATTTCCCATAATTTTATTACTTTCAGTAAAATACAAAAGAAAGAAGGTATTGTGCCAGAATAACTGTGTGAGCATAAAGACCAGCTATGCTGCTCTAATTTGAAAAATCCTTTAAAAAACAAGAAAGGTAGGTAGTGAACTGAGTATTTACAGAATATATCCTTCTAGGAAGCAATACTGCCACAGTTCCAAGACTGCTTGGCACAGGTAACCCTTCAACTGGGAATTATTTATGACATACATCTGTAGTCTTGACTGTGTGCAAAGTGTGAATGCCTGCACAGTAGTGCAATGTTGAAGGAAGGATTACTTCATTACTTTGGGTGTGTTATATTCCCCCAAAATTTTCTGCTTCCTGGTTACTGCCTGGAGCCCCTTGAATCAGAATGTAGGTCAGGGCAACCAAAAGTTGTTTCAAGTTCTCTCGTGCCCCAAAGAGGCTTTCAGACTGCAGTGTAATATATGGATCCCTGATTGTTTTCAGCTCTGTTTCAGTCAAGCACAGCTCTCAAAAAATAAAGCACCTACAACATAATAACTTGTAGTGACATTCTGCAGGGGGATTTACCTCAGCTCTCACTTACTCAGCTTGAGAAACGAGTACTGGCTGTCTGTGTTTGTATGACATGCTTTGTAAAGGAAAATCTTTGAAGAGGAATTATCAAAGACTGCTATTGTGCTTAAAACAGTTCTGAATTCTGCTCTGTACCAGTGGAGTGCCATCATGAAGTGTAAACTGGAGTGTTTTTTCTCTGAAGGTGTATGGCAAACAGAAGCTGTGCTTTCAAAGATATGTCAGAAGTACCCTGTAAAGCTGGGGTTTGGAAAGTGCTTGACCTCTTTAGCAAAATGCTAATGCTCTTCAAGGTAATGGGAATAGGAGCAGCCCCACAGTGGGCTCTTCTGAAGGGTTCTTTGCCTCCACATCTGTAGCTTGTGCTACAGGAGAGGCCTCTAGAGGAGTGTTTGTCAGCTGGGAGTTCAGACCAGCCTCAGCTCTCTCCAGGGCTGTACTCACAGGAACCTGGAGCTCACACAGCTCTGTCTGACACGCTCTGTCCCTCTGCAGTGCTGCACAATACCAGAACTGTGAATATCAATACCTAATTTAGAGTTTCTTCTTCATGCCTCCATCTTCAGAGTAAGAGTTGCTGCTTTTCTTTTCCTTTTGGCCCAGGTATCATTTAAAAACTATTTTTAAAGTTTACCAATGAGTTTTATGGAAATTTCTTCCTGTTTCTTTTCTTTATCTGTTGGTTTAAATAGATTATACTTTTAAATTTACAATAATGCCATTTATTTTAAGATGTAAGATACTGTGTGTTGTGAAGGAGAAACCTGCAGCTTTTAGTTTATGGAAACACAGAATCCCAGAATATGCTGAGTTGGAAGGGACCCACAAAGATCATTGAGCCCAGCTCCTGTTAGTTAGTATTTGCTTAATTTCCTGATTATCACTACAGACAATTCTGATGGATCATAGCATTTTGGGTTTTTTACAGTATTTCCTAGGTTTGAGTTAGAAATACAGTATTTTCCTTTTGTACTCTTATTTTGTATGCAAAAGCCTTTTTTGCTTCTTTACCCTGGACTTTACTAGCAGCAATTCAAACTGCAACACTAGGCAGTATGTAAAGTAATGATGTGAAATTAATTTGTCTGGCAGTGCCTTATTGCAAAACTGGTACAATTGTGAATAAATCTGAAATGAGGAGCTGCTATGATCACAGAATGTGTCAGCTCTGCAAAGGGCAGACTCTGGGAGCTGGTTGAGAAATTTAAACACACTCTGTGAGTGAGTCACTTGGAGTGTGTTTAAAATAATTTCAGGAAAAGGTTTAAAACTCTAAAATAAAGCCAACCCACCACAACAACAATAAACAAACAACCCCCCACAAAAACAACAGCAAAAACAAGCAGCCAAACAAAACCCAGGCAGTCAGGGAGGGCTTTTAATTATCCCCTGTCAGATCTTTCTACAGGAAATATTTGGAAGCTTTCACATCGATTGTGTCATGATAATATCATTTAAGGTACTCTGAATTGTGCTTTTCTAAGGGAGCCCCAGATCTGTGTCCTCTTACCTGATAGGGAGTGCCATGGTGTAGTTAGACATTGAGCTCCTGGGAAGCATCCCTCAAACTGTGACTACTCAAGATTTGTGCAGTCCAGAAAAAACCCTAAACATACCCAGCAAGGCTTGCAGGTCCTACTTCTGCAATAAATCCAGGAGGAATGCTGTATAATGTTACACCCTGTTTGAGAAGCTAACATTCTTCTTGTGAAAAAAAAAAAAAATGGAAGAGGTTACTTCAGTCATAGAGGTAAAGGTGTCTAAGGAAAAAAATACTTTAGAAAGCAAAGTAAAACAAGACTGAAAATCTGGAAATATTAATCTGACTTTGATGAGGTTTATTGAATTTACTGGAAGAAAGGAAAGTTGTCCTGAGGATGGGGTACTGCCAAGAAAGGTCTTGGGAAACCCACAGTCATTTAGAGTGTGAATCCTGGGTTATATTGGGATAAAACAAGAAAGTCATAGACCATTGTAAACTTATTTATTTGGATGGATAGGAGAAAGTGAATTTTATGTGGAAACTGGGAAAGATATTAGGGAAAGATGTTCTTCTATTATGTGTTATGATACTATCCTGAAAATTTACAATGCTTGTTTGGTATCCCTGACCTTATTTTGGGGCAAAACCCTAGTTTTAAGAATTTTAAATAGGGTTGTAAATAGGGTTTTGTAAATAGTGTTTTGAGATACTGCAGCATTGAGGAAGAGAGGTGCCAATGTCCCCTTTAATACTGACAGGGAGGAAAGGCATGAAGAACATTTCAGACCCATTATGGATGACTTAGGAGGAAATAGCTGTGTCTGATTACTTAGGATTGGAAAAGAATTATGTTCATTTGAAAATACTATTAATGATAATTAAATTACATTCAAGTTTCTGAAATTAGAGATGATTGAGTGGGAGAAATTAAAGTGACTGTAGAAGGAACTTCAAAAGAGCTAAATTATTATAGCTTCCAAATGCATGAAAAAGGAAGGGGAAAGGCTTTTTTTTTACTTGTTTACAGAATGCTACTTGCAAGTTGAGACCAGAACAGATTCCTCCTTTTGTTACTACCCAGCCCTAATAATTCTTACTAGAATTAGGTTGGTTGTCAGTGAGTGTGACACTCTCAGATCTTTATAGCTGCCTCTTTAAATTTAGCCAAGAGGAATATGGCCCAAATAACTACAGTGGTATTTACTGTTCATGTCTGTCCATTTACCAAAAACAGTCTCCTTCAAATCTGCTTTGTGTGCCCTGTGTTAACATTTCCTGATTTCTGAGGGAGCATGGCATTTTGAAAGAGTTGTTATTTCACTTCATGTTCTAATTTATAAAACTTCTTCAAGTTACTGCTCCACAATGGAAGATGATTGTGGTGCCAATGCCAAATGGAATAGCTGTTGTTGAGGAAACAAATCTAGGTAGGGATTAGATTGACAAATGCTGCCCATTCCTGAGTCCCTCACCTGCAGTGGGAAGGGACAATGCATAGCAGGTGTGCTGAATATTTGAGGTCTTGAGGCCAGCAGCTATCAGTGACAGCTGGGATTTACAGCTTTAAACTGCCACAAACATTAAGGCTTATCTCAGAAGAGTGTGGGATGATTGCAGTGCTGATGTAGTTGTTTCAGTTTTACATTATTACAGGAGTGATTAGAATGCTTTGTATTAAAAATGTGTATTGAAATAGCTAGTACATTTTATTATTTACAATAGTGAGTAAAAACTACTCACTTTGTACTCCACATGGAGTGAATTTCAGTACACTGAGTTTTAGTGGAAGCAAAAAGTCAAGTGCTCAGCTGAAGGTTTATGTGCTGTGAAGTAGGAAATGCCTTGGTAGAACCAGTGCTTTGGAAATCAGATCTGTGTTCCTTGAGCTAAAGCAGGTTTCAGTTTCCTCTCTGTGCTCTGTGCTGGGGAGCTCCCAGGTGTCCCCACAGGGGCAGTGCCATGGCCCAGCTGTGGGCAGGGAAGGTCCCTGCAGCCCTGCTCTGCTCTTCCTGCTCACTGGGACACGTGGAGAGGAGCCAAAGCCTGGTGTGAGCAGCACAGAACCACAGAAATGGCTTGAGAAGGAAGAGCTTTAGCTACAAAATTACTGTTTTCTAAGTAGTTTGCTTGTAATATAATAATAATATTATTTACTCCTTTAATCCCTTTTTTCTGAAAAGATCTGTTTCTTTCATCTTGTTGGACATGACTCTGAAATTCACGTGCGAAAATACAAATGTGTCTAATTCTCTGCTGATTTCTTGAAATTAATGCAATTCTTTTCTTGCATCTTTTGCAAAGAAATGGGTTTCAGGAAACCAAGTGCATTGAGGGAATGAGCAATTATACCACACTTAATGAACTCACAAGTTTCATGTCTGTGAGTGGTGGCTCATTTTCAAAGTGAAGTTTTGTGTTAATGTTGAGAAGAGGGAGAAAGTGTGGAAGTGTGGTTTTTTTCTTTTCTTCTGCTTTCCCAGAGTTCCTCATTTCTTTTGTGATTTTAATGCCATTGTGATACGAGATAGCTAATTATCTAATTACACTGATGGTTTATTTTCATATGAAACACCATATAAAAAGCCAGGTTAAAGGGGATGTAGTGTATAAATTAGGGACAAAGCATTTACAAGAAGTATCAATCAGAATGGATATGAAAATCTGGGAATGTAACACAGGATTAAATTGCTTGTCTTTATTTAGGAATTGTGGATTGCTAATTGAGCATAAGGACATGATTCTAAACTGTGGGTGATAACTTTAAGAATATTGAGTCCCAATGTTGTTAATAGCTCAGTCTTCCTGAGCTGCTCATGAGAAAAAACTTCCACGTGTATTATTTTGAGTGGCTGAAGAAATGAAATAACTTTTCCTCTATGAATTAGCCTATTGTTTATTAGAATAAAAAAATTCTTATTGGATAATTCCTCTGAAATTTCAGTGGTTTTGTGGGTTTCTTCTGCAAGGACAAAACCAGACCTACTCGTTTTATGTCCTGTGCCTTGAGCACTGCCAGTGCAGAAAATTCTCAGTTCATAATGTCTGTGGGTATTACATCTATTTGTGGTGTCCAATCCTGCAGTTTTCTGTCACATTCAGAGCATTCAGAGGCATAATATTTGTCCAGGGGCTTCAGTCATTAGTAGTAAAACAACTGATCATTTATATAAGGCACTTAAACAAACAGGAATTAGGGATTGGACCATTTACTGACACCAATAGTTTTAAATCCACCCAAAGTTCTTTGACAGCTACAGTAAGGACTGCTTTTGTTCTTGTCCCACGTGGGAGTTTCCCCATGTTTGACATCCTGGCCAGAACAATGGTTGCTGTGCTGGCCATGTGCTTGGGCTGGGTCAGCATCTGTGGAAGTGGTCAGCAGGGACAGCCCCAGGTGTGTCACTGGGACAGCCCCAGGTGTGTCAGTGGCACAGCCCCAGGTGTGTCAATAGGGACAGCCCCAGGTGTGTCAATAGGGACAGCCCCAGGTGTGTCAGTGGGACAGTGCCAGGTGTGTCAATAGGGACAGCCCCAGGTGTGTCAATAGGACAGCCCCAGGTGTGTCAGTGGCACAGCCCCAGGTGTGTCAGTGGCACAGCCCCAGGTGTGTCACTGGGACAGCCCCAGGTGTGTCAGTGGGACAGCCCCAGGTGTGTCAGCAGGGACAGTGCCAGGTGTGTCAGTGGGACAGCCCCAGGTGTGTCAGCTGGGACAGCCCCAGGTGTGTCAGTGGGACAGCCCCAGGTGTGTCACTGGGACAGCCCCAGTGTGTCACTGGGACAGCCCCAGGTCTGTCAGTGGCACAGCCCCAGGTGTGTCAATAGGAACAGCCCCAGGTGTGTCAGTGAGACAGCCCCAGGTGTGTCAGTGGGACAGTGCCAGGTGTGTCAGTGGGACAGCCCCAGGTGTGTCAATAGAAACAGCCCCAGGTGTGTCAATAGAAACAGCCCCAGGTGTGTCAGTCAGAGAGCACCAGGTGTGTCAGCAGGGACAGCCTCAGGTGTGTCAGTGGCACAGCCCCAGGTGTGACAGCAGGACAGGCTGTGGGACAATCCCAGGTGTGTCAATAGGACAATCCCAGGTGTGACAGCAGGACAGGCTGTGGGACAGTGCCAGATGTGTCACTGGCACAGCCCCAGGTGTGTCAGTGGCACAGCCCCAGGTGTGACAGCAGGACAGGTTGTGGCACAGCCCCAGGTGTGACAGCAGGACAGGCTGTGGGACAGTCCCAGGTGTGTCAATAGGACAATCCCAGGTGTGACAGCAGGACAGGCTGTGGGACAGTGCCTGGTGTGTCAATAGGACAATCCCAGGTGTGACAGCAGGACAGGCTGTGGGACAGTGCCAGGTGTGTCAATAGGACAATCCCAGGTGTGACAGCAGGACAGGCTGTGGGACAGCCCCAGGTGTGTCAGTGGCACAGTCCCAGGTGTGACAGCAGGACAGGCTGTGGGACAGTGCCAGGTGTGTCAATAGGACAGTCCCAGGTGTGACAGCAGGACAGGCTGTGGGACAGTGCCAGGTGTGTCAATAGGACAATCCCAGGTGTGACAGCAGGACAGGCTGTGGGACAGCCCCAGGTGTGTCAGTGGCACAGTCCCAGGTGTGACAGCAGGACAGGCTGTGGGACAGTGCCAGGTGTGTCAATAGGACAGTCCCAGGTGTGACAGCAGGACAGGCTGTGGGACAGTGCCAGATGTGTCAGTGGCACAGCCCCAGGTGTGACAGCAGGACAGGCTGTGGCACAGTGCCAGGTTGCAGTGCTGCCCGGTCCCTCAGCCCTTGCAGTGCACTCCATCCCTGTGTGCCCATCGAGTTTCTCCCTGGGCACATCAAGGCTCCTGGACCCCTTGCACTTCACAGCCTGTTTATCCAGGCACCTGTTACACTCCCTGCCTCATTGCCCCTTCAGAGTTTGGATTGTTCCTAAAAAAGGAAATATTACAGAACGTGAAATCTGGATGCCAGGCAGATTTCTGATGGCATGCTACATCTGGAAACTTTTGAATCCAGAGGTTTCTCACCACAAATGTAGAGTTTATACTTGCCTTTAACCTTAATTTTGTGTCTGAGCTCCTCCTAAAACACAAGTCCATACACATCTCTGGTTTAAATTTTTTTTTAAAACTTTCTTTGACTGGGATTTTACCTGAAGTGATCTTTGTTTATGAGACTGACATAGTGACTGGGAGGGGTGAGGGGGAGTAACCTACTAGGTACTAGACACATTCATGTTCTCTGAAGATTATGGCACCATTGCTAATTAAACAAATAAAATCTTATAGATTTTTCTCCCACACTTTCCTTTTAGTCTGTGGCTGTTCTTCTTGATTACTCTGTAAATATCCAAAATGTTTATTGATCACCACTGGCAAACTATTCTAATTAAGAGTGAAATTCATTAAATAAGTACATGGGAAACAACTCCATCTGGCTGTAGAAAATGAAATTAATATTTGGAAGTTTGTGATTGCAGTGTAAAATCCACATGAATAGAAAGTGGATTTCAAAACCTTAAAAGCTCATTATCAAAAAGTAACACTTCTATTAAAGTTATTAAAATTTATATTGAGCAAAGTGAATCTTAAAAGTACTGAGTTTTTAAGGTAGGTTAATTTAGAATTGCATAGTTCTATAATCAGCAAAGAGCAAGTATAGTAGATAGTAAGACCAGGCCTAGAAAAGTGAAGGGACAGGAAGATGTATTAGGAATGAAAAACCTTACAAATACTCTGACCCTTGAAGAATCACACAATGTACAGTGCAGAAATTATACACACAGCAAGGGAGGCTGATAAAGCACAGGGAAGGGACAAATTCTACAAAGAGGAATATTCAGGGAAGGGATGTTGACAGAGAGGAACAAAAATCAGAACAAATACAATGTTAGACAATAACATTTTCCTTCAAAGTCCTAAAAGTACTGATTTGAACTCCTGTCTTAGAAGGTGCTTTCTGTTTTAAATTCTAGACATAACCCAAAACCACAAACTTTAAAGGCAATGGCTATCAATACTCAGTAGAATCTGTCCTAGGTACACTAATAGGCATAAAAAAAAAGTTTAGATCCAGTGTAGTGAGAAATTTTTTTTCTGGTGTAAGTTTTTGTGATATTTCTTTTTTTTCTCTAAGTGAATTTGGTTAGAAAATGGTGTGCCACAATAAGTGAATAGAGCAATGTCAGTAATTAGTCACTTCAGAATTTCAGCTCCAAGATACCTCATTCTTGCTACAGCATAATCTAAATTTAGCAGTGTCATTTTTAGCAGAAGGGAGAGAGTTCCTTTGATCTGATCAAATGTTCTTCATCTGACAAGGCCTCTCTCAAATGCAGCATGTTAAAAAATCCTACATAAAGAATGCTAACAAAAGATTAAACCAGACAACTGTGTGATGTTTATAAGAGAAAAGAACTTGCCAGAGAAATCTTTCTGCAGTTCTCTTATGTTTTTCTGTGCTGTAAGGGACTTCTGCTATTAGAAAGAGCAGGATGGTAAGAAAATTCATCTGAAATGGAAAATGCTTCTCCTTAAGAACAGCAACTAAGAGGTAATTGCAGTTAAAGAGTTCTTGAGGAGTGAGGCAGTGCTGCATTAGCTTGAGTATATCTGGTTTTGTTAGGGCAGATTTTATATTTCAAAGCTCTGTTAATATTGGTCATTGAGTTAAAGATCTGAGTCTAACACGGTGCCCTTTGATTTGCCCTTTGATTAGTTCAGTGTGCTGGAGGATATTCCTCATTCTGAAAACCTTTCCACAGACTCAGTGTTGATCATTGCTGGGACAGCTCTGTTAATTGACACCAGTGTTACTTTCTTCTGTTCTTGAGCTGCTTACAACTTTTTCACATTCAGTATTTTTTTCTTCTTTAAGTTGTTAATTCCAATATTTATAATTTTTTCCCTCAGTGTTGACCCATTCCTTTGTTTCAACTCAGAGTGTTCTTCCCTGCTTTCTTCCCTGTGCTACTCATAATCATAACTCATTTTCTCTGAATCCATAAGTGGCTCCAAGGGACAGGCATTTCTAATTAAGGACATTTCAGAAGTTCAGTTTAATAATTCACAAATGAGCAGGTGAATGCAAACTCCCAGGTTGCTGCTCCAGCATTTCATGCAGATCTCAAACACATGGGCCCAGTACTTCCAGCCAGATGACTTCATAAGGCTGTTCTATTGCTTTAGCCATTTCTGTTTCTATAAAGTGACAAAAGCAATATAAGCAATATTGTTTGTTTCAATTTATTTCCTTCTTTTTTAACCTTATTAATTACTACTTTATGTCTTAATTTAGATGTCACTGTTTCCGAGAGGTCTACTTGCACAGTATCACTGGTAAATGCCATAGACATGTCATGAAATAAAAATGCTGCTGGGTACAAGGGTTTGTTGGAAAAGCCAGAATTCACAGATTTCAAACAATATCTGCCAGCTGAGATTGAAAGTGTGGATGTGTGCAGAGATGGTGCAGTTTGTTCTGAGAAGCACTGGAGATGTGGTAACTCCATCATAGCAGTTGCTGATAGTTAGAACTAAAGAGTTGTTGGTAATTCAGTTAGGGGTTTCTAATGAAGGTCACACTGAATGACCCTTCCCACTGTCTCTCCCTTTCTTTTTGCTAGGAGAGAAAACACAGAGGAACCACAAAAACCATCAGGTGTGCTGTTACATAATGCATGTGCTTAAACAACTTTCAGAAGTTTATCTTCTGTGATGCTCACTAGATAAAAAAGTACTTACTTTAAAAATTCCTATTTCCTTTTTTTATCTGCCTTGGTCAAAATACAACATGAACAACCTGCCTTTGAACAACCTGAGAGCAGGTTCCCATTAGCAGAAACTGAGCTTGTGGCAGGAATACATCAAGGCACAAAACTCTCTTTAAGTAAATTGTCAGAGTTTTTAAAGGTAGTCACTCACCTGAAGTTGTAACCAAGTGTGTTAGAAATCCTAGCAAGGCACCTGGATATATATTGAGGCATCTGAATACCTTGAGGTGGTAGATCTAGCAGACACCTATTCTCTGTGGAGCATCTGGAGACAGAGTGTATGGTAATGCACTGTAACAGTGCCCTGATGAGACAGAGCCTGCTGGGGCTGGAGCAGGGGTAAGAAGTCCTAAAGAACTCAAACAAGTGAAGGATGTTGATGGAGTATCCTGTGTTCATGTTTTCAGCTTTTGGACTTGGCTTGCTTGTGTGTTAAATTTGATTAAGGGATGTTCTTGCTGAGAATTCCATCTCATAGATCTTCTGTTCTTCCACATCTGTTGTTGTGCCATGGTCATTGTTCCCAAGAGGTTGGAGAAGAAGTCTCTAATCTTAGATTTGAGTGATCTGGAGCTTGGATGTTTTGCCAAGTATGAGAAATTGTGGGTTTAGAAAGTGGGTGAACTGATCTCAATACACATATCTCAAAAGAATCTCTTTCAACTGAAGTAAGAACCTCTCCTGTAAAAAGCTAATTTCCTTGTTTTAAATATCACTTTAAAGGAAAACAATGCTGTATGTTCCTGAAACAGTGTTTCATCTTCTGGAGGATTCAGAATTGTCCTTGTCTGGAGGGTGATTCTTCATGTAACAATGAAGTGTTTTGCTATGAAATATGGTTCCAATTTTTTTGTCATTGCCTTTTGTTCTTCTGTTCTTATGGTTTATATATCCATGTAAAGAAAGGGGGGAGAGAAGAGAGGACTGCACTGAGTTATGCTTTGGTAAGCTGTTTCTGTAATGACTTGATTCAGGTTCTCACCATGAAACAGCTCACTGTCATCACTTTTAAAGTCCTTTAGTGGCTGTGCTAAATCCAAAGTGACATCTAAATCCAAGGTGATGGTCATATTTTCACTTGGTAGTGGTACAAGTCATGGGTCATGTTGGTTGTAGATGAATGCACACGTGCACCATGGCTTGAACCCATCTAGAAATGGTGAACTGCTGATGGCAGAGAACAGCAGCTTTATTTCCCTCAGCCTGCTAGAGGCCAGTGAGGTGTCAGCCTTTAACTGTTGGACTCTTAATTTTGGAATTTTGTTGGCAAAACTACAGCAGCAGAGGGGCACTCCATTTGCACAGGCTCACCACTCCTTCTACATAATAGACAACAAAGATATTTTCAATTACTTTTGTAGCCCTGATTTAATTTTTTCAGGGTTTGCTGATGATGAGACTTTTCCTTTACTGACCAATTCCTACTCTCTCTTTCATAGCCCTGCACCACCTCTTCTTATTTCATTATTTTTGCTGTCCTTACCTCCTTCCTTGAATGCAACTCCCTCAACTTACTTTGTCAGCTACTCTAGCTGCTACTGTGCTCCTTATGCTTTTTATTTACTTCCACACCTTTCATATCCCTCTCTTCTCCTTTCATAATTTACTCTTTTTTTCTCAAATTACTGACCATACTCTGCCTTCACTGAGTAGTACAGGCAACATACATAGTATCATACATTTTCACAGCGATGCATATTTAAATGTTTTACTGAATTCTTCTGCTGATTACACTTCCAGCAAAAGACAGAAATTACAGCATGGATCGCTTTGAGCAAATCTCAAGGGAAAGATTTTCAAAAAGCTGCTTGAAGTTTTGACAAAATACAAAAAACCTAACATTACCTACCCTCTCCTTCCAAATATAAAATGTATGGAAGAGCGAAGACTGTCCCCAAGTTAACCTGTGTAGAAAAAATGTGGCCGTTGCTTGTTTTCATAAAAACTCTTTACAGAGTTAGTGGATTTGTAGGTAGTGTTAATGTAATGGAAAGGCTTTAGATGGCAGTTCTGGTTAACATGGATGTACAGGATTATGTCAATACTGCACAAATGCTTCATTTGAAGTTCTTGGGTTGATTTCAGTGGAGTTCATTGAGCGTGTGTTTGCATTCTTCTGTGGGAGCTACAAACTCAGAAGTGCAGCTGTTATGTCACTGAGGAAGGGCACGTCCCCTTCAGAAGCATAGAAAAGGTGTTCAGAGCAAGTTCTGATAGGCAGGGAGAACACGTTGTTACTTTAGAATACTGTTCAGAAATAACTTTCAAGAAGGGTAAAGCAGGAAGTTGATTTTGCAAATATTCTGGAAACAAACAGTTCCTTGCAAACCATTTGCTGCACTGGCTGATCTTTTTGTTTTGTTTGCATACTGTTTTACAACAGACTTCAAATTTTACAGTTTTGTTCTTGTGAGTTATTTTGCAAATGCTTAATGAGGAATATCTTCATCTTGTGGGTTGTTTACTAATTGTGTTTTCCATATGTTTATATGATCAGCTTTTCTGCTGAGGGATTTCATCACTTTCATCACATGCTTAAGGACTGTTTTTTCCAGAAATTATTATATGTAGCAGAGTGCTGGAAAAGAATATGGAAGCACTAAAATCTTTACTTTCTCTCAGATGGAGTCTTTGAGACCTTGCATGCTAAAGATTCTGCAGAACTTTATGTCATACATATTTTGAAGAATATAGTTTTTTGCTGCTCATCACTTTATAACCTACTGATACTAAAACCAGTGTTGTTAAAAGCCTTCATCTGTATTGGGGTTTTTTCTTTGTCAGACACAAACATTTGTTTTTAAGGAATGAAAGCCAACAGCTGTGGCTACACACCAGGCACTGTGTTTGATGTTGTGGGTTTGGAGCAGACTTAAGAGTCTTCAGATTATACACAGATAATCTTTGCCGTTCTACCTCCCGAGTTCAGTTCTCTTCTCTTGCCTTTTTCATACTCAGCCTTGCATTTCCACTTCCCTACTGATTTATATTCCTGAGGCCCTCTCAGCTTTTTTTGCCACCCTTCTTCCAGGATTCAGAGAGCAAGCCTCGGCCTGTCAGAGTTTAAGTGTGGGGCTTTGTCAAGCTCTCAGTGTTGAGTTGTTTTTTAATATGCTAAATCACCTCACAAACAAGCAAATCTCATCTCCAGTTACTTCCTGGCTTTTGGAAGAGTAATTGGAGTTGGGTGGACAGTCAGATTGATTCAGCATTTCAAGTAGGCAACATGTTGGTTAATACAATTTTTCCTTCTATTTTGGTTTCGAATATGTCTACAGTATCTTGTGGGAGGCAGGGAAAAGATAGAATTATGCCTGTCATTGAAATGAAATGGGAGTTTGAGACTATTAAGGGTTTTGGAAGGATTACAATTTCTGCACTGATGAAATTCATAATTTCTTTTTGAAACCATCCTAGAGGATGTGCCTAAGCAGTGTGAAGCAGTTCAAAGTGTAATGCTTATTGGTTTCAAAGCACAACATGACATACGTCGTCCAACTCCCACTCTGTGTTTATTTCTTCATAATTGGGGAAAAAGAGGAAGAGAAACAGCAGAACAGGACATGAGTCTACCAGTCTGTGAAAAACATCTGAGCTGTTTTTGCCCAAATGAAGTCACTCACAAAGTATCCATTCTCTTCCATAGGAATTTAAATCATCCTTTGTGGAAAAACGAGATCTGTCTTAAAAGATCTCTTTAAATTTGTGCATGTGCATTCCTTCAAGTTGTTGTGTACTTCTAAATCAGTGTGGCCTGGTTCTCTCTGTCCAGAGTGCCATCTCAGGGTCTGGTTGAGTTTGATCCATGCAAGAACCAGCAGAACTCAGCTGAGCTTCCTTTAGGCCCAGCTCAAGGGCTTCCTTAAGGAAGGCCCAGCTCAAGGGCTTCCTTTAGGCCCAACTCAAAGGCTTCCTTTAGGCCCAGCTCAAGGACTTCCTTAAGGCCCAGCTCAAGAGCTTCCTTTAGGCCCAGCTCAAGGGCTTCCTTAAGGAAGGCCCAGCTCAAGGGGTTCTTTTAGGCCTAGCTCAATGGCTTCCTTTAGGCCCAGCTCAAGGGCTTCCTTTAGGCCTAGCTCAATGGCTTCCTTTAGGCCTAGCTCAATGGCTTCCTTTAGGCCCAGCTCAAGGGCTTCCTTTAGGCCCAGCTCAAGCCAGAGACTGACTGTGTATCTTTTAGAGGGGGAAACCTCTGATAGAAATGTCATCTCCCCATCTTAGGTGGATGCAGAGGCCTGTGGGGGAGTGTAGTGTCCGTGTCTTTAGCTTGCATTCACAAGTACAAAGGTTAGCTCTTTATCACCACTTCTTCATTTCTCTTACACATTTATTTGTTTAACAATCTCTAAACTACGCCACTGATGATATCAGGATTACAGGGACATTACTTTTGCATCAGAGTGCCAAAAGACACTGTCCTGTTTTGTCATTTGGTCACTGGCCTAAGTACAGGAGTTTTCTATGGGTTCAGCAAGAGAGGTTGTTATCACATTTTCTGTAAATAGCCTGCTGAGTTCAGTGAATTACACTGTCCTTCAGGTCTCAAGCAGTGGGTCAAATCAATTTTGTTCAGCTTGTAAGTGCTTTAGGACAGCACATACTCAGTGTCCTGTGTTAGTGAGGAGTATAGCCATTGACTCTGGAAACCCTGGATCTCCTGGCAATGAGGAAGTAGCAGCCATCCTCCTCATTGCCTGTGGCACTTTCGCTGGGATTGATAAACAATTAAAAACACCCAAACAGAACCTATAAACACAAAATTGCTTCTTGAAAACTGACCTGACAGAAATCCATTTGCTGTTCAAAACAAGCTGGGGGTTTTTGAATCTTGAAGGGACAATACAAGAAACCATTTGCTTCAATACAGGAAACCATTTGCTTAGTGAAACATTAATGCAAGTCATAAGTTAGCCTATTAATCACAGCCATAACCCATCTAAGATGAAAGGGCAAAGCCAATGTTGTGCTCTCAGTACAACTACACCAGACATTAATTTCTCTCTGCCTTCCACTGTCCAGGCAGGTGGTGATGTACTGATTGTAAGCACTTACTGTGAAGGTTATTTTTAGGGGAAATGTGGCAAGGTGGTAAAGCAACAGATTTACAACTGGTAAAAACTGAAAGCAAGGGTTGTCTAGAGCTCATTCACAATTTTTCAGATATTAGATCAAGAGCTATCAAATATGAAAAAATACTGTGAAAACAGGAGATATTAAGACAATGAGCCTTACAATTGCATCAAATAAAAGCAAAACAAGCAGATAGGACATCTAAACCAATGGAGGGTCCACAAACAGTTGCAGTAGAGCATCAGGTGGCAAGAGAACCTAAATATATAAAGGTGAGCTTACACTGATAGTAACAGCAGTTTGCTCACTTTATAGGTCACACAATTATACTGCAGCCAAATGACATAAAAAGGGAAGGATATAAACACAGGAAGGGAGGGAATGTACAGTGAGACCCACTTTGCAGCACTTTCCCAAGTACAGAACCTCAGAATTCTACTTCATCACTGTTGAGGGATAGCCATGCCAAAAAAGCCAATTTCTGTGGCTGCAGTTTAGATGAGCAAGCAAAGAAAGCAAGGTCTTTGCAATACAACACAGACTAAGGGATTTTATCTTTGGTGGAAGCTTTATTGTGGCTCAGATGACACAGCTTGATATGGATAAGGAAAAACAGGCTCTGTCAAGCCATGTGCAGAGGAGCTTTTCTGCTGACATCCTTTGACTTGGACAAGTGAGCAGAAGATCTCAGTGAATTATTCTGTACCTACACTTCACAACCCAATCTAACAATGTCAGAAGTGAGGAATCAGCTTATCCCACAGGCATAATTTAAGACTGAATGACAAAATGCCACCTATCAGATGAAAGATAATAATGATATTTATCTTCTAAGACATTACATAAGAAAAAATACTTTAATGAATGATCTGCAGAAATAACAATTTATTAGAATTTATATAAAATATATAGAGGAGAATATTGGGCAATAACTATGAGGGGGAAAAACCCCAACATACACACAAAAAAGCAAATCAACAAATGTAACACACAACTGTGTGAATATGGAATAAAGAAAGTCAGTACAATTGCCACAGGATTTTTAGGGAAAAAAAAAATCAGAAGATGCTTCCAGTATAATCACCCTGAGATAAAATATTGAAATATTTACTTAGTATCTATGTTAGTTGTGCTGGTATTACTAATGTGTTTCTTGTCTGTCTGGTGTTAAGCCATAGGTCAGGTTCAGATCTCAAAATCATATCAAGGAGGGGTTTCTGAAGGGTTTTTTTCTTGAAAACTGAAGACTAAAACAAGACATTTAATGAAAAATAACTGTGCATATAATTTAGCTTCCCATTTAGCTACCGAAAATCTATCAATTTTCCCTCATGGTTTCTGCACACAAACATCAAGGTGGAAAAAAGGTTGTATTTCTAGGAGAAACAGTCCAAATATTCAGATTGTGTTCTCAAAAATAAATAACATGATTAGGGTATGCTTACAGCTCAGCTTTACTGTTAGTCCATATAGGATGGATAGTTTGATAAAACAAATGTTGTCCTCAAATTCAGTATCTCATTTTTGCTTTGGGAGTGTCTTTCTTCTGAAAAATCTCCACCACTGGCAGCCATTATCAGACAATGTTGTCTTTCATTTGACTGAACTAGAAAGACAATTTTGTGAGCCCATCCAGAAAGAAATGTTCACATTTATAGAGGTTTCTGGATTAGCTAATTTTTACTGTCTTGGACAAATAGAAGGAAGGTGTCTGAGCACTGAACTAGATGGAGAGAAAGAAGATGAATTAGATGTGTTCATGGACTCATCTCAGGAGTTCTCATATCCAGCCTCACAAGAAGGCATTCAGAGATGCAAGATCTGAGAACTCTCCCAGCAGTGTATCGTAGGCATTCTGAGACAGTTGTGATCACAGGCTCCCAGCTATTCTTCTACATACAGAAAAACTTTAATTACAAGGTAGGACATATATTCAAATGATGTTTTAATTTCTAAAGGCTTTTTTGCCTTTGAAAAAGTTGACCACAGCTGATAGACTTTGTGAACCCCCACAGCTCTGTTAGGATTAAATAAGCAGAATTGTTCATAAAAGCTGTGGTAGATGTAATAATTTTTTTCCATCAGAGAAAAATGCCAGAGAGCACTTCAAAGAAACAAACAAAAGATAGAGGAGAGTCAGCAAGATGAACAGAGAATTGCATGGAAAGAAGATGTGATATTGAAGCCTATCACAACTAATTGCTGACAGGGTTGTACAAGAGGCAGAATCCAGGTTCAGTGGCTGCAGATGATGGCAGGGTAGCACAGAGGTATCTCCAGTGTGTGTAAGTGAGGCCAGCCAGGTACTAAATGTCCAGCAATTACCAGTGTGTGCTCTGAGTGCCCTCAGTGGCAGACAGGAGCAAACCCCGGGGCTCCTGCGCTGTTTGTGGTGCTGCCATCACCAGAGGGCTCAGTCACCCAGCTCTGCCCTGGTGCCCCTCCTGTGCTGGTGTGTGGCACCTCACAAGGTGCAGCCCTGCAGTGTCCCTGGGCAGAACCACCAAGGGGTGTGTGAAACACTCAGTTCTGGTGTGTGGCACCTCACAGGCTGCAGCCCTGCAGTGTTTCTGATCAAAACCACCAAGGGATGTGTGAAATGGTCAGTGCTGGTGTGTGGCACCTCACAGGCTGCAGCCCTGCAGTGTTTCTGATCAAAACCACCAAGGGATGTGTGAAACACTCAGGGCTGGTGTGTGGCACCTCACAGGCTGCAGCACTGCAGTGTTTCTGAGCAGAACCACCAAGGGATGTGTGAAATGGTCAGTGACAGGCTGCAGCACTGCAGTGTTTCTGATCAGAACCACCAAGGGATGTGTGAAACACTCAGTGTTGATGGTGTGGCACCTCACAGGCTGCAGCCCTGCAGTGTTTCTGATCAAAACCACCAAGGGATGTGTGAAACACTCAGGGCTGGTGTGTGGCACCTCACAGGCTGCAGCACTGCAGTGTTTCTGAGCAGAACCACCAAGGGATGTGTGAAACACTCAGTGCTGGTGTGTGGCACCTCACAGGCTGCAGCACTGCAGTGTGTCTGATCAGAACCACCAAGGGATGTGTGAAATGGTCAGTGCTGGTGTGTGGCACCTCACAGGCTGCAGCCCTGCAGTGTCTGAGCAGAATCACCAAGGGATGTGTGAAATGGTCAGTGATATGTGTGGCACCTCACAGGCTGCAGCCCTGCAGTGTTTCTGAGCAGAACCACCAAGGGATGTGTGAAACACTCAGTGCTGGTGTGTGGCACCTCACAGGCTGCAGCACTGCAGTGTTTCTGATCAGAACCACCAAGGGATGTGTGAAATGGTCAGTGATGTGTGTGGCACCTCACAGGCTGCAGCACTGCAGTGTTTCTGATCAAAACCACCAAGGGATGTGTGAAACACTCAGGGCTGGTGTGTGGCACCTCACAGGCTGCAGCACTGCAGTGTTTCTGAGCAGAACCACCAAGGGATGTGTGAAACACTCAGGGCTGGTGTGTGGCACCTCACAGGCTGCAGCACTGCAGTGTCCCTGGGCAGAACCACCAAGGGATGTGTGAAATGGTCAGTGACAGGCTGCAGCACTGCAGTGTTTCTGATCAGAACCACCAAGGGATGTGTGAAACACTCAGTGTTGATGGTGTGGCACCTCACAGGCTGCAGCACTGCAGTGTCCCTGAGCAGAACCACCAAGGGATGTGTGAAACACTCAGTGTTGGTGTGTGGCACCTCACAGGCTGCAGCACTGCAGTGTTTCTGATCAGAACCACCAAGGGATGTGTGAAATGGTCCAGCTCTTCTCTCTCTCAGAAAGGCCAGCCCAGCACAAGTGTGTCCTTTCATAAAGAGCAGTGCTGGTGGCTCTGTGTGGAGATGGCAAGGGAAAGACAGCTCCAGTGTTCCTAAAGCAGTGTGTTAGATCTTAATAATTCAGCAGGAAGTATCTGGGGGGTCCTAGCCAGATGTCTTGAAAGCAGAGACCGAATCAGTGAGGCTTTTTCAGCCTTGTGTTCTCCCCTCTAGAGGCTTTTATGGATTTGCTTTGATTTCATTTTTTTCCTTTCCATATCTGGGCTTTAGGAAAAGAGACAGATACAGCATTTTATCACAGCTGCTCTTGCATCAAGAAGGAATTGTTTTGTTTTATGGCTACTTAAGAGCATTGCCCAGTGTATTTAGTTAGCTCTAATTAACAGCTGTAAACATACAGAAGTGTTTAGATTTCATAAATAGGTATATGTAAATATTTTATATGTAATATGTATTAACAACAGTATTTTGCACATTAATAAGGTATTATTATAATACAATTTAATTAGAGTATTTAGATCTGATAAGCATCTCCAAACATCCAGAGAGATAATAACTGAAAGTTGGAATGTGTGTGTTGGAAGGGAAAACAAAGCCCATTTGCATTGGCCTTAGCAATAGTGGTTTTCAATCTGTCTGTTCTCTACTTTCACATAGCAATTTCTATTAAAAGTTACTCTTTTTTCAGCAGAGAACAGGTTTTAAGCCACTTCTAACTTCCCCTTACCTGATGATGGGTTCCCTGAGTTGTCTGTTATGGTAAATTGATTCCTTTGCTCAATAATCTACACATTTGCCTATTGAAAAGAAACTTTCTTACAGTTCCTCCTCAGAACCCTGTATTTTTATAATAATTTATTTAGTGGAAATGAATTAGCTTGTTAAAATAGAATTGTGTGAGGTCTTGCTGAAATTTAGTCTGGAAACTTTAAATCAGTCGTGTGTCTAGTTTCTACCTCATTTAATGTAACTCTTGGAAATTGTATTAGGGATCACAAGAAAGATTGTACTGGGTATTTCAGTCCCTAGAGAAATAAAGGCTGTGTGTCAGATCTGGTAATGAATTCAGGTTTAACTGGGTTTATCAGGAACTCTGATTCATTAAACATTAGGCATTGTGTATGAATACAGCTGTTAGAGATGAAATGTTCCTCAGCTGGTAAGGATAGAGGTGGACTCAGAAGTTGTGATTTTGGAGTTCCCCTGACAAACCATTGTTCAAATTCTGCTCTAATTATTATTCAAATTATACAGTAGGACAGCTCCAGCAGGAAAAATTGGGATAAGCCTATGTCAAACTAATTCAGAGGCTGGTTGTGTGGTGGCATTTATTAACAATTTGAGAGTTTCTGATTCAAATCCCTCTTCTGCCAATCAATGATATGACTATGGAATTTTTATGTGTTACTTCTTATCAGTTAGCATTTTCCCCCCTGTTCTCAAGAGGCAATTTTAAGGATTACATTAAAATGTAGTACAAATTGTATGATGTAATTTGCACAGACAGAAGAGAAAGAGTTCCAGAAAAGCAGAAGTTGAATGGCACAGGATGGCCTCTTCTTACCCTCTCTCATGTGCTGTCTCTCTTAACACTTTGCAGCTGCTTCAGGCCAGGTGTCCTGCCTGCTCTGGGAAATTCCTGATCCATTTGCTTTGCAGTGTCATTCCCATTGACCTGAAAAAAATGTGTGAGACCTGTACACGTTACATGTCCCAGAGAAGTCAAAGAAATAAATATATTCTGTGTGTTTTTGTCTTTAGTGCTTAGAAATTGGGAAGAATGAGCTTAAAGGTCTGAGAACACTTCATGCTGGCAGTGGATGGCCCTTGGTATACAGTGCAACCAAGGCATTCTTACAATGGAAATAAATACTCATTTAGGAACTCCATGGCCTCACCACATTTTGCTCTGCATTGTCAGGGGCCAGTTTATCACTGTTGTCTTACTTATACAATGCATTATATAACTAACTAACTAACTAACTAACTAAATAAAACTATATATATGATAGCCACTTGCTCTCAGCCAAATGGCATCGATGTTCAAATGTCCCATATCGGTGTTCAAAATTGAAAAAGACATTTTAAGGAACAGCAAACAATGGAATGCTGAGATAACTTTCACATCTTTTCTTCCTCGTTTAACATAGCCAGTACTTCATTCCACATGTGGAAAAAGATAGCTGTGCTGTGTCCTTTTGTCATAGAACAGCATGGGAACAGAGAGAGGAGGAAAGGGATATCAAGCGAAGGAGGAAGCAGTTCCTGGGTGGAGGAGTGTGGTTTCACAGCATTTTAAGGAAGGGGATGCATGGGATTAGGTATATCCAGCTTAATGCTTTGTAAGCTAAGGATTTTGATACAAATCTGCACAGGGCATTAGGATAATTCTAGTAAAGCAGTCTGCTGCAATCAGCTTTATTTCAGATTGCCTACTGGTACTGCTTGTCTGTCATCTGCCCTGTGTGAGCACAGGCTCTTTTCTGCTGCCTCTCTGCTCTAAACATACACACCTGTGTGGGATTGAAATCAGCCCTGGTGAGACCTGCTACAATTCCCACTGAAAGTGCCAGCCAGAAGTAATTGATGTTGCTGGCTTTTACTGATTTATAAAAAAATTACCCTAAATATTGATTTCAGTCTTCCATTAACTGTTGAATAAATGTTTCTTTGTAGGGCAGTTACACATCAAGTTGTTATAACAGTTTGAGAAAATCCAAAGGCTTGTTTCACTTGATACTATTTTGTGGCTTTTGTGTAAACCTGTGTGAAATTCAATTTATCAGTAAATGGATAAAAGCTATAGTCAAAGCAATTTAAATCAGACTTGCTTTTGTGTTAGAATATATCCCTGAGAAAATCACAGTGCAAATTAAATAGAGGTTAAGCCAGAGAATGTAAAAACTGTATACCTCTAAATACTGTCTTGAAATTTCATTGTACTTTAAATACTTTTCAATTTGGGCAACACTCTAGCCCAACCATGAAAGTGTGTGCTTTCAAGGATATGTTTCTGGCATGCTTCTTAATAAGTAATCCCAGGAGCTGCTTGATTCTAGTTATTTTTCTACATTTTGCATTCTTGTCTGAAAAGACAAAAAAAAAAGAGAGAAATTATGAGAATTCAAGTAACAGTAAGATACACTCAAGATTCTTTCTTTGATTTTGACTGAGCCACTGCTTTCTGGTATTCTTACCCATAGCAGGAGACTTTAGTAGTAAAAAAGCAAAAAGGCAATGCCTAGAACTGGAATTGTGTTGTAACATTTATATAGAGGTTTGTAAACTACAAAAGGTTTAGATGTGGTGATTCAAGTACAAGTGCCAGTGCTCTTAGCTGGAGTTAGATGTGGTGATTCAAGTACAAGTGCCAGTGCTCTTAGCTGGAGTTAGATGTGGTGATTGAAGTACAAGTGCCAGTGCTCTTAGCTGGAGTTAGATGTGGTGACTCAAATACAAGTGCCAGTGCTCTTAGCTGGAGTTTCAAGACCCTGTCAACTCTAGCCTGTTGCTGCTTTTTGAGTTTCTGCTGTTCTATTCACAGGTGGTTGTATGAAGAATTGTGTCTGTTACAAGTCTTGCAAGAGGAAGGATGAACTGGTAGGGAGCTTGGACACATCAATGTGCATACACTGGTGTAGGACTCCAGAAAAGCTGCTCAGTTTGGGGCTGCTCCATTGCCTGGAGCCATTGGGCTGATGTGAGCCTGTGAAAGTCAGCAGGCACTACCTTGGCTGGAGGGCAGGGGAGGAAGTAGGTCATCTAAATTTGCACTTTTAAAGTTTTCCTAAGGTTTGAAGAATTTATTTGTGAAAAGAACATTAGCTACGACTCCTCCTAAGGAAATAGTGCAAATTGTGTAAATATATACCCATCCAGGCAGTGAAAGTGAAGATAACCAATCTGCACATTCTAGCCCAATTGGCTGGGGAGCCTGCTTGACATTGTTGAGTACCAGGAATGAATTCTCTTGGGCAGTGTGCATTAGTAGTAAAGAACAGCCTCTGCACTTCTGATCAATATGTTTGTTCATTTCCCAGCCAGCAGAATATGGCTGGAAGATTATTGCAGTGCTCCTTTCTGCAGTGGGTGTTTTCAGCCCAGAACTTTGTACAGCTCAGGCTGCACTTCTGTGGATTCTGGTCCAGCCAGCTGTCACTTGGGCCCTTCCCATGCTTCACTTAGATAAAAGAGGAAAACACAATTCATTAAGGAGATAGAATGTTATGGATAGGTAAAACTTTACAAAAGGAAGGCCTTGTAAAATCATGGCTCAGGCCTGTTACTTGGGCTAAGTAGAAATGGACTGTGGGATAGAGACTCAGCTGAATTATGAGTGGGAAAGCAAATTATATAATCATTGTGTGTTCACATTGTGGTGTGTGGTGGTTTGTTGAATTTTTTTGTTATGATTTAAAACTGTGACTGATAAAGGTCTAACTGTTTAACAAGGCTGGGCTTTTACAATAAAACTGCTCTCCTTTGCACCTGCCTGGGGACCCTGCATCACTACAGACCCTCACCAACAATAGAAGACAATAAAAATTTCTGAAGCTAAAACTCAGTCTTTAATAGGTTCCTTTTCCTAAATCTTTTCTCTCTCTTGTCCATGATTTTTTTTTGTAGATACCAAAGGGTGATATAGTAAAAGTAAAATGTTACTATTTCCTTTCTTTCATTCTGATAATTCACTTTCCTCCATAAAGATGCAGCTTTCCTCCAGAAGCCCACAGACTGTTGTAGTACCTTTTGCTTTTAAATTTTTTTAGTTACTTACATGAAGACCATGTTTGCAGAGAGCTTGCAAAAGAGACTTCCCTTAAAGTAAGTACCTTTTCCAAAACATTGCCTAAACCTCCAGGAGTGAGCCCAGCCTGTAAGTGACTCAATTTAGGCAGGTATGGCTTTTTTTTCACTGCCTTTTGTAGTTTTGATGTGTAAAGGCAGCAGTATGAGATGGCAAAACTCATAAAGAACTAGAAGAAGGAGTTCAGAATTGTTGGCAGTCAACTTCTGTGTTAAGAGAGAACATCAGGAAGTGCAGAGGAATGGAAGAGGACATGTGCCTGATGGACCTGTTTGATACTCTGCAGTCACAGCTGTGTACAGCTTGTAAAATACACTGTCCAAATTAAGCTCTCACTTTTTCAAGGTAGGATAAAAAAAGAGACCTCAAATTACTGATAAAATAGATGTAAAACATTTCAGGACATGCTATGTGGCATTTACCTGCCTCAGTGTTGGAGTGCACTCTGATTGTGTTAGAGCTCACTTAGTGAAATCTGGTTTTGTGCACCCCTGCTTATCTGAATGTTTTCACATAAAAATTAGTGAAAACAGGACATTTAATAGAGTAAAATTCAGTGGGTTACATTACTTTCACAGGGTTTTGAAGCAATGTGTGTATTAAAAACTCAGCAAGGAAATTGTGAAGAAAAGAAAGCAAAAGGAGGAATGATGAATACTGCAGCAATCATATTTGTTGACAAAAATGAATCTAGCAGGGCTTGCTAGCTTTTGTGAAGTTGGACATAAACAGCTGCAGAAAGTACAGTAGTTAACAGAGAGGCAGATGTTAACAGTGTAAAATGTAATCAAAATGAATACAAAGAGGTTCTCACTCTGTAAAAGCCAACAATGAAAACATAAAACATGGGAATGCTGACTAAGAAACAGTATTAGAGAAGTAGGATCATGGGAGTGCTAAATTGAACATAAGCATGCATTGTGGTGCTGCTACAAAAATGCAAATATGGGGATACAACTGAAAGGGGACTTCTCTTTCTTTGGACTAAGAAGAATGAGTTTCCTTAAAGAACATTCTCTGGCTGAAGCAGTATCATCAGAATTGTTAGAGAAAATGTTCTGCTGGGTGACTGCTTCAAACTGACACTGACATGCTTCATTAAACCTTTCTGTCTTCAGAACTGACTTTACAAAAGGCTTTGTAGATGAAATTATGATCATTCCCTCTTGGCATTAGAGAAATTGCCCCTTACAGCCTTTCTGTCTTTGTCCTGCTGGCAGAGCACTACTCCTCTTCTGCAGAGAACAGTTAAAATTGCTGCTTTATTCTGTGTAACCTGTTTATTGTTGCATCTCCCCATTGAGTTTTCAACCTCCACCTCAGGAGCATCCTAGAACAATAATCCTCCAGCAGCTGTTTTTCCAGTACTTCACTGTGCTTCTTGCTGTGTCCCACTGACCTTTTGTGCATAGTCTTTGCAGCTGAAAACAAATTATGCTACAAGGAATACAGGAGAACTTTTTTTAAAATAAAGCTTTTTGTGCTCTCCTTAGGTTAATCATAAACTTTTCCATTACCACAAAATTAAAATAAAGCCAGTTATGGAAAGCTGTATAAATTGGAATCCAAAGGAGGAAAAAGCTGGGTGTTTTTCTATTACAGTTGTTTCTACTTCCAACAACTTTCATCTGACTCATGCTTTGTAAATGGTCTCTTGCAGAGATCTTTCAGAGGCTTCTTTGCTTAATTTTCTTTTTAGCATTCTGTTGATTTATTTCCTCTCTTGCCATCTGAATCCTATTTTATATGGCTTTTGACAGATGCTTCTGGTTTTAACTTGCTGCAAGCTATAGCTGTTAGTTTCACATTGTACATTTGCTCTACTATTGTATATTCTGGATTGCACTTTCATATTATTCCCTTTTGGTCTAATAATGCAAAGCCATATGCAATTTTAGCTTCAGAGTTATGAACTAGACACATAAAATTCTTCACCACCTGAACAATTGCTCTGTTTGAAGCAGTGGCTGCTCTTCCTGTGAAGCTGTCTGATCATAGCAGGCATTGTCATGACTGAGTACCACATATTTCACTGAACATTCTTATTAGCAATTCCTAATACAGGTGGCACGGGAGTTCTATGGCAGGCTGATGATGTTACTGTTCAAAAGAAACAAAGCTGTTATTTTACTTTTAATTACTTCTAAAATTATGTCTGTATGCAATACCATATTCAATTCTACTTGAACATTATCTAGGCTGTTTTAGGGTGACATTAGTTTAGTTACCTTGAAAAGGATTTTGAAGTTCTTACTTCTGAAGTAATGAAAACTAGGTAAGGTTGTATTTTCTCTGCAAATCCTTCAGACACATGGTAAGCCTCTGGGGTAACAGCTGATGTTAGATAGAACTGCTGAGAAGAAAAGGACAGATAAATCAGAAGTAACTGCCCTTACTGATAACAGCTGTGGTCACGGAAATTAAGAAAGATTTTTCAAAATGTTCGAATCAGAGACAAGAGTCTGGAGGAGTCTCTCAGCGACATCACACAGTCCTTGAACAGCTGACAAAGACAGCTGCACTTGTGCCAGAGCACAGACCAGAGCAAATGTCTTGTCAGGAATTGTGCAAGTGTATTTCCTGCTGGGGGGCATCCAGTTCTTTGTGTTTGAGCTGAGCAAAGGAAAATGGACAAGGGACATCAATAAGTTTGTCAAAGAGAGGGGACAAGAAACTCGTGTAACAATTTGGTTTCTTTTATTCTATAACAAAGCTGTAAGGATCTTATTTCACCTATTTTCAGAACAATTAATGTTGTATAGTGAGATTTGCCCTCTGGAAATCTAGCTGTAAAGAGACTGTGATGACTAAATTGACTTCTTCTTCATGGTCTTGGCTGTATCATTTACAGATAGAGCAGCTTCTTCCATTAAACTTTAACTCACATAGTTTCAAACTGAATCACCAAGAAATAATAAGAGATCAGGAAATATATTATTTGGAAGGAAAAAAAAAATCACATTTACAGTAGGTCAGTTTGCTTAGTTTATAGCAACAGGGATATTTTGATCTTTTCATTTAATGATGATTCTACAGGGGTAGGTCTGTAACCAGAGAGTTCACACAAGACAGAGTGCTGAAGACACTTAAGCATGAAGAACGTGCTGTGTGTTGGGGGACTTGCCAGTGACTTCAGGGGAAGTCAAATCCACACTTCTTTAGTGAAACACTGAATAGGAGTCACAGAAATGGGAACAAAATACCAAAAATGTCTTTGTTTATGCTTGGGTTTGGGAGAGATGTGGTGTGTGACACTGGACAATTCACTCCATGTACTTTGTTTGCTTCACATGCATTTCCCACTCAGGAAGTGGGAAGAAGAAGTGTTTGGAGCAGGTTGGCTCCTACTCTGGGTACCAGAGGGTGCTTCACTGCTTTACTCCTGCAGGGCCTTTAAGGTGGGGCTTTGGCCATCCTGAAGGCCACAAGGCTCCAACTCAGGCTGCACACAAAGCAGGGTGGCACTGCCCTCCTACAGCCAATCCCCATTGCCTCTCTGCAGCTTAAAAACAGAAGAGTACCCTGCTCCCTAGGGCATTTTACAAAAATTCCTGAATTTCCTTGGTTTAATGATCTGCAGTTTTCCTTCCCATTATTATCTAAAATGGGTTTCTATACTTGCACATCTCAGCAAAGCACAGTTTGTCTAGAAAAAACAGTGTAAGAAGATCATGTTGGCAATTCTAAGTTATTTCCAGTCTAAATTGCACCTATTGAAACGTGGTGTGTGTTGGGGGACTTGCCAGTGACTTCAGGGGAAGTCAAATCCACACTTCTTTAGTGAAACACTGAATAGGAGTCACAGAAATGGGAACAAAATACCAAAAAGGTCCTTGTTTATGCTTGGGTTTGGGAGAGATGTGGTGTGTGACACTGGACAATTCACTCCATCTACTTTGTTTGCTTCATGTGCATTTCCCACTCAGGCTGAGAAGTGTTTGGAGCAGGCTGGCTCCTACTCTGGGTACCAGAGGGTGCTTCACTGCTTTACTCCTGCAGGGCCTTTAAAGTGGGGCTTTGGCCATCCTGAAGGCCACAAGGCACCAACTCAGGCTGCACACAAAGCAGGGTGGCACTGCCCTCCTACAGCCAATCCCCATTGCCTCTCTGCAGCTTAAGAACAGAGGAGTACCCTGCTCCCAAGGGCATTTTACAAAAATTCCTGAATTACCTTGGTTTAATGATCTGCAGTTTTCCTTCTCAGTCCATTATTATCTAAACTGGGTTTCTATACTTGCACATCTCAGCAAAGCACAGTTTGTCTAGAAAAAACAGTGTAAGAAGATCATGTTGGCAATTCTAAGTTACTTCCAGTCTAAATTGCACCTATTGAAATGTGGTGTGTGTTGGGGGACTTGCCAGTGACTTCAGGGGATGTCAAATCCACACTTCTTTAGTGACACACTGAATAGGAGTCACAGAAATGGGAACAAAATACCAAAAATGTCCTTGTTTATGCTGGGGTTTGGGAGAGATGTGGTGTGTGACACTGGACAATTCACTCCATCTACTTTGTTTGCTTCACGTGCATTTCCCACTCAGGCTGAGAAGTGTTTGGAGCAGGCTGGCTCCTACTCTGGGTACCAGAGGATGCTTCACTGCTTTACTCCTGCAGGGCCTTTAAGGTGGGGCTTTGGCCATCCTGAAGGCCACAAGGCTCCAACTCAGGCTGCACACAAAGCAGGGTGGCACTGCCCTCCTACAGCCAATCCCCATTGCCTCTCTGCAGCTCAAGAACAGAAGAGTACCCTGCTCCCAAGGGCATTTTACAAAAATTCCTGAATTTCCTTGGTTTAATGATCTGCAGTTTTCCTTCTCAGTCCATTATTATCTAAAATGGGTTTCTATACTTGCACAGCTCAGCAAAGCACAGTTTGTCTAGAAAAAGCAGTGTAAGAAGATCATGTTGGCAATTCTAAGTTATTTCTAGTCTAAATTGCACCTATTGAATGCTTCTGCTGGATTGTACTTAAAAATCATTTACTCAATAATAATTCAAATATATATATATATCTTGCAGTCTGAAGTCTTCAGTTGTTAGTTTATTGGGCTTTAATCCATTTTAGTGCAGAAGGCTTCAAATGTCTTTAAGAGAAGAAAATATATGCAGTTCTCTTCTGTAAGCTTATAAATTGCTATACCATGTTATTTTTAAAAAACAATTAGTTGGAAGTCTTCATTAAAACTGAGTGCTGATGAAGGAGGCATTGGTGCTTGTTTAAACACTGCTGTAAAGGTCTAATAACAGTGGTGGTTGGTGTAATGTGATTCTAAAGAATACTCCATGAGAATAAATAATCTCATAATAACTAATCACTCTAAAAAGTAGGAAAAACAAATTTGAAGAGTGCTGGTTTGGAGTAGTACAGTATTTGAACATGAGCTAGCAGGAAGAATGTAAGATTTAGGCTACAAATTGGAGCTATAAAAATGTCACAGTTCCAATTATAATGTTTCAATTAGAACGTATCAAGAGGTGTAATGAGAAATTATATGTGGAACATGACTTTTCAAGTTACTGTTGCACTAGCTTGGCCCAGTTCTTAGCAACAAAAACACAGTTGTAGTAGAAAGGGACCTTAGAAGTGGAATTTACTCACTTGGCCTTGAATGACTGTTTATTCTAGCTGAAAATGCATTTTGTAGTGTGCATTTGCATTTTTTTTAAGTTTTAAATTTGCAAGTTATTTTTAAAATTTAAATTTAACTGTGGAGACAGTGAGTTGCATTAAACCAACAAATATAGCTGACAAAAATGAGGCTCTCAGAAACAAAGGGAGACAACCTCTGTGTTTATATTTGAGACATTGCTACCCTAGATTGCATTTTGATAAGTAGAGTGAGACCTGAGTGCAGGAAATCTCTTGCTTCTTAAAGAGAATGAGTAAATTAAAAGTCTTACCCCAGAGCTCATGATTGTCTCATGTTTTCTTAAGATTAAATTGACAACATCTAGCAAGATCAGCACTAGCAAATTGTCCAGCTCTTTGCACCATCCTGCTGCATCCAGAACTCCCTGTGCTTGTTTGAGCCCTCATTTTGAGGTGTTCCTTTTCACTCTCTGCCCTGTGTAGCTGTGTTCTCCATTCTCTGGCATTTGTGCTGTTCTGCTCTGCAGTCTGCCTCAGAAGCTCTCTCGTCTGAAATCCACCCTTTGATCCACAGAAAGTGTAAGATCACACCAAATAGCTGCCTGACTCTGCTGTACCTTTTCCTTCCTAGATCTCTGTGTTTTCTCTCACTAAACTTTTTTTTTTCCCTTTCATCTCTTTGGGTTTGTTTTTATTCTCTTTAGTCTAAACAAATTGTCCTAAAGGCAGTTTTTTCTTCTTGGTCTGCACAACACATTTCCTGGCCTCTACACCCCCTTCTTTTTTGTTTATTTACAGGTATTGCCCTGTTATCTTTCCTGCCAGTTAATTTTCTTCTATGCCACAGGTTTAATGTGTTTGACATCAAATTGTGCGTAATTGTTGTGTTATTCTTGAAAATAGCATGGTCTGAGCCCATCTGGAAAGCTTCTTTCTTAGCTGTCTCTCCTTGCTCCTTTTGTGCTCTGTAATTTCTCTGATTCTAGGCCTAGTGCAGTCAGGGGGGAGCACAACAAATCCCAAAACCCTTTTTCTTTAATGGCCTCACTGTGGACTTAAATGTGACATAATAACATGAACCCTGTGAAGGTGCAGTGCAAGTTATAGGCTGTTGATCAGAATTCCCTTCCTGTTAACAGGGGAAATGGACATTTCTGCTGGGTAATTTGGGACATCTTCCAAAGCACACGGGGAGTTGGAGCAGGGGGTTTGAAGCTCTCCCTGCAGGGGTCTGTGGCTGCTGACTGGACAGGACCCCAGCACTCCATGTCCACCTCCATCAGTCCCCAGGAGTGGAAAGTCACCTTAGCCCAGGTAAGTGCAGCATAGCTGCCAGCAGCAGCTGTGAGGAAAGGTGGGATTAAAGGCAGCAGGATTTGGAGATGGGTACATTTTCTTTTTTGTCTCCCTTATTGGAGGTCTCACAGACTAGTCTGAACTATGAATATATTGTGATTTGTACTCTGAAACAGTAAACTGGTCTCACTTGCCCTACAAAAATTCCTCTGAAATTGGTTTCCCATTTCTTTGCATTTTTAAAGTTTGAACAAAGTATCTCAAGGCATAAGACTTGCAAAATAAAGATCTTGGTTATTTCGGAATCATGAACCAAACACCAAATTTAGGCAGGGATCATGCATGTGAACAGCAGATGTTTCTTAATTCATCTTTTTTAAAAGAGGAGGAAAGCAAAACAGAGTTATAAGACATATTGCCAGTAAATGAAAGACATTTCTTACTGAAGATGAACATCTTTTCAAGACAAATGCACAGAAGAAGCCTTTGGCTGTTTCTGTGCTTTGGGTACTGTGGGTGACTAGCAAAATACTGCAACTTTGTAAGGTAAAACCTCCTGTAATTACCAATACTATGCAATTTGTATTTTTTTATAAAAGATATTACCGAAAATCTCATGAACCATTTATTATTTCTTAGCTTCAGGAAGAATTGGAATTTTTCTTACCTTGAGCTTACAGAGATCACATCACAAAGAGTCTTGTGAAATTCGTAAAGGCAGTGGAAAATAAATGAATAGGGGGGTTTTTGTTGTTTTAATTCACCCAGGTGTTTGCTTATAGAACATCATTATATCTTCCTAGAAGGAGCTGCTTTCACATAAAGTGCAGAGGTGCTGCAGGAGTTACCTGCACAGCTTGATGGGATAATGGAGATTGCCAGGGGAGAAAGCAGCACTGTGACACATTCTGTGGAATTGTCTTTTAAACATTGCTTTCCTTGATCCAAGTGCATCATTGCAGGGGCCCAAAGCTAGACCTGGGAAGGTGTCAGCGATGTTTTATGGGAATACTCATATATGATTTATTTCAGAGCCTGCAAATGTGATGAAACAGAATCTTTGTTGGGAAATTACTGACTCTAAAGTTCTCAGTCTCCAGTTCATGATGCTCACTAGCAGCAGGTTTTGTTTGTTTAGAGCTAAACTTGGTGATGCTTGAGCTGTGTGAGAGTGACCTTCAGTGAAGTGGTTGGGAGGAGGAGGAGGGGGTTGAAGTGATATTTTGCCTGTGCAATATCCCTGGGAGAGATGGTATTTTAGTGGCTCAGGATCAGTGTATGTGATACAGCAATCCTTACTGCCTGATCTCCATCTGCTCTCCTTGCAGAAGGCAGGTGTGTTCACACACACAGTGATACAAATTCCCTCTCACAGAGCTGGGGCTGCTGGCACTGGGTGGCCAGGGGAGCCTCCCTGAGCACTGGGGTCACAGAGACAAGAGCAGCTTCAGAGCAAGATGGGCTGGCTGGAACACAGTGTGTGCACAGAAAACAATGGGACCACTGTAAGAGGGCCAGAAGCTCTGGCACCAGAGGCCAGGCTTTCTCTCCTCTATCTGGCAAGCAAACTAAAATTTACCTGAAAGAATAAAAGAAAATCTTCAAGATTTCCAAGAAAAACATCTCACATGGACAGTTTATTATTTTTTACTTCATCTTTCTGACATAACCAGAAAGATAACCATAACCATCTCTCAGGATAAGAGATGTGGAAGAGTTTATCCAGGATTTATCTGTTTTTAAACTAAGGGTTGAATATTATGCAATAAATACTTTGACATGTTAGTGTGCATTATAAGGAGCAATAAGAATTAAACAAAACAATACCTGCTGGGTGCTTAATTGACCAGCATTCACTTTGAGCCATAACCAAGGCTGAAGTTCTTTGGGAAAAAGAGTTGTGATTATGTAATGAAAGATTATTATAGCTCAAGCACAAGGGAATGGATTATGTTTGCAGAGATACCAAATGCCAGAACTAAGATTATTTTTGTGCCTGTAGCATCTGGTCCTGTGAGAAAGTAAATTAGAATAAATATCCCCCTGTTCTTGTACAATGACTTTCTTATATTCTTATGAAATATTTTTAATCTACACTTGTGGAATTCTTCCTCCCACAAGAGAGATAATTTTTACATGGAGCATCTGCCAGTCATTTATGCATCCAGGCCTATGGAATGTGCATGAAAAGAATGTCTTGTGGAATTTGACTTCTAGGATTGCAATGATTGCATCCCTCAAGACACTGTCTTCTCAACAGCATGGTCATCCAGAAATTGATCTCTTGCTCAGACAGCAGCAAAAATCCCCTAAATCTTTTAATGCCTGGGCAGAGTTAGACCAGACTCACAGTCAGACCTCCTCTTGAGTGAGGGCCATGGGGATGTGCAGGTTGGCTCACGTTTGCCTGCAGTTTGACAGTGTGGCACAGGGTGAGGTAGGATTGTTCAAAGTTGATTCTCTTGCCCTCGGACCAATATTCTGTTGGAATGAGACTTCTTTGGTGTCAGCAAGAACTCTGAGCACTCAGCCCTCTTTGTTCTTAAACTTATTTTCTCATTGCAGGAGAATATGCAGACCCTTCTTTTCCCAGCTCTGCAGGATGATTAGCTGCACTGTAAACAAAGGATTTGCAACTAGGCATTATTTTCCATTCCATTTTAATGTGACTGTGTCCTTAGAGTACACAATTTAAGTTTTAATTGCTTATTAAAAGTAGTCATTGCAGTTAGATAATTCTGTGAAGAAACGGGAAAACAAATTACTTGCAACTAATCCTTGTTCAATTTTAGCACCCTGAAAATGAAGAGTTGCCAGGAGAGTGAGAGAGAGGAGGAGGAAGGAGAAACACTGGTTAAACATACATTATTCTTTCCCCCCAAATGTCAATAACAGCTAATTCAAATTTCTTTTCTAGATTTTCAAGGCATTAGTTCAGAGTATTAGAAGTTTCTGCACCCAGAGACAGTAGGCTCTTGGATGTGGAAAATTGTAATAGAAAGAGATGGAAGCTATAGTCTGCAATTACATAGTAGAAAAACAGTCCAGCAGTGTGTTGATATTTCCTTTTCTCCTAGGAATAATATCGTGGTGAAAGTTATTTTGTAGCACTGATGTGACACTGCTGTCTCAGAAAACAGGTTTTAGTCAGTTTTATTTTTAGTACTTTCTTAGAGAAGCCAACTGTGTGGTTCTCCCTCTTCAAATTTAGATATGTTTTAAAAATTCCTTTTGAAAAACAAGATATGGGAACTAACCTTAAGAAAACTGGTATTCTGTGTATTAACGAGCTTCAGTCAATACTTTCATAGGACTTTGTGATGGAAATTGTCTTTTTAAAGTGTTTGCAAAGAAAGGCAGATACAAAATGAACTGGACACTGTTGACGGTGGTCACAGGGGTTTGTAGAGGATGGAAGAGTCAGGATCTTGATTCCATGATCAGAAGGCTTGATTTATTATATTATGATATATATACAGCATTATAACTATACTACATAGAGATAGAAAGGAAAGGAGCTTCTTCAGAAGCTGGCTAAGCTAATAAGGAGATAGAAAGAATGAATAACAAAGGTCTGTGTCTGCAGAGAGTGAGAGCAGCTCCACCATGAGTGGTCAGTAAATCCAAACATCTACAGGAGACCAATCCCAGGTGGACCTGTTGCATTCCACAGCAGCAGATAATAATTGTTTACATTTGTTACTGAGCTTCTCAGCTCCAGCAGGGAAAATCCTACAGAAAGGATTTTTCACAAAGAATGTCTGCGACAGGACACCTTTAAGATTTCCACAGTTGATCTAAAAAGTAGGACTTTGGTCAAGGAAGAAGTCCAGAAGGTTCACTGATACGATGCTTGGATCTGTTAGGGTTTTCTATTAAACATATTTAAACGTATTTTTGCTGGCTCACAAGCAGCCTACAAAAACAAGTGCCTTTCTAAAACACTGAGAGCTAAGGGCAGAGGCTCTGGGGCCATGAGAGCCAGCAGAGCTTAAGACAGGCTTGCAGTGAGATGTGCTGATAAAAGCACAGTGCAGAATCTGTCACAGGAGTGGGATATTTTATGCATGCTGGGATTCTCTGAGGTTTTGGTACCAGGGTTTGACAGAAGCTAGGGGTGTGGTGGGTTTTACAAGCCATGAGTAAGGTAAAGCAGGAGGAAGGTGTTCCTGTACACTCTGTGTGTGAGGAGGGTGGGACAGGACCTTGCCTCCAGTCACACTCAGGACACGATCCTTGGGTGCAGTCAGTTGGCCTCACTGCTCCCAGCTGAGCATTTTATTAAGATTTTTTCTCTGATCATTGTGTGTGGACAGTTTTTTACTGAGACACAGTCGATGGGAAAAGAGATGTGAGAAAATACATCTGAGAAAGCAACAGCTGCCTAATTCAATGGTTTCTTTGAGCAAGAAGCTGTTTGAGAAAATCTAACAGGAGGTAAAAAGAGGCCACAAACATCTTGAGAAAGGTGGGACTGACTTTTTATAGCTGACCAATAGTGAGCTCTACTTTTGCAATATGTATGAGCCTTATTACTGTGATTATAAAAGTGTGCCTGTTAATCAATAAATCTGAGACTTGTGGATCATCAGAGGGTAAAGAAGTCTCCTGTCTACCTCATCAATTGTGCTGACAGAGTTTGGTGCTGCTCAGCCCAAGGAGCTGCCTGCTGTGTAACTCTGCTGTTACAGTGCCAGGATTCCATTGTCTGCAGTGGAGCTATGTGATTTTAAATGAATACTAATAGACACCTGAATTAACTCCTGTGTTTTCCCCTTCAGAATGATGCAGGAGACAGGCTTTTTATGCACTTCATTTAGTCATGTATTAATATTTTAAATCCTTAGAGTAAAAGACTTCCTGGAGGATTGGAATGATGATTTGTGTTTCTAGTCTGCTCTGCCAAACAAGAGAAGTTCAAAAAAGGGAAGAAACTTGTAATATCATGATTTCTTTAAATGCAGCTGGGTGGTGTACTTTGAAATTACTTCTTAAGTTTTATTGTCAGTAATATTTGAGCAGTTTAGGTTATTGTTAATAATTGACCTTAAGTACCTTTCGTGAACTACTCAATTTCTAATCTGAATTTATAAAGTCTTTAATAATCCTGGGCTAGAAAGCAGTGATGAAAAGAAAAAAGCATATGCTTCTGATTTTCTAATAAACCTTTTTCCTCTGTGGAGAAAATTGGGTTTTTTTAGTGAGACTCAGTTCTTACTTAAATGATAAAGAAGAGGCATTTTATGGGCATTGCATTTACATAGTTGTCTCACATTATTGTTTTTACTTAAATTAGCCTTCTGTCCCACCCACATACCAATTAGTGCTATTTTTGAAGGGAGATGTTCTCTACAGTTTCTTAATTAAAATCAAGGAAAGAAGAATATGCTTTTTTGCTTTATTGTTTTGGTTCTTTTTTATGTGTTTCAATGAAATATCTAGCTACAAAAATAGGAAGCACTGGACCCAATATTACATCAATATAGGTGCAGTTTAGATGGTGTGAAAATGCAAATGATGAGTACATTTGTCTGGCTGGTGTATTCACTGGAATGTCTTCAATTATTAATTTCTAATGGCTTATGGTGGTGGCCTGATGGCATTATCTCTGCCCTGCACTCATGCTCCATGCCTCAGTTGTCCAGCATTAAAATAAGGGCAGTAACTCCTTCCATTTGCCCTTTTGTTTTCTCTTTGGTGTAAAGCCTAAAGTTGGGGCACTGAGTCTCTCTCCCCTGTGTTTATTCAGCAGTGTGGAATCCTTGAGTGCTACTGTTACACTGACCCTATGGACAAATTATCTCTGTTCTTCAGCTCCTGGGTTTGCTGCTCGTTGTTAGGAAGGTGATTCTCTTCAATGTGTTTTTAATAAACCCCTTTAGACATTTTTTCATGACTGTTCTGCTCATTGTGAAGATCCCTTTCCCACAACTACTACATTGGGCTTTTATTTGAGTTGGAGTTTATTTTAGCTGACAAGACTTAGGGATTTTGTATGTAAATCAACCTGCCATTGCTCAGTTGAGTTTATTGTCTCCTGAATCATTCCACTTCTTTCCCCTTCCCCAGCATTTGTCCCCTGGGAAATGGATGGCACTTTTTCAGGGGAATATTTGATGTTGTTAATTTTCAGAACCAGAGAAAGGGAAGGTGCTTAGAGCTCCCCCCATAAAAAGTACACAGAGATGGATTTGTCCTTAGCATGCAGGCAGTCCTTAGACTGTCAGTTCTGCAAGTTCACAGACAGTGATTTCTGACCTAACTTTCTACTCACTCCTGGTTCCTAGCAGGCAGATCATCAGTGAAATATTTAAAGATACAGAAGGAGTACCTGCATGAAAAAATAAAATGAATGCTAGTAGCTTGTAATGAAAATGATTTGTTTGTGCTCTTTCACAGTAAAATATGTTTTAATTTTTTTCCAGCTGCATTGCTGCAGTGATTTGAAAGCCAGATCAAGTTTACCAGGGGCATGATTATAAAACTGGGATTAAAGCTCAACCTACTCAATTTATCTGTATCATAAAGCAGTCAAAAATGCTGATGGCAGTTGAACTATTGATAGTTTATCAAATTTTATGGACTAATGGAATGTAGATCACCAGTACTTGTGTTAATAATGATTTTATAGCACTGTTTTTAAACAAAGACAGTGATTAAAGAATGTTGGTTAAACAACAGGTCTGATAGTTCTCTAGAAAATATTTCTTCTTTCTTTTTTCTTTTTAATTGAAGAAGCCCTAAGAGTTGCAGTTTACTTATTGAAGAAGAGCGTGTCAATAACCATAAACTGGAGAGCAGCTAATAAACATGCATGGATTCTTCTAATTAATTCCTGATTGCAAAGTGTCAGAGTAGCAGAGTGTGTGAGGTCACTTGCTTTCTCTCTCCTTGCTCTCCCCTGTGTGCCTGTACCTGCCCCCAGGTACAGATTGTACAGCACAGCAACCACATGGACCTGGTCTAAACTGGAAAGCTCATTATTTTGCAATTAGATGTCATGGATTTGGCATTTTTTAGAATATGCAGAGTGTGTCTAAATGTGATACCCATAAGGATTGATTTGGCTGGCTTTTGTCAGTCATCCCAGAAGATATCTCATTTTTCAGAAGTGCCTCGAGTGGGAAATCTGCATTAACAATGCATCCTGAACAGGAATGGCCATTTGGTGCTGAGAAGACAAAAGTTCTGCCATAGATACCCAGAGATGGCCTCTCCTGCAAGGACAGCTAAACATGGGCAGGTTCCCAGGCAGGCTGTGGAATCCCTTCCCAGGGACAAAGGTCCAGCTCCAGGAACTGTGTGGGAGCTGGAGCCTGCTCTGCTCAACAGGGCTCAGCTGAGCCTGGGTCTGGACACAAGTGACCAGAAATGCTGCATCAGGCAGGTGGGGGTCCACCTGAAACCCAAATTTTGTGACTAAAAGGTAGAAACTGAAATTCTCAAAAGCCATCAGAACAAGATGAAATGTGAGACTTGTTTTGATTGCTGCCTGAAATGGGCACAGGATGGCTGAAACCCTTCATTCTGGCTGCCACTGTTTGGCAGCACTGTGTAGAGCATTGTTTCATTTCTTGTAAGTGTGAGCTTAGTAATAGTTTATAAGAATCATTTCCTGTCATTTTACTGGCATGAGGGAATTTGTTGGTACCCTCAGACATCTAAGCTGTGGTTTCTATGACACCCTTTTTTTCTTAGCTCAGGAGGAAATGCACCTTGGCATTGAGAGAAATTGTTTTCATGCAGGACTGGTTCTTGTAAAATTAATCTGAATTTAATACAAGGATAAGCATGTAGTTAATCAAATAACATATTTGTCAGGGCAAAGCTGGCTTGACTTAGGGAATTTTCCTTAATTTATTGGCAACTAACACAAATAGCTTAGTGATCCATATATTGAGAAAAAAAGCCAAGCAATTTTGCCCTTAGAGAAATATTACCCCTCCCCTCTCCCCAGGCTCAGGTTCAGCCCACCACATTTTCATGCCCCTTCCTGCTGCTGTTCCTGCAGGTGTTTCCCCCTTGCTCTAAACTGGAGGGGCTGCTGGGAGGCTGAAGTCACCTCTTGTCCCAGAGAACAAACCCAGACAGGACAAGTGCTCCAGCCCTGAGCATCCCAAGGGCTTAGAACTTGCTTCTGTCAGGTGCTGGCACTTGTGGGTGTAGTGAATTATAACACCAGAGCACACAGCAGATCAGCTCAGTTCAGCCTGGCTGCCTATCTGAGAATATCAAATGGTTTTCTTTACTGTATTGGCAACTACCTCAGGTTTCTCTTTAGTTCATATGATTGTCCTTAGCTCAAACTCTGGGGTGTGACCCTGTGTTTACTGCTTCTCATCATTCATCTTTTGAGGTCAGCTAGAGTGTGTTGCCAGGGCAGAAGGAGCCTTGCATTTCATTCACTGCTCTAATTTTTGGGGCTGCAAGGACAGGAGTACAGTGGAAACAGAAAGGTGAGAAAGATGTTTCAAGTGACATTAACTGCTATTGTACTGACATAGTCTGGTTATGAAATCCCCCTGTCTCCTTTCCTCTGCTAGTAGGTATATCTTTTCTCTGTAACTTCTGAAACTGTGGAATAGCTTTCTTCCAATATTTTAAATCCTTGGAGAAAAATAATAGAAGGGATCAACTTGGAGCTTTAAATTACTTAAATAACAGACTATTAATTTAAAACTACATTAAATGGCAGCATCCAGCAAGGGAAGAGCTCCTCTCTTCTCATAGCATATGCATTCTGGATGTTTACTTCATTTTGTGTTTGCTTTTTGGTTCCTAGCCATCATCTCCAGTATAAATCACAGGTCTGAGAAACTGAACCTATGAGAGAAATTTAATGTTTTTTTTCTTCTGTGTTGTTCACAGTAGAGGAAAGAGATGAAAAACCAAGCAGAAAACTCAGGCAGCCACAAGTAAGCAAAATTCTTGATCCTTCAAAGACACAGGGTTTTTTACTGACTTCAAAGCATACTCTGTCAGACTGATGTTCAGCATGAGACACAAGTCTCACAGTTGTTGATGGTACTCCTTAAAGATTTCCTTGTGCAAATACCTGAAGATTAAGCCTGAGCTAGCTTATTTGATATTTTGTCATTAGTTTAGCTTTAAATAAGTGAAGAGTCAGTCACGTAAAAGTCATTAAGTACCTAAGCCCATCACTGAGACTTCCAAGCACTGCATTCTGGTGGTGCATAAACTAAGCAGTCTCTGACTTTTTACAGGTCCCTGGATGGTTTGGTTTCTGCTTCCTGTCAGAAACAGAAGTGCCTAAATCAATGCTGGTGCCTGCTGGGATATCTAAACCTTGACCTTCTCAGACCCAGCAAGAACACTTGGTGTGAGTCCAGGGAGAAGGCTGTAGGGGGTTGCAGAGAAGTGTTTAGAAGACATTTCCCCTTTTTGTTTCCGAGTTTAGTTGGCTTTATTAGGTTCATAGTATGTTCTAAGCCTGTCCATATATGAAACCAGAAAATATATCATTTGTTTTGTTATCTGTACAGTAAGAGTTGTAAGGACTGGTTGTGAAAAGGGCATTAGAAACCAGGGGGTGGATTAATTTTCTCAGGCTGTCCTGGATATCATTCTTTTGTTAAAGGAAGCTGACTGTTTGAAATACTCATTGAAATTTTGCAAAACCAGAGTGGTACATGGATTCCTATCCTTTATAGAGTGTCTTCTAGACATTCCTGGGTTCTTGCAGGAAGGAGGATGCTGCTGTTTGGATTCCAGGTTGCACAGCTCAAGCTGTGTGCCTGTAATAACTCGATAATGTTCCCTCACCTTTCATTCCCACCTCAAGCCTTGTGTGTTGGTTTATATTATACATCAAGTGACTGCTCAAGCTGGTTTTTTAGGAGTTCAGGTTTCTCTTGCTGTATTGCATTTTTATGCTTTCCTAGGTTTTTGCCTTTAATGTGATCTGTGGTCATGAATCAGTGAAATGTAGATAACTCAAGATGCTATGTGATTTCTGAGTTGTGGTTTATTGATGTCGTTCATGTAAGGTACTGAAGGGCAGTTTCTTATGGATTTAGTTATGCTGCCTCAGTATTTATCCAGCAGCTAATTACAAGTTCAAGTCTATCTTAACACCTGTTTATTGATAGGTGCTTGCTAAAAATACTTAGCAATAAAGCTCTGCTAAGCAGTAGCATTGCTAAGCAATATGGGTTGGGACATTAAAGGCAACTTTAAAACAGTGAACCAAGGAAAAAGGAACAAAACATTAAAAAGCCCCTAGAAGTGATGGAGGGGTAGTTATTGGCATCAATGGTATGATATTTGTACATTGGTTGCAGTGTAATGTTGATCAGGCACATCTCAGAAGTCACATGTGTCACCACAGGAGATTTGAGGCATCTTTTTAAAGTGCTAAGGAATGAGACCAGGAAACCTTCAAAGAACAATGAAAAAGTGCTCCCTACCTGCTCAGCTGAGCTGCCAAGGTAAAACACCCAGCGCAGAGCTGCTGGTGGTGCAGAAATGGGTTTTCCTAAGTGCTTCCTGTGCACACCTACTGTGAGACACCAGGGCCTCCTCCAGCATTTTGTTCTTGGTTGGGATTTAAGTGCCTGTGATCAGACAAAAAGTGCTGACTTGTTACCACTTCTCACATCCAAAATGCTGTTGGTGAGAGGGGAGAAAGACAGGTTGTATTCCTCTGGATAATTTTAGTGTTAAAAATAATAAATAGAGAATTTCCAAGGAACTTAGAAAATGAGCTGTGAAGTTTGCAAGGCACAAGTGCTTTCTGAATGGCTTTGTGTTTATGAAGGTTCTTCTTATGGGGAGGAAATGCCTCAAGAATGTTAATATCCTGATGCTGTTATTAATGCAAACAGTCTCCTTCTGCTCTTCTCTTTTTCTTTCTCAGTCTCTTTTTGTCTTGGGTTGTGAAGTTTTATGAAGAACTAAATTACATTATCTAAAGATTTTGCTAGTGCCATGGGTGCCAAGAGAATTTCTATGTCACTGCCTCCAACGATTTGATCAATATATTAGTACTTTCCAGGGTCTTCCAGATGTGTAACCCAATTCAATTTATTCCAAGTGCATTTTGATTCATATTGTTCATCCCTACCTAAGTGAAGTGTTTCGAAGGTGAGGATGCAGGTGAAAAAAGGATTGCCAAGGGTTGCCTTGGTTTTGTATATCCTTTATTTCTACAAAAAAAGCATACTTTTAGAGGAGGAAAATACTATAGATATTATTTAGAAACTAATTGGAATAAAGATATTTGTTATTTAGCTATAGCTGTTTAAAAATAAGTAGCCTATCAAAAAAATGTCATTATGCAGAGGAAAAATATCTACTGTGAATCCTCACAGTTGTCTTCCTAAACTTGTTCAAACTTAATCTGTGGCAGTAAACCTGTCTTTTTCTGTGATGATTTTATGTGTTTCTCATAGAGCTTCCCTGTGTTTTCAGTGTAATAGGTCCTTATAAATAAATAAAATCACAGCATTGTTTTTACTTACACATTTCAGAGTCTTACTGGAGTGAGTGTGGAGGGTTTGTCTTTGTGAAGGGAAGGAGAAAAAGGTACCAGGGCCTTGCTCAGTGTCAGCCTCCAAGCCCACAGTGCTGCTGAGTCCTTTTCCCTTTTTGCTGTCAAGCTCCAGCCCAGCTGCTGAGGCAGTGCTGCTGTCAGAGCCACACAGTCTTACAGCTTGGACAGGCAATGCTCCACATTGACACTTCTTGCTTTGTCCCAAAAAAAGGAGTTGTGTTTGTAGGGCAGGGCTTTGCCCTGTCAAAACAACACATTCCAATTCCTCCATGGCCTGGTAAACTGTGGAGCAGTCATTTGGTTGTTAGATTTGAGCTCACTCATTCAGTCTTGGAAAAACTATGGAATGGTGCATGACTTACAGTGGCTGGTTCTGACCAGAGTCTAATGATAGGAAGCAGAAAGTCTGACTGTTAAAGTAAATTATTCAAATACCTGCTGAAGCCTTTAAAAAATGTATGCCACTCTTGAGGTTTGTTATGACAGATAATATGCCAAATAATTTCTGTACTGTGAATCCTTGGAACAACAAGTTCTGGCTCTTAAAATCTCCTATGCAGGGCAAGCCAGTTTTGGTTGAGGAAGTGTCATTTATCTTACTGTGGCTGCAGCAGCCAAACCTCCATGCTAAGAGCACACACATCCCAGCAGCCCCACAGGATGGTGTTGCTGATGAACTTGGCAGCATCAGCTAAGGAAATAGATGAAGCTGACTTGCTTGGAGCATCATTCTTTTGTATCTCCCCACACTTCCTTAAGGTAAATAAAGCTTGAATTGTGGAAATGCCTTGCTGGCTGTATAGTATATATGGTCTTTGTATGACTGATGGACAGATGGATTCTGTACTATGTGTTTCCATGGCTGAAATAACATGGAATTCCCTGTACTCAGCATTTGTTCCATATACATTATTTTTTATTTCACACAGTAGTATTCCAGGAAGGAAACTGCTCTCCTACTTCTTATTAATCAAGTAAGACTTCCAAATTTTAGTTATTATCAGGAATGCCTTTATTTCTCTTTTCATTTTTAAATTCAAGCAGTTTTTATGCTGGTGGCCTTCCACCTCTTCAGAACATTGTGTTTGCTAAATGATTGTCAGCAGACATAAAGTCAGCATTGACATTGATAAAATTATGTCAGTAGGCACAATGCAGGATTAATTAGAAAGTTTGGCATATAAAAAATAACTTTGTATAGTCTTTCACTGCCTGCATTATCATTCTTAATGAGAATTACATAGGGCTGCTAGCAAACCCTTCCCATTTGGAGGAGACTTATACTGTCACACTTTTTTGTATGTGAGATGTCATTTCTGCATATAAAATTAAATAAATAATGTTCCCAGGCTTGGGAAGTTAGACCTGTTTGACCATGGGGAAGGACAGTTGCTGAACACAGTTATTGCCTGCTCTTGTTTATCCATGCCAAACATGCTATTAGAATGAGCTGGAAAACCCAGAAAAGAGCCAAATCCTTCCCCAGCTGCAGTGCTTGAGTCCAAGTTGTAGCTCTTTATCAGATCTGCTTTATCTAGCAGGTTTCAGGTGTGATGTGGAGGTTGTTATGCAAGGTGTGTCACCTGTGCTGAGTTTAAATAAAGCTGCTGGCAACAAGTTGTGGAAAACCCCCTCAGCTTCAGTCTGAATCTCTCCCTTTGAGGAGCACTGAAATTCATGATAATCCAAGGAGAAATGATAGTCCTTAGAAGTGGTGTGTGAGGGAAAAGGGAACAAAGGGACTTAATCTTTGTTCATTCTCCTCAAGATCAGAATCTATAATTTATTAGTCATAATAAAATAAAGGTAGAAAAATTCTGTGGAGCTTTCTAACATGACTTCTACCAGTGAGACTCTCACAACAGTAAAACATAGGAGAGCTAGAGCTTTAGGGAAAAGAAAGGATGGTTCAAAACCAAATCACTGACATTGTGGGGGAGAAGGAGTGTCCATATAAATCAAATTGGGGAGCAGGATGGGAGGGGATGCCTGCTCCCATAGCTCACAGTCCTTGGGAAACAGGCCTGGCTGTGCTATAGCAGAGAGAATTTGCTCCTGCAGCCTCTGCCTCTGCATGTTCCTTTGGGGTGACATGAACAGGAGTGGTTTTAATAGATTAAAAGGTGATGTTCTAGGAGGATAATATAGATAGAGACCAGAGCTTATTTTATAGTAATTTCATTTTCCTGAAGGTTTGCAAAGTCAGTGCAGTACTTCACTGTGCTCCCTACATAGCACTCATGTTTCAACTTGAGCTGTCCCTGGGGAATTGGAGCTTAGTGATGCCAGGCTTTCAGTGGTGTAAACAAATCACACAGAAACATTTGTTCCACGTCCAGGAAATATGGCACATGCTATTACAGCATAATTTAAAAGGAGATAATAATAACTAAAAGCTATCCATCATAATTTATTCCAGAGTGTAATGGAGGATAAATGCTTTGTATCAAAGAGATCTGGCTCCCATTTTACTGTCAGTTTGTATATGCAGCAGTTCAGCCTCAGGTGAGAGTGAGTTTTTGGGGTGGAGAAGGGGACAGTAATTTGAGTTTTAAAAAATATTTTGTGTCATTTAAGATCTCTTGTTAGAACAAACTATGTTCAAATAGATTTGCAATCTGAAAATAATCTCTCACAGTGGGAACCTAATTTCAGTAATATGATAGAGAACTTTAATTGTACTCCTTGAGGCAAATTAAGTGTGTCTTTGTGTTAAAATGTTTTTGAAGTTCATTGGACAGGGTCCTATCACCATTAGTGGTTCTACACAGTCTGCCAAGATGCATTGCAGTTTGATTCCTTAGAAAGACTTGGAGCAGTGCCAGTGCAGGGAGCACTGGCACAGGGTGCCCCAGCCCAGAGTGGCTTCCATCCCCAGTGCCAGCTCTGCTGCCCAGAGGTGGCCTTGGCTTGGCTTTCCAGGATTTCTACAAAACAATGCTGTGGGTTTTCCTTATCTCAGCAGCAAGGGAAACTTCAGTCTGTTCCAGGGAGTCCTTGGGCCCTCCACTGCAGCCTGCAGCCAGCTCTCCCTGCTGCAGCTGGGCCTTCCTGCCCTCCATGCCAGGTGGTTTCTTTGGGCACCCACTAGCCCTGCTGAGCACTCACCATTTCACTTCATCTGGATATATTTAGTGTCTCCTGAAGTATCTTAAGTGAAAGAGGAAAAAGGAGTAAAGCTAGTGTGTTGAACCCAAAGATCACCATCTAGTTCAGGATTTGAGGCTTATGCCCTTTCCATGCTTTCTGTGGTTGGTGATGTTGACACCTGTTGTCAATGCTTCATTTATTATTGTGAGGCTTAAGCCATATCTGTACATATGCATCCGTGGTGTCTTGGGGAAGGATGAGATTTGTTCATTTTTACTTTGGTTAAGCCTTTCATCAGGATGCTTTTATTTTAATCTGCCTTTCCTCTGTATTTTATGCATATAGCAAGATACTGAGATACTTGGGGATCTTCATGTAAGACCTAGTTTGCTTTGAAACTGTGAGTTGTGACCTGTTGCATATAAATCTAAAGTCTGTCTGCTGGAAGTGTGTTTGCACAGGTTAGGTGTTACAGAGGTGTCACTGAGAAGCTATCAGTGATACATAGGTGTGGACACCAGGGGATCTCCAAAGCCATTGTGACATACTGATTGTTACTGAAAACTAGGTCATTTTCATAGAGACTGGGACACAGGGACAGGAGTCAATGAAAAGAAGGAGGGAGAGGGATTGTCAGTTGCATGTCTGAAAAGCAAAATATCTGTCTTCCCTTTGAACTGTCTGCTCAGATCTTGGAAACTAGTTGGGTGGTTTTCCCTGTTTTTTCTGCTCATTTACATCATAATGTATTTTCTTAAAATCAGCCATATCATGTTTCTGTCATTAGCTGTGGTGGATTCAGTCTTGGAGCTGCTTTCCTGTCAGTACAGAGCTGACAGTAACATCTGGAATATCAGGGGGAAAATGGCAGCACCAGCGAGACCTCTGCAGTGTCAGCCTGTGCACCCTGGATGTGACATGAGGAGTGACAAGGAGTGTGTTTCTCAGCTCCTGAGCCATTTGCAGCTTTTAACATCTGAATATTTAAATACTGATAGCAGCAGAAGAATGCAAGTTTCCATTCAGTCATATAAGATGCCCAAGTGCATTGTGGACAAAAGCCAGTGTGGAGCTCCTTGGACAGGAGGTTTGCAGCTCAAAGACAGAAGCTTTCCAAGTGTTAGGGGCAAAATCCAGCAGGCAGCTGAGCCCCCCACAGCCTCTCACTCACTTGCCCCCAGTGGGATGGGGAGGTGGGAATTGGAAGGGCAGAAGGGAGAAAACTTGTGGGTTGAGAAAGTCATTTCAACAGATAAAGCAAAAGCCCTGTACACAAGGAAAGCAGAACCAGGAACTGATTCCCCACTTCCCATGGCTGGGCAGGTGTTGATCCATCCCCAGGAGAGCAGGGCCCCATCACGTGTGACAGTGACTGGGGAGGACAAACTCCATCACCCTCAATGTCCTCCTTCCTTCTTCTGCTCCCCAGCTCTGTGTGCTGAGCAGGGCCCCACATGGGCTGGGACATCCCTGGGGTCCCTTGGGCTCAGCTGTCCTGGCTCTGTCCCCTCCCAGCCCCTCACTGGTGGGGCTGGGTGAGGGCCAGAGGAGGCCTTGGCTGTGTGTGAGCTCTGCTCAGCAATGCCCAAAACATCCCTGTGCCACCAACACCCAACACCCTGTGCCACCAACACCCAACACCCTGTGTGCTACCAACACCCAACACCCTGTGCCACCAACACCCAACACCCTGTGCTACCAACACCCAACACCCTGTGCCACCAACACCCAACACCCTGTGCCACCAACACCCAAAACATCCCTGTGCCACCAACACCCAACACCCTGTGCCACCAACACCCAACACCCTGTGCTACCAACACCCAAAACATCCCTGTGCCACCAACACCCAACACCCTGTGCCACCAACACCCAAAACATCCCTGTGCCACCAACACCCAACACCCTGTGCCACCAACACCCAACACCCTGTGCTACCAACACCCAACACCCTGTGCCACCAACACCCAAAACATCCCTGTGCCACCAACACCCAACACCCTGTGCCACCAACACCCAAAACATCCCTGTGCCACCAACACCCAACACCCTGTGCCACCAACACCCAACACCCTGTGCCACCAACACCCAACACCCTGTGTGCTACCAACACCCAACACCCTGTGCCACCAACACCCAAAACATCCCTGTGTGCTACCAACACCCAACACCCTGTGCTACCAACACCCAACACCCTGTGCCACCAACACCCAGCACCCTGTGCCACCAACACCCAACACCCTGTGTGCCACCAACACCCAAAACATCCCTGTGCCACCAACACCCAACACCCTGTGCCACCAACACCCAACACCCTGTGCTACCAACACACAAAACATCCCTGTGTGCCACCAACACCCAACACCCTGTGCTACCAACACCCAAAACATCCCTGTGGTACCAACACCCAACACCCTGTGCCACCAACACCCAACACCCTGTGCCACCAACACCCAAAACATCCCTGTGCCACCAACACCCAACACCCTGTGCTACCAACACCCAAAACATCCCTGTGCTACCAACACCCAACACCCTGTGCCACCAACACCCAAAACATCCCTGTGCCACCAACACCCAACACCCTGTGCTACCAACACCCAAAACATCCCTGTGCTACCAACACCCAACACTCTGTGCCACCAACACCCAACACCCTGTGCCACCAACACCCAAAACATCCCTGTGCTACCAACACCCAACACCCTGTGCCACCAACACCCAACACCCTGTGCTACCAACACCCAACACCCTGTGCCACCAACACCCAACACCCAACACCCTGTGCCACCAACACCCAACACCCAACACCCTGTGCCACCAACACCCAACACCCTGTGTCACCACTGCCCAAAACATCCCTGTGCTACCAACACTGCTTCCAGCACAAATCCAAAGCATAGTGCTAGACAAGCTGCTCAAAAGAAAATTCGCTGAAACCAGTGCAGCAGGAAAGAAGGCCCAGGAGCTAGTCTGAGTTACTTACTCAGGAGAAACATGCAGCAGGAAATTTTAGTCACCAAGTCCATGGTGAGTCTCCTTGGATCTGCTTGTTGAAAATAACACTACAATACATCCTCAACCTGCAGGTTCCAAATAAGTGTAGAAGACAAATCTGTGTTTACTGGTGATCTCAAGCCATTCTCATCTTATCCTACATCTTCTTTCTCCTCATAAATCCCTAGCTGCTCTTGGTGAAAAGGACACTCCTTCAGACTGTGTTGTTTAGCCCCGACAGCCTGTGCTGCCTTGACTGCAGGAGGGTGTTGTCAGAACATTCTTCCTGTAATGATCAGAAAGACTAGCAACCTCAGAGGATGTCCTCTGAAAAATTTTTATTTCTCATGGCTGTGTATTACCAGCCTGTGCCTGCTTGCATGTTCTGATTAAACATGGCATCTTGAGGCTCCTTCTGTTAAAGTTTTCATAGGAATTACTGCCTCTGAGGGTACACAGAGTTTTTCTTCAGCTATTCTGACTCCTTTAGTAGCATCAGCTTTTGTTACAGAAAGAAGCCAAGCAGCATGAGCAGCATGGACTTCTCTTGTCACCTCCTGGTGAAATCCTTTACTGTCTCCTACTACTTCCCACTTCATCACTAATGTTCATGCTGGCCACCAATGTTTTTAATGCTAAAGACCCATTCAAACCTAATTCCAGCAGGAATAAGAAAGGTCTCCAGCATCAGACAGCTTAACATACACATGCAGGGTTACTCTTCAAAGTGGATATGGCCCTGAAATCACAGCAAGAACAGCAGCTCCTGCTTTCCAGAGGGTGCTTTTGCCTTGGAAAAGCAGGTGGAGCAGTGCTCCCCTTGGGGGGGAGCCCCCATTATTTTTTCCCAAGTGCTTGAAGCATTGTGCTCTGCAGAGCATTCTCTACCTGTGCTGAGACCATTAGCAATATTCTGAGAGATTTCCAGGGGAGAAGCCTCTCTACAGTTTTGCTTTCTTTCAAACTATTCTGTTTCTCTGCCCTAGCACTTTCTTAGCATGTGCTCCAGAAATTGTCAGAGTAAATAATGGTCTGCTGTCATCAGTCCTCAGCATCAAATACCTCAGCAGTGAGACAGAGCTGCCAGAGAGCTGAAAGCTTTTAATCCTACACACAGACCCACCACCCATAATTTCAGTCAAATGTCTTTTCAAGGATAGACTGACAGATTTAAATCCTAATGGCAGTCTATAAATTCTGCAAGACAGGCTTTTAATATCCTAGTCTATGGCTATACTTCCTAATTCTTGAGAATATTCAATCTGTTCTTCCTTCCTCATCCCCTATCTAAGAAACCATCACAAGGTCTTGAAATCCTATCATTATTTTATCCAGGTGCTGCAAAATGAATCTCTTATACACTTTGATGCAAATGAGTTTTTCAGAAACTTCTCCCCATTTAAAAGAATGGATGCTAGGAAATATTTTTGATTTTTTAAATCCAAAACTTCTTCTTTGGAATGGTGCTTCTCTGGGCAGTATTCTGCTGAAGAAGGTAGCAATTTTGACTTCTCAGGCTGTAGGATACAGACACAGATACATGTGCAGATACAGACAGGATCCATGTGCACGAGATCCCTGCATCAGCCTCAGCAGGTAAGAACCAGTCTCAGTCAGCTCCAAGGCCTGCTGGTGATGTTTCCTGTAGCCCACCTGTAAAGATTGTGCTGCCAGCCAGCTGACACCTTGCATAGGGGTGAAACAGGACCTTCTTTACCTGCCCAGGTGCTGAGGAGCAGAGCATGGCCTCTGCCTTTGCTGTGAGCTCAGGGTGATGGAGGTAAAGGAATATTGTTGGATCTTTGCATAATACACTGAAGTTATACTGCATCCATAGCTTACAGCAGCATTCACTTCCCAGTGTCATTTCCAGGCCTCCCCAAGTTCTTCTGGTAATTTTGCCACCAAACAGCAATGAAAACTCCCTCGAGATCACACCTGCAGGCATTGTGTGAGATGGAAACTTGGCACAGCCTGCCAAGCCCCCTTGGGCCATGCAGAAAAGCCCTGACCTTCCCCTGCAGTACACAGAGATCTCAGCCAGAGTTATCTCTGTGCAGAGTCTTTGGGAACAAAGCATCCAGCCAATCACTCAGTTTATTTCTGCGAATATTCATTTTGATTTTTAAACTAATTAATGTGAAGAGCTTTGAAATAATTCTGTGTTTACTGTTCATTTGCATCTGGGGAATCTTTTTCTCTCATGTGAATTCTCACAAGTAGCCTGAGCAGGCTCTGACTGAACTGCAAAATATGTGTATCAAAATTCCCCCTGTTCTTGTTATCTAAACTATTCAGTGAGGAACAGAATACCATTTAATTTCACAAGTGATTTTAAAGAATCTGTTTGTGAAGATAATTTCTGAATGTGTTAGGCAAATTAATGTTGATTAATAAATCTATTCAATAGTTTTTTTACTAGATGTGAATTCCACCACATTTATGAAATTACTCCTTTGAGTTTCTAACAGTTCCAGTAAGACTTGGAACTACATTAACAAAATTTACTGCTAAGGCCATAGATCTGAACCCAGCCCTCAGTCTGCCCTGTGTAACATTGACTCTCCAAGCTGTGTTATGGTCCTCAGATCAGGGCCATTCTTTTATTCTGTGTTCATTAAGTGCATAGCACAATACCTCTGTTTTCCATATAATTCTTCTTATGATTTGAGAACAAAAGAACATTTTAAACATCAACATACTAGAATATGAATAAACTATTTCCCCAGAACTAGTGAAAACAGTTTATAGTAGATAAACTATGTGTTGCTTTCTCAACACATCTAAACATTTAAGAATGTGGAACCCTATTAAAAAGTCAACGGAAATTTAGATTATCAAACCTCTCAAATAATTTTTAGAAGGGCCTTAATATATACTTAGAATTGTATGGTTTTCAATGAAATAGTAATTTTATTATTATTATGTATTTGAGCAGTGTTAAGCTGTCCCACTAAGTTCATTCAGAAGGACTTAGCTTAGTAACCATCTGATCTGTTCCACTGAAATATTCTTTGACTTCAGTCCAAAAGAGAAAACTGTTTGGTACATGACATACGAAATTTCAGTAAGAAATGAGAATTTAATGAGATGTCATGAGACATAACAGGGGGTTTTTATACACCATTGCATGAAATAGGATTAATAATTTTAAGGAAATTACCTACAATTATTTAAAAATACAGAAATCAGGCTTGAGGTGAATTGTTGAAGAAAACACCCTCAACAAAAGTGATTTTTACATTTTGTTCAGGAAGCTGCCACTTAAAGTAAAACACTTTGCTTCTAAAATTCCAAATTGTGTTAATGCACCCTGCGTGTTCACTGTAGCAGTAAATTACAAAATTTATTATAATTTAGATTTAAGAAAACAATTTGCCTTTGAGGCATGGTAGCAAAGAGGCAGTGATAAAGAAAATAATGAGTGCATGCAACTATATATGCATATAACATAGGGATAACATTTTAATGCATGTCTGCCAGTACAGAGCAAGACTTGCAGGGGTAAACACTGGATTTTGAGGCCAGCTCTATCAGTCTTATTTGTGGCACTGCCAGAGTTTTACCCCCTCTAGCAGATAAACTGCTTCTAACTTTTAAGCTAAGCTCCTAATTTTTCTTTTTACTTTTTTACTCTTTTTACTTTTTAGCTTTTTTGCTATTCTGCTGTCTCATATCCCCACAACAGTTCTGGCTGTGCACAGCTTGCTGTGGTCACCCTATGGAGTGAGTTTTGTGATAAAGAAAAATTCCATGAAACAACTTCTTGGTGTCTCATGCATATATGGAATTTAGGAGCTGTGGCTTGAGCTGTGCTGAAGTCATGGGTGGGCTGCTAGAAGTCTTGTGGAATTCAGGAGGAGCAAATGCAGGGACCTGATAGAAGCTCAGCAATCCATGAGGGCAGATCCAGTGCACCAGCATCTGTGTCAATCACTATCTCACAGCTGATGCTACTGTAAAAACACTGGAATATTTTCATAGAATATTTAGCTGACATTTCTTCCCCTTTCTTCTTTCTCCTTCTAAATGTCTCTCATATTTTTTACACAAAAGTATTTATTCCAGGGTTCCACTCTGTGGAGTTTAATATCTCTTCTGCCTTACATCAGCAGCTAGAAATATATATATTTTTTTTTAATATGCAGAACCTTGGAGGTGTAAAAAAAGAACTGCAAAACCTAACTCTGTTCCTTTTCTGACTGGTTAAAAGCACAGCAGTTAGCTGGCTAAGAGCAATCATTAAGGATTTCTTTTTAAGGATTTCAAAAAGAGGTTTTTTGGGTTTGTTTTCACTTAAAGGCTGTAATTTACCTCTTCAAATCAACATTCAAATGGAAATAAATAAACAGTTAAAAATATGCTCTTAGAAACTCATTTTTAGTACCTCTAATTTTGCTGCAGGTGCATCTATAAATGGAAAAAAAATAGATTCAAAGGAGTGGTGTTTAAATGCAAGCAGACTTAGGAAGCAGCAGAGTAAATAGGCTGTCTGTGTGTCAGGCTGCCTTATGTTGTGTGCTGTGGGAGCTGCCTCATCCAGCCTTCCTCTTTTGTGCTAGGACAGCTTTGTTCTGTTGTGCTGGTTTGTGTTCTCATTTCTGTAGATGCCAGTACTTTCCTGTTTATCACAGACCTGCTAGCTGGCTTCCAGTTTGGTATTTGAATATCCAAACAGCTGTTGGGATTTGAGATAACAGATACAGTGTTGTGCTAATGCTGGGCATGCACTTTTGCTTCAATTCACTGCTTTTACAAAAAGTATATACTTAACCAGCAAACTTTGGAATTTGAGAGTGTCTCAGTTCCATTTCTTACTAAAAATTGTCACATATTTTACTGCTATTTAACTTGCTTCCTGGTGATAATTACTGTTCTCATCCTTTACATTGAGACTGTCCTGGAAAAAAATTAGTAGCCATGTGCTGAGCATGCCTTTCAATCCAAAACCAGCAATTCCAGCTTGGTTCCATGCAGGTTCAGTTGTTTGTTTGTCCTGTGAGGAATCTCTGTGTGGCATGTTTCACACACAGTCAGTAGCCCTTGGATGTCCTGCATATGCCTTCTCCAGGCTGGGAAGAACACAGAATGGCTGGAACACAAAGATAAAGGTATTCTAGGATTCTACAATTTTAAAGGGTTGTGGTTTGATGGGTTTTTTTAAAGTCAGTTACTCCAGTCTTAGAATGTGCTGTTTAATGGAGTTTGATGTCAGCAGGTACTGAAAGCAGCCTGAAAGGGCAGTGGGATGTTTGTGGTGTTGCTTTGGGGAAGGTGGAGCAGCCAGGAGCCCGTGTGCCCTGCGTGCCCTGTGAGCACTGTGTGCCCTGTGTGCCCTGTGAGCCCTGTGAGCACTGCCCCTCTGTGTGCCCTGTGAGCACTGTGTGCCCTATGAGCACTGCCCCTCTGTGTGCCCTGTGAGCACTGTGTGGCCTGTGAGCACTGCCCCTCTGTGTGCTCTGTGTGCCCTATGAGCACTGCCCCTCTGTGTGCCCTGTGTGCCCTGTGTGCCCTGTGTGCCCTGTGAGCACTGCCCCTCTGTGTGCCCTGTGAGCCCTGTGTGCCCTGTGAGCACTGCCCCTCTGTGTGTCCTGTGTGACCTGTGAGCCCTCTGAGCACTGTGTGCCCTGTGAGCCCTGTGTGCCCTGTGAGCACTGCCCCTCTGTGTGCCCTGTGAGCACTGTGTGCCCTGTGAGCACTGCCCCTCTGTGTGCTCTGTGTGCCCTGTGTGCCCTGTGAGCCCTGTGTGCCTTGTCCCTCTGTGTGCCCTATGTGCCCTGTGTGCCTTGTCCCTCTGTGTATCCTGTGTGTCCTGCCCCTCTGTGTCCCCTGTGTGCTCTGTGTGCCCTGTGTGCTCTGTGTGCCCTGTCCCTCCATGTGCCCTGTGTGCCCTGCCCTTCTGTGTCCCCTGTGTGCCTTGTGAGCACTGTGTCCCCTGCCCCTCTGTGAGCCTTGTGTGCCCTGTGTCCCCTGTGTGCCTTGTCCCTCTGTGTGCCCTGTGAGCACTGTGTGCCCTGCCCCTCTGTGTGCCCTGTGTGCCCTGTGAGCCCTGTGTGCCTTGTCCCTCTGTGTGTCCTGTGAGCACTGCCCCTCTGTGTCCCCTGTGTGCCCTGTGTGCTCTGTGTACCCTGTGTGCCCTGTGAGCCCTGTGTGCCCTGTGAGGACTGCCCCTCTGTGTGCCCTGTGAGCACTGTGTGCCCTGTGAGCACTGTGTGCCCTGTGAGCACTGTGTGCTCTGTGTGACCTGTGAGCCCTGTGTGCTTTGTGTGCTCTGTGAGCCCTGTGAGCACTGTGTGCCCTATGAGCCCTGTGTGCCCTGTGAGCCCTGTGTGCCCCTCTGTGTGCCCCATGTGCCCTGTGAGCACTGTGTGCCCTGTGAACCCTGTGAGCCCTGTGTGCCCTGTCCCTCTGTGTGCCCCTCTGTGTGCCCTGTGTGCACTCTGTGCCCTGTGTCCGCTGTGTCCCCAGTGCGCCCTGTGAGCACTGTGTCCCCTGCCCCTCTGTGTGCCCTGCCCCTCTATGTGCCCTGTGTCCCCTCCCCTCTGTGTGCCTTGTGAGCCCTGTGTCCCCTGCCCCTCTGTGTGCCCTGCCCGCTCTGTGTGCCTTGTGTGCACTATGTGCCCTGCCCCTCTATGTGCCCTGTGTCCCCTGCATCCCCTGCCCCTCTGTGTCCCCTCCCCTCTGTGTGCCCTGTGTGCTCTCTGTCCCCTGCCCCTCTGTGTGCCTTGTGAGCCCTGTGTCCCCTGTGTGCTCTCTGTCCCCTGCCCCTCTGTGAGCACACCCTGCACAGCCCTGCACACATCCGAGGCCAGCAGGAGCCCTGGGCTTCCCCAAAGAACAGAGTTGGGAAGTTCTGCAGGGCTGCCTGAGTGGGGACTGTCAGACCACACAGAGAAAAGCTCAACTAAAACTGTCCAGAGCATATTGCTGATTTAAATACCTGACATTGCCTTGTTGGGTTTTTTTTTATTTTTTTTATTTTTTGTCAGACTGACATCAAAAAACACTCTGGGAGAACACTATGACTAGAAAATGAACAGATACAGATAAGACATATGCAAAAATGGAGTTTGTCTCCAGTGTTAAATACTAATACAGAACTCTACTTTGATTGGAAGATTTGGTAAATCACTGTCAAGGCTCCACATTGAAGGCTATATTGGTAATTATTTTGATAACTGGGATGTATTTCTTGCTCCTTGTTTGCAGTATGTTATCAGTAAGCTTAATAGTCTTTGATTTTAAACCAACTGAAAATTATTTTCTGGCCATATAAAACAGTTACTTCTTCATTTTTCTGATGTTAATCTCTCTTTAATGACTTCTGTGGAAGGATGTGTTTCATCATATAGTTGTTGGCCTTAAATAGACCTTCCTTTTTTTCTTATTACATAAATATTGTTTTAACTTCTGTCAAGCTTCCTATATTATGTGAACTTAACTGCAGCAATACATTTCCCTTTCCTTCATGGAGGATGCAGTAACTCAGTGTATCCAGTTGTGGGGGGTCCAGACTGGACACCAGGTGGTCCCCAGAGTTCCTCTGTCACTGCCCTCCTCAGCTGGACAGGGTAAGAAAATGCAGCCAAAGGCTCCTGCTAGCATCCTGTGCAAAACAGACAGCTTGGGGCAATTAGCTTAAATCAAAGCAGGAATGAGAAGTAAAATGAAATGTTAAAATACCTTTCACTCACCCCACCCTTCTTCCCAGGCTCAGCTCCACTTCTGAGTTCTCTACCTGCTTCCCCACAAGGGGATGGGAATGGAGGCATGGTCAGTTCTTCTGATGCTTCTGCTGCTCCTTCCTCCTCAGGGGGAGGATTCCTCACATTCTTCCCACATCATGGGTCCCTTCCACGGTGTGCAGGTTTTCAGGAACAGCCTGCTCCAGTGTGGGCCCCCACAGGCTCATGAGTGCTGCCAGCAGACCTGCTCCAGCAGAGTTCTAATGTTAATGCCTTAGCACTGCCCCAGCTCCAGGAAATCCTGACTCTGAGGTAAGGTTAGATGGAAGAGAGCTGATTTAACATTCCTGTTTAGCCTAGCATTGGTGGTGGTCTTGTATCAAGAAATATCACGGGAATATTTTGCTTCTAAAATGCTCTGTACAAGTGTGCAGAACCAGGGGAACTGGAACCAGAGAGATCATAAGCATTTATTGTATTAAAAATTTGTCTAGATAATACTTAAAGCTGTTAATAGTGTAAAAGCCTGACCTATGTAAGTTTGGCAGAAAAAGTGCTGAGTGTAGCAGTTTGAGAGAAATACCAGCAATACAAGCAGATGAGATTTCAAAGGTTAGAAATGCATGAGCAGGACAGGAATTAGTAAGAAGCTTTAGTTTTTGGTGATGAAGACAGCTTTCTCAAGCAGTCCTTTCAGCCACCCCAAATTACTTCCTCACCAAAGGATATGCAGGGGCATTTCAGGAGCCAAGGAGAGAATGGGTATAAACTGCTGTGGAGAACATTGTGATGAGGTGTGGCTGGGGACTGAGAGCTGTAGAGCTTGGTGACTGCAATCCAACTCCTTATTCATGGTGTGGGTTACTAGGAACAACAATAAAAAGCCAGGCTGGTTTACTTGACACATATCATGTAAATGGTTGTGAAATTGAAATGGTTATTACTTACTGATGTGCTATAGTTGGATTATACCACGTTGTGGTGCTTTGCAAACTGCTAAACACAGAATTTTGCAGTGCTCTCCTCAGTGAGGACTGTGCCATATGACCATAGAGCCTATAAAAAACCCCAAACAGCCCAAAGTAAGAGCACATAATGTAGAGTTCTTTAGATCCTAGCTGATGTATTTTTCTTTCTCTTTTTCTAGGAAGAGTTACTGGATTGAAATTTCTCAGTATTCCATAACAATACAAGAGCTCATCAGACATAAAAGTGTGTCCCTCAAAGAGCCATCAAAAAACCAACTCTGAACAGCCAAAGGCTTCTTCAGAGAATGCAGTGAGTCATGTCCCCTACCTGGGCTGGCCTCAGTGAATTTCTCTGGTTTACCTCAGAATCTGACTGTGCCTTGGTTCTCCCTGGGCTGCAATAGAAGGGGAGTTGCCCTTCCTGGACCTGGTGCTTGCCCACTTACAGCAAACACAGGTTCCTCCACTTCAGCTACAGACACAAGAAGTGCTTGTCAGTTGTTTCATATCAAGCTTCTGAACAATAGAAATGAATGCTGAAACAAAACAAAAATATACCAACACTATTTATTGTAGATTTTTTTTAAATGTGGCTTTTTAAAAGCAGATGGCTACACAGTGCTGTTTGAGGGTCAGATATTTGTCTGCATATTGCAAAACCTGCAGCTCCTGAGATCCCATTATGGGGAGCAGCTAATGTGGAACACCTGAGGAGGGACAGGCAGCCTCCCTGCCCCAAATCCTGGTGTGGCCTTATCATCCCTCTCACCTGTGTCTGAGTGCAAATGGAATTCACCTGTGGAACATGCACAGCCACAGCTGGCAGTGTTTCAGAGGAACTGGACTGAGAGCAAAGGAGGAACAAAGCACAAGGGGCACAGAGAGAAGGAAGAGGACAAGGTAAAGCTTTGGTTTAGGTGCTGCCTTTGAAAGGCTGGTGTAGAAGATGAGAAGAGCTTTGAGAAGCTCTGTGAGAACACTGCTTCAAAGTTCTGCTTGGGCTGCCTGTAGCAGTCACTCAGAGTGAGGGAGGGGAAGGAGTACTTACCTCTACTAACCTGTGTAAGTACAGGTGTTCTGGACTGGGACCTGGAAGAGCAGCTGCAAGCCTTGGGAGAACAAGGTAAGACAACCAGAATAAAATTATGCAAATAGATGGGCACAAAGTAGCACAACACTCCTTTGAATTTTGGTGAAGACATGTTGGAAAGTTCTAGTGCTTCTTTACAGGTGTAGGATTATCCAGCATCAAAATGAACCCATAGTATAAAACCAGTTTTGTTCCTGTAACTATTTACAGTGAGGATTTTTGCTGATCCTGCTATGGCAGGCACATACCATGCCTCATAGCAATCTGATCTGACTAGCACAAGCTTCTAGCTTTAGTACCTGTTGGTGCCTGGCAGAGGGTGACAAAGGCCTGCTGTCTCCTGGGGTAAGCTCATGGTGAGTCAGGGTGTGGGAAGGGCTCATTTCTGCTGCACTGAGCACACACACCCTGCAGCAGGGGGTTGGGGATGTGGTGTGTCTGCTCAGGACACTTGGATTGTCAACAAAATGTGTATGGCCATGGTTATGCATGGCTGCTGTAGCTCTTCCCTCTCTAGCTGGGACTGTTCATCCTACTTGCTCTTGAAGGACTTTGCTCTCTGAGTGCTTCTAATGTTAGTGCAGCACCAGTCAGCTCTGTCTGCACAAAAGGTGCCCCTCAAACTGCCTTGGGCTTGCTCCCTGAAAGCCACATCCTACAGAGAAAGGTGGGGACTGATTTGAAATTTGAGTAGAGAAGCATGGGTAAAACTATGAAAGCAGATTCCTGGAACAGTGAATAGACTTTGCAAAGCATTTGTGTTGAAATAGGAAGTCAGAGTTGTATTGGAGTAATGCTACACTCAGAAGCATGTTTTGACTTTGAAGTAGCTATTTCTGCTGTAAAAGCTGCTGCTCTGTGTATTTATATACCCACTCCCCATGTATTTTCAAACTTTGAATTTTTTAAGACTTTCTTTGTCTTTTTGATGTTCTGAGTATAGGTAGTTTCAAATTTTCATATTTCTAGAACTGCCAGTTAATGTAGAGCTCAAATGCTAACTGAAATGATCTTAATTACGGGCACAATACAGGTCAAAATAATTTTTATGTAGGTCACCTCAATAAAAGTGCCTCTTGCACTTTAGAAATAAATGCATGTTCCACAATAGCTCCTTGTTACTGTCAGTATTGAGGTGTATCAGCCAGGTAGGACAAAGAAAATGCTTTTGGAGACACAGATTTATCATAGTTTATGTGGCCTCGTGGCATATGTGACAACTGCTAAAATTTCAAAGCTCATAATTAATAATGCTGGCACTGAAAGAGGGGAAGAAGTCATTGGAGGAGAGGTAATATTTTCCTACATTGAAACCAAGTAAGGTTGGTGATGAGAGAAACTACTTCAGGAAGAGTCATTAAAAAACCAGGCAGTATGGAAATGCTTTCATATTTTTCTCAATAAAAATAAAATGTGAAGATGACAGCTGAGAATTGAAGCATTACAGTCAAGAAAATATCTTGGCCTGGGAATAACTGGGAGGGGGGGAAGGGGGAATGGGTTTAAAAGTCCTAACAGCTTAGAATGAGTAAGTTAATGTTTTATCCAAAGTGTTTTTATTGTCTCAGTTGCTATTGAGGGATTATATCAAGACTTCTTATTAAGTGTTATGTAGTTTTATTTTGGAGAAACCCTCAGCCTCTTTTTCATCATCTGTAAGAGATGTATTAAAGGATTTACTGGTTTGTGTAAATTTCAGAGACAACAGGACATCATAATTTTATAACTTCTTAATAATGCATGTGGGTGTCTTATTGTTGAGTAAAAGATTATGGGGTTATGATTTTTTTTTTTTAAAGAAACATTTGTTTCATGAGCAGTGTGCCTTCATAATGAGACATTGTGTCCATCCAACTCTGTTTCATGCAAGAATTTCTACAATACTGATCATTGCTAGAACATGCTAGATTTTCAGAAATATTTTATTCTTCAGTGTAACATAAGTTGCCTTCAGCTACTTCAATAGTTGGGGTCAAACATATTAATATTAAATGATAGCAGGGTGGCAGCTGTCCCAGTGTGCCATTTCCCAGTCCTTTCTTTGGTGCTGGCAAGTGTTTAGCTGGAGTGCTGACTGCCCTTCCCTGGCCACCCTTGTGATGAAAGACAGGAAAAGAAGATTTCTCCCTAACAGGAAAAAGTATTCAGCTGGTACATAAGTACCCCCTGCCACACTTCTACCGAATTACTAATGAATTCCTCCTCTCCCTCATAATTAGTCCAAAAATGCAGGCACGAATCAGAAGGATTCTATTAGTGCCTTCTAAATTACATCTAACAGAGAGGATCCTGTGTATTAAAACAGCCTTTATTGTACCTACCACTCAGTCCTTTCAGTTTTATTCCCAGTCTTTCCTGTTCTTACCCATTTTCTTAGGTACCCCTAAAATCTGGCAGTCTGAAGCTGAACTTTGAAAGCTTGAAAGTGTTCATGGTGCATTTGTTTTATTTCCTAGCTTTAGCCACATGGCAAATTTTCATTTTCACTTACAGTGCTGGAGACAAGCAAATGGTCATTTGAGTGAGCAAATGTTTTCAGTGTTCTTTCTGTTGTTTTTGGCCTGTAGGAATCTGGGACTTCCTCACGGGTCCTGAAATCAAGGAAATTTTTAGATACTGGCCTGTCACTATGGTTCCTGTCAAGAAGTCATGAGAAAGTTGAGTTGTAGTAGCTGCACTGATGAGCAGAGACAGCTGAGAAAAGCAGGAAATGCTGGAGTGAATTGTTCACAAAGTGTTTCATTTTCACCCACCAATACTTCTCTCTTAATTACAGATAATAATTGGATCTGCTGGGATCATGTTATCATGGTGTTTTAAACAAGCCACTGGAATTACAAATGAAAGACAATGAATGGCTTCCTCTTGGAAAGTGTAAGGCAGGTTTTTAATCATGGTATGAACTCAAGGAAGAGACAGACTGCAGGGGAATAGGTTATTCCTGTGGGTACACAGCCCACTTTGAGATTTATTTTTCTTGCTCCCCATTAACAATAATTGTTAAAATTACACTCTTGTATAATGAAATGTATTTGGCTTGTAAGTGCTCTGGGTGGCCAGGGCTCGTTTTTTCCAAGTAAGCAGTGAAGTGATTTGTAGCCATTTGAATGGTATACATGAATAAGCAGAAATAGCTCATGTGAATTTGCAAGGCCACTAGCAGGCATGTCAAACTTATTTTCCCATCAGTTAGTTCTGAATTCATCAGTTATTTATTGGGGAATTATATATGAGAGCATTTTAAATGGAAATACAGTGCCAATCTTTATTGAATTTTTTTTTAATCTCTGTTTTCAGTTATGGGATGTGTTACCCTGCAGAACTGGAGAATTTACTGTAATCAAACCAGATATTTTAAACTTGGCTAGGAACAGTATCATTGACTGATGTGTATTGGTAAAAAAACACTTAGTGCATAGGCATAACTCTGACATCAGGGATTCCAGGAAGTTGCCCTTACAGGAAGCCTTTTTCCTCATCATCAGCTCAGGCTCTGTGATGCTCTTACAGACAATGGCTGACATACAGGAGAGCTTTGCCTTAACCAGCCTAAAAAGCAGTCTTCTAATCAGCACTTGAGGAACTGGCTAGTATGCTCTTGTCTCATTTGTGTTACAAAACTCATTTGTTTTACAAAGCAAACACCAAAAACTCAGTGCATTTTGTTATTTTGCATGGAGGGGGTTCAGTCTTTTCCCAGTAAATGATAAAACAACTGAATTACTTGCATACTTGCTTTGGTCTAAATTCCTCTTTAAATCAAAGCTCCCAAATACACAAAGGGATGCAGATATGTAGCTTGATCAAATACATGATTAACAACTGTCTTGTCATTAAAAAATGGTTCACTTCTGTGATAAGCAGCCCAGGTTTATTTGTATTTCATTGGTCAGAAAACACTCTGAAAACCAAAATCAAGAGTAATGGGTTGTCACAGTCACATTTTCTGAAAAATCTCTTTGCCCAGGATTTTCTCCTGGGAAGCTGAGAAGCCTCAGATAAAGGAAAACAATTCTTATCTCATTTGCTTCTCCTGTGTTGTGCTCGCATGTGGAATGAGATTGGAGATTGTTTATCCAACTGGTGACTGGTTCATTGGTTTCATGTGAATTGTTTTGACTTACTGGCCAGTCATGGCCAAGCTGTGTTGGGCCTCTGGAAGGAGTATGAGTTTTCATTATTATCCTTTTAACCTTCTATAAGTATCCCTTCTGTATTCTTTAGTATAGTATTCTTTTATATAATATAGTATCATAAAATAATAAATTAGCCTTCTAAGAACATGGAGTCAGATTCATCACACCTTCCTTCATCTGGGAACCCCGCAAATACAATAATGGGCCAGAAGTTAATTATAAATGCATTGAACAATGGGGGCTTCTGATGAAGGAAGGATGACTCCCCAGGGCTGTGAAAGCCATGGCTGTGCTGGGGCTGTAGCACGTGGGCAGGGGCTGGTGTGCATCCCTGACTCTGCAGGGCTCCTGCCTCGCAGTCCCATGGGGAATTGTGTGTCCCTGGCTTTGGCTCCTGAGTTAGGGGCCTGTCCTGGGTTGGCTGTATGATGCTTTTATCCCCAATCGTCTTGTTCTGTTCGTGCTGAATAGTAACTTTTGCACCTTTAAGACTTATTGCAGGCAGTGAAGGGGGAGAGAAAATGCAGTTTTTTTCCTCCAGACACTGCTGTCACTCCCCCGCATTCCTTCTCCTGGCCAGCGGTTGTTTGTCTGCAGACAGACAACGGACAGAGCGCTTCTTTCGCTTTTGAGTTAGTTTTCAGCTAGCTGAGGCAAAGAAGTTCCCTGGACTGTGTTTTTTTTCCCTTTTCTTTGGACCTCTTGAAACCTGCTCTGGACTGAACACCCAGGGCAGCACCGGCAGCTCACATTTCTGGCCCATCGGGCCGGGCCCGGCCTGCAACAATCCCAACACCAGAGGGACTGATCAGAGACAGTGAGCTGCAACCCGGGGACGGGGTTTTCTCAGTTTGTCATCTCTTTTAGAGTGACAAAGGGTCTCATTGTTTGACATTGTTTTAGTTTTATTGTTTAATAAACAGGTTTTTTCCACCTTTCTCCAAGGAGGTATTGTTTTCCTCCCGGACCAGTTGGGGGTGGGGAGGGGCCGATTGGATCTGTTTTCTCACTGGAGCTACTTGGGGAATTTTTTCCCCAAATTTACTCTAAACCTGGACAGGGCCTCAAACTGAGAGTACTCAGAGATGGTTGGTGCTGAGGCATGAAACAAAGAGAAGGGAGGAAACGGGGATTAGGTGTGTGTGCTCTCATTGCAGGAGGAGGAGGTGGATCCAGTGAAGGTGGTGAGACCCAGCTTCAGCACAAAGAGGTGGCCAGGGTCTCCTGTGCAGTGAGCAGTGGGACCCCCATCAAAGCAGCTGTGCATGCTGCAGTTGGGATAAATTAAAGAAATTAGTTAATGCAAGAGATAGCTGTGAAGGAATGCTAAATTTATAGAAATACCATCCAAGTCATGACATCTCTAGGCCAAAAATACTTGACAGTTAGAACAGTTTTACCTTAGAAGTGCTTATTGCCACTCTTGGAGGCAGCATGACCTTCATCTGGTAGAGTACTGCTTTTCTGATGGTAAAGTTCTATTCTCGTTTTGCAGCTTGTACTGTCAGAGGAGTTTGAGTCCCTTCTGTAGCCTAGCTTATGTAAGATTTATTACAAAAGCAATTCACTTATGGGCCCCAGGGCTTGAAATACTAGTCCAAAAAGGAGGGAATTCACTATGATGTTTTTTTTAAACAGACACGTTGTGATCTTGCGTATTTTCTAACTGTGATTTCTTGGCATCTTGCAGCCTTATTCACTCAACTTGACCTGTTAAAATACACACTGAATTTCTGTTGAACTGTAGGAACTTGGAATATCTTGACAGAACTCACAGTATTTTTACACAGTTAAGTGGAAATTAGAAATCTGTAGTTTTGTACTGAAAAAGTTGTTCTGAATTGCAGAACTATATTAAACCTTTTCTGCAAGGGTCAAGCTGCATCCATGACCTGAACATGTTTCACAAGAATATGCCTCAGAATCTGTAGTTTTTCTTAGGCATTGCTTTCACTGCTTTATTTCTGTCCCCTAGACCTCTTTTTTAAGAGAGTGAAATAATCAATTTATGAGATCAGCAAGTCACTGATAGATGCTCTGATATCCACCAGGTCTGAGTTTGGTTTGTGTCTTACAAACAATTTGCTTTAGGAGTTGGAAGGCTTTGGTGGTCAGTGCATATTTGGTTTAGAGGGTGAGCATTCAGGGCCTTGGTGCCTGAACAGAGCCTGTCCTGCTTTCACCCTGGGGCTGCTCAGGAACATCACTGCTTCTCTCTCCGGGCTAATGGAGTGCTTCCTTTAAAGGTTGATGAAATCCTTCTCCCCACACAGCTGAGCTGTGCCAGGAGCCCTGGCTGAAAGTTCTGAGCCTGAGGGCATGGAGGTGTAACAGGCCATGGGGTCACACAGCCCCTCTGGGGCAGCTCCAGCAGAGATCTTTCCATCCCCTGTACTTTGCTGTCCCCAGACATTGGAGGTAGGGGATGCTGAAGGACATCTTAACAAGGCATCATCTTTGCCTGTCCTTTTTCTCCTATCCTCAGATCATTTCTTGAGCTCTCACTCAATGTTTGTCGTGGTGAGGGAAAACTTGAGACCCTCACTATGAGACCAGCAAGCCTCGTTTATTGAGTAGAGCATCAAACTTTATGCACAACAAGTAATAAGCTCATACATATTCTGGAAACTAAGCAGTCTATTGGTTAACTATAGATATCAGTTCTTCTTCATACTTGAGGAGTTACATCTCTTTTTTTTCTCATGTCTTATTCTCAGCTACAGCACTTTGTTATTGTAATACAGCTATCTTCAAGGCCACCATGTCCTTGCAGCTGTACAGACTTAGATTAGCCATGGTCTTGTACTTTTCTAATTCTTAGTTAACTATTCTTCCAACAAATGTAAGTAAAAAAATCTCTACAGTTTACTGTATCCCTAAACCTTGTGCCATTTGAGTTTCAAAAAACCATAGAATCCAGTGTGTTTGGTGGTGCTTTCCATTCCCATCTCTGCAGGACAAAGCCATTTTGGGAGAGGCTCAACCTCTTCATTTCCAGGGCAGAAAGGCCACCCAGCTGACCAGGCTGCTGCACTGAGCTGCAGGACCAAATTAAGCATTTCCTGCAAAATATTATGTAAAATTTCTGCATTCTCAGAAGTAGGGGTGTTCCAGTAAGAGAGAGGAGGGTGATTTTATTTTAGAAGAATAGGTAAAAATACCAACAATTCATGCAGTGGGTTACTATCACACATTTATCCCCTCATTCATTCTAAAGATGTAATTAAATCATCCTTCTCTCTTTGTTCAGTTTTGTTGCTTTTTACTCCTAATTTTTTTTTTCATTCTCTTAATGTTTGCTCTTTTGTCTCTCACTTGCATTGTCACACTTGCTCATTTTAATTTTAAGTGTTGAAGATGCTCTTTTTATTGTCTGCTTTCTTATCAGATCAGCTTTTCAGATTGTTGCTGCAGGATACTTAAGGAATGAGACTTTCATCTGCAATAGGTGGCAGATTGCATCAGTTCATGTTTGAGGGAGAAAGGAAGTCATGCATGTTTATATTGCACAATTTTTTGGTTTTTCCAAAAGATGTCTTTGCTGAATACTCCCTGTCTTAGATATTTTGTTATAACTTTGATGCAGCTGTGCTTCCTAGAATGTGCTTGGGGTCCACCAGAGCTTCACTCTGCATCCCTGACTTACATTGCTGAATGTTTTGCATTCAACACATCATAAAAGCATTCTTCTTCAAGTGTTGCATTTCATAACCACCTCTCTGCTGACTCCTTCACCTCTGCCTGTCCCCAGTCCCAAATGAAGAGTAGGTTTCAATGACTGTAAGAGAGGAGGCCCACAGAATTTAATGAGGCTATTGAGCAACTTGAATCTAGATAATTGCTTAAATACATTTCTGGGTGTACCTAACAAATAAAGGACTGTATTAATAGATCATTAAGAAGCAATTAACTTACTGGTTTTTCTTCTCACCTTGAGACTTGTGATTGTGACAGCATGTTATTAATTACCTTGTAGCTTCTCTTGGGACTCTTGCTGTATTTGATGTCTTCTTATGGCTCCATTGTTACACTGGCATGTAAAACAGGGTGTTTAATTTGGCCTCATTGGAGCTGTGCCACATCCTGATGGAAATGAGGTTAGAACTTATTTGTCCAGTGTAAGTAAATGGCAAGCCATGCTAAGAATCACTAAAACTCAGCCAAATTAGTACTCTAACACAAGGCTGTCCATAAACATTAACAGGAATTCTGTCTATAGTACAGTTGGGACTGTGCTTGTTCTAAATGCATACAATCATGATATGGATGGATGCAATGAATTAAAAACCACCTTGGAAGTGCTACTTGTAATGAAGGAAATATGGATTGGTCTGGGATACCCCATGGCTCTCTTGGAGTCAGCTGTCCTGCTGTGTCCCCTCCCAGCTGCTTGTGCCCCTCCAGCCTCCTGAGGGCTGCTCTGGAATCTGCACAGGCAGGGCATGTTCCATGTGGATGTGTTCCATGGTCCTCAGGAGGCTGGGCAGCAGTGTGGCACACTCTGGGTGTGTAAGGGCTGATGCTCTTATCTCTGCCATCTCCCCATTCCCTGTATACTTTTCCTGTTGGAGAGCCACTCTTGGGTTGTTCTTGCTTTTAGCACAGCAACTTTGATTAAGTTCTACACCATAGCTTGTCTAAGAGTGATAGAAAACCCCTTTCAAGCATTTTCAGCCATAGCCAATCGTGAGTCAAAGGCTTTAGTGAAGTCAAACAAGAGATGATTACTGAAATATTTGAACATGACTGTGATTACTGAAATATTTGAACATGACTGATCAAGCTCTTGAGGTTTGTCCTTGTGCCTTGTCCAAGTGTATGTCATATCAATCCACATTGATATTCTGAGTTGTTTTTTCATCTTTACATCCTTTTCAGAATAATGACCTTGCTTTCATGCAGTATCAGTGAGATGTATTTGTAGTCATAAGTTTCTTTCAGTACTCTTTCTCAGGTCCTGGAATGTACATCGATCTTTTCCAGGAACCTGGCTGCCCTCCAGTTTCTCACAGCTTCATGACCATAGAAATCAACTTTGCCACTGTTGCTGTTCAGGAAGCCACACTGGTGCTTCATCCTGTCTTTGAACTCCTCTCTTCATTCTTGTAGCAGCTTGTGCTGCTTTGCAGGATAGCAGTGGTGGTTTTGTGTTACCTGCTCAGGGGATGCCATTCATCTGTTCCTCACCCTTGGTAGTCTCTGCCACTGTTCTTTCTGTCTGGCATGGCTCACTTCTCTTCTCCCCAGATTCTGTCACCTTTCATTGGGCACCCATGGCAGGAGCATTTCAGTACACTGCAATGACACTGTTAAAAATACCTTGAGTCAAATGTTATGTCAGCTTCTCATTATTGGTACATATTTTGATCTCATCATTGCAGGTTATTTTCAAATTTTTTTGGCTGAATTAGTATAAATTATTCTCTATTTATATATATATTTATATCCTAAAAACACTTAGTAGCTTATCTAGGAGGCAGCCCTCTTTCTTAGTAATGTTCCAATGTCATATTTTTCAAGAAAATTCAGTAATCTGTCTTCCTAAAATTGTTTCTGCTACTTTTGGTTTGGTTCTTGCTTTCAGTTTTAACAGTGCTTGGAAACAAGTTCCAGTATCTGCAGAATGTGTTCTGTTACATGCACAAAGGTGAAACTTGGCACATCAAAAACTTCTTTTTCTGTTACCTTCTGACTCCTGAGTACAGCTAATGCATCACAACCTGCACCAGGTTTGGAAATGTCATGGTGTGCATGTTTTGCTTGGATAGATTTCAGTACAGAATTCCACTAGTTTCTACCATTTCATTTTAGTTTTCTTTTATTTTTGACTTTTTTCTTTCTACTTTCCCAACTTTAGCATCCACCAAAGTAAAATATTTTTTTATTTTAAAATCATATTTTGTTATTTTTAAGGAATCATGAATTATTTTTTCTATTCATAGGTCTGTTTGGTTTGCAGGAATTTTCCTCCATTAAGAGGATGTACCCAGCACTGTTGTACTTTAGAACAGAATGGAGGTTTTTGGGGTTTTTTCAGATTTTGGAAGTAAGTTATATTTAAAAGGCCTTTTAAAATATAACTATTTAACTAATTAATTAATTCATTCATTCCTAATGCAGGAGTAACCACACAGGCTATGATTCCCTGCTGTGGTGTAAAAGACCACTGTGTTCTTTGCTGAAGTGTTTAAATTATTTTGATGTGGCCAAAATTTCCAACATATCTGCTGGTTTTAATTGTAATTCACTTACAGTTAATGCAGTTATTGCAGTGCAAGGTGCATAGAAATTTCACCCACAAATGTGTTTTCTTACTTTTTTTTTTTTTTTTCAGTCAGTAGCCACTACATCTGAATTTGGCCAGGTTACTGCATCATAAAAATGGTTTCTCAAAATCTGACCCTTATCTTCCATTAGAAACCTACTGATTTTCTACTTTAATGAGAGCAGGAGAGGATTGAAGGAAGTCTTGGTGATTTCTGCACTTACTTGAGTCTATCAGGTAAAGTAGTTCAACCTGACCTAACAGAAAATTAATTGCCCTCACATTGGAAAAAACCCTTCTGTTTCTGTTGAGGAATCATGAATTATTTTTTCTATTCATAGGTCTGTTTGGTTTGCAGGAATTTTCCTCCATTAAGAGGATGTACCCAGCACTGTTGTACTTTAGAATAGAATGGAGGGTTTTGGGGTTTTTTTGGATTTTGGAAGTAAGTTGTATTTAAAAGGCCTTTTAAAATAGAACTATTTAACTCATTCATTCATTCATTCATTCATTCATTCATTCATTCATTCATTCATTCATTCATTCATTCCTAATGCAGGAGTAGCCATGTAGGCTATGATTCCCTGCTGTGGTGTAAAAGACCACTGTGTTCTTTGCTGAAGTGTTTAAATTATTTTGATGTGGCCAAAGTTTCCAACATATCTGCTGGTTTTAATTGTAATTCACTTACAGTTAATGCAGTTATTGCAGTTAATGCAGTTAATGCAGTGCAAGGTGCATAGAAATTTCACCCACAAATGTGTTTTCTTCAATTTTTATTTTTGCACCCAGTAGCCACTATATCTGCATTTGGCCAGGTTACTGCATCATAAAAACAGTTTCTCAAAATCTGACCCTTATCTTCCATTAGAAACCCACTGATTTTCTACTTTAATGAGAGAAGGAGAGAATTGAAGGAAGTCTTGGTGATTTCTGCACTTACTTGAGTCTATCAGGTAAAGTAGTTCAACCTGACATAACAGAAAATTAATTGCCCTCACATTGGAAAAAACCCTTCTGTTTCTGTTGAGGAATCATGAATTATTTTTTCTATTCATAGGTCTGTTTGGTTTGCAGGAATTTTCCTCCATTAAGAGGATGCACCCAGCACTGTTGTACTTCAGAACAGGATGGAGGTTTTTGGGGTTTTTTTGGATTTTGGAAGTAAGGTGTGTTGTAAATACTTGAAAGAATGCAATTCTCTCCATGATGTCATAAGTGATTGTGCTGATGGTCTCACCAAAACTTACTGCACATGTTAAGCATGGTGGTACTTCCTTTATCTTCTGTTTCTTTGTCTCAGTTTAACACCAGATTATTCTGCATGGAGGTTACACAAACTGAAGTAGCTTTTCTAATAGCAACAGTGGCATAAAATGATGCCCTTAGTGTATGAAAATGGAAAATACATTCCAAAAGTCTCAGATTTCTTAAAACCAGCTGAATTAAATATCAGGCATTCTGAGAGGAAATATTTTGGTTTGGGGCTGTGTATATGAAAGATTAAGTTTAAAAGAAGTTGTTTTGAGACCAGCTTGAAATGGAAGAGATTATGGAAAATATTTCCAAGCCATATTGATAGCTTTGCTGGAATTAGTGTGTGTGTACAAATAGGTGTATGTGCTTGTTGACTTCACAATCTTTTCTAGTCTTCATTCTGCAGCCTTGCACTCATGGGTAGTCTTGTTTCTCTAAAAGAAAAAGTCCTTTAATGACTATAATTATTTTCTCTTGAAAAATACTTCTCATGTGAATGCGAGGGATGAAAGGTTTTAAGTACCAGAAATCTGGTCTTATTTCCTGGGTTTTCTGTTTCTGAATTACCACTGTTGTGCACTAGAATTTATCCAGTATTTGAGCAGTAGCCCTGTGTGTGGAGCAGAGCAGCAGGGTAGGCTTTCCTCAGGCATAAGGACAGAAATGAGAACTGAAAGAGATGGAAGAGCAGAACATCCCTTCTGCCTGGTGCTGGCATCAGGGACTGCAGCAGGTCAAGGGAGAAGGGAAATTGAGTGTCCTCAGTGAGGAGCTGCCATCTGGCTGCCTTGGGATCCAGATGTCACATTCCTTAGTAGTCAGAGAATGCAACAACTGTTTCAAGGTTTACTTGGGGGGAAATTCAGCTTGCAGGGAAGAGGCAGATGTGAAGTAGACATAAAGATTTGGAAAGTAATTAGAAAAGATTGGATATTCTGTTTTATACCCTTCAGAGATTTGTTCCACCTGGTTTACTGTTATTACAAATCTTGGGAATATCCTTGAAATGTCAAATATGACCAAAATGTTGATGCCTTTTTACTACATGTGCAAAGTGTTTGGGTAAAGGCTTTTGAATGCTTTTTTTTTCAGACAGCAGTCTTTCCACAGAACTGAAAACTCTTTTGTTACTAAACCACTACCTTAACAATGTGCTTTAATTTTAGAGAGTATTTACAACAGAGATGTTGGGTGAGTCATTGATGTCAGTATAATAATTAGTGTAAACCAGGATCTAAGGACTGGAATTGGTATTACTCAGCAAAAAATACTTGTTCTGGCTGAGGAGGAAGCTGTGTGCATTATCCAGAATTCATTGTACATCAGAACCTGCTCTGCCTACAACTGAAAAAACAAAATCCGTATTCAGGTAGAAAGTTGAAAAAGTGGTGCTTCAATAATTACATATCACTAACTGATGCTTTTTATCTACCCTACAGTTCTGTTGTGTAACAGAAATCAAACTGGGACAAGATTCACACCAGCTTTTGAAGTTCAAATAAATTTAATTTCAGCAGTAGAGGGATCCTGATGGCAGTTCTGAGGCAGCATTGCAGTCTGGAGGGAGAAGCATGCATTTGCCTTCAGTCAGCCTGGGGCAAAACCTGGAGGCATCCCACCATCACTCTCATTGTGCTCAGAAATTTCCTTTCGAGTTCTTGTTTGTGTGTGTGTCCCACTTTGGGAACATCCCTGCCAGAACTGTTGATTCCCAAATTTTTCACTTCACCTAGATGCTCAGCCCTGCTTCTGAGCCTCCACCCATGTACAGCATTTGATCCTGAGATGGGCAGAGAACACCCCACGCCTTCATTTCAGCTGCTGTTTGAGCTGTGGGTTGGGTTTGTACAGCATTAGATCCTGAGATGGGCAGAGAACACCCCACGCCTTCATTTCAGCTGCTGTTTGAGCTGTGGGTTGGTTTGTACAGCATTAGATCCTGAGATGGGCAGAGAACACCCCACGCCTTCATTTCAGCTGCTGTTTGAGCTGTGGGTTGGTTTGTACAGCATTAGATCCTGAGATGGGCAGAGAACACCCCACGCCTTCATTTCAGCTGCTGTTTGAGCTGTGGGTTGGGTTTGTACAGCATTTGATCCTGAGATGGGCAGAGAACACCCCACACCTTCATTTCAGCTGCTGTTTGAGCTGTGGGTTGGGTTGTTTGGGGCTTTTCTCTCTCCTTGCAGCTGAGTGCAGTTGCTGTGCTTTGCATTCAGGTTGCAGTGACAGGCAGTTTCCTGGGCATTCATTATTCCTGTGGCAGCCCAGGTGTCCCAGTGTGCTCAGAGTGGCACTGGCCCTGCTGGAGCTCAGTGAGCTGCCCCACAGGGTGGCCTGGGCAAGCCCTGCAGCTGGGACATTGATCTCTGCCACCCTCGAGCCCAGGACAGAACCCCCAGGGGAATTGCACAGTGGTTTACAAACACGTGCATTTTCATTAATGGCATGCAAAGTTTTTTTAATCAGATTTGGCAGCCTACAGTTTAAAACAATACATTGGATTTTGCACACTTGCCCCCTAACTTTAACCTTTTTATTATTAAAAATACCCTGCTCCCAACCCTTTATTCTGTTGTCTCTGAGTCTTTGCCTGTTACAGGGAAATACTTTTGTGAGAGTCTCCTATAGGAGGCTCAAAACTAAAACATTCACATCCTAAAACTCAAAAGGAACTTTTAAAGATTTTCTGTATCCTAGGAAGAACAGAAAATGGGAAAACATTGGAGACAGTTTTATGTGAAAAACCTGATGTTTACGGTAGCAGTTTCATCCAAAAATTCCTCTTTTCAAAAAGGAGACTGTTTGTCTCTTGCAACCTGTAGGATGTTTATAACTGCATGGTTTTAATCTCTATATATAAAAAAAGTGTTACTGATTCAGGGTCCTGCCTTTTTGTCAGCTCATTGCTTTGACAAGCTTCAGTTCTTACGTGCATACAATGAGAGGGCATGAAGACTTTCCCTGATGTAGATAAGCAGCTTTATGAAATAAGAATTCCTGTACCTCCAGTCTCCTTATTCCCTTGTTAAGATGGTTACACAGCCAGTCTTACTGTCCCCTACAACTGATGCCATTGTTTAGACAATAGGTGACATTAGTGAGCTACAGCTGGTAACTTGTGTGCTGCCTCCTAAGGAGAGGAAAATGTCTTGTGAAATACAGATTTTTGTTCGGTTTTGGATGCTAAGCCACATATTTGAAAACTCTGTTTGTGTTTGGTGATTCTTTCTTGGCTTGTTTTATTATACAGTTTTCAAACAACTGATTGGTTTGGCCTGTGACCTTTATTATCCCAGGAAGTCCTTTACCTCTGGCTGCATATGAATCTGAAAACCTGAGTTTATTATGCCCTCCTGACCCGTGTCAGTTTTAAAGCAGACTGCAAGATCATTATATTAAATTAGGCACTGCATTTATATTTATAAAGTAATATGTAAATGAATCCTTGCAGTGGTGATACACAATGAAAAATAGAAGCAATGTACCAACTCTCCATTGGGCAGCTTTGCAGCTATTGTAGGTGATGTTACACCAGTTGAATTGTTTCTTTACCTTAATTTTTTGTGTGATGAAGAGACACAAAATTATTTGGAACACTTGACATGCAGAAGCCAGCAGATGTGCAAACCCAGCTTGTTACCATATGGTTCCAATGTCCTTTGGCATGTTTCATAGAAAGTTCAGATCTGGATCACACTGTCAAACATAAATTTCAAGTAAATGCTTTCCTACTTAATAAGTACATATCATTGCTTGATAGAGCAGTTGGTGAAATATGGATGGATCCAGGGCACCTCTCTGTTCAGAACTGCTAGAAAAGAGGGGACCAGTGTTTATAATTCTTATTGTGTGTGACGGTGGTCACAGGGGTTTTTAGAGGATGGAAGAGTCAGGATCTTGATTCCATGATCAGAAGGCTTGATTTATTATATTATGATATATATATAACATTATAACCATACTACATAGAGATAGAAAGGAAAGGAGCTTCTTCAGAAGCTGGCTAAGCTAAGAATAGAATAGAAAGAATGAATAACAAAGGTCTGTGTCTTGGCAGAGAGCGAGAGCAGCTCCACCATGAGTGGTCAGTAAATCCAAACATCTACAGGGGACCAATCACAGGTGGACCTGTTGCATTCCACAGCAGCAGATAATAATTGTTTACATTTGTTACTGAGCTTCTTTTCAGCTCCAATCCTAAGAAAGGATTTTTCACAAAAGATGTCAGTGACAATTGTGTCTGTATATTTTTTAACTAACTTAAACCCTCCAGAATTCCAGCCTCCTAGATCTGCTTGACCAGTCACTCCCACTTCACTCTTTCCTGTCTTGTATCTACCATTTTTACTTCTCCCTTTGCCATGTGACTGTGCATTAGACTTTGGGGTTTGGGTTCTGATATTTATAGTGTATTGAGGGCACGGAAATGCATCACCATGGTTTCACCTTTTTTCTGTAGATGTTTCTCATGTGGCTTGTGTCCCTTGGAACTTGGCAATCATTATCTGTAGTATGGTAATGACAGTGGTCTGTCTGCAGGACATGGAGCTGGGAGCAGAAACCTCAGTGGCTGAGCCTGAGATCCCAGCTCTGTCTTGTGAGCTTTGAAGTGCTCTCCTGAAATCCACCCAAAAACTAGTGAGTTAGAATGTTAATTATGTGCAAGGAGAGATACATGAAACAGAGCTTCCATAGCTTATATTTTATACTGGGTGTTAGTTCCAAAATTGCCTTTTTTTTTCCCTTTTCCCCCTCCATTCTCACTGTTATGTTTTTATACAAACAGACAAAGCCATGGTGTTACAGTTTTGGCTTGGCTGAGCCTCAGTGATCTGTTTGCCTTTCTGTGAAGCCAATGTTGAAGTTGTTGATGTTGAAGCTCCTCCATTCTCTGGGTAGGTAATTATTCAAATATTAGTCTGTTGCTAATGGTTTTGTTGATATGAAACCTACAAGACACCCTGCAAACAGTATTCCAGTGCTACAGAAAGAAGACCAGTGGTGATTTTTTCTACTCACACAGCTGCCAACTTCAAATCATTAGAGGAAACTGCTTTAATTATTTGGCATTTCTTTCTTTATTTGATGTGACATAAAGCAGAATAGCTTCCATGACATAAACACAGGGTTAGAGGATTTTTTAAATGCTCATTTTGTACCACCCCTATCCAGACCTTTTGGGACTCTTGTTGAAAATAGTTTATGGTTTTGGATTTTGCTTTAAAATGGCAGTGACAGGAATGATTTTTAATAATGTTTCTACTAATGGCTAGAGATTCTAAGGTGGAAGTTGCACCTGAATTTCCATAAATTGACCCACTGGTTGTATTTTCCATGTTATTTTCATTTTGATAGCTTTTTCAACATATAGTTGAACAGCGTGAGATCTCCACTTTCTTCTGTGCAACAGCCAAAAATTAACTGTAAAGAAGGAAGAGACACTGCTGAATGTGCTTTGGAGACAGCTGAGAAATACAGTAGCCTCGTTCAACTTTGTACCAAGTTCTGTGGTTCCAGAGCAGCATTTTGCCAGATTTCCCTGAAGCCCTTGATATCATTGAGAGTAAGCTGACTTTGACAACAGAAAAACTCTCCTGTTGCCTTCTCTAGTAGTGAAGAATCTTAAGGGACAGGGGTAAACGTCATACTTCTTCAAAACTGAGCAGCCTTAGTGGAAGTAGTGGTGGTGTTTAGGCATTTTCTTCCTGAGTATTTGACCTGTGTCCTCATGGGAAAAAACACTTTGATCAGAAAGCTCTCTGCCAGGAGGAAATGTTTTATAACCCTAGTTTGTGCTCCCAGGCAAGCAGTCTGTGAGAGGTCAGTGGTTCAGGAAGAGGTTTTGTGCTGTTCTATTTCACAGTTATTTTCTTTAACTTTAGAAATCTGAACAATGAGAGCAAGTCCAGCCTTTTTTTGGGAGGAATCCATGGTCATGTGCATGTGAGCAGCAGCACTTGAATGTGGGGGAAATGCAGGAGTTACAGGAGTTTAAAGCTGGCTTCAGCTTTAGGAGGAGGAAAAATAGGGAAAAGTGCCCATTGAGAATATATCACAGCAGCTCCCATTAAAGTATGTCCTGCCATTAGAATCACAAGGGTTATAACAATTTTGCTTTTTAGGGATTACTTCTAATACGTTTTGGCTTCTGCTGAGGGAGAAAGAATGTTAGGCCAGAGAGAAAAGTCTAAGTTATGTGAGAGGAACTGCTTTTGATATTGTGGCTTAGACTTTGCCATCAGTTTTAGGATATTTAATGAACTCCTAAGTTGAGTTATGACCAAGACAAATTAAATTTTTTAGCTGAATATATAACCTGCCAACAATGTTAGCTTACTGTTACCATTTGTGTTTAAAGCTTGATTAGTAATGGTATTAATCCTTTGATCTACTTAATTTCATTTAATTCAAACAACACTGAGGCTAACTTATTATTATTAATTAGTATTAATAACATATTAATTTGACCATTATTTGATTTGGATACTGAATTTTTTATTAAGGTTTTAAGAACCTCCAGTATAATTAGCATTTACCGACATTGCATCAACTTGCTTTCACATGCATTGCCTAGGAATATGGCAGGTAGTTTCCTACAGTAAATCCCTCCCTTTCTCCTCCTACAGGAAAAACCACAGCAGAACAAGCCGGGGGAGCCTGTGCAGCTGCAGAGCAACACCTCGGTCCGGAGCAGTGCCCGGGCTGCAGCCCCCGGGCCGGGCCGGGAGAGCTCCCGTAGGGCCCGGGAAGGTGAGGGGAGGAGAGCAGAGCTCCGGCAGGGCCGGGACAGGAGAGCAGAGCTCCTGGACAGGAGAGCAGAGCTCCGGCAGGGCCGGGACAGGACAGGAGAGCAGAGCTCTGGGACAGGAGAGCAGAGCTCTGGGACAGGAGAGCAGAGCTCCGGCAGGGCCGGGCCGGGACAGGAGAGGAGAGCAGAGCTCCGGCAGGGCCGGGACAGGAGAGGAGAGCAGAGCTCCGGCAGGGCCGGGCCGGGACAGGAGAGGAGAGCAGAGCTCCGGCAGGGCCGGGACAGGAGAGGAGAGCAGAGCTCCGGCAGGGCCGGGACAGGAGAGGAGAGGAGAGCTCCGGCAGGGCCGGGACAGGAGAGGAGAGCAGAGCTCCGGGACAGGAGAGCAGAGCTCCGGGACAGGAGAGCAGAGCTCCGGGACAGGAGAGCAGAGCTTCGGTAGGGCCGGGGCAGGAGAGGAGAGCAGAGCTCCGGCAGGGCCCGGGAAGGTGAGGAGAGGAGAGCTCCAGCAGGGCCGGGACAGGAGAGGAGAGCAGAGCTCCGGCAGGGCCGGCGACGGGCAGGAGAGCTCCGGCAGGGCCGGGGAAGGGCAGCAGAGCTCCGGCAGGGCCGGGGAAAGGCAGGAGAGTTCCTGTAGGACCGGGGAAGGGCAGGAGAGCTCCGGCGGGGCCGGGGAAGGGCAGCAGAGCTCCGGCAGGGCCGGGCCGGGGCAGGAGAGCTCCGGCAGGGCCGGGGCAGGAGAGCAGAGCTCCGGCAGCTCCCGGCTCCGCTGCGGCCCCGCGGGGCCCGGCCTGGGCCCAGCCCGGGAGGCGCTGCGGGCACACGGGCCGGCCTTTGCGAGCGTGAGAGGCTCAGAAGGTTTTGGGGGATGCAATTCCCAGTGGTTTTGCCTTCTCCCAGCACGGTTTAGCCTGACTGTACTTACTGGACATTGGTGTTTAATCCTGAAAACTTCCACATTTGGCGTTGACCTTCAGAGAGGTTGATCCGGCTCACTGCTTGTGAAACTTGGAGCAGCAAATTCAGGGGGAATCTGTGTAGGAGCAGGACACACGTAATGGCATTGTTTGCTGGAAAATGGAAAGATATCCCAGAAAGAAGTTCGTTCTGAATGAGGGATTTGCACACCCACTCCTTTAATCTGTGAGACAATGCATTCTCCACTAGAATTTCTCCTTTTTAACCCACTTACATTTTTTGTTACTGCTGCAATTTGAGGCGGTGATTCCAACATTATATGCTGAAAAAGAACTCTTCACTTTCTCTATTTTGGACCTTTCACTTGGCAAAGTTACAGCAAAATATTTTTCTAAATACTGTATCATGCTATAATAAATGCAAGTAGAGCTTTTCAAATAGATTTATCTGAAGTTTGGTATCTAATTTAATCTATAAAACAACTGAAATTTCTTTCAGAAGTGCCTACATTTATGTAAAAAACTAGTGAGTCAAGTGTTTACTTCCGCTTCTAAGATTACATGTAACAAAATAAACCTAATTTGAATTTTATTCAGAGGAAAATTCATTTTCACTCTTTTCCTCACAACAAGAAGTATTATTTCTGAAGTTTGGTATGCCCATTTCCTATGCATTGATTTTGATAGGAAAAAATAAAAATGAAGCATCTAATTTAAACGATGCTTCATTTTCTAATGGCATTTCTGCCAATTTTCAATAGTTAATGCTAATGTTAATGAAACTTGATTTTTAAGCAATTATGTAACACATTTCATGCCAGCAAAATGATTAATCACAGCCCTTTGTTGGACGCCAGAGTAACAGCTAACACTGTGTCTGCGTGTGGGGGTTTAAAATTCAGATGAAATTCTGTAGCTGCATTAAATTCAGGCTGGACACTAAATGGCAGAACCATAGAAGCATTTAAAGCAAAGGTGGCTACAGGTGAGATCTTTATTGCCAGCTGAAAGATCAGCATGGTACAGAGGCCATTTCTCCAAAATTACCTCTGCCCCTTACTGTCAGTGTGGTTTGGGATGCTGTGAACTGCTCTGCTCCATGTTCTGATTAGAGAACCCTAAAGGACCCTCACCTTCCCTGGGAGCTGCAGAAGAGAGGAGAGAGCTCCAGCAGGAAGGGCAGGGGCCAAGGAGCCTGTCAGCACCTGATCCTCTGCCATTCCTGATCCTCTGCCTTTTCTGATCCTCTGCCATTTCTGATCTCTGCCATTTCTGATCTCTGCCATTCCTGATCCTCTGCCTTTTCTGATCCTCTGCCATTTCTGATCTCTGCCATTTCTGATCTCTGCCATTCCTGATCCTCTGCCTTTTCTGATCCTCTGCCATTCCTGATCCTCTGCCATTCCTGATCCTCTGCCATTCCTGATCCTCTGCCATTCCTGATCCTCTGCCATTCCTGATCCTCTGCCTTTTCTGATCCTCTGCCATTCCTGATCCTCTGCCATTCCTGATCCTCTGCCATTCCTGATCCTCTGCCATTCCTGATCCTCTGCCATTCCTGATCCTCTGCCATTCCTGATCCTCTGCCATTCCTGATCCTCTGCCTTTTCTGATCTCTGCCATTCCTGATCCTCTGCCATTCCTGATCCTCTGCCTTTTCTGATCTCTGCCATTCCTGATCTCTGCCATTCCTGATCCTCTGCCTTTTCTGATCCTCTGCCATTCCTGATCCTCTGCCATTCCTGATCCTCTGCCATTCCTGATCCTCTGCCATTCCTGATCCTCTGCCATTCCTGATCCTCTGCCATTCCTGATCCTCTGCCTTTTCTGATCCTCTGCCATTCCTGATCCTCTGCCTTTTCTGATCTCTGCCATTCCTGATCCTCTGCCATTCCTGATCCTCTGCCTTTTCTGATCCTCTGCCATTTCTGATCTCTGCCATTCCTGATCCTCTGCCATTCCTGATCCTCTGCCTTTTCTGATACTCTGCCATTCCTAATCCTCTCTGCTCCAGCCCTGACGGGGGATTCCCTCCTGGGGCAGAGGGAAGCAGTCAGGTACTGCAGGGAGGTGCTGTTCCACTGTAGGGGTATTCTTCATCTACCAGAGCCTACAGGCTGAAATTTCAGATTAGCAATCTGCTCAGGGTTAGCACTTGAGTAATTGTTCCTTCTCATCCCAGGTAGTAGTGTTTTATTTTACCTTTTCAATTCCTTAGGTTCTTTCTTCGAGAGTGCTGCTTTAATGGCTTGAGAATAAATGGAATTCTTTTCCTGAATCATGTCCCTGATGATCATCCTCTGTTACTCATGTTCCTATTTAGGTCTTTAATCAATGGTGCAGCAGTCTGTCTGTCTGTCTGTCTTCTTTCTAATGCCTGATCTTTTTTCCTGCAGTTCCTTTTCACTCTTCTCCCTGCAGCTTCATGGCTTGCTGTGTGTGTTCCTGCCTTCCCTGGCAGCTGCCCAACCCTTCCCTGCAGAGCTTCCCTCCATCATTTTGTGCAGCCCAGCTCTTGAGTTCCTTGTGGTTTGCTGGGGGGTTGTGTTTGGGGTTTTGTTTGTTTTGTTCCCAATGTTTCTCTTTTCTAACTCTTAAGTTTTGTGAGGACTCAAAACATACAGGCTGCTCTTGGGGGTTTATGAGTCATGGTTTTCACCTCATGCCTTTGATTTCTATTTTTATTTCCTGTATTTGAGGTGCATTGAATGTGCTGTAATGTAATAATGCACATGTAATTATGTGCATTATTCCTGGCTTTCTGCAAATACATTTCTGCTTTGCACTGTGCTACCAATTATTTAATATACCATGAAACGTTGCAGGAAAACCTGATGCAAGCATTCTGTGACTTCATTGCTAATGTATTCATTCTGAAGTGTATTAATCTGTTCTACATGCACTACAAGCTCTCCAAGGTAATTTGGCTTTTAGATTTCTTTAGGTTTAAACACTTTAAAAGGAAGTTTTCCCAATTAGCTGATCTGAATATACAGTAAGAGGCTCTGATTTCTGTGCTGCTTTATTGCCTTAGAAGAAATTTCAGTTACACTTATGGTCAGGAAAATTTGTTCTTAACTACACACTGCAGTAAAAATTCAGCAACATCTTGAATATCTCCTTTCATTCCTAAAGAACACAGAAATCTTTCTCAGTTTGATGTAGCTGAGTAGCTGGCCATTCCAATTTGTAATTACATAAGGTCACAGCAGAACATCAGTAGTGCTGAAGTATTCCACTGTGAATACTGGGGAGAAAATGCCTCTGCTAAGACTTGCTTTATTAAGGGAATGAGTGGTGTATATAGAAGGAGCTGTGGCCATGGAAGTGTATAACCAGAAGCAAATTAATTCCATTCTCTTTTTAAAATAAGATCTCAGTAAAAGATGTGAGGTTGAAGCATTGTTATTTGACCTGCTGAGTTTCTTTAATTTAAACTTAAAGGGTAATTGATCAGAAAGATATTTTTAAAATGTTGTTTTCTCTGGAGTGTTTTTGAAGAGATGCTGATGTGTGAGGATCAACAAGACAAACCCTGATCCCCAGGGAGCCCACAAGGCTGGATCAGGGCTATGGTCCCTCTGCCTGTCAGGACATTTGGGTGCAAGGTCTTTTGTTCTGCTGTCTGAAGTCACCTTCTGAAACCTGAAGGTCACCTTTGATTTTACCAAACTCTGCTCGTGCTGCTATTTCCAAATTCAGTCTTTATTCAATAAATAACGTAAAAATATTGGGCATAGGACATGGGTTTTAGTAGAGGGTAGGTACAGGCTGTCTGTAGTGAGGTAGTTCTAGAATAGTTCTCTTTTTTTTGTTATGCAGATCTCCTAAGAATATTCTATTTACAAGCCTTGCAAAAATCACTGTTTTACAATCCATGCAGCCTATGCTTTCATTGTCTGAGCCTTCCATCTGATATGCTTATCTGTGGGAGCTGCTCCAGTTTCCAATGGATAAAATGTATATATTTACAGGCTCACAGAGGAAGAGAATTTAAATAAAAGCACCTGTCATAGATATAAAAATTAAAAGTCACGTCCCTGTCCTGGTTTTTAGCTGGCTTGTTTGATTTAACTCACTATTGGAGAGCTTTAAAAGAGCAGACCAGTGCAGATCAAGCAGAGGGGAGCTGTATTCTGCACAGTCTTGAGGCTCTGAAAGCCCCTGGTATTTCAGTGGTACTTTTTCAGAAATATTTATGAATTTATTTATTGTGTCCTGCATTGATACAGTACTTGTGGTTGACAAATATTCCTCAGAAGTTTATGACTGACTGTAAGAAATATTTAATAAGGCAATTTTAATGGTGAAGCTATGATTAAAAAAACACAGACTATTGCAATGTTTTGACTTACTATGAAAAAAATCCTTTTTTTCTTGCACTATTTTACACACTGAAAGTGCAAGACAATTAACTCCAAACTGCCTTTATAAGCACAGAATTTTAATGAGAAATCTACTGTAAACCAATAATCTATGCAAGTACAGGAACCAACACTACAACTTGGCTGAAGCTGGGTAAATCAGTCTGGTGTGCTGCATACCCATCTTCTCTAGTTCATATTGAAATAAAGATTTTGGGGGTTTTTTTAGACTGGCATGAACAGAATTTGTAGTGTTGGTTCCTGTACTTGCATAGATTATTGGTTTACATTAGATTTCTCATTAAAATTCTGTGCTTATAAAGGCAGTTTGGAGTTAATTGTCTTGCACTTTCAGTGTGTAAAATAGTGCAAGAAAAAAGGGGTTTTTTCATAATAAGTCAAAACATTGCAATAATCTGTGTTTTTTTAATCATAGCTTCACCATTAAAATTGCCTTATTAAATATTCTTACATTAAAATTGCCTTATTAAATATTCTTACAGTCAGTCATAAACTTCTGAGGAATATTTCTCAACCACAAGTACTGTATCAATGCAGAACACAATAAATAAATTCATAAATATTTCTGAAAAAAGCAAGTCTTTCTGTAGAATTACAAAGCTGCCTTCAGTACTTTCTCTACCTTCTCTCCTATGCACCACCCAAATTCAGCTTGTTAAGGACTGCTGGCATATGAGAGCTTTCCTTTACAAGATTCTGCTTCACTGTTTCCCTCCATAGAGAAGACTGGTATTATCTGGCCTTCTGAACCAGCAATTCTGTTTGCTGAAGCAGAAAATTAAGTTTTTTCTTCTTTACTGTGAAGAAGGCAGTGTGTGTCTCATATTCACACTAGACTGTCCTGACATACCAGGAGCAGCAAATGTGAAAATAGTGTGTCCAGGCACCTGGGACAGCACAACATGAATTTCTAGCAGAATCTCTGTCAGATGCAGGTTCTGATTCTTATTCATAGCTAGAGAGCTTTCAATGCCCCGGCAGTGCCAGGAGCTGTCCAAGGTACCAGGTTAATTTATGCTCTGGCAGGGGCACCCAGCCCCTTGCACTGGGATTCCCCTCGGTGGAAGTTTTCATCTTACAGCCCTGACAGTGGCTTTTGCAGATCATGCTGCTCTGGATGATCAGCCTAACGTTGTGTTAGTGCTCAGGTCCTGAATCTCTATGGGCAGATCAGGAGCATTTATTAGGACCTGGTGAAATATTGGGTCAGTGCACAGTGGTGTTTGGTGGAGCAGTTTTTCCTGGGGACTTCCCATAGCTGTACTGTCAGCCTGCCCAGTAATGTGATTTATCTCTCCTGCTGAATGTTATTCAGCTTCTCCTGTAATTTAGGTTGGAATAACAGGTAGAGAATAGTGCCTTGGAGCTGGAATGTGGGCTGCCACATGAGTGACACAGGTTACCTGTAAAATTTACTCCAGTACTCCAGTGCATTGTGTCCTAGTTTGCTTTTCAAGAGGTGGCACAGCCCATGGCCTTTCTTGTGTCTCACTTAGCTAAAGAAAATAAAAGTAACTAACTGGAGTATTGATTGTATGGTATATTTAACAAATATGACATTTACTTGTTAAATATTGAAGAAATTTTAATCTCTTTTAAACACCAAGTGCTTTACTGCCATCTCCCTCTGCTCTCTCTTCCTCTCTCCAAAAGAGGCCAAAGTTTAATTTTTTTATTTCAGTCTGTTCTCATGTCTTGCTGAGACCTTACTGCTAACTGTAGAGCATTTGCCTTGTTCTCCAGCCACCAGTGAATCACCAGTGTGCAGCCCTGCCACCTCACATTGAGCTCCTCAGTCATTCTTTGTGCCTTTGTCTCACCTTATGAGGGATTTCATCGAAGGGTTTTGGTTTACATGTTGCTGTTCTTCAGCTGAAATAAGTTATCTGTGGCTTTCTTCTCTTCTGTTGTTTGTGTGCATGTGAAACAGGGTACTGAATAAACTCCATGATGGGAGAGTGGTTAAAATGAGCATGGTGGTGATGGAATTTCCTGGTGCTTAGTTACAGCAGAGAACAGTTCAGTCATTTCAGCAAGGATGGGGTGAATGCAAACTCTCACAAGGAACTATGGAGAGCAAAACAGCTTCCTGGACAAAGGCAGAAAAAATGAAACTTGCCTTTCAAGGTGCTGACACATGGACTAACATAAAAACTGGTTGCAGTGGCAAAATCAGTTTTGCCTTAGCCTTTTCATCAATTTTGAATGGCTTCACAGAAGTGAATTACAGACATTCTTTAATTACTTCACTTGTGTTGCTTTAAATATAAGCCTCAGGCCAAGTGACTTTCCCAAGATCATACATTAAAAAGCTGAGAGAAGAGTCTTATACTGTACCTCATTTTCTGGGCAACAAATAAGCTTTAGCACAAGATTTTGGTATAGAATAAAACATAGTTAAAATGTGTGTGTGTTAAAAACCATAAAGTCATACCATATTTTAATTATAAGATGTACCATAGATGTGGTTATTCTTTTTACATCTAATTAATGTGAAAATAAGTGGATGTGGCCAGAACTCATGGACACAGACTCATCTGCTCCATTCATGTCCAGTTTCCCTCCTCCAACAGTATGAAACAAACAGGATGAATAAAAGTGGTCGTTTTGCTACTGTGCTGCAGTGTTAGGACAAAAATAAATTTATTTTGCTTTGGAGATGCCAGGTGCCTTCTGCATGTGGTATTTAGTGATCCTGCAAAGATAGTGGAAAAAGCAAAAGGGATGTCAAGAGAAAATCCATCTGTGGAGGAAAAATCAATGTTTTTAAATCATTTCAATTTCTCATTTTACAAACTTCATTACATCTAATTCTATTATAAAAATCCACTCTCCCAATATAGAAAATCATTGAAAGAAGAAAGTTCAACTGGATTAGATAATTAATTTATCAAAGTCTTAAAATGTTGCTGGGTTTTTTTTCAGTCAGATATAACAAAATTACAGGAGCTCATTTTATCGGTCCAGATACAGTCTCATGCACAGAAGATTTATCCAAATAAGTAAATCTGGTCTGTACTTCTTATAAATTCACACTGAACTGATTCATCATCCCCAAACCACAGCAATTTACGTGTTAGCAGGAGTTCACAGAAGTGTAATATGCTGCCAGCGTGTTGTTGCTGTGTATTTAATAGCAGTCCTTGTTGTGTCTGCTCCCCTGCTCTCCTGCAGTGCGATGCCCACGGCTGTCCACGCACATCTGAGGGCTCTGCTGGTGAGGGGACACAGGCTCAGCCGGGGCTGTGTGCTGCTTGGAAGGCTGAACAGAGCCCGGTGCCTCCTGCTGCTGGGGCCGGGCTGGGGCTCCGCGGATGGGGCTCCTCCGTGGATGGGGCTCCTCTGCGGATGGGGCTCAGTGGGTGGGGCTCCTCCGTGGATGGGGCTCAGTGGGTGGGGCTCCGGGGATGGGGCCCCTCCATGGGTGGGGCTCCTCTGTGGATGGGGCTGCTCCGTGGATGGGGTTCCCTGGATGGGGCTCCTCTGTGGATGGGGCTCCTCTGTGGATGGGGCTCAGTGGATGGGGCTCCTCCGTGGATGGGCTCGGTGGATGGGGCTTGGTGGATGGGGCTCAGTGGATGGGGCTCCTCCGTGGATGGGGCTCCACCATGGATGGGGCTGCACTGTGGATGGGGCTCCTCCGTGGATGGTGCTCCTCCATGGATGGGGCTCCGTGGATGGGGCTCCGTGGATGGGGCACCGGGGATGGGGCTCTGTGGATGGGGCACTGTGGATGGGGTTCCTCCGTGGATGGGGCTCCGTGGATGGGGCTCCTCTGTGGATGGGGCTCCACCGTGGATGGGGCTCCTCTGTGGATGGGGCTCTGTGGATGGGGCTCCTCTGTGGATGGGGCTCCTCCGTGGATGGGGCTGCTCTGTGGATGGGGCTCCTCCGTGGATGGAGCTCCTCCGTGGATGGAGCTCCATGGGTGGAGCTCCTCTGTGGATGGGGGTCCTCCATGGATGGGGCTCTGTGGGTGGGGCTCGGTGGATGGGGCACTGTGGATGGGGCTCCTCCGTGGTTTGGGCTCCTCCATGGATGGGGCTCCTCCATGGATGGAGCTCCTCTGTGGATGGGGCTCCTCTGTGGATGGGGCTCCACCGTGGATGGGGCTCCACTGTGGATGGAGCTCCATGGATGGGGCTCCTCTGTGGATGGGGCTCCTCCGTGGATGGGGCTCCTCTGCGGATGGGGCTCCTCGGATGGGGCTCTGTGGATGGGGCTTCTCCGTGGATGGGGCTCCCTGGATGGGGTTCCTCCATGGATGGGGCTCCGCGGATGGGGCACCATGGATGGAGCTCCGTGGATGGGGCTCCGTGAATGGGGCTCCTCCGTGGATGGTGCTCCGTGGATGGGGCTCCTCCGTGGATGGTGCTCCGTGGATGGGGCTCCTCTGTGGATGGGGATCCTCTGTGGATGGGGCTCGGTGGATGGGGCTCCTCTGTGGATGGGGCTCCTCCGTGGATGGGGCTGCTCTGTGGATGGGGCTCCTCCGTGGATGGAGCTCCTCCGTGGATGGAGCTCCATGGGTGGAGCTCCTCTGTGGATGGGGGTCCTCCATGGATGGGGCTCTGTGTGTGGGGCTCGGTGGATGGGGCACTGTGGATGGGGCTCCTCCGGGGATGGGGCTCCCTGGATGGGGCTCCTTGGTGGATGGGGCTCCTCTGTGGATGGGGCTCCTCCGGGGATGGGGCTCCTCGGTGGATGGGGCTCCAGGGATGGGGCTCCTCCGGGGATGGGGCTCGGTGGATGGAGCTCTGTGGATGGGGCACCGTGGATGAGGCTCCCTGGATGTTGCTCCCTCCAGCCCAGCCTGGGCTCTCGCAGCCCCTTCCTTGCGTGGGACATCCCGGCAGGCCTGCCGCCCTCCTGGAGCCGTGCTGGTGGACAGCGGCAGGCACTGCTGCTTGGAACTTCCCTGCCGTGCTGCTTATCTGTTCTGTCCTTACCTACCTGGCTGAGAGAGAAATAAAATGGCTTCCTTGGAGATTCTGACCTAAAATACAAGCACACAGCTGATGGTTGCTGTACTTCTGGGGAGAGTTAACTTCAGAGATCAGAGTATTGAAAGCAGTGTCTCCAAAACTCAGACAGCAGTACAGAAGCAGTAAGCAGTGACAGAGAGGAGGCTGAGGTCTTTAAAATACTTCTGATTGTCCCCTTTGTTACTGTAGTTCACAGGAGGGCTGGTTTCTTTGAGGCCCTTGTAAAAGGAGATTGCAGTGCAGTGGCTTCAGGAGTCCAGTGAATGATTTAAAGGAGAAATCTTGTTTTCTAATCTCTGTCTAAAAGTCTTGTTTTCTTTTATGAAACATGGTTTGCTGTCTGTTCTCTGAGCACACAAGTTTAAGGATGAGAATTTTGAAAATATAACTTTATTTTAAATAAGGAAATACTACTGCTGTTGCCAAAGCACAGACTGGGGGGAGAAGCCTTTGCCCCTGCAGTTAATGTTGCTGATTTCGTAGGTGGAGCCTGCTCTCTTTGCAGTTAAGGTTTTGAGTGCTCTTCTGTATGTGCTGCTTTAATTCTTGAGCATTTCGCTACTAATCCTTGTTTTATCCTCCTTTAGGGCATCAGAATCTTTAGGCATTACAGTGGGCAATTAACACAGCTTGCCAAAACAGCTTGGCACTTGAGTAAAAAAGGTTGGAGTCTCACTGCCAGGGAGGCAGTGTGGGAATGATGACAATTAGGCTGATGCTGGTCAGTGGATCTTGCATTCATTCAAGGAGAGCTAATTACAAGGGAAAATCTGTCTAGAAGGGAAAACGAAGTATGTTGAAGAAATATGGGGAGTTTATCTCTCTCTGTGTCCCTTAGGTTAGACAAGCAGGAGGGCTTGAGCAGGTTGGGATCATACTGATTTCACAGGACAAAGGAAAACCTTCCATTCCAGAAGCAAGGATGGAATTCAAGTAAATGTTGGTCATGTATAAGTAACAGAAATATTAAAAGCATTGCAAAGTGATCTGAGTGCTATTCCAGCTCATCTGCTTGCAGCAGGTTGGCCCATGGGAGTGTTTGTTATCCATTGCTTGGGGATGTGTCAGTCCTAGCACTGCCTTTTTCCCTGGTGACAAGAAAAATGTGCCTTGAGTCCCTTCCAGAGCAGTCTGGTGAGAATGAGAAGGGAGCTTCCTTAGGAAGGTGGTTGGTGGCTTTCAAAATCTTTACTGTGTGCTGACAATGCAGTGGTGGCCTCAAAGTGCTGAGTACAGGGTGGGCACATGTAGGAGGAGCTCCATGCAAAGAAACACCCCCAAGGCATTTCTGGAGGAAAGCAGCACTTCTGCCCCCCTGGGAAATGCTGCCTTAACAATGCAATTACAAACCAGAAGTTTTCCATGTTTTGTAAATGTCAATTTTCCTTTTCTCCCCCTTCCCCCTGTGCCCAGAAAGGGGCACTCTCAGAAAGGGACTTTCCCTCCTGCTGCAGCAGCACCAAGGAGAGCCAGGATGGCCACTGGCACCCACACACACTGCTCTGCCAGCCCACAGGCTCTGCACTCCAGGTGAAGGTGCCAAAGGGGAGTGGGCACAGCTGGGAAGGCCCAAGGGAGCTGCTGTGAGCATTGGGGAGGTGGAGCTGTGCCCAGTGGCACAGCAGCTGGAATTGTCAGAGGTACTGGAACGGGGCAAAGGAGACTGGCACCTCCATTGGATACCCAGCTCCAGGAAGTTATAACAGAGTCTGGCTTGTGACTGGATTTCAAAAAAGCCAAACTTCTGTTTTGATGACAGACTGAATCCATGTCATTGTGAGATGTGTATCTGGGAGTATCTAGTGCAGACAGTGTCTTACATACAAGATAAAAAAGCAAAACCAAATAGAGATGGCCTGGGACAAGAGAGGTGAACATGGAATAGTCTGGCAGGTTTGAGTCTTGAACTTCATCCCAGTGACAGAGTTGTCTATATCTGTTTATTTTTAGCTAAGATTATGAGCTTAATTCACAGTAACTGCTTGAGATGGAATCTCCAGGATGGTAAAGTTGCTGGAATGTACATTTGCATATGCTGCATTCATCCCAGAGCCCTGAGAACAAGAGGTTCTTCTGGGGGGGAATAAGGAAGAGTAGGTGAAGGACAGGAGGCTGGGACAGTGAAGCACCTTAGTCATTCTTGCTAACATAACAACTACCTGTCTTGAAATTATATTGGCTTGTGTAATGACTGCAGCTAGACAGAAATTATTTCAGGGATAATAGAGCTCATCCTGAGCCAAAAAGATACCTCATTTCCCTTTCTTTTTATACTGCAATAGGTATGAATATCCTATTCAGAGTCTTCAAAGGTTTGCAGATGTAATTATTCTGTGCTTATTTTTAACTGCTGGGGCTTAAGTTCCAGTTTGCTTTCTGAGTGACTAGATGCAGTTGCTATACTTTTGCCATAAGATGCAGTCATTTTTTTTCCTGTCAGAGTAATTCAACAGCAGAAAATTGAGGCTGGGTGTCTGAGATGCTGCACCTTTATAAAGTGAAACATCCATGTACTTCTGTGTACTTGCTCTGAATTCTAACAACTTCAGTTTGTCAGTAAATAATATTATGTAATTATAGAAATACATTTAACTATAAATATATCTGCATATTTATTCTATTAAAATAATTGCATTGATTTATGTTATTTGTATTTTGTGACTATTATACCACATTCATTACTAATGTGTGTTGTAATAGACATAAAATACATAATAGGTAAATTATATCATTATATTAATAGATAAGAGAGGGTTATTTTCTGTCAGCCAAGGGCACAGATCCCCCAGGCACTAAGGTTTGCACATTAAGGGCAGGTGGTTTGCAGTGTGTGCTGGGGTCTGCCTGTCTGTGTTTGCTGTTCCTGTGTGAAGTCTGTGCACCTGTACAATCCACACAGAGTCACAGAATGCTGAGGGGCTGCAGTGCACCTTGAACACCTTCTCATCCAACACCTGCCACTGTCCCAGGCTGCTCCAGGCCCCATCCAGCCTGGCCTTGGACACTTCCAGGGATCAAGGGGCATCACAATCCCCCTGGGCACCCTGTGCCAGGGCCTCACCACCCACTCACAGGAAAGAATTCCTTCCCTATATGTAAGATGCTGTCCTGGGTTGGCTGTATGACGCTTTTATCCCCAGTTGTCTTGTTCTGTTCGTGCTAAATAGTAACTTTTGCACCTTTAAGACTTATTGCAGGCAGTGAAGGGGGAGAGAAAATGCAGGGTTTTTCCCTCCAGACACTGCTGTCACTCCCCCACATTCCTTCTCCTGGCCGGCGGTTGTTGTCTGCAGACAGATGACGGACAGAGCTCTTCTTTTGCTTTTTAGTTAGATTTCAGCTAGCTGAGGCAAAGAAGTTCCCTGGACTGTGGTTTTTTTCCCTTTTCTTTGGACCTTTTGAAACCTGCTCTGGACTGAACACTCAGGGAAGCACCGGCAGCTCACATTTCTGGCCCACCGGGCCGGGCCCGGCCTGCAACAATCCCAACACCGGAGGGACTGATCAGAGACAGTGAGCTGCAACCCGGGGAGGGGGTTTTTTTCTCAGTTTGTCATCTCTTTTAGAGTGACAAAGGGTCTCATTGTTTGATATTGTTTTAGTTTTATTGTTTAATACACAGTTTTTTTCCACCTTTCTCCAAGGAGGTATTGTTTTCCTCCCGGACCAGTTGGGGGTGGGGAGGGGCTGATTGGATCTGTTTTCTCACTGGAGCTACTTTGGGGAATTTTTTCCCCAAATTTACTCTAAACCTGGACAGGCCCTTCCCCATATCTACGTTTCCCCTCTGAATTTGTACCCAAGACATAAAGTAGCAGAGCTCTAGTCTTCTTTTCTTGCTCCTAAGTGCAGATGAGCTGAATATAAATTGTGCAATATGCACCCAGATGTTCTCTTAGAGAAACCAATGCAAACCTTCCTGACAGCAAATTGCCCTGGTTGTTTTATTTATTTATTTTCATTTGAGGTTCTAAGGATCACAGTCCCAGCCAGCTGCAAAGCCCCAGCCCTCAGTGATGTCTGAGAGGACCAGACTGGGTTTGTAGAGGGAGTGGAAGGCAGGAAAGAGTCTTTTGCTGTTTCATCCTTTTTGGAAAGCCTTTACTCCAGGGAGATTCTGCTTTCCTGGAGAAATCATTGCTTTAAATGTCTCTTCCTTCACCAGAGAAGCTAAAAACCCACCAGGAAAGTTTTTCCCATTCTCTGAGCCAGGCTGGCTGGTTCAGAATGGCACAAAGTGTGGGAGCAATATCCTGTCCTGTTCCCATCAGTGAGGGAGCTCTGGGCAGGCAGCAGCCCAGGAACAGAGGCTTGCTGGAGCAGGGAGCTCCTGTAACCCTCCCTGCAGCCCCCCACCCACAGATCCTGAGCTCTGGGGTGTTGGCAGCTGCTCGAGTCTTGTGCTGCCTTCTGTGAAGGAAACTGAATGAAAACTGCAGCAGAAAAGCCAATGGCTCTAAAATGACCAAGGTGATAAAAGATTGGAGGGTTGAGAGGAAACATCCTGCACAGGGCATCTCTGTGCTCTCCAGCCTGCTTTAACATAGTCATTTTCACTATCAGGAAGTGTAATGTGAATATTTCCTATCCTGTAAAAAGCTCCTTAAAGCTGTTAGATCCACCTCTTGCAGTGCAGACTTTCATCTTAACCATTGCTTTAGGCTGCAGCCAAAAATGAGTTCCTCAGCTTCCAGTTCCTTGGACCATAGCAGCACAGTCCTCCTGTTGATGAGAGACATCAGGGGCTTTACAGTATTTTCATGGTTTGTTGCCATTTCTGCTTTGGATGTATTTTTTCTTTATGCCAAGAAAGTTTGCAGTGAGTTGTGGTTTATTATTTGAAAGGTGGTAATTTTCAGTGCAGCAACATCACTTCCAATGCCCAACACCAAATCCATGGCTTTGTGATTAACACTGTGTTAATTACAGTGCTTTTCTTGCCTTTAAGAAGTTGTTGTGCAAAACCAAGCCCACTGATGACCTTGGGGAGAGAGAGAGTGATCTGCTTGATCTTTAATTATGATATAATTACTCTACTCATATGGTGAGTGGTTTTGTTCTGCTGTCTCTGTTCCCAGCCCCAGGGGCTTTGGGGGTGCACTGCCTGTTGTGAGCTGGCAGAGCTCCTTCAGTGTTGGGGTCTGTGGGGGCACAGGAGCACAGAGGGCTGGGGAGGGACCCTGGGTGCCCCTGAGCTGCTGGCAGGGACGGGGAGGTGGGTGCTGCCTCCAGCTTTGGGATGCAGGAGCAGGCACCAGCCCTGGCTGCAGCACAGCTGAGGCACTGGGCTTTGTTTAGCTCATCTGAGCCTGGTGAGTCCCCAGAGTTCAACACACAAGGGGTAAGTGATATCTGGAAACAAAAATAGGCTTTACAGAGAATTTTATTATCTACTGCTGATAGAGACTTATGGGGTTTTTTTGTCAAAAAGAAAACTTTTAAAGGCCCATGAAAGAACTTTCTATATCAACATACTTTTCTCCAATGCTCCAGCTGCGTGCTCACAGAGAATAAAGGGCACAAGCCTTTCAAAAATCACTGCAGGACCTTTAGAACACCATGCCTGGCCTGATGGCAAGCTGCTTAGTTGTGTTCTTTAGTAGAGATGCAGCTACAGAGCTTCCCTAGTGATACCAGGCTATGTAGGGAGAAAAAGCACACTGGCTGTTTATTAAAAAAAAAAAAATTCAACAGCTTTGGGATTCATGGAAATGATGCAAACCTGTCCTCTCAAACTAATGGGCTTCAGCAATGGGACTCCCACTTTCTAGTGCTCTAGTGAAAATTTTTAATATAAAATTGCCTCCAGTCATCCATCACCCTGTGCTCCATGGTGTGGTAATGGGGAGAGGCCAAGGCAGGCTAATGCAATAATCTGAGCTGCTGAGGTGAGAAAGCTGCAGCTCTGCCAGCCTGGGAGCAGCTGAGGGCACAGGGTGAGGGCCAGGCAGAAACTGGGGGAGAAGTTTTGCTCTGAAAGCTGAGCTAGCAGGGAATGAGGAGCTCTTGGAATCACACTGAGCAGTTCCTCCTCCTCCAGAATTCTCCCTGGTGGCAGGGAAGTGGTGGTTCCCTGCTTCCAGACTGGCTGAAGGGTGATGAGCTGGGCTTTTTACAGCTCCAGGGCTTCTTACCCTTTGCCTCCTTAGCCAGGAATAAACTTTTTCTCTTGGGATTGAATTTAACCCAAGATAAATTTAGTCTAAATTTGATTATTGCACTTTGGCTCTTCTCAACAGCCTGCAGTGGGTTTTAAATTCCTTGTTCATTTAGAGGGTGGTTTTTGTGTAATAAATTGTTGGGCTGAGATCAAACTGGCTACTGAGCATGGCCAGGGAAGGAGCAGAGTCTGGCAGTGCAGGAAGGAGCATGAAATGAAGCAGTAAAATGTGCTTTAGTGATACTGATGCTGGAAAACCTCTCCTGTAGAGCAGCTAATGGAGCACACACAGTGTGCACAGGAGGGAAAGCTTCTGTGAGCACACCTGGCAGGCCTTGAGCTTGAGACACTCTGAAAAAATCCCACAACACTGGCAGCAGCTTCTCAGAGTGAACATGCTTTTTTATTAACAATGTGGTACCAAGGCATTAGTTACAAACATCTGACATCCAGGTGACCAGATCAAGGTGTAAGCTGGAGCCAGGAGGGTTTCAGGACAGGCACAGCCCCAGAGCAGCCCCAAGGCTGTGTCAGCTTCTGGAGCCCTGGAGGAGCAGCAAGGCCAGGAGACATTGCTGACATCTTGCTGCAAACATGCTGGAGGGAACTGCAGCTGGAAAAAGGGGATTTTCTTCCAAACTTCTCCTTTTGTTCCATTTAACTGCTTACAAGGTTAGGGAAGGTGGAAGAATGATCAGTAGAATTTTTAATTCATGAGCACTATTGTTTCACAGGGTTTTATAACCAGCAGCCTAGAAATTAGCCTGCCCCAGCGTGCTGAGCTTCCAACCAGGGCAGCCCCAAGAGGAAAGGCACAGTTTGGGTGATTCCTGCTGCCCACACTGGGCTGGGTCAGGCACTGCTGGGCAAGCAAGGTAAGAAATGACCTGGAGCAGGGGCCCAAATGTGGAGCCATCCCATAATGGCAGTCAGTGGCACAGGAAGCTCTGGCTTCTGAGGGAGCCCTTTCATCCTGGCAAATGTAGAAGGCCACGCTGAAGGATCTATGGAATGGCCAAGCAAAGACATCTTGAGTAACAAATGTAGTCTGGGAAGAATTCATGACATGGCAAAAAGGCAAGTTAGAGCCTTCTAAAAAATTAGTCCAAGTGGATTTCAGATTCAAAAGTATTTAGAAAAAACTAGTTTTTCTTAAGCACATTGCAGAGGTCTGGACTAGCAGGATTTGCCTTCATGGCACACTTTGAGTGCAGCCATTCAGCACTCACCAGCAGAGTCCTGCATTTAGGAATTCTGTCAGAAGTAACTTAATTCCCTGCAGTTACTTTGGAAAAGTCACCCCATTCCTAAGATTCAAGATATGTGTATTTCACACACTCAGAATAATGATTTATTTCAAAGTTCTTCTTTGGTGCGGCAATAGAAAAGTTTGTTTATTGTTAATGTCTGATTTATCCAAACTGCCAAATACAACAGCCAGCAGATTTACTGGGGCTCACAGAAGAGAGCAGGGAGCAGAGCACAGATTCCTGTTCAGGCCTCCTAAAGAGCAGTGGCCCTGCTGGCCTGCAGTCAGTGCTTTCTTTATTGCACTGTTACCTCCACGTTGTTCCAACACTTTGTGTGTTCCATCAAACATTTTCCAGCTTACATTTCCAAGGCAGGGTCTTGGCCAAGGACAGGTGTTTGGATGCTGCAGCCTGGAGCCAGGTTTGGGCAGCCCAGCTGAGCTGGTGACAGGGTGGCCCAGCAGTCAGAGGTGCCACTGAGGTGTCACACCCAGAGCCACTGCAGAGGGACCTCCCTCACCTCAGGGCAGCTGCCTTTGGCCTCCTGGCACATCACCCCTTCCCAGCTGGGCACAAGCACCAGAGCTCCTCACTGCAGCAGAACCAGGGTCATCTTCAACTGTGTGCTTCTAACTAACCCAACAGCATTTTCAAAGCATTTAGCAAGTGTTATCTCACAGATTTAGAGCAAAACGTTGACATGTATAATTATTAACTAAGCAGGGGAAAAGATGAAAAATCACAGGAAATTCAAGATAAGAAAACATAGTGGCAAAATATTAGACAATTTCTCTGCCTCTGAATTCACTCATGACTTGCACAGGATGGATTCTCTTCTTTGCAGAACCTTTTCTGACAGCAGCATAGATTTCTTCTGGCTTCTCTCTTTTAATCAGGGGCTTCTTCTCTGGAGCCTTCATTCTCCACATCACAACTGGATGGCGTGGGCCAGTGGGACTCTGAATCTTGATAATCTTTGTGGATGCAATGTAGGACATCTTCACTGTCTGCACCACAGAATTCATTAAGTTTTTGGCAGCCTGAATTAGTGAAGTGACACTGTCCAGCTGTAAGAGGAAACAGAAACAGCAGCCTAGAAGTCAGTGTGCTTTTAACCACAGTAGGCACAGGAATAAACATCAGTTAAAAATTAAGACTACCAGAGACTAAACCATAATTATTCCCACATTTTCCTTTTGTGTGTTTGATCACTGTGCTCATGCTCTGCTGCTCAGATTTATTGTGATGTATGAAAATCCATGCTGGTGGAACAGATAAATGCTTTGGAAGATAATGCTAATTGGTTTTTTCTTTAACAGGAATTCATGATGCTTGTCTGCAGGGTCCTATTGCAATTACCACTGATGGGTGATGAAACCAACTTGAAGAAGAGCTGTGAAAATTGACCCCTTGCTTCCTGTGTCCCAGCACTAGGTAAGGCCTCCAGCTGCTGCTGTCCCATTCCCGGCTCCCACAGGTGCTCAGGAGCAGAGCTGGGATACTCTGAAGTCTCTGCCTCTGCCTCTGTCACAGCTGCTGAGCCTGTTCTCAGCAGCCAAGGTTTGTGTGGGATATTCCAAGTGGGATAACCACAGACATCCCTATGACTGTGAGGCCTGCCCAGCTGCTTGGGGCAATGCAGAACAAAGCCAGCCCATCACCTTCCCCAGCATCCAGCACAGCCACAGCAGGGTGTGCTGCCACTGCTCATGGACAGCACCAGGAGCACTGAGGGAGCTCTCCATGGCTGGCATGGAGAAATTGTGGGATTACTCTTCAGAACAGGAGAGCCTTCACACTTGACCTTCTACACATCCCCATTGCTGAAACATCTGTGTAGAAGCACTGAAGCCAGTTCTGTGGGTTTAGTGGCTCAGTGATCCTGTCCTTTGCCATCCAGCCCAACCCCAGAGCCTGGGCAAGGTACAGATTTACAAATGGGGTTATCAGGAGAGGTTTGAGGACTTCTCCCTTTGCCAGATCAAACAAATTGATCAGGTGAGAGAGGTGTGTTATTATTGTCTGTCTTCATTCTGATTGTGTAGCACAAATACAAATAAGGCAGAAATAAAAAATTCAGCCAAGAGGCTGGATTTAGTTGCAATTTGGAAATGCCTCTGAACTGGCAGAAAAACTTCCAGTTAATACAACACACACTGCTGCTCTCTGGAAATGCAAAAAACCAAAAACGTTTAAAAAGTTAAGATATCAGGTTGAATGCACACAGATGATGGCAAACTGAAATTATCTCAATTCCCCACGAAAAGGTGTAAAATCTACCAGATGGCCTCTGAAGTTCATTCCATGCTGCCCAAGTGACCTTTCTAGAAGGGCTGGCAGTCTGCAGCAGGGCACTGCTGCCATCAGAGGGCAGGGGGTGTGTTTGGGACTGCAGTCCATGAGCTCAATGACTGAGCTGGGCTGTGCCCTCAGCACAGCTGCTGTCACACACTTTGATGTGAACTTCAGTGCACATGCTGACCCTCACATCTCAAACACTTCTTTATACACCCAACACATGTGAACAAGCCCTGTCCCAAGGCTGCAGGCTGTGGGGAAGGGTTTGCCCAGAGTTCCTGTCCCACCCTCCCAGCACTGCTGTGCCCCCCTTCCCCAGGAGCAGCCCTGAGGTGCAGCCCCTGCTCAGGGGCAGCTGGAGGGGGGCCCTGGGCACAGCTCAGTGCTGGGTGCTGTCACACAGGGTTTGCTGCAGCAGCAGGAGCTTCATAGGAACTTCCTTCTTTCACTGCTTATACAGACACACCTCTGCATGCACACACACACATGACATTTCAATTATCTGTTACTGTCTAGAACAGCTGACAACACCATAATTCTGACAGCTTCCTGAAAGCTTTGAATAGCTTTGTTTACAGTCCAACACTGGCATAGTAACACTGCTATGAAGCTGCTGGGACAAAAAAAAAAAGATGGTTTTGGTTCTCTGGCAGTTGGAAATGGCCTTCAGAGGAAGCTTCTTCCCTGAAGTGCCCCAGTGACTGCAGTGTGTGTAACTGCTCCACCATTCTGAAGCTGCTGGGTGACAGAGCCACGTGAGGAGGGGTGGCAGGCTGGGCACCAAGTAAATTCTTGTTTGCATGGCAGGGAGAAGGCTCATTGAAGAAACTGGTAGCACCCAGGCAGGATGCTACAAAGCTTCAGCTGCTCTTTACTGTGACTTCAGTCTGTGTAGTGTGGAACATGGAGAGTGCTGAGGTGAGCAGTAGAACTCAGCTGGCCTTTCCCCTCCTGTGGAAACTGAGCAGTTACCTCCTCCTTCTGCCCCCTGTGGCTTCTTCCACAAAGCAGCTGTGGAACAGTCTAGGGCTCCTTCACCCCACCACTGAGATCACAAAAACTGCACTTTTATTGTTTTCTAATCTGTAATCACAGGTATCTGCTATAGGCAACTGTGGGAGCTCAGCACATGGCTCTGAATGTCCAGAGTCACTGGGAGAACCCTTGGAGGGCTCGGAGCTCCTGCAATGTTGCCAGACATTCTTGGTGGCTGGACTTTGACCCTTCTAGGGATGTGTGTGAGGACATGAGAATCACTGGAGTCTGAGTGGTGGAGGGATCACACATTTACAGGGTGAAATGTGCATTTTGGGATTTTGGTACAGGGGGGTTATGGAGGCAAGATGGAGGGAACTGGGTGTGTCCAGCCTTTCTCCTTCTTCTTCTTGGCCTCCATCTTCTGCTGTGATGTTGGCACTTACAGATTGGTTTAGAGTAGAAGCTCACTGTCTAACACAGGTGATGGGCATTGGACAGTAATTGTAAACATTGCACACGTAGTTTGTGGTATAAAGACATAACACCACCCCAGGGCAGGCAGAGTGCCTGGACTGTCCTGCTGAGCTGACCTCAGCAGGGCAAGAGAAAATTTTTTATAGATAAGATAAAATAAATAACCTTGAGACCCAGAAATGAAGAGCTCTGACTCCTTCTTTAAGCACCGGGCTGGGAAAACAGAATTCTGAACTTTTCTCGGGGTCACTGACAAACCAATGATCCCGACAGGCAGCAAAAACCCTCAGGGGTGCCCAGTTTTGATGAGGCTGGAGCTGAACCCCAGCAGTGCAGCCATGTCAGGCTCAAGGTTTGCCAGGGCCCTGGCAGGGCACAGCTGCCAACTGCAGCACTGTGAACGCTGCAGAGCCACAGCCTGACCCCAAACCCAGCTGCAGAGCTGCTCCCAGAGGCAGAGCTGCCCTGCCCCTTGCCATGCAGAGGAACTGAACCTCTGCCATGGCATGAAACCTCTCCACAGAGAGCTGTGCAGGCTCCTGGCCCCACACTGTGCCCAAGGGCCCCCCAAGGGTGTCTGAGCTGGGCTTTGCTGCATTTCCTGGGGCTGGGCTGAGCCAGGACAGGCTCTGAGGTGCAGGGACACTCAGCCAATGCTGCCCTTCAGGCTGTCTGCCCACAGCATTGGCTGTGTCCTTGTGTCCACCTGGCCCTTCACCTTTCTGATGCATCTGTCTTCTAAAGAGGAAGGTTGGGTTGGGCTGGGGTATTAACTGCACTCAGAGTTTTGGAGAAGCTTCTAGATGTTCTTAGATGTGCTCTACAGATGATAACAATCCAGCCATACATTTAATTTCCTTTTTTTGGCTTTAGAGAGCAGTTGTTTTTCTACCTCAATGCCAGTAACACTGTGCAGTTTGGTGGAAATCTGTTCTATAAAACTGATGTACTCGAGAACTGTCTTCACTTGAATGCTTTTATCTCAGGTATTCAGCAGGCTCTTCAAGGTCTCCTATCTAGGAAAACTGAAGAAATGAAACTTGGCATAAATAAAAGCCTGATAAAACATTCATTGAGCGTTTAAGTCCATTTCACTTTGAGAGATGCAGCTGCAAACTCTTCAATGCACAGCAAGTGGTACATAAAGATTCACTGCTAAAACAAACAAACCAACCAGCCCCAAACTAAAACCTGTTTTATTTTTGCCTAACTTCGCTTTTGCTCTTTCAGCATTTTCCATGGAGATGCAATGTCCCAGCCTTCAGACTTTACAGGTCTGTGTAATTAAGACAATAATTCATTAAAGGCTTTAGGAAAAACATCCTTTGACATTTCTTTCCTCACCTGTCCTGTGAGCAGTAGTACTTGGCTGCCATTCCAAAAGGAATTCAGAATTATTCTGACCACTTAATTTTACCCTGAGGTGAAACACACATGATACAGAGCAGATGACAGCATTTTTAAGAAAAAAATTCCCACCCCAAATCAGGCTGGCAGCACTCATGCTGAAATCCACTCTCCCTTCTCCAGCACTTTTATTCCTCCTCTGTAGTAAGTCCTGAGAGCAAGAAAGCAAGCTCTCCTCTCCATAAAGGACAGTTCATGCAGAAGCTGCATAAACTGAAGGAAAATGCTAGACAAAAAATGAATTTTGAAACTTTTTTCCAGTTTGCTTACATGCATTGTACTTTTCTCATTTTGGTAAAGTTATTTCATGTCTTGGCAGTAGTGGCAACCCATTGCTATGAAATGCTGAACAACATGATAACTGATATGGGCAGTTATTTTTAATATTCAGAATAACAGAGCTGTGACTCAGAAACTGAAGAAACCCTTTTGCTGTCAAGTATTTTCTGCTCAGTGCAGTAAGAAATGCTCCCTCTGCCCCATGCCAGCAGCAGGGAGACACAAACTCTGCTGATGCAGGGCAGGGAGAGAGGCCAGGCTCCCTGTGCTCCCCTGCTGCTGTGGTGTGCAGGGCTGTCCCTCTGTCCCTCTGTCCCTCTGTCCTGAGGCAGGGACAGACACTCTGTGCCCTTGGGGACAAAGCTGTGTGTGCCTGCAGCTGTCCCAAGGTGCTGTGTGTCACCTGTGCCCCAGCTGGGACACCTGGGCTGCTCTGCTGGGAGCTGGAAGGTTGTGCTGTTTGAGCAGAACACAGGTATTAGTTGGCTGTTACAGTATCCCAAATCCTATTTACAGTGCACCCAGATTTAGGTTTTCCACACAGGTGGAAGCTGAGAACTGAACACCAAATACAAGACTTTTTTATCAGTGTCTGAAGTCTGAACTTCAAATTCTTTTGGAAACAAGGTCAGTTATTAAAAATTGATTTTAATTGAAACACAAGGTTCATGATGTAAATTCCTAGAAGCAGATTTCCTTTGGTACACTACACTGAAAGCCTAAGACTGAATTTATATTTCTTTGACAGCTACATCTGAAAGTTACATGAGTTCTACATTTTTGTGGAGAGCAGTGTGTCTGAGTAATGCTGCATTTCAGGGAAGGAGTCCTCACTGTATTGTGCTTTTGATTTTAATCCTGCTTTTTTACTAAGTGTAGCTAATTGCTGTTTTGAATTATTTTATGGTTCTTTCAGTCAGGTTGCTACATGAAAGAGTCATTTAATCCTTTAAGGTTAAAAGCAGCCAAACAATTCAAAAAGAGTTTAATCTCCATTGTTGAAGGCACTGGAGTTTTTACTGGGCTTGGCCAGGATTTGAACACCACTTACTTGCCTGCTTTTCTGAGCCTCCTTTTTTCCTACTTGGCGTAGTGTTCATTTCCTTTGAGTGGAAATGGGGATCTTGCTCTGTCCATGGCACCAGAAGACAGAAAAGTCAGATATCCAAGAAAAGCCCAGCAAAGCTGGGACTGGAAGCACTTGGTTACCTGCCATGGGTGCCATGCAGCTGAGGTGACACAGAACCTGGCACAGACTGACCCCCAGCACAGTTTGGATGGGAAATGAGCCAAAGGGAGCCTTGCCACTGGGATATTTTCTCTGGGAACTGTTCCCTCAGTGTTTTGCTCACCTCTGCTTCACCATGCTCTCACTCTGGGGTACTGGAGAGGTTCCATCCCCATGGCTGTGGCCTAAGGAAAACAGCTTCACTGCTTGAGATTCTTTTCAAGGAACTGAGTTTTCCTAGAAATGTGGCTGTTCCATTGGTTATCTATGGTTGTGTGTCCATCCAGTGACTGCACTGAACACCTCAGGGGTGTCTGGGTCTGTTCCATGTTTTATCCATTTTTCAGGTGGGGAAATTGAATCTAATGGACTGAAAACTAACCATTACCAGAGTCTGCTTCAGGCTAAGCAGCATTCAAAGGGCTGAAACTGAGTTCTATAATTAGGCCAGGCCTATGTCCAAGTTAAATGATAAACAACTTACATTAAGGGCTGTGAAATTGTTCCTGTGCAACACCATAATGGAGCAGATGCTTAGCCAGGCAGATAGCTCAGTCCCTCCCCACTACTGCTGCTTTCACTTCCAGGGAGGATTTTAAAAATCTATTTTAAAAAAGAGGCCCTTGAGAAAAAGAACAGTGGCTTAACAGAAATCCTTTCCTTACTGTTGAGGAAGCAATTGAGTGTTTGTTGCAGTAGTATTTTACATACACTGAGGCTAAGAACTATAGGACACATCCTGATTTTGCTAATTGCCAGAGTAATTATTACTAGGAAAAGTTATCTGTCCTTTAATGTACATTACCAGAAATATTTCCAACTCTTTCAAATTAGTTTTTCTCAGTTTAGAATGCAGTAGTAACTGAGCTCTCTGTAAGTGACTGACAGAAAAATCTATCCCTTGCTTTGCTTCCAAAGGCCAGGATTTCTATATCCACACACCCACCAGCATACACTAGGCAAAAGCTAGAAAGGTATAGTGGTACTAACTAAAAAAAACAAACTCAGAGTCACATATTTTTGTCAACTCTCATCAGAAGAAAGCTTGTGTCATTTCTTGGGGGTTAATGTCAGCTTTTAGAAACAGAGCAGTTCAGTATTTTCAGAGTCAAATACTGAAATAAGTCACTTCAGGCATGGTGTGAAGCCCTTCAAGTAACCTGCCCCCACTCAAACAGGCTGAACTAAGAGTTCTCAACAAGCACCAAGAGGAAGGAGCAGCCAGGAGAGGCAAAGTGGCTGAGCACAGAGCAGGGGCTGTGCCCTGGTGCCTGGGGACAGGGCTGGGGCACAGCACCACCGTGGGTGTGCAGCAAGGGAAAAGGGACCTGATCCCCAGGGTCACAGCGTGGGGACAGTGGCACCGATGGCACAGGAGTGAGCCAGGCCCTGCAGTGACCCCAGGGCTGGCAGGGCAGCCCCTGCTCCAGTGTCATTCCCAGCTTGCTGCCTTCAGCCCTTTGCTCCATCCAGTCCTGGCAGGCAGCCCCTGCTCCAGTGCCATTCCCAGCTTGCTGCCTTCAGCTCTTGTTCCATCCAGTCCTGGCAGGCAGCCCCTGCTCCAGTGTCATTCCCAGCTTGCTGCCTTCAGCCCTTTGCTCCATCCAGTCCTGCCAGGGCAGCCCCTGCTCCAGTGTCATTCCCAGCTTGCTGCCTTCAGCTCTTGTTCCATCCAGTCCTGCCAGGGCAGCCCCTGCTCCAGTGTCATTCCCAGCTTGCTGCCTTCAGCCCCTTGTTCCATCCAGTCCTGGCAGGGCTGCAGCAAGGCTGCTCTGCCCATCTCACTTCTCTTCCAGGGAAAGCACAGCCAGGCCCTGAAAGGAGCTGAACAGCCCTACTCCCATCTCCTGCCCTGCCTGGGGGGCAGCTCCTCCCCAGCAGCAGCTGAACCCCTCCCAGTGCTGGAGGTTTGTTTGGCAGTCAGTGCACCTGGGCCAGGACAGGCTTTTCCTGGGGTGTGGATAGCCAGGGATTGGGACTGGCTCAGCCAAAGGCCTGGGGGCAGAGACTCTCCCCTGCAGTTTTCCAACTTCTGGCTTCCAGCTTTGCTTCTGTGTTTTCACCTGTGGTTCAGCCCTCAAAGCTGGAACACATTCATTGCACTGTCATGCTGGAAACTTGTGATTTAACAGGCCCAGGAACTTAGCAAGGGAAACAGATATTTCAGTACAGCCTTGGAGCATGAAGTTAGCCACATGAAAGCACCTCCATTTGGCACAAAAGCAGCCTGATGTCAGTGTTTAAGTTAAAGTCTGGCTCTTGAGATACCAGGGGGAAGAGCTGAAGGTAAATGAGACATTTGCAGGAACAGCAAAGGGAAACAGCCCTGAGTGCACAGGTAAGGCTAGCCAACCTGGGGTGGAGGGGGAAGCTTCTGTGCCAGTTAACAAATTCTGGGATACTGGGACTCTTGTGAGTTTGCTCTTCAAGACCCTTCCTTTTTAAGGCTAAAAAGCTTTGTCTCTCTTCTAAGTACAATATAAAATGAAACATAAAGCAGATAATGACTGTAAATAGCATAAAACAGAATAGCCTGACAAAAGTAATGGAGCACAATATTAACATGTAAGACATGTTCCTTTTCTGCCCTGTGATATAATTCTCTCTAGTTAAAGCCATTGCTGGAAAAAGAGCAAACTGGCAAGGTAAGGGGCAAGCCTATTGCTGTGCAGGGCTTGTAAGTGAAGTATCAGCTTATCTGCATAAATGAATGCAATTATTGTCAATCTGCAAATGTTACCCCATTATTTTGTGCCTGAAGAGGCACCACTTTAATTAATAAGAGGAAATGTCCATTTCCTATTTAATCACTCCTAGTGAATCCTCAGCATTTGGGCTTGTGCAGCTCAGAACCTGACAATGCCAGTACTCCCAATATTGGGTGGGCCTGTGAAAGACTAAATAGTGAGCAAGGAATTTTTAATGAATGGAAATAACAAAAATTCAATGAATGGAGACAGAGAAGGTGATGATCCACATCTATTCCTCTCTTCTTCTGTACAGGACCCCCTCTAACCTCCATAATGAGGAGCTGACTAGAAAGAAGGTACCAGAGCTTGGGAATGGACAGTGAGAAAGGCAGACTACAGTGTGTGCAGCCTGAAGTCCAAAACAAGGCACTAAACAAGGAGAGCAGTAGAAGAGCTGCCAGCTGGGAAGTCCACAAGGCATCCCAGCTGCCCAGGGAAAGTGCCCTGAACAACCTCCAGTGATGCTACAGCCAGGTATGAACTGTGGAAGAAAACCCCCAGGGTGGGGAGGCTGAGCACTGCACAGGGCACACAGGTCACCAACAGCTGAAGAGGAATGAGCTGTGTTTATGGATTTCAGCAGGTTTTGATATGCATCATGCTCTTTGTTGTCATTCCATGGTGGCAGTCAGCAGCATCTCCTCCAGTGCAGATGGTGTAGGTGAGAACAGTTTGCTGCTGACAGGGACACAGCAGCCCTGGAGCCATGGCACTGCCACCCCCTGCTCCACAGGACCACCCAGGGTTAACCTGGAGCACCAGTTCAGGGCTCCTTTGGTTGAGGGCTCCTTGCTCCACTGCAGCATCATCCAGAACTGGCAGGACAGCACTGTGTCTGCTCTGTCTCAAGACAGTTCCTCCTTTTGCAGGTCTGCAAATCTGTGACACTACACCCTCTGCTTTTCATCCCTCTCTTCTCTCTATTGCTCCTTAGGCTTCAAGAGAGGCTGGTTTGGGTAATTTTTTTAAGGAACTGCTGCTCTTGTGAGAAGGAATTTTCCTTGAAGGTGATTTCACCCAAGATCCTTGTTCTAATGGTTGTAGAAGGGAGGTGTGGGTGAATGTCAGAGCCATCTCAAAACAGTGCTTTTATGTGTAGATTGCACCAGCTGGTACTCAAAGGGGATTTGTCACTGTGGAAGTTGGTACTGACCCATCTGAACATGGAATGTGCCATTTCTCACAGGAGAGGAGCTTCCCCCCTCAGCTTTTGTGCTGCCAGAGGCCTGTCCCAGCCCCTGAAGGAGGTGGGAGGTGAGGGAGGCATTGTGAGGCACCAATGCCAGCCAGAGCAGGGGAGCATGCCCAGCACCAGGGAGCTCCTTCCTGCACACACCTGCATGGGTCAGGGGGAGCACACGATGGAGAATCCTGGATGATTATTTCCTAATGCTCTTTCTGGTAGATTTCTTTTCCTGTAGCAGATCTTGGCTAACCAGAGGATGGATTCAGTTTCAGGTATTTGGAGATGTGACAAGTTTTTTACTTAATGCACAAGTTTTTTACTTTACTTATCTGCAAGGGCTTGCTGTCTCCTTTTCTGAATTCCCATTCAGATAAGATCAGGACTGGGGAGAATATAAAATATAATCCTATTCCAGCTACAATTCTCATTCCTGAATTTTCTAATGGAGTTCTAATATTATTTTCTGGGCAGGGAGAAGGTGGGAAGGGGGAGAAGAACCCCTCTGCTGTCTCACACAGAACTTGGGTTTGTCATTTATTTCAAGGCCAGCTAACCTAGGAATGTGATCAATTTGTAAGGCCCCCACACAGACTCTGAAAACTGGAGCTTGCTCCAGCTTTTAAGAAAAGCAATTCAGTAACCAGCCATTTTATACCACTAGTGCATTCCTCTCCTTCTTGACTGAGCAATTTATCTGCACAACGTAAATCCCACTGTTCTTCTAAAACTGAAGCAATTAAAACATAACAAGTTAAATTAATACAAAAGGCCATCACTGGTTGGTTGGGCTGCAGTTTCAGATAACCACAATTTTAATTGCAGGGGGCAGCTGAACACAGTCAGTCACAAATGGCCTCCCCTTCCCAAGACAGAGACCAGGGAGACTTTTTTCGATTTTCTAGAAATTTTTCATAACCACTGTCTCCACTGTCTTTAAAAGGCCTGGAGTGAGAGCAAAGGTCTCTTTTGACATTGGCTAGCAATCTGACTCTTTTCTGTGTAGCACCCATATTTTTAAATTTAAAAAATGAACACAGTCATTGCTGTAGCATTTGTTAAGATTATTTAAGTGAGAGCAACCGTGCAGCATCTCACCTTGATTTCACAGAACACCCCCAAAGCCATTCAGGCCTCTAACCATGCTCTCCATTCCACTGGCTCCCAAAGAAAGCACCTCCCTGCCTGTTTAGTGAGCTAGAGGGGATTGGTGCAGCACATGGGGCAATAATCACTGCCCTGGTCAGGCTGTGCTCAGCACACAGGGCAATAATCTCTGCCCTGGTCAGGCTGTGCTCACACCCTGGGCAATAATCACTGCCCTGCTGAGGCTGTGCTCACACCCAGGGCAATAATCACTGCCCTGCTGAGGCTGTGCTCAGCACATGGGGCAATAATCACTGCCCTGCTGAGGCTGTGCCCAGCACATGGGGCAATAATCACTGCCCTGGTGAGGCTGTGCTCAGCACATGGGGCAATAATCTCTGCCCTGGTCAGGCTGTGCTCAGCACAGCACCAGGGATGGCAGCGCGTGGGAGGGGCTGGGGCAGAGAGGCAGTGGGAGTGAGACTGTGATTGGCTGCAGGGGCGTATGAGCAGGAAGCTGATTGGACATTAGGATGCATGGGCACAGTATGAGCAGGAAGCTGATTGGACAGCAGGATGCGTGGGCACAGTATGAGCAGGAAGCTGATTGGACAGTAGGATGCATGGGCAGAGTATGAGCAGGAAGCTGATTGGACAGCAGGATGCGTGGACATAGTATGAGCAGGAAGCTGATTGGACAGTAGGATGTGTGGACACAGTATGAGCAGGAAGCTGATTGGACAGCAGGACGCGTGGGCAGCAGCATGGCAGCTGAGGCAGCCAATGGGTGCCCTTCTGTTAAATTCTGTTAAGTCTCTGGCTGGTTTCAGTTCTGTTGGGTTACAATTAAAGGTTGAATAAATGAAAAGGGGCCGATTTCTACAGTAAAGGATCTCCTTGGGATGCATCAGGGTCCGTGTTGCTCTGCTCCCCACTGCCACAAACACACAGTCAGCTTTCTCAAGTTTCTGGATGCACACAGGACAAATTCTCACCCTCCTTCCCTGAAGCAGGGCTAGGATCTATAGTCATGTCTTTGGGATTAGCAATAAGTTAAATTTGGGGTTTCATTTTTAGAACTTAAAATTTTTGCACCAGACAGATTATGCACTGTTGACAGGAGCAACACAACAAAAAATGTAAAGAAAACAATCTGAGTATTCTACAGCAGGAGGCAGAAATAGCAAGAACAAAACTTGGTTCCAACATTTGGCTTTACTGTAACCCACACTGGTCACAAAACTGCTTGTGAAAAGAAACAGGTAAGGAAGATAAATTTTGTTAATGTGCTGTCCAAGTGAAAACAAGCATTGGTTTCAGAAATTATACATGCAATTAAAGTTATGTAACTGTATGTTCCAGAGGTTGGAATGTGGTGTCTAAATTACCATTTAAACTAGCCAGCACAAGTATCCTATAGAAATGAGTGTTTCAAATCTCACCTCAGCAACAAAGGCTCATTTCTGATTATTTATAAACCATATAAAATGTAATTATGGTTTTAGTGATGGATAAATAGGGATAGGCAGGCCTAGAGACAGAAACAGGAATGTACAGATATTGATGGGGTTAGGCACAGGGAGAGGCAGAGATAGGTACAGAGAGGTTGACACAGGTAGAAGCTGCTCTAGAGAGAGCTGTGGGTACAGACAGACATGGACAGGTAGAGAGACAGGCAGACAGATATGGACAGACATACAGAGGTGCTGACAGATTTTGTCAAGCAGAGGTAGATACTGACTATGTAGATCAAAGAAATTTTTGACAGGGATAGGAAGTGACAGGTACACATAGACATTGAGAGACAGGTACAGACAGATCCTGACAGATTCTCTAAGATTTTAGCCGATTCTGTTAGATTTTGGCAGATTCTGACACATTTTGACAAATTCTCTTGTATTCTGACGGGTTCTGACAGAGATATTGGCAGGGCTGGAGACAGATCTTTGACAGAGATTTTGTCAGATATTGACAGGTACAGAGAGGGAGATATATATAAGGACAGAGAGTGACAAGTACTGACAGGTGGAGTAAGTATAGATGGATAGAGACATGTAGAGATGACGTGAAAAATACAGATATAGGTAGAGATGTATATAGATGTATATATAGAGAGGTGTAGATACATATAGAGATATATATAGATACATATAGACAGAGATAGGTTTAGACAGGCAGAGCTAAATACTGACAGGTACAGATAGGTACTGACAGGTATGGACAGGCACAGGTAAGTACCAGCAGGTGCAGACAGGCAGAGATAGGTATGGTTTGACAGAGACATACAGACAGAAATACAGACAGGGACAGGTACAGATAGGCAGAGATAAGTATAGACAGGTATAGATAAATACAGAGAGCTGTAGGTAGGGACAGACAGAAATGGGTTACCTGAGACAGGTATAGGTGGATAAAGACAGAGATAGGCAGATATCTGTATTAATCTGTATTAAGATTAATACAGGTACAGACAGATTATATAAGATTAAGATAGGTACAGGCAGATGGAGGGACATAGAGAGAGCATCACTGGGGGTAGATAGGTATAGAGAGAGACAGACACAGGTCAGGATACACAGAGACAGATGAACACAGATAGCCAGGGATAGGTACAGACACAGGAACAGCTGGGGAGAGAGAGATACAGATACATTCCAAACCATGTGAGTGAAGTTCCCTTGGACACAGAGCCAAGTATGTGAAGGGTAGGAGTGTGCCCGTGTCTTACCTGGGTTTGGTGCTGTTTGGCAGATTTACACCTTGAAATCACAACCCTCTGTGCTCCAGCAGAAACACATCACAGAGCATGGGAATGTGAAGGCATTTTAAGGATGGCTATGCTGAGGCCAAGTGCATAAAAGTTCCATAAAAGCACAAAATGTCTTTTCCATGCCTAATGATACCTTGGCAGGAAAGGAGCTAATAACTCTTAAAGCAAATTTAAGCAAAATCAATAAATTCACTCAGGAATCTAGTCACTGTGGCTTTTCCTGTTATTTATTTCTGTAGACCTGCAGAATGTCTTGCAGCATTTTTTTCTGGCCTGGAACTCCACCCCTGGCCTGTTTTCATTGTGTTCAGACACACACATGAGCATATCCCACATATGTAAGCTAATGCACCTTAAGAGTTATTCAAACCAGACTACTTCAGAATAACAGTGGTAATGTGCTGTGAGAATTTTAAAAGAAAAGATGATTATGATTCCTTTAAAGCCAGAAGTCCTATGTGTCACTGTCAGAGATTCTTGCTGTTAAGTGGGTATTAGAAAAGAAAACAGGATTTGGAGTGACAGTGGAACATGCTGCAAGCACAGGAAAGCCCAACTCAAATGTGCCATCCAGTCTGACTGACAGAGCACTTGATGCCATTTTTCTACTTACTGCAGACATGATGAGCTCTCCACCGAGGTGCTGGATTTCTGCTTTAACCTGGCTGCAGATCTTGAGCTGGTGGGAGTACAGCTTGATCTGTTCTAGGTAAGCCAGCAAATCCTGTTTGCACGACTGGTCTGGGCACTGAAAAGAACAATAAATAAAGCACTGCAGTAACTGCTGATTCACAATGATATCTCAGGAATCACTGAAACTTCACTGGGAGTATTCCAGCTGCAGACCACTGCAGCCTTGCTTTTCACTGCAGTTTATCAGGCTGTAAGTTCATTCCTCTTGGGAAGTTTTTAAATCTATCAATGTTGGAAGCTCAGATGAAGCCTAAGATCCCCACATGCACTCTGTATTTAACATTTCTGTGCTTGCCTTAGCAGTATTTCTAAACATATCTTTAGTGTATAGAGTAATTACTTCCAGTCCTTAGATGATCTCTAAGAAAATACTTCTAAAAACAGTGATGAGAGCAATCCAAACAGATTTCATGGGCTGTGTAACCACACATGCAGAGACCTGTTAACATCTGTATGTTATGCTTTATCTTGTAACCAGATCTATGGGGTTTTTTTGTGCTCCATCCAGACTGTACTGAACTCAATCTGCAGATCCTCTCTCGCTGTGGGAACAACAAAATTAGAATGTCTTATGGAAAAGTCACAATAAAAATTGTCAATATTTTTAACAATACAGATTTATATTGCAGAAATAAAACCAGGATTGCTGTAACCTAATTTTTACCCAAAATCCATGGATTGCAATGTTGCTCTGTGGGTACCAGGCCAGCCATGAAAGGCTGGGTATGAATTTGTTCTAAGGCTGATTCATTGCTCTGGCAGAATAAAGGGATCTGAAGGGGAATGGTGAGCCCCTGCTGTGCTCCCACAGCTGCAAAAAGTAAGAGCATAAATAAACAGAAGATCCCTGCAGGTGTGCAGACATGGTGCTGGCCTGGCTGTGGTGCACACATGATAAATACATGATAAATACAGCCCCTTCCTTTCCACAGGAAACTCTGCTCAGCTCTGCATACTGGCAAAGCAAAGATACATCCCCACCAAATGCACACTGTCAACAATCACCTGTGGTTTTATTGAATTGTGGTCAGTGGATTTAAATCCAAACCCACCAGGAGCCAGGAAAAGCACCAATTCTACTGAACTCCAAAAGAATTCCAGCTGCTGGCTTTGCTGAAGGAACAGTGTGTGTTCAAAGGGCTGCTGTGACAATGCTGCTCTTCATGGCTATGCAATAACAGCAAGTTCATGCTTTAGACTTGGCTAAAGGTAACAGTAAATAAGGAAGGTCAGAGTGTACAACTTTAAATTAATTAATATGACTTAACATCAGTCCTTACCTCATGTTCTTCTACATCCATTATTGCTTCCTGTATTTGGGCACAGTTTACAGCAAAACCAGAACATTTCCTTGACATGTTCTCTTTCTATCTGATGGAAAACTGACCTAAAATATGTTTTTATTTCTTCCTTATTAAGCACTGCTTTAAGAACTGCCCAAATCAGTATTTATATAATAGTGTTTAGAAAGCTGGAATACTCACTGTTTATTTAATTTAATTAATAAAAAATATACTTCAAGTAAAGTACAATACAATCCATTAGAGCATCACAACTCATAATACCAAGATAGTGTGTATTCCTGGAATGACATTCTTCCTCCTCTGTTTTTTTTCTTTCTCCTTAGTTACACTTTGATTTTATCCCTCTGGCCAGAAAAACTCAAGAGAAAGGTGTACAGGGTGCCACTGTAGTGCCTCATCCACTTCAAACAGTGACAACACCAGCTACAGAAGTTCAGAGAAAAGAATGATTATTATATAGTGCTCTTTTATCTTCTCATGCCAGGCTAGCTACAGGTGATGTCTCCCTTCCACAGCATTACAGAAGAAATGGGTACCACTTTAGGAATGCTACAGATGATACACATCAAAGGCCAGGAAACTGCACTCAAGAACAAGACCTTGAGGTTCTGTGCAAACATTTTCAGTACCAGAAGGATTCAAAAAAGCAAATGCAAGACATTGGATAAGAAAATTCTCCTGAAATGTAATTATGCAGTGGCATTTTCACAGCTGCACTACCTGAGTAGATCCCGTGCATCCTTGCCCTGCCCTGGCCCAGCCAAGGCCCAGATGGAAGGAGGAAGATTGAACTGAATCCTGCAATTCTTCCTCCATTACAGACCCCAAGGGTCATTAACAGTGACTCCCAGGAGCACAAAACAAAGGAGATGGTTTTTAACATGAGGTTGTTAAATTGCAGAAACATTTGTTACAGAATGGTGATATTAAAATTTTACATAAGCAGAAGAAATTACTGGACAAACAAATGGAAAATTATCAAGGACTATTTCCCGTGTCGAGTGTGTTGGAATCCTTAAAATTAGAGGGTTTTGAGAAAGTTTGGAAAAAGACAGGCCTCAGTGACAGCAAAGACAGCAAAAAAATTAGTAATGCAGACGTGAGAAATAGAACAATAGGCCTATGTAATTTGCTGCCTTAGGTGGTAACAAGTTTACTTACTGTATATCTTTAGAAGGTTAAAAATGAATAGAGCTCTGTGCCTTGTTTCTTATGAACAAGCTGTTGTGTTTGAATATAGGCTGCTATTGTTTTATCCAAAGCTACGTGTACTTTAGGTGATTGGATAGAAGTATTGTCAATATGCTTGTGCTCTATATGTGATTGGCTGAAACACAGATGGAAATGGCTTTATGATATGCTGTAATATTACATTTCTTTGGCATTCTGTTTGAATCAGTGAGTTGGTTGCATCTCTTGTCTCCATTATTGTAACAATGTTTTGAGGCTGATGCAGGAACAAATCACTCTTGAGCTGATTTTGGAGTGTCCTGTCCCGTCCATTGTAGTAAATGCCACAAGCCCTGCTAAGGCACTGTGGAGGCTTTAACAATAGGATTGCTGACACAGCAGTCCAGAAATGTTCTAACCCCGGACTCACAACGTATATTTGTACCCTTATAAGGAAAAAATCCTATTGACCCTTCTATTGGTCACTTGTAAACCCTTTAACCTGTGTCCATTGGTCCAGCTTGGAGCCTGGCCAAAGGTATATATGCAGCTTACTGTACCCCATTAAGTTGGAAGAAGAATTGCTCCAGGCCTTTCACGCTCTCCTGAATAAACCATCTCCAGTGGAACTGCCGGCGTCTGCTTCTCCTCTCTCTGCTCTGCCTGAGCTATACCCGGGGAAGCCAAGCCCAGCAGCAGCTAAACCCTAAAGAGCTGAGATCCCAGAGCTGTTATCACTATGCAGAGCTGTTATCACTCTGCTGGCTGCAAGGCTCCCTGTGGTTTCAGGTCCCAGCAGGCTGGACTCCAGGGCTCTGTCCTTTCCTGGGATAGAGGTCCCAGGCCAACACTGGCTACTGAGACCCCCAAAAGGCTCACAATAGTTCATGAAATGTAAACAGTCTGCCAGGGGCACAGTGGATCATCACCATATGTTTGGCTGTGTAAATTCTGGCCTGGCTGCTGCAGGCTGGGAGCACCATGAAGCCAGGCCACGCTCCCCTGAGCTGTGTCAATAGCCAGTGTTACCTCCTGGCAGCAGCAGGGACAGTGGATCCGTGCCTGAGCTCTGGCTCAGCACTGCAGCAGAGGGTTGGCCAGCCAGAAAATGAAACCTCATGCCTTGTAGCATGTCAGATCAGCCATCAGCAGATGCTAGAACAAATGTTCTGCAGGGAGGACACTGCACAAGGAATCATCTACCCACTGCTCAGAAGCAGCTGGTACAACCAGCACTTGTTCACCAGCAAAACCAAACACTGGGCTGCAACAGAAGGACAATCAATAAATTCTGGGTTTCACCATCCCACAGTAATTGATGGTTACCAGTTTACTGCTGCACATTCCTGACTGGAGAGCCCATCAGATTCTGAGAGGTTTTTCCCCACACATCCTGTGGGCAGTGGCTGTTGCTGACAAGGGCTTTCTGTAAGAGCAGCATCAGAACTGACCTGCATCCCAAAGATGCAGTGCTATTTCACCCAACAGAATATCCACCAGAACATCCAAACCATGTGAGAAATGAAAATAATGCAGTTATTAAAACCAGACTGAAACCAGCACTCCCCAGCCAAGTGAAAAAGCCAGTGGCACAGCACAGGGGGTGTGAATGAACAGTGCACAGGAGCTTCTGCCCACAGACCATTCTGGGCTGGCTTTGTTCTCACTTCATCCACCTGCTAACCAAGGCCAAAGCATTTCTCTATAGAACCCAAACCTGTCCTCATGGGGATCAATACTGGGGATAATCCCACACCACCTACAATAAATGTGTGCTGGGCACAGACAGGAGGCAGCTTTGCTGCTCCACAGAGGGATGATTTACACAGTGCTTCCCTGAGCACTGCACTCAGCTGGGACAAAGTGTTCTGAGTGAGCCCAGCCAGGGCCTGTCTGACTGGGAGCCCCCAGGGTGCAACACAGAGCAGGCTCTCCATGCACACCTCACCCTTCAGCACATTCCATCAGTCCAGGGGGAGGCACTCATTATCTTAGGGCTTCCAGGACACATTAGGCAGCAAAAATCTTCTGATAGAAGGAACAAAGAACAAAAACTTCTGACAAAAGGGAACGACTCCTGATAATGAATTTATAATGCACTTGTGATTCATGTGTGTGAGTTGCTGTTGATGCTGTAACTGTGAGGATTTGGACCCTTGTTACTCTGAGCCATCCTAGAAGTGCTTGTGACTGTGGACTGAAATACAGCTGAGTTCTGCTGATTGTACCACACTGCCTTCCCTTCAAACACAGCAACAGGGAGCTATAAAAATCATATAAATCCTTTTTTTTTCCACATAATAGAAATGCTACAGAATTTAGTTGTTAGTAAAAGGCAACATGTGAAATACTCCACTAAAAAGTCCAAATGCTGCTCAGGAAAGCAATACTGGCACTCATGTTTGACTGGGTACCAAATTCCTGAAGGGCTTACCCAGTTTGGCCCAAATTCAGAGAACAGTTATTTGGTAGCCCAGAGGAATGTAAAGTTAATTTTATTTTAAGACCCCAGGAGTTCAGGATATAGGAAACCTGGAAAAACAACAGCTGAGAAAAGGAATTTGAAAATACCTTTGAGATTAAAAAAACACCACAATGAGAAAAGAGCTTTCTAAGTTAAAGGATAACTTGCACAGCCAACAAAACCCCATCTTTTAAACCTTTTAACAGAAGTTAAAAGCTTTCTAGCCATGCAAGGAGTGAGAGGATCATACTAAGAATATCTGCAATAGGAGGAACAAAGTAAGATTCTCTTTGCTAAATTTGACACCTACCTAGCAATACTTGCAACTGTGTTCACCATAACTGGAAGGGCTGCCTTGGCCCATCTTTTGATTTGTGTTTGGATTTTTCTGGTTTTAATGCATGTAATGTAATGTAAAACTGCATCTAAAATCCAAGGAACACCTGTAAGTAAGGAGTGTCCTTCAGATGCACAGAACAAATCCCAGGGCTCAGGTGGCTCCTGGGTGCCAGCTGAGGGCAAGCTCTGAGTGAGGACCAAGGCAAGGAGCTGGAGTGAACTCAGTAACTGGGTTACAATAACCTCAGGGATGTCACATTTCCCACAGCTCTGAGGGGACACACCAATTATCACCACTAGTGGTTCATCAATACTTCCTCCTCACACTGATTTACTCATATTTCCAGGCTGGAGTCATTGTACTAATACAGCTGAAATCTTTCTTTCACAGAAGAAATATTTCAGTGAGAGTGGATTCCCTGTCCTGAAACCAACAGGAATTTATGATCCTTATTCAGCTTTGGCTTTGCTATCTCATCATTTTCTGCAGTGTATCAGTGACAGGTTTGGATTTTAATCAGTCATAGATAAAATCTTGAAAGCAGCTGTTGTCCAGTGCTGGAAGAAAGTGTGTTAAGATCAGGAATTGGGAATTCAGACATTTTACCTATTTTTTCCACAAATCTGATCACAACTGTATAGATGCAAAATAGAAATTCTTTGTTATCTGGAATTCAGAGAGACACAGGACAACCACTAACAGACTGGGTTTACCTCCTAGACAGCAGGAAAGCAAGCACTGAATATGAAAATAAAAAGTGAAGGGAGAAGAGAGAGCACGTGAGGGTGTGGAAACAGTGACTGGCCTGTGCTGCCCTGGACTGAAAGACAGCCACAAAGGAAGAAATGCTTCAGGTGTGACCCCTGCACTCCTCTGCTGGTGTTGTACAGCCCCAAGGAGACCCAGCCAGCCTGGTGAGGAGGCTGAGGGGTGCTCATGTGCCACCCCAGCTCCCCTAGGCAGGCTGCTGAGTTACCCTGCTCCCCTGGGCTCTTCTAGGGGAGTCTGAGCCATCTAAAATCCAACAGAAATAAAGCACACCTTCCAGCTCTAACACTTGGCATTTCATGGTGATTAGTAACTCATAAGAGTTACTTAAAATAACTATAAATAAAAATTAAATGCAAAACCAAAAATCACCTTCAAGCTGCAGATTTGCAGAGGCCAAAACAGCCAGTATTAGGGGTGGGGGGCAGGGAAGGAAAGCACAGGAAAAAAGTGGATTATGCAGAAGGTGGAGAACAAATCATTCTGGAGCCAGACAAGTCTGTCCTTCCTAAGCTGGAGCTCAGAGCAAGCACCTGCCCAGAGCAGCAGAGCCCTGATCCCAGTGCCTCCATGCTGTGCTCCCACAGCTCACCTGGAGCAGCTGCATTGCTGCTGGGTCATTTCCCCAGGTCAGTCACGAGAGGAGGGCCCTGCAGCTCTGCACTGCTGCTGCACAGCTGGCTGCCTTAGCCTGGCACAGAGCTCATGCTCTCCACAGGCCTGGCCCCCTGCTCTGCAGGATTCAGAATGGGAAGGGAGGTGGCACACCAGGACCTTTCAGTGTCCCCCCTCTGCCAGTGAGCAGTGTGCAGGCAGCTGGGGGGAGCACGGCCAGGACAGGTGATGTGAACTGGCCAAAGGCTCTTCCACACCAGCTCCATGGAGAGTCATGGCCAGCACGGGGGACTCACCTGGGAGGGGCTGATTGCTGCTCAGGGACAGGCTGGCCATCAGGCAGCACATGCTGGGGAACTGTGCTCGGCATCACTTCTTTCTCTCTGGTCTCAGTCCTCTCTCCCCCTCTCTTTCAGCATCAATGTTAGTACTACTACTACTACTATTATATTTTAAATTAGTAAACTTTATATAACAACCCATGAGGTTTCCTTTTTTTCCAGATCCAGGAGTAGGTGACTGAGCAGCTGCATTGTACTCAGTTGCCAGTTGGGGTTAAAGCAGGACAACATCTTTTTATACAACTATTTATATACATATGTTATATACATATATATATATATATTATATTTGAATACAGATATCCAACTATACATATACATATGCCTTAATATGTTAATAATACATTAATTAATTAATTAATTAAAGCACCCATGAATATATGTATATTTTAAATATACATTTTTATATATATGTATATATATGAATATACATATATATCTACACATATATACATATATATATACATATATACATACATATATATACATATATACATATATATATATACACACACACACATATATATATGAATATACATGTTCATATATACTTTATGTCTAAAATGTTGCATTCACAGCTTAAGGGAGCTCACAAATATTCACACACACATGCAGATGCATGGTGCATCTGGACACGTGTGATGTATGCACAAATCCCTTTCAGGTGTACATGAACACACCACTGACACACACGGAGAGGAGGATGCACAGGAGGCTCAGACAGGAGCTGTGTCCCAGGCACTGCTGCAGCAGCCCCTGGGATGTAGTAAATGCCACAAGCCTTCCCAAAGCACCGTGGGGGATTTAACAATGGGAATGCTGACACAGCAGCAGAGAGGGTTCCGACCCCAGACTCACAATGTATCTTTGTACTCTTATAAGGAGAAAGTCTTGTTAACCCTACTATTGGTGACTTGTAAACCCTCTAACCTTTGCCCATTGGTCAGGTTTGGAGCCTGGCCAAGGGTATAAAAGTAGCTCACTGTACCCTACTAACTCAGAAGAAGAAGAAGAACCGGGTCTTTTTGTGCACCCCTTGAATAAACCATCTCCGTGGAACAGCCGGTGTCTCCCTTCTCCTCTCTCTGCTCTGCCTGAAGCCATGCCTGGGGAAGCCAAGCCTAGCAGCAGCTGCAATCCCAAAGAGCTGATATCACTATCCAGAGCTGTTATCACCCTGCTGGCTGGAAGGCTCCCCCGTGGCTCGGGTCCGAGCGGGCTGGGCTCCAGGACTCTGTCCTTGAGGATAGAGATCCTGAACCAACACTCTGCTATTGAGACCCCCCCAGGCTTCATGACCCAGAGGTGCTGGGGTGTGTGCCCTGCAGTGCCCCTCACCTGCTCAGCGATCAGCCGCGCCAGGGCGTCCATGCGCGAGCCCGACTCCGAGATCACCTTGGCGGCGTTGATGACATCGGCCGTGTGCTTCAGAGGGCCTCTTCCCCTTGGAGAAGCACAGACACAGAATAAATCACAGCCCTGCAAACTAGGTGCAGAACCACTCAATTAAACAGAGCAATAATCCATACACAAGTGGCAGTAATTAAATCCTCCCCCAAGTGTTTTCATGTCCCACAAATTTGTACTGTTTGGCATCAACAGGATGCAGAAGCTCCAGAAAGATGTTACAGTTTCTTCATATTGAAAGTACAATCCATGCCAAATCCTGATTTTAAGAAATTTCTTGGGCAGTTTGCTATTCCCAGAGTTATATGAGGTTCCTTTCCGTTCCATTTTCTAGTAATAGCTTCCAAGGAAGTTCAGCTCAGTGTATCTGAGAGCCATTATGGATATCTGGTCAGAAAAATAGCAGGGTTGGTTTAGCTGGGGTTTTAAAAATGTAATTGGTGCACCCATGTCCAGAGATGTATGAACAGGGCTGCACATCAACTTACCTGTGCCACTCAGAACACAGATATGCCATATCAGAAAAATACTTCCCAAACAATTAGAGAATTTCCTCAGAATTTCAGTCTAGGAAAACAGCCAAATTCTTGTGAACAGTCTGCCAGAAAGTCAGACACTTTCTGTATGCCCCACTCCCAAGCCCAAAAAGCTGCTTTAATTACAGGAGAATGTTTCTAAGAGCTAAGAAGTAAAATGTGACTACTTGAGGCAGGAAGTATGACCACCCTTCTCTTCACATTTGCCTGAGCCTCAGCCTCTTTAATGCTGAAACACTTCACCTGAACTAAAATCAACACTTAATTGTACTTCATGTATGTATAAAGGGAGCAATGCTGCTGAACTCAGCTTTGCCTTCCAACATCTTTGACAGGAATACTTCTAGTTTCATTAAGTATTTAATTTCCAAAGGCCCCAAATCAATTTACAAGTTCTGCACTGGACAAAGGAAGTAGACAACATGAAAAAAATGGATGTAACTCTTTGTTCAAATGAGAAGACCCTTCTCCTCCAAGTCAGTATGGATTTATGTGTAAAGAGCATTCCACTAAAAAAACTCATTTAACCTAAAAATATTATAGTAAGGACCTGTACCAGCACTGCAGTCAGGAAACGACAGTAGTGACAACACAAGATGACAGATAATGTTTAATCTCTTCTTGATTAATCATATTGCTCAGCAAAGAACTATTAGTTCTTGAGGGAAAGCATATTTACTAATTACAGTTCCTTATTCTCAGCTTTGGAAGCCCACAATTGGAACAACCTAGAATCCAGTATTTTACACATCACTGTTCCACAGAAAGGCACCTTCTTGTGATGGCAAAGTATGTGGGGAGTCAATTTGCAAATGCAATCTCCTGAATCTAGGATTGAGGACTTGAGCCCTCACCTGTATCTTCCATTTGCCTTTCCTGGTCTTTTCCCTTTGAATCCTCAGTTATTGAATCCTTAGGCCCAATTCTTTTGTGTGCCTACTGACCCTTCCCTGAATTCTGGGTCACTGGCTCATTGTTATTTGCACTGCAACAGCTCCAAAGGCCAGAGGTTTGTCAGCCATCCACAGCACCCTCCTGGCAAGGTCCAACCCAGGACCAGCCAAACAATATCAAAGGTGAACACAGCCCAGGATTCAAACAGCCAGCAAGAAGAGATGGCATGAACAGTTCAGGCCATTGCTGCTTAGGTAGTTGTTGAACCTGCAGCAGCTTTGCTGACATTTGAAGCTGGCTTTGAGGGTAAAGTTCTCCAATTAAACCAGGAATTTCCTTGTACCCTCAGGGATCTAATGAGAATGAAACAATTCCACCCCAAAAGATTACTTCAGAGAAATGAAAATGAAGTGTTCCTTTTCACCACAGACAGGGCCACCCTCAAAGCCACTGGAGGAGCACTCAGCAATGACTGCTCTGGAGATTTCTGCCCCATGGGGCACCTGATGCACCAATGATTCAATTCTCCTCTACAGCCCCTAAGAAATGTGGGGTGTGATGCCTCTGAGCTTTCAGCTACAGCTCAGTCTTGACATAAATGTTCAATACCCAGAAATGCCTCAGCCTTGTGTTAAAATGGGCTGAATCCCCAGCACATTAAGAAGACAAAAAGAAAGTTCCTTTGCTACATAACCAAGGACTGACTGTGCCCTGTTTTTAACCTTAATGTAAAATCCAGAGCCTTTGATACAAAGCACAGGCTTAGCTGCCTTACAGTATAGCATAATAAGCCATTAGTCCCAGTTTCTGATGCTGGGAAATTCTGAGTACTCTGAAAAGGATATTTGGGAAAGTACACCAGATCTGCTGAATCACTGGCCAAATGGAAGAAACAGAGGGGAAAAAAAAAAAAAAACAAAATAGGATGCTAGTTCAAGCGCAAACACTAAATTTTGACCTAAGTAATTTACTGATTAGAGAGTTCCTCCAGCATTCCTGTGCAAAGCCAGAGGGGTTGTTTCAGTCCCTGAGGCAGAGCCAGCACACCGAGGTACATACCCCACTAAAAGCCTACACAAAGCCTTCCTGCACCGAGGTACACACCCAGTAAAAGCCTACACAAAGCCCTCCTGCACCGAGGTACACACTCAGTAAAAGCCTACACAAAGCCCTCCTGCAGAATTCCCTGCTTTGGTCAGGCTGCAGCTCTGTGAGGGGTTCCATGAAGGAAGTTGGACACACTGGGAAGCTGTGCAAAAAGGATGAGTACATGTCATAGACATAAGGAGAGGCAGAAGGGTTCACACCCACAACAACCTGGAACTTTGGAGTGGGGCACAGGAGGAATGCTGAGCATTGAGAGGCTGTGGGACACACGGACAGCCCTGGAGGGCTGCAGGGCTGAGGTGCAGAGCTGCCCTCTGGAGGGGCAGCCTCGGGCTGTGGCAGCCCTGCCAAGGGCCAGAGCAGCCCTGCCTGTTCTGAGGGTGGCACTGCTCCATCCTCTGCTGAGGGCTCTGCAGCCCGGGGATTTTACTGTTTGAAATTCAACAAAGGAGTTCCAGGGGTTTTGGTGAATAACTACCAGGTTCAATGAATGCTGCCTTCAAATGACAGCAGTGCAGCTGTGCACTTTGTGAATTCCCACTTCTCCTGATTTAGCACAAACTCAATAGATTCAGAATGCCACTAACTCAAATGAACTCCCTGAATCCAGATGTTAGAGACACATAAAGTCTATTAAATCATCTAGGTTGTTTTCCCCAGCCACTGCACAGCTTCCTACCAGTTTTATATGCACTTGGATTTTTTTCTGATAAGTCTGAAGTATGAAAAAACACTTTGCTTGAAAGGCAGTGTTTCCCTGAGCTATCCATCTCACTCTCTGGAATGTTTTTCCACATACTTAGGTCTTCCTCTGTATCACATCAGAGATTACAGCATCCCTTTCCTCCTACAGATCTACTCCCTGATCCCCCTCCACTACCTGCTGAAGCATCCCAAATCACAGTGCACAGTGCACACCTACATGAAATAGCTCATGCACCTAACAGCTGTTCAAGAAACAAATATAAAAAACCTTTCCACCAACTACCATCTGCTGGTCAAAAACTTCACAAAATTTCTCCACTGTGGAGTCTTCCTCCTCTTCCCTAAAAGAAATTCTAATTCCTCAGCTATGGAAACTGTGTAATATTTAATTTTTTTTCAAGTCAGCTTTAATCTTACTGTTCCTTTCCTACTTCCAGTCTCTAATGTTTAAGGCAAAATTTCACCTCACAGACTCAGTTACTGACATTCATGCCCAGTGAATTCATTGAGTTCAAAACCTGCAACAGCAGACCCTGGATTCATTGCATGGAAGATCCAATGCATCTATTTTCCTCACACCTCACTATTTCCAAGCATAAAGCCTTACAGGTCAAGCAAGCTGATAACACATTCAAGGCAATGAAAAACAAAGACAAGACACAAAGTACTATACTCACAAGCAATTGTATCTCCCCAAGGTAGTGATGGATTGTTACTAGAGCTCAAATCAGCTACTCTATCCAACAACAAAACCAGGAGTACACCATAAATAATATATAGAGAGACATCCAGCTAAGTCTGACACGAAAGAAAATGGATTATTTCCTTTGTACAAAGAAGGAAATAATTTCCTTATTTCTTTCATACAAAGAAAGCAATTTGGAGTATCTCCACAAAGGTATAGGAGGGAAAAAACCAACACTTCACCTCAATGTTTCTTGAAAGGTACAATCACTGGAGGAAAGAAGTTGGACTGTGTTAATTAGTACAACCCCAAGGGTTTTGGGTAATTGTGAAAGAGAGCATGAAGCCTCTCAAATCTCATCGTTCCTGCTCCAAGCCAGGATGAACTGAGAGCAACTCCACCCCTGTCTGCCTAAACTTAACCACAGCAATCAGCAGACATCAGTATGGGACATTATTTTCTGTTTTCCTTCTGCTATTTCACTCTGAAAAGCAGTGATGCTCCTAATTCTTACAGTAAGGAATATTTCTAGTTCAACTCCAAAACATTTTTGTCATCACCTTCTCCAGGAAGAGAAACTCTTCTGTCTGCAAGCAAAGCTGGTGGCTTCCCCCTCCACCTGTGCTCCCCTCAGCAAATGCTGCACAGCTGCCCTGCAGCAGGAGCAGGCAGAGGGAGCTCCCACCCCAACACAGGGACACATTTCACAGCACTCCAGGGTGTGAGCTGAAAGCTCACCATGCTCAGGCCCTGAGCTGCAGGCTCTGGCCACGCTGCCATCAGGCCCAGCAGGTGCCTGACAGCTGCCACTCCAACTGCAGCTCTGCCAGGCACTGCACAGGGGGCACAACTGCAAACCAGTCCTAGCCCAGCATCGTCTCTCTCTTGCTGTTCAGACCTGGGCAAACCTGCCCAAAGCAGGATCAGGTCTGGCAATCCTGGCCAAAGGCAGGCCAGGGTCCACCTGAGCAGCCCCAGTCTGGTCCATCTGTTAGGGCTGAAGGAAGCCAAGGGCTGGCAAGGGCTCCTTGGAGGGGGCAGTGCACGGGACATTTCCCAAGGTGAGGAAGTGTCGGGATCATTGGTTTGTCAGAGTGACCCCGAGAAAAGTTCGGAATTCTGTTTTCCCAGCCCAGCACTTAAAGAAGGAGTCAGAGCTCTTCATTTCTCGGTCTCAAGGTTATTTATTTTATCTTATCTATAAAAAATTTTCTCCTGCCCTGCCGAGGTCAGCTCAGCAAGACAGTCCAGGCACTCTGCCAGCCCCCAGGGTGGTGTTATGTCTTTATACTACAAACTACGTGTGCAATGTTTACAATTACTGTCCAATGCCCATCACCTGTGTTAGACAGTGAGCTTCTACTCTAAACCAACCTGTAAGTGCCAACATCACAGCAGAAGATGGAGGCCAAGAAGAAGAAGGAGAAAGGCTGGACACACCCAGTTCCCTCCATCTTGTCTCCATAACCCCCCTGTACCAAAATCCCAAAATGCATATTTCACCCTGTAAATGTGTGATCCCTCCACCACTCAGACTCCAGTGATTCCCATGTCCTCACACACATCCCTAGAAGGGTTAAAGTGCAGCCACCAAGAATGTCTGGCAACATTGTAGGAGCTCTGAGCCCCCCAAGGGTTCTTCTGGTGACTCTGGACATTGGGAGCGATGTGCTGAGCTCCACAAGGAGCTGTCAGGAGCTGTCAGAGCTCCCATCCAGGTGACAGAAGTGTTACTTCAGGTATGTTTGTCCTGAGGAAAGTGCATGACTTACACTGCATTGTGTAAGGTACAGACATTTATTTACTCACAGAAAGACACTCCTACAAATAATAATTCCCTTTTATGGACACTATTGTGACTAGTTAACTCAGTTGTCCACACATTGCAAGGTGTCATTTGTACCTCCTGCAGTTCCTCCCCAAATACACTGTGTGTTTCTTCTTTCTTCTGCCTCCCACTGCTGCTCTGCAAAGCACTTTAGTACTGGCATGGTAGCAAATCTGGGTTCCAGTCTCCCATTCTGATCTATATTCTGTGAGCTGTTCTGAGGTTTGTTTTTTGTTTTATTAACCCAGTGATTGTGTGCAGTCCTGAGAGCAGGGACAAGGAAGCAGGATTCACACCTCACTCATTACAAATGCTCTAAACTTACTGAGTCAATCATTTTCTCCTGAAGATCACTTTGCCAGCCCCTCCTAGCTGAACATGCAGAGTTTTAGATGAAATCTGTGAAGGATTGTTCAAGGAAGAAAAATTACACTTTTTAGAATTGTGGCAATGTCGTGGTTTGAGAGGAAGTAAGTAATCAAAAATCCCTTTTATTACACGTGGTTGCACATCTCTATCAGTTACATTTACACACAGAGGAGGCAGCAGAGCTCCTCAGGAAATCCACATGGGTAAAAGGTAATTTAAGATTGTACAGGTGGATCCCAGAGCTGGCCTCTGCCAGTTTGTTACAGCTGTAGACACAAGAGCAAGAAAGATTTTCATATCATGCATTTTCCGTTGCTGTCTGGCTGTACAGGTTTGGAAATTACAAGATAAGAACTATTAACACTGGTAAAACTAAGAACTGAATTAAGGTCAAACCCCCACTTGACATTTACAGGTGCAATGGCTGAAGCAGGTCTATTCCTTAACAAAATTAATGTAATAAAAATGAAAGCGTGGTCAGATGAGAAAAGCACACAGTGAAAAAAAACATTCAAAGGCATGAAGTAAACAACCATAAACTCATTGTAATAAATTGTATTTTTTAGGTAGAAATACCTCTTGTGAGTAAAGGAATTTAAGACTTACAAAAATACCTGGTTTCTAAGGACCCAAGAATGGGACAGCGGAGTTCTGGGCAATGTGAACACAGTATATATATATATATATATATATATATGTATATGTATCTGTCTATTCTGGAAGTGAAAATGGCTTTAATACAGGAGTTCCTCTTCCTTGCTGCCTTCCTGCACTGGTAATCCATGGGGTCTGCATCTCCCTCCAAGAGGAGCAAGGGACAGGAGGTCTGAAAGCAGTGGCTTTGTACAGCAAGGCAGGGTGATACACACAAACCCAACCTGAGTATTTTGTAAAGTACAAAAGTTTGTAAAGGCTGTTCTGGGTTGGAACCTTTTTGGCTGTGCAGAAGCCAGTCCCTGACCTGGTGCCCTTCCAAACCTCTTGGCAGCAAGGGCAGCAGAGCAGCTGCCCCAGTTGTCTGTCAATTCCAAATGATGTCTGCTGAGGGCAAATAAATCCTATCAATTTGAAATAAAACAAAAAAAAAAGTAGGCAGAATGTAACAGATATGAGAAACAGCCCAGATGATTTTTCAAGCATAAATATTGTCTGACTAATGGAAAACAAACATTTATGGCTTCTGGAAAGATTAGAAGCTGTAAATACCATGTATCTTCAGGCAGGGTCTGAAACCTTCTCCTGTTGCATTTTTATGATCTGCCTAAACAATACATGGAAAATAGATGAAGTCATTGCTAAGGAGATGCCAAACTTGGAAGAGCACACTGCAAGAGGAGCTGGTTATCAAAGGGCCACTGCCACAGCAGAGGGCAGAAGAGGAGCAACCTGGTTTCTCTGCCTTGGTGATGGAGCTGCTCAATTCTTTATTCATGGCTTGAGTGAAGGGAATAAAGAGAATGCTTAATGAACTTACATTTGATACTGATGTCAAAGAAGAAGGAAATAGGCTAGGAGGCTAGATTTGGAATTAGGAATTACCTGAGGAGAGCTGGAAGAAAAGGTAGATGCAATAAAAAAAAAGATACCCTGAGGCAGGAAAATCAAAGACAGAGATACACATGGAGAGTCAGTCCCTACACAACAGGACAGTAAGAAGCACTGAGTTTCAGCAGATCACAAATCCATCAGGAATCAGCACTAGCATGCTGCAGAAGAAGAGGTAATGGGAAATATAGATAAATGACAATACAGAGGATAAATACAAACACTTCTCACCTTTTTTTACAGTAACGAGGTCTCTGTAGGAGAATTCCTGCAAAGCTGCAAACTTTGTTTAGGAAAGAGAAGACTGAGTGCCAACAGAATGGATGCAAACCAGTCCTAACCCAGCATTGTCTCTCTCTTGCTGTTCAGACCTGAGCAAACCTGCTCAAAGCAGGGTCAGGTCTGGCAATCCTGGCCATCACCTTCTCCAGGAAGGTGATGAGGTGATGAGGTTTGGGTTTGGTTCTACACCTCAGCCTATCCCAGGAGCAGGCACTGAGGCTCCTGTGGCCAGCAGCAGTCACTGGTGCTGTGCACAGGGAGCTGAGCTGTGCTGCTCTTGTGGCACTCACACACAACAAGGTGTGCAGCAGTGACACCTGCCCACCTCCAGCTCCTGTCCCCAGGCACCTGTCCTGTCCAAGGGCCACCCTGTTCCTGGGAGCTGTACATCCAGACTCTCCCCTTCTCCAAGGCAGAATGATAACACAACTCTGGCTAAAGAAATAGTGAAAATTAAGACCTTTCATGTGCAAAAATCCATGGGATTAGTTAAAGGTTTTATTTCACTGTCACTCTGTGGCAGTGAAATGGGAATTGAAAATTACTGTTATTTACAGCAATTTTTTTAGATCAATACAACTTTCTATCAGTCCTATGATTCTTTCTTTTTCTGCTCTGCTATCTAGATAGTCATTGTTGATCTCACATTGGTAGTTTTCTTATCTGGGTCATCCTTCTCTCTCCAAGCCCCCTGTCCTTTCACCAGCTCTACAAAATAAAGCCAAGCTATTATTTAGAAGGCTTTGCTCTATGAGGGACTCAGTCATTTGTTTTTGTTTCTCTTACTTGCTGTACTGTGCAATCCAAGACCAAAATACAGCTATCAAAAATTCTCTCAGCGCTTCATACAACACAGAAGCAGATTTTCCAAAGACCATCAGTGATTATCAATTTCAGTTCTGATGCCATGTCCAAAATGCCCTGAATCTCACCAAAACCAAGACCACTTGTGGTCTCTGAGGAAAGCCTGAGTGCAGTGGTGATTTCACAAACCCTGTGGTACATCTGCAGCTCATCCCCAGGATTTGTGGGACACGGAGCAGGACAGCTCTGCCTCCCCATCCCCCCAGCTGCTTCCAAGGACATGGTCCCTGGCTGTCTGTCTGTCTGTACAGCCCTCAGCTCCATCCTCAGGAGTTCTGCTCCTGACCTCCCCATGCTTTTCCCAGAGCTGCCCATCTCTCACCTGTAACAGGCAGCAGGTCTGCACCATGACAAACACAATGCTCTTCATCTGTAGCACTGCTTGGACAATATATTTGAGGCTACATAATACAGAAGGAACCTTTTCCTAACAATCCCTGAGTCTTCTTCCTCTCTGCTTGGATAAATGAAGTCACAATCCAGCTATTTAAACATGACAAGGACAAACAGGAGTATTTCTACACTCCCATATTTTGTTAGCTGAATAAACTTTGTTAGAGCAATCCAGGCATTGCCAACTTGGCTGATGGTCAAAGGTGAGCACTGCAAAACAACTGTCACTAGAACTATTCCTGGTCCACAGTTTTAAAAAGCATAAAACCAGAAAGGAATTCCTGCTTCAGAATGTAGTCCCATACAGCAGAGCATTGCTGTACCATCCTGATCACATCACATGTGGAACTGAGAAACCCTGGAATCATTCAGAGGGGAAAATGCTGATACTACTTGAGCAGCTGCTGATAACAATGTTACCTATCAGGGATGCTTCACAATTTGGAACTGCCTCTTAAAATAATATGGAAGAGAACACAAAGCAGCAGGCAGGTGGAACAGAGGAAGGTATGTCAGGAGAGAAGCTGTACCTGCAGCCCAGGAGGCAGAAAAGCAGCTGAAATTTTGACTGTAAGTTGTTAAATGACAATTCTGACAAAACTCATCACAGCAACAACAGAACGTGGGGAGCAAAGCATCAAAGGGGTGCAGGTCTGACTCTGATGCACTGAATATTCATGTGGGCAGCAACCACACACAGCAGTCCTGGAGGTTTACATCCACTAGTTATAGAGATGAAAATCAAAGAATGGTGCCATCTTCCCACACTTACACTTGTGCACACACACAGATCTTTCCCTTCACTTCTAGATCCCAAAGTCTTCTCTAAGACACTTGCAGCTCTCTTGCCACCATGATGAAATGTGTTAATGAAAATGTGTAATTTCTGTCCAGTTGAGACCAGCCACACATATTAAAGAACAGAACACAATATAATGAAATACTTTTATCTGTATATAAAAAATAACATTATTAAATTGTGATCTAAAGATAAAAAGCACTTTACAAGGCTCACTGTTGCTGCTAAAAGTCTGTAGCAATGAGAAAAGTGGAAAGGGAGGAAGCTGCTGTCCTGTAGTTGGTCTCAGCTGGGTATAAACTGGACTTTGATGATGCATCTTACCAAAGACTGCAAGAGAATTCCAAACATCCAAGGGTGTCCATCTGTGTGCACAAGTCAAAGTATGGCCTGTCTTGGATTTTCAGCTCTGTAAGCATATATAGAAATACTTCTACATTTGGCACTAGTTTGTTAAAAACAGATTAAATGATAATAAAAGCAGTGGTTTCTACAAGATAAAGCACCTGGATAAATCTGATTATGCCTTCTGTAGGTAGATGGCATCCATGAAGCTCAAGTTTAGCTCCAGAGGACATTATTTACAGCTGTATACACTGTAAACTGGTTCCCCCAGTTTGCAATTTCCCCCACTGTTTCCTGTGCCACCAGGAATGTATCCCCAGATTTCCTATGATCTGCTTCTCACAGCCACACACAAACAACATTAGTGCAAAGTGAGGGAACACCACATCTCAAGGGTTCTGCCACCTCAAGCAGGCATTAACTGTGTATGCCTCTCACCTCTTTTTACTCTCATTATCCCTCAGATTCTTCTCCTTCTGCCTCCAGAGCCAGCTTTCCAAAGCACACTTTCATTTCCAGTCATGGACTGTCATTGGGATGCCTGTCATTGTTATCACTGTGTTACATACCCACAGTTCCTGTTTCAGTGACTGCAGGAGAACTCTCTGCTATTTGCCTTATCAATCTCCATTCTCCCATATTTCTTCTGTCATGAACATAAATAACCTGGAGATTTTAACCTCTCTAACACAGGAAACCACCCAAGGGCCTCACAGACTGTGTTTCAGGGATTTCTGCACTCTCAGCAGCAGCAGCTGGGTTCTGAACACTTCTGGTGGCACAGAAACAGTGGCTGGGATATTGCAAACTGGGGAAACCAGTTTACAGTTTCTACAGCTGTAAATAATGTCCTCTGGAGCTAAACTTGAGCTTCATGGGTGCCATCTACCTACAGAAGGCTTAATCAGATTTATCCAGGTGCTTTATCTTGTAGAAACCACTGCTTTTATTATCATTTAATCTCTTTTTAACAAACTAGTACCAAGTGTAGAAGTATTTCTATATGTGCTTACAGAGCTGAAATGTCATACTTTGACTTGTGCACACAGATGGACACACTTGGATGTTTGGAATTCTCCTGCAGTCTTTGGTAAGCTGCATCATCAAAGTCCAGTTTATACCCTGAGACCAACTACAGGACAGCAGCTTCCTCCCTTTCCACTTTCCTCATCACTACAGACTTTTAGCAGCAACAGTGAGCCTTGTAAAGTGCTTTTTATCTTTAGATCACAATGACAATTTGATAATGCTATTTTTTATATACATTAAACTTGTGAGCACACATTAGGCTTTGAATGCAGGGTCCCTGCACCCCGAGCTGGGCCAGGAGGGGACAGTGCAAGGGACACATCAAGGTTCATCCTTGTCCAGCAGGCCAGGACTGCCCATGGCACCCCTGGGCACTGCCAGCCTGGCTGCAGGGGCACTCCCAGCTGTCTCCTGCAAGGCTGGCAAAGCAGGCCCAGAGGTGTTTGGCTGGGTGCAGGATGTCTCCAGTTGGCCAACTGCAGCTGCACACATCTGCATCCTCCCAAAGCACACAGGTGAGCTACAGCCCAGCCAGCTCTAAGCAATCTGCAGAGAGCCCCACCTGCTTCTCACTCCTGTGGGCCACATGCTGAATTTTCAATAGGAGTTATAACCTGCTCTAGAAAAAGCAAGTCTGAAGGGCCTGGAAGATGGAAAAATGCCACAGGAGGGGTACTAATGAGACAAAGTAGGGGTGGAGTGGTACTGGGCAAAAATAGAGCAGTGCCTCTAAAAGAGGTCAATACTGTCTTCTAAAATCCTCTGGCTATGCTGTAACCTTTATGAAATGAAATATTCTCCTTGCTTTTAAAAATGTATCTTTTCAGTTCTCCAATAACAAGAAGCAAATAGATTGTCCTGAATATCACTATTAATGTGTTTTCTTTAAAAGAATCCAGCCACATCTACACCCAGACGACTTCCTTATCCTCTCAGAGCATGCCCTGCAGCAAGGCCTGTTCAGCAACTTCAACCCAGTGAATCCCAAAAGGTCAAGTTTATGGCTTTATCACTGCTGTACTATCATTTTTAAGGTATTTATTCCTCAATTATGTAATTTTAAAAAAATTACATGAACAGAAGATATTACTGTAGGAGTGCTGGGGGGTAGGAGGGTCAGGACAGACGGAGACAAGAGATCTCTGCAGCCAGGTCAGGAAACTTGGGGTTTATTGCAAAGGGCCTGGGGGCAGGGCCCTGCTGGGATTTGGGGTTTATTGCAAAGGGCCTGGGGGCAGGGCCCTGCTGGGATTTGGGGTTTATTGCAAAGGGCCTGGGGGCAGGGCCCTGCTGGGATTTGGGGTTTATTGCAAAGGGCCTGGGGGCAGGGCCCTGCTGGGATTTGGGGTTTATTGCAAAGGGCCTGGGGCAGGGCCCTGCTGGGATTTGGGGTTTATTGCAAAGGGCCTGGGGGCAGGGCCCTGCTGGGATTTGGGGTTTATTGCAAAGGGCCTGGGGCAGGGCCCTGCTGGGAGCTGCCAGACACAGCTCAGAGCAGGCCTGAGAGAAGAGAGGGGGAGAGAGGATGAGAGGGTGAGAGAGAAAGAGGGGAAGAGAGTAAGGGAGTAAAAAAGGTAAGAGAGCAAGGTTCCCGTTACAATAAATCATCTTCTGTGTTGAATATTCTGATTCTCACTAACCAATCTAGTACAATATACAAATCCTATAGCATTTCCATACAACCTATAAGAATCACTACATTACCATACTGTGTTACATTTTAAACCCTAAAAACTCCTTTGGGCCCCTTCTGCCAAGCTGGCAGGGTCTGCTCTGACCCTTGGGCCTGTCTGCAAGCAGAGGGTGTTCTTCCATCAAAAGGGGATCACCTTCAGCCAGCCACACCATTGTTTTCCAGTTGTTCAGTAACTAAGGGATCTCAAAACTTGCTTTCATTTCAAACTCACTTATAGTTTCCATATTCTCAAAATCTTTTGCCAGGCAATCATATTTATAAGGCTTTCCTGTTTCATCGTTCCCAACAATTACCTTTTGGAACTTCTCATCAGAGCACAGACACTCATGAACTGAGTAGCAAAAGTGAGTTACAGGAGCCTGGCCCAGGGCCATGCTCTTGGGGGAAATCTCTAAACCAGTCTCAGGCCTCTCCAGTGCCAGCAGCACCCTCAGGTGGATGTGAGACCTCCCAGGACATCCCTGTGTCCCTCAGCTGGCCGTGGTCCCCCACAGCATGTGCCTAAGCCCTGCACTGCTGCTCAGGAGCCAAAGGGATGGATCCCCTGGCTGCAGAGGGGCAGTGGGGCTGTTCTCAGCCAGCAGCTCAGTCCCTGCACTTACAGCCACTGTCCCAAGGCCATCCTTTCCCTTATGGATGCAAAGGCCACAGAGGACAACACCTGAAATCAAATGAATGGAGCAACCTGCTCTTTGAAACATCAGATTCTCCCTGAGAACAAAGCAGGGATGGAGGACCTGACCTCACCTGTTTAATGGCATGTAGGAATGAGCAGAGAGCACCTTTCCCCAGCCTCAGGCAGGTGAGAACATTTCTGCATGTAGAAAATGAACTAACACTAAATATAGCCACACAATTTAAAAACACAAGCTACCTGCATAAACATCTGAATTCAGAAAGTCCAAGTAGAGGTTTAAGGTGCCAGCTACCCTCTGGACAAGTTGTAAAGAATCCTAATTCTGTCATCACAAATCCAGATTAAAACACAATGGTGCACTTTACTTACCCGTGGAAAAAAATGGATGGTAGCAAAAGAAAATGTAGACATTGAAGAACTGACTTCTAAAGGATTTTTAGATTTTTCAACCAACAAAGAAGACAGTAAACTGATTATCCAAAAATAAACATTGAAAAACCCAAACTCAGAATTCAGAGAGCTCTTTTTCATAAACTCCAGAAAGACAGAAAGACTGCCATGAACAAGAGTCACAGCAGGACAGCTGCTGGACCCACCCAAAAAGCTGTAACTGTGCATTTTTATGTGCTCTATGACCAAGCTGTCTTTTTGCAGTTTACACTTTTGATCTGCTTTTTCCTCTAATCCAACTGACCACAATCCCACTGATCATCTGACAGGAGGAACTGCAAATGAAAGTAGATTCATTCTTTTCAGTTTGCTCTCAGATGCCACATCTTTAACCACCACATGTGTTGTGCAGCAAGAGAACAGCAACCTTGTGGAGCAGCTCTCTACATGGAGCTCACCCTGCAAGCAGACCCTGTGTCCAGATTTCAGTACCAGCCAGGCAAACTGGAAACTCTGGGAATCCTGACACAGGAACAGTGCTGGGGGTGTGAACACAGCTGCTGAGAGGGCTTTTAACACAACTGAGCTAAGAGCTGCATCAACAGTGCAGTTTAACTCTGAACCCTTCTTATCTCAATTTTTTTGATCCCCCTTGGCTATCTCTTCAACCACAGTTATTAAAAAAAAGCCTCATCCAGATCTCAAAAACCACAAAACTGTACAAAAAGTTGTGCTGTTTGGATTACTTGGGGGAAGGGAGGTATTTTTGAGGCTCAAGACTCCACACTGGTCATGTCTCCAGGCTTTTAATCTGTAATCATGAAAGCCCAAACCATTCTACCTTCCAATCAAGGTGATTGAACTGCCAGACTGAAGTCACTGGGGTCACCTCTGCAAGAACTGACAATAAAACTATCTTCCCAAGTGAAGCAGAGGTCTGAGAGGCTCCTCTACCCACAGGTCCTCAGAAGCAGCCATTTTAGGGAAAAAGAAACTTGGATTCCTAGATGGGGCAGCAAATGGCAGAAGAACTGGCAGAAGTGCTGAGCAGCAGCAGTGGCACAGGCTGGAAGGGAGGCCAGGCCATGGCCACATCTGCCTCGGGCACCTGAAGTGGTGCCAGGGAGCCTCTGCAAGCCCTGCCCTCCCTTCTGCAGGGCACCCTTGCTGTTTGCAGGGTTGCTCACACCTGCCCTTGTGCAGGGCACCCTTGCTGTTTGCAGGGTTGGTCACACCTGCCCTTGTGCAGGGCACCCTTGCTGTTTGCAGGGTTGCTCACACCTGCCCTTGTGCAGGGCACCCTTGCTGTTTCACACCCTGCCCTTGTGCAGGGCACCCTTGCTGTTTCACACCCTGCCCTTGTGCAGGGCACCCTTGCTGTTTGCACACCCTGCCCTTGTGCAGGGCACCCTTGCTGTTTGCACACCCTGCCCTTGTGCAGGGCACCCTTGCTGTTTGCACACCCTGCCTTTCTGCAGGGCACCCTTGCTGTTTGCAGCACCCTGCCCTTGTGCAGGGCACCCTTGCTGTTTGCAGGGTTTCTCACACCTGCCCTTGTGCAGGGCACCCTTGCTGTTTGCAGCACCCTGCCCTTCTGCAGGGCACCCTTGCTGTTTGCAGGGTTGGTCACACCTGCTTTTCTGCAGGGCACCCTTGCTGTTTGCACACCCTGCCCTTGTGCAGGGCACCCTTGCTGTTGCACACCCTGCCCTTGTGCAGGGCACCCTTGCTGTTTGCACACCCTGCCCTTGTGCAGGGCACCCTTGCTGTTGCACACCCTGCCCTGCAGGGCTGCTCACAGCTCTGCAATGATCCCAGGGACTCTCTGCCAAGGCTGGGAGCCCTGGAGCAGCCCGTGCCCCTGGCTGGCACTGCCAGCTCCCTGTGCACTGAGCACAGGCTATCAACAACCCTGGCTGCCAACACTGGTGCCCACAAGCTGCTCACTCACAGCTTCTCAATGCTACTTGAAGGACAAGACCTCCCAGTGGTATAATTATAATTTAACTACCCAGAATGTCACAACAAAGGAATTGGTCTTCCAAAAAAAACCCCGAAAAATACAAGTTAATACTAAAGTCTGATTAAAAAACACACCTGGGCTACCAGTGTACTAACATTTTTGCTTAAAAAGATGTATTTGGCTAAAAGATATTACATCATGGCAAAACTGTCTTTCAGAGTGTCCATCTTGTGTTTTGCAAAGAAAAAAAAATCACAATTATAAAAGATTTTGTAACTGTGATAGATGCTTTTAAAATTGGATGAAGTTTAGGATGCATAACAAGGGTATGGAAGAATTTTTTGGAGTTAGGGAAGTTTCTGGTAGTTAAATTACTGTATCTTATACGACTATGATGGCTGCATTTATCAAGTTTTCAAGTTTCATCTCCAGCAAACAATGGCACAGACTGGGACATTTCCCAGGGGGAGTCATGAAGCTGAACCCTCTGCATGACATTAATTATAAACTCAGCAGCAAATGGAATTAAGGGGCCAACTGAACCTAGAGAGGAACCAAACCAGGACCACCAGAACCAAAATGCTGCCCCAAACCTGTAATGATTGCCTTGAAGTTGGTAGTGGAAGATAACAAAACTCACCTTTCAAAATGAGTTCATTCCACTAACAGAGTAGTATTTTAGAATATCTCAGAAAACTGTCCTCATCTCATTTGTTTTGTTGTTTTTTTTTTAAACACACTTTCAGTGTTGCCAACTGAAACTAATGGCATGATCTATAATATAATTAAAATATTTTGTAGTAAAAAAAGAACAAAGTACTCATAAAAAATGTACATTTTATGTTATATATGCACCTAGCACATCTGCTATGCCACTGGGACAGATGTTTATTAATATGGATATCAGATCATATTGCTAGACTGCTAATGGCTCAGTAATCTATCTTCTAAATATCACACAAGTTTCTGAATATATGCAGAACCAATTATCAAAATATTTCCAAAAAACCCTGCTTTACTGCTATGGCCTGTGAAAAGCACCATTAACTTGCAGTTTGGTTCAACAATGGGGTACATTAACTACAACATGTTGTGTTTATAATAGGTATGCTGTATGAAAGGCTTTGAGACACTCCCTCTAATACAGCAATTTAAAACTTCAAACTCTCAGGATTAGAAAATCTCCCCTCTTCTTGTCATAGCACTACAGACCATGCCCTTACCTGAATTACTGGCTTGTAGTGAGAGAGTTTATTTAGACAATTCAGTTAATTATGGAAATGTTTGCCTTCAGCTGAGCATCACTGTTTTAAGATTTCTCAAACTGTACAAATAATGAGGGTTTATTAAATTAAAGATCCTAATATCCTTTTCTCATATGCCAGCACTTAACTACTGATGCCTCACCCTCACTGTGGACATATCCTCTCACCAACTCTTCTCATTTCCAAACCCTCTTGAAGGTATGGATAAAGTTTACTTCAGTGCAAGTTCACTAAAGAGGAAAAAGTACCTGGCTGTAAAATGCAAAGAGGAAACTACTTTCAGAATAAAAATATCTACTTTGCATAATGACACAGAACAGTCTTAGACTGAAATGCATTTTCTTTGTACTTTGTCAATTCAATATGTGCTTTGCTTGCACTTTGGGAAAGACAGCAGACAAACAAATTCTCATGGATATGGTTGAACTGGAGTTACCAACCATCCATCCACCACACTGGAGCCCTGCAGTACCAAAGGAAAAGGTTCTGATGTTCCCATCCTCCCACATCTCCCCCATTTTTCATGGTGGGCTCTGCTTACATAAACACAGCATTACATAGAGACTGTGTATGAAATTTGTATTGTCAGGCCAAGCACTCAAATATCATGAGTCAGGCTCCAAAATACCACAGAACTGGAATAAACATCAGGAGAATTGAAATAATACATCTGCAGTTCTTTGTATTTCTTTTTTCTTTTCCAAGCCTTCAGGGGTCCCATTTTCAGGATTTCCTCAGCAACCATGAAACTTAATTAAAAAATGCTGGGGGTAGGTGAGTTTCTCCTACAATACCACATCTCCAGTGCCAAGACAAGAAATAATACACATACAAAGATTTTTAACAATGTTCTGAGTTAGAAGTGCTGATGTGTTATATGAGTCTAAAAAAAGAGCAGTTTAAACATGCAAGGCCTTAATTTCTGTCTGCTCATCAAATGGCAATGAGGGAGCTCTCTTGCAGTCACACAGTGCTGAGAGGTAAGTGGCAATGTGGCAGGAGAATATTGGCACTGGCTAGAATTACCACTGATGCCAAAAAAACACCCCAAAACAAAACAAAAAACAGAGCAAAGACTTCAGAAAAATTAACATGGGTGCTGTTTGCTAGAATAAGCCTTTGGCAGGCAGTCCTGTCTCTTACAGTGCTGTTCAAAGCTTACATTATTTTGCTTTCCTCTCCAGCATTTTAAGAATAAGGAATTTGCTCCAGCCTGGCAATTAGAGAGCATCCCTCATTCCTGCTGCAGAACACTGGGGTGAGCAAGGGATTTCCTTCACACAGTGATGCAAGAACTCACCTGCTGGAAGGCCTGGCTGAGACACTGCCCACTGCAGCCACAATCTGGGGCTCACAGAGATCATTCCTCACTGCTTTGGACTGCCTCAGCAAGACAGGCCATTCCTGATTGCACTAATGAAGTACTTGGAGGTCAGCAAAGAAGGCAGGAGACTTTTCTGAAGGGACACACACTTTCTGCAGAAGATTGTATTAACACAACTGATACAGCTCAGCCAGGCAAGCTACTTGGCATCAGCATCTGTGTCACTGCCACTTTGCTGTGTCAAGACAAAGCACTTGGAAATATGTTTGGCACGGGCTCTCCAGTGAATAAACCATTTTTTCTTGTCTTATGGTAGGCAAAATTTCCTAGGATGGAAAGGGGGAAGGGAGCATTTAAGCTGAATAAAACATGGCCAAAAAATAATGTGGCAGTCTTGAACAAAAACACCACTTCATCTGATTTTTCCATCAGCATTAAACCACACTCTTTTCTAAGGCCTAAAATTAGAGCAGCAGCTTGTTTCCTCAAGCCTACAGGATTTAAAGTTGAAGAGAACTTCTGGAATAAGTTATTGCCTTGGCAAGGAATGCAGTACAACAGCTGCTTATTCACTGAGATCCTGACAAAATCCTGAGGGTTTGTGCTGCTGAGACAGCAAAGATGTGAAAAATGGCCCTGAGTAACTTAGTGAGGACTTCCCTCTACAACATCCCCATCATCATTCCTCCTCCCACCCTCCTTCTGCTTGGTTTGCCTACTGTCAGAAGCTGGGGGAGACCTCATCTGAGTGCTTCTTCTTGGGAATGTGGGATGTGCATCCCCAACCCAACAATGGGCTGGTGCTCAAACACCAGCCACGTGCCAGCCTGGGGGTTCAGCCTGCTCCACTGTGGATAACAACTTTTGTAGAGAATCTGATGGACAGGTCTGGAAAAAAAGTGAAAAAAAATCCCACAGCTAGTTTAAAAAGGTATAGGAGATGAAGGAGAAGTAACTCATTGAGTCTCTTATTAATTAACACTGAGCTGCTGGTTCCAAAAGGAAAGTTATGGCTTGTGCAGAGGAAAGCTGCAACCCTGTGTGGGAAACAGAACATTCTTGATATGGGTAGAGTGCAACAATTAATCTGGACAGGACCTGCCCATGCATAGCCCTGAATACCTGGAAATGCAAACAACATTTCAGGCATCCACACAAAATGAAAGGCAACACTGACTGGGTGCTGGCAATGCCCCTTCCAGCAGCAGCAACTCCTTGGCAGCAGCTCCTTCCTGTGCTTCCCACACCAGCCAAACCCTTGGTGGAACACAGCACTGAGCTCTCCCAGTTCCTGCTGACAGATGTCCAGCATCTGCTGTCTGCAGCTCCTGCCTTCCTGTACAAGCACTGAGAGCCCTTTCAGGAAATCACTTCTAGAATATTCATGTTATCCTCATCTGCTACCTCTGACTGGCCCACTTGAGAAGCACTATCAACAGAGCAGGCAGCAGTAATGAAGACATTCCAGAGAGAGAAACACAATCATGCATATTCCAGTACAGAAACCATGAACTACTAAATTAACTGGGATCTATGATCTGTTTATAACTACTCAGCAAAAAAAAAAGTTACTTAAGAGCAGAGCATTACCATATGTCTAGCAATTACCACAGGCCCATACACACCAAAGAGGCCTCTCAGCCATTACCCACTGAATATGCTGCTCTGCCAACAGGAAAAAGATGTTTAAACCAATGAACAAAATTGAAAATAAACCACTGCCTAATGCTAAAAGTAAGTCAAAGCTGTTAGTGTAAACAGCCAAGTCTTAATTTTATACCTAGCTTCCACAGTTTGCCTTCAGCTCCAGGGACACAGACTCCTGTCAGGACAGCAACAGAACCAGTGATCAAGTCATCCAGGTGGGAGTGGGAAGCTGATCAGAATGTTGAGAAGCAGGAACTACATTTCTGTTTCCTCCTCCTCTGACAATGCACAGCTCACAAGCACACTTTCTCCACAAGAACACTCATTCCTGGGGCAGGCCTAGAGGAAGAAGTATGTTCCCAACACCTCTCCCCTCCTCCTTCACAGGTCTGGTTTTATTTTATTTATTTTCCTTCTTGCTATATTGGGGACCTGTGGCCTTTCCATCAGCCTAAAGAACCTCAATAACAGTGTCAGCTACTTCTTTTTTTAGGCAGCAAGAGAGGTGCCTGTGCAGGGGTGATCTCAGTGGTCTGTGGTAGAACTAAGACTACAGCAGAGATCTTTACACTAGCTTTTCAATAGGTTTACCATGAGATGAAGTGACCCTAAGTGAACTCTCAAGCTCCTTCCACCAGCTCTCACCCACCCCAGACACACTGAACAGTGTCATCCTTCCCTCTGCCAGCACAGAGCACCCCCAGGCAGTGAGGTTAGGGGATCCATGCTTCCTGGCAGCAAGAACAGCTCTTGGATGATATAAACCCTGACAGGGTTTGAGACAATCCTGCAAAAGAACACCTTATGTTGGCAATCTGTCCTGCAGATCCCTCCACACTTCTGCCTAAAGGTTCTTCTTACCAGCTCAGGGGTTGGGCTAGAGGCTCACTATGGGCATCCTCTCCATGCCATGCCCCACCCTGGCAACAAGGCAGGAGGATGGAGAGGCAAAACTATCTGCCAACCTTTGTGAGCAGCCAGTCCAGTGTGAGGGGTACTGAGAGATGCTGAATGACACTGCCAGGGCCCCCTTAAGGAGAAAGAAAGAGTTTTCATTCCCAAAGCAGCAAAAGAGCAGCTGCCAAAGGTACTGAATTGAAAAACGTTCTCTATCGTTTTGGGAGAAGGAAGTGTGAAAACCATTGGCAGGCTATGCAAACCATGAAAGGTCCTGGTTTAATTAAAAAAGTTTGGAACAGACTCCAGTCATAATTTCAGCAGAAAACAGCAGTTCAGCACTGTTTCTGTTGCTCACTGTGCTCCCAAGGTGAGCATTTGTGCATAGTTTTTCTCAGAAGTATGTATACTCCAGGAAGAAACCTAAACTGAAATATTACTAAATAAAATTAATTCTATAGGAAATACAGTAAGAGTGTTTGCAACCCTGCAGCTTCTGGGAACAGTTATATTTTATTTGATGGTAACTCCATGGCCTGACTCTTGCCATAAAAAAACCAAAGGTTCTCTCTCTGTGGAAATGATTTCCTGTGGGTTGATCACTCAGAGAGAAGCAGGTCAGATATTTGGTAGGGTGAAGAGAGGGATGAGAACTAAAGCAGGAGAAGTGATTTTGGAAAAACAAAAGCCTTAGCTCTCTGAAATAACCATCCCTTCATCCTCACAGAAAAGGGTGACTACAGCAAGCGCTGCAGTTCTCAGTCTAGGGAGGAGGGGAAAGCAATAATAAAATAATGATTTATAATAAAATAATGATTTCAGAACAACTGAAGTAATATACTTAAGTAGAGAAAATTCTAACTAGACTTCTTCTCCCCAGCCTAGAATGTACTGCTGGCATCCTAAGCAGCCAAAGCCAGACACACAATGTGGGGAGCCTGCAGCTGATTTGGGTACAGGGGGGCACCACATCCACCTGGTGTTCAGGGTATGCTGTGCCCTCACCTCACCTCCACAACAACAGCAGTCACATCCAGAACACAAAGAGACAAAACCTGCTTTTCCTCCAATGTGTACAAACTTATTGTATACTTCAATATAAAAGAAAAGAGTTTGTGTTATAAAATCTCTTTGTTTTGGAAAACATGACTTAAGGCATCCATTTTTTCCCATTTTATATTCTGATAGAGAAACCTTGCTATACAAAGCTGATAGTATTGCTAAGGGCAAAGCAGCTGGGGAAGGTGGCAGGGAAGTCCCTGTCCCTCATTCCCTCTCTGGACTGCCCACTCCCCTCCCCTCTGAGCTCAGGGTGCCAGTGGAGACAGCAGCACCCTGCCCTGCAGCCATCCCATGCTGGCAGCCACCAGCAGCCCCCTGAGGCATCCCCAGCTCTGCAAAGCCTGTTCAGCCTCAAAAGCAATTCCCACTGATCTGCTTCCTTTCTGTTTCACTATCTGCAACTACTGCTCATTTTTATGTACCCCCATTAGGTGCTATCTGTGTTATCAAGTTCACAAACTCTGCAGTGACAACTGCAGACTTCTGTTTCACCAGCCAGGTCAACAGTGCAGTAAGTGCCATGCATCCATTCTTAGATAATAAATTGTCAAGAGAAATGTGGGTGTACATCATACTCTGAACATGACTGATCGCCTGCAAGAAAAACTTCCATTCGAATCAGCATTAAACTCACAGGGAAAAAAAAGTAACTAATATTTTATGTCAAATTTATGGTTGTAATTAATTCACTGCTGTGCCTACCCTTCCAATGAAGGGGCTGATAACTGCAAAAGTTTCCAGTCTTATTTCTTGGAAGCCCTCCAAAGGTTTAAGCTTCTAACTTCTGCTAATTAATTCAGGAGGAACCTGAACATATGGTGTTATAGCCAAAAATATATAGCATATACAAAATATAGCAAATAAATCCCATAAAAATAGGCCTATATTTTAAAGGGTAAAAAGCTGGGAGAGGTGTTTTGCTTTTTTAATGACTGCTTCTTTATTTTCCTAGGAGACATTGCTGGGTGCTCTCACCCAACAACAGCTTGAGCAAAATAAACATAAAAACAAGACTTGCTCAAGACACTGAAGATCAAAGGCAGGTTCCGTGCCGTATCTTTGAAGAATGCTACAAAACTGTCATTGTTATGAGTTCCCTGAACATTGTCCAGAGGACAGAATTCCAGCTCATCACCGATCACCACCTCATACCCAGTACCCCAGGAGATCCCGGCCTCCAGCCCTGCTGTGCCCGGTGCCTCAGCCCCAGGGCACCGATGACACTCAGTGCCACTGCGGCCCAGAGCCCTCAGTGCTGCCGCGGCCCAGAGCCCTCAGCAGCCCAGAGCCCTCAGTGCTGCAGCCCAGAGCCCTCAGCAGCCCAGAGCCCTCAGTGCTGCTGTAGCCCAGAGCCCTCAGCAGCCCAGAGCCCTCAGTGCTGCAGCCCAGAGCCCTCAGCGCTGCTGTAGCCCAGAGCCCTCAGCAGCCCAGAGCCCTCAGCAGCCCAGAGCCCTCAGTGCTGCTGTAGCCCAGAGCCCTCAGCAGCCCAGAGCCCTCAGTGCTGCAGCCCAGAGCCCTCAGCGCCACTGCAGCCCAGAGCCCTCAGTAGCCCAGAGCCCTCAGTGCTGCAGCCCAGAGCCCTCAGCGCCACTGCAGCCCAGAGCCCTCAGTAGCCCAGAGCCCTCAGCAGCCCAGAGCCCTCAGCAGCCCAGAGCCCTCAGCGCCACTGCAACCCACAGCCCTCAGCAGCCCAGAGCCCTCAGCGCCGCTGCGGCCCAGCGCCCTCAGTAGCCCAGAGCCCTCAGCGGCCCAGAGCCCTCAGCGCTGCAGCGGCCCAGAGCCTTCAGTGCTGCAGCCCAGAGCCCTCAGCAGCCCAGAGCCCTCAGTGATGCAGCCCAGAGCCCTCAGTGCTGCAGCCCAGAGCCCTCAGTGCTGCAGCCCAGAGCCCTCAGCGCCGCCGCAGCCCGGAGCCCTCAGCGCTGCAGCCCAGGCTCACCCGGGCCCCTCGCACAGCCCAGAGCCCTCAGTGCTACCGCGGCCCAGAGCCCTCAGTGCCGCTGCAGCCCAGAGCCCTCAGCAGCCCAGAGCCGTCAGCGCTGCAGCCCAGAGCCCTCAGTGCTGCGGCCCAGAGCCCTCAGCAGCCCAGAGCCCTCAGCGCTGCAGCCCAGGCTCACCCGAGCCCCTCGCACAGCCCAGAGCCCCAGTTAAGCTCTACCCTGCAGCCCAGCCCAGCCCTGGCTCACAGCAACAGCTGCCCCCAACCTTGCCCTCCGCCTGCCTCGCCTCGCCAGCAGCTTGTCCCCCGGGCAGGCTTGGGGACATGCCCCAGCCCAGCTCCGCGCCCCTCAAGGGGCCATGGAGCTGCTCCCTGTTCCTCCTGGCTGGGACTGGCAGTGGTTCCCAGCAGCCCGGGATGCTCCCACACCCGGCGCGGTGCTCAGCGCCCGCCGTGTCTGCACCGGGACAGCCCCGGTCCCTCCCTCAGGGGCCAGCCGGCTACGCCCTCACGGTCTCGGCACCTCGCTCCGCTGCCTCGGGACAAGGAGGAAGGCGCTGAGCGGCGGCAGTGGAGCTGCCCCAGGCAGTTGCTGCCCTGCAGAACCCAGAGCTCCAAGGCTCCCGCTGAGCCAGCCGTGCCCGCCGTGCGAAGCGCTGAGCGCCCCGGAACTGCTGCAGGGCACCCCCGGCTCGGGCCCGGTGCCGCTCACACGGGCACGGCTCGGAGCTGCTCTGCGGGACCCCAAGGACATGGCCCACCACAGCCCTCCCGGCTCCACCGAAATCTGCCCTGGAAACTGTGCAATTACTGCCTGAACTCCTCTTTACCTTCCTGATGCCTCTGCGGACAGGAGCTGACACTTGAGAGCTCTGAAATCCCTTTGTCCTCTGACTTTAGCAGACTCTAAAGATGAAAGGCAGAAGATGGCTCTTTTCGGCACAAGACTTACAGCTTGTCACTAAAATAGGGTTGCATTTGCTGTAATGTACATTGTGATTTGTAGTTGATTTGCTTCTTGTCCTGGACAGACTTCTGCCAGAGGCTACACAGATCTGTTTGTCTCCCTTATTTGTGATTTTGCTATATTTGAGTATGTCTCCATTTTATTAATTTGTTGACTATACATATGAGGCATGGACAATAGGTCCTCATGGTCCTCTCTGCCCAACCAACAAACATCTCAATCTCTTCTCCTTTTTTTTTCCTCAACTTTTATGCTAAGGTTTGTAGTACTAGATACTCTGAAATAACTAATTGTAATATAACTAATTACATTAATTGTAATATTGCTAAGAATGCAAGGAATTCACTAAAATCTTACACAGGACTACCGGAAAAATAAAAAAAAACAAGCACCAGCTGTTCCCTGTGATTGCTCTGAGGATCCCCTGTGCTCAAGTAAACACCAGTCACGTTTGGACACGGGGACAGGGAGGTTGTGTCAGTATTGCTTTGCCCTGTGCTTATCCATGCCTGAGGTATGACACACATCAGCACAAACTAAGGACTTCTACACCAACAGCACGAGCAAGCCTTACTGTTTAAAGTGGAGCACATTTTTTGGACTTCAATTTATAAAATTCCTTTAGGATGTGGAGCATGTAATTGCTCTAATCAGAGGAATTAATCTTCACAGCTTCCATGACTACAAGGCATCCTACAGCAAGCAAGAAATGATTCAGAAGTGGCTTCACACAGTCCAGCAGTAAGTCAACTACACACATCACACAAGTAAATCACCACCAGAATTTTTAAGCTGAAGAGTTTTACACAAGACTTTTAACCAGATAACTGGGAGAATTCTCTTTGTGAGAATGTGTTTTCATTTCTACCTGGATACATGAAATTTAGGAGTCATTTCCCGTTTTAGCTGCAAATGACTGTTTGTTTAAAATCAATTAAAACATTATCTTAAATTAACTTTAAGGTCCATACAAAAAAAGTGCCATTCATAAAAAAGGTTCTATTTCTGAGCCCTGCTACTTTTATCACAATCTGGTTTTCATGCAGGAAATTAAGAATTTTTTAAATGATTTGCAAGCATTGGCAATATAAAAAGTTGGAACGTAGAAAGGTCAAATGTCAAGCTAAAATAATTTTGTATCACCTTTCTTTCAACAGACTGACTCCAACTGTTAAGCTCAATAAAAAGACAGTGTTATGTTCATTTTCATTTCTGTTCCAAGGAAATGGAAGTTGCACAAATAAAGTACCTTTTTTAAAACCAGTTTTTAAATGAAAGAACAAACTGTGAATGCCTCACTCTTCCAAGGAAAGAGGTAATAGATAAACTGTGAAATAATTACACATGCTTATTGTATAGAAAGATATCCAGGACATAATCATCTCACTGAGAGAGGGAAGAAATAATAACAGAACATCTTTCTGTTCTGACATTTGCTAAAGAGCTTCTATTTCCCCAGAAATTCCAAGAACAATTTCAGGGACTGAGGAGTCTCTCCTGCCTGTAGCAGAGCATTCAGAATGTCATGTGCTGCCTGCAGTCAGCAGCAGCACTGGGAGATGAGAGAAAATGTGTGCTTTGGCTCTGACAGCCCAGGCACAGAACACAAGTGCCTAAAACGGTTGTGGTTAAGGAACAACAGGTGACACAAAAAAATCAGAGACTGCAAAACCAAAGCTGATGCAGGCCTGTGTGTGTACCTGTCCTCTTCCTGCTGCCGAGGCTGACAGGTGTCACAGACACCTTTTGTGAAAAATCCTTTCTTGGGATTTTCCCTGCTGGAGCTGAGAAGCTCAGTAACAAATGCAAACAATTATTATCTGCTGCTGTGGAATGCAACAGGTCCACCTGTGATTGGTCCCCTGTAGATGTTTGGATTTACTGACCACTCACAGTGGAGCTGCTCTCGCTCTGTGCCGAGAGACAGACCTTTGTTATTCATTCTTTCTATCTCCTTCTTAGCTTAGCCAGCTTCTGAAGAAGCCTCTTCCTTTCTATCTCTATGTAGTATAGTTATAATGTTATATATATATCATAAGATAATAAATCCAGCCTTCTGATCATGGAATCAAGATCCTGTCTCTTCCATCCTCTACAAACCCCTGTGACCACCGTCAACAGACAGGCAGCTCCAGTTTATCCTTTCCCTTTAGTATTTCTACTCCAGTTATGAGTAACAGCACAACCTGTTTCCTGACTGCAGCTGTACATGAGTCAGCTGTACTTTGCCACAGAAATGCTGCAGAGGAAAGGAAGAAATGTTGTGCTCATTATTTTGGCCTTTAGCTGCTCACTGTAAGTGTTCACCATGCTCTGTTAACCTGCAAAGAGCAGCCATGTGAAGGGTGTGCCCCTGCTCCAGCACCCTCTGTACCACCAGAACCTGTAGCACTGAGGGAATTCTAATGTTTAATCCCTAGTAGAAGGATCTAAATCACACTGTGCATTCATGAGCTACTGTGTTTATTTAATAATACTAATATTGATGGTAATTGTGTCTACTACAGGAAAAATTAATCCTCTTAACTTGCAGGCAAATTGAATATATATAAATACTTGGAGTAATGCTGTCACAGAGCCAAACTGTTAAATTATTTTTATTTCTTTAAATGATTCTCTTTTGCTTCTAAGACTTTGATCCAGCAGGTGATTTTCCCTTTGGAATAAGGGTTGTATAAAATAAGTCATATATTTGGATTTTATAATTTTTTTTAGAAATGTAACTATTGAAGGATGAATATTTACCAGTAACTATTAGAAATATATTGAGTAGCAACTGCCAAATCAAAATCAGATTAAATACTTGCTGATGTACATATTTAATCATGATTTCTACTATAAAAGTGGCAGGAGCATCCACAAAAGTATCATATGAAATATCACATTCTATGCAAGTATCATTCATAAAGACACACTATAGGGTAAAGGAAATTCAGACTCAGTCACAAGTTTTTGAGATGGACAGGAAAACACAGATACTGGATTTCTGCCTTCAAAATCCTGATTATTTGTGTAAATATTAGAAGCTCTGTGACATTCAGGCAGAAGGAGCAGTATCAGCTGATTGTGCTACACGGTTTAACTTGACACGCTCAAGGATCCATCACAAAGCTGAGAGCCCGTGTTTATTTCACAAAGCTGAGAGCCCGTGTTTATTTCACAAAGCTGAGAGCCCGTGTTTATTTGAGAGCAACACCTGCCCAAGGCCACTGCCCACAGCCCTGGCAGGGCAGTCAGGATGCTGAGCAGTGCCAGGATCCTGGGCAGTGCCAACCCTTTCCCTGCCTGGCAGCACTGCAGCTCATGCAGCTCATTTGAACAGTAGGGTGTACCTGCTGAGCCTGCCCTGCTGGGACAAGGGAATCCTGCTGGCTCTGCCTGACAAGGCACGGATTGTTGGGGAAGATGAAACAAGAAAGCCTTATAAATATGATTATCTGGCAAAAGATTTGGAGAATATAGAAACTATAAGCAAGATTGAAATGAAAGCAAGCTTTGAGATACCTCAGTTACTGAACAACTGGAAAACAATGGTGTGGCCAGCTGAAGGTGATCCCCTTTTGATGGAACAAGACCCTCTGCAAGCAGGCAGGTCCAAGGGTCAGAGCAGACCCTGCCAGCCTGGCAGAAGGGGCCCAAAGAGGAGTTTTTAGGGTTTAAAATGTAACACAGTGTGGTAATGTAATGATTCTTATAGGTTGTATGGAAATGCTGCAGGATTTGTATATTGTACTAGATTGGTTAGTGAGGATCAGAATATTCAACACAGAAGATGATTTATTGTATTGTAACGGGAACTTCGACCACTTTTTTCTTCTTTCTCTTCTCTTCTCTTCTCTTCTCTTCTCTTCTCTTCTCTTCTCTTCTCTTCTCTTCTCTTCTCTTCTCTTCTCTTCTCTTCTCTTCTCTTCTCTTCTCTTCTCTTCTCTTCTCCTCTCTTTCCTCTTTCCACTGCATCTTCCACTTCTTCTTACCTTACTTCCCACACTCTTAGCTCTCACCCCTTTTACTCTCTTACATTCTCCCCCTCTCTTCTCTCGGGCCTGCTCCGAGCTGTGCCTGGCAGCTCCCAGCAGGGCCCTGCCCCAGGCCCTTTGCAATAAACCCCAAATCCCAGCAGGGCCCTGCCCCAGGCCCTTTGCAATAAACCCCAAATCCCAGCAGGGCCCTGCCCCCAGGCCCTTTGCAATAAACCCCAAATCCCAGCAGGGCCCTGCCCCCAGGCCCTTTGCAATAAACCCCAAATCCCAGCAGGGCCCTGCCCCCAGGCCCTTTGCAATAACCCCAAGTTCCTGACCTGGCTGCAGAGATCTCTGGTCTCCATCCATCCTGACCGTGCAACCCCTGCTCCCCTGTTTGAACATGGATGGTAAACACGTGCAAACATGCACACACACCTGAACTGCCCTCAGCCAGCAAACAAGCTGGCCTTACAGAGCACCTTCATGTAAGTAACACAAAGCAGAAGCTGCTCTTAACACACAACCCAAAGCAGAGGTTCACCTTCTTTGCCCAAAGCCACTTTGTCTCCAGAACAACTGTCCTTTCTGATAACTCTGCTGGAAAGCATCTCTGCTAGCAAAACATTTACAACCTTCAATCTTGAAGTGATTTTTGATGAAATCATTTAAAGTGGAAGCTGTTTGTTCTCATCTAAGGCTTATGATGCAAACACTGAGCAGCTATGGACTCTCAAAAGCATCCCAGATGCTTAATGAAACAGTGCTGAGCAGTGAATGCCCCAGGACGAGCAGGGAGGGAAGGGACAAGGGCAATTCCTCCTTGTATCTCAAGCTGCACTGTGACTGCAATGACACCTGGTTCAGGGGGTTACTAATAAAGGTTCCACTGCCTTTTGTGGCACTGACAGACACAGGAATAACACTGAGCAGGAGAGCTGGGATATGGGACTTCCACGTGGGTGAGAGGAGCTGGATGGAGCTGATACAAATCTGAGGGCTAGGAGGGCCAGAAAAAGGCAAGGAAGGCAGCAGATCTCAGGATGCAATGAAAAAGCTCCACAGAATTTCAAAAGCATCTGGCTGCTGGATGGGAAATAGGAGGATCACAGGTAACTCTGAAGTGGGAAGGGGCACCAGAAAAAATAAATCAAATAGTGAGTTATGGTGAGGAACTTGACTAGGAATAGAACACTTTTCTGTCCTCTGTGTGTCTCATGGCCTCTCTGAGTGCAGTAAGTACAGAACTGCCATCTCAATTTGCTTTCCCAAACAAAGACTAGAAGCCCAGATGAATTCAGGCTGTGAATTAAGACTGTGGCTGTTACCAGGTGAGGAGCCCAGCCCAAAAAGGCAGCTGCACTTAGTGGTAACCAGGAGTACTACAGAGAGAAAAGTTTAGGCAAGCTGCAACCCTTGAAGCACTAGAGAATTACAGTTAGTTTACTACAAGGATAGAGGGAGGCAGCTTTTGGAGGATGACTTTGCTAGATCTACTTTTTTCTTGACTTGTTAATTTGTTTTGCTATTTTCACTATATTTCTCATATTAACTCCAATATTGATGCCATTTTAGAAACAAATGTCAAGTAGCAAGAACAAATATGAGATACTTTCTGAACAGTTTGCTGAGAGCTGCACTCTTTTGTTTAAAGAAAGTGTTCATATGGCCCCATTTGGAATTGAACAACCTAGAGAATGGGTAAGGGCTAAAACCCCAGGGATTCTATTTACTCTTTACAGCACAGAAAAGTGACAGGGATTGTTCCAGAGCCTTGAAAAGGCACAGTGAATCCTGAATCCACAGGCTGCATGCTGTCAGGGCAGGCTGTGGGACATCCCAGCAGCACTGGTGTCTCTGTGGTGCATCTACAGAGTCACCCCTGACACAGCAGCCAGCTCTGCCTGGTGCCCCAGTCTTACCTGAGCCCTGCTTGCAACGTTCCTGTCATCAAAGTGCTGTGAAAATCCTGCAGAGACATCCTGCAGTTCTCTGTTTGAAGGAACCTTCCCCTGTGCACAGGGCTCAAACAGCAAAACTATTCTCAAAGCTTGGTACCAGAGCTCCCTTTGTGCATAACCATTGATCCTTCCTTGCTCCTTCTCAACAGGACTTCCAAGTTCCAGTGTTGTGATCCAAAGTGCTGCTTGAATTAGATACACATTCCCTTAGATGAGCAAAAGGACTCAGGTATGCTTATTGGCAAATATCTTTTTAATTGTAGGTCTGCTTTGGCAATGGAAAACAAGGATCCTGCTCCATTTAAACATAAAGCTTGGGGAAAAACAGAACAAAGCAAATGCAACCCTGGGATTTTCTTGTACATTTTTAGCCAATCAGGGGAGAAATTAGAGTATTTCCACTAAAATATTATGAAAACTGTTAGAGCAGGTCAGGCCATTTCTTGCTATTTACTTATACAGAAGACAGAGCAAAAAACCCAAAACTTTGAAATCCACTCACTGAGATTAAATAACAATGAATGCAAGGTAATACTGTATGAAGAACAGCAGCAATCAGCTTATGTAACAAGTGACTCAAATACACAAATGTACTATTTGTTTGAGTAGCTTCTGATGTAACAAATACAAAATGTCAGGATTTTTTATTTCTTCCATGTTCAAGAAGTTAGGAGTTACAGAGTGGTGAGCTCAGACCCTAAGGTGAGCTGTGCTTGCTGTGCCTTCTGCAATATTCATGCCCTGGGTGTCCAGAGAAGGGCAAAGGAGCTGGGGAAGGTTCTGGAGCAGCTCAGGGAGCTGGGGGGGCTCAGCCTGGGCAAAAGGAGGCTCAGGGGGATTTTCTGGCTCTGCACAACTCCCTGACAGGAGGGGACAGCCAGGGGGGATAGGGCTCTGCTCCCAGGGCACAAGTGACAGCATGAGGAATGGCTTCAAGTTGCACCAAGGGGAGGTTTGTGTTAGATATCAAGGAAAATTTCTCCCCTGAAAAGGTAGTCCAGCACTGCAAGAGGCTGTCCAGGGAAGTGACAGAATCACCATCCTTGGAAGAGTTCAAAAACCTATGGATGTGGCACTTTGGGACATGATTTAGCAAATGAACACGGGGGTGCTGGGTAAATGGATGGACTCAATGACCTCAAGGATCTTTTCCAACCTAAACAATTCCATGATCTGTTCCCAGATTTCCACAGAGCAGGAAATGAAGAGCCAGCTGTGCTTCTCAGCACACACAACTGCTACCTTTGATAAGCCACAATGAGAGGAAGAGCCACTGGAGTTCACCTATTACTCAGACAGATACAAATCTTCCTTTTGCCAGCCTTCATCTGGCATCATTAAAGAAGAAACAGAACTTCTTACTGAAGGAGATATTTAAAACCAATTTTATAATGGATTGCAGACTTCTCCATGCAGGTCTTTACCCCCTCTCACTTGCAGTGGGTTTGCAAGTGCCAGTCTGTAAATGCAGCAGCTGCCTTCCCCAGAAACAGCCTGCAGCACAGCCCAGCTGTGTTCAGCTGGTTCAGCTCTATGTAACCCTGGTCACTGACACCCACCAAGACACAAGGAGAATGTTCTTTGTCTCTTGCACCAAAGGACTGATTTCAGGAGGCAGTAAGGGTCCTGCAAGAGTGGCTGTGTGCAACAGCTTCACTTGTCAGTGACTGTTTTACTGCTGGCTAGACCAGGGGGGAAAGGAAGTACAGACACCACCAGCAGTATCTCCCTTTGTTATCATCAGTTTGATGAGATTTACACATCATTTAATGCAGAGCACGGCAGAAAAAGCTCCTGCACTTAAACTTGTCTCCTGTTGTAAGGCCATCATCAAACACACAATGGCAGCAGAAAGAAATACCAGCTTTGAGAGCTATCTGCTCTGGTACACTTCATTTTTTAAACTACATCTAGCAGCACAAGAGTTCTCATGAAAGCAACAGCAATAATGGGATATAAAAAATGTATGAGTCTGAATGTGTACTGTCACACATGGGCTCTGTGCAGAGTGTTTCATGCTTGACAGCATGCTCTGATACAAGTAGACAGAACAACAGATGAGAAATCTACAGCTTAAAATCAAGATTATTTTGTTACTTTTTCCCTTTCCCTGAGAGCAGAAATAAAAATGCTAAAACATGTGCAAAAACCCTACCAACAAATTAATAAGAGAGGACAAAGGTAAAAAATTAGAGATAAGCATAGTTCAAAACATCAAATACCCCAACACTTCAGTGCTCCTACCTGATGTGTTGCATTAGCTGAGCCACTCAACTTTGCAGAGATGCTGTGAGCTGACATTAAACTCTGTATTTGCTGCTCTAACAGTGTGACAATGGCCTCCAGCATTTCTAAATATCCAAGAACCTTTTTTTTTATGTAATTACCTTGTGAAGTCAGTCATCTCCATCATGATCACACACATCCTCTTGGCAAGAACAATTATGTCATTGCTGGTATCATCCCAGATTTCAATCTCTGCATCAAGCTTACTCTTGACTTTTTTGAAGTCAGCCACTTGCTCAGCTATCTTTTCCTTTTCAGCTTCTGGCAATTGAGTCATCTTGGCCTAAAACAGAATCATTTGATTTGTAAAACATCTATGTCAGAGTATTTTATTTTTTAAACAAAACCATTGCACATTAATAAATACACAGTTTAAACACACTATGGCCTGAGTCAGCTGCTTGAGTTTAAGCACTTCTAAATTTCAGAATTTGTATGTTGTCACTGGGTGGGGCCAAATAAATAACCTCAGTGTAATAGGGGAAGTGATGTTCCTGAAATCATTCATTTTAACATAGCAAGAGAGAGATTATTAAATCCTTAAATCCAAACAGCCTTTAATGAAATATGACTGAAAAATTTTCCTATTTCCTACGGCCAAGGAGTGGATTTAAGTATGACACATGTAGAAGTTACAAAATGCAGTGTTTATTCAAGTACAAAATAGTCAATGAAAAGGGTTCATTGTCCTGAAACACTCAGGTATGCTGCTTCTCTCTTCTGAGAAGGTTCTATATTATCATCTTAGGAATTGAAAAATATTTAATTGTTCAAATATGCATCTTCTGTCTTTGCAGAAGGCAAACAGGAGACAGAAATCAGGATGTGCACAGGATTACCAAAAGCCCCTAAAAATGAAGAATGGTCAGAGAAATATTTTTGTTTAATGCTCTCCATGAGCAAGATGCCCAGCCTGCTGCAGTCACAGGTCAGACACAGGCAGGGAGCAGCCAGGGGCTGGGATATGACACAGCCACATCAGGATCCTGGTCCTTCCTCAGCCCTCCTGCCTCACCCCTCCCTTCCTCACATGAGGATCCTGGTCCTTCCTCAGCCCTCCTGCCTCACCCCTCCCTTCCTCACATGAGGATCCTGGTCCTTCCTCAGCCCTCCTGCTTCACCCCTCCCTTCCTCACATGAGGATCCTGGTCCTTCCTCACCCCTCCCTTCCTCACATGAGGATCCTGGTCCTTCCTCAGCCCTCCTGCCTCACCCCTCCCTTCCTCACATGAGGATCCTGGTCCTTCCTCAGCCCTCCTGCCTCACCCCTCACCCCTCACATGAGGATCCTGGTCCTTCCTCAGCCCTCCTGCCTCACAGAGAGGAGCCCTGCTGGTCCTGATGGCTCTGCTGCCATGCTGCTCATCTCACACCTTCCCTTCAGGAACCCACAACCACACACAGCAATTGTTAACACACTGTCATTACTCTGTAATTACACAATTAAGATTTTGGGACTTGTTTAGAAAACATTGTCTACCACCAGTGAAATGGGAAGATAAGGCCATGGCTGGATTGCTTCTAATTAATAAAATGGGCAATCAGTTCCATACATAATGTGAATGTTTTTCAAGGCATGTGTTTTCAGAGATTTTATTTATGCTAGAAGCACTGTCACAGGGTTAGCTTTCTCACTTAGACAAATTACTGCAAATTACAGGTTTCCCAGCATGTACCTGGAATTGCAGTGACACACAGAATCCCAGAATGGTTAAACCATCTGGCAGTGGTCAGAATCACCCTGCAGTCACAGAACTAGACAGCACAACTGTTTGGAGGCTATTTCTCCCACGTTGTTAAAAACCCCAAAATGCCCTAGAGAGGGAAGAGAACTTTTATCATCTCCTACATGTTTGCTGATGGGTGGGTGTCTGTGGTATTTCCTAGCCCCCAGCTTCAACCCTGTTTTGAGTTCAAGATCACAGGCCTGGATCTCAAAACCACAAGAAAGATGGCATTTTAATGAGGGAACTGTGACATCCAGCATCCTGCTATCTGCCAACAATAATGAGCTTCAGGTGGGAGAGACATTATCCACTGGAAGAAAGGGCAAAGGAAATTCTCATTCTGACCTTGTCTTGTCTCTCCTTTCCCTCATACTGCCTTAAAACCATGACCATTAAAAAAAGCAAGTGTATGCAGAGCCTTTTAAACATAGATTTAACTTTGTATCAAAATAAACAACACAACAGTAATTGTGAAATAAAGATCTAAATGGAATGACTATTACATGACTGCAGGTTTATTCTGTCAAGCAAGAGAAAATTATTTTTTCTCTACTTCTAAGACAAAATGTTATTATTACAGCAGCAGGTAACAGATTTAGGACTAGGTGAGAGGAGAAGTTATATCTGTGATACTTCCTTATTTCTATTATAAAAAAAGGTACAGACTTTTTCTTAAATTTCCCTGACTTAACTTTTCTGAAGGCTGTTTCTCCCTGGTAGCTGGAGTCTCCAACACTGGAGTTTGCATCATTTGAGTTTCCCCATTTGCAATGACTGACCCTGTGAGACTGGTGCTTCCTTTCATTACCTTCCCATGTTTCAGTCAGTTCTCCACCAATGAATCTGAGCTTTTAAGGCCATGTAAGGACACGTGGGGGGTAACTAAGGGGTGATGATTTGATTCTTCTCTCCCTGGTGCACTGCTGGCCAGTGACATCCCAGCCCTGAGAACTGGCCTTTGCCTACCTTTGTCTCAGGCTGCTCTCCAAGGATCTGACTTTCACATAAACTTGGATTATGCTCTCAAAATCTCAGCTGGACATATGTTTTTTCTTTCCTGACTCCTAAAACCAAATGACAGGCCAGATACACACCAGCACCATTCTCACCACTTACAGGGACCAGGAAGGAAAGAAAGGCAACAGAAAGCAGCACAATACATTCAAGCAAAATCAAAGAATCTTCCTTGAAAATTATTTAACACTTCCAGCTTTGTAGGCTGCAAAATGTCATGTAACTGTAGAGAAGAAAAGAGGAAAACACTGTTTTTCTGCACTTTTGTGGGCTGCAAGGAAACAAACCCCAGCTTCCCAAATGAGAACATGGAAAACTTCTCAGAGCTTTTACATGCAAGAACACAAAATAACCTGCTCTTCATATACTGTAGTTATAAGAAAAAGTCAGAGATCTCAGAAGAACAGACTTGTGTCCCTACTTTGTCTTGGGAGCTGAGGCTTTCATTCCACCAGAGCCTCAGCAGCCAGAAGCAGCCCTCTGGTCTGTTCCTGCTCTCCTGCTGCAGTCAGCTGAACACTTTGTGATAAGAACAGGACCCCTGTAGATCACTCAAAACACAGCAATATATTTCAACCATGCTGTTTCACAACAGCTCCAATCATGGCTTTTACCTGGCTTTTTCTTGAACAAACTTTGCAGACCACTGTCATACAACTCACATGTGAGCTGGTGAGTGGCACCCCTGCTGTGGAACAAGGTGACCTCTGAGGCCCACTCCAGGATAAACCATTCCTGAGTCTGTTTGAGTGCCAGTGTGAATTCATGGATGTGGACAGTTTTTTATTGAGACATAGCTGATGGGAAAAGAGACATGAGAAAATACATCTGAGAAAGCAACAGCTGCCTAATTCAAGGACATGGTTTCTTTGAGCAAGACGCTGTTCAAGAAAATATGTGATAACAGGAGGTAAAAAGAAGCCACAAACATCCTGAGAAAGGTGGGACTGAATTTTTATAGCTGACCAATAGTGAGCTCTACTTTTGCAATATGTATGAGCCTTATTACTGTGATTATAAAAGTGTGCCTGTTCATCAATAAATCTGAGACTTGTGGATCATCAGAGGGTGAGCAGATCCCCTGTCTACCTCGTCACATGGAGACACCACTGAGTCACAGGGACTGCTAAAATGAGCAGGACATGTCCACTGCCTTTTACTGCTACTTTTCCTGCAGAGGGAATCAGTGTGTGAGGTTGGATGCAGAGGTGACAGAGCTTTGTTGGATATTCAGCACTCCCAGCTCAGTGAACACAGGCCCCCAGAGATGAACTGTGTGGGGTGTGATGCTGACACAGGGGAGAAGCTGTGCTTCTGTCAATACTTCACTACCTGCTGTCAGCAGCTGCCTTCTCCCTGCTTCTACAATTGCAGCAAGGCTGCTGAAGTGCAGCATTCCTTAAACAAGTTCAGAGAGGGCCTCATTTGTTCTGCCATGACAGCTCTGCTGTACTTTTAGATGCAATATAATTGGATACACCAGATGAAGAGGTGAAAGTGTTGGGAGGTAGCAAATGAAGTGTGTAATGCCATTTTTGCATCAGCCTTCATTAAGCTTCATTAGATGATGCAAGTATGGCATATTCAATGCAATTTCTCTTTGTCCCAGAGCCATAGCCCATAGATAAAAAAGCATCATGCCCTAAATCTGGGTTTCACCAGAGCTTTGCCACTGGCTCTCATGTCATCCTTTACAAATAACCTGCAGAAATAGGGTCTAGATGTAATCTCCAGTGGGTGGGTGTAATATTGGTTAGAAAACTACTTGCAGAGCACTTATTAAGAACAAACCCTGAGCCAAGGGATCCATCAGGAAAAGCTGTGAAGGGAGCTGCATTAATCAGTGTTTCCACAGAGCCAACAGTCCACACTGCACACTGGTAGTGGAACAGGCCTGGTTCACAACTCCAAGTGCCCTTGAGATCTGCAAACATCACAGGGTGTAATGCAGCTGAGCCAATGGCAGAGTTTACCCCAAAGAAAAATCAGCAGCATGCACACAGAACTGAGACAGCACCAGCCATGGGCAGCTGTGGGGCTGGGAATTTGTGGCTGATAAAAGGCTGTGCTCATGGCAGAAAGGCAAACCTCACACAAAGCTCCTTGTGAGCTATGCACACAGCAGGAAATAGTGCAAACCTCTCACTTGTGCTGCTGAGATCACAGGTGGCTTCACACCTTTTGCAATATAAATAGTCTGGACACAAAAATCAAGAAATTCATTAACCAGCTGCAGAGCACCCAGAGGAGACAGAGAATAAAAGAACATAGAGGAAACTCCACCCTGAAGAGCAAATCAAGGTTACTGGAGCTATTAGAACATAGAGGAAACTCCACCATGAAGAGTAAATCAAGGTTACTGGAGCTATTAGAACATAGAGGAAACTCCACCATGAAGAGTAAATCAAGGTTACTGGAGCTATTAGAACACACAGGAAACTCCACTCTGAAGAGCAAATCAAGGTTACTGGAGCTATTCAGCCTGGAGTCTCCAAAAGAGGCCATAGAGAAAGGATGCACAAGTACATTAAAAAAATACATACAGAAGGGAACCTCACTCTCTGTGTCCATTCCAGATGAGTTAACTGCAATGTATGAGCTACAAGGACAAAAACTTTCCAATAAACCATCAATTCCAGTAATGAGCTAAGTAGAAAGAGCAATAGAACTGTTCATATATATGTGTGTGTCAAGAAGAAGTGTATTTTTTCTGCCCTGGGCCAAATGGCTGGATTAGCCAAGTTCTTGAGGTTCTTTCCAGCTCTACTTTGTAGAGGTATAAAATATACTGCTGCAACCTTGGGTATTTCAGTAACTTAATCTCTTTACGGAAATTGGGTTAAAAATTGGCAAGAAAATTAAATGCTTTTGATAGATCATGACTCCTGACAGGGAATCTTTTGCTATGTATCAAGTGTCAAAATTACTATTCATAGAACCTACTAAAAATTACAGCAGTTATCTTCATTATGCTTGAATTCTTACCAGTGTTTCATGCTTGTGTAGGGCTCTGATAAAAATTTTAAAAATACTCTGAAATTGGCTTTTTTATTAACAAAATAGCACACACTTCCTGTTAATGCACATCAGCATTTCACTAAATGTAGGGACTTAGATGTACAGTATTTGCCACTTGAATAAAAATTGCTAATTAATCTGATGGCCAACCTAGCTTCTCCTCTAACTACTTTTTATGCAAGTATCAACAGTTCTGCTTGGTCTTTGCTGCTTTATCCAGGCTTCCCTCTTAGAGTTCAGTAGATTTTTAGAGCTATATAATTAAAGGTTGCATTTAAAATGCAATACAAATACCCCAATGAAATAACTTAGCCTGGATTTTCTCATTCACAGAACACATTGTATCAACTCTTTTTCAGCCCAGAATTGTTGCACAAACACAGTGTGCAACAAACCTGTATAAAAAATGATCTTAATCCCAGACATTTTTGTCCATGCATTCACAGAAGTTCTGCAAAAAGAAGTTCTCTATGCAGAACTCTGACACAAAAGATGTGAGTGTGTGGCTGCCTCAAAGAGTTCTGCTCCTGCCAGCCCTAAGTGGATTAAGTTGTGAGGTAAAACATTTTGCCTCTTCCTCAATATGATCACCTTAACCTGCAGCAGCAACTCTGAAATTAAGCTAAGCTGTTCTTATCACTAATTTAGTAACTTCAAACACTTTAAGTAATTTTTCCTGATCATTAACATGTACATTGTCCTCGAAGCTGAAAATGAACTGGGCAAAATCTTACTCATCCCTCTCTTCAACACAGAGTGCCACAATAACAAGCCACTACCTCCCTCAGTGGAATCACACTGATCATGGCAGCATAAATAATTCTGTGATCAGCTTCCAGAGCTGACTACACAAATTACACACAACCACCAGAGGAAGAGCTGACTTTCAGCTGGGAAAAACTGAATTAATCCTTGGATCCATGAGCAGTGCCTGTTCCTGTAGCAGCTAAGGGATTGATCCTAAGGAGCCTCTTCTTCAAGGATGTAAAATCACCCTACAAATAATCATCAAAACTGGATTTTTATCCAGTTTAAGTGCCCAGAGATCTCACAGTACACTGCCCATGCTGACCTGTATCCCCAGCATGGGATGGTGCCACAGGCACTGTTATATTCATCTCAGAAATAGGAAATTATCTGAGGGAAAAGATCAATGAAGTAACATTTTCAGGATGAGTGAGGAAGATCAATATGAGGTCAAATCTCAGTCTTACTATCTCACTCCTAATTTCTGCTCTCTCTCTTTATGGAGATAGAGTCTGAAGGTGTGATTAATAATACATGGCTTTTTCATACATAAGGGAAACAAGACTTGCTAGTTAAGATGTAGCCTTTGTTACAAGCAGCATACACACATCACATCTGGTTTTATATGTTGTGATAAAAACAAAGAAAAAAGGCTTCAGTTCCCCACTGGAGCAATGAGAGATGTGACATGGAAGAAATTACAACACTCTTGACAAAGCAAGAGGAATCAAGAGTGCTCCTATGCAGAATGAATATGGAGCCAGATATGTATAAATAAAACTGAATTATTATAGCTGAAATGCCCAAGAGAAAGAACTCAAGGAGGAAAAAAGGCTGCTCTGCATTCTTGCCAAAGGACTTCTGGAACACAGTCATTGCTGGTGTCAACACTGCCCACACCAGCCTTCAACAGGACACAAAGCTGCCCCCCACAAAATCACACACTGCCCAAACCTTAACATCTGTCTTCCCCACACAGATCCTCATATTGCTAAACAGCTTCTGGGTATAAATTGTCAAATATCAATATCAAAGAGCACTCCAAACAAAGAGGCCTAAAATCACTGTTCTTGTTTACTGCAGCAGCAGCAAAAAGATTTGTTAAGACATATTTTTTTCCAAAAAGTGTGTGCAGGTATCTGTCAATATGGCACTCCAGCCTGAGAGCATATGTATATAATTCAGTCAAAAGCTATCATTTTCCACTGCTTTCAGGGGGTGATGTGCCATTTATGGGCCCAAGAGCAGGACCTGAAATCTAGGAAAATTGTTTCTAAATGATAGAATCAGGCTTTAAGCCATGACCTCTATCTAGCTGCCACAAAAAGGAACATTTACAGTAGCTGTATTATTTTAGGGAGAAATGGGGGAAAACCAGAACTGCTCCTACTATAATGTTAAGGTACTGGGGGTTTTAGCTGTATTAACAAGCTGTGTGTACCAGTCCCTTCCACCTCCCAAGGAGAAGCACATCCCAGAGACATCTCCCCACAGCAGCAGCCTGTGCCTCTGACTGCTGACAGCCAGCCCCCACCTGCCAGTCTCCAGCATCTACTTCTTGCTTTGTGCCCTCTCAGGTATGTGTTAGTTACAGTTTTCTTTTCAAAGAGAAGCCCTCCCTTTACAGAAGTATTCTGGTTTGGCAGACAAGCAGACAGCCGTGCATGAACATGTGATCTTTGAAAGGTTTAGAGGATCTCATTACATTTTGATACTAAGAATCTACAAACTGCCACTTGTGTTTTGTAGCAGTGTGTTGCAATATCCCCTTTCAACTAACCCACCTCCTCCCACCTGGTGGCTCACCTGTCCTTCCCTTCCCCCCATCCCTGGGCTTAAAAGGACCTGCCCAGCACGTGCCTGGTCATTCTGTTGGAGCTGTTACCATGATTCAGATATCTGTGCCCTTGGAATAAAGCTCTGGATTTTAACCCTCCATCAGAAACCATCTCCTTTCTCTTCACCTCACCTAAGGGCCTTCACCAGAGGTAAAACTGAGCTTCCCCCAAGCCTGGGCTTGGTTTCTGGTGCCCAGCTGTGATCCCCAGCCAGCCAGAGGTGTCCCTGTGGTGGAGGCCACAGCTGCTGCCTCCGGCCAAGGAGCCAAGGCCCAGAACAGCCCAGGTACGTTCCACCTGCAAATATTGGGATCTATTCCAATAGTTTTGCCAGCAAGAGCACTCCAGATGTGAAGTGACTTCCTAGGCAGAGAGCACAGCAGCATTTCCCTCTCTGGGCTCCTCCAGCCCTGCCCCACGTACCCGGTCCGTCCTGCCCTCGGTCTGCACGCTGGTGCGGCTGCGCGCGTCCTGCTCCTCCTCCAGGTCAGACACGTCCTCCAGCTCCTCGGGCGTCTGGGGAAGGCAGCAAAGGGTTAATGTCCACAGCTCCTGTAAGCATCCCTGTCTGCTCTGAGCTAAGGTCTGACAAAGGGTTAATGTCCACAGCTCCTGCAAGCATCCCTGTCTGCTCTGAGCTAAGGTCTGACAAAGGGTTAATGTCCAGAGCTCCTGCAAACATCCCTGTCTGCTCTGAGCTAAGGTCTGACAAAGGGTTAATGTCCAGAGCTCCTGCAAGCATCCCTGTCTGCTCTGAGCTAAGGTCTGACAAAGGGTTAATGTCCAGAGCTCCTGCAAACATCCCTGTCTGCTCTGAGCTAAGGTCTGACAAAGGGTTAATGTCCAGAGCTCCTGCAAACATCCCTGTCTGCTCTGAGCTAAGGTCTGACAAAGGGTTAATGTCCAGAGCTCCTGCAAACATCCCTGTCTGCTCTGAGCTAAGGTCTACGAAGGGTTAATGTCCAGAGCTCCTGCAAACATCCCTGTCTGCTCTGAGCTAAGGTCTGACAAAGGGTTAATGTCCAGAGCTCCTGCAAACATCCCTGTCTGCTCTGAGCTAAGGTCTGACAAAGGGTTAATGTCCAGAGCTCCTGCAAGCATCCCTGTCTGCTCTGAGCTAAGGTCTGACAAAGGGTTAATGTCCAGAGCTCCTGCAAACATCCCTGTCTGCTCTGAGCTAAGGTCTGACAAGCACCGAGCAGCCCCGGTGCAGCCCTTACCAAACCCTGGTTTAAATTGGTGCTGGTGCTGCTAGCGAAGGTGTGCCACAAAAACATTGATGTGACAAGAATGGATTGTGAATGTGTCACTTACCAGTTCTACTGAGCAGCACAAGTTCCTGAGCAACCAGAAAAAACGTGTCCTTAATTTGCTATTTTTGTACACAGCATTATTTAATATGCCACGGTCTGTTCCTTCTAGTCACAAGAACTGCCAGTTGATTCTGGGATTCTGCTTCATTTACCACAAGAAATTTTCTATAGAATCCAGATCTTCAGATTTATTTACTGCTTCCCTTTTACCAAAATATTATTAAAAGAAAAGGGTTTCATGCAGAAGTTCTGAATTTTATAATAAATAACATACCAAAAAGCCCACGCTGAACATGACTTTACAAAGGATACTAAATAAAACATTAAAAAGCAAGTTTCTTCTATCAGCAAAACACTGCACAATGAAGCATACTAGGTTTTTGGGATTACAAACCACTTAAAAAATACTGTTGGTACTGCCAATGCAATAGGGCACTCAAGAAATTTTCCTTTATCAAGTAAATTCACAAAAATAAAAAGTAAAAGAACACAGAACCAAGCTCTACAAAGCTCATGACAGATCCACCACCAACTTGACATCTAGAGCTCCAATTAGAGGGAAATCCTGATGTTCTGAGTCCCCCAAAAGTCTGACATTCCAAGAGAAACATGACAAGAGCAGGACTATCAGATAACCTTAGAAAAAGACAGGCAGAAAGAAACCCAGCCATTACTCTTACCCAATTTGCAATCAAGTCAAATATAATGTTTTTAATCCAGAATTGCTGTATATTCTCACCTTCATGTTGTTACTGTCAAGGCACATACAAAGAAGATCTGTTTAGAGGGGCCCTGCAGGGTTCTGGCATTTATTTCTGGGTGCACTGCACTAACCTGAGTAAATCCACCTGAGTGCATCTGTGTCCTTTGGGAAAGAACCTCTGTGGTCAGAGGGTGGTCCAGAAACCACAGAGCTCAAAGAGCACTCCACTGCTGCAGCAGCACACAGACATTTTCACTCACTAAAGAAAATCATCATTTCTATGAGATAACACTGCAAGAAATAACTCAGTGCTGGTGCACAAGTTGGCAGAAATAGAAGGCTGGGGGTGACAAATACAGCTAAACTTCCTCAAGAAAACAGGCAATCAATTTCTGGCACAAAGATAAGCATAAAGCTACACTGCCAAAGTGGGGGGAAGGAGCATCTTCTTTTCAGGCAAGGACTAACACTGTTCTGAAGCCTCAGTTTTCATGCTGGAATTACACCTAGTAAGAATTCCACAGTAGCCAAAGGCTACCATACAAAAGTTGTTGGAAAAAGTTGCAGGATGGAAGCAAAATGAAATTTTGGTGGTGATGGATATCCCTACAATAAAAAAATAATCACAAACTCCCTTTAGTTGAAACACTAAAGGACACTCTTATTAGAGGACTGATAACAAAGGATATTAAAACACAGCAACTTCAGCTTCTCAGGATTACACTGACTCCCTCAGGCAGGTAAGAGCCTTGATTAAGTTTACAGAAAAAATAATTCCTTTTAAATTTAAACTATACTTGGGTTACAATTACAATTTTGAATACTACATTGCAATTCTTGGGTTTCAATAAAACTCATTTGGAATTTTTTCCCCCAGTGATCATAAAGCTGGATTCATGGCAGCAGAGCACCATTTCCTCCTGGGTGAACAGGTACCTGAGAATGCCACACTTCCCATACAGGGTTTCCTTCTTCTGTGAAACATGGAATTCAAAATGTTGTGACAGAGCAGAATGGTTAATATCTTTAAGACAGTCACATTATACATAGGTGAATTTTAGGAAATGTGTTTAAGAACTTTATGCCATTGTTACCCCATATATATATATATACTGTATATATTTACAAAACTGTTTTTTTAGGGCCATCGGGAGAATTTTGTAGAATTCCACTGGCACCATTTTCCTGTGAAGTCAAGCTATGGAAATGTTACCAGGCTCCACATGGAAATATCAGCAGAGGTCAGCAGAAGGACAGTAGGAGAAGACACCTCTCAATGGCAGTCTCAGGTCAGCTTTCCAAAGATGAAATCATCACTGTGTTAATCTGATCTGGCACTTTACAAATTGTAAATCATAGAGCAGAGATCTCCTTCCAGCTGCACTGGCACAGGGATTCCCTCTCCAGAACATCGACTCAGGGTCTAAGTGCTGCTCACCCAAACCCCTCGAGGGCTGAATGCTGACAGAAACCTGTTTGGGTTTAAATTGCCTGTGCCCTTTTCCTGCCAGCAAACCCTGTTTGTGGCTGGGGTGAGGAGTTCCCTGCAGAAAGGCTGTTCCCTCAGCACTGCCTCCAGCTCTTCCCAAGTCACTCTCTCCACAGCCCACATCTGCCACATCTGACTCTTGGTAGCACAGAATTCAGAAAAACAAAACCTATCCACTTATTAAAGGCTAAGGACATTTCAAGCAGAGGGAAGCTGTTGATTTATCAAACCTTAAATCACAAACCATAAACTACTGTCATTTTCAGACACATCAAAAACTGGGAAAACTCCCCACTGTAATAATGAGAACAACAGAAGCAGTTACTGTGAAAAACGCCAATCACTTGCTTTTGAAATTGTTAAAAGTTTAATAGTAATAAAATAGTTATAAAAATAGTAATACAATTAGAGTCATAATAATTTGGACAATTTAAATCAGGACAATATGAGACAATAAAAGCAAAGAGTTACAGACATCCAGGTACCTTTTTCTGGGCATCACGAGCCCCAAAAAGGACACAGTTAACAAAGGGTTAACCCTTAAAAACAACAGCCTGTTGCACATTCATACACTTCATACATGATGCATAAATTCCATTCAAACACAGGATTCTGTCTGGGCAGTGTCAACTTCTTCCTTCTAATCCTAACAGCGCCTTCAAGGCAGGAAGAAGTTCATTTCTTCTGATAGGAGGCAATAAATTCCCTTTCTCTGAAAGATTCAGGTGTCCTGTGGCTGCTATCTCACTGCAAGTCCTTTCTGTTAAACAAAGCATCTTACATAGCACAGTTTCTATTTTAACAATTTTTATAACCTAAAACTATATTTAACACAGTACTTAAGAGAATGAATACAGCATTACTTCCTAACACCACACATATAATATTCATTTGAATATTTGCAAAAAAACATCATAAAATACACGCATTTTTCACAGTTACTCAATTGTTTTCTCTCCTTGGAAGTTTTTTTATGCAATTCAAAGCAAAATTTGTGGGTTTTTCATGTTGCTCTCCCGACCCACTATTTATTAAATACCTGAGACACACCTGTATCTGTTGATATGAATATTCCACGTGCCAGCACATGGCCATTCAGAAGGAATGCCTGAGCACTGCATGGTTAAATTGGCATGAACACGAAGGCTTGCAACACAAAACAGAAACTGTGCACAGGGAGAGCAGCACAGCTGGAGGACTGCAGTGAGGAGCAAGGAAGGAAGCTGAGAGAATTGTTTCAGACTCCTAACAGGCATCTTACCCACTGAAGTGACAGAGGAGGGAGAGATTTGGGCATGTACTCAGTGACTCAATGAATACAAGACAGAAATGGCAAATTCACTGTGAGACATACAAAGCATGGAATTTCCAGAAAATGTAAGGAAGAATGCCAGGGGGTAAAATGAAGCACAAGACTCCAGTCAGCAACAAGCTACAGACTCGTGTAACCCAGTGGTAAATGGAGTTTAGAAACAAATTTGAACAGAGAAAAATGAGGTTTCCAGAGGCCACAGGAGCAGAACTCTTGAACAGTCTCCCTTGGAAGTGCTGGAGGAGGGGAAGAATTCATTCCAAGATGAAGTCTGAGCAGCCTGCACTACAAACAAGGTGATGGAGCAGCTGGCAGTGGCAGAGTGACACAAGGGTGGGCAGGACACCTGGCCCAGGGCTGCAAGAGATTTCAGCCCTTTATGAAAAGCCTCTGGTGATCCTGATAAAAACACATTCAAGTACATTCCTACACATCCATCCCAGGCTGTAATTCCATTACTGTGCCTGACAAGCTACACAAGTAGCATGTACTCCTTCTCACATTTCAATGATTGTAATAAATCTGCATTCTCACTGGGTTTGCTACTGAAGACTCAGACTGAGGACTCAAAGTCATATTTATAGCAAAGTCTAATATTGATAAATTTGACATCTTGCTGGTACTCAACTCCAAGCCACAACAGTAAGTCATTACTATTGTACCCAGGTGATTTCAGGATATGAATTACCTTTTCATCTATGAAATGAAAACCACTCTCTGATGACAAACCTTTTAATTTGCTTTTCTACCAGGATTTTAAAGAGAATAATTAATAAAATCAAGGGCTTGCCCCTAGTCTTTAGATCTCTGCCAATTTTTCTAAACTGGTTGGAAATGGGCTTTTTGATTTCTCTGGTTTTTAATCCAAGCTTTGTAAAACAATTTGTTAGACTAAGTTTCACAGCATCTTCTCCAATATAGTTTTTTACGAAAACCTCCTCAAAAGTGATAATCCAAAGAATTTTATTTATATAATTTGCGTGCAAAGGTCACATACAACCCATGGAATTGTCAATCTTGCCAATAAAAGGTTTCAGCTGCTAAAACATAATGCAGAGCCAGGTCTAAAATCTCAAAAAACAACATAAATGGACAAACAGGCATCACAGTGAAAGGAAGCTACCTCCTCTTATCTAACATTCAATTAAAGCTGACCTTCACACTGTCATTATATGCTCTTATCTTGGTTTCAACAGCCCCATCAGTCATTCTTTTCCACAGACCAACACTAAAATGCAGAGCAGACTAACACCTCAACAGGAGCTAAGCTGCTAAGTGATGTCTTTATTTTACCACTCCAAATGCAGTTATTTGTGCCATGTAAATCCCACAGCAGCAGCAGCAATGCTTGCATGCACTCCAGGAGGATGAGAGTTTGTCTATGATGTCCTTGAGTGAGCACACAATGGTTCACAGAGATTATCTGTTCCACTGTGGACATTTGCCCAACGCCAGGTTTTGAACATCTCCTCCTGTCAGGCTGCTTGTCACCCGTGTAACAAACCACAGCACAGTGGCACAAATGCAGAAATACCATGCTCTGCAAATATTGCTGAGTGATATTTTTGTGTATTAGTCACAACACAACCATTATCTCACACTTAATTCTGCCAGATGACACACTGCCAGAGCAAGTTTTGATGCACCAGAAAGAGAACAAGAAACCACAAGCATTGTTTATCTTCCCTGAGCAGCCTTACATAATTGTTGCTATCTAGTCATTTAAAGTACTTAGCAAGTTTTTGCTAAAAGCAGCTGAGTGCTGAGAACAATAAACCCTACATCACAAAAGTCAAATTAAAATACTACATTGTTAATCTGTCAATATTGTGACATATCAATACTCGGGTAAATACCATCCCCTCTGTTAAAGATGATCACCTGCCTGTTCTTGAAATCTGTTCTTGGCAGCTCCCTTAAAATGGTATCTTCAGCATAGCACATTATTGGGGATATTTTTAACAAAAAAACCCAACAAATGCTAATTGAGCCAGAGAGCAGAATTCTGTCTTTGATAGCAGTAATGTCACCAAGCACTGACATGGAATTTGTCATCAAACAATAGTAAAATCATTACCCTGCCACAGCCTGTACACATTTTCATTTTCAAATGTAGGTACTAAACGTTTCTGGTTACTAACAGAGAAAATTCTGCAAAAAAGTTTTTTAGACATTAAAGTTGAATTCCTGTTAAGATTGGTGAAAATATAAACTTTGGTGAAAACAATTTAATTATGAGAATAAGTGGACACTGAAAGGTGAAACTATTTTCAATGATAAAAGATGTTACAGGATAAAGAGGACATGTTTTAAATTTTAGAAATGCTGTGAACCCACAGTCTGGGGCAGAAGTTGCTGTGTTATTATTGGAAGCCTGGAGGTTTTGTTTGCTGGTTTCACGAGGCATCTTAGAACATTCTGCTCCAGGAGATGAAGAGCAAAAAAATTAAAATCAATCACCATTAGAGACAGCAGGGCAGGGCAACAGCCTGACTCTGTCACTGACACCTTTTGGGAAAAATCCTTCCTTAGGGTTTTTCCTGCTGGAGCTGAGAAGCTCAGTAACAAATATAAACAATTATTATCTGCTGCTGTGGAATGCAACAGGTCCACCCGTGGTTGGTCCCTGTAGATGTTTGGATTTACTGACCACTCACAGTGGAGCTGCTCTCGCTCTCTGCCGAGACACAGACCTTTGTTATTCATTCTTTCCATTCTATTCTTAGCATAGCCAGCTTCTGAAGAAACTCCTTTCCTTTCTATCTCTATGTAGTATAGTTATAATGTTATATATATATCATAATATAATAAATCAAGCCTTCTGATCATGGAATCAAGATACTGACTCTTCCATCCTCTACAAACCCCTGTGACCACTGTCACAGACTCCCTGTGTTCCACTGGGCACACACGAGGACAAGCATCCTCACAACAACCAGCCAGGAGACAGGGGAGATCTGAGCTGAGGAGCACAACTGGGAAGTTTAAAGTGCAAATTCTGAGTACTTCCCTCTGAAAATCCTTTTAAAGCAAAACTGTGAAGTTGGCACATCTAAGTAAAGAGTTTTAGCACCTATTTCCTACCCTAAGCTACATTTTTGGTGCTGGGAAGGTGCATTTCAGCCCTGTTTTCATTGCTTCCTCTTCCCTTTCCCTGACAGTAATTTGTGTGCATGCCACTCTCACATAATGCCTCCAGCAATTCAAAGAGAGATTTACTCCAGGAAATACTGACCCAGTTCTGCTGCACAAAGCTCTGCACACATCTTGAACTCCAAAAACTTGGGGGAAACTTGACAGCAGCCTGAAAATCCTATTGCAACCAAAAGGGTCCAAAGGTAGGAGCAGGGGCAGATTTACAAACTGTGGGGGCTGACAGCAGGCCTGGAGGCCTAATGGTTATCAATAATCCTAATTAGAATTCTGTAACTAATTAATAACATAGTAATTCTGTAAATGGACCAGTATGGGCCATTGGGGTGCCAGTCCAGGCTGTTGGACCACAAACCTCACTGAGAATGCACATCTCAAAGTGCAGGTACCACTGCTGCCATCCTTCCCACACACTCCCACACAGAGAGCTATTGGTCACTTTAGCCAGGTGACAACTGGTTCAGTCCATCAGGAGTGTTCCCAAATCCCTTGGGCTCCCAGGGCAGTGTCAGGAGTGTTCCCAAATCCCCTGGGCTCCCAGGGCAGTGTCAGCAATGATCCCAAATCCCCTGGGCTCCCAGGGCAGTGGCAGGAGTGTTCCCAAATCCCCTGGGCTCCCAGGGCAGTGTCAGGAGTGATCCCAAATCCCCTGGGCTCAGGGCAGTGGCAGCAATGATCCCAAATCCCCTGGGCTCCCACAGCAGTGTCAGCAATGATCCCAAATCCCCTGGGCTCCCAGGGCAGTGGCAGGAGTGTTCCCAAATCCCCTGGGCTCCCAGGGCAGTGTCAGGAGTGTTCCCAAATCCCCTGGGCTCCCAGGGCAGTGTCAGCAATGATCCCAAATCCCCTGGGCTGCCAGGGCAGTGGCAGCAATGATCCCAAATCCCCTGGGCTCCCACAGCAGTGTCAGCAATGTTCCCAAATCCCCTGGGCTCCCAGGGCAGTGGCAGCAATGATCCCAAATCCCCTGGGCTCCCAGGGCAGTGGCAGCAATGATCCCAAATCCCCTGGGCTCCCAGGGCAGTGTCAGGAGTGTTCCCAAATCCCCTGGGCTCCCACAGCAGTGTCAGCAATGTTCCCAAATCCCCTGGGCTCCCAGGGCAGTGGCAGCAATGATCCCAAATCCCCTGGGCTCCCAGGGCAGTGGCAGCAATGATCCCAAATCCCCTGGGCTCAGGGCAGTGGCAGCACAGCAGCCCCTGTGGAATTTCCCTGCTGCCCTGTGACTCTCCCTGTGCTCGGGTCCCTCTCACAGCCACAGGTGACAGTTTTACAATCCATGACCAGAAAGGTGCTCAGATTTCAGGGCTGAAATCCTTCACCAGGTTACCTGAGGAGTCACTTAGCAACCTGGAAGCTCCTTTCATTTTTTTCCAGTTATTTTATTTCAAGGAAGCACTTTTTTGGGTATAACTTTTAAAGAAGGCTTTCAAATGCCTAGGATTAAAATAAGATCAAACACAGGTATTACCATCACACAGCTCTGCTGTAACCCAAGTAACCCTGCCCTGATTCCAGGAGAACCATGACAACTGAAACTCAGCCTCACACAAAGCACAGCTTTGCTTATGTTTATTGAGTAGGAAAAATCACCATATGGCTTAGAAGCTTCCATTTTAAACTCAGAAAACTAATAATTAACAAGAATAGAACAGTAAAGTGATTTGTTCTTCAGCTATCTAAAATGTATTCCCCGTTTTCTCTGCTGGGCTGACATACATTTGCTCCATCTAGTGGGAAGCTAATTAAGACATTTCATTTATAATGGAAATACTTGCTAAGCTGCTTAAAAATGGATTGTGAAAAATGAATTATTGTGGTGGTGCTTGCAGGGCTCCCAGGATGAGGGAAGAGATGAGGATCTGACTCCATGTTTCAGAAGGCTGATTTATTATTTTATGATATATATTACATTAAAACTATACTTAAAGAATAGAAGAAAGGATTTCATCAGAAGGCTGGCTAAGAATAGAAAAAGAATTGATAACAAAAGCTTGTGACTGACTGAGACAGTCTGGACAGCTGACTGTGATTGGCCATTAATTAGAAACAACCACATGAGACCAATCACAGATGCACCTGTTGCATTCCACAGCAGCAGATAACCATTGGTTACATTTTGTTCCTGAGGCCTCTCAGCTTCTCAGGAGGAAAAATCCTAAGGAAAAGATTTTTCATAAAACACGTCTGTGACAAATTAAGCCATTGTTCTTTTGCTAGTAATCTTCATAAAGCAAATTATCTATGGCTTTATATATGAGCAGTTCCTAACTGTCTTTGAAACAGATTTCTAAACATCACCTCAACCTTTGAAAATGAGATTAGATCCTTGCTTTCTCTCTCTCAACTGTATGTATGGAAGACAAACACAAACATCTTTACTGTCAGCCTGGCTAGCCTCAAAGGCAACCAGAGAGCTGCCTGCATTTTGCTCTGTGAAAATTCATAATGGTTCCATTTTCAATACAGGCCAGAGGAACAAGGTGGCCAAGCACAGGCTGCTCACCCTGCCATCAGCCCCTGGAGGCCATGGGCTGACTGTGTTAGTGTTTAAAAACACAGAATCACATAGTGATTATATGAGGTGCTTTTTATTAAGAGCTCTGGGAATTGGGGTATTACAACCCAAATCTGATTCCCACCATACATTCCAGGTGAAGGTGTTTTATACTCTATTGTTGTCGGTGGTCACAGGGGTTTGTTGGAAGATGGAAGAGTCAGAATCTTGATTCCATGATCAGAAGGCTTGATTTATTATATTATGATATATATATAACATTATAACTATACTACATAGAGATAGAAAAGAAGAGACTTCTTCAGAAGCTGGTTATGCTCAGAATAGAATAGAAAGAATAATAACAAAGGTCTGTGTCTGCAGAGAGGATAACAGCTCCATCATGAGTGGTCAGTAAATCCAAACATCCACAGGGGACCAATCACAGGTGGACCTGTTGCATCCCACAGCAGCAGATAATAATTGTTTACATTTGTTACTGAGCTTCTCAGCTCTAACGGCAAAAATCCTACAGAAAGGATTTTTCACAAAGAATGTCTGTGACACTCTATCCTTACATAACTTTCATGTTAATTATTAAACTTACATTGTTCTATTGTATACATAGATTTCAGCTAAACATAGCCCCCGTTCAATTTCTAACATACTTTCTCATGATTCTTCTTATGGTTATATAATAATTATACTTAATTACAAAACAATGCTCACATCTAACAATTCTATCATTTATCATACTGCTTACACAGGTGCAGTGATCTGAGAAAACACAAAGCCTAGCATTTTAGAGTTCTATCTTTAACATTTCCAGGGCTCCACTGAGGAAGGCTCTGCACCCTCTCCCAGGTGCTGGAACCCTGGGCTGTGCTGAGCTGGGCACAAGAGCAGCAGCCCAGGTGTGAGTCTGAGGGGTGCAGGGATCCCTGCAGGGCCCATGGCTGCACCCAGCTGCACTGGGGCACTCTGCAGGAAGGGCTGACAGCAATCTTCTGCACCTGACCCAGGGAAAATGCAAACATGGCACCTGGGAAGATGCAAACAGAACAGCTGGGGCTGCCTGGAGCACACAGCTGGAAAGGACCTTGGGCTGCTGTTGTCGTTGGTCACAGGGGTTTGTAGAGGATGGAAGAGACAGGATCTTGATTCCATGATCAGAAGGCTTGATTTATTATATTATGATATATATATAACATTATAACTATACTACATAGAGATAGAAAGGAAGAGGCTTCCTCAGAAGCTGGCTATGCTAAGAAGGAGATAGAAAGAATGAATAACAAAGGTCTGTGTCTCAGCAGAGAGCGACAGCAGCTCCACCATGAGTGGTCAGTAAATCCAAACATCTACAGGGGACCAATCACAGGTGGACCTGTTGCATTCCACAGCAGCAGATAATAATTGTTTACATTTGTTACTGAAACCTCTCAGCTCCAGCAGGGAAAATCCTAAGAAAGGATTTTTCACAAAAGGTGTCTGTGACAGGCTGCTGGCACAAAGAACACTGGGCAGGAGCCAGCAGTGCTGGGCAGCAGCACACAGCATCCTGGGGTGCAGGGAGGGGTGGCAGGGTAAACCCACTGCTGAGAGCCAGTGTTGAAATTGTGCTTTAAAACCATGTAACTCCCTTCTGCAGGATCTCCCTTTCCTCTCCAGAAGCCTCCAATTTTTGTGGAGGAGAGTATATACCAAAGTCAAAACAAAATCTTTGTTTGCAGGCAGATGAAGTACAGGAAAGAGACTGCTTTAGGAATACATCAATATATTAAAGGTAAAAAAGTGCAGTGAATATCTCATTTTGACTGTGTTAAAAACATTTCAGGGCTCAGAAAGGACAAGAAACAAGAGACAAAAAAAGACAATTTGGAAATCCACAAAAAATGAAGGTTTATCAGTTGAATAAAGCCTGAGCAATGGTGGCCCCCTCAGCAAAGACTTCTAACATGCCAAATCCATCTGTTTCTGTTACATGAATTATGCTAAATGATCACACTCAAAAATTCCCTTGGATAGATTAATATATTCCTCAGCAAAAGGTTGTCAATGATAAATGCATTTCTCAAACTGGAATACTAACTACAACCTCAACATCTGCTCAAGTCCCAGGGACCCTCTGAGCTCAAGTACAACTCATCATTTTAGAAAAGACACTCAGAGGAAGCCTGTCCATCACACACCTCACTGTAATGCACATCTCAAAGAGCAGGAACCACTGCTGCCATCCTTCCCACACCTTCCCACCCAGAACCTGACAATTGTTAAGCACAAATTTCACATTTAGAAGCTGTTCCACCCAGACAATGGAAATAAAACCACCCTAGTCATGAATCCTAGATCCATCACTTCCATTCCTGCTGTTAATTATCAAGAGGCTCCAGATGCCCAGAACACACATCCCCCCACCCTCAGCCCCCAGAAATGCCCAGCTGAATGATCCAGCTGACAGGGAATTAAGGAACCCATTGAGGCCATCACTGTGCAGACCAGCCTTCCTATATCCCAAATTTCATTCTGCTTTAGGGGGCTGAGAGCCTTCATTACCAAGCAGGCTCTCCAAGCAAAGCAGAATTAAACACATATTAAACCCCCTCCCCACAGCTGCCCCTCAAAGAACATTAGTTTGGGTCTAGCTGCTGAACAAATTAGTTATTATGTGATTTTCTCAGAATTTTTGTAGATGCTAAAATTCCTGTTTGTATGTGAAATGGCTTCTTCCATCTGGGAGGTTTTGTGAACAAGTTCTGTGAAAGTCAGTACAGAATCCTCCCTCTAAGACATCAAATGAGGAAGTTATTCAGAGCAGTAATTCAGATCAGGACTTTGCACATTTTTCACAATCTGCAGCTTTGACAGCCTCTTCTGGCCAGTGAAACAGGAGAGACTCAACCCAACTCTGTCATCTGCTCACAGACTGAAGAGATAAAACTGGCACCAAGTCAAACACAAGAGCCTTAATATACATGAAAACTGACCAAACTCTTCTGCATGAAATCTGCTTTTCATCATGCCCAAACTGAACCTTCCCCTTGCAGTCAGAGTTTATTCTGTTTCTATCCATTATGAATACATAACTGAGCTTTTCTCCAGTGCTGTGCAACACCATTTTCCATCAGTGAGAACAGCTATCCCATTTTCTCTGCTCTGCCTTTTGGTTCTCTGCCCCCTGGGCTAATTAGCACTAACACACCTGGTGGCTTTTTCACAGCTCACAATTCCCAATACATCAGAGTGCACTTGCTTGAACAACTAGGGAATTTTGGAGGTTCCAAAAATTCCCTAGTTCCAAAAATTTCCTATTTTTGGGAAAAAAATATTTTCATTTTGGGACATAAACCCCTACTCCTCTCATTTTTAACTGTGGTACTTACAAAGCTGAATTACTGCAACCAACTGTAAGTCAGTAAAACCTTGCTTGGTTGCACAGGCTAAAATCAGTCTTTCAGACATCTCCAGTATTATCTGAACAGTAAGTGAACAGCAAAGAACTAATAAATCTAAACACAAATTAACCATAAGCATAAATGTAATCAGTAACTGGCACTGATAGAAATATTTTTATTCTACAGCAATAGATTCTAAAAAGTATACAACACCAGAACAGAATATGGGTAGGTTTTTTTTTTTGATGCAAAGAGAAGAATACACATGAAACTAGTTGCTAGAAAAGCACTAGAAAACTAGAAAATAATTACAGGGGAGCACAGGCTAAAGAGGATGCAGCAGCATCACATTCCAAGGACAGCCAGACTTTTGTAAGCACCTGCAGGCACAAAGACAGCAAACCCTGTGAAATATGTCCCAGTTCAGCTGAGCCCTGAGCCCCTAGTGCTGGGCACTTGTGGACAGTTTTTTACTGAGCCATAGTCTATGAGAAAAGAGACATGAGAAAATACATCTGAGAAAGCAACAGCTGCCTAATTCAAGGCCATGGTTTCTTTGAGCAAGAAGTTGTTTGGTAAATTATGTGATAACAGGAGGTAAAAAAGAAGCCACAAACATCCTGAGAGAGGTGGGACTGACTTTTATAGCTGACCAATAGTGAGCTCTACTTTTGCAATATGTGTGAGCCTTATTACTGTGATTATAAAAGTGTGCCTGTTAATCAATAAATCTGAGACTTGTGGATCATCAGAGGATGAACAAGTCTCTGTCTACCTCGTCAGGCACTCCCTTCCCAGGGGAAGGACACCCTGGACAGCAGGATCCAACAAGCATCAGAATGATGTGGAAAAAAACCAAACAAACCCCAACTTTAGGGGTACAGGAAACAAGGAGAAGGAGCTCACCCATCCTGGTGGACATGAAGAGCTTTAAGGTGCCATAAGGAGATGTGTGGGGTGGATTGAAGGATGAACTTGCTAAAGGGAATGGACTGGGACTCACTGCTTGCAGGCACCCTCCAGCTGCCAGCTGTGGGTATTTCTAAGAACAGGTCAGACAAATGAACACTGGGAATTATTTCAAGTTAATCCTGAGCTGCACAGGAGACAGTATTGATAGAGTTAGGTCAGTATCTTTAGAGTTTTGATTCTGCATTTATCTTAGGTCAGATAAAAATCAGAATTTATGCATTAGTTACCCTTTTCCAAAAAGACTGGCACCCTGTGGGGAGGCCAGGGCTCTAAAAAGACAATTCTTTGTAATTGTCTTTTACTAACTAAGTAAAAGTTTTACTAGTAAACACTACCTCAGCATGAGGCACGAGAAGAGAATCTGCATATAAACAACACAAGACAAACTGTAAGGAAAAAGGTGAGAAAATGGAAAAGAAATGAAAAAAGGAGGGGAAGGGAAAGAGATGAAGAGGATAAAAGGAAACACCACAATGCACAGCTCTGCCTGTGATGCAGCACCACCCAGAATGCTGGGCTACATCTTTGTGGTCAGCTGCTTGTGTGGGCTGCTGAATGCTCCCTGACAGGAATTTCAATCCTTCCTCTTGCCCTTTCTTTGTGGAGGATGGTGGTTTTTAGCCATTAATACTGCTCAACCTTTTTTCTTCCCCAGGCAGTAGATAAATCTCAGAGCTCATCAACATAGCCAAGAATAAACAAAAAAGGAGAGGAAATGTATCACAGGCTCAGCCCAGCTCTGCCAGGTGAGGCTGCCTGCCAAAGCCCTGAGCTGGCTGGCAGTCCCACTGGGCAGGGCTGAGCCATGCCATCTCTACAGAGCCAGGCTGCAGGGAGGACTTGCTGCTGAGCTTCCTGGAAGAAAAATAGCAGGAGAAGAAGTTTTTTACTAATGAACTAAACAGAACCTAAAATTTCATCTTAGTTTTATTCTACCTGGTGAGAAATGTGAGAATTTTAGAGGGAGAAAATAGTCCTGTGAGTTATAAATTCAGTATGTTCTACAAATGCATGGTGCAATTTAATATGCTATTTAATAACCCAAATAATGGAAACAAGACCAACAATACAGCAGCAACCCTATCAGACAGGATGATCTTTTCATTCAGGAAAAAATAACTCCCTTTCTGCAGTTAAAGGACAACCAGGGTGAGTCACCTCATTTCTGACCTGTGAGTTTCCTACAAACTGCATGAGCAAACCAAGCAGCCCAGTCTGAGAGGGAGGAAGCTGGAAGATGCAAGGTTTGATGTGGACAGTTTTTTATTGAGACATAGTTGATGGGAAAAGAGACACGGGAAAATACATCTGAGAAAGCAACAGCTGCCTAATTCAAGGACACGGTTTCCTTGAGCAAGAAGTTGTTCAAGAAAATCTGTGATAACAGGAGGTAAAAAGAAGCCACAAACATCCTGAGAGAGGTGGGACTGACTTTTTATAGCTGACCAATAGTGAGCTCTACTTTTGCAATATGTATGAGCCTTATTACTGTGATTATAAAAGTGTGCCTGTTAATCAATAAATCTGACACTTGTGGATCATCAGAGGGTGAGCAGGTCTCCTGTCACCCTCGTCAGTTTGAGGCTGTATTAATGGAATGGAACCACCAAGAAGAGCCCAAGTTTAAGCATACACAATTTCAGACTTCATCCCTCTTGGGGACTGGCTCCATTTCAGCAAGAAGTGATGAGCTGCAAATCCCAGCATTGGTCAGTTAATTCCACTGACCTTGCTGTGCTTAAAGTCTGGGGAAGTTCTTCTCTGGCTCCACTTACCAAGGTGACAAGCAGATGTTTTATTGAGCAGCCAGACTGAGCTCCACACTCTCACACAGCCAGGGCACAGGTGTGACCTCACATCACCTCAAGCACACAGCCCAGGTACTTGGATGGCTCTGCCTCTGTGTGCTGCATGCACCATTCATCATCCAGGGAGAGGATGTTCTCAAGGAAGGACTCCTTCTACTCTTGATGAACTGAGGATTTCATTATCTAAAGGGTGGTTGCCTGACCAAGAGTTGGTGATTTTGGGAAATGTAAATGTATTGGGAATTTGGTGGGAGGAGGAGAGAGAGTGTTTCTGTGCAGTTTTGATTTTCCTTGTGTTTATTTTTCTTTCTTTGTAGTTTAGTTAATAAAGTTTTCTCTTTTTCCCCTAAGTAGGAGCCTGCTTTGCTTATTCCAGGTACCACCTCACAGCAGACACCTGGGAGAGGATGTTCTCATGGGGGCACTGGCATTGTGCCAGTGTCAAACCATGACACCTCACTAACACATCACACAATTCTTCATGTCTGCTCTTCATTTGCAGAATGGTGACAAAGCCACTCCCAGGGACACATAGCTGCACCCCCAGGCTGCCATGGCCTCACTTGGATGCTTCCCTGTCACAGACACCTTTTGGGAAAAATCCTTTCTTAGGATTTTCCTGCTGGAGCTGAGAAGCTCAGTAACAAATGTAAACAATTATTATCTGCTGCTGTGGAATGCAACAGGTCCACCTGTTTTTGGTCCCCTGTAGATGTTTGGATTTACTGACCACTCACAGCAGAGCTGCTCCTTCTCTCTGCCGAGACACAGACCTTTGTTATTCATTCTTTCTATCTCCTTCTTAGCTTAGCCAGCTTCTGAAGAAGCTCCTCTTCCTTCTATCTCTATGTAGTATAGTTATAATGTTATATATATATCATAATATAATAAATCAAGCCTTCTGATCATGAAATCAAGATCCTGCCTCTTCCATCCTCTACAAACCCCTGTGACCACTGTCACACTTCCCAGCAGCTCTTCATCCCTCCCATGCACGTGCCCTGCTGGATCCTAACATGGAGCTGTGACTGCTGTGGGTGGATTTAGCACTGAGGCAGACTGCAGGAGATTTCAAAGGCCCAATCACACAGGCCCATATGATCATTTCTCATGTGCTATTTCATGCTGGACCATGCTCAGCAAGAAGGAAGGCTTCTACTTTTGAAAGGAATTATGTTCAACTTGCTAAATAATCTGTTTTTCTCTTATTTTCTGTAATTCTATGATGACTACTTCATGAAGACCAGGATCACGAGGCACCCAGAGTAATAAACTAATTTTAAATTAATATTACTGCTCCACTTTCCTAATAATTGAAGTACCTGTTATAGCAATTACCTTGGAGGCCCTGCTGCTGTTTGCTAGGCTACACTGGAGGGATGGTGCAGTAAAACAGCAATTTCAAACAATCCATGTGCTAGAGCATGCACAGCACTCCTCTGCTGCACCACACTTCCCTCCAGTACTCATATACACTGATTTTGTTGATAATATTATGAAGGGACTCCTCTGTCTCTATTTTAAGAACAGGCTGTAAGTGCCAGAGTTTCTCAGGAAATAAGGCAGCATCACTTTTGTAAACCTCTACAGAATCTTTTCAGATAAAAAGCACCCACAGATACCATCTTTAACTCACCAGGCTCAGTGGAGGATGTTTCTTTTTCTGTGAGTTGGTTTCCCTGCTATCACTGTGTCTCCTTATGTCCACCTCCCTTCATCAACTGCATTCCAGCCCTGAGCACACTCTCAAGGAAACAAGTGATTCAAGCTGGCAAGCAATGGGAATTTTAAAAAATGAAAGGAAGCTTCATTAAAAGCAGAACCTGAACTCAAATATGCTCATGGAATACTAAGGAATTCCAAGAACAGAAACCAAAAGAAGTCAGGGAAGCAGTAAAGAACCAATTAACCCCAAACCTTGTCCACTATCACACTGCTTTACCAGCAAGGACATGCATGACAACAGGACCAGAGCAGACCCTGCTACACCAACATCAAAGGCCAGAGTGACACAGACCAGCACTGCCACCCTACTCCTGTGCCAGCAGAACAGCTCACAGCCCAGCACACATCATTCCCACTCCATTTGGAAGCCCAGTGCCATTCTGAACACGTTTATGATGTACCTCACTGCTTTTCTGCACCACACTAAAAACATCCATCCTACCAGATAAAAGGTTCCACGGTGACAACTGAGAAATTTCAGCTGAGCCATGGACCTGACAGTGACCAGCAGGGCAGGGAAACACAGCCAGGCCTGGGCAAGGAAGATCTCAGGGCAGAACAGAACCAACACAGCCAGGCCTGGGCAAGGAAGATGTCAGGGAGAACAGAACCAACACAGCCAGGCCTGGGCAAGGAAGATGTCAGAGCAGAATAGAACCAACCCAGCCAGGCCTGGGCAAGGAAGATGTCAGAGCAGAACAGAACCAACACAGCCAGGCCTGGGCAAGGAAGATGTCAGGGGCAGAACAGAACCAACCCAGCCAGGCCTGGGCAAGGAAGATCTCAGGGCAGAACAGAACCAGCACAGCCAGGCCTGGGCAAGGAAGATCTCAGGGGCAGAACAGAACCAGCACAGCCAGGCCTGGGCAAGGAAGATCTCAGGGCAGAACAGAACCAACACAGCCAGGCCTGGGCAAGGAAGATGTCAGGGCAGAACAGAACCAACACAGCCAGGCCTGGGCAGGAAGATGTCAGGGGCAGAACAGAACCAACCCAGCCAGGCCTGGGCAAGGAAGATCTCAGGGGCAGAACAGAACCAGCACAGCCAGGCCTGGGCAAGGAAGATGTCAGGGCAGAGCAGAACCAACACAGCCAGGCCTGGGCAAGGAAGATTTCAGGGCAGAACAGAACCAACCCAGCCAGGCCTGGGCAAGGAAGATCTCAGGGGCAGAGCAGAACCAACACAGCCAGGCCTGGGCAAGGAAGATGCCAGGGGCAGAACAGAACCAGCACAGCCAGGCCTGGGCAAGGAAGATGTCAGGGCAGAATAGAACCAACCCAGCCAGGCCTGGGCAAGGAAGATGCCAGGGCAGAGCAGAACCAACACAGCCAGGCCTGGGCAAGGAAGATGTCAGGGCAGAGCAGCACCAGCAGTGCCAGTGCTGACTGCAGCATCACAGGCACAGCTGAGTGAGTCTGAGAGCTGCAGTCCCCACTCCAGGCCTGCCTTGCTCCTGCTCCAGTGAGCCCCAGGGCAGGAGGTATATTGTAATACAGTGTTTATGATTTGTAACACTTCTGCTGTGCTTCCCAGTTTTGGTTCCTTCCATTTTAACAGCATAATATTCATTCCATTTCTCTGGGAATATAATTTATATTAGATAGTAAGCACCAAATGGCAAGGAAGGAATACACATCACTTTTTCTTGCTCTAAAAAAAAAAAAAAAAACTCTTAGCAAAGATTTTAATGTTCCAGAAAAAATACTGTTATGTGCTTAAGTTTCCAATGAGCCACTAAAGCAGAGCTATCAAATAATTCTGGAAGGTTCTGTCTTTCTGAATGAGAAGAATAATTCTGTGAACAATTAAAGCATGATCATGTGTGACACATGCAATGTAATTTAATCCCTGGAATGGGAAGAACTGACATTTACAGTGGTATGTGAGTCAAAACTGTTTCTGCCATCCATAAGCATATTGACTCCAGTGTGTGACCCAGGAATGCCAGCAGGAGATTTCCATGGAAAGCCATGAAGGCACTTGTTGCTGAGGAGCTCTGCATGTCCCAGCTCTGCATTTCCCAGCCCTGCATGTCCCAGCTCTGCATTTCCCAGCCCTACATTTCCCAGCCCTGCATTTCCCAGCTCTGCATTTCCCAGCCCTGCATGTCCCAGTTCTGCATTTCCCAGTTCTGCATTTCCCAGCCCTGCATTTCCCAGCTCTGCATTTCCCAGCCCTGCATTTCCCAGCCCTGCATTTCCCAGCTCTGCATTTCCCAGCCCTGCATGTCCCAGCCCTGCATTTCCCAGCTCTGCATTTCCCAGCCCTACATTTCCCAGCCCTGCATTTCCCAGCCCTGCATTTCCCAGCTCTGCATTTCCCAGCCCTGCATGTCCCAGCCCTGCATTTCCCAGCCCTGCATTTCCCAGCCCTGCATTTCCCAGCCCTGCATGTCCCAGCCCTGCCTGATGCCCACAGCTGTGCAGCCTGGGCAGGACACAGCCCAGATTTGCCAGGACAGGTAACTGCACATGGACCCTACAATGGATGCAGTATGCAGTGGACACCACCACCACTACATCTGCATCAGCATTTCTGAAATAATTTCTGGGTTTTGTCTGTATGTACCCATAATTTTTTTTTTCTTTCTTTTCTTAAACAAAACACAACATCCTTTCCATTAGCTGACATCTAAACTGGAAACCTAGGCCAGGCTAAAGAAAATTTCATTTTTTACTGGAAAGGATGGACCATACATTCCTGTGCTGAATGAGGCATAAACACAGCCAACAACAGAGAAAGTATTACAGACTAACAGCAGCATGCACTGCAGCAAGCAGCTTCCTTTTATACCTAAATTTAACACACAATTGCTGTATTTGACCCATCAATTCCCCATGACTGCTGTAATTCTAAGAGATAAAATGAAAAAGTACACAGTGAAGTCAGACATGTGTGGAAAGGGGCCCTGGACAACACTCTGCTTTCAACAGCAGCCTGCTCATCTCCTGAGGTCCTGAAAGAGCCCTCTGGGCACAGCTCTCCCCTCTTCCCCTCACTGACAGGAGGGTGAGACAAGAGAAATATGTGACAGTGGAAAGTAAGATGGGGTTCCAAAGATCCTGCAGTAATTCTGCCTTAAAAAGAAGGCTCCATTAAATATAATATTTTGACAAAAATGAAAAACAACCAAGTAGTATTAAAAGAATTTAAAGCAATGGGGGAAAAGTAGAAGCAGAGTACATCCACAGGGTACTTGGGAAATGGTGGATTTTTGTTGTTGTTGTTAACAAAAGACAAGAGGAATTATCTGCTTTTGTGTGCTTCTGCATTTCTGCACTTGGAGATTTTATCTGTGCTCTGGCTTCCCTTCCATTCCTGTGTCTGAGATGGGAAGGCTAAAGCATGTGCTTTTTCAACTCTTCTGTCTCTCTCCCCTCTACCTGAGATGTGAATGTACTATCTGGTTTTAAAATCAATAAACTATCTGTATTTTTACTAACAATTCTTTTTCCCTTGTGAAAACACCTCAGCTTTTAAGAACAGGTGCTTGTTATGGCAATTGGGGCAACTCCAAATTGAAGTTATTTCTTAGGGTAACATCCTGCCCCCGTGTTAAGTGAAGTGGATGCAGCTTTCAAGGACAAAACAAGAGGTGGGTGATTAACACACACACTATAGCAACAAAGTCAGCAACACTATCACACTGACAACCAGAAGTCATCTGATTTGCTGAAGATATTAAATGCCCTGAACTAATGAAACTGAGACCTTTGAGAGTTTGTTCCACTGTACATAAATATGAAACAGAAGCAAATTGAAATGTAGAGCTGTTTGCCAGAAAAAAGGGATTTGCTTTATTTATTTGGGAAGACAAACTCCCCTGGTACTAAATGGAGATTAGCATTTTTGGAAATGTCTGCATGTTACATTGAAATGTATGCTGAGTGTGTCCCAAAACTGATCAGTACAGAGCATTTGGGTAAGATATCTGCAAGGCAGAGTCATAATAATAATGACTGACTCTATGATGCTAATACTGACATAAATTACAACAAGTATTTGTACATTATGAGAAGGCTTCCCAGGTATACTGTAAAGAACATAGACATTTTTAGAAAATATGTCTGTGGGTGAATTAAGCAATGAAATGTAACCTGTGTGGGGCAGTGCTTTAGGTTTTCTCATAATGGTACTTCAAGGCTGGTGATTGTGACTTGAGATGTTAAAACCCAAATAACATGGCAGGGACAAGCAGCTGGCAGAAGCTTTTACCTGCAGGGATATGCAGCTGATTGCAGCACTCAACACTTTTAACTCACCTCTTATTTGGGTTCTGAGCACAAACTGACATTCTCCTTTCATGGGACTCAGGATAACAAGCTGGAAAAGGAGGAGGTGTGCCCCTGTGTCTGACACACAGCAGCCATTTGTTCTGCACTCTTTATTAAAGACATCACATGAACACATTGCTCTGCAGTCACACCACACCCAGACACACCAGTCCTTGGGTGACAGGACTGAAGCTGCCAAGGAGAAGGAAAGGTCCTGTCCTGCTTAGGTCAGAAACAACCAGAAAGTGCTGAGAGGTGCAGACCAAGTGGCCAACTACTGCTGCACAGGTTCTGCCTCTTGTGCAGCTGGTGAAGGATAGAAAACGATGAGGAAAAAGGTTTTTATCAAACTTCTCAATGTGAGTTTGTAATGGATTAGCATCACTTCTGTATTTCAGACCAACAGTGAAGTTTAACAAGGCTGTATGAACAGTTCCTTTCTGTCTGTTCCATGAGGTCTCAGGGCCCTTTTGGAAAAACAAACAATAGGACTGCAGTAAATACCTGCCATTCTCATATGATTCTCTGTTTTGCTTTGTTTTCTTTATGTTTTAAACTGAGGTTCAATTCATGCCTGTTACTGCCTACACTGGACAGGATCTAACTCCCTTGGACTAGAGAAGTAAAAACAGGCAGAAAAGCCTGCAGGTGCAGGATAATTCTGTCATTAGTAAAATTCATGGTAGAATTTAAAGCAGACACTCAGTAACTGGCTGAAAGGTTTTCACCATTTGCTACCTTCCTGTCCTAGAGATCCATGTTCTAAAACTTCCTGCAACTCTGCTGGGTGTAAGATAATGAATTCTGCTGTGATGTCTCTTACTGAGAGAAATGGAGTGTACTGAAGAACTCAAGCTCTGTTGAGGATGAATTCTTACTTTTCTTTAAAACAGAATGAAAAACCTTGCCAGATTTGCAACCAACAAAAGAAGTTAGAAAAGAAACCATCCAAGGGTATTCTGAGAAAGCCAAAATATATGAAAAAGCATTTATGCTGTAGACTTTTGAATGTGTACCTAAACTGAGTTTGACTTTCCAAAGGAAATTAAAACACAAAGTAAAAGACTGTTGGCTAAAGAAACATGAATATTAGGAATTAATTTGAGGTGCAGGGGGGAATCTAGTTGAACAAAAGTACCTAGGTAAGAGAGAAAAGAAAAATGAATGCTTTGCTTCAGTTTTCAGGGGGGCTGGGGGATGGATATCCCATCCATCATGGTGCAGGGAAATCAAGGAACAACGTGCAAAACTCAAAAAGCCTAACACCATAAACTGCTGAGGGAACCTGTGGTGTCCATGCCAGAACTCTGAGAGAAACAGCACAGAAAATAATCATTCAGCAGAAAGGATTTTTAATAAATGTTTTGTGCTAAGAACAGCAATTTCAATACACATTCTCCACTTCTCACAAAACTGGAGAACTTGGGTTCCTCAGTCACTGTTTCCATGAACATAAGTTTATAAAAGCATCTTGCACACAGCATATGAACCCTTTGCCTTCTTCTTTGTCTCTGTAAAACCTGAACAGCTGCTCACTTGTTTATCCTCCAAAGAGAACAAAGAATTCTGTCAAACTTTTGACCTGGTGACTTTGTTTCCACTGTTCTTGGTATAATTGTTGGCATGACCATTAGTGCTCTAGTTCCCAGTAGTTAATATTCTTTTGAAGTCATTCCTTTCCACCAGTTTGTACCCTAATGGGATATTGGTAGCTGTTATTTCAATCCAGCTGTCTCATATTTTTCAACTAAAAGCACCTTCATACAGAAGTGTTTTACAAAGTTCTACCATTAATCTTAACATTTTTCAGCATTTAATGTGTATTGTTTTAAAAACCACCAACCTGTTTCCTTTGACTTTTCTACATATTTCACATGGAAGAATTGCCTTTAATTGTACTATTTAATATAACCTATTTCTGTAGCATCAATATCCTGTTATCCAGATAATGTACAAATGCTCCTGTTCAAGACCAAGCCCACAAAAATCTCTAAAACCCAACAAAAATGGGATCCTTAGAGTCAAGAAATGACTGAGAGCTGTGGATACACCCTGGATCAATTACCCAGTTATTTCTCATTGACAGCTGCCTCTGCATCAGTCAGTCCTTGCAAGTGAAGAGTGAAAGCACCTTACAGGAGCAGCCCTCTGATGCCAGAGGCATTTCCATTTCAGCTCAGCAGTACCAGCACCTGCCAGGTGTAGCTGCTCTCAGGTGCTGCCTCACAGCTTGCAGGACTGCAGTCAGTGTTTTATACATCTTTGGTTAAGCTTGGACATTGAAATGCATAGCTAGCAATTTGCATTAACATTAGTATTGGGCAGCATTTTACATTTAAGAATTCTATTTTTAAAAACATTCTTTCTGTGTAATTCCATATTTGAAATGCTTCCTGTGAAAATGACCTGGAGAATTTCTGCTTCTGCTGCCGTGTTGAAAAATTGCCCTTTGTGAGTGAGTGGTCTCATCCATTTACATTTCCCAATTATTTTTTATCAACGAGTTCCTGCCCTGCTTCAGCCTGGCAATCAATGCCCTGTAAAGCAGCAAGGTGCCAATCTCTGGCAGCAGCAGCACAGTGGCCACAGAACATCTCATTGAGCTGCTCCACTCCAGTGCATGTCTGAGGAACCCCAGATCCACTAAAGCCAGATCCAGGGAGCTGCCACTGTCTGGAATGTATCTAACCAGGAATGCAAACACATCCTGACTCAGAAAATGAATGCCAGGCTGTTCTCAGCACTCTGTGCTGGCAATCACTGTCTCCAAGGGATGCTGGAGTAACTCACTAACATTTCACCAAACCTCAAAAAAACCTTCCCATGGCTGTGGCTGAACAATGGGATTCATTAAGAAGGAGCTCACATCCTTTCTAACAATTTTTTTACCTCTGAGCTCTTGTCAGGACTTGCAAAGCAGCAGTGGCAGGTGGCCCTGAGAGCAGCCATTGCAGGGGCTCAGGATTTCATGGGGCACAGCCCAGGCACTTGGGCCTGGCACAGCCCCACACCTGAGGCTGCTCCCCTCATGTTCCCTGAGTGACAGCCCCACACTGACACTCCTACAGAGCACTCCAAGGAACACTGCAGAGCTGAGCCTGCCTCCTCACAGGAACTGGCTGAAGCTGTGTTACACTCCTCAGCACATCTGCAAATTCCCCAGAAATGCAAAACTCCAGAAAGAAACACACAGTTGTGACCATGGAATTCAAGCCTAAGACAGCTGGACACAAAGAAGACTCTTATCTCACTGAGAAACAGAAGCAACTTTGTAACCCTAAAAGACCCAAGAGCACCTGAGCCACTAAGGGAAGGATGAGCAACACAGGCATTAAACAAAGCCTACCTAGAGAAAAATGAGATATCCTAATGAAAACTCCTCAGCCTGTGCTCACTGACACAGGAGCTGATCTGAAACCTAACCAAGCACCACCCACAATCTGGTTTGCTTGGTTTGGACCTACACCCAGCTCACAAACTCTTACTGCTATGGGACACCTGCTGGATGTCTCAGGGTCTCTCCTCAGTGTACAAACAGCTTCCTGACCCCTGCAATAAGGATGAGACACTGTAATCATTCTGCACATTTCAATTCCTACTTTACCTTACACCATGCAATATGTTAAGAATAATGCTCTTCACATTAGAATGGTTTTGGTTGGAAGGGACCTTGAAAGGCCAGCAAGTCCAACAGCCCCTGCAATGAGCAGGTCAGCTTGCTCAGAGCCCTGCAGCCTGGCCTGGAATGCTCCCAGGGATGGGGCTTCTGCCACCTTGCTGGGCAGCCTGTGCCAGGATTTCACTGGCACTCACATTGCAATACATTTCTTCCTTTTATCTAGCTAAATCTCCCCTCTTTCATTTAAAATCATTACCCCTGGCCCTACCACAACAGGCCCTACAATAAAGTCTGTTCTCATCTTATTTATCAGCCCCTGTGAGTACCCAAGGGCTGCAGTATGGCCTCCACAGAGACCTCTCCAGCCCCAGCTGTTCCTCATGGGAGAGGTGCCCATCCCTCTGATCCCTGCTGTGCCTCCTCTGCTCCATCCCTGTCCCACCTGTGCTGGGAGCTCTGCAGGAGGAGAGAGCAGCACATCCACTCCCACACCTGCTGCTCAGGCTGGGCTCTCCTTTGTATTCACAAGGAAAGGAATCTGTTTCCTGCCATGTTCTCAACTGCACAGTCAGTGCAGCAGATAAACTTCCTTGGAAAAATCTATCTATGAAATTGCTGAACATACAGACATTGCAGCTCAGCTGTTTACCATTCCTTATGAAGATCTTTGGGGGAAATTCTGCATCTGACAAAATTCTGGCTTGAATTTTAAAAATAAGCTGCTCTGATTCAGTTTCTGAACTTCAGGAAAAACACAGACGTAAGCACAGTGATTGCAGCTGTGTGAGACAAAGAAATCAGGTGGAGTCTTCTGGTTGATATGGGAGTATCAGAATCACCTGCAAATACTCTCTCTCCTACATTCCACACTCCTAAATTCCTAACATTTCCAGGTTAAAGCTGAAGAACTACAAGATTTGGTTTGTAGCTGCAAGTTAGTACTTAATGAAGTGAACAAAGATCTTTACCCACCAAACAAAACTATGTATTTTTAAAGAAGTAAAGCCATTTTTGTGCAACATTCTGATGTAGCATTCGATGCAGTTCTAGCCCTGTTACAATCACACATTTCACTGTAACCTGAGTTTCCCAGGCCAGTTCAGCCTGGGTATGAGCTTGGGGGCATTTATCACACACAGAGCTCTGAATGCTCCCAGAAATGCCCTGACATGCTGCCCCACCCCAGCCAGCAGTGTGACAGAACAAATCCAGACTCACCCGAATCATCATGACGGAGCACCTGATGCTGTGAATCGTGTCATACACCTTCTTGGAAATGTCAACAAACTGGTTGTCATCAAACAGATGCACTGTGTTCTTGCTTAAGCTCTCCAATGCAATATTTACTTGACTAATAAACTCTGGAATCACTATTAAAAAAAAAAAACAACAAAAAACAACAAAATTCAGTGAGCATAAAAGAACATGTAGGTTTTTTTCTTTTTGGCAAAACACCTGACATTGATAAAACCTTTATTTTCTAAAAAGCATTACAATAATAGTGCAATTACTTTTAAGTGAGAATACATTTGTAGTTTTTATCACAGTTATAAAAATGCCCATGGTAAGTAAGCACATAAGCTGTGGGTGGTTAGAAGAAAGAAGTTTTAAAAGAGGAGCTGTGGAAGCAATTGTAAACATTTGTTGGTGATTTCAATAGCAATTTTACCCAGAGAATCAGGATCAACAATGTGGCTTAAAGTTGGAACCATTGCTGAACAGACTTCCACTATTTCCCAATCTGCTTTCAGTCTGAATGGAGATGGAACCAGCAGAACACAGATGTTTATTCTTCAACTGAGCCAGTCCCACAGCTGTAACCCAAATTTACCAGGGCAGTTTATCTTGTTTGATTGAATCAAACTAACTGTGCATGTTGAGTCAGTTGGATTTTAACCTGAGCTTTATGCAGAAGGCCTGGGGGCTGTTCTGCAGGTGACCTGGAGCACTGCATCCCCTCAAGCACCAAGGAAACCCAGCTCAGAGTGCAGATGGAAAATCCATCACACACACACAAGGACCTCAAACAAACCCAGACCAAACTCATTTCCTGTCACTTGGAGTCTGAGGACACAGAAGAAACAAATGCAGAAGGATAAAACTGAACTTGTGTAATATTCCATATCAGTAACAAACCTGGTACTAAAACATGTACAGTACATGTAACAAACCATGTACTAAAACTTGTGTAATATTCCATATAAGTGACAAACCTCATGGTACTAAAACATGTACAGTACATGTAACAAACCATGTACTAAAACTTGTGTAATATTCCATATAAGTGACAAACCTCATGGTACTAAAACATGTACAGTACATGTAACAAACCATGTACTAAAACTTGTGTAATATTCCATATCAGTAACAAACCTGGTACTAAAACATGTACAGTACATGTAACAAACCGTGTACTAAAACTTGTGTAATATTCCATTCATGGTACTAAAGCTCTCTCTCTGGCAAGGTGTTGGTTTCAAACATTAATATTGTTTATATTCCACCCTCCACTCCCTAATTCCACACTGTGCAATTCACAAATCCCTAACACACTACCACTAATACAATTTATGTGGAACATTGCAGGCAAATCTTGAAGTATTATTTATAATAAATCTGTAGGCAAAGCTTCAGCTGAAGACAATCAGATTTCTGAATCAGAAAAGCTGGCAATTTAATACTTTAGTATTAAAGTATTAAAGTGTTAAAATTTAATACTTTAGTATTAAATAGGAAATGTGCTCCAACAATGCTTTCCTCCCTAACTCTGATGAGGAGACCCACACAGTTAAATTCATTCTCAAATTACAATAACTTCACTCTCTTTGAGCCAACAAGTAGTTGCCACTTAATCTGAAAAACAGAGCATTTAAAATCAGTGCCTCTTCAGAATATCACTGCTATTGTCACATCTTCAAAAAGGTCAGTGGAAAGAGTTATAATAGCACAGAAAAAATACAAGACACTTTTCATTCATAACCACATAAAATAATTAAGGAGAACAAGTGCCTATTTATTGGTCTAAAAAAAAATCAAAGAACCACGACTGAATGAGAACTTTTTATCATTTTGTAATGGTTTTCCTTCCAGTTAAACAAAGATTTTGGCCTCTAGACTATCAAAATAATTCCAAGTGGAGAAGCCAGGCTGCACTTAGTACAGAAGCAGCACCTCAGGCCCTCTTCCAGCAGCATTTCAGATGGGCTTTGCAGCAACAGCACTTTTATATAGAGAATTAAAACACAAAACTGTACTGCAGCTCTGAAACATGTACAATCTGCTAATGAGGTGTGAAAATAGATTTGGGTTATCAAACAGGCCTTAATTCCTGCTCATTTCCCTGTAAGTGACAGGACAACTCCCTCAAATCCAAGACTACTGGGATTTATTCCTGTTTTGAGCTCCCAACCAAAGATTAAAAATAAAGAGCATTTTGGTATATGAGCTCCTACCCATGGAGAACTGACATCCAAAATACTTCACAGACCTCAAAATCAGGCAACCCTCTGAAATACTGCATTAAGTGGACTGAATTACACCAATAATGTGCATATTTCCTGTACTTGGCTTTATTTTTCTAGGCAGCCTAAATATAGTAGAGAAGTGGATGCAACTGAGAACAGGAGGAAATTTCTTATTTTTCAGTCTTTCAAAAGCAAAATCAAACTAGCAAAACTAAAAATATGAAGTGTTAGACAACTGAGAAGTACTAAATTTTTATGGAGATTTGTTTATTTGTATATTTTATTTCTGTTTTCTTTGTGTTCCATTCTGTTTCTCCTGCAACAAAAATTAAAAACAAATTTGAACATGAGCATCTGTAATTCTGCTTTCCCTGAGAGAGAAGGTGCAGAAAGGAGGATGTTTAGAAAATACCAATAAGCATAATGAACATAATGTTCAAAGTCCCTAAAGTAATTAAAGATTTCACACTATCAAAAATACATTCTTGAAATTAACCTAATTTGCTTTAAAATTCATCAAGTGTTTCTTAATTCCTCTGGTTTTTTTTAAATAATATTTTTGATCCTTCCTTGTAGGCATGTCTTCTTAGTCCTCTAATATTTTTGCTTGATTTTGTAGTCTTCAATCAAAACCAACAAATGAACCCAGTCTGTAGTTTAACAGCTGTCAGGGCCCAGCTCTTCACACAGAAAACTAAACTCCACTAATCCCTTTTTTGCAATTAGCAGCTCTGTGCCTGTTATTTTTAACAATAAAACAATCAGGAGAACAGATTCTCAGCTTTCCTGCCACCAGGTGAAGCAGGAGCCCCTGGACTTGTGCCTTTGATTTCAGCTGTGCCCATGGATTGCAGCTCACAGGCTGCAAAGCCAAACTAAAGAGTGTCCTAAGAGAACAAACACACCTGAGCAGACATCAACCACCTCCTGGAACTGACCCAAAAAATGGACTTCTTCTTTTAAATTCAAAATCTTTACAGTTCTTCACTCAGGGGAAAAAAGGAAGAAAGTAGCAAAGCCACCATTTATCTCAAGAGAAAGAATTACAGGTAAATAAGCCAAGTTTCCAATTAGCAGCTCTGTGCTTGTTATTTTTAACAATAAAACAATCAGGAGAACAGATTCTCAGCTTTCCTGCCACCAGGTGAAGCAGGAGCCCCTGGGCTTGTGCCTTTGATTTCAGCTGTGCCATTGATGACCACCAGCACAGCAGCTCACAGGCTGCAAAGCCAAACTGTGTCCAACACCCACCTGAAGAATGTCTTAAAAGAACAAACACACCTGGCCAGACATCAACCACCTCCTGGAACTGACCCAAAAAAATGCACTCCTTTTTTTAAATTCAAAATCTTTACAGTTCTTCACTCAGGGAAAAAAAGGGAAGAAAGCAGCAAAGCCACAATTTATCTCAAGAGAAAGAACTAGTGGTAAATAAGCCCAGTTTCCCTTCAGTGTTTATGTGCACGTACAAAGACTCTGAGCAGCTCCCTCAGTGGTGGCAGCAGTGGGGAGAGGCTGCAGAGCTGCCACTGGAACAAAGCCTGGAGAACTCCTCCTTCAAAGGCACTTTGAAATGGAACTGAGAGCACAGGCACTGACTGAAGCTCTCAGCTTCAGAGCCCAGCCACACACACTGCACCCTGCCACAGCTGTGCCTCAACTCCAGCAGCCTTTCAACACAGGGGACAGCTCTTGGGATTCAGCCACCTGCAGACATCTTCTGTGCACAAAGAAAAGTCATTAAAAAAGACCATTCAAAATAAAAAAAAAAAAATTTGGGCAAGCTGGAGTGAAAAAATGGTTTTCCTTCCGAAGGTAAGAAAATCAGGGTAAGTTGCTGGTCATGAATTAGGACTCTAAGAGGAGGAAAACTTGCAAAAACCTACCTGAAGTACAGTCAAGTAAGGCCTAAAAAGCTACTGGATGAGTTTGATATGAAATAGCATGACAGCAGAGCACAGAAATAAAGCAGATGTGCAGCAGGCAAGGCAACAGAGCTGTGAGCAACCCAGACCCACACCAAGGCACAGGAGGACTTGGTACAAGAGCTGTGTACCTCAAGTATTTCATTATTCCCCCATAACCTGATCACCCAGCATGGAAGTCAGTGTGATGGGTCAATCAGGTTGCTCACAGGGGATTTAAGCAGCTTTCCAGTGGCAAAAATTCAGTGGAAATAAGGAAAAGTATGGTTGTAAAGATTAAAAACACAGCCTCATGTTAAATGCAAGGTAGTAGTAGAGAAAGGGAAGAAACCAAGTTTATAGCCACACAGACTTTATTCAGTGCTTCTTGATTTAATTACACTCTTTGAGAGCAAATAATGGTTTGCACTTCCTGTGATTTTAAAATAAGCATTTGTACATTTCTCCTTGAAAGGTATCTAAGAATTTCAGATGGTAAGCACACTGCCTATTCCAGTAAGCTGATTTTATTGTTAAGTATTATGTCTACTCTTCTTGTCACTGCAATCCAGAATGGTACATAAAGAATTAAAAAATAAAACCCCTCTAAGCTGAGGCAACTGTGCTGGCTAAGGGACACCATGTGAAATAAAAGGGATCTGCTGGCAGCAGCATGAGTCACAGCACCCACCATACAATTCTGAATGGAACAGATTGTTTCAGTGACTGATGGAGATAGCTTCATTAGAGGTGTTCCAAAATCCACTGGAATAATAATGGAATTACTGCAAAAAAGAGTTCTGTGCATTGAGCTGAATAACACAAGCAGGTTCTGAAACTCCAGCCACTTGTGACTCTTACAAATCCACATAATGCAATCCTAAGGTGAAGGTGAAGCTGCTCCTGAAGCTAATTTCACTATGGCACAAACTCTTAATTCAAGCCTCTATTTCTGTGATACAATGTTAAATTGGTAACTTCTTACTATGCCACTGTGTCCAAGGGCTTTCTGAGGAATACATTTACATATATCTACATATACATGTGTATGAATGAAGCAGAAGAGCTTTGTGACTAGAGGTATTTGATATACCCCTTATATTAGCATTCACCTTATTTGGTAAGAAGTTTACAGGTTTTATGCAGAAGAGATTAACTCTTTGTGGAACTTACAACACCTGAAAGAGCTCATTTTCCTCTGGCAGCTTCAACCCAAGGCCAGTGTATGAGAGGCACAATCTCAGAATCCCCCATTACCCCCTCCTTGACTCTTTAGAGCATAAAGATCTATAAATTATCCTAATGGAATTTAGCATTTCATGCCAAAGTTTCTGCACAATAACAGTGTAATAGAACATGAAGTAGTCCAGGGAGAGGCCTGATGCACATAAAAAGTTTCCTAATGAAAAACAAGCTGTATCTGCTTGTCTAACTCAGACCTGTGCCAGCTGCAACTGTGCATTGTGCAGCTTGCAAAGCTGGCAGGCTGCTGGCAGACCCACAAAACACAGCTGAGTGTGTATACACATGTAGACACGAGTATATAATTACCTAGCTATGTACAAATGGACACCATGAATATTTTTGTATGTGTGTGTTTACAGACATATTTATACAGAAACTCTGCTGAACACGACAGCAGTTTGGTGGTACCAGATCTTCACAGCTAACAAGGGTAAGATTTTCAGGAGTTAACTGTCCTGAATGTGAGAAAATATTGATAGCAAGGGAGACCTAATTATTGGCAATGTGTGTAATTAATGAGTAACAATCCAGTAAATTGCTGCTTTTAATTTTGAAAGGGCCCTAATTTATTCCTCCCCTAAACAGATCCGTGACAGTGATTCAGCCTCCTACCTGGAGCAGGAGTTGTTTTGTTTTGCAGCAGGACAGTTCAGATGCACACACCAGTCCATGGGCACAGGGGATTGTTTGGGATTTGGGAATGCCTGGACCACAGGCTGCAAAGGCATGGACCACTGCAGCTGGGGATGAAAGCACTGCCTGCATCTCAACATCACAGCCCGAGCCTCCAGGGGATCCCTCCCAGCCATCTTCAAAGGGTTTCTTTGTGGCCACACTTTGGAGGGAGTACAGGAGTTCCCCTGCATAAGGAACTCATTAGAGACAGGTCACAGCATCCAAAAGAGCAGAGAGATCATTTCAATAATTTACATAATCCTCCTTTTTTTTGAAGCCCTCTCCCGAATACATTTTGCTGCTATGCTCAAGGACAGACTGACCATGAGATCCCAGATGAGAGTGACATTTCCCCCTAGGACAGATGAGAGCAATTTCAGAATTTATTTCTCATTCCTTAGCAGACAGTGTGGACCATGTGGGCCTGTCTTGTCTCATCAGTCCCCTGCTACAAGCTGTGGAATCAGGAACTGCTCCTCAGCCCAGAACATTCCATCCCTTCCTTCAGGTGCAGTCTCTGGGTTTCATTTAGAGGAATCTGCCATACAGCTGCACAGAAACTAAGACAGTAAATACCCAAAGTCTGTGCCTAAAAACCACCCCAAACACAGCCAAAGCTCAGCCAGCAAGAGCAAAGAGGCAATTAATGTACCAGGCAATTTCTACAGGCTGCTGACCAAATATTCCCAAATTGGGATTTTCCAAATTATGACTGAGCAGGACACAGGAAATGCCATAAAATGGAAATTAAGAGGAAATTTAAGTCCCAAATTGGGATTTTCCAAATTATGACTGAGCAGGACACAGGAAATGCCATAAAAAGGAAATTAAGAGGAAATTTAAGTCCTTGTGGGGAGCAAGTGACTTCATTCTACGTAAGAGAGACCATCTGAACAGAGAGCAGCTTTTTAGCAATTGAAGTGGGAAAGAAAAGTCCTGAGAGTTTAATAAAAAATATAATTACAACCACCCTGAACCCCTCTCTGTGAACCTTCTTTGGTTGCATTGCAGATGCATTGTGCTATAAACCAAAGCCAGAGAATGGGGAAATGTGGACAGTTTTTTATTGAGACATAGCTGATGGGAAAAGAGACGTGAGAAAATACATCTGAGAAAGCAACAGCTGCCTAAATTCAAGGTCATGGTTTCTTTGAGCAAGAAGCTGGTCAAGAAAATCTGTGATAACAGGAGGTAAAAAGAAGCCACAAACATCCTGAGAGAGGTGGGATTGACTTTTTATAGCTGACCAATAGTGAGCTCTACTTTTGCAATATGTATGAGCCTTATTACTGTGATTATAAAAGTGTGCCTGTTAATCAATAAATCTGAGACTTGTTGATCATCACTGGATGAGCATTTTCTCCTGTCAATCCCATCAGGGTAACTCACAAAAACCCTCACAGTCACCCTATAAATATGGGAGAAAAGTGGGAAGAAACAACTGAGCACAGCAGTTACCAAGACACAAACCTGTCTGTGATCCCCAGCCAGGCCTCGTGGAGGGGGCATGGCAGGGGGGCTGAGCACAGAACTGCCTGGGACCAGCTGCTCTTCTTTATTTTGGGAGACACCAGTGTTGTTTCAGAAGCTCAGAACATGTATCTGTGCCATATTTCCATATTTCAAATATAACTATGCTGACAATGAGTTGGTCTTCAAAATATTAGCAGCAGACAACAATTTAAACATTTAATTTTGAAATGCAGCCATGTATTTTGGTAGATTACTAGAAATATTGTCTTTTTAGAAACCTGGTTCCCAGTGGGTGTAGCATCAACCTAGAAATCTGAAATTAATTGAATTAGCCACAAAGAATAAAAGATTCCAAGCTTTTTTTGGCCCAAAGACAAAAAAAGATTGCATATCCCACTGGGAAACATCAGAAAATCAATACAGCTTTTTAGGCAGAGTCAGATACTGTGGTTTTGACATATGTTAGCACATAGCAAACACAAACAAAACAAAATCTCCTTGGACAAAATGTATTGGGAAAAGGGTCACTACATTTTAGTTCTATGTCTACTTCAACAGTAACTTGGAATAACTGAAATAATTTCATCAAGAAGAATTCTTTTTCATGGAAGACTGCTAACATTTTAAAAGTAAGTACAAGAAAAATACACCTTGGTAGCCAAAATTCTCAAACACTTAATTACAGTGAAATACCAGTAAATGCTGTCAAGCATAGAAAAGATATTTTTCTCAATGGTGCCAGAAAAATACAGTCTGTAGATGTAATATTCAGAGCTAGCCTGAGAATGATTCAGGAAGCAGTGACTCGTGGCAGGGTAATACTGAAGCCTCTAAAGGGTCTTAGCAGCCAGCGTTGGTTCAGGATCTCTATCCCAGGAAGGGACAGAGTCCCGGGGTCCAGCCTGCTTGGACCTGAGCCATGGGGAGCCTCCAGCCTGCAGGGTGATAACAGCTCTGGATAGTGATAACAGCTCTGGATTGTTGTTGGTGTTCACAGGAGTTTTGTTGAGGATGGAAGAGACAGGATCTTGATTCCATGATCAGAAGACTTGATTTATTATATTATGATATATATACAGCATTATAACTATACTACATTGAGATAGAAAGGAAGAGGCTTCTTCAGAAGCTGGCTATGCTAAGAAAGAGATAGAAAGAATGAATAACAAAGGTCTGTGTCTCAGCAGAGAGGATAGCAGCCCTGCTGTGAGTGGTCAGTAGATCCAAACATCTACAGGGGACCAACCACAGGTGGACCTGTTGCATTCCACAGCAGCAGATAATAATTGTTTACATTTGCCACCGAGCCTCTCAGCTCTAGAAGGAAAAATCCTACAGAAAGGATTTTTCACAAAGAATGTCTGAGACATTGGATAGTGATAACAGCTCTGGACAGTGATTTCAGCTCTTGGATTGCAGCTGCTGCTAGGCTTGGCTTCCCCAGGCATGGCTTCAGGCAGAGCAGAGAGAGGAGAAGGGAGACACCGGCTGTTCCACGGGATGGTTTATTCAGGAGGACGTGAAAGGCCTGGTGCTACTTCTTCTAACTTTAGTAGGGTACAGGGAGCTACTTTTATACCCTTGGCCAGGCTCCACACTGGACCAATGGGCACAGGTTAGAGGGTTTACAAGTGACCAATAGAAGGGTTAATAGGGTTTTGTCCTTATTAGGGTACAAATGTACGTTGTGAGTCTGGTGTGGTAGGCAGGGACAGGCGTTTCGCAAGATCTCAGGATGTGACGGAAAGTTACAGAACCCTTCTCCCTCTCTTCCCCAGAGATAATGATCACCCTCAGAATGTAGCCAAAAATGTAGCCCCCCTAACATAGAGATGCCAGTAACTTTCCACTCCATACTAACCCTAGAAGGCACTGCCAGACCCCCTTCTGACGTAGAGGAGCCCTTTAGTCTATAAAACCCCTCGAGATGAGATAATAAATGCCTTTAACCGTCCCCCATACTGGTGTTTGCATTGTTATTGGCCCGAGCGACCCAGGAGGGTTTGGGGTCACCATGCTGCTCATTGAAACCAGGTGGCCTGCCTTCCAGCAGAAGGCAACAGTGTGGGGTCAGAACATTTCTCTGCTGCTGTGTCAGCATTCTTATTGTTAAAGCCTCCACGGTGCCTTGGCAAGGCCTCTGGCATTTACTACAGGGTAAGGCTGTGAGTGCTTCTGCCTTTGCTGCAGCCCCTCAGGGCAGGGGGATCTGTCAGGGGTCACAAACACTGGCACCAGTCAGAGGGAACAGGAACAGCCAGAGCAGTCAGTGGCAACTGCTGCAGTGGATTTGGAATCAGGTTCTGATTGCTGAAGCCCACATGGAAGGTTCATGAATAAAACATAGTACACTGAAATGGATTAAAATCCACAGTGATAAAGGGATGCTGCCACATTTTTAATGAGAATGTCCAACTGGAGCACATAATCATTGAGAGCAATAATAAACCTGCTAGCTGCAGAAGGTGAAATACCAACAGGCAGCTTCTTTGTGGCCAAGGTAACAAACTCAAGTGGCATTTTCTAAAGGTTCAAAGCAGGAACCTGAAGGGGCTGTTGGCACTCAGTATGCCAACCATAACTGCATCCTATATTACACATTCTGCCCTACAAAGAAATCCCATCTTACCCAACTGCTTCTCAATAACATTTAAAAGAACCTTCTTCAGTATTTCCCTGAAATGTCTCCATCAACCAGTGTTTAAATAAATCAGCAACGTTTCTGGTTATCAGTGCTAATGCCACTGCCATCAGTAGGGGAAGTTGTTCAGCTAAAGCAAGCTGTGTACAAGACAGCAAAGGAGCAGCTGGAGAATCACTTGTAACAGTACTGACTGCTCTGCACAGACACTGAGCAGAGGTCCAACTGCAGGGGACTGCTGACACACAAGAGAGCCACTGCCAATTACATTTCCTGCTACATCCAATTCTCTGGAGAGCCTATGGAAAGGCTGAAAAAGGTTCCCAAGGTGGTTTTGTTCTTTACTTGGGGTTTAGAGTTTATAAAGAAGGACTACAAGAAAGCCTCCTCCCAACCTACAATGCAGACATAATGATTTTCCTCCAACATACAGAGTACTGAAGATTCAAAAAAGCCAGTTATCAGCTCACAAACAATGGGTAAAAACTGAACAAAACTACACTGAATAAAACTAGCTTTGCTCCTAATACTATTGAGATACAAACTCTAAATGTGTTTTTAGGTACAGGTTCTTACTTACCTATCCCACAGAATAAAAGACAAGCAAGACAAGTGGACAAATTAAATAAACACAAGAGGACTATGCTATTACTGGAAAGAAATCTAGAGCAGTGCTGAAAATTTTACTATTAGCTCTCAGGAAAAGAAAGTAATTGCCATGGTTTGAAAAGAGCACAAAGAGTGCTCTTGAAGAGTAAACAAAAGAGTTTGAAGAGTAAACAAACACTTTGAAAAACAGAGCACCTACAGGTTCTAAATACTTCTTTGCCTATTTGGAAACATATCAGTCTAAGCCACACAGATGGACTGCATCCATTTGCAATGTTTCTAGGCTTGACCACCATCTGATACACAACACTTCATATAAGAGGTCTGTATTAACATTCTGGAGAAATTTGCAGACTTTGAATGAAGTATATTGCAAGCATTTTTACAGTCCAAGTCCTTCTTAATAGTAACAGTTTGAATTTCTAGTAACAAGCAAATCACTGAACAGATAAAGAACTCTTCTCTAAGAATTTGACATTACTACAGCAGAGTATGAATGTCCACATTAAAACATTTAATTACTCAGAAAAGATGGCTCTTAAGTGAATGCAGCTGGCATCTAACACAAGCAAAACATCCTACACACATAATTTGGACAGGATTCTGCCTATCACCTCCCTGGACATAAGGCCAACACAACATCAGGTCAGGCACAGCTGTGTCCAGCTAAGTTATGAAAACCTTTAAAGACAGAAATGTCACTGCAGCTTTGCTCTAGTGCTGCACTCCAGTGAATAAATCCCCTGCTCTGCTCACACTCTCCCTGATTTTCTCTGCTGCAGCTTGTGCCCATTGCCCTTAGCTGTGCCACCTCCACCAAGAGTGAGTGGCAGCAGAGCCACTGAACTCTCTGGGGAAGCTGCAGCTCTCCAGCCATTGTCCCTTGGCTGCCCCCTCCCCACAGGTCACCTGCACTAAGGCTCAGCCATCCCCAGTGTGAAAAATGCATGTATTTTATGATTGGCTTTTTGCAAATATTCAAATTAATATTATATGTGTGGTGTTAGGAAGTAATGCTGTATTCATTCTCTTAAGTACTGTGTTAAATATAGTTTTAGGTTATAAAAATTGTTAAAATAGAAACTGTGCTATGTAGGATGCTTTGTTTAACAGAAAGGCCTTGCAGTGAGACAGCAGCCACAGGACACCTGAATCTTTCAGAGAAAGGGAATTTATTGCCTCTTATCAGAAGAAATGAACTTCTTCCTGCCTTGAAGGTGCTGTTAGGATTAGAAGGAAGAAGTTGACACTGCCCAGACAGAATCCTGTGTTTGAATGGAATTTATGCATCATGTATGAAGTGTATGAATATGCAACAGGCTGTTGTTTTTAAGGGTTAACCCTTTGTTAACAGGGGTCCTTTTTGGGGCTGGTGATGCCCAGAAAAAGGTACCTGGATGTCTGTAACTCTTTGCTTTTATTGTCTCATATTGTCCTGATTTAAATTGTCCAAATTATTATGACTCTAATTGTATTACTATTTTTATAACTATTTTATTACTATTAAACTTTTAACAATTTCAAAAGCAAGTGATTGGCGTTTTTCACACCCAGCACCTTCTGTTCTCCAGAAAGCTTTTCCCCAACACCTGGGAGTTTGACAAGGCCTACTCTGGGAAGTGTACAGTGAGTGCCATCCTCTTTCCAAGGGTCACATTCTTACATCCTTCCCATCCTATTCTGGCACTCATGTTACAATCCATGTGTCGACTTTGATGTTTGGCATACTATCATTAAATATTGTTTATTTTACCATGAATGCTTCCTCAGAGATCTGCTTCACAGGATCTCCTGAAATCTAGCCTCCCCTTCCTAAAAATAAACACATCAAAACCAACAGTGTGCTGATATCATCCAGAACTGCTCACTAAACACTTCTGACTTCAGATCAAGGAATCAGTATCAGGCAATTATTTTAAGCCTCCCTCAACACCAAAAATAAGGTTCCTGGGAAAACACATTCTGGCACAGGGAATGCTACTTGAAGCCTCAGGTCAGGAAAGAAATTATAAAACTGAACCCTAAGAAAAAAACCCCACAAACCCCTCAACTAAACAAACATCTATGGGTTTTCCCTAAACATTCCTGTTGATTAGGAGGGCCATCAACAGTTCACTGCCTAGCCTGGCTGCTAAGGCCCAGTTTTCCAGGAGCAAAGCATGGCTGCTGTTTTATAGTGCTTGGGAAAGCTCAGGAATTCTGCAACAACTTTTTTGCACAATACCAAGATACAGGCCTTTCCATCAGCAGGCTGAAGTAGATGGAAATGTGAATTTTTAATGCCTGACAACAATCAGAAAGGTGTGAGTGACAGACAGTTGTACATTCCTGCATCAAACTCCATGGCAAATGCCTCAGTCCTGATGGATGCACTCCTTCCACTTTGTCTGCTGCTTCTGCATCATTCCAATGCCCTGCAGCTGTGTACCAGCACTGGGTAAACTGGGGACAGGGTCTGTGCTCTCATCCACTGTGACACAAAAAGCCTGCAGCAAACAAAACCAGCTTCAGAGATGGGCATTCTGCTGGAAAACAGAACAGAGGCCCCAGAAAGTGAGGAGAAGCCCGAGTTACAGAAATTTATTTGGTATATAATGAATTCAGTGCCACTTCTCCCAGTAGAGCAATGGATGGTGGTGACAGGCTCACTGAGACAAGGTGAACAAAATGGAGACAAGCTTCTCGTTTATGATTTCAGCAAGAATCAATTTTACTACATTAACAGATTTACAATCCAAGCATTCCTATACAGGCATATATAAATACTACTGAATTATGCATATGCTCCCCCCATCAAGAGCTACTGCATCATTTCCAGATCTGAAAGTTCATGGTTTCTCTGGAAGGAAGCACGAAGAGCTGAGAGCATGCTGCCAGAAAGGAATCACTAAAAATATCTTAAACACAGTTAGATGGATGTAGTTGAAAGTATTATTGGAGGAAGGTGGAGCAATCATTTAATTTTGATTATGACAGGGCATGTCACAAAATGATGACTTTTACTATAAAATGTAGTGTATTACATGCAAAAATGAAAACTGTGAAAGGTGCTTTTTGTAAATTCCAGTTAGGAAATTATTTCTATGAAGAACTTAAGAATGAGCTACAGTTGAAGAACAAGAACATACTGCAGTTTTTCAGGTGTAAGGAAATCCTTACTGAAACTGGACTCAAATTCACAATTTAAACCAAAACAGTCCTCGTAGATACTATGAAATAGGAAATGAACTCTTAAGCACTGATAATCTATGAAATCCAGTTACTCAGTTCACAATCCTGCTTAGGAGGAAATCATGCTCTGATATGTAAATGTTACAAAAGCAAATGCTCAGAAGAGTGGTAAATTCCAAAGTATTCCAAAGACTCCAGTGTGTACTGGGATAACCCAGCAGGCAGATCTGACCAGCTGGCTCCAGGACACATCATGTGAAGCTAAAACTGCTCATTAAGAATTAAAATGTTCCTACTGCAAAAACTTGTAAAATAGACAAAAACTTCAGCTTCTGTAAGAAAGATGCCATCTCCAACACACTACACTGCTGTAAAAGGCAAAAGGATGAAAGGATTCTTTGAATGTGGACTGGCAAAGGAAATAAATAATCAACAAGTGCCTGAGACACAGCAAGTTACCCATGGGCAAGTGCAACACACAGCATGCTTGCAACTCCCCAGAAATGCAAAGTAACAACAGCATCAGGGCTTGTAGGATCAAGACTACAAGATAAACATTATGATAACAGTAAGGAGATAAAACTGTCCCAGAGGCTCTGGAAAACACATTCCAAATAACTGGAAAGGTTACAGAGCTGGAAGTGAATGAAATGTCATTACAGAGGTCAAGGCACCTAAGAGCTTGTGCAAGGAAGTCACAGCTGAAATGAAAGGAATGGCTTTGACAGGGGCATAGAGATAACCTTGTGCAGTTCAAGAGCTTGCTTCAGTTCAAAAAATGCAGGAAAAGGAAGAGCAGAGTCCCTGATCTTGTTATCAGCTATGGGAAGGGTTGTCATTAATGAAGGGACTCTACTGAACTAGACCAGTCTAATGGTCCTTAAGATCTAAAAGAAAGATATAGTAAAAGGGATATATTAAAGTTATTCAGACTTTGGAAAGTAACAAGTCACTTCCTAATGTAGCTCCAGGTGAGGGAAGATTATCACAAAAAGTCACACACAATGACTACAGAAGGGCAATTCTACTTGAACAAATCCAACAAACCAACCAACCAACAAAAACCCCAGCCCACAGAACACTGCAGAGAGAAAATAAAAGCCCTTACTGCCCATTGGTATGCTCCCATCCCCAGTTTCCTGTAGGGCCTGTGCACTGCAGAAGCAGAGACACCACTGGTGCTCAGGGCTGCTCTGACTTGAAGGAAGGCTCCCCCAAGTGTCCTCTGCTCCAAAATCACATTGCAGGTAAACCAGGCTTCACCAAAGTGGCAAATTCAGTACATGGGGAGCAAGATGTAGAATTCACACAACAGCCTCACTTTTCCAGTTTCTTCCACCAATGCCACTCAAACCAAGAGACCCTTCCCACACCTCCCTCCCACTCCCCATGGAGCTCAGATGGAGCAAGGCCACGTGTGCCACGTCCATGACAGGCAGCAGAAGGGCATTTACAACCCTAACAACCAAGAAAGCATCAAAACTCAACTGAACACCACAAAACCACATTTCTTCCCTTCAGAAACATGTATTTACTTCATAACCACGCTGCATTTTCAAGGCTGCTCTAACTAAGATTGCTCTTGAGGAGGAAAGTTCTTGGAGACCCTGAGTGTGTGTTCAAGGACTGCCCTGGCAGAGCATCTGTGCTGGGCACTGAGCAAGGCCTGGGCAGCAGAGCCTGCACAGCAGCTTCTTCTCAGTGCTGTAAAGGATCACTAAGTGCATTTTAAAGAGGCAGATGTGTAGTTAAAGGCACCTTAATGTCCACACAGTGCCTATAATCAACATGGGCATTACACTGTTATGAACAGTGAAGCAAAAATATTTCTGAGCTAGAGGAAAGGAAGAAAAGATTGGCAAAAAGAAATTTCAATGTTCAGGGTCATTTTTTGATTACGTGGAACCAAAAAAAAAATGTTGGTCTTTTCCCCTATTTTTCAGAACAGTCTCACATCAGAAGCAAAATCCAGTTTCTAAAGAAGGATCCAAACAGAGCCCTACAAAAAAAAAAAATCCTCACTGCATTCTCCACCAAATGGAAGTTATTGACTCTGTAACAGAGTAAAAACCACAAGAATCAAAGGCTATTACTGGAGTTATTATCTTACAATCAGCACATAACTCATCAAAAAGCATATTTTAGGCTAAGTCATGCAAATACCCTCAGTGTTTTTCTTAGCCCATTTTTTTTTTCCTTTTAGTTCTTACGGTAATTCTGAATAGTTGCTTATAAAATGTTCCTTGTCTGGTAAGCACCAAATTCAAAGTTAACCAATCCCATGAGCTTGCATGCTCAGGCCTCTCTCCTTCTTCAGATGCTTGGGGATTTTCTTTTTTTATGTATTTTGGAGTGACAGGAGTCAATCCTCTTCTTCAGCAGTCTTTGGGTTTTATAAGCAAGAGTAAAAATCACTGAACACTAAACAGACTTGAACAGCAAGTATTCTCTTTAGATCTTATTCTGACAGTGATGAACAACTAGTGAAAAACACCTTTTCATTAAAAACTTTCTGAATTAATAAAATTCTAAATTAATCTTTTTAAATTAATAAAAACCTTACAATTTTTTGTGTGCCCCACAGAATGAGTAAGGTCCACTCACCTCTAAATAAATAATTTAGAATAAAGTTGGTCATATTGGGATCGTTTGTTCTACAACAAGAAGAAAGGACCTTCAACTGGCCCTTCATGCCACCTCAGGATCTAGCTGAAGATATCCCTTAGGCAAAGCCAGTGAAGTCTCTGAAATGCTCCCCTCTCCCCAGGCTGGCTCAGGTGCTGTACCAGCAGATGACAAAATAAGCACCAAATGTCAGAGCAGCAGGAGAACACAGACAGCCCCTCCTGCATCCCCTCCCTGGAGGGTGCCCTTGGGTGAAAGAGAACAATCCCTACTGCAGCAAACAAAGGAAACTGCCACTCATTTCACATAAACTGCTGAGACAAACCTGTAAACTGGAATTTAAAAAGGCAAGGGAAGCAGCCAGGAAAATACAAGCCATTAGCTTGGTGCACACAGGCTTGTAAGAAATGGAAAACTGTATAAAAAGCCCAAGATGGAAGGAGGCTTGTATCATGAAAACCCCACTGTCTTTTTATGGCCAAGGTAAATTACCTTTTCCCACAGAAAAGCAATGCAGTAGATTTAATCCTCCCTGGAGAATCAATTAATAAATTACTGTACAAGAAAGCCCTGGTTCAGGCGGAGTAGGTCAGTATTATTATAGGGCTGTAGAAGCACCCACACTGAAAGGGCTGTGAAGGGAAAGGTGATCACAACAGCAATGCTGGGACCAGGAAATAAATACATACATTAGTGTAACTAAATAAATTAATTCTTACTGACATGTTAAAATATGCTGCCAAAATGGAACTGAAAGCTGTGAAGGTATTAAAGAAAATCACTGAACAGAAACCCAAGTGCTCCAAAAAGGTCTCAAAGCTGAATGTCTTTGGCCCACTGCAGACTTGGGGCAGTTAAAATATTTGTTATTTGTCATCTTTGTCTCCACCTTTTTCCTTGTTTTTCTTACAAGATCTGTAGACATCGAAGTAACTAAAGAATTTATGTTTTTACACTTATATGTATATCATTAGAGTTCAGCATTAAAGCAGAACTGCAGACCAAATTTACAATACAAACCTTTTACTCTACCAACAGATATATGCCATAATATAAATTGTTGACTTAAATTTAACTGCTGCAGACTCTGGCAGGCAATAAAACAACAGAGGAGACTGGTATTTAAAGAACAGAACAAGATCACCCTTCCAGTTCAGAAGAAGAAATACCTCAGGATTTTACAAACAGAGTTCCTAAAAGTTTCATTTTGCTTTGATGCAACAGTACATAAACCCCACCAAAATGCAATAATCTGTGTATTTCAATCTAACAAACAGTGCCAGACATCAGGAATGACAGAGGCACCTGGAGTGATGTTTTCCCAGCCTTACCCACACCAGAACACAGCCTCAAGCTCAATTACCTTCCCCTTGGCCATCCAACAGGCACTGCTGGGCTACAGCCATGCCTGCCCACAACACCCCATGGCTCAACATGTGCTCAATAAGTAGAGGTGAAAATGAAAATATGTGTGTCTTTTTTGTCCTCCTACAGAACAACATAAAGACAGTGAATTCTTTGAAGTACTGCAAAGTCATTTGAGATGTGACCATGCTTGATGTCCCTTGAAACAACCAAACATTCCAACCACAACCAGTTTTATGCCTCCCTGTTTTCTGCAGATGGACTGGTTCAGGTATATTATATATATTACTGTCAAAGCAAGGCAGCAGAACAGAAATCAATGTCAACTCCCAATGTCTTTAAACACTATTAGTTTCAAGAAAAACAGGCTCAGCTTTTACATGAGAATCTAAACTATGCTTTTCTGTGCTGCTTCCCTCTCAGTATTAGTCACAGTACTTCCAGAAATCATGAAGAAAGGAGTGCAATGGTGAAAATGTTTCAATTTTCCTATCAAAATATCAGAAAAAAAGATAAAAAACAGACGAGCCTATTTCAAACTCTTCCCATTGCTCTCTTGTGCCACCTCACTGCAATGTCAGTTTACTCCTGTTCACATGAGGGCAGCTCTGCCCTGGACATATTTGAACTTACTAGGAAAGAGCTCAAACAAAATTCCTGCCTTTTCTTGTGGTAAAATGTCAGTTAAATGTAAGGTACTCGACATTTGTTTAGATTGAAAGAGCAAGGAATTAGATCTCCGAGTTCAGGAGGCAAATCCTATATTCCAGGGATGTACAGACTTGCCAGAAAATCTCTTAGGAGCAGTTCAACTCCCCACTATATGACTTGCAACCATTTAAAACATGGAAGTACTGGGAACAACACAGACTTTATTTTTTTTTAATTAAGTACAGATTATGAAAAACCAGAGATTCATTTATGGAAAACACAGGAACCATTTCTAGAACAGTGCAGTTACACCCTCTGTGGCCAGTACAGGCATTTTCCAATATAGGATGCCCTCTGTTATAATATTACGGAAAGGAGAGTGCTAAACATTTTAGAAAGTTTTAAATTTCTTTTGCAAAACTGACGATTTTTTGGGACACCCAATTACTCCTTAACAGTCTTTAAAATGGAAGCACACACAAATCATGCACCTCCTTCTCTGAGCTTGCCTTCCATCTGCTTAGAGCAGGCGGGGCGAGGCCAGCGCAATGAAGCGGGAAGTTAGTTCCAAGTACCCAAACAATGCTACATGCATTAAGGACGCCAGTAAAAGGGGGGTACTGTAACTCAAGAAAGCTTAGAGAGACCATGTAATTCAAATAAAATGTTAAAAATTACTTTTGAACAGCATGGTCTCGTCCCGTGTCAACAGCTGGTCCGAAGGAGACATAGCGGAGGGAACCATCGATGCTACATGCACTAAGGACGCCAGTAAAAGGGGGGTACCGAAACTCAAGAAAGCTTACAGAGACCATGTAATTCAAATAAAATGTTAAAAATTACTGTTGAACCGCATGGTCTCATCCTAAGTCAACAGCTGGCCAGAAGGAGGGAGCCATCGATGCACCCCCGCGCATTACAGCAGCGGCCCGCAGGATTCCCGCTGAAGGCAGGAAAGGGGACAGGGGATAAAGCTCCGTGCTCGGCCTTACCAGCCCCGGAGAGCCGCTGCACGTGGCCCAGGACGCCCTGGGTGTAGGCTCCGGGCTCGTAGTTGTCCATCTCCCCCGCCACGACGTGCGCCACGCGGGCGGCGCGGCCGCGGATGGCGCCGGCGGCGCGGTCCAGGCCCTCGGCGTCCTGCTCCCGCAGCGCCACGATGCAGCGGTTCACGTCCTCCAGGATGTGGCTCTCTGCAAGCACAAGGACACGGCTTCAGCACCCACACGCTGCTTACACACCCCAGCAGGCTGCAAAACTTACCCTGGCAACCCTACACCGAGCTGCCTGAAAGGTTTCCTATCATCTGCTGATTCCTAGAATTCAAAGGCGCTGGAATAGTCTCTATAAGCAAGAGCAACAATAAAATACTGAGGCAGAAAGTGCTGTAAAAATATGAAAACCACAAAACCTTACATACAAATTAAATATTTGTAAAATGAAGAAAAAATTATTAAAGCTGCTACTTTATTGTTGAAACTTTTTTAAGCCACTGTGACATCTTCATAACGAGAGGAGTCTCCAATGCCAAACAATTGCGCAAGAACTAAATTACCTTCTTTTACCTCGATGTCTTAACATGCTCATGCTAAATCAAACTCTGAAGTAAATGATCACCCTTCTATCTTTCTAGATATAAACTTTTCAACTGGCAATTTGTACTTACCACACCATTACTTTGATACTCAAGCATGTAGAAATGGGGGAAAAAACATCAGCAGGAAGGACAAAGACAAAGGAAAAATATTGATACTATAGACTGGTCCTAAACCCAAGTGTAACAAGCACGAGTAAGGATTCAAATCAAGCTAGAAGACAATAATGCCAAGAACTGCAGAGAGAACAGTTATGTGGTACATTAATATTTCCATCTATACAACCAATACTGAAGGACATACTCCTTTTTTTTTCAAGTAAAGTAATGCAAATACAAAATTGAACTTAAGATACAAAGGTAGTATCGTAAAATATGTCTTTAAATGATAATAATACTGCTTTAAAGCTTACATACCTCCTAAAAACTTTCCCCATTAGTGCTGGTTTTGAATTTCCTTTTCTACACAGATCTGCACTCTGCTTTGTCTCACAAGAGAGTGTATGACAAGAACATCAGAAGTGCATTTTGTGAAGGCAATAGCTCTGTTCCATCTTCAGAAGCATCAGTGAAACTTCCCTTGCACTAAGCCATGAATTAATTCAGAGCTTACAGGTTTCTTGTCAATTCACAAGACTGCCATTTTGTACATGAGTATTAAATGATGTTTTATGTTATCCAATAAATTAGACTATCACAGTAACCTAGACAGATAAAACACACCATTAGGTAATCCTAAACTACTAACTGGATCTGGCATGACTACCTTGGGATTCTGCCTATGCAAAAACTTATGAATTCCAGTTCAGTTTATGAAATGGCAGCATCACAGAATGTCTCTGTACACACAGAATGTCCTTATCCTTTTCAGATGCATGTCAGCACCTCCACAGAGAGCAGAAAAAAAGGAGCTGAGCAATGCTGCCTTTGTCAGCAGTGTGTTCAGCACGTGCAGATTTGGCAGCTGCACCCACAGACTGACAGCTCCATGCAAAGAGGGCACTCAGAGCACTGGCAGCAGCCTCAGCTCCTCCAGTGGCCAACACAACACGTCCAGCTGGAAAGAAGGGGCCAAATGAGCAGGTGCACAAAGATGTTCCAGGCTCCAACTTGCACAGGTTACATCTCACCTTTCCTTTTCCAAGCATCTCTTCCTGTGTGCTTCCACAGGGGGAGGCTTCCAAACAAACCAGTCTGTCTATGTGCACAACGATGGAGAGAGAGGTCTGACACACAATGCAGGAGAAATTACTAAAAAAGCCACAGTTACCTCTAAAATGAAGCAGTATGAGCCCCCTTGTATTAGTTTTACTACAGTCCATGTGTTAGCACAGACAAGGACAGAATGGAGAGTAATGCTACCACTTTAGGGGCCTTGCAGTGAAGAATACACTGCTTTTTACTGTCCAGCAAGGACAGCAATTAAAGGGCTCAATCTTGTGTAAACACAAAGGCAGGGCTCTTCCAGGACCTACCATAATGGAAGATCACAGTTACCTGGCTATTTCATGTGATATGAATCTCAGGGGCATTAAAAAAATAAAATTGCCCATGGTCTCACAGACACACTGTATAAATGGAACACATGGTGGAAAGTTCCCAGTTTCCCAACCTTTCTAAGGGATGGCACAAAGAGCACTTTTATGGAACAGCAAACTTGAGAGCAGATGCTCCACAGAAATGGAACTAGACCAGTATGTATGGCAAGACTCCTTTCAAGTCATTTTAGAACTGAATATAAATCAGACTGTGATGCATGCTCTCAGATACTGTGTTTAAGGACAACAAAGAAGGATACAGATTTCATTAATTTTGTCTTGTCCTTCCACCTCGTACTAGAAAAGCACTGCAAGGTTCTCTTGCTCCATCCATGGCCACACATCAGGGTGCCAGGGAGCCTGCCCAGCCTGCCCAGTGCCATCCATGCTGTGCCCTGGCAGCCCACACTGTGTGCCAGTGCACCCACAGAACCCACAGAGCTTCTCTGTTGTCGGTGGTCACCGGGGTTTGTAGAGGATGGAAGAGACAGGATCTTGATTCCATGATCAGAAGGCTTGATTTATTATATTATGATATATATATATAACATTATAACTATACTACATAGAGATAGAAGGAAGAGGAGCTTCTTCAGAAGCTGGTTAAGCTAAGAAAAAGAGATAGAAAGAATAATAACAAAGGTCTGTGTCTTGGCAGAGAGCGAGAGCAGCCCTGCCATGAGTGGTCAGTAAATCCAAACATCTACAGGGGACCAATCCCAGGTGGACCTGTTGCATTCCACAGCAGCAGATAATAATTGTTTACATTTGTTACTGAGCTTCTCAGCTCCAGCAGCAAAAATCCTACAGAAAGGATTTTTCACAAGGAATGTCTGTGACACTTCTCCCCAGCAGGGCACTGCCAGCAGCACGTGCTCACTAACCACAGCCTCTCACCATGCTCTGAAGCTCCTCCCAGATGAGCTACTTCACAATCAATAAAACTTTGCTTAATCTCATTTTCCCAAGGCTCAAGTAAGATGATACACTTGCCTTAGGAGATCTAATAGAAAAGGAGCAGCACTGATCAGAGTCAGGCTAAGATTGTTTCAGCCTCTATCTTTCTTACTTCCTCCTCCTATAACAAATGCATTAGGTCAACTTTTGATTTTCAGCCAAGCAGCTTACTTTCTCCAAAGCAGAAAAGGAAGATTAGGATGATGGACCATCTCTTTGTCATGAGTCAATGTCTAGCAGAAGAGTTAATTGTAACAGTGGATTGATAGATGCTTAAGGAAATTGTCAGATTGCCATGGTTGCCAGAGCAATTATCATCAGCAAGTGCACTGCACCTTCTGATTTCCCACTGGGATTTTGGTGTTAGTCAAAAATGGCCAAAAATCATATCTCAGCTGAGCTAACCAATGGCTAATAAAGCTGTCTGACAAAGCCATGACTCACACTGTCTCTGGGACAAAATCAATAGCTCTTCCTCTGCATGTCATCCAAGAGAAAGACAGGTGATGCCCTTCCACTCCACTTGGCACTGATAAGGCCTCAGTTGATGCATTTGAATTAAAGTTTCTCTGCTCAGCTAAAAAAAATTAAATTGTGAACTAAATGGAGACATTATGAAAAAAGAAAAGAAAAATAATTACTAGAAATTTTTTAAATTTAGTACATAAAGAAGCATCATAAAACTCAATTTGGTCTCCTGAAGACAAGACAGAAAATACAACATTCCTTTTCTGCAAGACCTAAACCATAAAATTAGAAATCTATGCAGAGATAGTCTAGCCAAAAAATGATTTCTATCTTTTCCCATCTGTTGGCATGATAAAATGGGAAGCACAGAAACTTTGTACAAAAAGTCAGCTTCCTTTCAGATAACTCTTATTTCCCAGGCATGGTACCTTAGAGTGATCATCAAAAAAAGAATTCCAAGTTTTCCAGTTAAAGGCACTATGCAGTACAGCAAAAGACACACTCCCACAGACTCATAATGCTTTGATGAACTCCAGAAAGATATCTGACATCAAATAAATGATAAGAACATCCATACTTAGATTTAGCAAGTTTTAGAGCCAAAATTAAGAGAACTTAAAGCCATTAAATGGAAAGTGCCAAGTCCCAGCATACAACTCCCTGTTACCACCTTTCCTGCATTCAGACAGAAAAAAAAAAAAAAAAACAAAAAAAAGCCCAAGTTAATCTAATTCCCACCTTTTTGCTACATACTGAAGTTCAGACAATGCTCAAGGCTGTTTCCATCAGCAATCTTATGAAATAGATTTTCTTGGCACTTGCAGCTCTTTTAATAAAATACCTATATTGTACAAGCAAGACACTGTCTTAGTCACTACTCAGAAATAAAATCACTGGTAATCACTTAATGTCCAAAGTTCCTGGCAATTTCAAGAGAAGAATTTTTAAATTAATAGAAAAGTACAGAAAAATAATCACTTAGAACAAGGAAAACACATACCCCTTCTTCTCTAATTGTATTAGCTAAACATTCTTCATCTGCCAAATCTAAGAAACTAAATGATAATTTCTAATATTTTTTGTTGATACTCCATCTGACAACTCTGTCATTCTGTCTCAGACCAAGCATGGTATTGAGAGGCAGGGTTCCCAGTTATCTGGGATTTATCCAACTGCATTCACACTTCCAAAATGCTCTTGTTTTAGACACACACAGCCCTACCATAAGAAGGGTTGAAGTGTCTTTTCTCTGGCTGAAAAGACAAGAGCATCCAGAAAGCTGTGGGCTAAAGCTACACCTCAGTGCCTGTAAAAATTATGGCACAAGAGCTCAAGGAAAACATTTCCAGGCAGCAGAGGAACAAGAAGATTATTAGGGACAAACAGTGCAGATGTGCTGCTGGGGCAATCAGGCATGGACAAAGTGACTGTTCCCAGGGATGGAGGCCTGGCCCTGTTCTCCCTGAGCTGAAGGACACTTGTGCCAGTGTCCCCAGGCTGCCCCAGGGAAAGGAGGGTGGCAGCAGCCCTGCAGCTCCCTGAGCAGCAGGACAAAGCTGGCCAGGGCTCCTCAGGAAGGGCACGAGGGGGTGGGAGCACTTCTGGCCAGACACAGAGCACACCTGAGCAGCCCTGCAGGTGACACAGACAGCCTGGCTGGCTCACACTCAGAGCAGGACACACTGACAGGCTGGACACATGCACCAACAGGCAAAGCAAAGGAAACTTGGGACTTGATAGAAGGGAAAAGAATAGTTTCTCCATTATGAGCATGGGAGAACATTGGAACAAATCACCTGTGAAGAGCAGAAAGCAACTGATGCAGACAAGTGGGCAGAAGTGCTGTTGGTTTGTAGGTGCTAGTGAAAATGAATTTATTATTCCCTTTGTGGCAGGCTTTTTCAGCACTATTTAACCATAACCTCCCTCTGCAAGGGGAATTGTGATGCCAAGAAAGATCAAGCACATCCATGAGAAGGCCCCTGAGCTAACATGCATGCCTCATGTTAATGGGACAGATTTTCCTGAAGGAATATGTCTACAAAATTTGCCAGAGTGCTCCAGGAAACAGTTGGCTAACTTGGAAAAAAGGTGAAATCTTAGAGTATCCAGTACAGCATGGGACATAAGACAGAAAGATGGGGTCTGTCTCTAACAGTGAGCTGGAGGCTGCAAGCCCAAAGCCAGAAAACAACAGAAGAACAGGGATGGAAGATGGCTGAGGAGAGAAAAGAGGGAATAGCATAAAGGAACCCCCTAGGCAATGTTCCTCAGGATCTATCATTATCTGTGCAAGTCCCTCCAGATTATTTTTCAGGGAAAAGAGACACAATACTTCATGTTTTTAGAAACTTCAACCTGCACTCTGAAACACTGGCTTCAGTCCTGTTCCCAGAAAATACTAACTGAAGTGGGTATTTCTTCCAAATTTTACCTTGGGGCAAAAAAAGCATTGCTTGAGTTGGCAGCTTCTCCTTAAGGTTCATTTTCATTCACAAATGCATGAATGAATCTAAAATGTCAGTATCTAATCTCATGAATGCAAAAAAAGAAAAAAAAAGCACAAAAAAACTCACAGAAAAACCCCATCAACAAAACAAGCCAACCTACACAGTAAAACCAAACCCACCCAAACTTCTGTGCCACATCACCACCAAACAGAAGTACAAAAATGTCTTAAATAAGGATGTACTAATTACAGAGTTGGCAGCCAAAAATTATCAGTTTAACTAGCTGATAAAGGTTTTAGATTACAGCAAATTTCTCTCCCTGCATGAGTGAGAACCTTACAGTAATATTAACCCTTTCCAGAGTTTGATGTCTTTCTCTCATTTCTTTTAACATGCCTACAAGATTTGACTTGAGATGCTAACTGCTCCTGCTTCATTCTTTGCCCTCCATGTCATGGGCACAAATTCAGCCTCCAGACAGGTTTCTACATTGTCAGCTCCCCATTCAGCATCCAGGACCTTGGGGAAATGAAGGAAGAGACTCTCAGCATGTTTCAGTGCCTCTCCTCTCCTAAAGCTTGACACTGACGAGGTAGACAGGAGACATTGCTCACCCTCTGATGATCGACAAGTCTCAGATTTATTGATTAACAGGCACACTTTTATAATCACACTAATAAGGCTCACACATATTGCAAAAGTAGAGCTCACTATTGGTCAGCTATAAAAAGTCAGCCCCACCTTTCTCAGGATGTTTGTGGCTTCTTTTTACCTCCTGTTATCACATATTAAACAACTTCTTGCTCAAGGAAACTGTGTCCTTGAATTAGGCAGCTGTTGCTTTCTCAGATGTACTTTCTCACATTTCTTTTCCCATCGACTGTGTCTCAGTAAAAAACTGTCCACATGACACAAGGCAAGCTCAGAGAGCTCTGCCAGCAGGGCAGTTCCCTGCAGAAGCACACAGGCCCACCTGGACCCAGGGAAGAATCTGGACAGAGCACAGGCAGGAAGAAGCAGACCAGAAGCATGAGAACACTGGGACAGGACAGAGGTAAAGGGAAGGCAGAAAAAGTGAAAATGCCAACATATCCAGCTGGGCAGGGGTCACTTCTCCATGTCCATGTGCCTCCCCCCAGAAACCTGCAGGGCTGGTTGAGCTGATGGAGCTTGGCCCCAGCCCAGTCCTCTCAAACACACCCTGCTGGTGTCAGCTGAAGAAATGACTGTCAATAGGTATGATTCGTGCTGAAAAAACTGAAACAGAAATCAATATTGATACAGTAATTACTATTTGGAGATAATCAAACAGTTAAAAGTTGTAATGCCAAGAAAGAAAGGGAGAGGAGGGGTTCCACCCCCCACTTTCCTGCAGATGTTCAAGGACAGGAGGAAAAAGCAAGAGATAACAGTTACTAAAAATTAACAAAAAGAAGGGAAAAGCTGGTTGGGTCCCAGGAAAATGCCAGCTAGAAGAGATTTATTGCTTTGATGCCTAAATGCAGGAATATGTTAGTTTTGACTTACATTTTACTGGCTTGGTGCACAGGTGTAACCCAAAAGTGAATTAAAAGACATTGAAGAAGAGGAAAGCCTTCATCCAAAGATGATCCCCAAGAAGGGGTGTGACCCCCAAAGTGAGTGGTGGAGCATGGGGGGTAAAGGTGGTGATGAAGGCAGAGGTAGAAATGTGATGAATTGAAAATAGGAAGAGCTGACACTGACCCATAGTGTGAAAAATGCATGTATTGTATGATTGGCTTTTTGCAAATATGAAAATGAATATTATATGTGTGGTGTTAGGAAGTAATGCTGTATTAATTCTCTTAGGTACTGTGTTAAATACAGTTTTAGGTTATAAAAATTGTTAAAATAGGAACTGTGCTATGTAGGATGCTTTGTTTAACAGAAAGGCCTTGCAGTGAGATAGCAGCCACAGGACACCTGAATCTTTCAGAGAAAGGGAATTTATTGCCTCCTATCAGAAGAAATGAACTTCTTCCTGCCTTGAAGGCGCTGTTAGGATTAGAAGGAAGAAGTTGACACTGCCCAGACAGAATCCTGTGTTTGAATGGAATTTATGCATCATGTATGAAGTGTATGAATATGCAACAGGCTGTTGTTTTTAAGGGTTAACCCTTTGTTAACAGGGGTCCTTTTTGGGGCTCGTGCTGCTCAGAAAAAGGCACCTGGATGTCTGTCACTCTTTGCTTTTATTGTCTCATATTGTCCTGATTTAAATTGTCCAAATTATTATGACTCTAATTGTATTACTATTTTTATAACCATTTTATTACTATTCAACTTTTAACAATTTCAAAAGCAAGTGATTGGTGTTTTTCACACATTGCATATAAAAGAAGAATCTTCACTTGGCAAGCTCGTAGGTGAGGTGCCAAGGGTCCAGAACCCTGCACTCCATACCCAGCAGTTACCCTTTGCTTATGCACTGTTACTGGAACCGAATTATCCCTTATTTTTAATCAAATTATATTGTCAATATTTCAAGACTATCCAATTTTATATATTTTCTAAACTATTCAATGAAATTGCTGCTACCTCTAATAGTGTTTGGTTTTTTATGATGGGATAATTGGGCAAACATAACATTACTGATTTCAGGACAATCCACCTCATCCTCCACATACACATATAAAGGTCTGCAAGGACCTGTGCCTCAGTGGTGCCCATTTCTCTTCTCTGGCTACAATCACCTAAGAATCTGAGCTCAGTTTTTATTCTAAACTTACAGGAGATGGTTCATATTCCCCTCAACAATGTACACAGGCAACACAGAATTTTTAATGTATTAATACTCTGTAACATGCTGCTGGCTCTGTAGGACCAGAAGGGAAAAACAAGGAATTGGAAATGGACAGGAAAAGAGGACACAATGGAGAGTAAATAAAATAGAGCATTCTTGTTTAATCCTTAGAAATCACTCTAACCACAAACTGTGTTTGCAATATGCCCTCCTGCTCCTTTTCAGCTGCTGCTAAATTCCAGAATGAACACAGGAAATTTTACTCAGACTAGCCATGTCTCAGCTATGAACCCAGGCAATTGTAATGTTGATAACCCAGGAAATCATGATCTTAATAACAACTGTCTCCTAGAAGAGTATTCTCTTCACCAAAGTAGCTATAACCAAAACCAGTGAATTTCTTCCAAGAGAGTAATTTACCTTCTTAACAAATGCATCAACTTCAGCTTCTTGAAGTACAATGGAATAAACCCTTCAACCTTAGTTTGACCACATTAACCCTGATAAGAGTGAGCAGAAAGCCACTGGGCCAACATGAGGCAGCAAACCTTCTTCTAGGAAAACCAGACTGGGAAACCTTTTTGTGTCTCAGCTAGAGCAGAGAGACTGATACTCCAATTGTAGTTATTGACATCAGAATTCCCATGCCACATGTGCCACCTGTCCCAGCTGATGCTCTCCCTGCCCTAGGCAGGGGTCTGGAACTCGATGGGTTTCAAGGTCCCTTCCAGCCCAGACCACTCAACAATTCTACAATCCCCTAAATCTGCTCACAAAGGTGGGGACTGACAAATATCCCCATTTCCTCTTCCACAGCAAGGCCTACTTCAACTAACCTGCTTTATACACTCAGCTTTGTTTAACTGCTCCAAAAAGTAGCCAATACTGTATTAGGAGTAAGTATTTTATTGACAGTGCTTCCAGACAGATTCAAGAAGCTCTGAGGTAATCAGCATACATCCTTCTCCTCTGACAATGCTTTTTAGGTATTTAAATTTTAGTGAATGCAGAATACCAGAAAAACATTGCCACATAACCTTAATTCAGCTTAAACAGGTTAATTGTCTCTGGCTTTTCACCCCATGGGAGGCTGGTGAGTGAGCAGTAACAGTCAAAACAAAGCTGCTGAGGACTGGGGTGGGAGAGATGAGGAATCAGTGCCAGGATCATGGGATTCACCAGATGAAGAACTCAGAGAGGCTGTTCTTGGTCTGAACACAAAACAGACAAAGCTGGGAGCAGCAGGAAGGAGCAGACCTGCACATCCCTCCCAAGCACAGTGGGTTAGGATTCTGTGCTAGAGGGAAGAGCAGTGACCTGCCAGCCAAGGAGAGCAGGGGCACACAGCCTCCCCAGAGCCTGAACACACCTTCACCTGCCAGCCAAGGAGAGCAGGGGCACACAGCCTCCCCAGAGCCTGAACACACCTTCACCTGCCAGCCAAGGAGAGCAGGGGCACACAGCCTCCCCAGAGCCTGAACACACCTTCACCTGCCAGCCAAGGAGAGCAGGGGCACACAGCCTCCCCAGAGCCTGAACACACCTTCACCTGCCAGCCAAGGAGAGCAGGGGCACACAGCCTCCCCAGAGCCTGAACACACCTTCACCTGCCAGCCAAGGAGAGCAGGGGCACACAGCCTCCCCAGAGCCTGAACACACCTCTGCCACATCAGCCAGGCCTTCCCAGCCCCTGAAATACAATTGTTCACAACATTCACACTGACTGGCAGCCTTTGCTTAGACTTTGCTTTTGAGCTTTTTATCTTAGATGTAATAATTACTTCTCATTCTTCATTTTAGCTACTGGATAATGGAGAATTATTTGCCTTACAATATTCTGTCACATTTTCCCCTACTATGTGCCAACCAGCCCAAAAAATACCCAGGATAACCATTTTCTTTATACTCAGTCTGGGCCTGTTCTCTTCATTTCCACCACACAGCACAGCCAGAGGATTCATTATCCTCCTCAGAACATTCCCTCTCAAAAAATACAGGAGGCAGTTTCCCTTTCTGTCACTTTTATAAACCTCAGGTAAAAATTCTGGCAGGCTTCTTTTTGCAGGAGATGAACTACAGAACAGAAGAGACTCTTCCTGGCAATTTGATCCTTTGTTTCCTCACTGCCATTAGTTTTGCAGCAGCCTGGAACTGTCTGCAGGAGAATTCTGAATTACAGGAGAGCATTCTCCTTCAGCATATGAGCAGAGGACTGTGTCCCACAAAAATGTTCCACAGGCCCTGCCTTGGTCTTTTGTGCCTCACCTGCCCACCCAGTTTCAATGCAGTTACTTAAAAACCCAATTAACTAAAGCAGATAGAAGCTACCAAAAAAAAAAAATTAAAAAAGAAAAAAAAAAAAGTTGTATTCTCAGTGCTATGAAACTTGAGATTCAATTTTCCATATCATTTGCTCCACCAAAAGAGAAGAAGAGAAATCTGCAGTTTTATTACCCTAGGTGAAATATGAGCTGGCCCTAAACAGGGCATAAATAAATTTGTTTTCTGCCTTTCTGTGACTGGGAAATGGGAAAATTATTTTGCTTTCTAAATTCTGCATTCAGAATCCAAATCTAGCTAAAATATTGCCTAACTTCATAAAAATATCTCTTAAAAACTCAGAAAGGCCTTGATAAATCAAAAATCTTTAGGTCTAAAATGGCAAAAGCAATGATCTCTGAGTAAAGGATTATCTGAAGGAATTACACTGAGACTTACCTCACTGAAAGAAGTCATCTTTGGAGCAGGGAAATAACTAGCCAGATTCCAGGGAAATAGTTCACAGCACCTATTTTACAAATCAATGCATAGCTGATAACCCAGTTCATCATTTCACAGCACATGCTACAGAATGAAGAGCTGGCAATCTTCCCAGCTTGGACCAAACAGCCTAAGAAGAAATTTGCAATTACTAGAGAATATTCAATGTCTGTCTTTGCATCAGCTGGAAGGTTTGGACAATTTGTTACCTTCAAAAGATTTCATTTCCTCGGGTGGGGAGAGGGGAGAATTAACAGACATGATAATAAATCATCTATTTCCTTCTGCAAGACCAGGGTGTAAAACTGGAGAGCTTTGTGTTACCTGTTTCACAGTGTGTGCAGCAAAGCAGACTATTCTGTTAAATGGTGGCCATTTCACTGCTCTATAAAATATTGTTAAAAGATAGCAGCCATCTGCCACTCCTAGATAATTGCTCAGGTGAAAATTCTGACTTTATGACAATATTCTCTTGTTACAGCTTTGTACCTGCTATAGTAAGCAGGTGATCAACACCTATAAATATTTTTGATACAACCAGGACACAGAGGAACAAGAGGCAACAGAGAGAAAATATTTACTGACAAGAGACAATTGAAAACTCCCAAGCCTCCCTTACAGAAATGGTGACTTCTAAGCTGTGACAAACTTGTCAGTTTTCCTGGTGGATTCTCCTCTGCACCTTTGGTTGTTTGCTGTTGGAAAGTCACCTCTCACTTGCAGAGAATGAAAAGTCACCTCTCACTTGCAGAGAAAAGTGCCTCTTCATTAGATCAGCTTTCCCACTGAAGTCTCAGCTGGCACCATTTTTGCTCTTGGTGGACACAGGTGCTGCTGCTTTGTTTCCAACTCCTTTGGGGTTCAGAGGACCTAAGTTGGGAGGTGTGTTTGAAGTTTTATTACACTGCCATCCACCAAATTTCTGGGGCCAAACCTGAGCTATTTGCTAACAGAAGTGAGGGCATGCCCTAAGTCACACGTGGTGCACTCCTCATGCTCAATGAGCACTCTCTTTGATTTCACACTTGGTTTTTCCTCCCCCAGGTGCCAGCTTTGCAGCAAACAAGCCCATGTCCTGTCAGCTGCAGGAGGCTGACTTTGGGTTATCAAGAAAACCTCATTTGTACAGTACTGCTGGAGAACAGGTTCACAGGAGGGGACTTAGCTTTGGCTCATCTTGTGCACATGTGCAAATCTGTTTCCTCATCTTTCATTTTGGAAGGACAGATTGGACATGCTGCTTCCAGTAATAAAGCACACTCCAGTTTCAGAACTACAACACAACTGGAACCTGCTCTCCCAGATAAGGATTTTGTGTTTTATTCTTGAAACAGTTCCACATTCTGCACCACAGCTGCACTGTCACCTTGAACTCTTAACACCATTGACTAAAATCTTCCCTTACCATTTGGTTGTGCTTTTTTCCATACCAGTTCTTGGGAACACTTGTGTATGTTTCCAGTAGGCCTCATTACCAAAAGCAAGCAAATCAATTCCTGCAAAGCTGCACAAAACCATTAAAAGCTCCTGCCACAGCTGCAGCTGGAAAGTCATTAGCAAGCAGCCTGCTGGGAAATAAACACAGAAAAATTAACCCAAATCTGCATCAAACCCATGCATCTTAGACCATGCTTCAAAGGCTGCCAAGTCCCAACTCATCCAAATCCCATACAAAGTCAATTCCAAATGCATCAGCCTTCAAAACTTTTGAGGAAGACACCAGTAGGCTGCAAAGCTCATGATGAGAAATGAATCTCACAGCTAACAAAGACTCAGCTACAAATTACTGAAATTCAATAAGAACAGAAATTCAATATGAAATTTCAGCTTCTGAATGAAAACATCAAGTCATCAAAATCCCAAGTCCAGTGTTGAACTGCATGACCCAGCCCCTTAGTCCTGCCTGCTTGCTCAGTGACTGCATGCATCCCATTCACTCTCACCTCTCCACAGCTCTCCAAAAGGTCACCCCTAAAATGTTCCCATAACTCACTAACAAGTGCAGAAAATCTTGATTTGGTAAATACTAAATTTGAATTGCAGGTTTTCATGGGACAAGGCTTGCCAGAATGGCTCCCAAAATGAGCCTGTGACACATGGTCAGAGTCAGTGGCAGGACATGACCTCCCCTACCAAGCAGTCCCTAAGAACTCACCCTCTGCCAAACAAGTGTAACACACTGTCATGTTTGCCCCTGAGTCCAGGCCAGGAGCAATCTGCATTTAAATCAGTGTATCAGGACTGTAAGCTACTCCTGAGGCCAGGATATGGAATATGGATACTGAAGGGAGGCAGGAAACAATGCAAGATTTTCAATTAAAACAAAAATGGTTACCATGACATCAACAAATCTCCAAGAAGAAGACATTCCTCTGAAAAAAACTGAAAATGACTCCAACTATCCATTGTGGAATGCAGCATTTCAAGTTCTATTTATCTCAGTAACAGAGTCAGGAAAATGGATGGCTGTGGTGGTAACTTGTGAGGTGGCTGGGAGGATCAGGGCCAGCAGAAAGCTGGATGTAGTGTTGCTGCTGGCAAACTGGCATTAACCACTGTGTAAAGGAGAACAGAGAGGAGGAATATTGCATCATTAAGAGTGCAAGCAGCCCCCAGAGTAGGAAGCTGTGCATCACAGACTGGAGGCACCAGGGCACAGTGAGACAAGCACTGCAGCTCCTGACTGTACACTGGATTTCTGAAAGGCTTCCAACTGCTGCTCCCAGAGAGCTCTGAGGTGGCACAGGATAGATGACAGATTTACTGGTGTTCCTTCCTACAAAAGACAAAAGAAGGGGCAGAAACAAGCAGACAGTCTTCCCAAGTCTGTAAGCCAGCATTTCCACAGGGACTGGCTCTCAAATAGTGTAATTCAGTGCTTTCAAAAGCAATATCAAAGGAGAGTACTGAAGTAATGAAGGAGGGAATTTTTCTTGTCTTTTCTCATTCCAGGCAGTCAAAGTTGACAACAAAGAACTGAAGATGGTATCACAGCACCAAGTGATCAGTGAATTAAACAAACCAGTTCAATGTCAATGAACTCAAATGTGTAGTGAAAAAAACCCTAAGCCTATACAAAATACTGACCTATATATTAGTTACTACAGTTGAGCCTAGAAATTTCTGCAGTTAATTAAGAAAACTCTAGAAGCATGCTAGCTCAACAGTAATTAAAGGCAAATAATGTTGTGATTTCCCAAATACCTGATAGTAAAGATTTATCTAAGATGCTGCAAATAGTTCTTGTCCTTACTTCCATTTAAAAATATCCATTTTAGTAAGCAGCACAACTAAACCTCCTACTCCTGCACAAGATACATCCCTACATTGCTGAAATGACAGCTATTATAATGTCATGGAAGAAAAGGAGTTTAAAGAAAGAAAGCAGGGAAAAGTAGAGGATATTCCAGCAAAGACAAGCATTATGATGGTTTTGGCAGAATTTCCAGGTGGGTCATTGAGGGCTAAGAGCTGCACCAGCAGAAACAAACTTTGCATGCTCAGTGACACACAGACCCAGCTCTTAGTACTGATAGAAAAGGGGGAAATCCAAGGCTGTTTTCTTACAAGCAAGGTGAGAACAGTGAAAAGGGAGCTTGACCATTTTAAGTTTAGCAAATTCATATTTATCCTGAAGCACATGACAGTCAGGCTGAACAAACCTGATACAGAAGTTATTGAAACTCACAGCTTCATTCACCTTATTGGAACTGTAATTAAATGCATGCATCTCTACTTAGGTTATTATATTTATTCTCCTACAAAAAGCAAAGCAGAGTGTTTTCCTAGTGCAGGCACCAGAAGGCCAGCATGAAAACACCCAATTTCATCTCAAGTCTCTGAACAGCATCTTGTTGGTTTGGGTTTTTTCCCCATGATCTCCATAGCTATGCTAAGGGCAAATCTGTAATTGGCAATTTTGGTGATGTATTCATCTGTAAACATGCTACATGGACTGGAAAAGTGGTAATAAACTGAACCAGAACTTTAAACCATTGATGGAAAACAAATTGTATCAAGAGAGATAAGCTGGACAGAAATATGAATCATTGCCTTGCTCCTTGCCCAAGTATTTACAGAGCATTTTGCAGTTTGAGTGACTTAACTGTCCACACTGCCATCCTAGGGACTACAGCTGTCCAAAGGGATGTGGAACAGAGCCTGCTCAAAATCCAGACTTCATGCTATTAGTACATCCATGAGACCTGGCCTTTCCATACAGAGTGCTACTCACCAAGTGGTGTTTTTAACATAATAAAAGGTGCAGCAATGTCACAGAGTTCAAAGGGGATCTTGGCTCTACAAACAAGCCCTGCTAGGGAGCCCCTTGGATGCCTCAATCTCAGAGTCCACACTAAGGGCATTTCAGGAGCCACAAAGATGAAAATCACTGCATTATTATATTATCTGATTAGCCTTGATTACACCCAACACTTTGTATTTGACTGGAGCAGAACTGTGCATTTTGACAAAAAACAAGTGACCAGTGAAGCACAGAATGCTGTGCCTGCAGAAGTGCAAACTGCAGGAACCTCAGGCCAGCACCTTCCATAATGCAGGCTCAGTGGAGCTGTCCAGCATGATGAGCACTAACAGGCACTCCTGAATCACTGAATAAAACCACAACACAATAAAGTGCATCAAAAGAAAAAAAAAAGGCAGAGCTGTCATAGAGTGTTTGCAAGTGGCTACCCTAAATTAGCAGACAAAGCATTAAAGTTTTACAGCCTTACCCACACGTACTGGCATCTTGCAGAAGGCTTTTTCTGCTGGTTTTAATGAGAAAAGGAGGAAGGAAGGACACTAGAAGTTTTAGAATATAAACTTCAAAGGAAAGAAATGAGAAGATTTTGGGGTGGGAGATGAAGGAAATGAGACATTTTCAATGGAAATGCACACTACTAAAGAACCAAGCAAATTTAGGAACAGAACAAGGAGAAATCACTTGTGAAATGGTTTCTAAACTTCCAAATGCTTCAGCACTGGAAACAACCTTTCAGAACTTTTAACCTGAACTTCAGCAGTTGGCTTTAAACACATTTCCAAGCAGCTTAAACTTCCAATGGAGTATGAGAAGAATTAGGGATGGACAGGCTTTTCCAGAGGAACTCCCACTGCAGTTGGACACAGTTTGCTGATGTGTGACCATCACAGATCCTAAAAAAAGCAGAACCAGTGGCCAGCAGACACAATGAACAGAGGAGAATATGTGAACCACCTCTGCTGCTCTGCACCCTCCTCTCTCAAACCATCAGAAACTAAGTAAAATTAAGCTATTTTTAGCTTGAAGTTTGCTGGTTTTGTTGCTAACAAGAAAAAGGGGGTTTAAAACTAAAACTCCAGAGCTTTTTCCTCCCTTCAACTGAAACAAAAAGATATGAACACCCCCTTCATATCTTGGCCTGTTTCCATCCTGCCTGCCTGCCTCCTATGGCAACTATAAATTATTCTTTCAGATAACCTGAGGTTCTGGGAAAAAAAAAAACTCCAGCACTGGGTAGACTATGACAGAATCATGGATAAATGAGTATTATGCCATTAACAGGACAGGCAGCATCAAGAAAGTTATTTCTAAAGAATACCTTTATACTGAATGTGACACTGAATAATGAAGAACAGCTCAACAGCACAGTAACTACCAGAGGGCAGAGATAAGGAAGGCTGTGTGATATTCAGGAACATTATAAAACCTGGAAGAGTACCTCCATGTAATTGCATTTAGGGATGTGAAAAGGCAGAGGAACTAAACAGACACGAGGAGTTTTTTTAAAATGACTGATGCAAAGTAATTTCCAAGAAATAGAGGAAAGGTCTGCCTCTATTGCATAAAATTGGATAATGCTACAGATCTGCTACATATTTGACAAAACCTAGCTACCAACAGGAAATGCATCAGACAGGAAGCCCAAGGGGAGAATTAATAACATTTTCTATCAGTCTAATCTCAGCAAGTGTTTTCTGTATTTATGACAGAATGACTGCATCATCGAGGACAAGCACTCACACTCTCCCAAATGAGCTTCTCTGTCCAAGCTTAGGAAATGTATTCAGCTGGAGATGGAGCAAGAAAAGCTCATCAGACTTGGTAACAAAAAAATAAATCACCTATTTAACAACTACTTCAAAAAGTTATGATTTGTAACAAACACTGGCTTGATACTAGTGCAGGGACAATGATATCAGCTGGTTTATGCCATCAGCCACAAACAGACAGTAACATAAAGCCTGCAAAGAACAACAATATACACAGGGATACAGCTGAGACACAAATGGCCATCTCATGTAGCTCTTCCAAAGAATGCAACAAAAACCAAAAGTGACCCTTAAAGCCTGGAACAAGCTGGAGAAGAACATTACTGAACAGAAAGTGACTGCTGTGCAATCCAGCCAAGAATTAGCACAAACAAGCCAAGAGGCTTCTGCCAGGATCTTTTCAAAAATGCTCAACTGGTTTAGTACTACACAGAAATAATGAAGCACTGGGCCAGTACCTCCTTCTCTAGTCCCCATTCTCCATCCTCCAAAAAACAAAATACTATGGAAATACACTTACATGGATCTACTCTTAATTGGTGTGATTCAGATGAACTTCATTCTTCTCTCAGTGATTCAAGCAGGAGAAGGGATTTGTCAAACAGACATTTTTTACATTTTATTGCAGTAGATTAATACTAGTTGTGTTGCATTGCTTAAGATTTGCTGTACAATAATAGCTAAGACCAAATTCAAACCAAGATATGGACCACATAGAACTGAAGAAGTTTCAAACTGAATTTCTGCAGGAAATTGGAAGTTTGCCCTGCTCTGCTCAAGATGCTTTAGTAGACAATCTTCAGACTTTTCTTCCAGTCCTTGTTAGTCTTTAATTCTGCTTCTTTATTCTGCTATTTTGTACATGGTGACAGAGTCCCCCTGAGCCACTCTTTCCTAATCAACTACTGCAGCAGCAGCAGCTGGGGCTCCAGATGTGGAGCTGTAAATGTTGGGAAAGAAGTGAAGCTGGGTATTTGCTCCCTCTCTGGTATCAGTAAATTATGTCTTCAAAAACAGGCCTGTGGATAAAATACACAAGGTAGGTTCTTTTTCCTGATTATTTTTGCTGGTGTTTAACTGAGAAATCTTCACTGAAATCAAACAAAAATGCAGTCAAAAATATGGTTTCTTAGCTGTTGTGGATGGCCATAAGACTGTTTGCACCCTCAAAAAGGATTTTCTCCAACAGCTTTGCTCTAACACCCAGTCTTTTGCTGCTTTCCTTGAATTAAAAGTTTGTGATGGCACAGGTTTACATTAAAAGGCAACTTTTGTTCTAACATGGTGGCATGACAAGGTAGATGGGAGATTTGCTCATCTTCTAATGCAGACAAATCTCAACTTTATTGATGAACAGGCACACTTTTATAATCACAGTAATAAGGCTCATGCATATTGCAAAACTAGAGCTCACTATTGGTCAGCTATAAAAATCCAATCCCACCTTTCTCAAGATGTTTGTGGCTTCTTTTTTACCTCCTGTTATCACATAATTTATAAACAACTTCTTGCTCAAAGAAACCATGTCCTTGAATTAGGCAGCTGTTGCTTTCTCAGATGCTCTTTCTCACGTTACTTTTCCCATGGACTGTGTCTCAGAAAAAAAAAACTGTCCACAGTGGCATCATATTGTTTCCCACCACGCTTGGAAAAAATAACTTTTAGATTCCAAGGGAAAGACTACAAGACTGGAAAAAAATATCTAGCTTGCATGGTTTCAGACTTTGCAAGAATTCCCTGCACACTTCACATTTGGAATGAAATCTTCTCTACTCCATTTGGTGGGAGAAATGTGCAAGATTTCCCAGGATGTGCTCTGCCCATCACGCCAGAAGAAGAGTGCCATAGGAAAGTGAACTATGGCTCTTGTCCTCCTTGTCAGGAGACATGGATTGGTCCCAGTTCTTCAGTAGAAATGTTATTCCCTTTTGCCTGCTCAGGTTATCTTGAATGACCCTTTATCCCATCACAGAACATCCCCAGCAGTCTCTGAGGTCCTCACCTATGTAAGAGCCCTCAGGGCAGTTCCTGTAGGAGCTGAATTTGTGGGCACCTGTGGGTACATGACAAATACAGTTCTGCTCTCACAGGGGCAGACTCCAGACTGCTGTCGGTGCTCACAGGGGTTTGTAGAGGATGGAAGAGACAGGATCTTGATTCCATGATCAGAAGGCTTGATTTATTCTATTATGATATATATATATATAACATTATAACTATACTACATTGAGATAGAAAGGAAAGGAGCTTCTTCAGAAGCTGGCTAAGCTAAGAATAGAATAGAAAGAATGAATAACAAAGGTCTGTGTCTCAGCAGAGAGTGACAGCAGCTCCACCATGAGTGGTCAGTAAATCCAAACATCTACAGGGGACCAATCACAGGTGGACCTGTTGCATTCCACAGCAGCAGATAATAATTGTTTACATTTGTTACTGAGCTTCTCAGCTCTAGCAGGAAAAATCCTACAGAAAGGATTTTTCACAAAGAATGTCTGTGACACCAGACTGTCCTGCAGATGGATTTGCCTGGATCCACATCTGCCAATCCAATTTAGCAGTGCAAGCTGCACGGGGGAACTGCACAAACCCTCACCTGAGGCACACCTGTGAGTCACAGCCTTCGTCAGGTAAAGAGCAGCAACCAGAACTTCTGCCAGGCAAGCAACAAGCTGGACATCACACAAAACCCTCTCACTGTCCAATGACTTATTACCCATTCTTTGGAATGGATTTACCTTAGAACAAATTAATTCAGTTAAAAGAGCTGATGCAATTACAAGGGACAAAATGCACTTTAGACAAATTATATTTTAAGAAGGTATATAAAAGGGCAGAGAGCACAGACTTCATTTCACACAGCTGAAAAGGCTCTGGGTCACTTGTGGACTGTACTGAAGACAGATTTACTCACACATGAAGAGGAATGAGAAAAGAGATGAACAAGGAAATGTTTTTATGAAAACGTGGCACTTCTATTTTGGCAAAGGAGCAGCTACTATTAAAGGCATTTAAGCATTGTGATATTATAAATATCACAGTGAGCAGAACTCCAGACAGCAGTAGGCAGGCTGAAGAGAAGGCTCAGCTGATGAAATAATCTTAGTTTGGGCAAGGACTTTAGGAGAAGGACACAGAAGCAGTGCAGGGGTCTGTCATGTAAGCTCTTCAACAAGACAACAGAAAGGAAAAAGAAAATCACAGGTCCTGAGAATTTTGTATATATAAACACACTTCAGATCTTACCTACATGGTCCTTGAAAAAGTTAATTCTGGGAGTAAAAGATCCAAGCCTTTTCTTACCATTTTTCTAACACATGACAAAATTGAAATACTTAATAATTGCAATTAGCCTGTCATTGCAATTACACACCATCATCAGGAGCAGAAAACATACCCACAAAGGAAGGAAATACTGACATTTCAGATTTTCTACCTACACCCACGAGGTTTACTAAGATAGTTTTGAATAAAAGAGTATTAAAATAACACAGAAGAATCAACATTAGGAACTGAGCCTCAAAGTCTGTTCCAGGCTGACTGTATGAGACAGAAGACACTAAAAGTCAGCTTACAAGAGCAGAGGGTTGAGGATAAAACTTCAGATTTACCACCAGGAATGCAATTACAAGCAGAACAAAACTGGTTTCCTGGAAATTCATGCATCAAATGCAACAGCACATTTTAATTTATGAATCTGCAACTTCACATCATCATGATAAATGGATGACAGTAATTTTTTAACTTAATGTCAGTGGGTTGTAAAGATTAACACCCACATTCTTCCCTGCATAAATTAACTATCCAAAACTGATAGGCTGAGACTGATTCTCTGCTCCTACAAGGTGTAACAAATCTATGAACAACAGCAGCATAATTTATAATGTTTCATAATTACAATGACTTTTTTTTTTGCACAAGTCATTAACTCTTGCTTTCCTTTATAAGGAACAGACCTCCACTACAACTCTTTGCAATCAGACCTCTTTTTTATTCATAAAGACCTGATTTCATCTTTTTTGTTCTGTAGTGCTGTTTTCCTTTGATTATAGTACCATATAACTGGCAATAATAAAACACAACTGAAAAAAAAATGCAATTTCAAGAAGATGCATGAATCTGAAAAGCAAAGACCAATACACAGAAAAAGAAGAGCAGCATTTTGTCTATTATTAGATGTCATTTCTACAAACATTAAAAACAAACAACAACAAAACAAAACACCAACCAAAACAAACCACCAAAGAAAAAACAACAAACCTTACAAATGCTCACAATTCTCCTTCCCTGAGTGCCAGTGGGACAGGCAGGATTGTCAGAAACAACTGACCTCTCAATCAGTCTGAGAAGAAATTTAAATGAACTTTAAAGTTCATTTTAGGCAATTCTGTGGTATGATGCAGAGTTGTGAATGAGCAGAAGCACCAGGGAAGGTGTGTTTATGTATTTCCTAAAGTGCCCTGTAACTCTGAATGCAATTCTGACTCCAGGATTCATCCTTTCCCCCACCTGCAAACTCAGCAGCTCCAGCTCTCCTGAGTGAGGGGCTGCCATGCCAGCACAGCACAGAACCTGTTCTGAAAGAAATCTGCTATTTCAAAAGGTATTTCTGGCCCAGAATGCCCAGGCTGGCATGAGATGTACAACACTAACTCCTGCAGAAAAACCAGGGCTGTTAAATACCAGTTCTGCAATTCCCTTGTCTCAAGCCCAATGCACACCACCTTCCCTAATTACTGGGTAATTTCCAAGAAAGGGCAGATACCATCTCCTGTTCCACTTCTGACCTTTCTATTTAGACAGAGCAGTGTGTGAATGTTTTAATCCCTCAGAACACAGCAATGGTGCTGATACCCTGAGGAGTAAACCCAGTGTGGTTTGCACTGCCCCTTACAGTTACTCCAATAATTACTCCTTTGTACATGAACTAGTAAAACAAAACCTTCCCAAAGCAATCAGGTGACATTGCCATAGAGAAACATCTTCTCAACAGAGCCCTTAAGAACAAGCATGACACTTGATGTTTAAACAAATTAAATTAACATGTGCCACAGGGTTCTACTAAAGCTTACAGAAGATGTTCTGCACACAATTTAAAGGAAATACAGCAATGTTTACCTTTCTTGGACCTCATGGCATGTAGGCCTACACATCAGTGCTACCTGAATTAGTTTCTGCTTTTATTTACTGTGAAATAGTCAATCATTTAAATGTGTTCAACCAAAGAATGTAAATACACTAAAAAGCCAGGAGTCTTCTCTGAAATGAGCAGCTGCCCAATGACAGATTTTTCTTCTACACAATTATTATTATTGGAATGCTTAATTTTATTCTTCAAGTCCAAGAAATTTTGGACAAAAAAAAAAAAAAACCAAACAAACTGAAATGCACTATTTTAATGAATCATAGCTGTACAGATAAAAATAATCATTTAGCTCAATAAATCTGACAGAATATTTTTAACCAACTATAAAATCTCCTGAGTTTTAAAGAGATTCATGAGAAATTGACTTGTTTCATCTATTTATTAACAGCTTTAGCAATACATGCATAAATTTCAGGAAATATCAGGAACAGGCAAGATTTGCACTATAAGCAAGAGGCAGGTTCATAAAGCACTTCCATCAAAGGCTAACTTAGGGAGAAAATAACTCTCAGCTTCTGCAGCTCTGTATAAGATGCTGAGATACCCACAGGACAGTCACTATCAATAACCAAGCCACACTATTTGCAGTAAATTCTTCTACACTCAGACCTGAGTCCATGCCAGGTGCACCAGCTGACCTTGTACAGCAAGGAGAACTTCCCACCCTGAGGAAAAGTCTGGATCCCACATCAGCACACCCACAAAGGCCTGAGCAGCCATCTGTGCCCACTGGCTGCACTGGAATGTCCACACCCTGATGGCAAGAAAAGCACCACTCACAGCTTCCCCACAGCAATGACACCAAGCAAGCTTCAGAGCAAGGAACACCCAAACTCTGCCCCTTTCAGGCAGGGTCCACCCTCACATTCAGTGAGCACAGCAGAACCTGGCAATGTGAGCTCAGCTGTGACTTCACTTACAAGGGTTTTAAACCCCTGACACCTGCAGAGCTACTCATGCTTCCTACTGCTGCATAAACCAAAGAGTCCTAACTAATAGAACTAAGCCCAAAGGACATGCCCAGAGAAAAATGAGCAAGCACAGAGTCCCCTGACCATATGGACACACAGAAATTAAACCACATTTAAGGCACATGAGACAAACTTTTCCTTCCTTTCCATGTTTTGCTACTTTAAAAGAAAACAGAAAAGTAGAATTATACAAATTTACATGTGCTTCACAATACAAGGATTTCTAAACTATGCATATGAAGGTGTATTTTAGCAGGATCAACAGGCTCTGAGACACTGAAATGCTTTTGTTTTGCTCACTAAGGAAAGTGAGACAGTGAGGGCAGAGCCTTCCTTCAGAACTGGGATCTTTAAACTGCAAAAAGTGAAACAACTGTTTTCACTTTCTTTTTAAATGATGAAGACACTGCTTCAGTAAATACAGTTTACTACCCAAGGCCTTTTAATTCAAGAGATCTGTAAAAGTGTATTTTGTGTGACAAATATCTGTGACACTGAAAATCCCAGAAATTCTACTGTGCATTGCACAGGAACTGGAGCACAGGGTATCACAGGAACCTCTTTAAGGTATTTGCACAGAAATATGCACTTCCTTTCCTCAGAGACTTCTCACAGCTGCAGAGAGGACCTGGAACTGCAGAGGTAAATGAAGCTGTGGGGATGGAGAAAGGCACCCCTGTCACACCCACCTGTGAGCCCCAGGGACTTCTGCCCAGCTCTACACCATCACAGCAGGAACTTCCACTGGGAGGGGGCATTTGAAACAACAGCAGTGGTTTCACAAATCACTAGACAATCTCATCTTTCACTGCTTTCCCATTGAGAAGTGATGAAAAATTTTCAAAGCATATAAAAGAACAATTGGATTCTGAAAGTTATCATACCTGACACAGCAAGGAAATCATCAATACTTGTTATATCATCCACAGCCTCAGTAAGAACACGGATGTGACTCTCCCACGTACTCCTATACATCTCCATGTTGTTTTTCACAACTTGACTTTTTGGTCTGGCAGCAAGAGCTAAAGCAGCATTAATAACCTGTAGCAAAAACAGACAGAACCAATGAAATAATTATTTCTTCAGAAATCAAATCTTATGTTTTACTTAACACAGCAAAGCAGCATTCCTGTTCTCCAAACAAAAGTTTGCTCAGCTTTTGGTTCTCTTCTGAAGCAGAAGTATCAGTCAGATGTTGCTTAGGCCAACTTCCATTACAGCTTCATAAATTAAGAAGCTGATGGAACAGGACAGAAAAATCCCAACATTTTGGTTTTTGTTAGAAAATCACACTCTTCCACTTTGCAGGATATCAAACACAAGGAGGTTTTCAGTCACACACTTATCAGAACAGCAACATCATTTCAGTTCTGAGTTTACCATCAAGAGCTTGCTATGGAGTATCTCCACTGAGACAGAGAACCAGCCTCTGCCACATGAAAGGGGGAGGTTTTTCCAGAAAACAGCTGTGTCTTTTAGGATCAGAGGTACAGGACACAACACACATTACAGCTAGATAAAAGCAGCAGTCTGGTTGTGCTCAGTCAGTTCAGACTAAAACCAGAAATTATACCCACATGAAGAGAGGAGATTTCATCTCTTTCAGAAAAGACTAACTGAAGGTGTAACGCTGGATCCCAAAGTGATTATTTCTACAGATACTTCTTCAGTCAATCAGCTAGAAAGGCTTTTTCCTAATTATTGATGTTATATACATAAACACTTTTAAATTGAACTAACACATATGCTGGGTAGAAGCTCAACATTAACTTTGCATTTCCCTTTTTTTCCTTCTGAATACTGCTTATTTATCAAGGGGGGAATGATTTTAACACAACCAAACACCATGGGGAGAACAAAAACAACACACCCTTGTTGCTGAGCATGGCAGAGAATTAAAAAGCACAGGAAGAGCACCAGGAAAAGAAGAAAAAAATCCCAACATCCCAAATGAAATGTATTACAAGTTATCTTTTGTTTTCTGAAAAAGAAAGAAACTGTTCCAGTTGCACACTGGCCCTGGAAAGAGTCATAAAAAGATTTTGCAAGATACTTTAATAGACTAGAATATGCTGGTGCAGTAACAATGAGAATTCTGCCAGCCCCATTTTGGTCAGCTGGGTTCCTGACTCGGTGAGAAACATTTGTTACAGTACAGGAAAAGAGCAGAAGCTCTGATACTGCCAGGAGCAAAAGGCATCAAGGCTGGAATCAAACAGGCAGCACCTATGTGCTGAGGGACACGTTTATAAAAGTAGGGATGCAAGTTGTAATTAATAATTGTGCTACTTTTGCATTAATTGACATTTAGTGAGGCAGGAAGATGCCACCCACAGAAATTATTTTACTGAGAGGGGCTGCTAAGAGCTTCCTCCGTGTCTAAAACCACCATCAGTGACTGCTTTTGAAGTGACACATTGTTAAACCACTAGAAAGCTGAACACACCCCTGTGAACACACATGTTGAGAATGAACAAACTCCAGGAAAAGCTCTCCATCATCTGGCATCTGGAGAAAAGTTCTTCCCTGCTGAGTCTGGGAGGCCTGCCACAGAGACTACAGCACTTGAAGCTTGAAGAAACAGGTTAGGGTGAGAAAAGCCTCCCTCCCATAAGCCTCTGCAACAACACATTAATGTTTTAAGTTTTATTGGCTCCCCCAGTTGATGTCACCCCTGTTCAGCCCCCTTTTCCATATTAGCATTCCCCTAGAATGTCCTCCCCTTTGGCTCTCATTTGCCATATTTCTCCACCCCAGTTGCCTTACTGGTTCCCCTGGTTTACTGCTTCTCCCCTGCCCCACTTTTCCCTGTTTCCACTGGCCCTTGTCCCTCAGATCCACCCCTTCTTCCCCTTATTTTACCCCGAGCCTGTTTTTGTCTTTGTCCCTGTACCCTCTTAGAATAAACACCCTTTGGATCTCCCAACAAAGATCCATCCTTGCCCTGTTCGTTAGCTCCGTTTTTGCCAGCGTGCTCCAGACCCCAAAGTGCAGGTGGCTCAAAGGGACTCCCTGAAGTGCAACACTTCCCTTCCCCTCCTGGCCCAGTGGTTGGGCAGGGGAGGCCGTGGGGCCCAGCCAAGGTAGGGCCAGGCTGGGCAGGGGAGGCCATGGGGCCCAGCCGGGCAGGGGAGGCCATGGGGCCCAGCCAAGGTAGGGCCGGGCAGGGGAGGCCGTGGAGCCCCAGCCAAGGTAGGGCTGGGCAGGGGAGGCCGTGGAGCCCCAGCCAAGGTAGGGCTGGGCAGGGGAGGGGAGGCCCTGGGGCCCAGCCAAGGTAGGGCTGGGCAGGGGAGGGGAGGCCCTGGGGCCCAGCCAAGGTAGGGCTGGGCAGGGGAGGGGAGGCCCTGGGGCCCAGCCAAGGTAGGGCTGGGCAGGGGAGGCCCTGGGACCCAGCCAAGGGAGGCCGCAGGGCCCCAGCCAAGGTAGGGCCAGGCAGGGGAGGCCATGGAGCCCCAGCCAAGGTAGGGCCGGGCAGGGGAGGCCCTGGGGCCCAGCCAAGGTAGGGCCAGGCCGGGCAAGGGAGGCCATAGAGCCCGGCCAAGGTAGGGCCGGGCAGGGGAGGCCGTGAGCCCCAGCCAAGGTGGGGCCAGGTCGGGCAGGGGAGGCCATGGGCCCCAGCTAAGGTAGGGCCGGGCAGGGGAGGCCGTGGAGCCCCAGCCAAGGTAGGGCCAGGCCGGGGAGGCCGTGGAGCCCCAGCCAAGGTAGGGCCGGGCAGGGGAGGCTGCAGGGCCCAGCCAAGGTGGGGCCAGGCCGGGCAGGGGAGGCCATGGAGGCCCAGCCAAGGTAGGGCCGGGCAGTGGAGGCCGTGGGCCCCAGCCAAGGTGGGGCCAGGACAGGCAGGGGAGGCCGTGGAGCCCCAGCCAAGGTAGGGCCAGGCCGGGCACCAGTAACTGCAGGGCAGGGGGAGGGGAGAGTCCAGGTCTCATCGGCCGCTGAGGCCAAGCCTGGCTGTCACTGTCGTATTTTCTGGAAAAATTCCCTTGCCCAGGATTTTCTCCTGGGAAGCTGAGAAAGTGTTTTGCTCCTCAGCTTCTCAGTGTTTTGCTGCTTTGGAATGAGGTCTGGAGATTGTTTTATCCAATACGTGAATTATTTTTATTTAATGACCCATCACCATCAGCTGTGTCAGACTCTGAGGAGTCAGTCACGAGTGTTTATTATTCATTTTTGTAAAGCCTTCTGTCTGTATCCTCCTTCTTTCATATAGTTTTAGTATAGCATTCTTTAATATAATATCATAAAATAATAAATCAGCCTTCTGAGAACATGGAGTCAGGTTCCTCATCTCTCACCTCATCCTGGGGCCCCTCACAAACTCAACACCTCGCTGCTGAGATCCCGGCCACCAAAGCAACCACGGCAGCTCTGCAGTATGGGCAGAAAGCAGCTCCTGGCTGGAGCTGAACACAGCAGGGGCTGGCAAACAGCCATGGCCAGAGTGGCTGTCCTGTTCTAGCCCTGACATTCTGACACAGCCCCAGTGCTGCCTGAAGAGCCATCACCACGAGTGCTCCAGCCACCACCCGGCAGAGATCACATCCCTGAGGGATCACCAGCTGCAAGTCCCAGGTGAGATCTTCACTCTTTCAGGGCCCAAATAGGGCTTGTAGACCTTCAATCCTCCCTCCCTCAAGTGAGAGAAAAGGACAGAGTGAGGACACGTAGAGGAACAACATGAAGACACCAAGTTCAGTAAAGAAAGAATCAAGTCCCATATGGCAGGAGAGTGGGGAGATGCCTTAAGTTTAAGCTGAAATCCTCTTGTAAAGCTATGGAGAAGAATATAATTGACACATCAGACTCTTTTTCTCTGTAACTCATTGAAAAGTATCCGGGATGAAGCATTCAAATTAAAAATACGAGCAAAGGCATCTCTGCTAAAGTAAGCAGATGTTGAAGTAGCTGTGATCCCATGAGAAGTTTGAACAGAGAGAGAGAGAGAGAGAGAAGAGTGATGAAAACCCTGTGCCCCCAGGGAGAGAAGCAGACCACCTCTGTCCCCAGAGATGATTTCAAAGGTAGATAAAGAGAACTTTTAAACAGCTCATCCTTAAAATAGTACCCCATAAGTTGACATGGCCCATAAACACAAGGGTGGGAAGGCTGCACAAAGATGGGAGGGACTTCACAATTGCAGATTTTCCAGGCAGCTGCTATTTGTGAAAATTAAACACTACAACAGAACTGCTTCTTGTGGAGAAGTCTCCATGGCATGGCAAGGGACACTCCTCTCCCTAAGTGAACTGAAGAAAGGTTATTCTAGAGGTGATAAACTGACTGAATTGTTTCTGTGCATTGTTAGTGGGAAAGAAAAGGTTGTAGGGGGGAGGAGAAATGTTCTGAAAGTTTTATTTTGATTCTTATTATTCTGTATTTTAGTTACTGTTAATAAAGTTTTCTTTATACCCTTTTAAAGTTTTGAGCCTGCTTTGCCTTCCTCCTGATCCCATCTCACAGCAGGAAATGAGGGAGTACATTCTAGTGAGCACACTGGCATTTAGCCAGCACTCAGCCCACCACATTATTTGCTGCATTGGCCAGGAAATCTCGAATTGGTGAACCAAAACCACTACAATAATTTTTCCAATTCTATCTTTAAACATTTGAAAATAGTGGAAAGCAGGTTTCAAGTGGTCAGCACATGTATTTTTGTCCAAATTATACATTTTGTTAGGATGCACAGCACACCCAAACATTCAGTGCCTATCCCTGTACAGCTGCATACAAGGTATCACCTCCAGTTTCTCTGTTTCAATAGCAATACCCAAGATACATAACTTTCCACAGGCAGTGCAATATATAAAAGCCCATTTCTATTCAGCTCTACAGCAGCTTCTCCAACACATCTAAAATTAAGAAATTTGTAGGAGTTGAGCTTTCACTGTTTTCATTCCTATCATGCTTGATCTATTTTTCACAGGATCAATTTTCTAAGCCAGGGGCTCAAAATTTCCCCTCAATAATTCTTAGGTCACATTGGTCCTGTTTTGACTTACCACACTGACTAGTTTAGGTTTTAAAATGTGTCCATCAAGACTGAAATACTGAACAGGTAGTTTCTAACTTTTCTGTTTAAGCCCCTAATTAGACATTAACCGAAAGTCAAACTCTATTTCTTCTCAAATACAATAGTTTTTTCTTACTGCATTTTCTTCTTTGTTCTGGCAGATTTACCAGGTTGGCTCTGCCAAAAGTAACAATGAGATGGTGCATAAGCTGTTCCACTATCAGAACCAGCATCTTTTATCTCACCAAAGATAGAAAGAACCAATTTTTTTCTCACCACATGCAATAAAGAGGTGAACTGCTTGGGAAGATCATCAAAACATCTAACAGCACAGAGACTGCACTGGCACATCTTATGGGTGAGGCTGCACAAGGGCTACAAATTTATCACCTCTAACCACCTCAACAACACCAACCAGAGCATTTACCTAAGGTTTCCCTCAGGAAATTTACAGCTACAAGTGAAATCAGGTCCATCCCACACAAAGGCAGCTAATCCTGAATTAAACATTAAAGGTGACATTAAAGTGTTCCTTATGGTTCCCTGGTAAACTGCTCTAACCCTTCATGTCCTACTAAGAAAAGACTTAAATTCACTTTGGATAAACATGGCTTCCAGAAGTGTGGAAACAACTCAGAAGAAATCCCATAGAACAATTGAGACTGATAGTAATGAAAACAAAACCCTGTCATACCTAAATTGCAGAGCACACTACAGACCCTGTGTGTCTCTGTCCTGCCAGGGAATCCATCAGGGTAGGAGATTTTGGCTGAGCACAGATCCACAGTGAGGGTGTTCTGTGTGAACTGTCCCCAGCCATGATCCACACACACAGTTCAGGCTGTGCACTCCCAATCTAGCCCAACCAACTTGAGGACATACATTATCACACAAGTAAAATGGAGACTTTAAACCTTCTTCTGTAAAAAGAAGAAAAAAAAAAACACAAAAAAGGAAAAGAAAACCTCACACTGGGACATAGTCAGACTCACCAACAAGAGACCAAGTTGAAAATGTCACTTTCTGAGGCTTCATGAGGTTTTATTAGCTTTTCTGCTTCACTCCAACTATTGTTCATCATGTAGATTTATTTGAATTGGTCTCAAGAAACAATGAGAGCAAAACTGATCAGAAGTCCCTGTTTCACCACTGCTTCCTGATCTAAAATAAGGTTAACATTTGTTACTGGCTAATTAAAAATAGCTTTATTCTACCTTATTACAGCATTTAGGGTGTTCAAATTCCATTATTACTTTTTCCCTAGTTGTATTCCTACACACAAATATCACAGTTCAGGTTAGCAGAAAGCTGCTACAACTCCTGCTCACTGCTGGGGCATTTCACTAGGAGCTAAATGACCAGTTTTCAAATAAATCCTTGGACTTGTGAGCAGAAACTTATTAGCTTCCCTGCAGTAATAGCCATGTGTCCTCATCAAGTGCAGGATACATCATACTCTGTACATTCCATCAAATGAGAACCAGTCTGAAGTTGAATGGCACAGGGATTACACAGGTTGGGAGAAGCTTGAGGACACAGCAACATGATGACAGTAATAATACCCTACCTTCTACTAACTTCTGAACAGCCAGCTCCTACATCAAAACACAGGTAAACCAAAATGGAATCTGGGGAATGCACAGGCCAGGAAGCTTTCAGGGCCATATCCTGTGCACAATGGGCTAAAACAGGTGCATGGTGGGGCAGAAAAACAAAACAACAAGGCCACCAGAGGCCCACAAGGCCAAACCTGACACTGCTCACACAGCCAGCTCCAGACTGGCACAGTCACTCCTTTATTGCAGAAGTAACAATTTAGGGACAGCACACATCCATCCTGCCACAGGAGGCAGGGAAGCTGTGCCTTGAGGGAAGGAGAAATCATCCAGCCCAAGGTCAGGCAGAAGGAAACAACCCAAGAGTAAAAAGTACATAGGCAGGGTTGGATTAACCAACCTTTACATTCTTTCAATTAAAAAAAACCAAGGTAAGAAGCAATGGCAAATGTCTGTTATGGCAGTGACTACAGCAGAAGAAAACTAGACATTTCTTGGAAATTTAATATAGGGATTTAATATAAGAATTTAATGAAGGATAAATCATCCAGCCCAAGGTCAGGCAAAAGCAAACAACCCAAGAGTAAAAAGTACATAGGCAGGGTTGGATGAACATTACCAGAGAATACTTTTGCAGTCTTTCAATTAAAAAAAGACAAGGTAAGAAGCAATGGCAAATGTCTATTATGGCAGTGACTACAGCAGAAGATAACTAGACATTTCTTAGAAATTAAATATGAGGATATTCTGAATACCAAAAACTGTTAGCCCCTCTAAACAAAACAAGGAAAATACCTTAATTAATAGTTTGGTGTTTGTTTGGTGATTATCTTTCTTTCCAGCTGAACAGGAGCTGCCACCCAGCTTTACATTCACCTGCACATCCAGCAGACTAATTTCCCACAAAATTAGGTGGGTGAATACATCAACTTGACATAGTAACAGCAGAGCCAAGTTCAATCAAATATTTTTCCAATATGCTTGAGCAATTGACCTCCAAGAACAGCAGGGTCAGTTCTGCCCTAATGTAAGCTACTACAGCAAAGCTGAAAGAGCTCCCCCCAGGACAAACCCCTTGTAGAACTGCAGAGTTTTCCTACAGTAAGGTGAGACATTGTAGCTCCATATTTTCTTGGTAAGAAAGTATAACAGGATGGTCATATTCAAGGTGAGCAGCACATCAATTTGTCACTTGAGTCTGTCATTTCTAGAGACCAGAATCCATGCCTTTGTTTAAAATCAAAACTATCCTGTGCACCTTACACTGACCCCAATTAATTTATGCAATGTGACCAGTTTCTGAACAAGGTTAATCGAGGAATATCCATGGATAACACAAGAAAACACAGAAAACTGGTTTCTGAGCTTTTAGAAGGTGGATTTTTTTCCAAGCTGTAAGAACACACCTCATGCTACACCACAAAAGAAATTGCACTACTTGGGACTGGAAGGAAGAAAACTCATGTGCAGCTGGTTTTGATGAAGAGAACCTGAGGTTTTTCTTCCTTCTTTCAAAAATGATCACCTGAACATCTAAAATCCAGTCCTGCAGCTGGATTGGAGTAACATCCTCACCATGACACAGTCTGGGAAGGGGCTGGCTGGGGGCAGCTCTGCTGGAAAAGGACCTGACACACCCTGCTGGTGTCAGCAGCACTGCCCAGGGACAGCTGAGAGCACAGCCAGCTCAGAGGCACAGCCACAGGGCACAGAGGAGGTGACACTCTGGATCACACCTGGGAAAAACTGTGTCCAGTTTGGGGCTCTCTGATACAACAGAGACAATAATAAATAAGTTCAGCAGAAGGGAGCTAGGGGGTTATGGCTGGAGCTCTAACCCTGCCAGGAGGGACAGAGATCTGAGCTTCTTAAACCTGAGGAAAAGACAGCTGCAGAGGGCCCCAAGTGCAGCCCTTCAACACACAGGAGATGGCAAAACCAGCATGGGAGAAGGCAAACCCAGCCAGGACAGGAGATGGCAAAAACCAGCACAGGAGATGGCAAAGCCAGCACAGGAGATGGCAAAGCCAGGACAGGAGATGGCAAAAGCAGCACAGGAGATGGGAAAACCAGCACAGGAGATGGCAAAAGCAGCACAGGAGATGGCAAAAGCAGCACAGGAGATGGCAAAAGCCAGCACAGGAGATGGCAAAAGCAGCACAGGAGGTGGCAAAAGCAGTACAGGAGATGGGAAAAGCAACACAGGAGGTGGCAAAGCCAGGACAGGAGGTGGCAAAGCCAGCACAGGAGGTGGCAAAACCAGCACAGGAGATGGCAAAACCTGCACAGGAGATGGCAAAAGCAGCACAGGAGATGGCAAAAGCAGCCAGTACAGGAGATGGTAAAAGCCAGCACAGGAGATGGCAAAGCAAGCACAGGAGATGGTAAAAGCCAGCACAGGAGATGGCAAAACCAGGAGATGGCACAAAGCCAGCACAGGAGATGGCAAAAGCAGCACAGGATGGCAAAGCCAGCACAGGAGATGGCAAAAACCAGCACAGGAGATGGCAAAGCCAGCACAGGAGATGGCAAAGCCAGTACAGGAAATGGCAAAAGCAGCACAGGAGATGGCAAAAGGCAGCACAGGAGATGGCAAAGCCAGCACAGGAGATGGGAAAAACCAGCACAGGAGATGGCAAAAACCAGCACAGGATGGCAAAAGCAGCACAGGAGATGGCAAAGCCAGCACAGATGACAAAAACCAGTACAGGAGATGGGAAAAGCAGCACAGGAGATGGGAAAAGCAGCACAGGAGATGGCAAAAACCAGCACAGACAGGCTCCTGACAGCCATGCATGGTGGAAGGGTATTCTGACAGCAGGCAGAGGGAGGAGCTGAAGAGAGATGGCACAGATGCACACAGGAGCAATTTCACACCAAGGTTAGGGAAGTTGTGGAACGAGTTGCCCAAACAGTTTGTGCAGTCTCTGCCCTTGGACTTTCAACACTTGACCAGTCAAAGTTTAGAGAAAGGCCAGAGCTCAGGTTGAAAGTGAGCATGGAAACAAAGAGCTGTGAGCAAGAGGCTGTGAACATCCTAAGGTCCCTTCCAACCTGAAGGCCTGCTGTTCTGAAATGCAGTTCTGCTGTAACTCTATGATAAACACTGACATCATTCCTTCTGGGGCAAGAATGACACACTTCCCAGGGTAATCCAGGAAAGGTAACAGAAATGCAAACAATGCCATCAACACCACGACAGGATTTCCTAGGTCACTAACAGGACACAGTGGTTCTACCATAGAAAGCACAGAAACATGCTGGCACTCTGCTATTGTTGCTCTTTTAACACAGAATTGTGGGGAACTTCTGCCAAGCTGTGCCTGGCATTTCTCTTAACACAGCAGGGGAGATTAAATATCCAGATACACTCAAGCTCTGCAAAAAAGAGAATCTGTTTACTGCTAAATCAAAACCAAACTTGGAAGCAAAAACCCCCACTATAATGGTAAAAAGGTGCAAGGATATGTGACACTGTTGCTTTGGCATCTGGCCTATAAAGCAATTGCAGTAACACAGATATGAAAAACCCATAACAATTTAAAGCTTTGAAAGCTGAATATCTTGTATACAACATATTTAATCATAAAATGCATTTCAGTCAATATAAATAAATAAAATTGAGGTCGTGTTGATAACAGCTCTAGACAATACAGACACAGCCTACCCAAGGGCTAAGTGCATTCCAAGAGTAAATAAATTACTGGCTGTATTTGTTAATAAAACTGACTTGAATTGCTTGGTAAATTCAAACACCCCACTGGAAACAGCTGAAAGCAGATGCAGAGTGAAGGGAGATTATTTAATCATTATATCAAAAGTGACATATGAAGACAAAGCAAGATTGTACTTCCACAAGAGGCTTTCATCCATTTCTGAACATCAGAGAACTTCATGCACAGCCCTCTCCTCCCTCACAACATCCCAGAAAATGCCACCTCATCTAGTCCTGATAGTTATGAGGAGCTAAGTGTGCAAGTGGTACATGAACATAAAGTTCTACATTATGTTCAAGATTAAGGCACCTACTGCTTCAGAAAGAGACTAAAAAATCCAACAAGAAACAATGATGCCATAAGAACTCAGCAATCCCTAAAATACTAAATGCAGTGGTGAAAACAAGTAAGACAAATTATGACCCAAGATAAAATTCTGAAGTTCTTTTACAACCTCTACTTCAGCAGAACCAGTATTTAAAGAACTCACTAGATTCTTTCTCCGTTGCCACAATTTAAAAAGCAGGAGGGAGGGATATCACTCAGGTTTAACACTGAACATACTTGACTGTGTTTGGTAATGAGTTTGGGAAGTTATGTATGAGTTGTTCTGAGAATATGAGACAACTTGAAGCTCTGCAAAAAACCTCAGTGAACAGAGAGTTGTATTACCTCACCTTAAAATCTAGCAAAAACTTTCTTGATATCAACAATTAAAGGAAGATTAAATTTCTACAAGGTTATTAAAAGTTACTGGAACTTGTGACTAAATTAAGAGCACACAGACCAAGCAATCCCTCAAGAGAAACAGAACTGTGGGCAAGTGTCACCCTGGTTTTTTAAGATTCTCAAAGCCTTCTGATGTTGACATTCTTCTAAGGAACTTTATCATGCACTTTCTTGTAAATAACTTATTGTTCACATTCCTTTGATGGAGGAGGAGAGAATTGATGGACTGTTGGTTTAACCAGTGTCATTGGAGAGGTGTCACTGTCACCCTCCAATCCTCTGTCATCTTTGTAAAACTATAAATGTAGGAGTCAGAAAATAAACCTTCCCTTTTTTCCTTCACCTTGAAAGAGGTGTGTGCTCGTGTTCCTTTGTGTCTGATAGCGACAGGCAAGGGGTAACCCAGCAATTCTACAAACATTATTGATCTGATACACCAGGCAAGACATTAAGACAAAATTCTGCACGGTTTTGTCTCCCAGTAACAGCATAAATATATTATTACACTGGGATAAGATTTTTGTATTTTATGAAAAGAAATTGTGCAATTTCATTCAAAAGCAAACCTCCCAACATAGCCTAGCCCTACTGAGAGGCATGATGCACTCCTCAGGAACAAAACCAAAGCCACACACACCAAGCAGTCCTCTAAAGCTCTTCCTACCCCTGTACACATCTGTGCTTTGGCTTTACTTAGGGACTACATGCACATTTCTGAATAAATCTGAAACCCTTCTACAGAAAAGGCACACAAAGTTATCTTTAACAAAACAAACATTTCCATTATTTTAGTTTAAAATGTTATAAAAGCACAAAAGAACTGACAATGTAGTTAAATATTCAGTATTTACATTTGGGTGGATAGTCACTCTGGTTTTTGGAGACAGACATCAGAATAGGCTGAACACCTACAGACTGATTCCTAAGTGCATCTCACAGCACTTTCCTTCCAGAGCTTACTTCACCTGACCTGACAAGTGCAGCAGACAGCAGATCCCCAAACACCTTGGGCTTTTTTTGTAGGTCAGATTTCAGGTGTCTGATTTGCATGGAACCATAATTTCAGTTACTTTTGCTTTGTTTTGCAGTTCTGAAACTCAAGTAAGGAAAATAAACATTCCTATTTCTGCCTTTCTGAATGCAGAGTCTGTGAGTGACCCAGGGAATGTTTTGGATAGGATATTCAAAGGTATGGGGGTGGATTGCACAAATTCCCCAGTTTATTTCAAGAACCAAAAGTGCATTTTTTGACTCATTATAAAATCACTGTTCCTCCAACTATATTTTTTGTATTAGCTATACACCCATTAGCCAGGATCTCACCTAGGATCCAGCAAATCATAGCACTGGGCAATTACTTTAATTTTAGCTACAGTTTGAATGTTCTAACTAAACAATTACTTTCTTGTAGCCACAGTTTGTATACATGGGGACAATTCAATTCTGCTCAGAAAGCCACAGAATACTTCACCCAAGTTTATCAAGCCTTGAGCAATGCAGTCTCAAAATCCTGATTTCAACATAAGCACATTCTTAAAATGGAAGCTTAAAATAATCCTCAGGACATACTGATACACGTAAGAGGAAATTTTAAAAAATCTGAGTTCTGCTTATAATGGTTTTGAGTATAAAATAACAAAACAAAACATAGCAGAGGTCTTATCTTCAAGAGTGCCCCATCCAGCTCTGGAGCTCAGCTGCCTGTAGTTCACTATAATTGTATTTACCTTTGTGTTCCAGGCCTCTTCATGCAGCACAGCTTCTCAGAGTTGTAACCTCTTCTACATTTTCTCAGGCTGTGTAAATGTTTTATCAAAGCACACCAGCAGTACCAGATACATTGGGATAAAACCTCTTCCCACTGGGCACAGCTGGGTTTGCTGCTCCAATGGGACAGGCCATGCAGCCACAGCACACATCCCACTGCCACAGCTGTGCCACAGCTCCCCAGCACATGCAGCCAGAGAGAAAACTCTCCAGGGAATCACAGAGTCTGAGGACTTTATCTCCAAAGGTGTTGAGCATAAAAAGCCCCTGTGTCTAAATACAACCCCCATAATTATCAATCAAATTAGCTGCATACTAAAACTACAGTATAAAAGTGAAGTTTTTATCATTAACCTTCTGTTTATTGGATTTTATACCCAAGTAAATCTTTAGTCCTGTTTATAATGTAATGCATATAAAACAGAAAGGTCCTTATGGACTATTCATTCATGTACCAAACTTGAGAGAGATGAAATAAAACTGTAATGAAACTGCAACAATTGCACTGTAACTACACTACAGCTACAGTCCTTGAATATTTGGCAAGATGAACACATAAATGGATTACATTTATAAACTGGCAGGGGGGAAGGACAGCAGTAAAGCTCAACATGTATGACAACTATTGCTTCACATTCATTTTAAAGTACATTATACAAAATCCCAACCAAAACAGCAACAGGAAAATACAAACAACCTACTACATAAATATTAATTAGTTCCTCCTTCCCTCTTGGGACTTCTAACAAAGCCATCACCATTACAAACAAAACTCTTCTTTAGTAATTATTTAAATGGCAATTCCTTTCATTTCCTATAACATCTATAAGCTATGGTATGGTCTGAGCTGAAGAAACAAAGAGCTGAAGCCAAGAGCAAGCTTTCAACCTCACACAAAAACAAGTTACTGAACAGACAGAAAGCAGAAAGCTTTAGGAGAGTTACACAGAGACAGGGATATGGAAGTTGAAAATCTATAATGTTCCTCTGGAAAGAGCAGGTAGAAACAGTCTGGTGACAAAGTGGGATGCACAGGCATCCTCAGGTACATTCCATGTCCCTCACACAGTCAAACACACTCCAGTTCTTCCCCTGTTTCTGCCACAGTCAAACACTATTGTGCCCTTTGTGGTCCTGGAGGCTTTTCCTGTCTCCCAAGGTCTCACTCCATGCTCCTGGCCTCCACTGCAGCTTCCAGGACCTTGCTAAGGCTTTCCTTGCTGCAGGCTACAAACACCCCAATCCTCCAGGGCTGCTGCTCCTCTGCTGCTGTGGCAGACCTCTCATTAGGAGCAGAAATGAGCCAAGACACAGACTCTCATTTAAAAACGTGAAAAAGGCCCTGGTTTATTCTTCTCTACAGCCTTGCCATGCTGACTCTGACTACAGCAAACTGCTGCTGTTGCCTTTTCTGACAGACTCTGACTGCTGGCTATGTTCTGTGGGACCTTACTGTAACTATTTCCTTGCTGTCTGTGACCACAGGTTTTTACCCAGCTCCACTATGGCTGCAGGCTGTGAGTCTATCAGACCCAGACTGACCTCCCAGCAGTTTTGCAGCAGCTCTCTTCCTTGTTTCATTCTTCTTGGTGTAGCCCTGGATCATTCCCTGTTCCTCAGGGCTCCTCTACCTCCTCAAGGTCTACTTCCTCCAGGCCCTCTTCCTCCAGGCTCTCCCTGAGCAGCCAAACCACTCCTTTTATCACATGTATCTTTATTTTAGTCACAGTTTCAACCCATCAAGGGCAAGGCTGTTCTTCTTCTTTGGAATTAGTACAGCTGTGAATTATCAGAGGTGAGGTCACTTGTAATCCCTTCTTCTACACCTACACTCTCTCCCAGTTCAACACAACACGACTGTGAACAGACAAACAAGCCAACAGCCCATGCAGACCCCATTCTCCCTCTACAGCAGGACTGGTGCCAGAACAACACTCAGGTGATGTGTTTGTCCTCACCTGGAGCAGGACCAGCAATGGGAAGGGCCTGCTTGCATTAAGAACCTTCAGTGCTTGTGGTTTAAGCACAGCCAGCAATTAAGAGCCACACTTGAAGCCATGCATGCAGGCAAAGGAAAACAATTCCCATGTTCAGGCACACATTCAGCCAACCCCAGGAAAACAGGGCTCCATCACTGGTGTTACATCCAATGCCATGTGTGCTTGTTGTGATGTTCTACTGACAGCCCTGTGGGCAGCACACTCTCTACTGTGAGGGATCAATTCCTACTGTCAGGGATCAATTACAGCAAACTCTCCTGCACAGGACAGCACCACCATCCTGTTAGCCAGGTCTCATTTCAGCTCCTGGCTGTCAGAGCTACATGGGATGACAGTTCCATACTCGAGGAAGTTACAGAAAGGGACAGTTGAAATCCAGAGTAAGGTTATGGCATCCTAGCCAAGCATATTGTCCACATCTTTTCCTGCTAGGATGTCAATACCAGCATGTGTGGGAAATAAAATGTGAAAACCAACACCACCAAAGACTTTTATAGAGCTCTTAGCAAATGCAAAATTATCTACGAGTACACATCAGGTTGCCTGTGTAGCCTACAAAATCCTAAGAATAGTCTTGAAACTACTACAATCCCATGACACACACAATGGCATGACCTTATCTGAAAACTGAAATTTAATCCCCATCAATTCATCACATAAAGATATACTGGGGGGGGATTAGCTTGGTAAACAATAACTGAAATTCCTCTGTTTGCAATAGTAGCAAAAGCTTTTCTAACTCAGAGTAGCAAATTAAGACTCTGCCTCCTTGTTAACAATAATGCACAATCATCTAAGAGATACAGAAGGAAACTGCTGCTGTACTTGCCACTTTCACTATTACTTTCAAAGCTGCTGTGACTTTTCCTAATTACTTTTAATTAGGAATTTAGTAAAGCAGGCAGTCAAATTGCTAGATATTTTTGCAAATATGAATGCAAAATGGAGCACAGAAAATCCTCTTGCAGATCACGCTACCTCTCTTTGCCCCATTTAATGACATTATAACATTGTAGTTTGCACTCAAAGACCATGTAAACACAAGAAGGGTAGTCATTCACTGCCTTGAATTTGATTACACTCCTGTAAAGCCATTTAAAAGCTCTTTTTAAAATCCTGGAAGCTCAGAGACATCTGTAAGATTTTCCCTTTCACCTCTGTGCAGGTCAGACACTGCACAGACTGAGGGAATGGCAGTGGCTGGAAGGGAGTGCTGGGGTCAGCCTGGCCCAGGCACTTTCACATCTTCCCTCACAGCTGGGCCAGAGTTTCCCCAAATCACTGAAGTCTGACCCTGCACAAAGGGCAAGGGAACAGTGTGCAGGCAATAAACATGAATTGCTGTGCCTTTGCTGTCAGGCTCATGCAGAAGGCAGCAGCAATCTCCAGAAGGCCTGTTCAGCCCCTGGGACACAGAGGCACACCCAGGGATGTGGAGCACACAGCCAATCCTGGCATCAGTGCAGCTACACCAGACTCCTGGGCACCTCACCCCCTTCCCTGAGTGCTTGCCAGACCCAGTGCTTCCATCTGCCCCTCATCTGCATCCCCAGGAGACTGCAGGGTGCTGAGCACCCACAGGAACCCCCCTCACACTGCCAGTGTTCCAGCTGGAAACATCTCCAGGTTAGGTGTAATGCTGGTAGCAGAGATGCACAATGCCCCAGAGAAAGCCATGTCAGGGGGATTGATGGATTGGTGATTTTAGCTCCTTGCTTCAACAAGAGCAATGGATTCCCCTGCCAGCCTGTGCTATTTGCACCTCTCTATTACTGCATGCTACAGCCATTTCCACTTTTGGCTCTTTACTGCTGCCCATCCCTGTCTTCCAAAAACCATGTAAGACTCCATCTCTTAACAGTGGCATTGTTTTGCTGTCTTGTATGACTCTAAGCTTTCCTACTCTCTCCCCAGACTCAGTAGGTTTTTTAACACAAGAAGTCTCTAATAATGATACTTTATTGCCATTCTTTCCCTTCCTAGCATTTTGCTGTACGACTGTCACCAACTAAATGGAGCATCTCTAACTTAAAAATCTAGAAAAAATGGATGAAGTTGAGGAGATTTAAAAAAAAACCTTTCTAGGAATAATACTTTCAAGTTTTAAAGCAAAAGGAAAAACAAATTGTTTATAAAACATTCATAGCACTATAGTGCAATATAGCAAATGCCCTCCAGCAACTCTAAAATCTCAATCAGTCTCATGTCTTATGTACACTGACTGCAGGTGAGGCAAGAAGAGGATGAAACAGGACAGCTTCTGTATTGCTACAGAAGCTGAGGCTACTCAGGGTCTGTATTTTTGTCTAATATTACAAGGTGAGAATTTGTTGAGGATTCTAGTCTAACACAACAGATGCTGGAAGATGAAAGTTAAGACTGAAAACAACTTCAAGGCATTTTGTAGTTAATTATTCTGTCTCCAAGTACTATCATCAGTGAGCCAAGCAGTCACAGCCAACATGAGACTTCCAGAGGAACCTAAGAGTAACAGTGGGGGAGAGTTACATTACCAAATACACACTTGAACTCCAACACCTGAACAATGCAACACATCAAAAGTCCTGCCCACTGATTAGCTATCAGGTCTCATTTTTGTGAGCAACAATTTTCATGTTTGTTATTACTTATTTCCTAGAAAATTACACAGAAGGAAATAGCATCCATTTGTCTGTATCAACAAAAAAGGCAAGACAACTTAAGTGTAAATCCCCCCCTTTCAAACTGTTTATTAGAGAAGTTCAAGCCAAAACAAACATCTATGTGTACAGAAGCATAAAGGGCTGTGTCTTCCAACACACGTTGGTATTCCACAGCTTTAGGATTCACAGTATCCCAACAAGCTTGCTCCAAGGTTTTGAAAATGACAAACCTCAACTTCCATAAACTGAGCAAGATAATGTCCTGCAAATCCCAGTGCCAGTACATTGTGCTAGGGGATGCAAGAAAGATTTTTCCTTGTTCCACTCTCAGTCTTTGCCACATCCAGACACCTGTTTTAGTACAGGCCCCTCAGTGCAGGCTGCCCTTGCCATGAGCAGTGCCCAGCTCTGAGGGCACAGGCTGCTCCATCCAACAGGGTCACACAGCACTGCTCCCACTGGGAACTGCACTAACAGCTTGAAAGAACCAGCAACAACAGCTCTGCACCAGCCCTGGACACTGCCTTCTGTCACCAGCACTGTGCCACTGCCAGCTCAGCTGGCATCAGTCAGTGGCTCTGCAATGCCCCAGCCTGCCCTCACTGAGCTCAGACACAGCAAACTGCACTGGGCACTGCCCTGAGGGCAAACTCAACCTTCCTGCATCCCAGGGCGTCAGCAGCTCCTGAGCCACACTGCAGGGCAGCTGTGGGACTGCTGGGCATCTCCTGAGCCACACTGCTGGGCATCTCCTGAGCCACACTGCTGGGCATCTCCTGAGCCACACTGCTGGGCATCTCCTGAGCCAGGCTGCTGGGCAGCTGTGGGACTGCTGGGCAGCTCCTGAGCCAGGCTGCAGCTCCTGAGCCAGGCTGGGCAGCTCCTGAGCCACACTGCAGGGCAGCTCCTGAGCCAGGCTGGGCAGCTCCTGAGCCACACTGCAGCTCCTGAGCCACACTGCTGGGCAGCTCCTGAGCCACACTGCAGCTCCTGAGCCAGGCTGCTGGGCAGCTCCTGAGCCACACTGCTGGGCACTCCTGAGCCAGGCTGCTGGGCAGCTGTGGGACTGCTGCTGAGGAAGGGGAGAAGGAGGGCTGGGAGCAGGGACACAGGGACTCTCCTGCAGCACTGATGCTGCACACCAGACCCAGTGTGTGTCACAGACATCTGCATTACAATTTTTTCATTAGGGTTTTTTCCTGCTCAAGCTGAGAAGTTTCAGCAAGAAATGTAAGCAGTATTATCTGCTGCTGTGGAATGCAACAAGTAGATCTGTGATTGGTCTCTTGTAAATGTTTGGATTTACTGACTACTCACAGCAGAGCTGGCTCTCACTCTCTGCTGAGACACAGATCTTTGTTATTCATTCTTTCTATTCTATTCTTAGCTTAACCAGCTTCTGAAGAAGCCTTTTCTTTTCTATTTATTTTTAGTATAGTTATAATGTAATATATATATCATAAAATAATAAATCAAGCCTTCTGATCAGAGTCAGCATTCTCACCTCCCTCTCATCCTGAAAACCCCAGTAATCACAGTCACACCAGTGGCTGTGGAACCAGGATGCATGAGGAGGAACTAAAACACAGGAGTGCTCAAGAATTCCACCACAAACACCAAGGTTACTGATGAAATCCTCATCTTCAGCAGCACTGTGTGTGAACTTTGCAACATGGTGAAAACCTACATGAAAATCATCATTTCACCACTAACTTTCCTTTCAGAAATAGTACTACTGAGGCACAATACTTTTAATTTAATTCTCCACTGAAAGGCTGGAGATGATACCTAAGAAGTCCAATACTGTTGGATATTAACATATGTTGTCTGTCTTTCAAGCAGATGGTAGAGAACTCATTGATTTACCATGTTCTCCTCCATTACTTCTGCCCTGTATCTGAAGGAAATTGTATTAATACAAATAAAAAGAGATGCCACAAAGATGGTTCATGCAAGAAGATGAAACTGTGATTATTAAAGTGATGCTGGTGAAGAGTCTTTATGAGGCTAAGAAAAAATCTTCTACAATATTCCCCACTATTTAATGTGCCAGAGCAAATTTAAAAAATGGATGATTGATTTTTTCTCTCATGAAAGAGTAAATATACAGGAAATGCAAACTGCTAGCTTCAAAAATCCACAGCACCATAAAATACACACTTGAACTCCAACACCTGAAAAATGCAACACATCAAAAGTCCTGCCCACTGATTAGCTATCAAGTCTCATTTTTGTGAGCAACAATTTTCATGTTTGTTATTACCTATTTCCTAGAAAATTACACAGAAGGAAATAATATCCATTTGTCTGTATCAACAAAAAAGGCAAGACAACTTAAGTGCAAATCCATGGAAAGAATTCTTTAGCTCTTCTCAAAGGAAGAGCTGAATTCCTCCATCCATTTTCATAACAGAAAAACACAACATTTAATTTTGAGAAAAAAAGATATAAGACATTCCCATGAAAGCTTGATCAAAACTTATAAAGCACAACGAAGTGACAGTCATTTTCTAAGACAGCAAGCAGAGAGCACACAAGCCCTGCTTGGGAAGTAGAGATTTCAGTGTGTGGGGCACAGAGCTGTCCCTGCTGGGTTGCTGAAGGCTCCCCTGACACTTTGCACCAAGCTGGAGCCCAGGGCTGTACTTGGAAGAGCAGAGAATGCAAGTGGCTGCTGCACTGGAATGGAGATGCTTTGCCTGGATCCCTTCTGCACACACATGCTCTCCAAAAAAACCCTCAGTCCCTCAACTCTTGGTTCTGTGCTATTTCTGAATATACTGATAAATGTAGATGATTTCACATGACCCTGAAAGAACATGGCAGGCTTAATACTCTCTGCTAGCAAGACAGGAAAGAAAGCATCAGTAGAACAGGGCTGAAATTAAAATTCAAAGAAAGGAAGGCTGCAGGGGCTGGTTTCTTGCAAGGTTTGGTGGTTTTTGCCCTTCTCACTGCAGGTACACATGTGACAATAGAGAAACAGCTCTATAATACCAAAATACAGCAGTCAGCTCCAGACTGTCACGTTGGCATTGAAGAAGCAGATGAATTATGCTGGACAAGCCCAATACAAAATGTTCAAGACAGCTGTCAGATCAGTATTTCAGTGGTCTGTAAACATGTGTATGAATATATTCCAATGATCAGCTCAGCATCTTCCTGACTCCAATTCTCTCTCCACATTACCTGAACTGCCACAGTGACTTATTTACCAAAAAATCACCTTCTGTATTTACCAGTGTGGAATCCTTTGAACCCCTCAGGGAAATCCCCAGGGCCTGGCCCTGGAAGGACACACCACAGAGTCCACCTGGGCTGAAAGACAAGACATCCCCATGGAGCCCCTCAACACTGATCCATCCCAGTTTTCATTCCCCATCTGTTCCTAAATCTTGTGATTTCTCCTTTCCCTGTTTCCTCATTGTTTGTGCTATCCCTGGTGGCCAGCCCCATCTCCCCTGCAGGGCAATGCCCTTTGCCCTGCCCTTTGTGCCCTCAGACCCCACACTTAACCCTGTGCACCCCATGGCCAGGTCTCTTGCCTGCTTTCCCTTTGGGGTGCTGGAACTGACCCTGTAAAGGCCCTCCTGCCTCTCCTGGCTGAGCTAGCTGTGCTGAGTGGGTGTGTGCACTTGCCTGAATGCTCACCCAAGCAGCTTTTCCACAGGAGATGCTTGTTGGGGATGAGGTAGAACACCATGCTGCTACACACTGGTTTTTCACAGAGCAGGCAGTATCAAAAGCTACTATTAAGTAGGCAGCAGTATTAAAAGTTACTGGCAGCATATTAAGTTCTAAGCAGCAAGAAAAGATGGCATTCAAAATCACAGCTGAACCCTTCACAACTGTGCCAAGTGTTACACACTTTTCATTAGTTACATAGAATTGCTTCTCAGCTCACTCTATAACCAGATGGTTTCTATCTATCTCTCAATACTTCAGAGCAAAACAGAGCTCACCAAAATACAAAGATCCAAGGTTCTGCTTATACCAGTGTTTGCACCTCTTCTTTAGAGTATCTGGTAAAGTTTTCCATAGGATCAAATGACTTTCCAGAATGTTTTTATCCTCATCTGCAGATTAAGCTAAACCATGAACATTTGTGTGTTTTTCTTGCATTTTCCTTCCTTTCATGATGTTCCAGTGATTACCCTGTAGCACTCTGGTAACTAGCAGCAAGCTCCAGTGAGAGCTCCCTTTAAAAGGAAGTGAGCCTAAAATTCACTGTTTCAGATACAGCTCTTCTAAAATATCCCAAACTCCCTGCTCCTTACAACCCTGCAGGGATCTCTATGCTCATCCAAAGGCTTTGAGCAGAGCCTCTGACACACTGGAGATCATCTCAGCTGTTGCCTTAAGACCACCCAGCTCTGATCTCCACTTGGACACAGCTGCTCCAGTTTTAGGCTCAAGAACATTCTTCTCCAAAGCAGCAGCTTAGGATTTGAAAGCTGATTAGGCCATAAAAATGTGAAAACCTATGAAGGATTTAGATAGAGAAACCAGATTGTCATCTGCTGATCTCTGGTTTCCCTCAGGACAGGTCTCCCTCTCCATGTTAACAGGTTTACCATTATCACCAGGTGTTCCTGAGGACTGTCACAGCAACCACAGCCTTCCCCAAGCACACCACTAAAGAAACAAACCCAAAATGGGTATTAGCAAAGCAGCTCTACAGATTTATAGCCTTGCTTTGAAAAACAAAAGCTTGTTAGCTTCTTTTGGCTCTTTCCCTTCCCTTTCTTTCCCAGGCACTCAGCTGAAGTCAAGATTCTGCTGACACACCAGGACAGTGACATGGATTCCCAACACAGGTGACACTGGAGATCTTACTTACCTGACAACAATCAGTTCTCCCACCCAAAAGTGAGTTATAGGAAAGAAAGAATTCTTGACCAAATCATATGCAACCAGCTGTTCATTTTTTTATTATTATTACTGATTTAACACTAAATTAATTTCTCATAAAACATTCATAACATTCCAGGATCATTATGTGTTTTGCATTGGCTCCAATGTAAATGCCCAGCTTATTTCATTTGTTGAACAGTCAAAATATTTGCTAATAATTTCACTTGACAAAACAAAAAAAGGTGTGTGGATTGGACTCTCTGGTCAGAAAGCAAGAAAACCAGTTAAGTAAGAATTGGCTTGTGAGACTTTAGGGATGTTTTTAAATGATATGGCATAATCTGGTGTACTGAAAAAAATGCAGGAGCCTTAATCTGCTATTTCTTACCTAGGTAAAAAGCAAATTGCTTTCATAGGCCATGGTCCTTATCTAAGAAAGCAGCAAATCCTGCACAATGAACATGCCATTAGTAGTAATATAATCTTCTGGGTATTCCACATTCTCTTTTTAGTCAGATCTATAATCATCAACTAATTCACCCCAGTTTACCTTCAGGTTAAACAAAAGGGAAGAAATAAACCCAAGAAACTTTCATTTTAGCATAGGAAATTAAAAGCCTAGAAACTTAAATGAAGAAAAATCAATATTTTAGTCCAAATTAGATTTGAAGAGTTTCTGGTATCAGATATGGAGGTTTCAATTTCAATTAAAAAGCTGTATTGGGATGCAAATTAATCCATTTTAAAAGTGCACCTGACCCCTGGAGAAACAAAGAAACAAAGAATTCTTACAAATCCAGGAACACATTAAATCACATACGAGTGTGATCTGAAACATAGAACTCTTCAAGTTTTAAAAACAGACATAGAAACTGAATTATTCAAGAGAAAACATTGGTTTGTGACATTTTCAGAACATCACACTTCCTTGACAGAAATTTTTCATTTCTCCAAGCCCTGCATTTATTCAACAGGCATGAAATGAACTTCTCAAGCTTGCTATTGAACATATTAATATTTGCTCTTCAACTTTTATTTCCCTACATCACCACAAAAGGGTAAGAATACTTATGCCACTGTGTAAACTAGTGTTCTTCAGAGAACTAATGATCTTGAAATTGAGCAGCCTCAAGGCTGCAACACAGATCAGATTCACAGGAATCAGTGAAATCTTTGCTCTAAAAGATCTGTGCTGAAATTTTTATATCTCTGTAACTCTGAACATGACAAAATGAACACAGTTTTTGGTACTTAATATCTTAGAAAAAGTGGATCTGTAGCTGTGGTTTTTTCCCATTCATTTCCTTAAGATGAAAGTTCAAGTTTTTAACTTGGTGACAATCAGAAGAATTCATACTTTGCTGTTCCCTTTACACAAAAACCCAAACAGGTGGTGAGTCTTTCAAGTTGAAGGTCAAAACAGGTACTATTTCAGAGTAAATTACCCCAAATTATTCATGTTACAATGGCTCATTCAATCAGGTGTTTCAGAAACAGAGCAGCATTTTTGCAATTGCAGTTTTTCAGAACTCCCAGCCAATACAGACTATTAACCATTTCTATTTTAACCACAGAGCCAATGAACAGATTGCCCAAATATTTGCATTTATCACTTGGTCTCCATTTGCTGTGTTGAGCTGTGTGAATGGAATGTGAAGTTAGATAAAAGGAACACAAGGAAACATCTGCACTGTGTGACAACACCCTGGTGTGGGTGACAGTGGGAATGCAGTGAACACCTCCTACCTGTGGGCACAAAGTCTCAACGTGGTTTGCTGCCATTTGCACAATTTTTGTTCCATCTTCATTTGTTGACAATGAACAAGCAAGATTGGCAACCTTAAATAGAATAAATAGACTTAAATTAGCAATCAGCCTTGTAAGCAAGTACTCCTGCTCAGACTTCAAACCTGCCAAAGAACATCTCTGTTAGAAAGCCTTCATTCTGGGGGAGAAATATTTTGTCAAAGAATGTTTTTGAACAGGGAAACACTGCAGGAGGGAAAAAGAGCTGTGGAAAGAGGTGACAGTGATGAGAAATCTTACCACCTCACCCCAATTTAGGCTCAGCAGGTAACAGCTGCAGAGTAGTGTTTAGAAAATAGGAGGAAATTTCAAAGTAAGAGCCTAAGGTTTCAGCAGATTGCCTGTGATCTTGCCCCTTAATTTTTCAGAGCCCTTCAAACCATAACCAGCTTTTACACTGTTCTTTTAAAATTACTTTTAAGACCTTAAAGCTCAAATAAAATTCATCTTGTTGTAATTAAACACAAAATAATTTCTGCCCTGAGTGATCAACAAACTATTCTTTTCATGGTATGGTTTTCACCTGAAATGATCAAATCATACAACATACACAGTGCAACCACCAGTGACAAGGCATATGGAAACCTGAAATCTGTGAAAGAAAGTTCTATTATAACATACACCACAGAGACACAGCTGCCTTTAAAGTAAAAATCTATTCCAGAATGCCCCACAAGTTTAAATGTGTGAAAAATGCATGTATTTTATGACTGGCTTTTTGCAAATATTCAAATGAATATTATATGTGTTGTGTTAGGAAGTAATGCTGTATTAATTCTCTTAAGTACTGTGTTAAATATAGTTTTAGGTTAGAAAAATTGTTAAAATAGAAACTGTGCTATGTAGGATGCTTTGTTTAACAGAAAGGTCTTGCAGTGAGACAGCAGCCACAGGACACCTGAATCTTTCAGAGAAAGGGAATTTATTGCCTCCTATCAGAAGAAATGAACTTCTTCCTGCCTTGAAGGCGCTGTCAGGATTAGAAGGAAGAAGTTGACACTGCCCAGACAGAATCCTGTGTTTGAATGGAATTTATGCATCATGGATGAAGTGTATGAATATGCAATGGGCTATTGTTCTTAAGGGTTAATCTTTTGTTGGCAGGGGTCCTTTTTGATGCCCAGAAAAAGGTCCCCAGATGTCTGTAACTCTTTGCTTTTATTGTCTCATATAGTCCTGATTTAAATTGTCCAAATTATTCTGACTCTAATTGTATTACTATTTTTATAAGCATTTTATTACTATTAAACATTTAACAATTTCAAAAGCAAGTGACTGGCGTTTTTCACACATGGATGAAGGAGAAAGTATCTCAGTGCAAATGAGTATCACCAGGCTGAGAGACAGGTTTGACAAAGGTACAGGAGAGGTGGGACACTGGGATCCAGAAGATCTTTTTATCCTGCTGCAGTGATATCCAGTCCTTCTGTGAACCACTCCACACTGCCAACCATCACTGCCCGCCCTGAAGGGGCTGCACTGCCTACAGCCACTCACTGTCAGTGCAGAGCAGAGCCTGAGAGCTCTGCAGGGCTGCAAACATCAGCACACACAGCCACAGCCATTCTGGAGTTACCTAAACTCAGACAACAACCTCTACGGTTCAGCTGCCATGAAAGACAAGCAAATCTTCTTTTATCAACATTTTAGGACTCCATCACTACTACTTCGAGAATAATCTACTACAGCAAAGGCTTTTATTATTCTTACTTAATTGATAGAAGTAATTAGAAGACATTAGTCAGTGCATAGATGTTGCAGACACCTTTTGTGAAAAATCCTTTCTTAGGATTTTCCCTGCTGGAGCTGAGAAGCTCATTAACAAATGTAAACAATTATTATCTGCTGCTGTGGAATGCAACAGGTCCACCTGGGATTGGTCTTCTGTGGGTGTTTGTATTTACTGACCACTCACAGCAGGGCTGCTCTTGCTCTCTGCAGACACAGACCTTTGTTATTATTCTTTCCATTCTATTCTTAACTTAGCCAGTTTCTGAAGAAGCTCCTTTCCTTTCTATTCCTATGTAGTATAGTTATAATGTTATATATATATCATAATATAATAAATCAAGCCTTCTGATCATGGAATCAAGATCCCTGACTCTTCCATCCATCTAAAAACCCCTGTGACCACTGTCACACATAGACAAATAAATTACTTTTCCTATTGAAGATTCAGAAGAGATTAAGAAACACTTTCTGAAGAGATGAGACTTGGAATGCAGGGCCTTCCATGTACACCTCTGCCTACACAAAAATACTTTGTACAACTTTCCCTGGTATTCCAAGACAATTCACTGGTTCCCTACCCATGTGATGTATTATCTTTTCCACATTAAAAAGTGGTTAAGACTGCAGAAATCCCATTTTCATCAATGTGCTAACACTGTATTCTCTTTTATTTGAAGTAAACTGCCATAGGTTGGTTGTTTATGCAGTATCTGAAAAAATGGGTTTGATTTTGTGCTTTCCTTCCTGACTCTTCACCTTAAACTACCCACAGATGACATTGTATCATCACAATACAGCCCTAAAAGATGCTATTCCCTCCCCTCAAAAAAAAAGGAAATAAAATCAGTTGTTTTTCTTTGGAGTGCAGGTCAGAAGTTTTCACTGCTGGTCCCAAAAATTAATTCATACTGGCTTCAGTATTTTAATTCCTTTGCCTCATTCTGAGGTGCTTGTGTATCCCTAACTTAAATCTGTGTTCACTCACACTTTGTTCCTACACCACCTGTGTAAAATAAAGCATTCCACAGGACTCAGTGCAAACATCATTGATTTAAAGAACTCTTCTATGTCTAAAGCAGCAACATTTCAAGGGTAAAACAAAAAGGTAATGCCAGCCATTCCACCAGGACAAAAACTCTCAGCAGCTTTTCTTTTTTCTTCCTTTACCACAAGGTAACCAGGTTTTTCAAATTCATTTGACAGTTTCAAGAAAAACTTTGCTTTAATTTCTTGGAATCCAGTACAAATGTGTGCAGTATGGAGCTCCTGTTTATCAGTGAGGACCTGCTCTAAGCAGTTTTCTCCCTGTCACAATGAGCAAGGCAGACACAGACAGTCCACAGCAACTTTTTATCCTGTTTCCTTGTTACACTGGCTCCAGCATTTCTGTACCAACAGAGCCCTTGATGGAAATTGTGTCACAGTCACAGAATAATAAATTATGGTGAAAGAGGTTCCCAGGGATCATGTACTCCAACCCTGTTCCAAATGTTAGAGTGAACTTGAACCCAGCTGGTGCCAGTGGTTCACTGTAACACATCAGCACTGGGACAAGCTCTGGGGATGTTACCAGATCCTGTGGGACATCAGAAGGGTTAAAACGTGGGGCAAAGCATGCTCAGGCTGGGAAGGAGCTCTTAATGCACAAATATTCCTTTTTATTAAGTCAACAGCAATAAGAGTTTATTGAATATAAAGAGGAACAACTTTCTGATCTTTTGCTTCCCCTCCTGATCCTTCAGCCCTAAGCATTCCTTGCTCATGGCCCATTTCAGAACAGTATTCTCAAAGTACAAGGAGCACACCTAGAGTAGGGCACAAGCACCAGGAATTTACATCAGGCCATTTTACAGCAGCAAACAGAGGTCTGTAATATTTACACAAGGTGTCTCAAAAATATCTATTAAGGTAAACAAAGTAGCATTGGCTCCTTTGGAATAAACACACCCTGGATTTTGGATGAGTGTTTGGAGTTCATACCACAGTGCACTGTCAGCAGCAAATTTAGACCTTTGCCTTTCATTTTGAGCAATGTTAGTAAGGCTTCTGTTTCCATGAGAAAATGGGTAGAATTTTCTTCTCCTGGCATTGAAGTAGCAATACTTGTCATGGTACTTTCCACATGTACCTTGTGCATAAGTAGAAGGCTTCCAGTCAGGCCCAGCAGTAGGTGGTGAGGCTCACAGCTACTCCACCCAAATTCAGATCCTGAAGTCATTACATGGTCTCAGCCATCAGCACATTCACTCTTGGTACTTCCCTCAGCAGCTCCTGCAGAGATCTTCTTAACACAAATCCAAACCACAATAATTCAAATAAATCACATGCAAGGAGGAAAACACCTGTGTGTAATTTTTCCAAGCAGGAGCAAGGGCATGTGTGAACCTGAAGTCTCTTTTGAGGCTATAATGTTGCTAAAAAGGAGGGCAAGCTGTTTCAGCAATAGTAAATGTCTATAGTCTATAAGAAAAAATCAAGCCTAGCTTGGGTAAGACCTTACTGTCATCTATCAAACACATCTCAAAAGGTTTTTGCAATCTGAGAAATCTTCATTACACCACGGTCTCTCCCCTAAGCATAAACTACACAAATACATCACATTTCTTTTGTATTCTCTGGAAGAAATTAGCTTCCCCCTAGGGGACTTCAAACCCAAGTACACTGCAACTTCAAAAACAAAACTGCAAAATGAAAATCCAAGATTGCTCTCAGTCAGAAAATAATTGTCCTTCTGAAGAGCAAAGTTTGTCAGGACAAATCAAAAGCTTTCTTGTAGGCTGGTCTGATTGAAATCCAAACTCTACCAAAGAAAAAAAAATTATCATTTTCTCCAGACATTTTAAAGACACTAAGAAAGCAGTTATAGAGCTTTTCCTTGAAAACATAACAAACAGAGAACAAACAATCCTTGATGAGGTTTAGCAACATCAATTAATACACTAATTAAGGTGCAGTGGGAAAATAAGACTTTGAACTGAGCATGTAAGTGCAGCACTGGCAGTAGATAAAATATTTCCTTAGCTGGATGGATTTTTAGATTCTGAAGGCACCAAAGAGTGCATTTTTTGATGCCCACTATCTCTACACAGAAGATATGCCAATGGACATTTCTTTTATTCCTGCAGTTATTAAACATCTTACAGGCACTTTACCTGGTGCTTTCACTACTGGCTGAGGGTTCACCTTTCTGTGCTGGGGAGGGAGTTCCTCTCTTTACAGTATCATAACCCAACAACTTTTCAAGCTAGAAATTGCTGAAGAGTAAGATTTGGGTACTGCAGATATACTCTGTTAAAAAATAATTCAACAAATCCCATTGCTCTCCTTGATTTATCCATTACATGGGACTGGAGCAGCGAGGAGAGAGCACAACTGGAAATGTGTGTCCAGATTTATTCAGTTCCTGCTCTTTACCACACTGAAAGGCAAAGAAAGATGCACTTAAAGGCCATGACAGATACATTATACATGAACAACTTCACTCTGCTGTCCAAGCTTCCTTGGGGTGGGATGTCGCTATAGGACACAAAGGAACACAAGCACACTGCTCTCAAGGTGAAGGAAAAAAGGGACTTTTATTTTTCTGACTCCAGTATTTATAGTTTTACAAAGGTGACAGCAGATTGGAGGGTGACAGTGACACCTCTCCAATGACACTGGCTACAACAACAGTCCATCAACTCTCTCCTCCTCCATCAAAGGAATGTAAACAGTAAATTATTTACAAGAAACTGCATGAGAAAATTCCCTACAAGAATGTCAACATCAGAAGGCTTAGAAAATCTTAAAAAACCAGGGTGACAGTGGAAGACTTTTCCCCTTGCCTATGCTCACACAAGTGCATTCACACTCTGGATCCCTCAATGCTCTCTCCCCAGGCAGAGGATGAAGGCTTTAAGTGAAGATGAAGGCTCAAGCTTCCTTCAACCTCAGACTTCCACTGGGTATTAATGCAAAACAGAAAACACATTTAGGCAAAACACTCTGGAGAGCCACTAATTAGCTCCAGTGGATTTCCAGAAAGGTGTGGTAATTCTTAACAGCCAAATACCTGCAGCTATCCATTGCAGAAAGAAAGAGGGACAGCCCAACATCCTTTCTGCAGACAAAAGGGACAGGATCCCAACCCCTTTAGAGCCTCAGTGCAAAGTAAGATTGTCTCTTCCTGGGAGGGGTTTATGTTCATTCTGCTGGAAAGGGACAGAAATCCTTGGGAGAGATGTTCCAGCCATGACTTAGGGATGCAATACAGTGGTTCAGGAATGAATCCTAGCTCAGACTTAACTCCAGGTTGAGAGCAAAATGGAAAGTCAAATGCAAAAGTGAGATTTTAAGTAGTACAGGAGTAAATAATCACTGCACTGCCTCACCACCTGTTTCATTTGCAGTTGAGAACAGCTTTGCTGATATATTGTCCACACTGCACAGCAAGAATTAGATGTACCCCCAAGGATTTTTTTCAGTCAAATTCACTCCATTAACTCCCAAAAATAAGTATTTGCTCAGGAACAGATTGTCTGCTAACTAGCTCAATTCTTCTTCTATAAATTGTACAAAATGAAGCAGCATGTTCTCTGGATGTGATCCCTCCTGCTCCACCAACAGAAGCTCAGATTCTTTCCATTATTTTCCCCAAAGTCCCAAAGCATTTTTACTGTAAATCACTACGGATAACTAAGTCATTAATTCCATAAAAGTTTGTTTCCTCTTCTTGGTGAAGATTTCCTGGTTTTAATGAAACACCTCCTGTTAAGAAACTGTTTCACTGAGGAAGGAGCTCCCCAAGCTCTGCCTAGCCTGAAGTGACCCAGGGCCTTCACTAGACTGCAGGGTAAGCCCCAAGTCAGTACTTGGAGATTTTTTTAGCCTAGTGTGAAGAACCCTCTGATACAACCCAGTCCCTCCCACTGATAACCCTACAGAAATTCTCAGTACCATACTGGGAAAGTGTTACCAAAATAAAAACTAGCATGCTTCAGATTTCACAAAAAAATGAACTTGTGTGCCACAAAACTTCAAATACAGTTTTAGGAAGTTTAAAGTACTGATCCTATCATTTTACCTCTTTTTTAACATGTAGTAAATATCAGAAAAACTTACTATTAAAAAGGCCTAAGGAGGGCAGTGCACAGATGGACACAAAACCAGCCCAGTAATCAATCCACTGAGGTAGAGGCTAATCCTGAATAATCACAATTCAGGTGATATTTCATTTGTAGGAGAGCAACTGAACACTGAGCTGAGGAATAACATTTGAATTCCAGCAGTCAATAGAGCTTTCAATATAAATTATGTACAGTGTAAACTGATTATAACTGCTAGCCTGCTCCCTTCAAACCATAAATGAAAAAAATGGACTTATGTATTTTCTGCTTCTAATTTTGTGGTATCTTTGAAGTATCTTCTACAGGTTTGTTTTGTGTTCTCAGTTTCCACCACTAGCTTTATTCATGAAGCCTTAAGAAGTCTTTTGAGAAAAATGACTGTACATACCAAAAAGAGCCATAAAAAACTACAAAGGTCAACATTAAATAATGATTCTATACTTTTTCAAGGAAAAGGCTACACTGATGTATGTATGTCTTCCAGTCATTGCTGCATTTTATATGCATTTATGATTACTGTGTGCATTTTTATGGGCTTAATAAAACTTCCATAGACTACAGTATTTGTTTATAGTGAAAAAACACATTCCTGTGGACTTAAAACTTATCTCCAGTGGGCAATAAAGTAGTATCTAAATGTTGCTTGTTCTCCAATCCATTTTCCACCATAAAATTTCATTTCTTTCCAGATCAAGTCAAATAGTTATACCTCAGGTCAACTCTTCTCTTTTATTAGCTTTTACTTTTGTGGAGAAAACCTTACAAACCCTACTCAAACATGCATTTAACATGTGTTGTGCTGCTTTCCCTGCCTCCTTCAGCTTTCCAGCTTCTCCTTTTTCAGAAAGACTCTTGGATCTGCTAACTTAACTACAGCAGGCAACTACACACCTGTGAGCTCCTCACTCTCCTTTTGGTGTCTTTTGCACTGTTCTTCATTTCCCCTGGCTCCATCTCCTTCCATTTTCTGCAGAGCTGAATTAGGCAGCACTGCATTGCTGCCTAACCCACTGCTGGTTTGACAAAATTAGGCTTATCAGTGCCCCTGCAGGTGTTACCAGCCACCTGCTTAAGATGGCTCAAACTCCTCAGAGTTTTGTGTAACTTCCACTGTTTCCTACCAAGCACACCCAATATTCTGCTGGTGTAATTAATAAAGCAAATATAAATACCCATGGACTGCATTGTTGAGTTTTGTTGTAGGGTTGGTTTTTTTCCTAATGATATGGTGACTGCAACTGGTTTATTTCTGGTTCCATGTGCTCAGACAAGTCTTATCTCATCCAAGGTCATCTAGGAGATTGCCTTGATGAATTGGGCCTCAACCAAAATGAAAATAGATAATACATACACTGTGAGACAAACACAGCACACATGCACTGAGAATTCTGCCCAGTAAAATTCCAGAATCCATTTCCTTTTCAATAAAGGTGTCAGATGCAGAGCAAGCACGCCCAATATTCTGCTGGTGTAATTAATAAAGCAAACATAAATACCCATGGACTGCATTGTTGAGTTTTGTTGTAGGGTTGGTTTTTTTCCTAATGATATGGTGACTGCAACTGGTTTATTTCTGGTTCCATGTGCTCAGACAAGTTTTATCTCATACAAGTTCATCTAGGAGATTGCCTTGATGAATTGGGCCTCAACCAAAATGAAAACAGATAATACATACAGTGTGAGACAAACACAGCACACATGCAAGTGGGAACTCTGAAAAAATTCCAGAATCCATTTGCTTTTCAATAAAGGTGTCAGATGCAGAGCAAGCATGCCCAATATTCTGCTGGTGTAATTAATAAAGCAAATATAAATACCCATGGACTGCATTGTTGAGTTTTGTTGCACGTGAGAATTCTGCCCAGTAAAATTCCAGAATCCATTTCCTTTTCAATAAAGGTGTCAGAAGAGCTCCACTAAGCTCTCTCTCACTGCTTTAGGTCACAGTTACATTTGAAGGATTCAGGTAAGGATTCCCTCTCTAGACTCTGAGCTCTGGGTACATCCAAGAACAAATACTGTATTTGTATTGTATTCAAGCTGTGGCAAGCCAGCCAAAGACTGCAGTACTACAGATACTGCCTGTAGCTGTGAGCTGTGTCTCACTAACAGCCTCTCCAAACAATGTCCCATCTGCACCAGCCTCAATCCACTGCAGGGACTGTGAAGTGGCCTCTGATCCCTGAAGAAAGCTCCTTCCACAGCTGAACACAGCAGCAAGTGAAAGCTCTAAAGCTGAGCTGTGTGATGACACTCCCCCTCAGCACCATTTACTGGAGTGCTAGCAACAGGGGCTTTCCAGAAGCATGCTGTATATTGAACCAGAAGAAAGCAGGGTTTTCAACAGGATAAAGTGGCTACTCCAATTCTGTAATCACACAACCCTCTCCTTTTCCTTATCTCAGCCTCAAAACATGGCACATCAGACAGCAGTTCCCCATGCAGCAGAAGGACAGCAGTCATGCACAAACAGCCAATTCCTTACAACAGCCAGGAGAAGGATCACTCCCTGCCACAATCACAACTCCCTGCCACAATCACCACTCCCTGCCACAATCACCACTCCCTGCCAGGATCCACAGCTCCTGAAGGAATGAGGTACATACAAGTGCTGATAAACAAATTCATTAACTGCCCCTAATGTCTGGCAGTAGCAAGATTTGATCAACATCTATCACCAGTGGAACTCGGTAAGGACCAGGATGGATCAAACAGTTCTCAAAACTGCATGAAACCCTCAATTTCCTGCACTTCAGTAATAAAGAGAAAAATACAACACATAGAATAAACTGTCAAGAGGATACTCAAAATTTCACATCCTTTTTGTCTATAAAGCACAGGCACACACAGTGCATTCTTATGCACACATTACTTCATTAGTGCATTACAGTATGTTCCTGTGCATTCACTATAGCCTACGTTTCAAATATCTTGTAAAAATGTAATTAGCCCTCTCATTCACTTTCACCCTTCCTTAATCCCTTAAATGAATCAGTAATTCTCTCAGGTTATTAGTTTTTTATTCTCCTCTTTGGAAACAGTGCCATGAAAGCCATGTACAGACAGCCAATTCCAATTGCCAGTGGAGCTGGACATAAGCTCACAGCTCCTGTAGTTTCTATGGAACAAAAGTTGAACTAACATAAAATGTTTCTGTGGCAGTGCAAATCTCTGTTTCTGTTAATAAAGGTTCATAAAACATTTTACAAGAAACCCTTGACTAATTTTTGCTGTGTGATCTCTGATCTAGGAAATATGAAACTGATCACAAAGAAAACATTTTAAACTGTTCATAAGCTGCAGCCCATTCTGATGTAGAAAATTGTCCAGATTGCAAACTGCAGATTGCAGAGTGGTTTGCAGATTAGTGTGGGCTCACCCACAGCGTGTGCACAGAATTCCAACTGCAGGAATGTGATCACTAAGTTCACTGACACACTCCCAGGAGATTCTGTGTTGTTTACAGTACACTGGCCTTGGAAAGAGGCAAATGAATTGACTGTTACTGACTGCAAAGGATGTCCTGATGAGAAACGATCCTCAGGCACAGCAGACACCTGCAAAAGCAACACACAGACTTGCAGCACTCCCATTTCAAAGGAAACAAACCTCTGTGCAAGGAAGTGGAGAATTTAAATCTACAAATGACTCCTGGTTAATTAAGCTATATCTCAGAATATACTGATCTGAACTTCCCGTCCCCAAAGCTCCTGGGGTAAGGCTACTGCTGTCCTGTGTCCCCTCCCTGCCTCCAGTGTGACAGTGGCTGAGGACAGCTGCAGCAGGGAAAGCATGACTGCACACCTCAGTGCTGTCCTGCTGAGCCTGCAGGGAGGTTCCTCACACCCAGCAGCAATAGCCTGTGCTTTTCAGCAGCTTTTAGGAATTTGTCATGAACTCAGTATTTTGAATACTAGGCTAACAGTTATGGAAAAGGATTTATTACAATGATGTTAAAATGAAAGCCATGTGATTCCTTGGCAGTAGCTACACTGACATTATTGCACACTGCTCAAGTTTGATGTTCAGATTCTTTTAAAAAACTTCAGCAGCAGCAGAAGAAGAAAACCAAAGGGAAATACTTAGCAGGATATTCCTTTTGTCTCAGCCAAGCTGTCATAAACAAAAACATATCCAACTTCCCTGATAAACAATGATCATTTGCCTTCCTTGTAATCAGAAATTCTAGTCCATGGCTTCCCACGGTGTTTTCTGATAATTATCTTACTTCCCACCCCCAGCCATTCTTTTTTTTAAATTTCATTTATGCTGTTACTCCTGTATTATAAAAGAATTTGCCCTACTTTTTGCTTTCTTGTTTCAAATGCAAGATATGACACAGCTCCTCTAGGTATTGTGTACAAACTGCATTTCAGAACAAAGATATTTATCAGTCATTTCAATATATCTAAAAATTCATGTTATAAAGTACAGTCTTGTAAAAAGCATCACCCAGGCCCTGACAGAAAAATACTGGTTCAAAAGCCATTTGCCAGTGGTAAAATAACCAGAAAGACTCCTAGAGCAGTGATTAAATTGAGCAAGGCAAGTTGTGGCCCAATCATCAGGAAAATGCTCATAAATCACAGAATGCTTTGTGTTGAAAGGGATCATCACCCCCTGCCATTGCAGGGACACCTCACATCTACAAGGCTGCTCCAAGCCCTGTCCAGCCTGGTCTGGAGCACTTCCAGGGATGGGGAACTTCTCTGGACAACCTGTGCCAGTGCCTCACCACCCCCACAGGGGAGGATTTCTTCCTCCTACTTAAACCAAACCTACCCTCTTTCAGTTTAAAACTATGAAGAGTAAACCTCCTCCTATAACAACTGTCACAGCAGTCATATTCCAAGGGGAAAAAATAAAAACAAACCAGCAAACCCCAACAAATGACAGAGAGACTTGTTTGGTATTTGAGAAGCACAAGCTTCAGTAAAATGTTGTTAATATTTAGATGATGAGTGCTTTTTTTGGCACCTTTGGAATTATTCTGTTGCAGCTGACTGGCTCATTACAGATCAATGTATCAAAATGATGAGACTTCTGGGAATATAATGGAATCACAATGATCACAATTTCCAATACTCTGAGGAAAATCTGGTTTCTGCAGCAATAAGAGGCAAGAAGTCAGTGCCAGTGCCCTTGTGCAGCTCTCTGTAGAGCATCAGCACAGAGGGTACCCAGGGGGTCCTGCTGGGGACCCCACTGCCCTGGAGCTCCTGGAACTCCCAGCACACTGCACGAGGTGCCTGGCACTGCCAGCTGCTGAAATATGCCCCTCAAACTCAGAAACTCTGATCAATCCTTGGGCTGTTTATCTTTTGTTCCTTTGCTTCACACTTATGCAATAAAGGCTGTGATTAAGAGGATTCATGAAAATGTCACCATTTATCACCTGAAGTTCAATCAGTAATAGGAAAGTTGAATCTTATTTGATTAATTATACGGAGGAACAAAAATACTTGCATTAGTAATTCAGGACTTGCTGCAAAATGCTAGAATTCTGAGACCCTAAACAGCAAGGTTCAAAGTCTTCAAGCTTACACACACTTGGAAGTACATGCCTGACTTTAACCAAACTTTATTGAATTACTTTTCTTAATTCACTGCCTTGACCACATTAGCTTTCCATTAAGCATCCATCTTCCAGCTCCAAAACATCCAGAAACCAGTTACCCATCTTTGAAGGGCTCCTCCCCTCTGCCTGCCACCTCTCAATTACCACTGCCAGACTGCTTTACTGGAACATAATACACTGGTTTGCATTTAAAGAATTTGCACATTGTTCCTGTGCTGCCTTTAATTTTAGAAGTAATTGCACAGAACCCTCTCCCCCAAATGCCATTACCAACTTTAGGTAAAGCACTTTTACCTGTTGCAGGCTCTCTGCAAACACCCACCCAGCTGGAGCAAGGCTGGCAGCAGAGGGTTTGGACACCCTCCTGCCAAGCAGCTCAGTCTGCAAACTCACTGAAATGGGAGAGCTGGGCTTTACACGTGACTCTGGGGCTCATCTGTGTTTCAGACATCAAAAGTTGGATTTTTACACAGCTGTAGAAAAAAAATCTCTAAGTAAAATGAGATAGTGCCCTTTTTTTTTATTTTGTGGTTAGATTACTATTGCTAATCACAGGCTTGTTAAAATTAGCAGTGTCAGCAGTCAGGTTACTGAAATGGGTCCCCTGAGCTCTTTGGATTTCAGTGAACAATGAAGAAGGGACAAGAAAGGAACCTGCCCTGCCCACATGTCCCCAGCCAGCTGCTACCTGAACCCTGAACCCTGCCTGAGGCAGCACAGGGCTCTCTGAAAGGGAAAATCCACAGCAACGAGGGCAGCCCAAACAGGAATTCCCAGTCACACAAACTCAGGGTGCACAGAAATCAGCAAACTAAAATGAGGTGGTTTTTTTCTCTCAAAAACAGAGCATTAGCTTATTAACTGAGAGTTAAAAAAAAAAAATAAAAGAATGTGTGATAAGCGAGGAGGGTTAATTAGAATGTTCATGTAATGAAAATCCACTTCCCATTTTTAAATATTGATGATGCTTAAAAGAGCTTATCTTATTTAAAAAATGACATCCTAATCTGCTGACAGGTACATTTTATTCCCAAAACGCTGAGCACTGTTCTGCATCCTCACCTCCAGATGCTAACTGCTCCACAGTTTGATGCTCCCTGAAGCAGAAACCACCCTGGAGTTCTGTACCTGCAGATCCATGGTGCCAAGGGAGCTGTGTCCTCAGGACAGCTGCTGTGCACACTCTGTGCATGACTGACACACACAGTGTACCACAGAAATATATACAAGGATATATTCTACAGCTCACAGTCCTCAACTGCTATTTTGACATATATGATCAAACCACTCCCAGTATATGAAGGGTTAAAGAACAATAGTAAGAGCAAAAGCAACAGAAAAAAAATGACAAGGCCTTGACTTGGATCTTACATCTGGGGATGAAAACCCTTAGCACTGAACAGCCTGAAACTAAAACTTCCACTTAATAGGATTCATGCTTCTTGTCTTCTGATTATACTCCAAAGGAGAATGATAAAAGAGTCTTCTCTCTTCTGATATTCTGCAAGTTAATAAAGATGTTCCAGTAATCTGTCAGTTTGACCTCTGCACATGCAGTCTTGACATGCTGCTATTGTCAGAAGTAGTTTTGTTTTTCAATAGCAGTAAAATCAATATTAAAAAAGAGGCAATGAAGGATTAAAATGTTATTTTTATTTTGTGTTTGCCGGTCTGGGATTAAAACTGATAGAAATAGGAATAGTGCTGAGAATACTCAATTCCCAATTGTCTTTGAAGGTGGTAGAAAGAAATCAGAGTCTCCCAACTGACAGGACTTTGTACATGCAGTACTTTGATATGTAAGGCAAAATTAAAGGATTGTAAAATCCATTTTAGATTAAGCTGCTATCTGACAGGAAACTATGCAAGTGTGTATTGGATATCAAATCAGGGGGATTGTTGGTTTTCAGAGTTCAAGCAGTTTTGTTTCCATGGACCTTAGCTCCCAGTAAAAGCTGAGTGAGGTGAAAGAATGCAGCCCTGGAGTCCTGGATGTCCAGAGGTAAAGGTAACAGCTGTCACAGGCTGCCTGAAAGGTGCACACTCAGGAAAGTACAAAAGGGAAATTATTTGTTTAGGATGGTTTTGTTGCATCTTTCACACCTATGGAAAGTTGTTCTCAACCCAATTTTCTGGGTCACTATATTTAAAATGTGACATAGAAAATGTAGCAAATTACATACAAAATCAGACACGGTGGTAAAAAAGATCAATCATTTTTTAGATGAATGCCAATAAAACAGACTGAAGTGACAGAGTCTTCCCACTGTACTTAAATATTTGCTGTTTGCATAGAAAATAATTAACAACCTGTTAGCTTTTGCAGATTCCATGTTCACACTGGCTTTTGGCAGAGCTGATTTCCACAAGCAGCAGCCATAGACAGCTTTAGTTCAAGAGCCAGGGGCTGTGGTTTGCCTTTCAGGAGAAGGGAAGCCTTTTCTTGAGCATGCTTATTAATTAATTGGTAATATTACTTTTGGTCACCAGACACTTGCTATTATTTCCACTGTCCTCATTTTGCAAACATTTTGGAAATGAACTGCAAATGCTGAAAACGTTTCATTGTACCATATGTAAGTTCTTCCATATTGTTTGCCAAAATGGCATTGTAATTCTAATAGCATTAAACAAAAAATAATTTTTAATCTATGTATATATAAAACCTCCATTTCCTTATAGAAATAGAAACAATATGCATTTTTATAACTCAAAGGTTTTTCTCCTTTACAGCTTTTAACTTCTTTTTTAAAATGTTCTCTTAAGGAGAATTCACCTCCAATAGATGTGCATTTTCTGCACTGGAAATTTTTGCACTAACTTGCAAACTTGTTTTTTGAGCATGCCTCTGCTGCTGTGTATCAACACATCACAACCCTGATGCACTTTAATATGTGTGCTGCTTGTCACTGTCCCTTGTTTGCAGTCCCAGCAGCCAGACTGTCACACTGCAACACAGCAAAACTGAAAAACACACTGGCAAGAATGAGGCCACAGGCTGAGGTGTCACATTTCTGTATCAGCAGATCTAAGTCAGTGTTATTAGAGCAAGGGACAGGGACAAAGGGATACTCATGTGCTGAGAGAAGGGACAAAGAACACAAAGTTCACTTCATCATTGCCTCCACTTCTATTAAATCTCTCTGCCTCTGCCTGGGATGGCTGACCTTTAAACACCACACTGGGAGATCTGCATCTGTGCCAAAAGAAAAGATAATCAGAGCATTCCTCCCTGCTCCCATCAAATCCCTTTTTTAATCTGGAGTTCAGGCAGCCTATCACTCCTCCTCTCAGAACACATTACATCTCCATGATGGATCAGCTCAGGAGAAAAGTCTGTCAGCTTCCCCAAACAAGAAATTGCCACTTACACAGGGCTGCTTTTCTCCTCCTGTGGATGTGACATTTCAGGCTTCTTGTTACCTAGTTTTTGTTCACTGTTATATACTTGTTATCTCAACAGCAGAATTTGGTTTTGTCTTTGGTAGAATTGAATCAGAGGCCAAAACACTCCAGTCACTAAAAACAGCTCTGTCTTAAAGGGGATTAGAAAGAACACCTGGGTCCCTTAAAGCTTTTAATTATTATTTTTGCCCTAATTTTCATAATTCAAAATGGTGTTTATATTCAGAGATAATTTTGAAATGTTCCAGAAGACTCTTTGAAAACGTTTCCATAATATCAAATATTTCAACTAGACTTGTAATTTAATTGAAATATTTAAAAACTAAAAGGTATTTCTAAGCAAAACCTAAATGTGTCAAATCAGGACGTACTAAATCTTGGTATTTTGAAATATTTTTTCAAAATTGCTGCATTTTAGTATTGAATTCCCATTAATAACAAGCATTTTCTAAAGAAACCCAAATCTTTGAAGAATTTTTCTTTAGCCAAGGCTCACAAACAAAGACTTAGACTACAGAGAGTCTTAACCCAAATCTTTTTCCATCCTGCAATATATTCTAGGGTGTTTTTTCAATAGAACATAATCAATATTCAGACTTAGAAGTATTAGATGCAGCATATGAGGAATGTAAGGCACTGCAGCCTAAAATAACCTCCCTCAGAAGAATGTTTAATGTGACCCTTGGTGCTCACCAAAACACTTCAGCAGCTGAGTGCTCGTTTCATACGTGGGAAGTGTCCAATATCATAGCCCAAGGGGGCAGTTTAGTGTGGTTTGGGTTTTTTACTGTGTAACTAGGACTGTTGTGCTTCCTCCACATACCTGAACACCCTGATCACATTTAGCACTGAGACACTCTGCTGTGTGCAGTTATTGTGCAGCTATGGCAGTGCAAAGATGTTAACCATGGTATCTCCACTCCTTCCCACTGCCTGTGCTTTTCCAATCCTAGTGCTGGCCACCAGGCCCCAGCTGATGCTCCTGGGGCACCTTTTGACAGCAGGTAGAACCTGCAGGCCATGAGCACAGAGCAGTTCATAAAGCTAAGAACACAAGAAAGAAGATATTCAGTTCCTACTGTGTCTGGAAATATTATCACCCCAGAGCTGGTATGGTGTTCAGTCTTTGCATCTCACTGATGTTTTGTACCTCACTGAATTTATATCCATGCTTCTGAATTGTATTACTTTGCTATGTTATAAATCAATTTTTGAAGGAAGGCCCTAACTTCCAAATGCTAATTCAGAAGGGAGATTTGTAGATCTCACTGCTCAAGCTAATTTACAAAGGTCACTGGCCTATGAGGATACTGTTTGTTTCTTAAATGACAGTGTGAGCAGTGAGCCAGTGTAGCAGCAATTTAGCTTAGCTCAATTAACATTTCCTATTCAGAGAGGGGGGAAAGTATCTTCTTTCTCAAGACTTCTTGTTTCTATTAGAGAATTTTTCCTTTTCATATTAAAACCACAAAAAAATCTCTCTTGATATTTTAAGCAGGACTTCTAATTTCCATACCAAATTCACTGTTGGATTAACCTTTGTGAGAAGATGAACTTTTGTTTTTATAATATCCAACTCAGTCTATTGTGTTTATATACAAAACATTTCATAATCTACTCTTCAAGCATCCTTGATCTTTCAAAAACAGATTAAAAAACTGCCCTCATAGAGGATATGCCTGATTAAAACTGCTATACAAAGTGTAAGAAAATGCAACATAATGCATGTCTCAAAACAGACCAGCAGTCAGCTCTCTAGGCACAAACCATCTCACCTCACTTCTGTCGTCTAAAATTAGCCATCCACACTAAACTAATCACTTAGTCATAGCAGAAACAGGCACTTTATATAATCACAGGAAATCTTCAGAAAATCTTTATCTTGAGTTAAGAGTCCATGGGGTAAATAAGGTTTTAAATTGAGAAAAGCCCAACACAATAAAATCTCAGAATACCTGCTTGAATTTGCTAACTTTGAAAGCAGACAAAACAAGCAAAGCCCTGAGAGGAGTGACACTGCTGGGTGGGGAGTACAGGCCTGTATTATTAGTACAGGAACACTTAAACTGGAAATAACCCAAATATCAATGGCTTGTTTTACTTCAGAATGGACTTACAGCCTGGTCGTGTGATGTTGCTGTACAGGCTGGTTGGTACATTGCAGTTAACCTTGCTGTAAATGAGAAACCCAGGGGGCTCCAGAAAAGCAGCCCCTGGGCAGGCAGGGATCTCAGCCCCTGGGCTGGCAGGGATCTCAGCCCATCCATCCCTTTCTCCCCAAGGACAGGGATCTCAGCCCCAGGGCAGACAGGGATCTCAGCCCCAGGGCAGACAGGGATCTCAGCCCCAGGGCTGGCAGGCAGGGATCTCAGCCCCAGGGCAGGCAGGCAGGGATCTCAGCCCCAGGGCAGGCAGGCAGGGATCTCAGCCCCTGGGCTGGCAGGGATCTCAGCCCCAGGGCAGGCAGGCAGGGATCTCAGCCCCTGGGCTGGCAGGGATCTCAGCCCCTGGGCTGGCAGGGATCTCAGCCCCAGGGCAGGCAGGGATCTCAGCCCCAGGGCTGGCAGGGATCTCAGCCCCAGGGCTGGCAGGGATCTCAGCCCCAGGGCAGGCAGGCAGGGATCTCAGCCCCTGGGCTGGCAGGGATCTCAGCCCCTGGGCTGGCAGGGATCTCAGCCCCAGGGCTGGCAGGCAGGGATCTCAGCCCCTGGGCTGGCAGGGATCTCAGCCCCTGGGCTGGCAGGGATCTCAGCCCCAGGGCTGGCAGGGATCTCAGCCCATCCATCCCTTTCTCCCCAAGGACAGGGATCTCAGCCCCAGGGCAGGCAGGGATCTCAGCCCCAGGGCTGGCAGGCAGGGATCTCAGCCCCTGGGCTGGCAGGCAGGGATCTCAGCCCCAGGGCTGGCAGGCAGGGATCTCAGCCCCTGGGCTGGCAGGCAGGGATCTCAGCCCCAGGGCAGGCAGGGATCTCAGCCCCAGGGCTGGCAGGCAGGGATCTCAGCCCCTGGGCTGGCAGGCAGGGATCTCAGCCCCAGGGCAGGCAGGGATCTCAGCCCCAGGGCTGGCAGGCAGGGATCTCAGCCCCTGGGCTGGCAGGCAGGGATCTCAGCCCCTGGGCTGGCAGGGATCTCAGCCCCTGGGCTGGCAGGGATCTCAGCCCCAGGGCTGGCAGGCAGGGATTTCAGCCCCAGGGCTGGCAGGGATCTCAGCCCCAGGGCTGGCAGGGATCTCAGCCCCAGGGCTGGCAGGCAGGGATTTCAGCCCCAGGGCTGGCAGGGATCTCAGCCCCAGGGCTGGCAGGGATCTCAGCCCCAGGGCTGGCAGGCAGGGATTTCAGCCCCTGGGCTGGCAGGGATCTCAGCCCCTGGGCAGGCAGGGATCTCAGACCCTGGGCTGGCAGGCAGGGATCTCAGCCCCTGGGCTGGCAGGGATCTCAGCCCCAGGGCAGGCAGGGATCTCAGCCCATCCATCCCCTTCTCCCCAAGGGCAGAGCCCTCACTGCTCAGAGCTGGGCAGCTCGAGGAGCAGAGCAGAGCAGTGACCAGGTTTTGATCCTTGTCTCCAACGTGGATATTGGATGGAACACTGTGACATCAAAATAATTTTGTTATTATCACTGCTGGACTGGCTGGCTGCAATAATAAAATCCATTCCTACGTGACTGGAGATCTGGTGACACAGATACACAGGTCTTTGTGGTCCAGATTCAGAAATTTATGTCATAAATTTCTGCAATCAAGTGAAATATTGTGACAGGAAAATTAAACACTGATGGTTTAATCAATATGGCCACAACAGAATATTTATAACTGAGCCACAGAACAACATTAACAAAGGATATATGAGAGTAAGCAATACCACTGTGCAGATTCAAATTATTGCTCACTGATTATTCTGAGAATGCAATATCCTCTCTTTTGACATGTTGTTCTGCCTTCACTTTCAAATGACTATTATCAAAATCAACTTTGGTGCAACACTAACATCATCAGTCCAGCTCAGCAACTGCTCTGAGGTGTGTGGAACATGTTCAGCTGGAGCACTGCCTGACAGGATAGAGCTGAGAAGCTGCTTTTTATGAGAGGAGACTCACTGAAGTTGAACTCATGACTGGATTCAGGAAAACCTACATTTTTTTAAAAACACTTTTTTCTTAATTTGGAGAGAATTAAACTTTTCATTACACAGGAAATTTCATAGCGTGTATCTTTGAGTGCAAGAAGTTACCTTTTTTAAATGAAAAGGAAATAGTCATAAATCTTCCTTATGCTATGAATATCTGTTAGAAAAGCAATGTTAAAATAAACAGGAATGGACACCCCTGTTTTCATACATGAAAGCAATGGAAGAATGAAAGGTTTGGACTGCTGATTGTGCTGTGTATGAGATCCAGGCATGTGGATGCCAGCCTCCTCCAAGAATTAGGGTGGCTGAATAACCAGCAAATGCCCAGGTGATTCAGACAGATTAGCATCACTTGTTTCAGCCCCAGGAACAAATCTGCAGCAAATCGGCAGAAAGCTGTGAGCCAGGAATTTCTGTGGTACCTGCATGAACTTTAACAAGTTATTTGGAGCAGTAAATAAAATAACTAATGAAGATTTGCAAAAGGATGCAATGGTACTAGATGACTAAACGGTAACAGTGATGAAATTCAGTCTAGAGAGATCAAAAATGAGTAATTTTGTGAGGAAATAACCAACAGTTTCTGTGATTCTATAAAATATCTGGACTGTATTGATTAGCATGCACAGCTCTGCCCTCCCACCTCATGGGCTGCAAGGTGCTGAAAAAGGCACAGGGAAAGGAGCAAGTGGATCCTTTTGTGCCTTCAAATAAGGACATTTTTAAAAGACCAGGAATACTTTGAAAACAATAAAAAATGAAAGAATAAGTGGCATGGAGAAGAAAAAAAGGGACTGGTGTTAATTTTCCCTTATGATACCAGAATTGATAGACAGCAAAAGAAAAGATCATCTGTGGGGTAGTGAGGGTGTGAAAGTTTAGCACAGGATGCTGAGCTGTCAGAGGTTTACAGTGGGCTCACACCCACACCTGCAGTGCTTTACAGGCAGAAAGGAAGCACACTGACAATGCAAATAGGTTTTTTCCTTAGCTTTTGTTCCCCTAGACAAAACCTGGGGATTGCCAGCACCTGAGCTGGTTTCCACCTCTCAAAGCTTGCAACAGCTCCGCTGTGTTGGGCACGCCCCACAAAGGCTGCTTGTACCTGACAAAAGAGAAAATCACCTTTTTTAATCTGCTAAAGAAAGTATTGTGTATTTACAACAGGCCCAGTCCTGTCTGCACCACTGGCCTTTGCTCTATCAGCTGGTGCCCACAAGCCACCCAGCTCCCTGGATGTCACAACTACACCTAGATGGTAAAACTGCTCTCACAGCTGTATTTCAAAGGCCTGATGTCTCATCTCCCTCACCACCAGCCTTCTCTGCTACAGTTACTGTTCTGTGCCTTTTTTGCAACATTTTTCTTAGTTGTTTAGCTTTTAAAATGTTTTAACTACATCTCTTGTCTCTTAGTATTCAATAGCCAGGTCCATGCCACCCATGATCTGACATTTCAATACTTAAATTTATTTTCAGTAGCAGAGATGAAGCCCATTTCTGCAATAGCACAGCTGACTGGCTTTTGGACTTGTATTCCAGAACATCCAAGCTGTAAGGGAATTTGTTTGTTGGCTCTTGTACCAGTGCAGGAAATAAACAAGCAAGGATAGAATGTGAGGCCTCCCCTGCAAACATGCAGCTCATACCTCTCATTAAGAACCCCTTAATAAAATACAATAATGCTTGGCAACTTCCTCCTAAATTATGGGATTTTGTACTGGATTGGGCCTTGAATTCACCTGTCATCCAACTCCAAATCTTACAGAGAGCAGACAGCACCAGGCTATGGAACAAATTATCAACTGTATTTGATAAATACAGTTTATCAAAATGCCATCCATCAAGCTCTTGCTTAGAGATACTGGTAAGGGCATTAAACCAATGTAAGCAGCTTTTAAGTAAGACACTTAGTTCTACTACTAGAACTGGATAGCAAATATCCTAGACACTGGATATCTAAGATATCCAGAAGATAACAAAAAGTAAAATTGAAGTTAATTTGAATAGCAGCCCACAGTATAATCCCCAGTAAAGTGACATTTGGAACAACTCATTCAACAATAGGAGGTGGCACTGTGTAGGGTCTCTCTTTAGAAGTTTTCTTCACTGTAGGCAGCACACTGAGTCACAGCATAAATATAAATATGTCCACACACCCTGTGTATTCACACATGCAGCAAGATCAGGCTGTGGATTTTCCAGGCAGTGAATCTGTGCAGCCATCAGTCTCTCCAATCACACACCCACACTCATGGCCAGCTAGCTCTTGCATTTGGGACACAAATTCAAACCCATGAAAGAAAAGGAATACTGGATTTTATGCTTAGGTCTTCTAAAATGAATTGTGATTTGTGTATTTCAGCTGGACAAGTTATTTGGTCTTCAGTGATCACCCGTTCTTCCTAAAAATGAAGTCACTTCAGGATGGTTTAGCTTCAGTATTAAAAATCAGAAAAGCCTGCAACTTTGAGTTTGTGTTTCAGTTGCCATTTGATTTTGCAGCATAGTCAAAATCAGATACTCTTGTAAGTCAAAAATAACAACTTTTCTTATTCTGCAATCCCATGGCCATGAAGAGAAACATAAATGCAATACCCTATTTTTACTGTAGCTCTTTACCAATTCTTCTTTCATTATCTCTAGGTCACACAAGATTCATTATTAATTCTGAGCCAAATAGTTTTCCTAAGTAAATTTTCAGCTGCAGAGTGAATTCATTGATTTTTTCCCATCTTTGCAGTACTGCACAAGAAAGCACCAAAAGCTAAAAACCCCCACAAAAATTACTAATGCATTCCTTCCAGGCACTTGAGATGATGCTGCTGTGAATTTCTGACTTTAGTATTCCAGCAGTGCTCCAAGCTCCAGTTCAAATGAGTTTAGGTCAGTGTACATTTACTCACATTTGCAGGACTGATTGTCCAACAAACGAAAATCTCCTCCCAGTTGTATTTGCAAATCTCTTCGTGCTGAAGAAATATCATTTCTAAGCAATAAGGAAGCAGATCCTCAGAAATGAATGCTGAGTCTCCAGTGTGTGCAGGGGATTCATTTGGCATGCAGGCAGGAGCTGGGCTCAGTGGTTCCTGGGGGTCCTTTCCAACCCAGAATATTCAATGATGGTGGCAGTGAGCTCCTGCCTCTGAGCTGGGTCAGAGCCCCGTTTCCCCTTCAGCAGATCACAGGTCACAGACTTTCCAAGGGAGAAAGCTGGCAAACAACTGGCACTACCACAGTGCCTCCTGTACTTTGGGCAGCAAGACCCTGAACACTGTGAGCTAAGACTCCCAGAAACACACATTTAGTCAAATTTCCTCTGAACACCTTGGTGGAAAGGCTTACACTGATTTCTCAAATTACAATTCCACACCATCTAATTTCTGTGCAATGAAATGCTATGCAAGGACAAAGCACTCTGTCTTACTACACACCATTATAAGAAAACAGAGTACATTTACTATCACCCAAGGCCACTTATTTATTCTTTTCTGCAATGCCAGCCTTAAACATTTTTTGATATCTGCCAGCAAAGGGAGTGTTCAGTGGCAAGGCATTACACCATATATTCCAAACAAGTGCAATTGCATCAAACATACCTCCACAAGCCTGCTGGTATGTTCTCGAAATATAGCAGCATATTCCTTTATTTCTTTCTCTCTTCCATTTTTAGCAGCTTCAATGAGAACCAGGAGAGGAACAGTGGTGTCCAAGAAGGAGTCTGAGATGTGATCTATAATGGCTTTGCGGAGCTGCAGAAGAAAGCAGTGCATCAGTACCTGCTGACTGAGTATCCATGAAAATCTGCAGGAATTACTGTCCATTCCTGTTTGTGACACAGACACATCAGTACCTGCTGACTGAGTACCCATGAAAATCTGCAGGAATTACTGTCCACTCCTGTCTGTAACACAGACACATCAGTACCTGCTGACTGAGTATCCATGAAAATCTGCAGGAATTACTGTCCATTCCTGTCTGGAACACAGACACATCAGTACCTGCTGACTGAGTATCCATGAAAATCTGCAGGAATTACTGTCCATTGCTGTCTGTAACACAGACACATCAGTACCTGCTGACTGAGTATCCATGAAAATCTGCAGGAATTACTGTCCATTGCTGTCTGTAACACAGACACATCAGTACCTGCTGGCTGAGTATCCATGAAAATCTGCAGGAATTACTGTCCATTCCTGTCTGGAACACAGACACATCAGTACCTGCTGACTGAGTATCCATGAAAATCTGCAGGAATTACTGTCCATTCCTGTCTGTAACACAGACACATCAGTACCTGCTAATGGAGTATCCATGAAAATCTGCAGGAATTACTGTCCATTGCTGTCTGTAACACAGACACATCAGTACCTGCTAATGGAGTATCCATGAAAATCTGCAGGAATTACTGTCCATTCCTGTTTATAACACAGACCCATCAGTACCTGCTAATGGAGTACCCATGAAAATCTGCAGGAATTACTGTCCATTCCTGTCTGGAACATAGACACATCAGTACCTGCTAATGGAGTACCCATGAAAATCTGCAGGAATTACTGTCCACTCCTGTCTGTAACACAGACACACAAACTGTATTCATGCATGATTTACAGGGCTGAAACCTATGGCAGCTGCAATTCATGTATTAAATACAGAAAACTGTATTTCATTTTAAGGAAAACTTTAATATGCCACTAGGTAAATATGGCTGTTTGTAAGTGTTTGTACAGATATATAAAACACTACATCATATACTGGTTCTCTTGAAATCAAGGGAGCCAAACAAATATTCCCCTTCCCTGATGAATAGGCTACTTAAGTGATTGCACATGTGAAAAATTAGTTAGCCCAGACCTCATATCTCCTGGGTATTCTCCCTTGTAATTCAGATGCCAAGGGAGAAGGCTATTTAATTTTACAAAGAAAATATTAATTCAATCGTGTTTGTACTCACAAAATAGCTACATCCCCTGATTTCATAATTGCAAAATTACCCAAGTATTGTCTTTCTGGGAAACACAGCCTGGTTTGCAGAATGGCAGCCTTCATGGTAATTATGTCAATGAGATTACTGATTGTGAGACCTGATAATGGATTAACAGAGCAAGAAGATCTATAAATGAGGCTGGAGTTCAATTTTCTCTGCTTAAATTAATTGTTCTTGAACTTCTAACTTAAATTATTAAAGAAGTATAACATTCTGCTATAAATTACGTGTCTTAAATTAGCTCCACAGCAGCTTGTACCCAGTCACTGGGACATTCCTTACTGAAGAGGTTATTTAGCATGTTACCCACACATGACAGCTGTTCATTTAGAGCATGCAGCAGTACAGCAACATACCAACTGCAACAACACATGAAATGCAGCTTAGTTATGAAATTCACTGAATTTCCTAGTCCAAATCCAGTGTTTTTACAATACACAGAAAAGATATTGATTGGAATAGAAAAGGACATTAAATGTTTTGAAGCTCATCACACTGTTGCCAAAGTACTGTTTTCACTTGCTGTTTTGCTCCAATGTATCTCTGTGAAAAATCAGTAGAAGTAAAAACTCCTACCATGAGAAAAATACAAAAAACCACGATCTTTTTGATGCTTCTGCTGTGTTTGTAGGTAGAGCAGTGACCACAAAGAGCAGAAAGAACAGTGGAGAAATCTGCTGATTATCAGACAAGATCTGAATATGAATTCCAGCACCAGCTTTTGGATATCCTCACTCAAAGTCAGCTCTCCTTGACTCACCAGAGGGACACAAACCTTCCAAACAAACACAGGCAATTCATGTTTGCAATGGTTTCTTTGCCTACCCTACTGTAGCCCATCACATTAGGATACGTTGTCTGGATACACTGTATGTTCTCCAAAGTCATTTACAAATACAGAGGCTGTGGCATTCCAATACAAAATAGGATTTCTTACATCCTCAGCTTCATTCAGGCTCAAATTAAAAAATAAAAAACTATTAGAAAGTTTCACTACCAGAAATAAAATACACCAAACCTCCAGTCCTACCAAGTTACCTATTAAGACTTCTCTGTTGTTAAGGCTCCACTGAAGAAAACAGATATTCTTGCCTGTTTAAAATTAGGTACATAAATGTGAGCTTGAAGAGTCACAATTTAAAAATTAAGATTTCAATTTACAAAAAAACCCCGAAGAACAAGTGGAGACATCATATCCATAGCCAATGATTGATTATCCCCAGCAGAAACATTCTGGAGTTCTGCACAGCCCAGACTGCAGGACTTCCACAGCCTTAGCACTCTGTCCCTACAGTAACCTCAGGCACATTTGTGGTGAGTTTGAGACTCCCAATTTCAAACCAGCAGCCTAATTTTATCTCTCATTGCATAATTCTTTGCTACAGCTTTTCGCTGGTTTTCTTGGCTTAATTAACCTTTCACACAGAAGTTATCATTACTGTTTCATTCTAAGAAATGCTCTACCCTGCAATTACACAGCAAATTGCACCTTCTTCAAAAAAACAAAGATAATGCTGTGTCTCTGCTGAACACAAACAAGTCTGAAATTATGTTCCTGTTGCAGCTCTGCAAAGGAATACACGAGGCTGAGAGTTGCAGAGGATGGCTTGTGTAGCATTAAAGAACAAAGAAATACAACATAGAAGAAAAAAGGAAAAGACAAAATAAAACAGGAATATCGGAGGCAATATCTATTTCTTTTCATGCTAATTCTAACGAGCATTTCTGCCATGACTCAGTAATTCTGTTTCTGACTCTGGCCACCTGTAGGGCAAACTGCTAAAAGCTAAGTAGGCAGAAGGGAGGCATGTGAACAAAGGACAGCAGCAGCAGTGCCAGCACGCCATGCTAGGGAAGTTATTGAGCTATAATTAAACTACTCCTCGTATTTTTAAGTGAAAGAGACACCAGCAGAAGAGGGAAAGGAGGGGGAGGATGATGTCTGACAAATTGTTTTCTTCTTAAGATGCAAGGTCTTATCCTTTGAGACTGTTACAGAAGCATGGACAATTTTTGGTTTTGATATCAAAATGCATTAAAAAATAACACAGGAACACGTCATTTATAAAACATGGGGCATAAGGTTGTCAAAAACAGTGGAGGGTAGAGAAAAAAAATGCCAGCAGCTGTTTGCAACACTATTCCACATCAGTACTGATGAGCACAGAAAACTCAGTTTGCCTCTACTCACCTCCTGCCTTACTAGACTGCCCTGAAAATAGTCCTGGGCAAAGCTCAGAGCAGCTATTGCTGAGGGATCTCCCTTTCCCCTCTCAAAGGGGAGCCAGGCAGGCCATCTCTTTTGTGTCCAGAAACAGCTACCCATGATGAAGAAGTTACATAAAAACATAAGAATATCACCAGGAACAACATTTATTAAAGCAAGCAACCAGGAAGAACTGCAGAACAACCACAGGAGAAACATCTGTGCAGTCCATTCATGCTGCACTGGGAAAGAACTGAGTATGGTAATTTCACATAATTACAAACTGGAATGAATAGGCAATTCCTTCCTAAATATTTGTAAGCTGTCCTCAGCAGAGGAGCAGTGATCCAGGTAAAGCTGCACACATAGAAATGACACACACACATCTCCAGCACAAGTACAAATCAAAACAAAGCTGAGCAGCTTGGAATCCCCAGAAGTACTGGCCAAGCTCCTGAAATGAGTGCAAGGAAGTTCCCTTGAAAAGCTGGAGAGTTTCTCCAGCTCCCAGAAGATCCATTTTGGGGACAGCTACTTTTGCCTTCAGTCTTGCCAGACACAAGCCCTGCTTCACTCCCCTTGCTGTGATGTGCCAAGGGGCTCCAAAGGGGCCCATGGCAGGACCCACAGCCAGGCTGGCTGGGACAGCACCTCTCTGATGGGGCACTGCTGAAGAGATTTTAAAATACAGCTTTATGAGGCTTCATCTTTAACCCAAATTTTGCAGAGGCAGTCCCAGTGAGGACTGAAAGCAGAGTACACTGCAGAGCACAGCCCTGAAAGCACTGAGAGTGCCTGACACAATGCCAGTAAAGGTACACAGTACCATTAAAAATACAGTATTAGGGAAGCTGCAAGAGTAGAGCAAACAACACTTTTCATGTTTCTTGTAAAATTGCTGGGAGACAGAGTAATAAATGTCTGTATGTGAAAGCAAATAAGACTCTACTGCAAAATCTGCAAGAACAGAATTCACAATTTCATGTCTCCCAGAACAGGAATTAGGCATGCAGTAAACACTCTTCCTAAAACAATTCTTATGCAATTCATATGTATGAACATAGAATTGGAGGAAAGATATAAAATATTTCTCATAAATGCTTTTCAGTGGAAAAAAATGTCAAGCAGCACAGAGCTGTTCTGGTAAAAGGAAATTACTGGTTCTAGATTGGCTATAAATTGGGCATGATTACATTCAGCCTGAACATTTTCCAAAGGTTTACAGAAAGACACAAATTGAATTAGTTAACAGCTTTTAACCACTGTAACAGAGTCAATAAAGTGTTTTAAGCTGGAGTTTAATTAACTCATGGAAGGAAATGAATGGAAGGGTTCCTAGACACACGGAGCTGGTGATGCAGGTCTCTGCACTGAACACATCTTGGACAGAATGTAAGCAGAAACTGGAAAGCTACTTGGTTGTAAACACTATTTATATTATACTCTTCTCATTTTTCAAGGCCTCTCCTGGCTGATCATGGGAGCAGGAAGGAATTTATTCCTCATCTTGAAGCACAGGCTGGCTTGCAAGTGTGAACACAAAGCTGGGAGGGATAGTGTTCCACCAGGCAGGTGATCATCAGCCCAAGCTGCAGGCAGGATAAAGGGCTGTGCTCATGTTCTTTGTAGCTGTAAACTGTCATGCACTTGGTTGGGGCAGCCTGCCTGAAAGAACTACTGACTTTCTAGGGGTTTTCTTTTTGAAAGGGCACATTATACACATCCAGCACATTCTGCAGTTTTTCTCAAAGTTATTTATTACAGAGAAAGGGTATAAACACAGCTGATGTCTACTGTGACGGTGGTCACAGGGGTTTTTAGATGATGGAAAAGTCAGGGATCTTGATTCCATGATCAGAAGGCTTGATTTATTATCTTATGATATATATAGAACATTATAACTATACTACATAGAAATAGAAAGGAAAGGAGCTTCCTCAGAAGCTGGCTAAGCTAAGAATAGAATGGAAAGAATAATAACAAAGATCTGTCTCTTGGCAGAGAGCAAGAGCAGCCCTGCTGTGAGTGGTCAGTAAATCCAAACACCTGCAGCAGACCAATCACAGGTGGACCTGTTGCATTCCACAGCAGCAGATAATAATTGTTTACATTTGCTACTGAAACTTCTCAGCTCCAGCAGGAAAAATCCTAAGAAAGGATTTTTCACAAAAGGTGTCTGCAACAGTCTACTGCTAACCTTCTGCCCTTCACTGAAGTTGTGGATTCTGGTCCACATCTCACACTGGTTTTAGGACAGGGGGATGTAAAAGGGGGGTAGACAGTGGACTGGGCATTGCAGGGACCCTCCTGGGTGGTAAGAGTGCCCACAGCTCTAAAGACCCACACATAGTGACTCAGTAGCTCCTTCAAGGTGTCTGTTCCAACAACCAGGAATAATTCAAGCTTATTGAAAATCAAACAAATCTTGATGGCTAGAGTACATTACTGATGTATATCTACAGCAAATATATTCAGACATGCAGACATACAGATATATTCAGCCAGGATCATTTGGCAGGGTTTTCTCCCAGAGTTTTGAAAACTGGTATGTAAATATTCTGTGGAATGTGCAATTGTCGTCAATATATTTTTATTATGGAAATGAAAATATTCTTTTCAAAACACATCAACTGAAAAGAGCAAACTGGAAAAGAACCTCTGAAGACCTTTTTGTAGCTTCATTTGCCCAGCTCTCACCTGTCTGCGCAGGTCTCTGGTCCTCTTGCACATACTGTCTATGGCAATGTTCAGGGCATTGCTTCTCTCTGCCTTGTCAGTCTGCAAGAGAGGCACAGAAAACAATCAGGGGCTGTCTGGGACCCATCAGCCAGCACATCCTTTGTGTCCCCAGTGCATCACAGCATCTGGTAAATCATACATGCTGGAGGATTTCTCAGATTTTTCATACATTTCAAGAGCCAGTACCACAATGCTCACTGAATGCCAATTTGGGATGTTAAGCATAATTTGCTGAATCAAAACATATGCTTTAGAAGCAGTATACAGGAACAAAATAAACACTTCTTAACTTCTGAATTGCTGTAGTACTCCCACTGTAATCAACAACATGATGAATTATGATGATAGTGACGATGGTGATGATGATGATAATGATTAATAATAGTAATAACAACAATGACAACAGTAATATTTATGGCAATCCATTAATACCCTATTCATGTGAAGAATAATGCTCTCTCTCTCTACAAACAGTGTATAAATTCAGGTGCCCACAATGCAGTGTGGTTATGCTTTTGTCTGTAGTGTTCATTTTCCTTCTGTAAAACACAATGGGTGAGTATCAAAATGTCCAAGCTGTTGCAATGCAAACACTGGCCATGAAGGGCAACCTCTCCATTCCACAGCACATTCATCCTCAGTGTCTAGAGGATTGAGCTCTTGAGATATTTGAGAGGTCTGAAGAGAACTGGTTTTACTTTGTAAACAATTTTTTTTTTTTTTATTTCCACCTATAAGCAAAGTGCTCCTATCATGGTTACCTATTTGGAAAGTGTACTTCCCCCTTCACTCAGCCTTTTTGCCCTACAATATCACCATAATACTTCTGTGCCTACTAGCTGGTTTGCATTTTGTTTTCCTGTTAGTACAGAAACAAAATGTGTGATGAACTTTGTTTGCCCAAAGCAAGCTATCATTGCTGACTGCCTTGGACTGCCCTGGCCTAAAGGAAGGAACCACAAACAGTGGTGCTTTACACAAAGCCAGCACACATGACATCTACAGCACAAAGAATTAAGCAATAGCTATGAACAATGACCACAGCACCTACCAAACACCAGGAAGTCTTTATTATGGACATGCCTGTGTAATTTTATAAATAACAATAAAATTAATATGGAACTAGTAATATCGTGGTGGGCATCCAAGAGTATAAGCTTATTATCTATGTATAAGCTTAAGTATAAGCTTATATCTAATATATCTTATTATTATCATACTTCAATCAGAGTTATTCCCTTACTAAAGAAACCTGTGGACAGGACAATATGCTTAATATTAAAACTAAGACTAGAGGTGTCAAGAAAAGAACTCATGTTAAAATGGAATGTGCAGTGTCACAAATGCCTTGAAATTATTAGCACATTCTGTATCAAGTGAAAGGGAAAACTACTTTAAAAACTGATCTAGTATTTTCAGGGAGATTTAGAAAATCTCCTGTGACTTCTATCTCTGAAACTGGCTGTAGTCTTTGCAGGGAATAGGTGATCAAAACCAGGTCTTGGAAAAGGTCTGAACTTCACCTTAAAACCTGCAAGGAATCCCTGGGGGTGGATCCTCACTGTTGTTCCACAGCAATTCCATCATTTCTTGTACCAAAGCTTGCACAGGAACCAAAGTAAATAATGACTCCTCTATTGTGCTTTGCAAGCTCTTGACAACAAAATGATCCCTCCTGAACTGCCAGGTAAACAGAGCCAGGAAAAACTCAGTGGATACAACTCAGCTAATGCCTGTGCATTTTCTGACTACAAACTGCACTGGCATATCCTTTGAGAGTTTTCTATTTAGAGCCCCTTTTTCTACAAAGCCACAATCATTGTAAAATACTGGGATATTTTTCAAATTCCCTGGTAATCTGTAACTTCAAAGGTGGCCACTAATGATCCAACTGGCTTTCAGCTAACCTAAACCTTTGAAGCAGCTCTTCTGAAATAACCTCAGGCAGCAAGTGGCATAAAATATTGAAGTGAACAAGACAAAAATACTTTATTTTCAAATTCTTAACATAATGTCTAGAAAGCAAATCTAACTAGACATGAAGTTATTCTTCACCTCATGTTTTCCCTAAGAAATAAAATAGACTGCAAATGCACTGTAAGTGCAGCTTCAGGCTGTAGAATATGGAGAAGTCCAGACTGTAGGCAACCTCATTACTGCAGACTCTCATTCTTCCCTAAAGAAACTTAAACATCAAAAACCCCACACTACTGTTTGGATAAATCCTACTTACACAGAGTTCTAAACCATGAGCAGTCTCCTCCAGCCAGGGGAACAGCTGGATACACAGTCTGCTGTGGAACACTCTCCACCACAGCAGCCTCAAGCTGCCTTTCCTGCCTCTCCCCCGGGGGTGGGGGCTCCCCTGCAGACTCAGCCCCACCCGGGTCTGACCCCACAGCCCCAGAGCTCCACGAGATGGTTCCACTCTAGAGTAACCAAAACCAGCAGGTGTAACACTGGACAAGTGTCCCTTGAAATGCTGGCACAGGTGACCTGAGCACCTCCACACTCCCCAGTGATGGAACACACACGTCTGGACTTGAAATACTCTGCATCTGCTTGGCAATGAAATCCTTCTGCTGACTGCTGTACTTCACACAAACACACCTATCCTGAGACAGTTCCTTCTTGTGCAGAGGGACTGAATTAGGAGAAGGGCTAGGAAAATTATGCACATTATCCTGGCTCTGGATTTGAAAAATCAAGCAGTTGAGCCTTTCAGTTATCCTGCACTCACCTACTGTTTTTTCCTGTAAAATATATGTAATGACTATAAGCTATATGGCTCCCTTGTGAAGATCCTAAAAGCAATATCCAGTTCCTATTTCAATGCATTTTTAACATTTGAAACATTTTACAAGCACTAAGTCACAGTGTTATTAATATTCCACTGAGTGAAAATAAGTATTTTTAATTAACACTGGATAGCCTGAAGATAAATGCTGGGTACTGCAAATAATACAGGCCCATCTATTTCACACACTGGCAAACAGCATTAGTTGAACATCTCCAAAACCACATGTGCAGAAAATCTTTCCTGCTGGATTTCCATTTAAACCAGGACACAGGTAGGGGCAGATTCCCAGCTGAAACTCGTGGCCCTGTCACCACAGGCTTTGGTGGAGCCATTTCCAGCAGCAGGGACTGTGACCTTCTGCAGTACCCCAGGGGACACAGGGGCAAACCACAACACCTGCCCAGCCCTGCAGGACTCGGGAAGAGCCTGGCCAAGCCCCTGTGGGTCCATCCAACAGCTGCCAGCAGTCACACAGACTGCAGGCATCCCATCAGCTCCAGACTTTGCTGGTTTGATCTTAAAGGATGATATAGATACTTTGAGAAGGGTCTTATTTTCACTTTATTGATACTTCTGAAGGGCCACAAATGTTCACCTGGTAGTTGCACTGATCAGCAGTACAACAAAGATTTGGACAGAATTATTTGTGTGATCATCTAATCTCTTCTAGTACCTAGGCCAATATTCCCATATTTAAAGGTCTGTGGCAGAAATTAAGCATGTGATTTGTTTAATGGGATGTGTTTGTTCCCAAATAGTCATTGAACAATCCTGGGAGGAAAAAATAGAAAAAAAAAAATCCAATCTACTAGCATGATTTTCTTTGTATATCCCACAATGACAGAATGGTTTGGGATTTTTGGAAGGGATTTTAAAGCCCATCTCATTCCAAGTACCTCCCACCATCCCAGGCTGCTCCCAGCCCCATCCAGCCTGGCCCTGGACACTTCCAGGGATCCTGGGGCAGCCACAGCTGCTCTGGGCACCTGTGCCAGGGCCTCATCTCCTCACATGGAAGAATTTCTTCCCCATATCTGGGCTAAACCTGCCCTCTGTCAATATTCTCCAGCAGCTGCACCATGACTCTCTGCTAAACAGCTGTTGAAATAGTTCTGTGTAGCCAAGAACAGTTTTAGTTATAACAAGACTGGCACATTTATCAAAATCAGTTCTCTAGAGAAATATTTAAAAAAGAAGCCAAGCTAAAAGGTAAATACCAATCAATACTACAATAACTTAAGAAATGTCAGAGCTCTAATTAAATGATTGACTGTTTCAGCCTCTGTGTTGACTGCAAACAATCCTGCACTCAGCAATTAGAGGGCCCTGTACCTTGCACCTTAATTTAAAAAAAAAACAAAAAACAAACTCTCACACAACTTAGGGAGGACATTAAAGCCAAGTCATAGCCTCTCCAGAGACACCAAGAATTTTATGTCTCTTGTTACAAATGAGCTTTTTTTTGGCATATGGAGTTTATAAATGGGTCTTCTTTTGATTTATAAAGTCACTGTGAATTCTAATCAAAACCATAAGATTATAAGAAAATTGCATAAAAAGCCATTTTACAATTTATTTTGCATGATGAAACAATCTTGTCATTACTTGGGGCATTTCCACACCTCAATTTTTTGTGCAATGACAGGATTTTTATTTTTCATATACAGCTTATAGAAACCCTGATCTTTCAAATCCTGTTGTGGAACTCAACAAAGTAAAGACATCTACAAGCATCTGTCTCAGAAGAGCCCCAAAGAGGCCCATAAACCTTTATAAGGGAAGATCAGTCCCACCCTGTTGCAGTTCCAGCTGGTTCAAGCTGCCAGAACTAGTTAACACCATGCTTCAGCCACCAGTAACTAATGAAAATAATGCCACTTCCTCCATTCTTTGCCAGGAGGGGACAAAGGATTTGTTACCTTGAAGGTCACACAGAGAGAAAAAATTCTAAAATGATTGTTTGGCTTTGTGAGAAATGCCAAGTGTGGGGCAGAACCTCCTTGCATCCCCTTGTACCATGCTGGATACCACTAGGCCCCAGGATTTGTCCCCTAAAGGCAGAATTGATTTCAATATTATTTTACCCTTCAGATTTTCAGCTTGCTCCTCAAAGTGCAATGGCCAAGTAAAACCAAGAGTGCTTGTTGGAGGTGCCCTGTCTGGTTAAATACTCCAGAACTCAACAATGACCTTCTCCAAACCTGAGGACTCAGAGAAGCCTGGGGCAGGCTGGAGCTCAGAAATGAACTGGTTGTTTGCAGTTCTCCTCATGGATGTGTCACACCTTCAAACAAAATGTTTTAAAGACCTCCTGGTTCCCCATCCTGGAAGTGGACAGGAATCACTCCTTCAGCACAAGCAGCCTCACTGAAACATGAACTATTTAATTATATGCACAGCATTCATCTCTCACATGAACATTTCAGAAGTTATTCAAGGAATCTCTGACAAGGCAGTTAAGCCAGTACCTGACATTTCTGACATTTATCCTGTGCAAAGGTAAAAGCTCCCAGGCCTTTTCATGCAGCATTTCAAAGCCTATTTTTACTGTACAGCAAAAGGCTGGAAAGGGAAATTAATTTAGAAGTATATTTATTACCTTTCTTTTTTTTTAATATGGAAATCACAAATGCATAACCCACAAATACTTTTAAGTTGAAAATCACTACCTCCACTCAGTGACACAGATTCCCTACTCCTAACACACCCACCCCAGTGGGATTTTTTTAAAGACACGTGGCTCAAGAAAACCTATTTCTGTGATAAACAGGTAAGCATATTTTTTAAAAAGAGGTAGGGAAAATCATATGCAAGTGAGCAAATGGGGACTCTTTCATGTGGAACTGTTTCTCATTATAGAGAAGGTTTTTTCCTCAACAGCTTCAATATGAGATTGTCATTTTCCTCCTCTTCAAGCCCTCATGGAATACTCCCTATGGATCTAGTGCTGTGAGATGTGAAGTGCCTCATAAGAAATTAATTACCTCAACCTCCACTGCTACAACTGGAGTACCAAGGGCTCTCCTTCCTGTGTCAATTACCCTTTTCCAATCAATATGCAGGAACAGCCTAGAATTTAAAGCCTCTCAGCATAACCCTTTTTTGCCATTCAGTTACATATAGTTTGTAATACTGCAAGACAAATTTTAAATTTCATTCTAGACAGGCATACATCAAACAGTCTAAAAAACCCAGAATTTAGAATGCATAACCCTTTAATTAGTAGAAAAAACCACAGAAACACTGCAATGTGCAGATCCCAATAACCCTAAAATCTCAGAAAGAAGGATGTTGCTGGAATATGCATATTGTATTGTCACAGTACAGCTGCTCTGCAGCTGCACAAGATAAACCTGGCCAGGACAAACCCAGCCTGGCTGGCCTGGCTCATCCTGCAGGGGAGGCAGCAGAGACCTCAGAACCCTGCTCAAGCTGGATGCAGAATCAGCAGGGGCAGGAGAGCTGGGCAGGGAGAGCTGGGCAGGAGAGCTGGGCAGGAGAGCAGGGCTGGAGAGCTGGGCAGGGAGAGCTGGGCAGGGAGAGCTGGGCAGGAGAGATGGGCAGGGAGAGCTGGGCAGGAGAGCTGGGCAGGGAGAGCTGGGCAGGAGAGCTGGGCTGGAGAGCTGGGCAGGGAGAGCTGGGCAGGGAGAGCTGGGCAGGAGAGCTGGGCAGGGAGAGCTGGGCAGGGAGAGCTGGGCAGGGAGAGCTGGGCAGGGAGAGCTGGGCAGGGAGAGCTGGGCAGGAGAGCTGGGCAGGAGAGCTGGGCAGGAGAGCTGGGCAGGGAGAGCTGGGCAGGAGAGCTGGGCAGGAGAGATGGACAGGAGAGCTGGGCAGGGAGAGCTGGACAGGAGAGCTGGGCAGGGAGAGCTGGGCAGGAGAGCTGGGCAGGAGAGATGGACAGGAGAGCTGGGCAGGGAGAGCTGGACAGGAGAGCTGGGCAGGAGAGCTGGGCAGGAGAGCTGGGCAGGAGAGCTGGGCAGGGAGAGCTGGGCAGGAGAGCTGGGCAGGAGAGATGGACAGGAGAGCTGGGCAGGGAGAGCTGGACAGGAGAGCTGGGCAGGGAGAGCTGGGCTGGAGAGCTGGGCTGGAGAGCTGGGCAGGGAGAGCTGGGCAGGGAGAGCTGGGCAGGAGAGCTGGGCAGGAGAGCTGGGCAGGAGAGCTGGGCAGGGAGAGCTGGGCAGGAGAGCTGGGCAGGAGAGCTGGACAGGAGAGCTGGGCAGGGAGAGCTGGACAGGAGAGCTGGGCAGGAGAGATGGACAGGAGAGCTGGGCAGGGAGAGCTGGACAGGAGAGCTGGGCAGGAGAGCTGGGCAGGAGAGCTGGGCAGGGAGAGCTGGGCAGGGAGAGCTGGGCTGGAGAGCTCCCATGCCCTGAGCTCTCTGAGGCAGGGATGCCCAGGAGCAGGGCAGCTAGGATGAAGCCATGGCTGTGTGCTGAGGCTGCTCCCTGGGCTGTGCTGTGGTGCTGCCTCCAACCCACAGCCCTGCAGCACAACATTGCACATTTTAATCCAGTCTCCAAAACACTGCTGCCTGTCAGCTGAGGGTGTGGAGGATGTCCAGGTTGTCTCAAAGGACAGAGCTGGGATCTTTATCCCTGGGGTCTTTATCTCTGGGATAATAAATTCTCTTGAAAGTGACTGGAATCCAGTAATGAGAGAAGATGAGCAATCTATACTATTCTCAATTTTTAATGGTTCTTTCTAATAGGTAAAACAAGTATCTCCTTATATCACTTTTTCTCCTACTTTTTCACATTGGGGATATTAGAAAAGTCCAGCATGACTCCCAGGTGATCCTGAAAAAACACCCATACATTTCTAGTACTTATTTGGGGAGAAGTGTCCTGGGAAGTGCATGCCATACCCAGCATGTTGCAGAGCAAGTACTGCCATCACTAACTAACAACCATCACTAACTAACAACCATCACTTACTACTTCTAATGCAAAAACCAAACACCACAGGCACTTGATAAATGAAATACAAGTCTTAAAACTTGATAGAGAAACCTTAAAGGTCAGTAGTACTTTGGTTTGTATTTCAACTGTCGGAGGAATCAGCAGGGAGTAAAAACAACATTAAATTTCTTTTAATCAGATGTTACTGCCATTCACAGGTGGTGCAGGAAGGAAAGGCAAACATAAGTAGAAATAGAGCAATACTATTGAACTGACAGCAAGAAGTATACGTGAGGTTAATCTGCCTTTTACTAAGAAGCAATTTTCTAAGTTTCTAGTCCATACTAGCTTTTAATTGAATATCCATCTACCTTTCACCAAAGTGTTCTGGCAGTTTTACAGCAGAAATAGAAAATTAGTTGGAGAAAACCTCATTCTGCAGCAGCAGCACAAGACTCTCCTATGATGAACTATCATATAAATTGCTTGGAGATTATATGCTGTTATGAGAAAGAGGAAGGGGATGGAGGGAGAAGAAAATTCAAAGTAAAATATAGTACAGTTGCTGAGACAGTCCTTCTCATTCAGATTGTTTAAAACTCTTGCTGAACTTTAAACCTGAAAGTTACAGTCTTAAACAGCAGCCATAAATAGGGGAAAATGTCCAGCACCAAGCCACTCCCACTCTGCCATAGCGAGGGACAGACTGAGTTAGTGCAGGTTCCAAAGTGGCACAGCAAAGGCACATCCTGCATTTCTCAAAGCACCAAACACAGGCTCACTCTGGCTTGTGAGGTGGTATTTTAATGCACAACATGCTACACAAACAGATTCCTGTACACTAAAGAGGAGTGCAACAGCACTCAAATCAAACAGCATTATAAATACACATACATACAATATACATTTGAAAATATATAGGGTGACTAAAGAATTGTTATTTCTATAAAAAGTCTTCCAAGTCCTCACAGCCACTCCATGCCATCCTGCTTTCTCCTTGTATTTCCATGGTACCATGGAGAGATAAGGAAGGGAGAACAGGAAAATGAAGCTTGCAGTGTTGACACACTCCCTGCTCTGGGAAAACTTCTATGATCCTGCTCACCATCCCTCACAGAACAGACATGCTGTGATGTTTCCTTTAACAGAAAACCCAGCACACTCTGGTATCACACTGGATGGGCAATGAAGATTGAGTTCCCTGATTTTCACTCCCACATAACTTTAACATTTCTGTGTAGCTCCTCACAAGGAAGCAGCTTGAGATAAATATGGGTGGAGCCAGGACAGAACTTGGCCTACAGACAGAAACCTTAGAAAACAGCTACTTATCCAAGACTTCAGCTCTAAACAAGGCAGCACTTGGTAATTTCAAATAACACACATGCTGTGGATGTGGCTCTGCTCAACACTGTACTTCTAAATAAAAGTTAAATGCTGAAACCCCAAACAGACCAAAAAAATGTAATTCCATTTAATTATGTATTAATTGTATTAGTTAATCCCTTTGTAATCCAGAGTAATTAATTTACTTTAACACCATGCTGTGATGCAGTATGTGAACCTAGGAGGCTGGGAGGCACTTCAACATATGCAGTGAATGAAAGTCCAGCTTTTAGGGAAAGGTCTAAGTTAGGTTCTCAAATTTACAAATACTTCCCCTATCACTCTCCAGCACCCTGTGTGTGCAGTGAGTCCAGACTGTGTGCATCCCTTTGACACTTGCCCAGCCTGTACAGAGGACTAGAAGGCAAGAGGGAGGAACACAGGAGGTTCAGGGCATCACCACAGCAAATGGCAGCTGATGCCAACACCTCACTGGGTGAACTCAGTCACTCCCAAACAAAACACACCAACAGCATGAAACTGCTCCAAGCTGGTATTCCTGGAATAACGAAATGTTTCAAACACTCAACTGCTATTTAAAAATTCACTATTGCTAGCTGGAGATCTGCTGTAGTTCAGAAAGTTTCTGTTGTTAGCACTGTGGGGGAAGGCACACAAAAGAGAAGGGCGCCTGAATGATGCTTTCACACTGAGGGCTGCCAGAAAGGGCCCTTGCAGAGCCACTTACTCCACAGATGGATCTGCAGAGTGAGAAATCAGTGCATTACTCGGGCTGTGTGATTACACTCACAGCACAAGCCTGGAGATCCTGGGTTCCTGTGCTACAAGAGAGAAAAAAGCCCCAATTTGTTAAAAGTAGCAGCTACCAAATGGAACAAGGGAGTCTGTATATGATGGCATGCAGGGAAGACAACTGAAAATTACAGTCTCCTGCAGGGCTGGGATCTGCAGAATCGTGCATGAGATGAGCAGAGTCTGCTATTCAGGGCATATTCCTCTGCAGTCCTATGCAGAAAAATTCCCTGAGATTTTTCTCTATTTATTTTTACACAGAAAAAAACCCCAAATATACCTGTGGAAACATTCAAACTCATCATGCAGTATTTCTGACATTCCAACACAGCAATCATACTTCAAGCTGGAAGTTCATTTTCTGAGGACTTTTACCTTAAATGTTGTAGAGAACTTTTGTCTAAATTGAAAATGCAAAGTTTCGTGTTTAATTTTTTAAACTATTCACATCTCCAATTAGCCAAGGAATTCATTTATTGTAAATGAACCTAAATTTTCAAATAATTGCCATCAGCTCCATGAAAAAACATAGCAAAAAAGGGAAAGGAGAAACATAGACTCCTAGACATAACTAGAACATAATCAGTAGAAAAGTCATTAGGAATTATGTTAGGTAAAGCAAAAATATAGAGCTCAAAGACCTTTCTCCTTTAAGATTTATACTAAATCCTTCAACTTCCAATGGAATAAATTAAATCGTTAGGTGAAATCTAATGAGTAACCTGTTCTTGCTGTAAAAGTGTGCTACTGAATTTCATGTGAAGTTTAAGAAATGTTAAAAATACAGCCAGAAGATTAAAAGCAAAAGGTTAAGTAGGATCTTCATAAATATGATTCCCTCGCGGTACATGAAAATTCAAACATTTATAGTTTGCATTTCAACATAAAGGCATGTCAGATCTATTTATACTAAAGAAATATTCAGGTTGTGTGCACCTCTAATCAAGGATCTGCATATCCTAGAAGTGGGCACATTCTGTACTCCAGCGAGTAAGATGTGAAACGTTTCCATAGGAAAGCCAAGGAGCGCCTGCCCTGGGCTCTCACTCTCGCTCACTGCTCCTCAGCCCTGGGCTCTGCCTCAGCCCTGGGCTCTCCCTTACAACTCCTCAGCCCTGGGCTCTCCCTCGCTGGCCCTTAGCCCTGGGCTCTCCTTTACAACTCCTCAGCCCCCCAGGCTCACCCTTACAACTCCTCAGCTCCGGGCTCCCCCTCAGCCCCGGGCTGTCCCCTCGCTGCCCCTCAGCCCTCGCTCTCCCTTACAACACCTCAGCCCCGGGCTGTCCCTCAGCCCTGGGCTCTCACAACTCCTCAGCCCGGGCTCTCCCTCGCTGCCCCTCAGCCCCGGGCTCTCCCTCAGCCCCGGGCTCTCCCTTACAACTCCTCAGCCCTGGGCTCTCCCTCGCTGCTCCTCAGCCCCGGGCTCTCCTCGCTGCCCCTCAGCCCCAGGCTCACCCTTACAACTCCTCAGTTACGGGCTCCCCCTCAGCCCTGGGCTCTCCCCTCACTGCCCCTCAGCCCCTTGCTGTCCCCTCGCTGCCCCTCAGCACTGGCTGTCCCTTACAACTCCTCAGCCCTGGGCTCTCCTCGCTGCCCCTCAGGTCTGGGCTCTGCCTTACAACTCCTCCGCCTCGGGCTCTCCCTCAGCCCTGGGCTCTCTCTTACAACTCCTCAGCCGCCGTCTCTCCCCTCGCTGCCCCTCAGCCCCGGGCTCTCCTCGCTGCCCCTCAGCCCCGGGCCCTCCCCTCGCCGCCCCTCAGCCCTGGGCTCTCCTCGCTGCCCCTCAGCCCTGAGCTCTCCCCTCGCCGCCCCTCAGCCCGGGGCTCTCCCCTCGCTGCCCCTCAGCCCTGGGCTCTCCTCGCTGCCCCTCAGCCCGGGGCTCTCCTCGCCGCCCCTCAGCCCGGGGCTCTCCTCGCCGCCCCTCAGCAGGGGTCAGCCCCGCAGTGACGCTCACCTCTCCACGGGCGCTGGACAGGAGTAGCGAAGGGCAGCCAGGGCCGAAGCCCACCCACACTGCCCCTTCAACAACAGTTTACTGCTAAGGAAGTCACCTTTATTCTTTGCAAGCGCTTGTGTTTGTTCTACCAGGGGCAGCCAGCTACCACCGTCATTTGTTAGCCGGCAGATCGTTTTGGAGTTTCCCATGCAATCACTGAAGCGCCACCTGCCAAAAGCCAGCCACCCCCTGGTTCCTCCAGGGCCCGCAGCATTTCGTGCAGCGCCAGCGCACCGGGCAGCTCTGCAGAGCGGCAGTGCCGAGGCCAGGGAGGATGTGTGACAGGCTGTGGCTGCTGCAGGACAGCCCCTGGCAGAGCTCCGCTCCCCTGGCCGCGCTCAGAGCGCCCTGAGGAGCCGGGGCAGGCTGAGAGCGGTGAGCACCCCGGGAAGCTCCGAGAGCAGCGCTCGCTGACCCTGCAGAGCTCCGGGGAGAGCTCACTGCGTCTGCTGCGGGCGCCAGCGCTGCAAGAACCTCCTCATTCATTACTGACCCTGCTCCTGCTGCTCCGAGAGCTGCTGCTACTGCTGCCGTGCATCTGGGCATTTCAGCACACACAGATACGTTCTTCACACACATCACAATCCTCGCACAGAGATATGCAAAATTAAATACCGATGAATATGTCAGACTGTATTTAGATTACATTGTAAACCCACTTTGGACTGAAAGAGCTGCCAAAACTGCAGGCTGATCTGATGAGAGGCTCAAAACAGCAAGTGTGCAAACGTCTCAATTTACCATATTTGAGAGTCACGTTTAAGCATTCCAAATCAAAGAAAAGCCAATTTTCTATTAATTTTATATATAAATACTGTTAGTAAGTTCCATGAAAAGAGACTTAATAACTTAGTAAAACTGGGAGCATGATTCTGAGAATAAAGATGATGTGATACTAGGTATATTTATTTTACTTCAGATTTCCATGAATAAAATACTACTTATTATTCTAGGAGCAGTATAGCAGAATGAAGCCCTCTTCTGTAACCCCTCCACTCCTGTTGCACCAAAAGATATCCTGACCTTTGTATTCTAAAATTACAAGGAGAATTGCATGTCTCTTTGTGGGGAAGAAAAAAGTGGAATCACTTCAAATATTAATCATTGACAAAAGTATAAAACATATTAAAAGGCCCAGTGCTGAAACTGTATCTTCAATTTGCCATCATCTTTTGTATGTAAATAAATACACTTTCAAATACACTTGCTGTATGTAATAAACTCCAGGGAGCCATGCTTCCAGACTGCCACAACAGCACTGCCTAAAAACAAAGGCTGGAATCCTCCTTTATTAACTTACTAAAATTTTCACATGGAAAGTCTACATTTAAACACCTCATTTTTGGGGATATTCAAGGGTGCCATATATTCATTTTTAATTACAGTGTGTCTTCCAAAGCAGGTAAAATACCTCTTCAATCACATGACAATATTATATATTAAAAACAAGTAAAAATAATTATTGAATAAAACCACATAAAGGGGATTCAAGAAAACTGTAGAGCAATTGTACATTAAAAGCCTTTATATCAGATTGTGCTTATAGCCTAAGTGAAAATGGATGCTGTAGTAAACCATATTACTTAAAGCACAAAGCTGATGTGACTGAGTCTGCAAAGAATGCTAATAAGAGCAAAATCAAAATAATAAAAGAGTGAGAATGGGAAAGCTAAGCAGAAAAGGCAAAGCCAGTATTTCAGGCAAGGTTTCTTGTGTAATTACAAAAAAGAAATTAAATTATGAATTATGGAAGAGTTGTTTCCTACTCAGACAGCATGAGAGAGAAGGATACTTGGAAATTAAATGAGTTTGCAGAACCAGGGCTTAGTTTTGCTTGCTTAAGACTGTCAGACTCCAGCTCATGATTTTTTTAAGATTACTGATACATTTCTACACTCATCCATAACAACAGCAAATTAAATATAATACACATTTTTGCTACACTCAGGAAACCTCAGGTGGGCACTAACACATAAGAGCACTGCAGGCACACAGACACTGAGCTGAGGAAACCAAACCAAGCACTCAGGCCCCACAGCCACAAAGCTGAAGGCTCCTGGGTCCTGGGGCATCATTCAGCTGAGAGGAGCCTCAGTGCCCCCAGATGGTCCTTCTGCAAATCCTGGCTCCTCTCACAGCCTCCAATGCACCTCCAGCAGGTGAGCAAAGCCAGAGAGAACCCCAGCACTGAAGCCAGGAGATCCAGTCCCTGGGTTTGCCATGGTGCCTGCCCTGTACTTCTCTCTCCCTACAGACATTGTGTTGGCAGAGCAGGTGCCAACCTGAAGATTGTGTTTGGAGAAATCCCATCAAATCCCTCTGTACAACTACCTGTGCCCCAAGTGAGCAGAAGAGAACAGCACACAGAGCTGCAGGGCTCTGGAGCTATGTCTGATTTACACCACCCTGAGAAAAAGGAGAAAGGAACTTTGTGTTGTTTTTACACAGTCCAACAGGATGACTTCATGTAGCCCATACTGGCCAAGTCCAAAGCCAAAAGCTGACAGATGTCCAACAGAATGTGCTTTCATGAAACCATTATGGTAATCCCATGGCACTTGCAAGCATGTAAAAAAAAAAAAAACCAACAAAAAACCATTGTCTCTCTTAAATTAGTCAAATTTTAAGCAATACTGGTAGATAGAGGTAGAGGGACTGGGACAAACCAACTCTTAAAACATGTCAGTGCAATCCAACAGAAGCAGCACAACAGAAGTGCTCTGACAAGTCCCTGACAATGTGCACTGGGAGCTTCTGCGTGTTCTGATCCATGTTTCAAGGAATTTGGAGAGGGAAGAAGGGTACTGCAGTGCCTGTGAAAACTTGAGGCACAGGTTTTGTTTAGAAGACATGAGTGCATACATGCTCTGCAGAAGCTCATAAAAGATGCTTCTAGCTCTGCTCACGTTGTGGCTGTTTCTGCAGCAAGCAGCCAACACCACCCCAGTGCCAGCAGAAATGGGGCACATGGGGGAGATCAAGCAGGCTGAAGGAAATACACCACAATATCCACTTAGTCCTCAAGCAATAAAAAGATAAAGATCCCATGGTATATAAAATACCTTTAACTGCTTATCACACTATATTAACTATGGCATTTACTGAAAATGTTGCACTTTTACTTTTGCATTCTGAACAGTTTTAAAAGTAGTTTGGTAGCAATCACAAGGTTGGGAAATGTGCAGTATACAAGTAAGTACTATGCTTTTAACAAATTTCATCCACTAAAAAATGATCCAACCTAATGCCATCCAGTATCATTTTGAAAGATAAATACACTCAAATTTTATTTGTAATCTGAGCCTAAATAAAACCAAGACAACAAAACTGAAAGGTTCAATGCATTCAATGCCAGTTGAAACAGCTGGTAAACCTCAATACACTGTACACAACTTTGCTGACCAAGCTAAAAAAAAGAAAATAAGGACAAGCTTTTAAGGAGAATGAACAACACTTTGCTTTCATTTTCATATATAATTGAAATATCAAAGAGAAGCATACTCAGGGGCTCTAAATTATATACGATGGAAATCAGTGATGAAACAAAAATCAAGGACTCAATTCCAGCATCAGGGAACATTCAACATGGGGCAGAGAACAACAGGAAATGTCAGTTCTTGCTACCTTTAAATTTTGGAGGTTGTTTAACACAACAGTGCCATTTCTGAACTTATAAAGGTCTAATGAGAATTGAAAACCACGTCCTCACTGAGAAGCAAGCTCCTTGTCTGTTCCAAGCCTGCTATGAAGAGACACTGCCATGAATGAGGCACCAACTGAGTGAGGCTGTGGCAGAAAATGAACAGCTTCCCACCTTGGGAATAAATAATGGAAGAGGGAGAGTGGAGCAGGAATGAGCCAGATGACAGAATGGCATCTCAGAAAGGAGCTCTGAAGACAATATCTGGAATTGTCAATGGGTTTACTTGTTGACTTATTGGAGAGCAATGTGAACTTGCAAAGCAGGGCTTTACCAAGAAGGTTTTCTCCAATCTTTTGGAAGAAAAACTGAAGTTTAAGAAACAAAATCTTTGTTAAAAATATGTTTCAGCTGCTACAGAAGCAGTGAGCATCCTCTACAGTTAGCAACAGTTAGTCCTCTCTCATTATTATTTGGTGTCCTGTGACTCCCACCTCTCCAACCCACCCTCCACAAAACATGGGTCACACTCCTCACTGCATAACATTACATCCACTGTTGAAACAGGTAAGGTGTAAGAAAAGACTGATCCAATTTTTATTCCATATTTAAATGAGACCAATTTCTGGTTCAATGTATTTAATAAGCCAAAAATATCCTGAATTATAAATGTGCACAACATGTACCTATTTAGAGCACAAACAACACTGGCACCACTCCTGGAATTTGTATTTAAATTAATAGGAAATGTTGCTAAACAGAAAAATGCTTCTAATTTAACTACCCTCCTTAGTACCATGTACTGTAAAGTGACAGGAGCCAGCACAGAAGACTCAGACTGAAACTCTCAAAGCTGATGGCTCCTACAAAGGATGCTAAGTACCATCTGTGACCTCATGAAGAATTCACATCCACAAGTTTTGAGACTATTCACATTTCTAACACAGTCTATAAAGCTCTTGTGTTCCTGGATACATGCCAGAACAATATTCAAACTTTTCTTACTTTATTTTGCTAACAAGAGTCTCATTCACCTAAGGCTCAATGAAGACAACTTGATTCAATTACAGATCAATATCAGTGTGTTTTGTAAAATACATTTCCTATCTGCAGACTACAAAACACTGTGCTAAAGAATACCTAAGCCCCACTTTAGTTTAAAAATACAAAATCTATAAACATTTGCAGATTCTGCTCAAGTCTATGGATTCTGTAGTCTCTTTTATTCTTTATATTTTAAATACAACTTAGACAAGTCAAACGCTTTTGAAAGCTACACCTTGTCATCCATTCCTGAGTCTCTCATGAATATCTATTTCACATGACATGGCCCTGGAAGTACATGATGCCTGTTATCTGTGCCATGCCACTAATGATTCTTTGCCACATCCTCCCGGAGATTAAGGCAGCTCTGATAATGGAAAGTGAAGAACAGCTACCCCTAGTGAGAGGCGGGGGTGGAACTTCAAAGTCCTCATTTGTTTACAGCCATTTCTCCTTTTCCTCAGTGAGCTTGTTGCCAGACACAGAGCACATACCGAGCAAAGACAGTACTCAGTACCCAAAAATATATTTGCATTGCAAATAATTTTACCGGGAAGAGCTTTGTGAATAGGTTTGTGTCACATCTTTACACCCCAGTCACAACTACAGCTTCAAACCCTCTGAGTACAACACAGCCACCCCACTAAAATCTGATTGAACTGACAACAAACCTCCACTATTCACTGTCCCTCCATCCACCAACAACCCTAGCACAGCTCCATAACAAATCCCACTACCACAACCAACCCCATCCCAAAACCATAGCCAACAACCCCTCAACTACCCCAAGGCTCCAGAACTAATAAACTGTCATCTAAAGAGTTAAAGGCCAATTTAAATCACTGCTCTGCCTCCTGCCACACAGAATTGCAAACAGATCCTTCTCAGGAATCCTCCAAGCCATGTAGTGCAGGAGAGAGGACACCAGTGTGCTCAGACTGGGGCTGGCAGAGCCCCAGATAACATCAGGCAGACCCAGAGCCTGGCACAGGAGAAATATGGAACCACTGTAATGTTAAGCATGGAAATCACCTTTAAGATCATCAAGTCCAAAATTCAATAACACTACCAGGCTCACCACTAAGCCATGTCCTCAAGTGCCACATATAACACTTTAAACACCTTAGGGACAGTGACAGCCCAGGCGCCCGTGGCCTCTGGGCACAGCTGGACTCATGCTCAGCCTCTGTCACCAGCACCCCCAGGGCTTTCCTGGTGCCTCCAGCCCCTCTGCCCAGCCTGGAGCTGCAGGGGGTGTTGTGGCCCAAGAGCAGGAGCTGACATTGGGCCTGGTTGAACCTCACACCCTCAGCCCATGGATGCAGCCTGTGCAGATCCCTGTGCAGAGCCTCCCTGACCCAGGCTGCTGGCACCTGCCAACGCCTGAGGGTGGCCTCCATGCCCTGCCCAGACTCACTGAGGACAATGAGCACTGAGCCCAGTGAGATATGGCTGCACCCACAGTGCTCCCTGGCCATCAGGCAGCTGCCAGCACAGCAAACAGAGCACCCAAGGTGTGAGCAGCCACTGCCACCCCCAAAACACCCTGGGAACCCACGTCCAGGCAGACAGCACCCACAGCCCTTCCCCTGTGCACCAGGGGGGTCACCTGGGCAGAGGAGGAGCTCAGGCTGCTCAAGCAGGACCTGCCTTTCATAAACCCGAGGTTCCCTGATCCTCTGGCTGTCCTCTTTTCACATAAATGGAACAAATTAACATGACTCTTCTGTAGTGCAAATCCAAAGTGTCTGCAGAAAGCAGCAATGTGCCTGTGTCACCCATGGGTGAGCACACAGCATGAGGGCAGCCAGCTGAACTCTGCCCGTGGCAGGGCATCCCTGATGGGTAATTCTGTACAGCAGCACAGACCATCTGCAGGTGTTTGCACCTGGGCCTTTCTGACCACTCTATGGGCTCTCTACTCCAGTCCCACAGTTACTTTTAAATATGCATAATACACTCTAGATCCACCAAAAGAGGGATACAGGACTAGGAAAACAATCTTTACAAAGAAGCTAAGAAAAAAATTAGCATAAAGAATATTCATGTGGCAGGAAATTTAAAGCACACAAGCTGCAAAGGCAAAAAGAGATAAGAGGAAGAAATCAAACATATACTTTCCATTGACCTGAAATAAAGGAGAAAGAGGTTTGAGAGCCCCAGGCAGAAAAAGTCTCCCCCTGACCTTAGTGTTACATCACTGAAAAAAATATGAAATGTCTGTCCCTTTTAAAGTAGGTATTTTTGTAATTTATTTTCTATTAGATTCAAACACTATTTCTCTTTTGAAAGGGAAATTGGACAAAATGTGCTGGCCAGTTGGAAAACAGGGAAAAATATTTTCATCTCTAATGCTCAAAGAAAAATAAGAAATAATTTTAACGCATGATCCCCTGTACACTATTCACCAGGAGGTATTAACTGGGCATATCTTCACATCAAAAATGCAATATATGGAGACAGACCACTCTTACAAGTTCACCTTGGGTGGAAAACAGTTGATATAAAGGAATATTACTTCCAGGGCCAGGGAAATGTGTCTGCCAGGAAATAAAAGCAAGGTCAAGCCACAGATACAATCACAAAAAACCCCACCATTCAGATGTAAGGCTGGAAGTCATTTGCAGCTGACACAGGTAAACACAGAACAGACAGGTGCAATTACCAGCCTGCTTTGATCTGCAGGACCACGTCCTCTCTGAAGCCTCTGTGCTATTGTGGCAAGCAAATTCTGCTGCAGAGTGTTATCCAGGCTGATATAAAGCAGAGTCACAGTGGCTGCAATGAGGAGCTGGCCCTGCTCTGGTTAGACTGAGCAGCTGTCACATGAATCATGCCATGACACCGTGTCCCTAATGCCACTGGGTGCATGATCAACTCTGGAAACATTTTCATCTGCTGACACACAATGCACTGATGAGGTCCCTGCTGGAAACAAGACAACACTCATTACAGTAATGGAGGACTGGTATCAACCTCCTCCTCAGCCTTTAGCACAGTGGCTAATGCTCTGAGATCCTCACACATTCATCTCTAGTCTATTGGAAAATAAGAATTATAATGATTACTTGAAAACAGCAAAGACTAGACAAGAAAACGTACATCTACAACTTGCAATACCTTCAAAAAGCAGTTCTTTACTGACATACCAAATATGTAATAACATGAGTAAGACTGTACCCTGAGTACCAGGCTTACTTTGAAATATTTACACTTCACCATCACAGTCAGGTATTTATTCACAGCCATACACTGAAATGGTTTCACATGCTACACTAGAATTGGCTTTATGTTAACTGATAGAAAAGAACATTTATATATTCAAAGTGTATTTACCAAGCTCTTTTACATCCTTGGAAACTTGACTGGGTAATACTGGAAGGAGCAGTCAGGCTGCCAAAACTCAGTGGGCCAGACTGTTGAACACAGGAACAAAATGTGACAATCATAATACCAAAAATAGTAATAACAACAACAACAGCAGCAACAGCTTCCTGTGATGGCAGATAAGGTTGTGATACAACTATAAATGCATTCATAGATTTGGTCTCAACAATTTTGTTAATACAGGAGTTTCTGAGGGCAGAAGAGCTAACAAGATTTGAAGCCACATCACATGAAAAAGTCTGTCTAATCACAAAAAGCACCGTGCAGTGGATTGAGCTTGCCTGTTTGTGCCTCCCATCCTTGTTTAGCACTGAACAAGACTGTCACTAAAACTCTCCAGATAAACATCTCTGCTGTCCTATGCTGTTCATCCCCTGGCACTAGAATTCACTGACAGCCACAGGAGCAGCCAGCAGCACTGCCCCAGCACAGAGGCTCAGCCTAGCTGTACTCTGGCAATCACCTTCAGTGGAAGGAAGATTGCAGGGGTTTGAAGAGTTATTGCTTTTCATTCTGCCACTTTTTCTGTGATTTCCTTGCCTGTGCTTCATGAGGATGACCTCTGATGCTCTCTGTAAAAGTGGAAGCACTTTTACAGTGGAATCCTACCAACCACTTTCCTAATGAACACATGTGACAGTGGTCACAGGGGTTTGTAGAGGATGGAAGAGACAGGATCTTGATTCCATGATCAGAAGGCTTGATTTATTTTATTATGATATATATATAAAATTATAACTATATTACATAGGAATAGAAAGGAAAGGAGCTTCTTCAGAAGCTGGCTATGCTAAGAATAGAATAGAAAGAATAATAACAAAGGTCTGTCTCTCAGATAGCAGCTCCACAGTGAGTGGTCAGTACATCCAAACATCCACAGAAAACCAATCACAGGTGGACCTGTTGCATTCCACAGCAGCAGATAATAATTGTTTACATTTGTTACTGAGCTTCTTCTCAGCCCCAGCAGGAAAAATCCTAAGAAAGGATTTTTCACAAAAGATGTCAGCAACAAACACAGATGAATTTGCATTCAGTGATCACTCTTGAAAATATTTCAGTCATTTCTGGTTCACTTTATATGCAATTATTGCAAGCCCTTATGCATGTCTTAGTTTAAAATCACTGTGATTTAACTTTATTATTTTGTATTCACATTCACACTACTGTTCAGTGATTTAAACTTTCTGGGGCTATTTCAAAACCTTCTCTGACAGGTGCTATGAAGGTGCTCTGGGCCTCAAACCTTCTCCACATCTTCAACAGTTCACTTACACAGTGACTGACTTTGTTCATGTCTTTCTCTTGTTTATTTTAATTCCTCTGCTCCAAATCAAGCTCTAGCACCCCAGATGTTTTTACTTTTGCAGTTCTGAAATTCTGGTAAGCTCTCATGTTACATCTCCACCTGTCCACTTTGGCACTTCATTTTTCAGCCATTGTGGCAAATGTGTGTACTGTGCATGTTGAAACTGAACTAGGCTGTTCTCTTCCATTTTCTTTTCCTTTTTTATTTTTCCAAAGTAAGTGTTCCCAGGACTCATTCATGCAGTAACACTTCTCCATTAATCACATGCCAAATGTTCCCAGTTCATTAATGAACTCTGTTAAAGGAAGCCAGTGGAAGCTGCTCATGAAGGAGTAATTCGATTTCTGCTCAGAGCCTTTCATCATGTGGCTTGTTTGTTGAAATTGTCTATCAGTGTCTAAATTAAAAGTTTTCTAATGTGAGTATTGCTGCTGATTTCTGATCATTGAACAATTAATTAACAAAAAAACACACACACATAGAAGGGTGTTACAATTACCAACTGCTAATTCCATTTTAAAGCTATCAATGGTATTTTCAGCATATTGGTTATAGACAATTTTGCAACGTTAATTTAAAAGATAAATACTTTAAAAGGCAAAAAATAAAAATCCTGGGTTCTTTGAGATTCAGAGACAATTCTATCAACTTCTTGATTTTGACTAGGCCATTCTTTACAAGGAGAAAACAAATGAAAGGTGTAAGTGTATGTTATTACTGAAACCTCTCTTTGAGATGGATACACAATGTGAGGTTGTTCAGAGATGACAAAACACACAGGTACCACTTGCTATGCAACTGCCCATCTCTATCAGCCATGCAATCTGAAATTTAAAGCAGCTTAGCATCATATAACAGCAGACCACTTAGCTATGAAGTCTGTAATCAAAAAGGTAAGCTCAAATGTACAGCCTGCCACCTCAGAAATATGGCAGGGAGACACACATCAAACTCTACTGGTGCTGTTAAAACCCACTCATTAAAACCTCTGTAAACACCAAAAAGAATAAAATCTTATTACCTGCCCTGCTCCTGCTTCTCCAAAGCAAATAATCACCTTGAGCATAACGACAGTAAAGAAGTGTTCAGTAGCATGAGATGCACAGCAGCTTTTCTCCAGCTGTGTCTTCTGATCCATTCAATACTGAATGGAGACAATTTGAAGCACTTGCCTTTTTACAGATAAATGAGCAGTGCCCTGAATTTCTGAGTGAACCCAGCACAGAGTCCACAGCTCAGGATTTACAAAATGCAGAGACATTCAGCCAACTGTTCCCTACTTTATTGTTGTATTTACTCCTCCTGCAAAAGAATCAGATATGCAGCCAAAAGTTCTTCTGTGATTTGAGGGACACACAGTGACCCATCAGTATGTGTACTTGGTTATGTCAACAGGATCAGTCTAATGTCACCTATCCTCCACAGTGCCATGGGAACCACTGCAGAATTATAAAAACAACAGCAAAAGTCAGCTCTTGCACTAAGCTTTTCCCCAAGTGCTGCTCAAGGAAAGCAAGTCCTCCTCCCTGATTTCCCCATGAGAAAACTGAGGCACAGAATGGTGATGTTATGTGGCCATTGCCAACTTCAGGCCAATAGCAAAGCCAGAGATAGAAAACTAAAAAATGAGTTGTACTCAAAGGGGTCAGACATGAAAACACAACTGGACACATAGATGGGGTAAACAGCAGTACAGTCAATGCAACAAACTGGAGAAAATGATCTGGGTTTGCTGAGACAAGACTCCCAGTACAAGTGGGGATGTCACAACACAAACTCAGCATCCACTGACACCAGTTGTGACTGTAACTCACCGTGGTGGGAAATGTAGGTTCACATGAACATCTGCCAACACCCAGCTCACACCCCCACACTGACAAGGCTGGCACAGCAAACTGGACAGACAGGGTCCCTTTAACAACAGCTGAATCATTTCACCTTGCAGTCTCCTGTTCTGTGTTTACAAAGCCATGTCTGCACCTTTTAAACATTTTTACCCCTTCAAACAACAGATGGGTCCATCTTCTATTTTCGCCAGTCTGACTTGCTAAGTGATGGAAAAGTTAGCCATCAGTGCAAGATAAGGTTAAGAGGAATGGGAATGCAAACTCCTCTGGCTTTTTCCAGCCAAAAATCAATCTAGGACAATAATCAGAATAAATCTATCATAGTTTGTGGCAGCAATAAAAAATTTCAAAGAAACAAACAAGGCAATAGCAGGAAAATTGTGATAAGAATTAACTTGTTGAAGAACAAAATCATCTGCAGGTCATGCAAACTAGAAAAATTAGAATCCATTTATTCTGCTTAACCTGCATCTTACTCTGTGCAGCACTCACCCTAAGAAGGACACTGAAATTAGATGCATATGCCTGAATAAATTCCTACGAATTCCAGAAATGTATTCTGCAAATCTTACAGAGTTGGGGCTATAGAAAGAACCTGAGCTGGCCAGACTACTGATGCACATTACAAAGACACAAAATAAACATTACAGCAAAAGCTTAAATCAATCACTTTCAAGATAAAGCAGTCCCTGTAAGTGGTTTCAGTGAACATGACATAACCTTACAGGCAGTGTCATCCCTCTGTCTGGGCCATCATTAAACAAGCAGCAGTGAAAAGCACTTTGTTTTATTGTAGTGTTTCATGGATTTAGGGATGGATGAATCTTATAAGTTCTCTAAAGTGACAGCTGAGAGTATTTTGGACAAACAGTTCTTTGTTTAGCTATGGAACTACAGTCAAGAGGCAGGTCAGAGCAAAGCAAGCTATCATTCATGATTTCCTCTTCTCTCCCATTAGGAAATAACTCTCAGAATGAAATTAATTCATTTTACATGTCCACACAGTGCTCACTTTCAGGGTTAAGATAATAAACAAAGATGCCAGTAAATAAAAGTAAGCACTGCCCTTCTGACTGCAGTTGATTGACCCTTTTTCAGCACAACAAGCACAACTGCATGTTTTGAAGTTCAAGTTTGCCTCCTATTTTTTAAGGACACAGAACTCTACACTCTCAATCTGCAAACTCCAGGTTTGGTCCCATAATGGATTTGTACTTTCTTTTGTGCCAGGTGATCTGTAGCAGGAGAGGAGGTGTCATTGTGCTGAATATTCCCCCATATCAAATCTTCTCAGTTAGGGAATGGATTGACAGTACAGTTATTGGGCATTTTTTACCACTTTCTTCTAGATGTAGCTCGAATCTCAAGTTATTAGTGACCAAAAATGCCTGATGTGTGAAGGTTCAACACTGATCCATGTGCAGCAATGATCTTTGTTTGGAGCACATCAAACATTGGTTCACAATCTGTCCAAACTGGCTGCTGTGACAGGTAACAGACCTGCACCAGGGGCTGCTGTCCAGAACACCCCCAGAAGCCCTTTCCCTTCTCCCCCACATTGTCAGGTACTGCTGTTGTGGTGCATCTGCAGAGCACTGGTGATTGTCCATGAGTATGCTGAGGTCTGTCTGTCCCTCCAAAAGGACAAAGGATGCCCATGCTGCCCAGAGCACAGGGACAAACTGTCCCTGTCCCCCTGAGCTGTCCCCACATGGAGGGGCACACAGGAGCTTTGTGAGCCAGGATGGGCAATTCCCCACAGGAACTGAGCCCCACAGAGGCTGCCCCAGCCCCAGGCTCCATCCTGCAGGGAGCAGGCAGGACTGACACTCACAGATAACAAACTCTGGGTGCTTCAGGGGAGTGGGCAGAGGTCTCCCAGGAGTCTCTTGGGGAAAAGATAACAATGGAGCTTTAAAACTCTCCACTCAGAGGGTTCAGAAATCAACAGCACACCATCAATAGAGCAGCTGTCTGACAGGGAATAGTGAGGCACTTTGTGCCTTAGAGTGACTGATGAGAAGTTAACACAGGATGCATGAAGTATAAAAAAGTATCAAGTCAAAAGATGAAGGATGGAAGAGCCAGAAACAACCAGCCCAGGCTGAGACAGCAGCCCCTTGTGCAGGTCTGTTACCTATCACAGCAGCCAGTTTGGACAGATTGAACCAATGTTTGATGTGAACCAATGTTTGATGTGTTCCAAACAAAGATCATTGCTGCACATGGACCAGTGTTGAACCTTCACACAGCAGCATTTTTGGTCACTAATAACTTGAGATTCCAGCTACATCTAGAAGAAAGTGGTAAAAAATGCCCAAGAACTGTACTGTCAATCCATTCCCTAACTGAGAACATTTGATTAAGGGAATATTCAGCACAATTACACCTCCTCTCCTGCTACAGATCACCTGGCACAAAAGAAAGCACAAATCCATTATGGGACCAAACCTGGGGTTTGCAACTAGAGAGTGTGGAGTGGCTTAGGGAATGTCTGCATGTCCAGGGGGCCATGGGGACCCAGAGGTGGAGCCAAGAGCCTTCCCTGTCCTCATCTCCCAGTGAGGAGGCTGAGCATGCAGACTGCACAACCTGCAGGAGGAACAGCCAGAGCTGCTGTGCAGGCCTGACTGCTGCAGTGTGATGCCATATCCCCTTTCAGCTATCCCAGTCCCCCCACAGGTATGGTAATACCTTCTCCCTCCCCCTGTCTCCTGCTAGGTGCTGTCAATCAATTTTAACATCCCAGCAAGGCTGTCGTGTGGTTGGCAGAAATTCAAAAGATGCCCCTCACCCTGGGCATCATTGGGTTAGCCAGTGTCATTGTCCCCTGAGATCCCACCTCCTCCCACGGGATAGGTGCTCACCTGTTCTTCCCTTCCCCTCTTCTGGAACTGAAAAGGAACCTCAGACCATGTGCTCAGGGTTCTGCTGGAGCTGTGACCACAATTCAGATCTCTGTGTCTTTGGAATAAAGCTCTGCATTTTAACCCTCCATCAGAAACCATCTCCTTTCTCTTCACCTGGCCTAAGGACCTTCACCAGAGGTAAATCCTGAGTTCCTACAAGCCTGGCCTTGTTCAGCTGCCCAGCTGCAGCACCCAGGCACCAGAGGTTTCTCTGTGGTGAAATACCACAGCCACTGCCTCTGGCCAAGCAGCGAGGCCCAGAACAGCCCAGTTCCACCTGGATATATATTAGGATTTTATTCCACCTAGAGATATATTGGGATTTTATTCCACCTAGATATATATTGGGATTTTATTCCACCTAGATATATATTGGGATTTTATTCCACCTAGATATATATTGGGATTTTATTCCAACACCTGACCACAGGGATGCCATCCCACCTGTATGGCTCTCCAGCTCCACCATTTCAAACAGTGCCTTTGCCACACAAGACTGCAATCACAGACATAATAAGCCACCTTCTCCTGCATTTAGCCATGATGAATACTCTGGGCTAAAAGGCTGTTAGCATTAGCCAGTTTGCAGAGTGTACTTTGCAGTTATGAAATGTTTACGAGCAGCCAAGCCTTTGTTAATAACTCAGCAGGATGATCCTGTAATGGAGCACCTGATATAATGGGAAAGGCACAGTCTCTGTGCTATTCAGATTTTGCTTCTGCATTCTTGACATGAGATAGGCACATGAAATAGTGTTTACCACCATTACAGGAACACAACTGTTTGCTGTATAGAGAGAAATATCTGTGGGCAAGATTTTTATTGGCTTCAGCACAGAAAAAAAGATTCTCAGACACCTAGAATCAATTACTTCAGAAGCAGTAGCTATGAAAATGTGAAAATAAGTACTATCAAACTGTACTGATTGACAGCAAGTACAGGACCAGTTCAGTACTGATAAAGGTTAGTGGGAATTTACTGCTGTGCATGTTGAGTAGATTTGCTTAAAGTAAGTAATTATTAAGAATGAGAAATATTTGTATAGTTTATGTGCAGTATCACATGGAATAGGGTTTTTTTTTTAATTCTTTTTAGGGTCTATTTTATTGTTCCTACAAAATGGATCAACATTACAATTGCATTACACTTCACTATGATATAGTACCCTTATTATAGCCAAATTCCCTTTAATTTTCTCAGCCTTTAAGACACCAATCTCATAGTGCTGAATTGTGGTTATTTATTTCTTTTATTTGTTCTGTTTCTAACCCAGTATTCATTTTTCTCCACAGAGTCACTTCCATTTGGATGAAGGAGAAAACACCAAGCTTTCCCAAGTCTGCTTCGGACTACCACAAAACTTAAATTTGTTTTCTTTTTACTTTAAAATTATTTGTATAAGTGTTTGGGATTTACACCCAAATGGGCCTAGCTCACTGATACAGTCATAGATCTTGGAAATATCAATTCCCTCTGAACAGCTCAAAAGCTGCATTGAATGTAAAACAGAAGGGGAATATATGCTGGCTTGACATCTAGCATCACAGTCAGAACTGCAAATTCAGCTTTCTAAAACCACCTATATTGCTTAGGATAGTCTCAAACAACTCCCATCTACTCCCCAGCTGGTTTATGAGATCTCAGATTTCCTGTTTGCATTATGTTGACAGACATGTCTGGCAGCTGGAGGAGAGGAGGCAGGAATGTATAGGAATGCCTGCTTCTGATCTTAAAGATCAATTGTCCTCTGAATTCTGTTCCAGCCTCTTGGATTTTGATGAAGCTCACTGATCTTTAACAACACAAATCTAATGAAAGTACTGATCTATTTTCTAGTTACCATTAGTCAATATCTGAAAGGCCCTAGTGTATCAAATGTTTGCTACTTTAAATTTCAAGTCTGTGAAAAATGTATGTATTTTATGATTGGCTTTTTGCAAATATTCAAATGAATATTATATGTGTGGTGTTAGGAAGTAATGCTGGATTAATTCTCTTAAGTACTGTGTTAAATATAGCTTTAAGTTATAAAAATTGTTAAAATAGAAACTGTGCTATGTAGGATGCTTTGTTTAACAGAAAGGACTTGCAGTGAGACAGCAGCCACAGGACACCTGAATCTTTCAGAGAAAGGGAATTTATTGCCTCCTATCAGAAGAAATGAACTTCTTCCTGCCTTGAAGGTGCTGTTAGGATTAGAAGGAAGAAGTTGACACTGCCCAGACAGAATCCTGTGTTTGAATGGAATTTATGCATCATGGATGAAGTGTATGAATATGCAACAGGCTGTTGTTTTTAAGGGTTAACCCTTTGTTAACAGGGGTCCTTTTTAGGGCTCGTGATGCCCAGAAAAAGGTACCTGGATGTCTGTAACTCTTTGTCTCTATTGTCTCATATTGTCCTGATTTAAATTGTCCAAATTATTATGATTCTAATTGTATTACTATTTTTATAACCATTTTATTACTATTAAACTTTTAACAATCTCAAAAGCAAGTGACTGGCGTTTTTCACAAAGTCTCTGTTTTTAATATCTGAGGCCATTGATTTGTCAGTGCTTGGCAACACAACAGTGAGGAAAGGCACACACTGAACGCAGCAAAATCCCCCTTCCCACTCCCCTCACACCATCCAGCTGCTGGGATCTCCAGCACTGACACCCACACCTGAACTCTGTGCCAGAGGAGACAGAACCACCACAGACAGCAGAGCCAGGTCCAGCTCAGGACATGCTGAGGTTCTAAACTCAGCCTAACTTGGCCTTTGTGGCTGGTCAGGCTGTGCCCCACTGAGTGCACGGGCTCGTCCTGCAGGGTGGGATGGGAGCCTCAGCTGGGCTGGGTGCAGGGCACTGCATTGCAGATACAGGAATTTAATCAACAGGAGTTCCACTCTCAGTGTCCAAAAAAAGAGCACAGGCTTCCTTATTTTTGATAAAATTCCATGATGTCCCTATGACAATTTTTTTTCACTGCATAACTGTAAGTTAGATGCCTGGGCATTTTCTGGTTTGGTGGTTTTTGGGCGGGGGGCGGGGAGGGGGGAACTGAACCAAATCAAACCAAACCAAAAATAACCCAAACACCAACCATAAAAGGCATGTTCCCTGAGTCAGGCAAAAGTTTTACAGCTTCTTGAGCCATTCAATTAAAACACCTGAAATTGGCTATTGGGAGAGATGGATGAAAACATAGCTAGAAAGCAGTAGAAGACAATGCTGCATCCACTGAAGGCAGCAGGAATTCTACCAGCTGTCCAATTGGAAGCAGAACTGAAGATTTTTTCCACATGAAAGCGTTGAAGTACTGAAAACTAAAACATCTATTTTCAAAAAACATGTATTTTGTGGAACTATATACTCAAATTAACTACATTTTTCTGAGATGTTTTTCATTTCAAAAACTCAAAAAAATGTATAAAGCAAAAATGCCACTGAATTTTCCCAATATAAAGTCACACTACCATATTCTTTTCCAGCAGTCCAAGCCAAATAGGAAGATTTGATGGTGGCACAGCCTGTAACCTCAGCAAAAAAGAACAGGACAGCAGAAAGCAAGTATTAGCTCAGGGAAAATAGAAAATAGCATCTACCTGATAAAGAGACAAAGATGGGTAAGCAGGACAGAGGCTGATGCTTCACCTAATGCTTAAATTCTGCTCACAAAGCTAATTCTAATTCTATTGTTCTTTTATCATAAATGCATTAGCTTTAAAACTCCAGTAGTGCTTGTCATTAGTTTCAGAGAAACAAGCAGTTGTCAAGGAAAAGAAAAGCCCATGTGGGGCTGGACCAAGTCTAAACCAGAAATGTACAGGTATCAATCACATGCCTGCATTTTAAGAACATTTGTTATTTTAGTGCAAAAACACTGGGGGAAGTTTGGGTTTAACTTCACTCAAACACCTAATTTAATGTCCATTCTCTTTTATAGTTATAGCTAAATTCTCTACAATAGATCCTGTAGTATTTTTAATAGACATTACCCTGATTAGTGTAGCTCAATGTAGAGCAGCTGGCCTGGATGATTAGAGTGAACTGATCCACTGAATGACAGCAACTGCATCTCTGTGCCTGCAAATACATCTGAATTTTCATCTCCTGGTTTTCACTGCTCCTAATTTTGTTTTGTCCCAGCAAAACATGCTAAAGAGCTTGGATTTTCACTACAATTAAAAAGATGGAATTAAAATATATCTCAGTATTATGACAAATTATTTACCCTACTGTTCAGAATCAGTTTGGTTCTATATTCTGATTATTGAAGATTAAACTCCTGGTCTAAAACTTCTTTTTGCCTGTCCTATATTGGTCTTTTCAGCTGTTTCAGATGTGTGAAAAATGCATGTATTTTATGACTGGCTTTTTGCAAATATTCAAATGAATATTATATGTGTTGTGTTAGGAAGTAATGCTGTATTAATTCTCTTAAGTACTGTGTTAAATATAGTTTTAGATTATAAGAATTGTTAAAATAGAAACTGTGCTATGTAGGATGCTTTGTTTAACAGAAAGGACTTGCAGTGAGATAGCAGCCACAGGACACCTGAATCTTTCAGAGAAAGGGAATTTATTGCCTTCTTATCAGGAGAAATGAACTTCTTCCTGCCTTGAAGGTGCTGTTAGGATTAGAAGGAAGAAGTTGACACTGCCCAGACAGAATCCTGTGTTTGAATGGAATTTATGCATCATGTATGAGGTGTATGAATATGCAACAGGCTGTTGTTTTTAAGGGTTAACCCTTTGTTAACGGGGGTCCTTTCTCCTTTTTAGGGCTCGTGATGCCCAGAAAAAGGTACCCGGACATCTGTAACTCTTTGCTTTTATTGTCTCATATTGTCCTGATTTAAATTGTCCAAATTATTATGACTCTAATTGTATTACTATTTTTATAACCATTTTATTACTATTAAACTTTTAACAATTTCAAAAGCAAGTGATTGGCGTTTTTCACAAGATACAATGTCTGGGAGACAGAAGGGCCTGACTGCCTAATACCTTCTTCACATCACAGAGGAAGCTCCACTTGCATGTCCAGCTGTAGGTTTGAGGATACAGGAGAGCAAAAGGCCTTTCCCCTGAAGACAGACAGACAGACAGACAGACAGACAGAGCTCAGTGCTCAGGGCATGGCAGAAATGCAATCACCAAGCCATCACCAGCACACACACAGCCAACAAGACACAGCAGGACATTTCCCTTAAGGCCTGAGCTGGTTTGCTCTAAGCAGCATAAATAACACGTTTTTCCCACACAATTAAGTTAATTTTGCTTATTATTCAGAGCAAGAGGCTGGTGTATGCCACAAGTCACTCATGTACAGCCCCTCCACTGAACAGCTTGAAGGAGGGTGTACATATTTATGCAGGGTCTGTAAAAGGGGGGAAAGTGTACCATGATAACATGTGCAGCCTTTGTTTACAATGCATTTTACATTGATGGATTTCAAATAAACTAGCTATCACTTCCCCCTCCCAGGAATAAAAGGAAATGGCACATTGCAGAGGAATGCTATCTCCAAACAACAGCTGGATGGGTACTCTGGCAATGGATGGAGCTGGCACAGAGCCCCGGCAGTGCTGCTGCTTCTGTCACTCCCCAAAGGGAATCAATGCCTGATTACATTTAGCACAGCCTCTCTTCTGCTACCTTCACTGCATCTATGAAATTACAATTCTCTCTTTTCATCTCATCCCTAAGCTTTCTTTGTCCCTGAATTCCTCTGATTACTAATCCCCTGTTCACAGACTGTATCTTTGAAGAGCCAGAGCCCACCCTCGAGGTCCTTCATGTCAGGTTTTCCCCCTTTACAAGTGAATCTGCATCCCTTCATCACAGGAACTGCAGAAGATCTCAGAGCACAGAGTTTGGGGCCATTCCATTGCCTTAAGATTGTCACATGTGAGAAAGGACAACAAAAATTTACTGTCCTGCCTGCAACCCTCATTCTGGGAGGTCTGCACCAAAGCAGTCCCTGTGTATCCTCTGTGAAGAAGCTAAAGGAGCCCTACAAACCTGGGGATCCTGATGATGATGGTGACTTGCAGGAGACAGCAGTAGCTTCCTGTCCCCCAAAATGCCTCTTCAGGGTATGTGACAAACTCTGCTCAAGCAAAGCCATTCTAGAGGCATCACTGTCATGGTTGTGTACTGCAGAGGGCTCACATGGACCTCTGGCATGCCATTAAGGATGAGAATTAAGGAGGCTATCAGGTTTTACTAGTTCTGAATCCACAAAAGCCAGCAAAGTTAGGTAACACTACAAACAGCACCCTGAAAACACTCACCCCTCCCTTGCTCCACTTGCCCTCACTTGAAGCCAAAAGCTGTGTCCCTGCAGTGGAGGGAACACGGGCAAGGCTCACAACCCTCCTGTCATGTCACTAGGTGAGGGCAGAGTGTGTCTGTGACAGTGCTCACAGGGGTTTGTAGATGGATGGAAGAGACAGGATCTTGATTCCATGATCAGAAGGCTTGATTTATTCTATTATGATATATATATATAACATTATAACTATACTACATAGAAATAGGAAAGGAAAGGAGCTTCTTCAGAAGCTGGCTAAGCTAAGAATAGAATGGAAAGAATGAATAACAAAGGTCTGTGTCTTGGCAGAGAGCAAGAGCAGCTCCACTGTGAGTGGTCAGTAAATCCAAACATCTACAGGGGACCAATCACAGGTGGACCTGTTGCATTCCACAGCAGCAGATAATAATTGTTTACATTTGTTACTGAGCTTCTCAGCTCCAGCAGGAAAAATCCTAAGAAAAGGATTTTTCACAAAAGATGTCTGTGACAGGTGTCTGCTGCTTACCCACTCTCTGGATTTGGGGTCATAGGAAGAGGTTCAGAGTAGGTGACAGGAGGAGAGCAGCACACTCCTGCAGGTGCAATGTGCTCTCAAATCCACACCCTCACCCTTGGGATCACAACTCACAACACTGACAATGCTGCAGTGAATGGACAAGGATCCTGTGCTTACTGCAGGCAAACCAGCTCACCACCACAGCACTGCTAAATGCCTGGGAGAGCACATCTACTCTGGGAAGTTTCTGGAATGTCCTCAAGACTCATCTACTAATCCTCCATGAACACCCTTTAGTAGATGGAGAATTACAAGAATGTTCTTCACATTATCTTCAGAGGTTTTTTTCTTACCATAGCATTTTACAGAATAATAGATGAATAAAGCCCCAGGAGACAACGTAACATAATGTGAAATTGAAAACCAACCAAGAGTAAAACCAACTCATATTTAGTACACACAACCATGACTCTTCTTAGAACCATGGGTAAGACTGTACAGCCTCTGAGAACTGAGCAGAGCCTGCCCTCAGTGGGACTTGCTGGGGATGTGAATCCAAGGGGCCCACAGTCAGCAATGTCATCATTTAAGCCTCATTTTCCTAAGAACCCAAGCTAAATAGCAATTGGTTTGTGAAAGCCTCAAGCCAGGAAAACACATCAAATAAGTTGCCAGTTTTAAGTCTCCAAATCAAATAAGCAGTAGAATAGCACAGGGAGGAGTTTGAGTGCAGTGAAACTTTGCCCACCAAAGAAAAGAGATTCCTCACCCTGGTCTCACCTTCTCCCAGCAGCTAGAGAAGCCAGCACTGGAAACCACTGGGGCAGAGCCACTGAGCTCATGCCAGTTCCTGCACTGATTTTGTGCTCATCTCCTGTCTTTAGAAGGTTTCCCTTGATTTTGTTTTTAAATACAGATATTTTATAGCCAAAACAATATATACTGTGTTGTTGTAGCATTCATTCTAATTTATATACATATAATTTTCATCTGAAGCTCAAACGAAATTTCAAGATGTGGAAAAACTGGTTTTGAAAGAGCTTTTCTACTGAAGATATAACCACTAAAATGTGATTTTACACTGCTCAGTAATAATAGCTAGAGTTGTGTTAATAATATTGCCTACAAGAATACACTGTAAAATGCAAATAGTAGCATATAAAAAAAACCAATTACTTATAACACATATGAATAGATAAACAAATTCAATGTTCCATTAAAATGATGTTGTATTTTTACTATATTTTCCCTTTTTTCCTCACAGTTTTAAACAATAACAGAAAATCTGCTGTCATGCAGAGAAGTTTACCATTTGTGTACAGGATTGCATTATATACATATATACATACATCCTGCATTAAAAATGGACTGCAAAAATAGACTGGTGTGAGGAAGCCCTTGAGAAGAGGGAGGAATGTCTTCCAAGAATAAATATAAAATATTCAAATTAATAAATGCCATATCTTTAGTATATTATTCCTAAGTTTTTTCTTTCTATTCATCTACTCCTAATGATACTAAAATCACTTAAAAAACCAAATTATTATTATTCCCTATTTTCCAAACTTCCAAGCCATTGAATTTTCATATGAATTTCTCTCTGCTACCATACAGGTCTAAAAAGAACCATTCACTTAGTTTACAATGGTAAAGTGAACAAAAAACAATCTTTGCCATAATTCAGCAGAACAATCCACCTGACACAACAGCAAACCATAAAATGAGCCCATGTCTGATGTTTGTGCTCACATGCAATGCTTTTTCACATCTCCTAAAGATCAGTCCCAGTTAATTTAGTGCTATGTTACACCCAACCACATCCAAAAAAGACACACACATAAGTGTTTGGGATTTCATACAAATACAACAACAAGTGTAAGAAATCAAGCCAAAGGTCCCCACTGCTCAGGATCCTGTCTCTGACAGTAATCAGCCAGAAATGTTAGGAAAAGTATGTAGGACAGAAAAAACACACACTGGTAATTTCCAAATTATGTGCTCCCACCTACTGGCAATGTGCAGCACAACTCGCTGACCTTGGGCCGTGGTGAGGCAGGGCTGGCACCCAGCCCTCAGTACAAACCCACAGCTGCAGGAGTAGAGCTGGCTGACTGCTCCCACACGTAATTCATTACTCTTCACTCCCTGAACCTCACAGCAGAAACAATACTCTGTGATCCAGGTGAGCAACTGCAGGCCAGCAACAATAAACTGCAAATAATTCAAGCAAACAGTTTATGCCCAAGGGCTAACATTTGTTCACAAACTACGTCAAAGTTAATAATATATAAGGGAAGAGGAATGCTTTCTCATGAATGATTCACAAACAAGTGCTGCTTTAGCCAGATCATTTGTTTGTGACAAAATGTTTGGCCAAATCCCGTGCTTGGAGAGCTGCTCATTTTGGTGTTCTCCCCTTCTCTTCCCCTCTCCAGGTCTCAGCAGCAATGAAGCAATGGGCACTGCAAGGTTGCCTGAGCTCCATCTCTTCTGCCTCCTTTGCTTCCCCCAGGGACAAGGATGATGGGAGACATGCTCATCTGATGATGATCGACAAGTCTCAGATTTATTGATTAACAGAAACACTTTTATAATCACAGTAATAAGGCTCATCCATATTGCAAAAGTAGAGCTCACTATTGGTCAGCTATAAAAAGTCAGTCCCACCTCTCTCAGGATGTTTGTGGCTTCTTTTTTACCTCCTGTTATCACAGATTTTCTTGAACAGCTTCTTGCTCAGAGAAACCATGTCCTTGAATTAGGCAGCTGTTGCTTTCTCAGATGTATTTGCTCACATCTTTTTTCCCATCAACTATGTGTCAATAAAAAACTGTCCACACCCCAGCACGAGGCAAACAGAAACCAGCCATGACCACAGCTGCAGTGTTTTCCATGAACTAGAACTACTGCAAGGATGCTTCTCTTTCCCCTCCTTCCCCTCCCTCCAATTCAAGGTGCTGCCTAACACAAGCAGCAAGAACACATGTCAGTCTCCTGGAATTCCTACCCACATCTCAAAGCTACTAACTGAAAGAAAAGCAGACTACCAGACACTGCCTGCTGAAAAACACACGACCTACAGCACACACTGATGCTGATTCTGTACCAAACAGCAGAAGCCCCTTCTGAATGTTTGTCCCAAATTCCATGTACATCTTGTTCATCCCCCTCAATCTGCAGCATTTTCAAACTACATTTCAAAACAGCTAGAGGCTTTAAACTGAGAGTTGGTACTGAGTGGAGGCACAACTGAGTTAATCCTTAAATGCAGTACCCTCTCCTGTATTGGAAATTTCAGGCTGAATCCAGGCACTCATGTGCATTTCTCCAAGTAACTTCAATGAACAAAACTGGAGGCAATCTAGAGATAGCACTCCACATTCCCCCTATAATCAATCAATAGGGAGAAGACAGCCAGCTCCCAGAGGGCAATTCAGAAAATGATACACAAAAAGAACAGCTGAAGAGGTTGCTAGCAGAAAGTAAGAGTGCATCCCATTGCCCTCCTCACTCAGAGATCAGACACCTGTCTCAGGGTATCACACCACTCAGCCTGATGTGGTCTCAGCCTGTGCCTCTTGCTTCCAGGGCTCACTTCCAGACAGAAGAGGTCAGGTAGGGCAGTGCTTCAGCCCAAAACAAAGCTAAAAACTCCCTTTTGTTGGCTATGCTTGTTGGAGGTGTCATATATGCTGTTAAATGATTAAAATACAAGAGGAGGAGGGGTTGATCCACTACTATTCTAGTTAACCAGATAAAGTCTGTGATGACAGCAAGCCTTAGCTGCTAGATTTGCCATCACAGTCCATAAATTAGGTTTCTAAATCACTTGCACTGCTTTGAGACACTCATGTTGAAATACTGAAGATTCCTACAGAAGTCCCCTCCTCTTTTAAACTAAACAATAACATGGAACACAAACTAAAATATATACTGAACTAAAATAATCCATAGTAGATGAAGCAAGAGAAACAGCTTATTTCCAACAGCTATGCCAATCACTACAGAAATTACACAGAAATTATATTATTATCATTCTTCTGGATCTTTTCCACCAAAATAAACTTAGGTTTATCCTCTTCACTTCACAGTCCATAAAATGCATTTGCCACAGTAGAATTATTCACTGTACACACCACTACTATTTTCAATCTTTTCCATGTGAATTCATAAGTCTCAGCAGAAAGCACATGTTTCTAGATGCCACTTATGTATGTCTTAGTTTAATAACAAATACTCTCAAACATCAGAATTCCTCACTGTTTTGAACTGCAATGAAGACAAAATCTACCAGTGTTAAAGATTTTGCCATCACACCAACCACGTTATGCCAGGCACTCTGAAAAATACATTTTCCTTGGTCTTCCAAGTGCAATTACAAAATATATGTGAAACAAGCACCTTAAACACGTTCTTCTTTTCATTAACAACTGGAATACCTGCCTGTGAATGGAAATGTTCCTGTAAGCCAAGCAGGGATGTGCCTGTGAAGAGATGCACACGCAGTTTGTCGTGCTGCTGAATCCATTTCCTGACAAAGAGAAATCCTCAATGCAGCAGTACTGGCCTCACCAGACTCTGCACTATAAGCAAATCGAGGTGTGGGGATGTGAGGCAGTGGAGAAAAGCATCCAAAGCACTTTTCTCCCTTCCAGGCAGTATCACAGCTCTCCAAGGGCATCTCAAAGTATCAATACTTTGGCTTTTGTTTCTGCCTCTCACAACAGGTATGACAAAGATCTGACCTCACTTGAAATCTGCACATGTCTACACAGGTAACTTTAGTCATCACACACATACAGTGTCTCAAACCTACATCTGACTGGGAAAAAATGAAAGAATTGCTAAATATTTTTTCATGCAGAAATCTAAGCCTCCCTACAAAGAACATTTATACTCCCACAGGCTGTTTCTGAAGCTCAACATCTCAGATCAAACTATTAGTAACAAACTATACTACTCTATTAGTAACATTTTTGCAACTTAGATTTCAGGTTTTGACCCTGGGATGGAAATTTGGAAGACTTGCAATATTTGGGTTTTTTGGTGATTTTTTTGGGCCCATCAAAGTTAATGCTAAACACCAAAGCTAATGTTTCAAAAACTTTACAAAATGCAATTACAAGGTTATTTGTATTTAAATGAATGGGTTTCTTCCTAGCCATTTAGCTTCCAGCCTCCGTGGTAAGAATGACATGTTCAGAAAACTCTGGCTACTTTAGACCAAAGTTTCCAGACCACACAATGATAGAGCTGGATACAGTTCTAACATCTATGGAAGTAACCAAGGAATGGAGACTTGAAACCTGGCATCCTGTAACCAAGGAATGGAGACTTGAAACCTGGCATCCTGGAACCAAGGAATGGAGACTTGAAACCTGGCATCCTGGAACCAAGGAATGGAGACTTGAAACCTGGCATCCTGGAACCAAGGAATGGAGACTTGAAACCTGGCATCCTAAACCTCATTAAGCTCTTCCACACTGTAGAGAACTGTAACTGTTTCTACTAAAATGTGATTTTGGCCCCGAGTGGGGAATCAGCCCTGGCCAGCCAATGGATCACAGGCAATGCCCTCTGGCCCCTGGAGGCTTTAGGGAATGCAGCTCACTGAAGTGCCACAGGGTTCTCACAGCATCTTGGCCTTTGTGGAAGATACAAAAGAAAGAGTTTCATTTCTCTGGCTATTAGAGGAGATCAGATGGTTAGTTATTCAATCAATGTTAATTTGGCAAACCAGTAAACACAAATGCATTTCTATCACAGCAGAAAAAAACATGCACTATTTAATTTCCTTTAGAGCCTATCTAAAGCCAACAGCATAGCTCCTATGTTAGTTGAACAGAGCAGTCTGTTCACAGCCCTGAACCACTCTGGTATTTACCAGCTGCAAGAGGAGCTGGGGTTTTAGAACAGAGGAAGAAGAGTGAAGCTCTGCTTACATCCTTCCCCTAATTAACTTTTATAAATACCCTGGAAATGCAGCATACCTTCAGGGAAAGGGAGTTTGTCCAGCCCTCCAGGCATGCTGGATTAAAACCTGGGCCTCAGCAGCAGACACGAGTGTGCTGGGGAGATTGCTGCCAGTTAAATTCAGGGCAACCAACCTGAAAAATTATGCTAGCAAGGGTAGCATTTACAGCTATATTTTTTATCATCATTAAATTAGTATGATTTATATTAATACCATCTTCCTTGAAAGAAAAATAAACCTCTCAGTAGAGAACCTCTTCTAAAGCATCCTCCCTCACTTCAGCATCAAAGCATTTAGCTGTGATTAACTCAGTCACAGTAAGGCCAGTGAGGACTTCACCAGTAAAATCCAGGAACACAGTTATCTTGTTTGCCACCTCTGATTTTTGGAATCCAAACAAAACAATAAAATTGCTGGTTTCTTATTTTTTTACCAGCATGTCTTATTTTGCAATAATATTGAGCTGCTTGCAATCTAAGGGCATGTATATATGCAAACATTCCACATTTTAAAATTCACTGTCATCTAAAAGTGCTAGTGCAACGTGTGTAAGCAATTAAGAATGTTTTGTATATGCATTAGTTTTTATTAATTCCGTGTTTATTAGGTGTTTGTTAAATCCAGTTTTCCCACTGATTTTAAAGTAAATATATATAAACCTTTCTATAGTCCTGAGGAATGAATTGCCTTTTGTTGCAATAGCAAAACCCTGTGACTAAAATGTTTCTAACAGAACTTTTCTAATTATTTCAATTCAAATGCCTTCCACTGTGGGAGGCAATTTGGCTGTGGTCTGAGAGCTCTATCACCACAAATGTCCAAAGATATCACTGTAACACACACTCAGAAAGGAACAAATGCTGTTTATAAAAGGTGTCATTCCCATAGAGACCAGACTGGCAGGCAAGTCTGTGTTCTTATAATTCCATTCTTCCTCAGGGAACAATTTCTGCCATAAAAGTTTTATTCCCATTGAACAATTTTAACTTCCCTTAAAGAGAAGAACCTTCTCTCGCTGCAAGATAAACAGAATATTAAAGATTCAGGGCTGAAGTTTAACTCATTCCATGCAGGGTCCAACATTACACTGCAGCCAGACATTTTCTCTCGCTGGAGCCTGTTCACCACAGCTTCTGTCTCCAAGCTGTCTATGGCCATACCCCAAAGCAGGGGAGAAGAAAACCACTGTGATGTAGGGTAGGACCCCATGAGGTGAGCACTCCTGGAGAGGAGCACTGTGCATTGGCACAAGAAATGGGCTCACATCCTCATGTGCTACCATGAAGGAAAACAGTGAAGATGGACTGGGAAATGCTTGCTTCATTCCATAAATAGCTATAGCTCTGAAAAGAGAAGCAGTAATAAAACACTACTAAATATGCAGTGATTCCAAAGAAATCTCTCAAAAATCTATCCTCACAGAATGTGGGACAATATTTTGAATCAAAGATGTAAACACACCAAGAACTGAGATCCAAAGCACAGTTAGGTTTTCCTCTTCCTCTAATTATCTGTCTGCTGTCAAATATTCTTCTCCTATCTGTGCCAAGGCCAACCTTTAGGTAGAGCTGGCAGGTTCCCAGATTTATCAGTATTACATTTCTAACAACACTGAAGCTGCTGTATATGTTTTCTGTCTGTTGTAATAGCTTCAAAGCACTAATTAAATAATGGCAGCAGCTATCCTGAACTTCCCAATGAAGTCAATATGGATCAATGATGTCAAACCATCAAGCTGTACAGAAGGTTGGTCTGTGAGCAGCTCTGAATGATCTGCCATTTCTGTCACTCTTTGTGTGTTATCTTTTGATAACATCTGTCATGTCTTTTTATCAGTGATACCATGAACTCACAGGGCTGGGATTAACCCTTTCTGTACACTGTGCAGTGACTCTGCTGCACCATACAATTTATGCACTGAAGACCTAAACAGAACTTGTGTTATAATTCAAAGGTATGCTTGCATGTGTTGAAGACTGATAAAACCAGAACCATTTCATCCTTGAACACTCCCCATTCAGTGCTCCTAAATACAGAGAGCCACCTACTCTTGCCTTCAACAGCATTTCATTCTCTATTTCATGATCCTGGTCCATGATGAGCAGCCAGGCCTAATACTTACTACCTACCTGAAGAGAGTATTAAGCCAGAGACTCCAAGATCAAGCATTATAATTGACCTTTTAAATTTTGTTCCAATCAATACCTCAAAAATTGATTTTCTCTTATTCAGTATACCCAAAGGGTTTCATTGAACTGAAAGATTACCTGACCTCCCAACAGGGAAAGGCCACCAGAATCTACTCTCTAGTCTGTGTTATATAAAAGCCCTAATCAGCAGCCAGTGAGTATCTGAGAATACCAAACACATCCACCTCCATTATTATACAACAATCATACCAGCCATGGTGTTCAGAGGAAATTACAACCAGATCAAATTTTTAGACTTGGTTAAACATCTGGCAGTAGAATGACAGGATCGACGGCAGACAGGCACATCCGCTGATGATCGACAAGTCTCAGATTTATTGATTAACAGGCACACTTTTATAATCACAGTAATAAGGCTCACACATATTGCAAAAGTAAAGCTCACTATTGGTCAGCTATAAAAAGTCAGTCCCACCTCTCTCAGGATGTTTGTGGCTTCTTTCTTGAACAGCTTCTTGCTCAAGGAAACTGTGTCCTTGAATTAGGCAGCTGTTGCTTTCTCAGATGTATTTTCTCATGTCTCCTTTCCCATCAACTATGTCTCAACAAAAAACTCTCAAGAGCAGAACACAGCTGGATTTGGGCTGCACAGGAGTGCAACACCAGCCACTGCCAGTTCATTGTAGCAAGGATGTGAGAACATTTCCTGAGCCCAATGCATCCCAGGACTCCCATACCAACTCCCTGGGAAGTGACAACTTCCCCCAGGGCACTTCTAACCTGCAATAAGCAAGGTGAGCACATCTGTGCCTATCTGTCCCCATCACTAGTAAATGCTTTACTCCTAAGAGGTGCTGAGGTGCAAAGGACAGATGCCAGGTCCCTTCCCAGCTTTCCACTCTGCCCTCAGCTGCCTGGTGCAGGGGTCTCTGTGTCCCAAGGACAGCACCTGGCACTGATACTTTGTACCACCCATTGGGGATTTTGGAAGGAGCTTTGAATGAGATGAGAGCTCTGAGCTGGTTTTGATGATGTGGTTTATTTTTTTATCTTCTACATAGGTAGGAAGGGTGAGGGCAGCTCACATCTTTACTGTATGGTTCAGAAGGTCACAAGAATCTTACTTACAAGACTTTTAAGGATTTATTGACTAATAAAACACTGTTAACAAGGATAATTATGGTTTTGACCTAATCTTTAAATATTTCATCTTATGGACTCGTGCTACAGTGTAAGCTTTCTTAGTTAATCATGTTATGACACATAAACTTACAGTACTGCATTCTAAACTCCTTGTTTACCTTTCTAAATACTTTTATTTTTTCTGTATCTTAAACTCTAAAACTCTAAACTGTCCTTTACTTAAGGTGTTTCTGCTTTAAACTATAAATCTGCATTCTTGCATCTAGCACCTTAGTCTGGAACATTTTTCCAAGGTCTGAAATCAAATCCTGTGTTTAATTCTAAACTTTGGCTTACAAGCCCAAAGTCCTGAGAGTTCCTTCCAATTTGGATTCCAACATCTCCCCCTTCGTTTTGTATTAAGAATACTCTTCTGATGGTTTTATTAATTATTTTTTATATGTACTGCAGTAGGTAAGGTATTGCTATAATTATGATGACAATTAATATATACATGCTTATCTTTAAAATCTCTTTTTACTGCAGTGTAAGGTTTAATTTATTGAGTATATTTTTAACTATGTTTTATCATTAACTTTGATCTTAGTTATACTTTTTGTAAATATGTTTTTATGAATATTTCCTGAATTATTAGATAGGTTTATGTAACACATTTTATTAAAATTTTTACACTTATGTCTATGTATTAATAAAAGACAATCTATTGTTGTTTTGTTTTGTAGAGTTGTGTTTCATATTTTTGACATTGGTTAACAAACTAATGTAAGAGAAGTAGGATTGGTTTGTTTATTTAACTAGTACTTTGATTTAATTGTTTTAGGGTTACTGTTGAGATAAATTGGGGCAAAAATACATGTTGAAAATCTTTTTCTAAAAGTTCTAAGGTTTAAAATCAACTGATTTGTATTGATGGACAAACTTTTTTTCCCTGTGTCTAGGGTCTTTAATCCTATTTATACTGGCAGCAGTAAAGTAAGCCTTCTAATGCTACATGGACTAGTTATGGTGTTTGATGAATGGCTGGTTAGGCTCTATCCCTGCAAATGAAAAACATGTCCTGTGATAATTGTAAAGGGGTACAATTCAGTGTGGAGAACAGAACTGAGCTATAATGGTATTGGGAATCTGATTTTTTATACCCAGAGTGATAGGGAGCAATATTTGAAGTTTTGGTTTTGTTTTGTTCAAGCCTAAAAACACTGCATTTGATGCAAAAATCTATTTTCACAGAACAAAGGCTTTTTAATTCTTGGGGTTTAAAGGATGCTTCTGGAAGGAATTTGGTCTGCTCTATCAACCAGAGGGATTTATAACAAATTGGGAAACATGTGGAGGAATGGTTTTTGGTATTGGCCAACTACTGGCAAACTGATTTAAGAAGCTGAAAATGGTTTTTCAGGGTTTGAATGAGTTAAGCACACGGTATCTAAGTCTGATGTAAGGTTACTCAGAGATTGGTTTTTGGTGATGAATGGGTAAAGCTGTATTGCTGAAGGCAAACCAAACAAAAGACACAAACATGCCATCAGACTGAACTGTGTGTTCCCAGCTCTTGCATGTGAAGTCAGAGGTGTTAGTTTTCAGCTGTGCCTCTGTGCAGTTCATGTTTGTGTGCTTTTTGCTCTCAGAGCTGTCCATGTGGTTTTGTGTTTGATATGGTTTTACATTCTCTGCTGGAGCCCACTTTGGTCCTGAGGAAATGTGCTTGATCCTGGGTCCTGGCTCTGCTCTAATGAGTGGGGAGTCCTTCCAGGGAAACATCAGAGATGCTGTGGACAAAGGTAAAACAACAAGAGAACGAGGAGTGGCCTCGAGCCTTTCTGCAGTGTGCAAACAGCCTTTGGTTTGTGCCATTACCTGAAAACAGGGGCTCAGTGTAAGCTGACCAGACAAAATTTTCTGAGATCTGTCCCTTGTCCCAAACCCAAAGTTTGTTTTGTACAAACTCTTTGCTTCAACTCAATCCCACAACCTTTTCCACAGCTCTCATCCATGCCTGGAGGTGTCTGTTCCAAAGTTACTACAACTCTAATCCATGCAAGAATTTTCCCCTTATACTGCAAACCCTGTCTGACAGAGCTCCCTCCTATCTTCTGCCCTAAACTGCCTCAGTTTCTCATTTACAAGAACCAGGCCTTTTCATTAAAGCTGATTATAATTAAGAAAATTCTAACATTTTTTAAAAATCATTACTTCCTGGTGCTAAAGAAATGGATTTCTGTTTTTACTATCAGAGGTCCTGCTTCTGCTTTCTTCCAAAACTACTCTTCTAGATCCAGCAGTCATCTTTCTGTTTCCTTTCTCCTGTGCTTTTGCCTTTGTACTATCTGGATTGATGTTCCTCTAACCTAATTCCACAATGCCTACAATCCAGAACTCCTTCAATGAAATAATTGTAGAAAATACAAGTTAGGATTAGCCTGGTGAAAAAAAAAAGTCAATTTTTTCAAGTGGCCCTCAAAATATCAAGCACAGAAAAATAATAAACCAGAAATTTTAAATGTGCAGTTTAACAAATGTTTGATCTCAATGAATCATCAAGTCAAAGGAGGGAAAAAACCCAACAAAACAAATTTATTGCATGGCAACACTGAAGTGGTGGGAGTTTTATCTGGCACAGAAGAAATAAGAGAAGGAAGGTTAACCATTCAGTGCCTTAAATCAAAGCTGTTAACTTTTTTTTCCTTAGTTCATTCCAAACATGCTGGTGTGGTTATAAACTGTGGGAGATGGCAGGTGTGAAAGCAGGGGGCTGTTGGAACTCAGGGGCAGGACCTGGCACACAGTTTTGCAGAACCTCACCCTGCCAGGCCTGCAGCTCCCCAGAGGCTCCTTCAGCCCTTCTCCAGCCAGGTGTCCCACAGCCCAGCCCAGTCCCCTGGCACCTCCCCAGGCAGCCAGAGCTGCTGGCAAGTGATGGGAAGGGCCTTGGGCAGTGCCCCAGCACCCCTGGGTGGGTCCCCTCTGTCCATGGACTTGTGGCAGAAGCATCCATTACTGTTTCAGCTGTAACTGAAGGGGAATGCCAAGGACCTGGATAAAAGGACTATTGCATTTCCCTTGTAATCTTTTTTTCCAGAGCAATAACATTTTGCAACAACCTTCCAAATATCAAAACATGTCCCTTGTCTGCTATAGTAAAACTCCTGTTTAAAAGATCATGTGGATGTTTAATTACTTCTTTCTTCTGTGCATCACAAAGTCATTCAACCTGGATTTATATACAGATTAGCAGACATAGCAGGGAGCAAGAAAACACCTCAAATGCCAGAATATCAGTGACATGAGGCTGTGAGGAACCTGCCAAGTGGTACCAGTACACAGATACTCATGGGAACTGCTCACCCAGTGGTGCAATGTGGGTGAAAATGCACAGCTCAGACTGACCTTTAACTGTGGGGGCTGACAAAGGTCTCACTGCCATCCTGGATTCTCATCTGCATGGCACAAATGAACCTCATACACGAGAGGTTTTACCACTGTGGGGGCACTTTTCACAGGGGCTGATAATCTGGCATCTCAGCCTCTTTCCCCATGGAGTACTAACCCAGAATACCAGGACACAAAAGCTCCCCTTTGGAATGTCACATTAACTACCTGCTGCCCTTCCAAGCTAACTGAGATGCAAACTGGAGCCACAATGTTACAGCCTGTCTCCCTAACCCTACACAAAGACATTCAACTTGTGAGGGATAGCTACCTCCAAGAGAAGAACATCTTTGATGCCAGTATGTTTAGACTAAACAGTTTACAGCCCTTGTGCTGCCAGAGCCAAGAACATTTCAGCTGTATGGTGCTTTCATGGCTCCTGACTTCAGCAGGCAGACTGCATTTAACAGAAGAGTCATACTGCTTTTTCATCACATAAAATAATCCCCTTTCGTGGGGAAGTCAAGAGAATGAGAAGCCTGATGGATGTCAAAACCTATTCCATTAAATAAAGGTAATGGCAAAACTCAGGAGAGGCAGCAGCACTTTACAGTGAGTTCCCATTTATTCATTTTGTTTCAAAGCCAACAACAACTCCTATAGTCTTAGACTCCAAGAAAAGAGAGTATTTGCATTTCAGATTTTATCAGGCTTCTAAAGACACTACCTACAGCACACACAAGCATGTCTAATGCATACTCACAAGCTCTTAGGGAATCATTATGCTCAAATTCAAAATGCATTAATGGAATCAGTACAAAATAAGATAGAATAATCACCCTGAATATCAGCAGTAAACCTACCCAAACAGTGACTACATGGAAGATTTACCTCTGACCTCTGTAATAATTATGTAAAGTACAAATTAGAGACAGTAATTCATTCCATAAGGAACAAAAATCAGTGGCACAGACGCCCAGTAAGTGTTCTGTTAAACCATGAAACTCGGGCAGTGTGCTCCTCCTGATGTCCTCTGACAGACCTATCCATGGGTGCAGGAGGACACTGCTGCTGTGCCACACACATCCCCACCCATCCCACTGCAATTCCTGCTCACAGCACTCCTGGAAACTGGGACACAGTGCATCCCTCCATGTAATGATGAGTAAAGCTCTGCACAGCTTTTTAATTCATTTGTGTTTGAGAACATGAGAAACGCTCTGATGAATTCATAAATGCTTTCCTATGTGGTTTCTGCCTTTCCTGAGTGATAACAATGGAAAGAGTGGGAACTGAGACAGAGCACATTCCTTTGCTGCTGCTGCTGGCTGCTTTTGCATTAAACTGTGGCAAGTAAAAGAAGGCAGCACGAGCATACACCACACTTGGAGCCAGCCAAGCAAATTGTGCAGAAAGCAAAAGACAAACAGCAGCAAAACATGGCAGAGGCTGCAGACTTGTAAAGCACTAAAAACATTTACTCTCTCAAACACACTCTAGGCACAGTGGGATGTAAGGCATTTCATACATTTTTACTGCAAGTGGCCTAAAGTAAAATATACCAGGTAAGTGACAACCTAAGCAAAGGATACAAATGTCCTAGAAAAGCTTTGAAAACAAAACAAAAACAGTCGTAAAGTACTGCCAGTAGCTGAGAAAAAGAACAGCAACAGAAGAAAGGTCACTGGCATACCTATCAAATTGGATGATGAACATTTAAGAGGCTAGTTTTGACATACTTAGGAAGATAGCAACTCTCCAGCCCTTGATTTTTGCATCTAACATATTGTATTAGTTCATTATATGAGCTGAGATTTAATATTCAAAAACAGAGAGAAATACACCAGGGGAGAATCCTCTCCCATTGGGAAATTCTGCAACTGAACCACACTCACATAATTAATTCTGTCAGCAGTTAAGTCATTTGATGGAAAAAAACCCTACAAAGAGTAGGAATTTCTCATTCTCAGCATCCTTGATGCAATTTACAACCTTTTTTAAGCAGAAGATCCAAGTTTGGAGTTTCTCAGTACTACAGCAAATTCCCACCACATTAGGAATGGGCAATGACAGGAGGAGGCTGCTACAGTTCTCACTAATGGTACAAAAACTATCACAAGTAGATTTGGATTTTGTGAATAACCTCATAGTAGCAGTTATTGGTAACCTTCTCTGAAGCTGGATTTGGGTAAAACTTTGTTTTATCAAAAATAAGAAGTCTGCAGCTCAACTGTAACAGAGGCTGGCACTCACTGTTTTCTCTCACGTTTCTGTATTTATGAAAGGGTGAAATATTAAATCCTGGTTTTTACATGAACATAAGAATTACTGTCTCCTTTAAAATATTAATCTTCTGATCAGCAAGTATCTGATATAGAACTCCAAATACCATGGTGTTTATATAAGGAGCAAATGCACTCAAGGACACTTAAAGTTTTCTTTTTGGAAATGCTGTGAGGCAGTGTGTTCTGATATAACTCAAAGACTTTTATCCATTTACAAATATCTCAATTCCAAGCATATTTCTACTTGACTTTAAATCACACTGAGAAGAACACTGAAATTGCTATGTCAGATAAGAGCACTGGATCTCTTCCAGCTTTCTGTCTCAGAGCAGCAAGTCCTGGGCATTTTAAAGGAAACTGCAAAGATCTCCATAAGAGACAGCTCTTATTCAGTGATGTGGCCATAAGGTACCTTGGTTTTTTCTTTTCCTACAACCCATTAGTTACTTTATGGCTTTTACAGTGAAACACGAGATTTTTATGTCTTTCAGCTTGTACTAAATACCCTGTGTGAATTCTTTATGCACTTGAACAGCACCAGGGCACATCACCTTAGAAGTCCCTCAGGAACTGTATTGTGGGGTTCAATGATGATAGTATGAACTAAACTGTACAACTGAAATGGGACATAGTGGTGATGCAAAGAAAAAAACAAAGGTATATCTGGCTTTCCCTTAAAAGTTCTTCTTTCCTAGTTTTCTTATGAATTTCAAACTAAATAACATTGCAGCACCACTCTATTTAGAGCTGCTCTGTGTATTAGATTTGTACAGTTATTTTAAGATTTGGGTTCTTTTTAGTCCTGCATTGATAGAATATAGCACATTCATTTCCTAGAAGTTTACAGACTTACAAACAAGGAAGGAAACTGCTTACATAGGAAACTGCTCAACCCAGAGCAGCAGCAATGGCCACAGGAAGCATTTTTGTTGTGTTCATTATATTGACACGTGTCTATTCCTGCTCTCCATGTCAACCTGGTCACAAATAAATGATGACACAAACTTATGCTGGAAGACCAAAGCTAGCAGCCACTCCATTTCCCTGTGACACCACAGATGTCCCTGTCACCCATGTGTGACAGTCTCCTGTAAAGCACATGGATGGATGGAGGTGCCCCTGCTTTCCTGCAGTCACAGGGTTTCAAAACCGAGTCTGGGGCCGTGTTTGAGTTTCTGTTTCTCCCAGTTCCTGTCACCATCCAGGGACACAAATTGAAGCTCAGCTCAGGCTCAGCTCTCCTGGGTCTCCACCACATGGGCAGGCACAGTCTGGAGCTGGTTATCAACTGCAGCATTTCTTGTTTTCTAACCACTGCTGTATGCAACTAAGCTGCAAGAGGAAAAGGTGCTTTTAAGCCTCTTACCTGCTCAGGAGATAAAGAATGCTGGGTAGAAGGATTTACAAAACACAAAAATACAGCATGCCTATCCTAAGATTCTTGCAAGAAAGAGAAGTAAGAGTGAAAACTCCAATTCTTCTTTTCATGTCAGCTTCCTCTCCTCCACCCTTCAGCACTGTGCCCATCAGCAATTAGCAGTTTGCAGATATTTACTGTTTTACACACATATTGAGCCATTTTCAGTTGGCTTGTCATTTGTTTGCTCTCCTGTCCACTGGCTGAAAGACACATAGTTTTAATAAACAGTAGAGTAAAGGAACCCAGAATTATTTTTTTTAATTAATGAATTACATGGAAGTCTGTTGCACTTTTTTTGAATCATCCAAACATGCTGGGGTTTGGTTGTGTGGGGTCTTTTTGATTTTTTTTTTCTTTTTTGTTAATAATCACATTTAATTTGAGACTATTATCTTGTGTAGACATGAGAAGAGGAGCTAATAAGTCATTTAAATCATGTTGTTTCTTTTTCTTGCCATCAAAGAAGGATGGCAAATACAGACTGGAACAGTTAAAACATACCTGTGTGTATTTTATTTTCTTTTAAGTCATGAGTTCTAGTCCACCATTACTGGCATGGGTGAGTGACCCATGCCTAAGCAGCAGCTGATTACAGGCTGCTTAACTAAGACTGTCAGCATAATTAACATTCTGAGCCTTCTCAGGAACACCAGGCTACCAAAGCTGGAATATCTACAAGCTGCCACAGCTTGCTTAATTGAAAAAGACTTGACTGAATTACTAAAAGCTAAAAAATCCGAAACTTTTGATGCAAAAAAGAATAAACTTCTTTCTGCAAGAAAATGACAGAAAACAGTATTAGGCTGAAGGCAGGGAAGGAAGTGACTAAGCATGCAACTGCAGCCACTTGGAATAAATAATTTCTATGCTAGTCACGGTGGGAATGAGCACAATTAAATGCTTCTTAACTTTGTTCATGTTTTCCCCTTTCTGTTGCAAATCTGCTCAACTGTCATTTTTAGTTTTCTCTTCAAAATGTTACTAATGCTGTCTAATTACACATCACTGTCTCAGAGTGGAAATCACAGCCCCAGAACACCTCACTGAAGCCCAAGCAGGAGTCCTAGCAGAGGAAAGCTGGAATGCTTTTTTCTCTGTGGAGGTTTTCATGCATAAGCAAGCGAAAGGAGAGACTGGAAAATATTTTAGAATATTTCAGCATGTCAAATGAAATCATTCTACTCTGCCCTCCTGCCCCCTGCACGCCTGCTTATGCTGAAGAGCAGTAAGACTAGGAAGTACACCAGCAAACATCATCTACTAATTCAGATCTGATCCTAAGAAATATCACATACACCTTTTGTTTCAAGAAGCTAAAAATATGTCAGTTGCAGTTTTTACATGGAAAATTAAAGGTAATATTCAGCAAACATTGCAGTCATTTTCAAAACAGTACTCTTGTAACATTAGAAAGGTCCTATAAGTAAACAGATATAGGCAAACTTATCAACCACAAATAAAAGACAATTCTGCATTTTAAATAGAAGCCTGTACTTCTGTATTTGACAACTACACTGTCCTCACATGGAATTCTGCCATTTGGCCACTCAAGCTCAAAAAAAGGCACCAAAATAAATGATACCCATAACAATACAGATACAGAATAACCTGTGCTGGAATTCCAGAAAGGAACAGACAGCTTAACTGATGGCAAGGGTATATGTTTGAATATAACTAGTGTCAGACAAAAAGTCAAGCAAATCATCTATTATGCTGATAAGCTTATAAAATAATTACATGCCACTATTCCTCTCTCATAAGTGAAGATACTGAGAGGCCAAAAAATTAGAATAAAAGCTCAGGATTGGACATGTTATAATGGTTATTATGTGGATGTCATGGGTTTCCTATAATGAAAGTTCTTGCCAGCTGCCTTCCTCCAGCAGTCAAGGAGCCACTGCAGCAAACAGGGCTGACCTGACAGAATAATTAATTCTACAGCCTCAGCACATAGTGAGATGTGAAGGCAGCTTCATCTGGGGCCCCACAGAGCTAAATGCATGGCAGGCTAAAGGTCTGAAACTCCTAAGAAATGTGTGGACATGTGTGCTCCATGACAAATGCAAATGACAAATACTAATCTCAGAGATGTAGGCAAGGTTGGAGTGTAAAAGGAGCAGCTACAGGCAAAGGCATGAGGGCAGAGGGAACAGCTGAGGAGGCAAGGCCAGCCCGGAGGGATTTAACTACACATACACATGCAACACTGAAAAGGTCTAAAGTTTGGGGAACATCAAAACTGTGCAGACAGCCACACGGCTGGCACTACCACCAGCTCATCTTTAGTCAAACGTTACTGATCCTGTTCTTACCAACACGACAGCACACGCTCAGAGCCCACTCCTTTCCCTTGGCCAGAACTGGACACTGTCAGCATTATTGGTTTTCCCAAGCCCTGCTTGGATTCAGTTGTGCATCGCCTCTACATTGATGTCCCAGCCCTTGAAGACTTCTCCTTGAACAAAACTGTTCTGTGAGATGTCCGTGTAAACCTGGCTGCCCGGGAAGTTCATTCCCTTTGCCATCCCTCACAGGTTGCCCCTGAGGCACATGCAGAACTGGTCTAGCAAGGTACAAATCAGATCCCTCAGGAGACTGTTGTGGCTTTGGGTTCTTTAGTGAATCCCTCCCATCTGTTACCTTGAAAAATCTGTTACCTCACGCTGTCAGGAGAGGAAGCTGACGCCCGGGCGATGAACAGTCGGCAACTGCGATAAAAAAGAACAGGCCAGTGGCTCTAGCACTCCACCGAATTCTTCCAGGGAGGGAGAAAGGGGCACTGGGCAATGTCCCCCTCTTAGCTGAGGGGGACACGGCGGCTGTGCGGGGAGCAGAGCAGTTCGGCAGGTTCCTGGTGCTGGACTTGTCCGGCTGAGGGTCTCCACGCTGATGTGCAGCTCTCCTTGCTGCCCGTCTGACTGGGGCTTCTCGGCACCTGCCAGCGCCGGGAGACCCTCACCATCTCCGCGGGTGTTCAGCGGAAAACAGCTCCTCCCTGTCTCCGGAGAGAGCCGCTCCCAGGGGCTGACCGGAACCCCGGCGCTGCCATCGCCAGGATACTCACAGCGCACACATGAGCGCCTGGGGAAAGCGAAGCCCGTGCCTGCTCCCTCTCCCCGGGGCCGCCGTCCCCCCGGAGGCTCGGGGCTCGAGGGGCAGCCCCCGAGGCCATGAGGGCGGCACCGCCGAGGCCATGAGGGGCAGCCCCCGAGGCCATGAGGGCGGCACCGCCGAGGCCATGAGAGGCAGCCCCCAAGGCCATGAGGGGCAGCCCCTGAAGCCATGAGGAGCAGCCACCGAAGCCATGAGGGCGGTACAGCCGAGGCCATGAGGGGCAGCCCCTGAAGCCATGAGGAGCAGCCACCGAAGCCATGAGGGCGGTACAGCCGAGGCCATGAGGGGCAGCCCCTGAAGCCATGAGGAGCAGCCACCGAAGCCATGAGGGCGGTACAGCCGAGGCCATGAGGGGCAGCCCCTGAAGCCATGAGGGCGGCACCGCTGAGGCAATGAGAGGCAGCCCCCGAGGCCATGAGGGGCAGCTCCTGAAGCCATGAGGGCGGCATCGCTGAGGCAATGAGAGGCAGCCCCCGAGGCCATAAGGGGCAGCCCCCGAGACCATGAGGCGCCGCTCCCTCACACGGCGCCAACAACGCCCCCTGCCGGCCGGGCCAAAGTCGAAAGTGCTCAGCGGGTAGGTAATGGCTGTTACCGGGTTTCTTTGGAGTTGTTTTTTTATAGTTTTTATTGTTGCTGCTGTTCTGTCTTGTTACATATATGTGTATATATATATATATATGTATACACACATATATATATTCTAGTAAGGAACTGTTGTTCCTTTTTCCCATACTTTTGCCTAGAAGCACCATAATTTTCAAAGGGAGGGATCATCTTTCCATTCCAAGAAGGTTTCCACCTTCCTTGGCGGATATTTGTCTTTTAAACAAAGACAGACATATCGTTGTTCCCAGACAAGCACAGTTCATGGTGATAGCTCAGGATGTCCCAGCAGTCAGGCCACCCAAGCCCCGGCAGTGCTGGCTGGACAATCAGACAGGAGGTGTTTTTCCAGCAATGGCATCCCAGCCCATGGAAGAGTGGGAAGCATTCACAACAAGCCTGGGTTTATTCCAACCTGATCTCTCTGGCACCTTCACACAGACTGCAGGCACAATCACAAGCAGAGGCCACCAACATGGCCTTGCATATCACCCCTACACATCTCCAGGGCACTGATGGTGGGGATCATTCATGCTCTGCAGGTTGAAGCACTGTGTGGAAGATGTAATTAATTTTTACTTCCGTGATCATTCATCCTCCAGCACCTTCTGCTGCTTCTACTCGTACTGACTTTTCAGGAAGATGCTGGAGGATAAGCCTGAATGGAACAATAGTAAATTCACTGAAACAGAAGTGGTCATATGAATTGCAGAGAGTAAGTAAAATGATAGCTTTCCATCTCATGTGCTGTCTGTGGAGGATGAGACTGAAGCACAGGCTGCTTGCCATTGACAGGAAAATTAATCCACAAACACTAGGGGTCTATGTCCAAAAAAAGAGAGAGAAGAGTCCTGTAATTTTATTCAAATACAGGGAGAGGCCATGGGGTATTTCCCCTGGTGTCTCTCAAAATTTTGGAGGATGCAGCCTCCTTTTTATCCTCATTTCCCGGCCACATGTCCATCTCTCTTCCCCATTGCCTGAGGTACTGTCTAAGAGACATTTCAGAGACCCCCTTCTAATGTATAATCCCCTCTCCCTTTTTGTCGTCCTTGTGTCAATCAGTGGAATTCCTATGGAATTTATGATTCTTCCCATTGTTTCTTTCATCTCTCAGTATCCACTTTTATTTATCAGCAGACCTACAGTTTGTCTGTGAAGACAAGTGTCTCTCATTCCATTCATCAATCAGTGGAATCTCTCCCATTGTTTCTTTTCTCTCTCACTGCTAGTTTTACCTACCAGCAGCCCCACAGTTTGTAAAGACAAATCCCTCATTCCTTTCACCCTCAAACAGCTTCAAAATCACAGGACAAAAAGCCAGCCTGGGCACAGTTACGTGTCCAGTGCCTCATTAAGGCTAAAGGACTTTTGACTGGTCACAAAACATCCAGGCCTGGATGCTGTGAACAAAGGTTTGTGTGCAGCCAGAGGCCCCTGTCACCTGTCCACAATGGTAAGGCTTCAGCACAAGTGCCCAGCTGGCAAAGCTTCCTTCTCCAGCAGTGTGGAAGTGTGCATGAGGGGAGCAATAGCCCGAGTGGCCCTGTGCCAAGGCCCTGAGGGACCCGCTGGGCACACACACTGACAGATGTGTCCCTGTGTCCTCTGCAAGCCCTCCCACATTACAGGGCACACTGACCCCAGAGCGGAGCATGGCTCCTACACTCCTCACCTTCCTGTGAGTGTAACACGGGATCCTTTCACCCTCTCAGAGGTGGGGGAGACCTTGCAAAATAATACATCCTAGCAGAAGGGCAAGAGAGTATTTCAATTTATCCATCTGCCTCATCTACCACTGACCACCACACTCCTTTCTGGCAGAGATAAAATCCTCTCTAGTCTCAATCCTCTTTCCCTATTTCTTCAGAAAATGTTTTGTTGCCTCGATTTCCCTTGCCTGCTTCTTCCTTGAACCTGGCTTTCACACACTTCCCTCTCCCTGTCTGCCCTCAGCCAGCGCTGCATCCTGAGTTTCCCTGAGCCCTCCCACACTCTGGTATTTACCCTGGGAGTTGCACGCCCCCAGTTCTAATCTGATCCTCATGGAACAGCAGGTTCATTTAATCACCAGCTCAGAAATTGCAGACACATTTTATTAGACTTATCTCTCCTAACGATACAGTGATAGCACACCACAGTACCATTGAGAGCAAGCTACTACTGCTAACCCAGCTGACTCCTGGCTCCTTTATAGGGGAATAAAGCCAAGGCAGTGACACACGGTGTCACTTCATAAACCCAAACAGAACACAGCACAGCACTTGCTAACTACAGCTCCCCAAAGGGATGTGTGATTCACACATAAAGGCACTCCCAGACCCGAGAGCTCTGTCTGTGAGCAGAAAAAAGATGTATTCTGGTCTAGTCTGAATTCCAAAGTTTGTGCACTATGAACATAATGCCCTGTGTCTAGAAAAGCTCAGACTGCATTCCTGAATGTGCTTCTCATGGGAGTAACAGAAACCTTTTAATTTTTTTTTCTTTTTTCTTCTCTGTAACATCATTAAATGGATTTTAAAGAGTAAGCACAGAATATCCTGAGGAAGGCTAAGGTGAACCATGTGACAGAACAGAGGAAGGCTTTTGATTGATTTGCATGGAATCCTACTAGCACCTGGTTTCTTACACTCTGGGAAGTTTCCATCACTTCCCTGCCCCCTCACTCCTGTTCTACTGACACCTGATAATTGTCACCCTCCCCTTTTGAAATGTACTTAGCAAACAGATGTACCTGGCTATTACAGGTGCCTTCTCATAATCCCAAAAAATGCACAATTTGCTGATTCCCCTTTCCTCTGTGCAAAGTTTCAATTCCAAACCAGCTCTGGAGAAGAACAGGCTTTCACAGTCAATGCCACCTTTTCTTTCACAATTTACAATTTTGGCTGCGGTTCATACTAAGCTTTCCATAGGGAAGTTTCATCTAGGTACAGAGAACTCAGCCAGAATGAATGGAAAAAGAAAACACACTATAATTTAACCATGTAAGAAAACCCAAAACCAAACATGAAATTAAACTGAAGCAAATTAGTGCAAAATCAGATAGCAGTGAAATAAATCTAGAACAATACCCAGATAAAAAAAACCTACTGAAAGTTTAGCACCAAGAGCTGTGACTACCTTAGCATAGTGCATAATTTCCAAATAACTGTGAACTTCTCTGTTGTGTAGACAAAGAAAACTATGTGTTTATCACAGGCTCTGCCCAACACATCTCTTTTCATCTGAATAGATGTTAAGGCTTATCTTTGCCACTGTATTTCATGATCTATGTCATTTTCCCCTCAGAAAAAACCCAGGAAAAAAATTAAGAGTGGTCTTGGAGTCATAAAACTCAAAACTTAGAAGCATCTCAGGTTCTGTGGTATCTCAGTTTATGTTTAGGGCTGAAACCCCAAAACGCAGAATTGAACTTTGTGTTCAAGACTACACAAATAAATAAAATATTTTTCTTAAGAGGTTTTTCTTTGCAGAATAGGCTAGAATACTTTTCTCCCAGGCAGATGGAATAACATTATTGGTGAGCACTAATGCTCAGTCAGCACGAAGCCACTGGGACCTCGGTCACCTGCACCTTCTGGCTCCTGCTCCTGCCTGGGAGCTGCTGCTCCAGGACTGGACAGGAGGCAGGGCTGCCTGGCAGGGATGCACAGGGGAGCCTACAGCCACTGTCCTGCAGAATGGGGCACAGGAACTGACACAGCACAAGCTAACACCACTGCAGGCAGCAGCAGCCTCCTGGGTCTGGGCACTCAGGAGTTGTGGGATTAGTTCTAATGGAAGCTCCCCACAGCTCAGCCATAAGAGAATCCAACCCCTTGGGCCTCGAGGGCTCGTTGCCCAGTTCCATGAGTTGAGTGCTTACCCCATGGGGGTGCACTGATGGACAAGGTGTAGCTGATACAAGGCAAAGGGATCTTCTGATGTAAAACATAGCTTTAATTTAATTCTTTATTTGTCATAGTTTATATGGGCAGATTGGCCTAAATTTTTGTAAGAAATTTTCATACTGGGATTTGTTTCATACTGGGAGCTTTATTTTCACAACTGGAGAAGAACTTATTCTGCTGTATAAAGATACAGAAATGTAATCTTAAAAAACTCTGGCACTTCTCCTGCTTGTGTAATTCAAAAAGGATCTCAGTAAGGAAAATTCAATTTGGCAATCCATTAACATAGATTTGATGCTCTCTCTGTTCATATCTTGATGTCTCACCCCTTTCAGAAAAATGAAAATAACTCTTGGTAAAGAGTGGCTGTTCCCTCTTATTAGTCCAGTATATTGGCAATTATTAAAACCCTAGGAAAGCTGCTGAAGCTCTGCTGACTCATGGTGGCCAAGAACTTATTTGTTAACTCCATCACCAAGGTGGAGGAGGGAGGGAAAGAAAAAAAAGAAAAGCCAGAGAACAGGCAAAGTTTGGGAAGAAGGCTGTGTGCCACCAGTACACTAAGTTGCATCAATTCTTCAGGAGAAAGGATCTGGATTTTATTGGAAATTTAACATGCTGTGTTTGAACCAGGTGAAGAGACAAGCCTAATTTCAGCCCATTTAAGTTTAGGAACCTGAAAGAGTCATTTCAATAACGAGTTTACCTCTCACAGACATCTACTGTCAACAGAGGAAGAGCAGCAGTTCCAAAAGACAAATTGACTTCCCAAAGGCCTGAGCTGTCTTCTTCCTGCTCCATCAAGAGCAGAGACACCCCAAGGCAGTGATGGCAAGCCTGTACCAGGACACCAGACTGGCACGTGACGCTGCTGTCAGCTGGAGAGCTCAGCTCCCCCTGCACTCTGCAGTTTGTCACTGCTCCTCCACCCTACACAGCACACTGCAGAGCCCCACACAAGCTGCAGCAGAGCACGGGGGATGCTGAGCTGACAGGGATTCATGGAGCCATTAACCCTTTCCCTCTCCACCCATCTGCCCCAAAGAGAAGAACTCTCACAGAATGGGCCATGACGCAGGAATATATTTCTGACATGAAAGATGTCAGTAGGTGTTAGCCAGGAATGACTGCACTCCTCATTTGGGAGCTCTGCTTTGGTTCATTAATACTTGTGGGATTAGTGTAAACCTCAGGTCATTCACAGCCTAAGAACTAGCAAAGGTGGCATTTTAATGCCTGGAAAAGTTTAGATTTCACCTCATTTTAAGTTATTCTATTCTCACAGCAGTGAATAATTAGGGAAGAGCCAGAGCACATTATTCCAAGGGTACAGATTCTCCCCCAGAAAGGCAAAGTGGTTCTCAGCACTGTCTGGCTGCATTTGAAGACTGCACTCTGCACTCCTCTTCTAAAGAGCAGCACAATTTTTCCCAGCCCCCCCATTCTTGCATGAAGAAGAGCCAGGATTTTCCACTTGCCCACCATCATCTGTGATCACATATTTCACAGTGAAGGAAGGCTGCCAGCATGGTGGATTTGCTGTAACACCATCTTACCCTTGCTCTGCCCAGATGAGAGCATGTGTTCTTTCCCCACAGCACGCAGGGAAGAAGGGAAAACCAAGGAAAGACAAGGTGGCTCTCTTGGTGGTATTTGATGACTGTAGAGCATCACACATATAAAAAGCTCAGCATTACTGTACCTTCATATAAAATCCTGTCCCTGTCCTGAACAACAGTAAAATCAATTCACCTCATTAAGGTATACACCAAGCTGTGTAGTTGCTGTGCTGTAAAGGCTCTGGAAGCCTGTGCTTGAAGTGTAAGCGTTGTGGAACAAAGTGACAGCAAGTTGGGAAATAAATGAGCACAGTACTCTCTTCTAACCTCTTGGCACTGAGCTTTTTAACAGAGAAGAAAAAAGCAAAAATGGAAAATGTCAACCCCCAAAACATTTTTCACATTGTAAAAAATAGAGTCCACTCTAAAGCACTTGGTAAGAGACACACTGAGGAGTCTGATACTTCACTGAAAAATAGTGAGTGGAACAAAAAGGTTATGTGAACACATCTAATGTAATAATAAAAAAAAAAAAAAACCTTTCCAACCAAAAATTGGTATCTATGTCCTACAAACGTCACGTCAGCCCTTCAGACGAAATCTCAGCAGCTGCCGCTGAGCTCTAAAGCCCAGGGATGCAAGGCAGCACTGGGGAGCACGCAGAGCGGGTCGGAGCAGTCCTGTACTCCGCACAGCGCGCACGGAGCCGCGCACTCCGCTCTCCCGGGAGAGCTCGCTCATTTGCAAGGGAAGGCGGGCACTGCACATGCCCGCGGTGCCGCTGCCGCTGGGGGCAGCTTTACATAAGGCTGCGCCCGGCGCCAGCCCGCACAGTCGGCCGGAGCTCTCGGCATGCGAGCGCGGCAGCGGCGGAGCCGCGTCCCGGGCCGGGCTCCCCGCAGCTGGCGCGCCCGGCCGGCAGAGCCGCGGGCCCGGGGCACGGGGCGGCAGCGCCCGGGCTGCACCCACCGGCGGCCGCTCCTATGAAGCAACGCTTTAAAAGCCGGGTTCCTAACTAGAAAGATGCCAAACCGTAATATCCGTGAAGATCCTATTACCTAGGAAGAATTTGACGGTTTTTTGCTGCGAATGCTGTGTTGGGATTGATTTATTCTTGGAGTGCTCTGCACGGCTGGCAAAGAATAATGTTCCAAAATCGGTCCATCTCCCAAGGGGTCCAATTTTTCTTCCTGGGTGTCAGCGAGCCCTGACTCACTACAGTGCAGCTGACAGGGGCTGCCATGCTTGTGGCACACTAAGCAAAAAACAAAAGACCTAAGGACGACCTTTGAACAACACAAAGGATGGGTATGTTTTTCATGTTACCTTTTTAATTTATAGTTCATAGTTATTGCATAGCCCGTGCTTTAATTACTCCATAAACTTACCTTGATGTGATTTGTTATCATACTTAAATGGCTTAGGGTTACACCTTTTACCCAACTATTTGTCAGTAGCTATATTGAGGTATTCTTAAACAAAACAAACAATACAAAAAAAGCCGAGTTTAAAAAAAAACCCAATGTGAAAAGTAGTCGAGTCAAGCTAGGGCTTTGTAAATGATTGCTGAAGTACAAGATATTAGCATGATTGAAAAAAATGACTGATGTGTGGGGGGATAACTTTTCTAAGTTGTTTTTATTTCCAGGTTTCAATGTAATTAGGCTACTGAGCGGATCAGCTGTAGCTCTGGTAATAGCCCCTACTGTATTACTGACAATGCTTTCTTCTGCTGAACGAGGATGCCCTAAGGGCTGTAGGTGTGAAGGCAAAATGGTATATTGTGAATCTCAGAAATTGCAGGAGATTCCCTCAAGTATATCTGCTGGTTGTTTAGGTTTGTCCCTTCGATATAACAGCCTCCAAAAACTAAAATACAATCAATTTAAAGGTCTTAATCAACTCACCTGGCTCTATTTAGACCATAACCACATCAGCAATATTGACGAAAATGCTTTCAGTGGAATACGCAGACTAAAAGAGTTGATCTTGAGTTCCAACAGAATCTCCTATTTTCTTAATAATACCTTCAGACCTGTGACAAACCTCCGGAATTTGGATCTGTCATACAATCAGCTGCAGTCTCTGGGATCTGAACAGTTCAGGGGCTTAAGGAAGCTGCTGAGTTTACATTTGCGGTCCAATTCCCTAAGAACCATCCCTGTTCGAATATTTCAAGATTGCAGGAACCTTGAACTGTTGGACCTGGGTTATAATCGCATCCGGAGTTTAGCAAGGAATGTCTTTGCAGGTATGATCAGACTGAAAGAGCTTCATCTGGAGCACAATCAATTTTCTAAGCTCAACCTGGCACTTTTTCCAAGGCTAGTCAGCCTTCAAAACCTTTATTTACAGTGGAATAAAATCAGTGTGATAGGACAAACTATGTCTTGGACCTGGAGCTCATTACAAAGACTTGATTTATCTGGCAATGAAATAGAAGCTTTCAGTGGACCTAGTGTTTTTCAGTGTGTGCCCAATTTACAGCGCCTCAACCTGGATTCAAACAAGCTCACATTTATTGGTCAAGAAATTCTGGATTCTTGGATATCTCTCAATGACATCAGCCTTGCCGGGAATATATGGGAATGCAGCAGAAACATTTGCTCTCTGGTAAACTGGCTTAAAAGTTTCAAAGGGCTGAGGGAAAATACAATTATTTGTGCCAGCCCCAAAGAGCTGCAAGGGGTGAACGTTATCGATGCAGTGAAAAACTACAGCATCTGTGGCAAGAGTACCACGGAAAGGTTCGAACTAGCACGAGCTCTCCCAAAGCCAACATTTAAACCAAAACTCACCAGGCCTAAACACGACAGCAAGCCCCCTGTGCCCCCAACCATGGGAGGCACGGAAGCCAGCTCCGAGCCCGAGCACGACCCAGAGCACATCTCCTTCCACAAAATCATAGCAGGCAGCGTGGCTCTCTTCCTGTCGGTGCTGGTGATCCTGCTGGTGATCTACGTGTCATGGAAGCGCTACCCTGCCAGCATGAAGCAGCTGCAGCAGCGCTCTCTCATGCGAAGGCACAGGAAAAAGAAAAGACAGTCGCTGAAGCAAATGACTCCAAGCACACAGGAATTTTATGTAGATTACAAACCCACCAACACTGAGACCAGCGAGATGCTGCTGAATGGAACGGGACCCTGCACGTATAACAAATCAGGCTCCAGGGAATGCGAGGTATGAACCATTGTGATAAAAGAGCTTTTAAAAGCTGGGAAATAGTGGTGCTTTATTGAACTCTAGGGACTATAAAGGGAACGTTTTTCTCACTTTTCTGGCACAGCTCTTCCATGTCCCTTTTTTGTACATTCATAATACTGGTCATTTTACTCTCATACATAATCAACTCATTGAAATTTAAATACCGCAATCAGTGTGAAGCCTGAGCTCTGGTTTAATACAATACCTATTGTACAAAGCCTCTACTGATCTCATTAAAGTCTCTCTTGTTTTTAAATAGAAAACTTCTTTCATAAGTAATCCGCTGCACCTGCACCAACTGTGCCTCTGTTTAGGGAGAAAAATGACAACAATGAAAAAAAAAAATCAAACTCGGGGTATCCCCCTCTGCCTCCCCAAACCCAGTCCTTGCTCTAAAACTCATTTTTTGAGCCCAGAACGAAGTAAAGATCCAGGTACTGTAGTATCATATGGATTCTGAGTTGTCTGAGGATAGAGATGGTGCAGGAACAGCTCTGAAAAAATGCCTGATTGCTGCTCAGCACAAGAGAGACTAAAAAGCACCCTTAAGTATCACACCAGAGGCAAAGCAGAGGGAAACCTACGCTTAATAAAAAATTAAAATTAAAAAGGTACAGTGGTATTTACTGTACTGCATTATACCACAGTGTTTCTAGGGCCAATAGCTAGCAATTGAAACCTGTTTATGTGGCTTCATACAAAAGGTGCCAGTGTTTATCCCTACATCCAGTTGCCTTTCAGAAAATAGTCAAAAGGCATTCATTAGATGAGGAGCAGAAATTCCTTATTGATGCAATTAGAGGAACTCAAATGTGCAGCAGCAAAAGCAAGACCACTTCCTGCACACATTTGTTTCAGCTCTCATTAGGAATTCTCTTTTCAGGACTGTCAAAGGCATTTATGTAGCTGAGGAAACCATTAAAATCCATGATTTTTTGCTGTTTCTGTTTATTGGCTGGGCTAGGCTTGCTAAGGTTGTGTGTTATGTTTTGCACAGTGTCCCTCTAATAACTAAATAAAGCTTCATCACTTAAAATGCCAAACACTGTGCATTTTAGACATACTACAGCTGCAAAGACCTTTCAGAGAAAACTGGTTACTCACTGATGTGAGAGGAGTACACCCAAAAATCCTTTTACACAAATCAGTGAGAAATCATTTTCCTCTCTTACCAAAACCCTAATGACATTACAGAATTCACACATATTCAGTTTTAATGTCTAGTCATACACCAGTGGTTGTGGGCAAAATACAGATTTGTAACCCAGCTATTCCCTGCCTTCCTTCTCCCAAAATCATGTATTTTGTTGGCTGCAGAAGAATAGAATATCCCCCATATTTGCAAATAAATCATACCTCTTATTTTGATTATCAGGAAGGGAGGGTATGAAATAATACAGCAGCACCTTGATAGAAGTCAGTAATTTAATTATCTCCATTTTGCAACTTGATTTGGCTTTGTAAACTGCACATCTTCAATCACTTGGGAAGGAATATTTCTACAAGGCAGTTTCACTGCAGCAGATTAGAAAAAGCAAAACCTTAACTGAAGGTTCTCCTGAATTTTACTGAAAAACCCAATTATAGAAAATCACCTTGAAACATGCTCAATACAATGAAAACAAAGATAGAAACATCTCCTAAAAGAACTAATACACTTGAAAGGGTTTGGGCTGCATTTTTTTTTTTTTGACAGAATGAAACCATTCTCCTTTTCAAGGACTGTAGTGAGGAAATAGCTGAGGGTGGAAGCTGGAGCTGGACTGAGCCCTGCAAGAGAGACCCCATTCCCCTGAGTACAGGACCCCACACCATTTACAGGGCAAGTGTTTGACACACTTCAGCAGCACAGCAGAGCTGCACCTTGGAAGCTGCTATTAAAAACTCAATCCACATTGAATTATCCAAGCTACTGCAGGATTCAGTTTCTAGCAGCACATCCTGGTTACCTCTGTACTGAAGCATTAGAGTTTGCTATAAACTTCATGTTAACAGCTATCCCTGTACTTCAGAGGCTTTCATCTCTGCAGTGGTGACTAACATTAGGCACAGCCAAAACCCAAGAGATTTGCCCCAAAACATATGGATGTTCATATTTACATACATACAGACACACACACACATGTGTGTGTGTACAAATATAAATACACATAAAAATAAAATTAATTTTTTATATTTCGTTTTAGGACTGCTAACTGCAATCAGAAAATAAGTTCATACTATTACTTAAGAATTTTTGTTATTCAGAAGTATTCAATGCATCTTCTAAAACCTCTTAATGGACTGTGATTGGGAGAGTTGTCTATAATTGAATTGGACTTATTATGCTTTGTGTTTCTTTAATGCCTCTTTCAGAAAGTGATACCTGTAAAACCATCACTAGCTCCCTTTGAATAATCAATTATAGGCATGAAAAAGACAGTTAGGCCAGTCTGCCATTGATCATGGATGGGTAACAAAAGTCCAGCAGGTGTATTTGTGCCCAGACATGCTCAGATCTCCAGTTCCCTGCCAGCCTGGGACCTGCAGCTGCAGTGTCCCCGCACACGAGGGTCAGTGTGGGATTGCTGCCATGGTCACTGGCACTGCAGCCACTGCTGAGCACACACACAGCACACCCAGTGCAACTCTCTGAACCTCGTGCACTGCCCAGGGCCTGAGCCAAGGTTCTCAATCCCACTCTAGTGCCTGTGGCTTAGAAAACATTTTGAACCAGCTCCACAGCCCCTTAAAGCACATTATGAACTCCATGTTTTCATGTGGGCAAAACCCACACGAACTCAGCTCACCTGAGCCTCACCACTGTCAAATGAAATACTGCAGCAGTGACTTGGTTTGGGTGGCAAGGCCACCAGAGTCACCAGTTCTAATAACCTTGTGGGAATGACTTGGTCTTGCCTAAGCAACTTTTAGTCCCCATGAAAGGCTGTCCCTCTCCTGAGTACAAATGAAGTGCTGAAGCCTCAAAGGTTCCAGCAAAAAAATTTCTCCTTTGCTTCTCTCCAGTATCTAAAATCTTGATCCCACTTTGTCTTGGTTTTTGGATAGTTTGGTGCCAGTCTCTCACAAAACTGTTAAAACCTCCCTGGGGTGATGCCAAGCAATCCTCAGAGGATGTCAGAGAGCCACAGCAGCTATCCTGGCTCTCACAAACCTGGGAGCCTTCACACAAACATTTTAGGCACTAAGTTGAGGAAGGAGATGTGACCAAATGTCTCCAATAACTTGGTTCCTCTTTAATGGAGCTGATCCCACCTACATGTTCCAATGATAGGAGAGCAGCAATGGGTCTTGAAGATGTGTGTATTTTTCTTTTTTTGGGGGGGATTTTTAGTCATTTACAATTCCTTTTCCTGGGACATTTATGGTGTTCTGGGGCTGCCACTGAAGACCAGGGCTTTTCAAGCTGCAGACAAAGTGCAGGACTCTTCCATGCCCAGTGTCACTGTCACTGGGCTGGCACCTGTGTGTATTTAGACAATGTTGAGATGAAGGTTAGATGGAATCCCCAGACTGCTTCATTTCATTGGAGCACCTAAAAATGTTAAGGGCAGTCAGGACTTTCTGTGAGACACAGAGACCATGGCAAACAGACTTGAGAGATGTGAGGTAATTTGCTGGATCACAGACAGGCTGAGTGCTGGGAGTGTAACCCAGCCCTTGCACCCAGATCTCCTCCTTGCCAGGGCACTGCTTGGCCTCTCAGACACCCAGCTCATGGAACATTCAAGTGCCATTTCACAGTAACACACCACACAGAATGCACATCTTTGGGAAAAGAAAAGAACTAATGCACTAAGCAAATTTGAGGAGACTGGTAATGTTCATTCACCATGTTGAGATCACCTCCAGCAACTGCAGAGTAAGAGAATAATAATGAGAACAAGTGGCTGGAGTGTAATGACTGCAAGCTCCTCTGCTGGCTGCTTTTCATGACTCACTGTCTGCACCTCCAGAGCCATCACAGCTGAAGGTTTGGCAAAGCTCTCTTTTCTTATTAGTATAAAATGGGGAAACTTCATCTAAAATTCAATTGCAAAATGAACATAAATATACAATATGCCTGCAAATACAATTAGAAATTTTCAGTTTGCTGCAAGCAAATGGTCTTTGCTGTCAGCCCTCAGTGCTAGATAAATATTCCACGGGTGAATTTCTGTGGAACAATAGTGACATCCAGTGGGTAGGGAGCTTAATCACAGGTATCTCCTGCATCAATCAATTCCCACTGAGATGTGTTTGCCTCTCCCCTTTGCATCCTTCTCTGTCACATAGGAGAAGCATCAAACCCTTGCAGCATAGTGAGTACTCAGCTGGATCTGAGTACAGCAGCCACCACCTGCATGTAATGAAGACATGGGGAAAATAAGAGTAGATGAAAGCTGGCAGGAAATGGTCCATCCAGTGTGGGAGTCACTACTGCCAGGAAAAGGCAAGGAGTGTACAAGGAGCTCTAACAAGTTTGTGGCCACTGGTTTAGAACTTATTGTTTAGAAAGCACCACTTTAATAGACTAGAAAATAAACTCAGGCCACAAACAACTCATTCAATCTCCTAATAACATAAGACTAAAAATTTTTGTCTTTAGTTTATAATAATGAGAGAAAGATATTATTAGAGATTAAAAGAAGGACAATTCAATACCTGGGAACAAGCCAAAGTAAGAACTTCTCAAAAACACACAATGTCCAAAGAGACAAGAAGCAAATGATGCAAGATCAAATTCACAAACAATAGCAAAGTCCTGCAGTGGCAAATATGAATGTGCAGCATATTTGCTTGGGCAAAACCTCTGGAACGTTTTGTTGTAACTACCCTGGGTCTCAGTGACTCTGTGCCAATGTCCCTGCCATGATCCTGCACCACAGGGAGGGACAGAAGACAATGAAGTCAGGATCACAGCTCTGTTGATAAGATTCAGATTTCACTGCCCCCAAGAAGGTGCACAGGAACTCATTTCCCTCCACACTGGAGGAAATACAGTTGTAATTCTAACTTTTGATGGCCTCAGGTGCACTGGGAGGTCACCTATCAGTCCATGCTCCAGTGCTTTGCTTTTCATCCCTAGCAAGGCTTTTCAGAGTGGGTATCATCACAGTGGGATAAAATTTCTGATGGTGGTGTTATTTCTCAGGGTTACAGCCAAACTCTTCCCTGGCATCACCACAACAGAGCACAGCAGGGCACACGAGCAGTAAAACATGACAGAGCTCAACAGGAGCTCATAGCAGAGTAAGAGTGAAATACTCTGAGGGATTTTATCCAAGGCCCTCTGGGACAATTAGCTGTGAGCTGATGGCCAACGTTTTACCTACCAGAGAACCTGCAAATCTCATTTGGGGCCAACGTTTTACCTACCAGAGAACCTGCAAATCTCATTTGGAACCAGCACAAACATCACAAAAGTAAGAATGAAAAAAGCTTTGCAAGTAGGCACTATCTTTTTATTCAACCAATCCATCACAGAAATTACATCTCCCTGCAAGTCCTGTCTTGCTCACGCTGTGACACCATAATGACCACAGCACTGGCACTGTAATGTAAGAATAAGCATTGTTTACTGAGAAGGGGCAAAAGGCTAGTTAATTCCTATTTATTAACTTCTTCCTAAAGGGCTCAATGACCTTCTGATGTTATTACAGGAAATATTAGATATTCGTGTGAAAACTCACACATTTAAGATTCTTCATCACTAAAATCAACCAAACTCTTTAACGAAACAAAGTATTTCATTCTTTACTTACTGTTTGTTAATGTTTCCCACAAACTCTTTTGTTTGCTAAAAAGCAACTGAATGACTGGAGGTGTAATCTTGAAACAAAGTCCTCCAAAACCCCCTCATATGTCCTCTTAGCCACTAAAGCCATTCCCTTCCTGTGTCCATGACCACCACACTGCCCATCTATCACAGTCTGCACTCCTGCCTGAAGGCTGAATTTTCCAACATCAGCACTGACACAATGTATGACTTCATATTTACACTTCAACCTTGCTAATTTTCCCAGCATTTTGTGACAGCCAAACTCTACTAATATATCACAGGGACATGTGACAAACAAAATATCTTAATTACTCACCTACCTACCCCCAAACCAGGACAGAAATGCATTACAAGGTTCAGGGCTCCCCTGCACCACAGAGGAGAAATCACCTGCTCAGTTCTGAGTTCAGATCCATTCCTTCCCCAAACTAACACAGCCACTACCTGGCTGGGTCAGCCTCCCAGGACCTGAATTCCTTAAAGCCAGAAGAAAGCAAACCTAAGTGCAGGGACAGTGGCAGGAGCCTGCAGAGGCTGCCACCAAGAACTCAGCCTTGATGAGTTATTCTCACTGAAACCCAGCAGTACCTCCTGGACTTGCCAAGGGCTGTGCTGGAACTCTGTCCCTGGGGTGGTGTACTGACAGGAAAACACTGCATTCCCATGGGCACCTCTGTTCATGTCCATAATTGTACTGAGAGATAGGAAAAAACTCAGGGAAAGGACTGCATGGGGCTCACAGCACTAGTAAAATGTCAGAAGGGTCACTCAGCTTTTCCAGAACTTAAAAAACTGGAAGGAAGAGATACAAAATGATAGAGATAGATAGATAGATAGATAGATAGATAGATAGATAGATAGAGATAGAAATGGAATGTCAAATAAAATAAACATTTCTGCATCTCTTGGAAGTATTTCAATTTTATTTTTTCTTTAAAGTTGCTACTGTCAGGTTCTGGGCATCTTTAGACATCAAACAAAACACTTCTCTTTTCTTTCATACCTTGCTAAATGACAGGAAGAAAATACCTTCCTATAATGTAAGACATTCTTCCAAAGCTGTGGGACTGAGCTTGTGTTGGAAAAAGTCTAAACATATTCCATCTTACTGCTGTTGTTGCTGATGTGATTATTTCCAACAGCTGTAGAACTGGTCAGATACAGCTCACAGGTAACATGTACATTGTTCTAGCTGAGCACATCCTCCTGGCCTTTATTTTGATCTTCATGGCAAATCCTAGGTTGTGCTGTTGGCTCTTCCATGTGCCCTTTATGGTCAGGAACAACTTACTGAGTGTTGGAATGCCAGTTCTTCACCTGCTGTCTACAGCAGCTGGCACAGTGGAACTCATGGTTCTGATTTTTTGGGCATTTGTATTTTCTAGCTCCCTAAAGGCTGCAAAGCTCACAAACAGACTCCAAACTAATGTAATGAGATTGTCATCCCCTTCCTGCTTCAGCTCTGAGTCAGGGGAGAAAAGGTGCCCCAAACATTCAAAGGTACAAGCCAGGATCCCAGACAAAGCTGGGCATCCCAAGAGTGCCCTGGTGGGCATCCCAAGAGCCTGGCGGGCATCCCAAGAGTGTGGTGGGTATCCCAAGAGTGTGGTGAGCATCCCAAGAGCCCTGGTGGGCATCCCAAGAGCCTGGTGGGCATCCCAAGAGCCCTGGTGGGCATCCCAAGAGCCCTGGTGGGCATCCCAAGAGCCCTGGTGGCTGCTCTGTGTGCTGCCCTTGGGATCACAAACAGCCCAGGGGAGATAATGAGCAATAGTTGTACATTAGTAATACAACTCCACTGAAAAACAACCCTCAGAAATGGATTCCCTGTTCCAAAAATGCAGACTTCATAATGTATATTCTAGCATACACACTGTCTCGTTTGATTTCATTTGTTAAAATGCATTATTTAGCACTGCACAAGCATCTCTTTGGTGCTGTGCTGAGTTGTGCAAAAGCTGCAGGTGGTAAAAGTAGAGAAAGGGAACACAGTTTACAAAAAGCAGACTGGAGTCAAACACTTCAGACAATCTTAATTAGTGGGCTGGAACTGTTTTTTCAGTCTCCTATAGATTATCCTGTTTATTTAAAACAGACTGCAGCAAAGGTTTTCAAACCTGCAAATGGGAATTTAAACACCCAAATCTCACCCATTTGTTGCACCAGTCGAGCACTTAACCTTTGTTATGAAACATTATCTCCCCTCCATTTCACCCCAGATCTGGACATTTGAACAAGACTCAGGGGTCACAAAATGCTCTGGCCACCTCCATGAAGCTATTTTGGAAAATTACCTCCCCAGAGATTTTGGCAAATCGTCTCACAAGGGAAAGGGAAAGGGAGCAGCTGTGCTTCAGTGAGTGCAGATGGGGCAGACCCACCTCAGTAACACTGGGGGGCTGCATGCTGGAAAAGGATGTTGTTAGCTGGGGAACTGCCTTCTGACCTGCTGCAAAAACCACTGGCACTAATTCCTGGCACACAGCCACAGTGAATTCATCTCAGAAAATAATCCACTATGGTTCACCTTAAAAAACAGCTACAGATTCTCTAGTCTGGCATCTTTTAGCCAGAAGAGTTTATTCCTCAATTTCTCACTAATAACAATCATAGTAATCTTATACAAAAACACCTAGGCAAAGTATGAGAAAAGGATCATCTTTTCCTCTTCAAAAAACGAGTAACATCAAATAACATGCCAGCACATCACAGTTTTGTTAGTACTGTGTTTGTATAATGTGACACTCTCAGACGGCAGCATTGCCTTGCAGCCATCTGTGACATGAGTCACATCCTCAGAGCACTCAGCTTCATCCTGCCCAGCTTCCCTGAGCACCCCGAGCCAGCCAGACACACCCACTGGGCACATCCCAGCCATTCCCACCTGGACATTCATCATCCCCTGTGCTCCAGAAACACCCACTGTGCACATCCCAGCCATTCCCACCTGGGCACCCATCCCCTGTGCTCCAGACATACCCGCTGTGCACATCCCAGCCATTCCCCTGTGCTCCAGACACACCCACTGTGCACATCCCAGCCATTCCCACCTGGGACACTCCTCATCCCCTGTGCTCCACACACACCCACTGTGCACATCCCAGCCATTCCCCTGTGCTCCAGACTCACCCACTGTGCACATCCCAGCCATTCCCCTGTGCTCCAAACACACCCACTGTGCACATCCCAGCCATTCCCACCTGGACATTCATCATCCCCTGTGCTCCAAACACACCCACTGTGCACATCCCAGCCATTCCCCTGTGCTCCAGACACACCCACTGTGCACATCCCAGCCATTCCCACCTGGGCACTCCTCATCCCCTGTGCTCCAAACACACCCACTGTGCACATCCCAGCCATTCCCACCTGGGCACTCATCCCCTGTGCTCTCAGGGTGTAACTCACAGTGTGATACCCTCACCATCCTCCTGCCAACACAGGATCCCTGCAGGAGGGATGGAAACCCAGCCCTGGAACTCCTCCTAAGGCTGCTTGTACCTAGCTCCAGCAGCCTCTCTGCTCTGGGGGCTAAATGTTTGTCTCTACTTTGATTTATCTTCAACAGCAGTTCCCAGGTTACACTAGTGACACAAAATGCAGGCCTGCAGCAAAGCCCAGCAATATTCTGACACGAGTTCAGAAGCTCCAATTACCAGACAGAAACTCATCCTTCATTAAAGAACAGATTTACTCCAAGCACACTGGACAACACCTTGTACCCAGCCCTGCTGCTGCTGCTGGCAGCACAAACAAGAGTTTCATTTCTCTAGTGAGCGAGCAACAAGCACAGGAGGTATGAGGGAAAACATTCCACCAGGGAATCCTGAGCACTGAGTCAGGCTGAGCAGAAAGCAGCAGCAGAGCAGGGAAAAGGGGCTGGGAGGGCAGTGCAGCTGCCTCTGTTTGCAGGTACTGAAGTCCAGCAGTTTCCATGCAGGTCTGCCTTTCTGGAGGTTCAGGAAAGCACAGGAGCTCAGGCAGCCATGCACAATTCCCTGCTGTGCAAAGGACAGCTGGTCTGCAGCCATGGCACATTATGGCAAGGAATGATGTGCAGGAGCAGTAGGAAAGGATTTGAAATTGCAACATAAGAGATTGCACTGTCAAATGTGAAAGCACGTTGCATTTGGACTGTATTGGTGTCATAAATTAAAAACATCTATATATCAATGATATGAATAGAATGCATTTTCCAAAGCCATGGAACTACTGCTAGGTATGCTTTGGCTTCATGTATAAACTGACATGGCAAATTCTAAATTTAACCAAGCCAATTTCTTTTAAAGCCTCATCACACTAATTACATCCATCAAGTGTGTAAAATACATTTTGTCAGCTAAGAACAGAAGACTTAAATTAAATGTAAATCCTTACTCAGCACTTTAAGCTGTTAATGGCTCTAAGTCGTTAATGAGATGATGAAAAGAAAATGCTCCTGCAGACTCTGTAGTGAGAATTTATTACAAGTACTCATTACTCCCACCCAGTGCAGATTCTCAAAGTGTCCCACATTTATGCCAACACCCCAGTACCAACAGAGAGACACCAAAATAATCTTCTTTGCTTGCAAAAAAGGCATGCTGTCAGAATGGCATCTTACTTTGACTTCCTGGCATCTGAATTCATCAAACAATGTGAGCACCAATGGCTGGCTGCACAGCGTGCCTGGGTTTATGTATTTTTAGAATGAATTTTGATAGATCCCCTATTAGAATTAGCTCAGAAGAGCACTGAAAGAAATGTACAGAACTCTGGATGGACTACAGCAGTGTGGGGGAGAATATGAGAGTTAAAGGAATATATCCCAGTTATCCAACACTTGCAAACTTAATTTCGATTTAGTAACATCAGGATTTATGAATTTTCAGCCTTTTCACCAACTACAGGATTTCCTGTCTCTGCCTATAACCTTAAGGAAGGTTATTAAGGGAAATTCCCAATTGCAGAAAAGCCCTAGATCAGGCTTAGTTCTCACTGAAAGGAAAAATATCATTATTTGATTTTTTTCTTAGATTTCTCTCTCCCAGTCTAGTCCCTTTCTTTCCTTCCTCTGAGCTCCTCTCCTCTCTTGATTAGCTATTTCACAGGAAGAAAAAGAAAATCCAAGAGCTACATTTAAATGTACCAGATGCCCTTGAATTTCTACCGAGTTGTGCCCTGTAAACCTTGTTTACAACTTCAGCTCCAGCAGCAAGTGAGCTTCCAGGAACAGAGAAATGTTAGAGGCATTTTCACAATAGCTTTAAATTGCTTCCCCCAGTAGAGAAGACTCACTGATCAAGTAAATAAAGTGAGGTACAGGAAAGTGATTCATGCTCCAACACGATGAAAAAAAATGAAGTAAAGCAGTCTGGAATGTTTGTACCCTCTGCAGGAACCCTGTACCATCAACTTCTAGTGAAAATTAACATAATGTTCAAAAATTATTATGCATGAGAAAACAAATGCTATCTCAAATGATTGCCCTGCTGCAAGAGGATGCTGATTAGCTACAGAGAATTGAATTTCTGGTATCAGTGCTTTATTGGGTCACTATATGGATTTGACAGTCAAGACATCTCCTTACACTGCAAAAACAAAGCAGATTTGCCTAAGATTAATTCCACACTAGCTTAATTATTAATTAATCTCTCCCAAATGGGTTTTTTTAAATGTACTTGAAAAGGCCTGTGCAAATAGAAGTGCTCTGTGTATGGATGGGCCAGCTCTGCAGGCAGGGGTGCTGCAGGGTGAGCCTGCACTCCTTGGGCTGAGGGGTTCATTAAAATGCAGGGTTCTAATTGGCTCTGAGATAACCCTTGATCCCTTTTCTCAGGACCTCAGAGCACTTTGTGTCTATTTAATAGGGCTATTTCAGGATTTAATCAAAGATTTACAATCTACACCCTGGAACAAGGAGTCTTCTCCTTTTCAAAAAGGTTTCAAATAAAACACTTTTTTGTAGAGATTTTTCCTGACTATCTGTAGCCTATGCCCCTTACCTGCACCTTCTTGCAATTTAATACCTGTTTTATACAGTTTAATGCTTCCTCTTCCTCTTCTCTGCAAGAAAACACAGAGACTGTCACATGTTCTTTCCAGCATAAATCTGTATGTCCAATTCTACTGAATGAATTCACAGCTTTGAAGGGAAGGAGTAAGCAGTGAAGTGCAGGAGCTGATGGGAACCTGTGCCAGGCAGTAGGTGGAGCAGGACTGAAATTCTGTGGAAATGCAGCTGCTGTGTGGCATTTGCTAGCACACTGCAGTGGTGCTGCATGCTAATGCCAGTGAGAGAAAGGGGGTTTGCAAATCCTTGAAGCTGCACTGCCATTAAACTGTTTGGAAAACAGCCTCAAAGAGAGGAATGCCTCAAAGTCAACCAGTCAAAACGACCTGAAAACACAGCTCCTCCCTATTTCTGTTACACCTCATAAAAACTGCTGTGCTAATTACAAAGCTCATTCGGCCAATAATGGCAGAAGTGTGGACAGACACCTGAAACTTAACCCCCTTCAGTTCAGTTTCAGCTCTGACTGTGTCTGAGTCAGTTCCTTCCCGTTTTGGAGCAGTTGGTCATTCCCCCAGATAATTTCTGGCAGCACTCCAAAATGATCCTGCATTTCAAGGCCAGGCTGGACAGGGCTGTGAGCAGCCTGGCTCAGTGGAAGGTGTCCCTGCCCATGGCAGGGGGGTGGAAGGAAATGGGCTTCCAGGCCTTTCCCACCCAAGCCATTCCATGGTTCTCTGAGTCACAGCCCTCACTCCAAAGCTCTAGTCAAACAGAGCTCTTCACCAGGCTGGCCTGTGCTCCTTTTCCAAGCACTACTGGAAGTCTCCAGCAAGGGGGTAACTCCTGCATCCTTCTAGAAAATGTCTCACCTGCTTTACATTTACCTTTCCAATGAGCCTCCTCCCAAAATACTGACAAGAAGCTGTGGTCTAAAGGCATACTTATCTTTCCAATGGGCAAGTTCATTAGAGCTCCTCTTGCAAAAGGGGACTGGCAGAATCCTACTGAAAGGGAGGTGAGGGCAGCCTGACAAGCTCAGCAAGCACCTTTACCCTCTCTGTATGCCCTGCAGCAGCTCATGTCAGGGAGATCACAGCACAGGTCCCCTCTGCTCGTTCACTGTTACACAGTGTGCAGTGCACAGAGCAGGGCTTGGCCCAGGCTCTCCCAGAGCAGCTTTCCCTGATAACTGTCAGGGCAGATGTGTTACTTTTCAGCAAGTGTTGTTTTGCTTGACAGCACTAACACTGACTGCAAGAACAACAATATAGAGCTGCCTTATGCCTTCCTGTTCTGTGAGTGTTCCACACATCAGAGCTTGCAGAGCCTGTGGGAAAGGAGGCAGTGACCATTAACCTTCACTTTATTTTATGCTTTTATAATTTCAGGAGTTTAGTTTCAGGCTTGCAGCCTTGAGGGCTGCAAAGTTCAGACTGAAGTAAAATACTGCAAAGCAGCAAATGTTAAGCATAAGTTAGAAGAGCTTTTTCTGAGTCCCCACCTCATTTCTCCCAGCTCTAATGCAAACTTTGTTTCAAGGAATTTAACAGTTTTTTTCTTGACTTGAAGTAAATGCACCAGAGATGCTTTCTGCTTTTGTAACAAAGAAATAGCTCCTGGACTGACAGTGGCCAGTTCACCAAGTTCCCAAGAAGTCACACTGAGTAGGCAACACTTGACTGTCTTTCAAACCCTGAATTTCTGGTCAATGCACAAGATGAATCAAGGCTGGAGGGATGGCCAGGACAGCACATTCATATCTCTGTTTCTACCACCCATATGAACCCAGCTGAAAACCCAACTGCTATTAAAAATCAGGAAATCCCTCTTGTACCTTCATGCTCCCTTTCCTTTGACTCAGACTGGCCCACTGAAACTCAAGACAAAAGCACCTCCCAAAGGGTAAGTGTGCCACAAAATCCCACCACAAAGCTGGGTGAGAACCCACTGGCCCGAGGCCTTTGAGGGTTTGGTTACCATAAAGTGATGAGGCTGTTCAGGAAGTTTACCCTTCATACATCATTCACACAGCAGAGCATTCCCAAAGGTGAGGTGAATCCCACAGACTCCCATATGCTGCAGTTTGGAAATCACTGCCATGAAAGTAGGACAGTGGTGTCAAGCTGACAAGAGGCCTTAGCATTTCAGAATTTCCTCACTAAATAAGCCTGACTTGTGGTGACTGCAACAAATCCACTCCCCCAGCACCAGCTTTGCAGCACAGCCTTGCCCTGGCAGCACAGAGCAGCTGAGAGTGCCCCTCACTCCCAGCTCCAGGGCCTGGCTGCAGGAGGGGCACAACAGGAGCACCAAGAGCTGCATTTCAGCTGCACCCTCACTGACATGCAGCACACCAGGCAGGCATGCAGCATTACTCCCCAGCACAAAACTGGGGTCCTGTATTCACCTTGCAGAATCATTTCATTTAAGATTTATAAAACTTAAAGGCTGGACAAGGGGCAGGGTAAGGCAGCAGTGCAGAGGAGGATGGTTTTATCACCAACAGCTCTTTCAGCATTCTGTTTATCAAAGGCCTGACTGATAAAACAAGAGCCATTAGTTCCCATTACACAGCAAACTGCAGCACAGGCAGCAGGCCACTCTGCAGGGGAAGGAAAGTGGCACCACTGATTCTTTACATCTCCTACAAATCAGGGTCAGGGAGTTCAGCCATCCTGACCTGCAGGTGCAAACCAGACAGTAATACACTTTGTGCATTGTCCCACATTCTCCTCAGGGAAAACAGCCTTGAGCCAACACACAGTGTCTGAGGGGTTGGGTTTTCCTGAGTGAGCCTTGAGCCAACACACAGTGTCTGAGGGGTTGGGTTTTCCTGAGCGAGCCTTGAGCCAACACACAGTGTCTGAGGGGTTGGGTTTTCCTGGGTGAGCCTTGAGCCAACACACAGTGTCTGAGGGGTTGGGTTTTCCTGGGTGAGCCTTGAGCCAACACACAGTGTCTGAGGGGTTGGGTTTTCCTGAGCAAGCCTTGAGCCAACACACAGTGTCTGAGGGGTTGGGTTTTCCTGAGCAAGCCTTGAGCCAACACACAGTGTCTGAGGGGTTGGGTTTTCCTGAGCAAGCCTTGAGCCAACACACAGTGTCTGAGGGGTTGGGTTTTCCTGAGTGCTGCAGGCTCCAGTGATGAATTCTGAATCACTCCACTGCCATTCCCTGTTCCTGCTCCAGGGGAGGCCTGGCACAGGATGCTCTGCTCCCACCTGTGCTGCTCCTCAGCAGGGCACTGCTCACCACTTCCTCCCCAATCAGAGGATGCCAGAAATCAAATTATTTTCACTTTTCCAAGTCAAGTCAGTCCCCCAGTGAGCCAAATATCTGTTGTGAACTTTGCCAACCTTCAATTTGCTTATGTTCTCAGAACTCAGTACATCGGGACATAAAGATTTCTTCCTTCCAGATTATATCCTCTATAGGAGCTCTACATCTCTTCTCTTTCATTGCTTTGCTTGGTGAATGCAGAAATCAAAGCCATCAACTTGGAAAACATTTTCCTTATTTGGAGTTTTAGTATCAAATATGGGGAAAAAAGTAATTTTCCAGTAATTCCAAACTGGAGATGAGCAACTCATCAAGTCAGTTATCTATCAATTAATAAATTAAAGATTATAACATTTCTCCTCAACTGCTTCAACAATAGAATTAATTAGTTCTAATTAGAAATAAATGTCAGTCCTTGAAGTACTTCAACATCAAAAATGTTGAAGCACCTTTCATTAGAGAGTCTCTAAACACTTTGCAAGACATTATCAATGCCATTTGTACAGAAATGAGGTTCTTTTCAGGCCATGGCAGCACTGGGAGCAGATGCTCAGCCTCCCACAGCCATTATTTTAGTGATTGTTTTCTTAGTCACAAAGTGGAAGCTGGGTGGGAGACATGAGTCATGTGAAATGAGAGCACAGCATCGTGCAGCAGCAAGGGAGCAACCCCAGACACCTCCACCCAGATTTAGAAAGGTACAGAATTTCCTAAACTAAAACATAACCTTAATCCCATAACAGCACACTTCCACAATTGTTGCTTGAAACCTATAGCCTGTCAAGCCATAAAGCACAATTACTCAGTGCTGCTAATCACCACTGTTGTAGCCTGTTGTGGCTTGGCAGGCTCTCCTCCTCCAGTGTCAGATATAAACAGATGATGGTGGCCTGCAGAACTTGGGGGAAACATAATGCCTGACAGCAGAGCAACACTGCATGGAAAAGCACTGTATCACCTCCAACAGCATCAACAAGCCAGAGCTCTCACAGGATTCACACCAGCAATCATCACCACCAGAATAAATAGAGGGTTTCATTTTACTTGCTTTAAAAGGCTTGTTCCACTTGGTGAATTATGGCTGTTTTTTCTGAAGTGGCTCCTAATCTGATTGCTCAGAGATTTATGTACAGTCACAAGGTTGGGAAATTATGATTGGGAATGTCTATTCAGATGAGAACTTTCTGAAAATTGAGATAGGGACTAAAATCAGATTTTATACCTCTCATTTAACAATCTATTATTAATAGCTTTTTAATTGATGTCAGTGGAAATAATAACTTTGCATTCACAGTGCCAGACAAAATTCTGTCCCATTGCTTAACCGTATTTGTCCTTCCCAAGATGACTTAGCAAAAGCCTGTTGATGCTGTGCTATTCATCCAAAAAGCCCCCAGCCTTAAAAAACAACCCAGGGTTCTATCCCAGGGTTTGTATCAGCACCTGAGGCAGCCCTGTCCATGATAAACTGCTAAATCCAGCTGCAGTGAGCACAGGCAGTGACCCACCTGGGCACATCACACCAATAACACATCTGGAGATGAAAGGTGGGTCCAAACCTGTTCCACACCTAGGGGTGTGCTACCCCACATCTCCACAGCAGCAGCAGCAGCTCAGGAGAGTTCTGCATGCCCAGATGGGGTCAGAGTGCCAAAGGCTGCTTTCCCCAGGATGGGGAGGTATCAACCTCCCTGTGTTTTACAGGTTGAAAATTCTCATCCAACTTCTGCATCACAAAGGATGAGAGGTGGCCCTGGAGAAACTCAGGATCAAATCTGAACAGATGCCAACAGGAAAACTGTTTTCATTCCATTGTGCCTCTGTTTCAAAGGCTCAGATTGCGATGATACACATACAATAACCTGCCTTGACTGTGAGGATGTATTTGCATCAGCACAGACAACTGCAACACTCACAAAGGAAGGGATTCATACACAGGGCATTGAACTGTTTGTGCTCTCTCCTGAGCCAAGGATATCACAGCCACAGTGGGAAATGTCATATCAGACATGCCTAGCAGCTTTCTGACTTGGTACAACCTGTGTATAACAAGTAGAAATAAACACATACCAAAAAAAAACAAAAACAAACAAACAAAAACCCAGAAAAAAAAAGCTTATGATAGTTACAAAATTATTTCTTAGCCCCTAACACACCTGTGCAGAAATGTGGATCAAGTATTATACTTCAAATAACACACCTCTAAGTGTTCTCATTATACACATGGAAATGAAATCTTTTTATACAGAATTTCCACTAAAATCTTATCATCATTGAGGTCTGGCAGCAAGTTCTGCAGATGAATTATGGACTGTGAATAAAAATATTTTAATAAGCCATTTTAAAATCAATTCCCTGTCCCTTGAATCAACTGCTCCTAAACATTTTCCTCATCAAATTCCAAACCATTTCTGTTTCAACTAATCTTCCTTGGTAATAGGGAATTAGAATTGACCACAAACTGAAGAATAAAAGGCAAAATATTTACACAAAGGCATTGTTAATGTACTCTTAACAAGCCTTTTGAACTGTGTCCAGAAGGACACACACAGTCTTTTTTCACTGGTAACATTTTGTTAAATACTAACAGCAGAGGTCTGTCATTAAAATCATTGCTAGCACTGCCAACAGGGAATACTTCACATTTGTGAATTGATTCTGCCTGGTAAACTCGTGCTTGTTCACGTCCTGCTTGCATTCCCAGACCTGACTGACCCCAACAATTTCTATTACCTGCACATTTTGCCATTTTCCCTTTCCCAGAGACTTCAGCTTGCAGCATATGACTCTAACCTGAATACCTGAGGGCTCCCTGCTGTTAACCTTTTGCCATGAGGAAAATGGACACCTCATTCCTTCCCTGTTTTCTGTCTCCAGACAGTTCCTACCACAGAAGAGTAGCTCCCCTTTCACTTCAGCAATGTTCTGATGATGAATGCCAGCAAAGGCTGTCTGAGCCCAATAAATTCTGCCAATGTGCTCTTCTTTACCTGGCAGACAGCACTGATGAGCTCTTGTGGCAGAGCTGCCCTGGAAAGAAAATATTCTCTGTGCTGCTGCTACTTGGAAGCACCTAAGGCAGCAGTAGTTACCTCCCCACGTTGACCCCAGCCCCTCCAATGACATTTAGCAGACTGATCCCTGCAGCTGTGTGCAGGAGCTCCAGGATCTGCTGCACCATCTCCCAGGGAGCACAGCTGGGCCTCCCAGCAGTGGTGGGAATCCTCTCTGTGCTGAGTTCAGGGAATTCCTCTCTGTGCCGAGTTCAGGGAATCCTCTCTGTGCTGAGTTCAGGGAATTCCTCTCTGTGCCGAGTTCAGGGAATCCTCTCTGTGCCGAGTTCAGGGAATTCCTCTCTGTGCCGAGTTCAGGGAATCCTCTCTGTGCCGAGTTCAGGGAATTCCTCTCTGTGCTGAGTTCAGAGAATTCCTCTCTGTGCCGAGTTCAGGGGTGCCTGTGATGTTCTGCTCCATTTGGTGTTTTCTGATTGACCTCTGTTAGTGCTGCTTTGTACCAGGACAGGCTCCTGCCAGCCCAGACATCCTGCCAGGCACAGTGGGAGCTCCAGCTGCAGCCACCAGCTCAGAGTGACCCCGTGGGGTTATCCCTGAGCTGTCACTGCACAGAGCACAGGCAGCACTGCCTTCACCTGCCCTCAGAAAGCAGTGAAAACTGGGATTTATCATGCTAAAAACTACCCTTCAGTAATGGCTGCAGAATCGGACCCAAATTTGATTTGGGTCTTATTGTTGTACAATGCAGAAGTGTGTAAACTGCACAAATTAAAATCTATTTGTTTGTGGCTGGCAAATGGAAGTGTGTGTAATGTTAGACACAAACAGCATGCAAGTTTACAAGCATAGCAAATGCTCAGATAAAGGCAGAGTTGCTTCAAGTAATTTTTATTATTCTAACAATCCATGCGTGACTGCCTCCAGGGTATACCCAAAAGAGAAGAAAAATAACATGTAAAATATTTGGTTATAAAACACATATGAAATCTGTCACATTTTTTGTTTATCTTATTAAAACACCACCTTATGAAAACTAATACTGTTTTATCTGAGCTATTTTTCCCTAAAAAGAAAAATGGCCTCTTAATCCCACAAACAAATACACCACAGATGAACATGCACTAAGTAAACTTATTCTTAAACACCCTACACATATAAACCCAGGAGCCACTGCTTATTAACCACAATAATTAAATGCCATTAAATGGTATCCCCAGATGTTTTCCTGGCACGAAATTCCAAACAGAACTTCTTTGGAATGCTGCCCCACATAAAAAGACCCAGGCCTGTGTGCTCACACAGCAGCTGGGCACCAAACCCTGGGCACTGTCCCTGCTGTTCCACAGGAGTGGCACTGGCACAGGGGCTGAGGGGGACAAGGGCTGGCAGCCACCCTGACCTTCATGGGACAAACTGTTCCCTAAATCAGGAGGGTTCTACTGCCATCCACTCATCCAAACCCACAAATGAGACACACTGCCATCCTAGTGGCATGAGGAGTCCTGCTTCATCTAGCTGAATGAGGTGATGGATGTTCTTGAAGTAAAATTTAGATGACTGTCTTCATTAGGGGTTTATTGAAAGATTCAGGTTTCCATTGGCAATTTCCCTTTAGGTGGCTAGAACAGGGTTTAGGAGTTCAGCTCTGGTTTGAACATTGTCCACATCTGGTTTTCCTTCACAGTTCCAAGTAGTGTTCATTCTTAATGTGCTCCATTATCTGTAGATGTGTATTTGGAAAGGCATACCCTTGCAGCACACCAAGCCATTACAACATACCTGTTGAGAAAAGCTTCAGAAAATTGCCTGATGTGCAAAGGCAGAAGTATAGCAATTTTCACAGTAATAAAATGCAGGCCTTTATTTACAAAGAAATAGAGCAATATCTATCTTGCAGGTGCTATCACAGAAGGGGTTATTTTTACTTCCTGTAATAAACTTAAGCAAACAAAATCTAAATGAAAAACCATTTGCAACTAGGTTACAGAAATTTTAATGTAATATGGAATATTGTGAGTTCATTGCCTGCTATTATCAGATCAGGATTAGGTGCATTTGTGCTGGGGCTGTCCTTACAGCCCTGTGGAAGGTTTAATATTCTTTCATTTCTGTAATAAATCAGCTGTTCTCTTCTTGCACATAAAATGTTACATACTTGTAAAACAGCATCTGGTGGAGAGGGAAAGGAGGGGATGTGACTGACATAGGAGTCCAAAATCTGCTGTTGCTCAAAATCCCATTTTATTATACAGCTTTAGGCATCCTCTCCAAAAGCAAGAGTGCAGATTTGCTTGCATTATTCCCTCCATGATACATTATTGACAGTAACAGCTACCATTATCTGGGGAAGTGATTTGGACAAGCTTCCAGAGCAAAGAAGCATGGAGAAACATTTTACCTTAATTGTTTGGGGCTTATCCTTCACTAGCCAGTGAGGCATTCTCTCTCCTCACAAAAAACACTGCAGTTCCACTTGTCCTTGTATCACTCACCTTGTGTTTCTACAGTGAAACCAAAACAGCACCAAACATGTATCAAAGGCTGTCAACAAACAGCATTTCTCACAAGGACCAGGGCAAGGCTTTATGAGGTTCAGGGCAAGTCTTCAGCCTCTGTGTCTGCAGCTAAGCTCAAAATCCATCACAAAAAAATATTAACTAATGCTGATTCAAGAACAGATTTAAGCTGCCAAGTGAAACAAAATTCATTGGAGTCACCCACTCCCACAACATAAATCCATAACAGAGCACAGACACTCCCCAGTCTGACTGCAAAATTCATCTGAGTGTCAACACCTGCAAAACAAGCTGAGAACCCCCAGAGCCAGAGACACACGTGGGGAGACTTTCTGTCTCCTTTTCCCCATCTGTCTGCAGGCCCATGGGTAGAAAATGCACTGGCCAAAGTCAGAGGTGAAGCTGTGTTTCCCAAAAGAGGCAGAAGACAAAAAAACCCTAACCAAATATGTGTGTGTTTCTGTACAAATGCTGAGAAGGTTAAAAAAGAGATGGCTAGACTACAATGCCTACCTGTGAGTATGTTTTGAATAATATCAAACACTTGGAGGAAAGAGATAATTATTGGTACTTTAGTACCTAGATAAAGGATTTTAAAAATGCAATAACTCGTGTCAGTACAGGAATCATGTCAAGAAATCGTATCACAAATGTTTAGAATCATATCAGAGCTTGGTGAAATGCACCAACAAGAAAAATAGAATCTCTACAAAACTCCAAGTCCAGGCTCAAATACAGAAAAAATACATTATTAAGGACAATCTAATCTTTTCCATTTGAGAAGAGCAACCCTGTTGTGTGCAGAGAAACTGGAATGATTGCTAGCACAGGAAAACAGCAGTAATGGTAGGGTTTTGTTATTTCAGACATGCTGTGTGACAAATCTGATCTGTGGATTGTACTTCAGGGAGTGACAAATAGGGGACCCACTAAAAAACCCACCCTGTGACACAGCCACAGCACTGTCAAGGTCCTCATCAAGAATATTTCTACCTAAAGGCAATCTGTAAGAGACACCCTGACACAAGAAGATTCAATATCTCTAAAGCAGACAAAGTTAAAAAAATTCCACTTGATTTTAAAAAAGGTGATGTAACTAAAAGTGAAAGCTTGTTAAAATAAACAAAATTTCAAATGTTAAGTATTAGCAAGTACGTGAGGGTTATGCAAGCACAGCATCCAGGGAGGTGAGCCCATCCCAGCCCCCTCAAGGGCCCTGCTGAAGGGTAACAGCAAAGCAGGTTAGGAGAGGGAATAACAACAACAGCACCAGGAAAGATCATGGCTGATGCATGTAACAGACAGGAATATGAACCATGGCAGCTTGGCTGTAAATCACAGTCTGACAGGCCACACCAGGCTTTGGGTAGACAGAATTGCAGCACTACAGGAACCTTTGACACACCATCACCATGGCAGGAGCAGGATGGCTGCCAGTCTGTGGGATCAAGCTGGGCTGGCCACAGAAAACAGGGACTGCACAAAAACCACATGGATCCTTGGGCACTTTTAGTACAGAAAATCACTGGGGGGTTTCCATAAATGAAAGAGTGATGCAGCTGAAAATGTGACCAAAAATGACATTTTATTGCACAATAAACTGCAACAGTAAACTGTGAGAACTCACTAGGACCAGCCATAATTCACCAAGCAATTCACAGATAAAGCAATAACCTAATCACTATAATATACATTCTAATACTTCAGAACCTCACCAGCATCAAAAGAACACAAGACAGCACAAATGACAGAGTCTTATGAGGAGGCTTTGACCACAAGGACCAGCACATAGACACAGATGTTATCCACAGATAACATCCATCCAATGTGGATTGTACAGGAGCAGCAAGAAAGCACCAAAGTAGGAGGCAGATGGACAAGTCCAATGTCAATTATACTGGACAAAGGGTTAGGGAGAGCTTTTAAAAGAAAATTCATCCCTCACAAAGCTATTGAAACTTTACACAGGACTCAAATAACAGCTGGGAGAGCTTTACAGCTAGTTCTTAATTAAAAGATCTAAAAGCCTATTAAAATTATATCCGTGGAGAGACTGACTTGTAAAATGTAAAATCAAAATTGGCACACAGAGAGAATAAAATCCAGCTTTCAATCCAACCTGTCTCACCTGGGATTTTCAGAGGTTAACAGAACTGGGCACCAATGAGTAATTCTTTAAATGCTGGAATTGAACATTTTCTGATGTGGTTCTGTGACAAAGTGAGCTCCAGCCATTCCACTAACAACTTCCCCCAGGTCACTTTGCTATTTCAAGGTAAATTGATTCCTGGAGTGGTGTCACTTTTCTGCTTGAACATTGTAATTATACAAATCCAAGTTTAATAATCCAACCTTTTCAAGTTTAAGATAGACACATTGTTTTCCTTTTGTCATCACTGTTTCTCTACCTTCCAAACCTCTCCAGCCCTGATTTACCCCAGTCCAAGGCATTCCACACCATGACAGACACCTCACACAAAGATCCTTCTAAAGTCCACAGCTTTGAAAGCAGAAAGGAAGGGGAGAATGAAGTTAAGAACGTGGTGAGAGAGCAGGGAGTAAGTGGAGAAGCAGGACAATGAAGAGGGGAATCCCAGCACTTGTGCAGACACAGGGACCTGGAAGCAGCAGGTGCCTGCAGCTGAGCAGGTGCACACAGCAGTGTGAGTGCTGCACTGAGACACAGGCATGGGGCTGCTCTCTGCTCCTCCTTGCAGCAGTTTCTCCTGTGGAAGGGCACTGCCTTCATCAAGATCAGCCACAAAAGCCTTAGAGACTCACTAAAGCCCTGCAGTTTTATAAATCTAAACAAAAGTGCATGGTGTGTCCTGCATACACTCCAAAGGAAAAAGAAATTACAAATTCTTTAAACCTGTGCTAAAACCAGGAGTGTAGAAAACAAGTCATACAGCCACTCTTTCCAAAACCAACTCTTCACAGGCACCATCTCCACTTCACCATCTCCACTTCAATCACTATTTCCTTAACCAGACCCCTAGGGGAAATGGAACAAACTGATTTAGGCTGGTTTTAAAGCTGCACTGTGTGCCCAGCCTTGGAGAACACCTCAGCCCAGGGTACCAGTGCCTCTGGGTGAGCTCATGCCCTGTGAGCAGGCTGAGCTGGGGACCCAACACTCCTGCTCCTCCTGCTTGCCCACCCTCCACATCAAACAGCCCTGGGCAAGAAATGCCTCCACTGCTGGGAGGCTGCTCAGGGCACTGGAGGCAGGCAGAGCATCCATCTGCTGCCCAGGCATTTGGGCAGCTCACAGTTAAACCTTCTGCTGCAAAGCTTATGAATATTTTTCTATTAAATTCTAGCAGACAGTTTTTGAGCAGATCTACTTACAGACTACCACTGTGACTTCCAGCAGAAACATTAATTTAATATGCTATGCTAGTACTTCCCTTACAACAGCGAGAGAGCAAAGAAAAAGCTTTATAATGCAGAAGAGATCTGGATTTAGCAATTAAACCTTCATTTGTATTTCATTTAGCAATATGAGAATTCTGCCAACATCTTCAGAAGGCTTTTAATCTCTCTGCATTAATGCACAGCTCATAAGGCAGCAGTGCTTTCATTTCACTAAGTGCTCCAGTGCAGCTCCAGGTGCTGCCTCAGCTCAAGGGGAGAACATTCCCTTGGTGGGACTGGTTTGTCCCATCAGCTGCAGGGAAACACAACAGAGGCAGCTCCAAATGCAGCTCCAGAGGAGCTGGAACACATGACACTTGTTCCTAATCACAAGCAGATGATCTTTCCAACATTACTGATCAGAGAAGCAAGAGTAGAACATGGAGCAATTTCTATGTGAACACAAGAGTCTTTCAAAACCAGGGATGACATGATTGCAACCCATCTATTTTTTATGCTTTAAAAATTACTTAGAATGTAAAAAGGAATGATGCAGTGTTTCCTTTAAAGCAGAGAGGAATAATGACATTAGTGACATCATGATATTAGTCAGCCCCATATCCAGAGTGTCTGAGAAAGCCAAACCATTCAGTTAAAAAAAAATCTGAGAGAGAGTTTTGCTCAGAAGGATGCTTACAAGATCTGTATTGCCTCATTATACAAAAGTAGATTCAAGGATCCATGAAATATGAAGATTAGCTCAAGGTATGTGCTCCCTGTCAGCAGTGCAATGGAAATCCATCCTGCCTGCAGAACAGACCTGCTGTGCAGGAGCTCTGCACACAGACACAACCTGCACTTCCTGGCACAGTTTGGATTGCCCAAATCAGGCAGATCTTCCAGAACAGCCTCTTAAAACTGACTCCTTATTACCAGCCCTCTACTGTCAGCCTCCCATGCATTTATGAGTGCTAATGCTTTCCTGGCCTGAGTCACAAACTTATTCTTTTAAAACACTTTACAGCTGTATGCAAGCCAAACTGGCCATCTCCTTGAGCAGTCAGGAAACTTGAGTCCTCCCACATGACTCACCCAGATAATACTACTGTAATAACTTTTTTTTTTAATATTTGGAATTAAACATCAAGACAGAGCAATTATTTTATTGATCATCAATATTGAAAACAATAATACAAATGAAAATTGTATTTATTTGGCGTTACAATCCACCCTCCCAACATTGCAAGATCAGCAGTTACAGTACAGAGCAGATGATTTGTTGTGAAGAGTTTTCCAACATCCAGAGCTGGGCTCCTGTCTCCTTCCAACGTGCTGTAAGTTGTTATAAAGAAGGAAAAGCTGCAGTGCCAGACTGTGATGCCCTCACCTGTACTGGCTAATGATGACCAGGGGTGTTTCCTGAAACTCCTGTGAGCACTTGTGCTCCAGGAGCTAAGGACACCATTGTGTGAGCCTGTAAACACAGGAGGCTGGGGATGGAATGGAATGGAATGGAATGGAATAGAATAGAATAGAATAGAATAGAATAGAATAGAATAGAATAGAATAGAATAGAATAGAATAGATTGCCTTTTAGGACAAACCAAGCTCCTGCACATTTGAGCCTCTCCTCCAGCTGGAGAACACAGGCTAAGGAGGAGCATTTCAGGGAGGGGAAGCAGCAGCAGCTGTGCTGGGACAGCAGAGACCCCCAGCAGAGGCAGAGTTCTCACTCTAAAGGGGCTCCTCAGGTAACTCAGGTCTGTCATGTCCCTGTGAGCACTGCTGGAGATTCTCTTCTCCAGGGAGAGTCTGTACTTAGTCTGACAAAGCACCAGTGAGGTTTTCATGCCCTTTTTGTTCCAGGAAAAGATGAAGACAGATCATTTCTCTATTTTCCCTGTGCCTGGGACACTGTCTCAGAAACATTTTTTAGAAAATCAGCTCTTAAGCCCTGGGCTTGCCTGTGATAGGCAACTAGAGAGAGACAGATGGGGTGTGCTGGGTGGCTTTGGCGTGGTGTTCTTTATTAAATCTGTTCTTTTCAAAGCAGGTAGAGCTAGGATTTCAAGTTTATCACCCTGTTCCAAGTGTCTTAACTATCCAGCTACCCACTCAAATAACTCGGTTTGTTTCATCCAGCTGATGTTGTTTCATTTTCAGCATAACAAAAAATAACCACATAACAAAAAACAACCACATAACAAAAAAACCCCACATAACAAAAAGTAACCACATTTCCCTGTGCTTTTGGTTTCCTTTTTAATGATGTCAGGTTTCCAGAGCAGCTGCAGTGCAAAGCTGCTGTCCCAGGCTCCTGATAACCCTTCTGGCTGCCCAGCACAGCAGCACTGAGAGCAGAGGGGGAGCTGAAGGGTCAGCAAGGGAGCAGAGAGCTGGAAGGAGCAGGGCTGGAGGCCCAGGGCACCAGGGCAAGTCCCAGGGAAAGAGAACTGAGCCTCCAGCCAGCCCTGCTGCTGACAAGGCAATCCAAAGTTTATGTACTGTCCCCAAAGCCTTCAGGAAAATTAGCAGAGTAGATAATGAGAGAGAAGCTCTTATCAAGGAGGAGAATTTACTGATCATTTCCACTCCAGGCTGCAGCTTCACAGTTCCTTCAGCCTGACCTAATTACACTCTATCTGATTTTCTCTCTCCCTTGCTAGACCTGGCACTGAGCACCCTGAGCAGGATTTGGGGTTTCACACAAGGCTGTGATTCACTAGAGAAGTCATTGTTGAGCTTCTTCAAATTCTTAACAAGTTACTGCTAGGCTGGATCAGCTCCTTCCCTAGGCTCAGCCCAAGCACCTCTAGGGAACATTGGATTAAATGAGGTGTGGAACCCCATCTGGAGAAGAACTCAGCTCCACCTCGAGAGACAGAAACCCCCTGGGTCCTGGGCAGGCCTCCATTGTCACAGCCATTCTTTGTGAAAAATCCTTCCTGTAGGACTTTTCCTGCTGGAGCTGAGAAGCTCAGTAACAAATGTAAACAATTATTATCTGTGCTGTGGAATGCAACAGGTCCACCTGTGATTGGTCCCCTGTAGATGTTTGGATTTACTGACCACTCATGGTGGAGCTGCTGTCGCTCTCTGCCGAGACACAGACCTTTGTTATTATTCTTTCTATCTCTTTCTTAGCATAGCCAGCTTCTGAAGAAGCTCCTTTCCTTTCTATTCCTTTGTAGTACAGTTATAATGTTATATATATATCATAATATAATAAATCAAGCCTTCTGATCATGGAATCAAGATCCTGTCTCTTCCATCCTCTACAAACCCCTGTGACCACTGTCACACTGCACCCCACAGCAAATCCCCTGGTTCTGGTGCAGTCCCAGCCTTCCCAAGCTGCTTTCCAGGCACTTCATCCTGCTCAGCTCCTCCCCACACAGGAGGCTGCAGGGCAGAAAGGCCCTGTGTGCTACCAGCTGCAGATCAGCAGTAACACCATAGCAGAGTGCAGGGATGACAGATCTCAGGCTTCCAGAAACACCACACAGCCCAGCAAGATGGCAGCAAAGAACATTTGGCTATTATTCCATAATATTGGCTATTCCATAAATAGCCAATTTGGAAAAAGCTGCTCAAGTTCTAGAAATCCATCACTTTTCTATTTTCAGGGTTTTTTCTCATTGTTTCATATAAATGTTCAGAACAGACTTCGTACTTCCAAGATGTAAAATTAATGTCTTTGTGGTTTTGGGCTGGAAGACCACATGCTTCAGAGATACAAATGGTCACAAACTAATCTGTGTGATAAATGAAAAGAGGAATCAAATGACAGCAGCTCCAGGTCTGCAAATCAATTAGGAATCATTCAAAAAATTAAGTGAGAGTATCTTTATAAGCAGGATTGCCATCTTCACTTGTTTGCAAATAAGCAATTTATTTATTAACAGCAACTGCTCGGACAAGCCCCCTTTGCATTTTCTCCTTGGTGTTTCTCAGGGACAGTAAATAGTTCCAAGAGTTGCCTTTTGGCAATTCTCTAGGCCCTTGTCCTTGCTCAACAGCCACTCCTTGTTTGGGCAGGAATCCCTCCCTGGCAGGGAGCTGAGGCCCTGCACAGGTGCCCAGAGCAGCTGGGGATCCCTGGATGCCTGGGGCAGGGCTCCTGTCCAGGGCCAGGTGGGACACTGGGAGCTGTCCCTGGGGATGTGCCACTGAATGCTGAGGGCTCACCCCTGCAGAGGAAGGTTTAGGAACCCAAGTCCCATTTTGCAGAATTTATCTGGTCATTTCCTGAGCCGTAATTCTGACATCTTGTTACCTTTACTTGCATTTGCCAAGAACACTGAAATAACTGGAAATATCCAGCATTTTCTTGGTCACTGTTGCCATGAATACACCACACTGCTCAGGTACACTCCAGTCTAGCCTGGGCTCCTCAGAACTCTCACAATTTATTAATTTAGTACTTTATCTTGTAGGCATAGAACACTTACAGACAAGGCTTGTATGAAAGATGATTGTTCACTTTGTGCATTCCAGTACAATTTGTTGTAGGATGATGAATAATAGAAAAGTAATTATAGCACATGTCTAAATCCCATCTAAACCAGCTCCTTGGGCTTCACAGAGAAAAAATGGAAAAGTTATAGAAGATCATTTAATCAAGTGGTTTTTGAGATTGACAACATACAGTGCCTAACATAGCTGCTTTACTGAAAAGTGGAATTGGATTACTCCTAAGAGAAGAAAAAGTAGTATTTTCCCATATTTCTTAACCACCAGGAAATATCCTCCCCCTTTTCATTTCCTATTAAAATAAAGATGAAGTTAGTGACTCAAAGAAAACTAATGCTGTAAATTATTGACCTCCATAGGTCTGAAATGATGGCTGGTACCACTGAATCCTTGAAACATGGTTGGAAGAAGTAAGTGGAAAAGTTTTCTACACTACTGTAGAATTTTCTAGTGGTGTGAAAGTGAAGTCTTGTGAAGTCTTAAATATCTGCCTGACAGTATAGACAGAAGTGATTTACAACAACCCAGTTCTATTCAGAAGCAGCTTGCACTGAGCTGACTGATCTTCATTTAACATGATTACTTAGCCATGAATTGAAGTTAGAACTCTCTGCCTTTTCAATGTGAAACTCAATTTATCCCAGAGTGTCTTTCACACTTGATGAAAAATGAAAAGATCATTTCTTTCTGTTTCTTTATGTAATGTAACCACAGTGAACATGTATTTGCTGCAACATTTCATTACCCAGGTTAACATGCAGCATGGAATACCCTAGCAGCATGTTTATGGAAAAGAGAACTTTTTAAATGCCACTGAGTTTAGAGACAATTGGAGTAAGATGAGTGAAAAATTCATTTGTTCCTTCTCCCTGAGGACAAAGCCATTGTTTTCTTCAGTGGCAAATGAGAAAAGCAGGGAAACAGCTTTGCAAATGAGGATGTATAGAGGCCTAATTTACAAAAATAAAGCAGAACAGTTAATTCCATTAACTTCTGCCAAAAAGCAGCTTAGGTGGGATTCTTACAAATCTTAAGCTTCACAGAACCCAGAGCTTCTGAGAAGGCTGGATGGGAAGGCCTGGAGTGCCTGTAAGCAGTGCCTCCCCAGCAGAGCTCTGCAGAGCTCCTGGAGTGCCTGTAAGCAGTGCATCCCCAGCAGAGCTCTGCAGAGCTCCTGGAGTGCCTGTAAGCAGTGCCTCCCCAGCAGAGCTCTGCAGAGCTCCTGGAGTGCCTGTAAGCAGTGCCTCCCCAGCAGAGCTCTGCAGAGCTCCTGGAGTGCCTGTAAGCAGTGCATCCCCAGCAGAGCTCTCAGCAGCCACAGGCCCCCAGGGAGCCTGGACCTGGCTGTGCTGCTGCCAGGGGCTGGGTACCCACCCACAGGGGCACACACGGGCACACTCACACTGCCATGCTCAGAAATGCTCTGCTGGCACATCTGCCCAGTTGGGAACTAAATGGGCACACAGGGTCATCTCCCATGCAGAGATGAGAGCAGGGCAGCAGCACTGCCTGCAGGGAGGGCAGGCACACAGCCAGCCTGCTGCCCGAGGCCACAAATCCACAATGCACCATCCACAATCCACAATCCAAAATCCACAATGCAAAATCCACAATGCACCATCCACAATGCAAAATCCACAATCCACAATGCAAAATCCACAATGCAAAATCCACAATGCACAATCCACAATCCACAATGCAAAATCCACAATCCACAATGCACCATCCACAATGCAAAATCCACAATCCACAATCCACTATCCACAATCCACCATCCACAATCCACAATGCAAAATCCACAATCCACAATGCACCATCCACCATCCACCATTCACAATCCACAATGCAAAATCCACCATCCACAATCCACCATCCACAATGCACCATCCACAATGCAAAATCCACAATGCAAAATCCACAATCCACAATCCACCATCCACAATCCACAATCCACCATCCACCATCCACAATCCACAATCCACAATCCACAATGCAAAATCCACAATCCACAATCCACAATCCACAATCCACAATCCAAAATCCACAATCCACAATCCACAATCCACAATCCAAAATCCACAATCCAAAATCCACCATCCACAATCACCATTGACAATCCACCATCCACAATCCACAATCCACAATCCACAATCCACAATCCACCATCAACAATCCACCATCCACCATCCACAATCCACAATGCAAAATCCACAATCCACAATCCACAGTTCACAATCCACAATGCAAAATCCACAATCCACAATGCAAAATCCACAATCCAAAATCCACAATGCAAAATCCACAATCCACAATCCACAGTTCACAATCCACAATCCAAAATCCACAATCCACAATGCAAAATCCACAATCCAAAATCCACAATGCAAAATCCACAATCCACAATCCACAGTTCACAATCCACAATGCAAAATCCACAATCCACAATCCAAAATCCACAATGCAAAATCCACAATCCACAATCCACCATCCACCATCCACCATCCACAATCCACAATGCACCATCCACAGCAGCACAAGGGAAAGGCAGCCACAATGAACTTTTGGCAGGCACAATGAACTTTAGAAACATGTTTGTAAAGTGGTTGGGATTTGCCATGCAAGCAGGCCTTTGGTTCATACTAAAAGAAATAAGACTTCTTAATTTTAAATGAATACTAAGTTGAAGCAGTGCAAGCCAGCATAATGATGAGGTGTTTATTGCTAATATGCTGATTAACCATCAACCAGAAAAAATCCCTGAGCCTGTAGCAGACTACAGAACTAGAACTGCCTTCAGTGGGAATGCTGGATAAAATCTAATACAGGACACAGCTCAAGCTGTCTTCCTGCTATTTAAATGGGAAAACTGGTCCCACTCTGAAATAACCTCCATGGAAGTTGACAGAAGCCTTGCCAGGGCTGTGCCATGGGAATTGGGCAGTGCCTGAGCTCTGCCCCCCTGCCAGAGGCCCTCAGTCCTCTCCCTGTGTTTGCTGATGCACCAGGGAAGGCAGCAGGCACAGGAGAGAGGGATTCTCATTAACAAAGAAAACAACCCTCTGAGAAGATGATTCCCATAACAAATGTCTCAGAAATTCCATGATCCCCCTCTAAGAATTCACCCTGAAGGATTTTAAAAATATCTGAGAACAGGTCAGAGTAAGGGTTAGAGATATTAAAGCTACCTAATCCATGGTGCATGACTATTATGGATAAGGGTCATTAAAATTTATGTGCATGAGACATTGGAATCTTTGCTACTTAATTACATTTCAGTAGAACTGGGGATGAATGGGAGTATCTTTAAAATTCTGCCCCACCATTCTAATTAGCCTGGCACACTTAAATTTAGGAGGGAAAATAATCAAGAAAACCTGAAAATAATGCTGATTGGAATGATTATATTAAAAATGGAATTGGGGGAGGAAAGAACAGAGACCAGAGTTACCTTCAAGTTGGATAAGCAATTCATATTGGCTCCAGGATATTTTGTATAAAGCACAGGAGGTCTAGAGAAGTATTTCACCCAACTGTTGTGAGCTAACACACTGCACTCAGCTGCATTTTAGAGAAAAGAAAGAAAAAGGCAGACTTATCTAGAGAAAAGAAAATTAGAATAAGTATTTTTTTAAATTACCTATGATGTGTCGAAAAAGTTTCATGTAGAAAAGACTGACAGAAACTACACAGCATTTCCCACTTGACATTATCATTAACAAACTGGGGGGGTAAACAAGGGAACAAAAATCCAGTTATTTGCAATCAGATTAGGCTGGGTGACAAAAAGCTCTTTTTCAAACTCCATCTGCAGTTTTCTCTTCAGCCTCCCCTCCCCAGGGCAGACAGACCCTGTGCAGTGCTGGGCACTGCAGCAAACCCAGTCTGCAGCTCAGAGCAGCTCCCAGGCAGTTCCAGCCCAGCTTCTGAGCTGCCAGATGTTGGCAGAGAGTATTTAAGCTTCTTACCAGCCACAAATAAACCCCACAGTTTATCTGAGCTTCTATGCAACTTTATTACTTCTGACATGAGGCTATCAAAAATATAAAATAGAAAAGTGGTCTTAGGCTAAAGCAATGCAGTGGATTACAAATTTGTCAGTGTAAGTAGAAAACCAGGCTTAAAAAAAAGATTTGCATGTGACACAAAGAGTTTACTGTACAAATGATACAGAGGAAGGTGGAGGATTGCCAAGAGATTAGCAGATGAGGTGAACAATGAGGTTCCAGGACCAAGGAATGACAAAATGCCCTAGAAGTTTCTCTCCCCTGGATCAAACAGTGAAATCAACACTCATTCCAGTAAAGAGAGATTCTAAACCACTAAATATAGACACTACAAATCACAGATTCAGCACAATGAGTAATAAAGATGCCTCAGAAATACAGGAAAAACAGAAGCGGCCAGATATGATGTCATGGAGCTCATTTAAAATCTACCTAAGGCTAATTACAACAGGCCAGGACCTTTCAGGATAAATCAAGCCTGTCTGCTCATTGCAGGGTAAGGGAACATGGTGAAGGGATAACACAGATTCCCAATTCCATGCAGGTCCCTTAACTGGGAATAAATTCAGCTTTTCAAGGCACATCCTTCTCTGCAGAAATGGCAGTGGTGTACTCCAAGGCAGCTGGGTTAGGAGGCTGCTGCTGTGGCATGGAATTGGGCAGCAGGGAGTGAACACACAGCTCCAAGTGTTTTAGTTTAGAGATGACTGTGACCTTTGGTCATGTGTAAATACACATGGCTGGAAGGGATTTAGCTTCTAGAGGCTACAAAAGGACAACATTTAGAACAAGTGATGTGCATGGCACTGAGCTGTGGAGTCCACTTTGATAGCTCATGTGTCAAAGTTAAAAAACAAAACAAAACAAAAAATTTGCTACCCCATCAGGGAGTTCTGAGGAATAAAACAACCTTGGCATGAAGGGACAAAAACTTACAATAACCTTGCCTTTTTAACATATCTGCCCCTCAAATCCCAAGAGCAATTGGAACCAGACTTGCCTCTCATGTCCCCAACATACAGCACAGGCTCCAGACACAATGGGCAGATCCAAAACCTGATCCTTCCAATGAAAATGGAGCTAAGGATTGCCATTTAACAAAGCCTTTCTGATGTTCTCACCTTCCTTCCACCTGCTGCCAGTCAGTGAAATTAATTCAGCAAGCAGATTGTGTAAAGGCAACAGATTACATGAGTTTAGTTTTCCTCCCTTGTGCCATGTACTATTTCTGCTACGAGCTGGTTGGAAATGCCACCTAGGCAGTCCTGGTGAAATCATGGAACTTGACAGTACTTTGGAATTCAAAAGAGGCAGAACATGAATATAAAATATGATTAGAAATATCGAAACTGTGAAAGAAAATACAGATGGATTTCCAGAACAGGAGACTTAGGCAAGTCTGATTAAAGGAAATGTGAACAGACAGGATTTGTCTAAATCAAACATGGACATGGACAGGACAGCCCATCTCATCCATGGGACTTGCACAGCTCTGAGGTCATTCCAGCAGCATTCCATGGTGCTCTTCCAGAGCCCAAAGGTGTGAGAAATGCTCTGAGAAGAGCAGCCTTTGTTGTAGTGCATATATGTAGATCCTACAGTATATCCTAATAGCTGCTCTTTGCCTGGACAATTAGGCAAATCAGGCAATTTGGGGTTCTTGAGAAGAAACTCCAGTTCTCCATTTGTCCATATCATGAGGCACTAAAACTGTTATAAATATCTTATTTACAAGGACTGAATAGTTCTTCTTCTCAGTCCTCACCTAAATTCTCACTTCACACAACAACTGCCATAGGTCTTGCTACAACCAAATTCCATTTCATGTAAGAGAGAAAATAAACTGAAGCAGAGAACTGACCTTGGCCAGTCCTGCAGGCCTCTCTCCTGTACCCACACCAGGAGAAAAGGGTCGGCCTGGCTAATCCCAGCTCAGCTGCTGCTGAGACTGCCCAGTCTCTGTGATGGTGGTCACAGGGGTTTTTAGATGATGGAAGAGTCAGGATCTTGATTCCATGATCAGAAGGCTTGATTTATTATATTATGATATATATATAGCATTATAACTATACTACATAGGAACAGGAAAGGAAAGGAGCTTCCTCAGAATAGAATAGAAAGAATAATAACAAAGATCTGTCTCTTGGCAGAGAGCAAGAGCAGCCCTGCCATGAGTGGTCAGTAAATCCAAACATCCACAGGGGATCAATCACGGGTGGACCTGTTGCATTCCACAGCAGCAGATAATAATTGTTTACATTTGTTACTGAGCTTCTCAGCTCTAGCAGGGAAAATCCTACAGAAAAGATTTTTCACAAAAGATGTCTGTGAGAAGTCTCCAGGAGAAGCTGCCACTGGGGAGCTCAGATCCCACAGAAGGGCACAGTGCCTGTGCAGGCTCCCACCCTGACACAGTCCAGGGAGCAGCCAGACCTGGCCTGAATAAAGCACTGCACATAAAAGCAGCAGCAGCAGCAGCAGCAGCACACCTCAATGCAAGCCAGAGCTGTTGGGAACAGTGGAAGAAATGTGGTACTTAACATAAGCCATCAGTGAATCTCAAACTTTATTGATAGGCACACATATTGATATTGGTGTTAATGAAGCTCATACATATTGCAAAGGTGAGCCCACTATTGGTTAGTTACTCATCAGCCAGCTATGCCTACTTCTACATTCTTGTAGTTATTCTATTGAAATTGTTCTTCACATTTCTGCCAAAGATTTTCCTCCCTGTCCTGATGTTGCACCAAGGGCACAATGTCCTTGCCTGTTATTGGACACTGACTTCTGGCTCCTGTACTTGTCTCCTTCTAGCTTAGCCAGTGGTACTGTGTCTGTGTGACCCTTCTCAGATAGCCAGGTGTGCACAAAGCTCTGCACACAGAGCAGCTCTGGGATCACAACCCTAGACCTGGCCAGCAGCTTGAACTTTGCAATGTCTCAGTGCTGGACAGCTCCCCTGAGAAATATCCTGCAGGCTCTGTGTGCTCTCCCTGTGCTTGGAAGGCTGCTAGGATGCGAGGTGGGGCAGAGGAATGCATGCCCATGGACTGTGGCAGTGCAGGGGCAGGAACAGCTGTGTGCCCGTGTGCCAAAGGGCACTGACAAACGAGCTGCTTGCACAGCACAGCGGGCACACAGGTTCTCTGCAGGAGACAAAGTGGCTGCAGCTCCTCATGTTTGTTTCCAGATGTTCTCAGGGTCTTCTCCCAACAGGTGAGAGAGACAGATATGGCAGGTGTGATGATGGGTCTTGCAGTACTGCACATTAAGGCATCTGTGAGCAGATCTGAACCAAGGAGTGACGGCACAGATCTCACAGGCCAGAAAAGAAAGTGTTCCATGCCAGCCAGGAGTGCTCCATGTGCATGGACTGTGCACAGACAGAGAGCAGCACAGACACAATGTCCTGAGAGCCTTTCCCTGTGCCTGACCTACCCTGGGACTTCAAACACTGAGAGCCCCAAACAAAACTGCTCCACAGCCCCCAAAGGTGTTCTCTTCTCCCCACAGGCAATGCAGACACACTGAAACCACCCCGTGCTTGTGACAGGTGCATTCACCCTGAGCCTCAACGTGCTGGGCTCACACAAAGCACACCAGGGCTCACACACAGGGCTCACACACACACAGGGCACACACACACACAGTGCACACACACAGGGCTCACACACACAGTGCTCACACACACACACAGGGCACACACACACACAGACACACACACACAGGGCACACACACACAGTGCTCACACACACACACAAAGTGCTCACACACACACACACACACACAGTGCTCACACACACACAGTGCTCACAGCCCTTCCCAAGGGCTGTGCCCTCCCAGGGGCTGATTCCCACCAAGTGCCTTCCCAGAGGCCACCCACAGCAGATGGGAGCAGCAGCAAGAGCTGCCACCTCTGTGTGGCCAGCCCTTGGCACAGACTGCACAGCCACCCACTGACTGCAGGCAGGTTTGCTCTCCTTCACTGACTGTGCCCCAGGAACCCCAGTTCAGGCACAGTACAGCATCTCCCAGTTCAGGAAAGGTACAGCATCTCCCAGTTCAGGAGAGGTACAGCATCTCCCAGTTCAGGAAGGGTACAGCATCTCCCAGTTCAGGAAAGGTACAGCAATTCCCAGTTCAGGAAAGGTACAGCAATTCCCAGTTCAGGAGAGGTACAGCAATTCCCAGTTCAGGAAAGGTACAGCATCTCCCAGTTCAGGAAAGGTACAGCATCTCCCAGTTCAGGAGAGGTACAGCATCTCCCAGTTCAGGACAGGTACAGCATCTCCCAGTTTAGGAAAGGTACAGCATCTCCCAGTTCAGGCACAGTACAGCAATTCCCAGTTCAGGAAAGGTACAGCAATTCCCAGTTCAGACAAGGTACAGCATCTCCCAGTTCAGGAGAGGTACAGCAATTCCCAGTTCAGGAAAGGTACAGCATCTCCCAGTTCAGGAAAGGTACAGCAATTCCCAGTTCAGGAAAGGTACAGCATCTCCCAGTTCAGGAAAGGTACAGCAATTCCCAGTTCAGGAAAGGTACAGCAATTCCCAGTTCAGGAGAGGTACAGCAATTCCCAGTTCAGGAAAGGTACAGCATCTCCCAGTTCAGGAAAGGTACAGCATCTCCCAGTTCAGGAGAGGTACAGCAATTCCCAGTTCAGGAGAGGTACAGCAATTCCCAGTTCAGGAAAGGTACAGCATCTCCCAGTTCAGGAGAGGTACAGCAATTCCCAGTTCAGGAGAGGTACAGCAATTCCCAGTTCAGGAAAGGTACAGCATCTCCCAGTTCAGGAGAGGTACAGCAATTCCCAGTTCAGGAGAGGTACAGCAATTCCCAGTATATTACAGGGAACCACAATCCCCTTCTATTTTCATACAATTCATTGCTTTGGACTTGAAAAATAAACACATGCATTAAGATTGATCTTCCTTGTAATTACACACCAGCCCTCCTTCTAACTTTATCAGACATTTATCAGATTTTTAGCTGCAGGTTACTTAGGAAAGGTCTTATTCTGCTGCCATTATTATTGTCAGGTAATTCAATCACATTTAATGGCATGATTTGTTTAATAGGATGCTGCCCAAGATGAGAAAGAATGGATAAATCCAGCTCCCAGTCAGGTTTCTGCCTGGTCTCAGCTGGAATTCTGCCTTTGCTAAGCACACACACGTTACATGATCATTTTCCTGCATCCTTCCCCTGTGCTAGCTTTTCAAGTGGTTCTTAATTAGCTGTGGTTTATTTATGAAAGCATATTTTGCTAGACTTCCCCCAAGAGCTTTAGTAAACAGCCATATTAAGCTTGTATTTACTTATCACATCTCCTGTAATGCTTCCAACAGGAGGGAAGGGGAGATGGTTTGGAGGGCAGAGCTGTGTTTGGGCTCTGCAGGAGATGCCAGCCCTCTGCTCAGCCTCATTTCCTCTGGCAGAGTGCCTTGCCAGGCTCACCTGTGTGCAGGTGCCCATTTGTCTCCTCCTCACTGGCTTCCAGCCAGCCAGCCTATCTGGGCCTCATTTAGTGGAAGGCAAAGCTTTAAAAATACAACATTCTTAGGAATTCTGTGAACAGAATTTGAGAGAGCACCTGTATGAACATTCCCATAAACACCAAAATTCTGGAAATGCTTTCTTCCCCACACACACTTCAGCAGTGATCCTTCCATGTCCTCTTGTCTCCTTTCCTGTCACTTTTAACCAGTTTAAAACCTGCTTAAACTGTTTTGGCTTGTTCTGGCCCAGGTTGACCTCTATCTTTTGTCTGATTTTTATTTTGGAAAGGTAGAAGGTGGCACAATTTGTGTCATTAAAACTGTAAGTTCTACACGATAGGCAAATGAAGATGAAATTTAAAAACTTTGAATTTTTACAATGCTTGCCGTTAAAGCACTTAGAAATTAAATTAAACTAAATTCATCCAAAAATTGAGTCACAAAAATAATTTCACTCTTTTTTAGATCCCTGAAAATTTCAGAAGTTGACTAGAAGAAGTAGGCTAAAAGGGAAAAAAAATTAAAATATTATTCAATATTTCCCAATTTTTAAAACATTCTTATAATTAATTGTTTTGCATTAAACAAAGAGGTTAATGAGAACTCTTTTTTTAAAGAAAATACGATGACTAAAATATAACTTTTAAATCAACACATTATTAAAGGGGTCAGGTAATTAGACAGCACTTCCATTCCACAGTGCCAATGCTCTGTTTAACTGAATGGAGTAAATAAGCTTTCCCCTATTCTTGTGACCTTTTATGAGTTGTCTTCCATGAATAAAACATCTTTCTGATAGGCACCAGGGTTTCTAAACAAATATCAATGTTTTCAAGGCCTGTGAAGATTCCTCATGCAGACTCCCCACTGCTTCAAAAGAAACCTCCTGCACCTGTAGCCTTCAGCTGTATTTTAGTTTCAGGATATATGAAAGCTAGAAGCTATGGCAGACACAGGCAGAAATAAAATAAATATGTTCTTTAAAATAAAAAATGGACAGGGGCTACCTCCAAGATTTTCATTTAAGTTCAGAGAAGTGAATGGAAAAAACCAACAGCATTGAATCAAGCAGGATTCCACCCACACAGTCACAGCACTGGATGCTGTGGCTGAAAGATTTTTGAGACTTTGTGTCTCTCAGAGAACCACATCCCATCTCTCAGAGCCACCTCAACTGCTCACGTTTACATTAACACCTTTTAGGAAGATTTCTCCGAAGTTTTCAAACTCTTAGCTGGCAAATTTCTCAATAAAGTCCCAGAGCAGTCATTTGCTTGCTGTAATTCAGCATCTCCTGTCCAGGGCTGGTAAAGGCCTTTACACACACACAGGGGCCTTGGAGGGAAAGAAGGGACACATGATGTAGGCACAGGCCTGAAATGCACTCCCAGGACTCTTTCCAAAGTCCTGACAAAGTCAGCTAACTCCTTTCCTTCGACTTCTCCCTCTATAAAAAGGGAATATTAACATTTAACGACTTTGAGGGATATGATGAATATTAAGGCTCACATGTAAACTGCTTGAAGGCTAAAAAAACTATCTAAAGGCTAAGTATCATCCCCATCATCAGAAATTCATGGTGTATCCTTTCCTCCTCCATACATGTGAAGGCAGGAAATTATCTTACCAAGGAGATTGATGGCACCTGGAAATTGTAGGCAGCCATGGTGTAAATTATGGTGCATGAGTCACTTCAAGGTATCACAGTTCTTCCCTCAGTGAGGCTGCATTGGCTCCAGCCAATTGTCAGGAACTGATTCTGGGGATGTTTGTGAGAGAAACTGCTCCTGCAGATGACCTGGAGCACACAGAGCACCTGGGGCAAAGCTCCCAGCAATGGAAGAGCTGCTGGCTGTGTTTCAGCATGCCCATCCCAAAAGGTGGATCCCAGATCCCATCAGACAGGAGCTGTGCTGATCACACCCCTGCAGCACCAGCACAGCTGCATCCAGACCATAACCCAGACCTGTTCCACTGTGCTGCTGCATCTCTCCACTCCTCTTTTCCCCATGGACATCATTAGCTCTGCACGCCCTGGTGGGGAAAGAAAACAGCCAAGAAACACAACTTGTGCTGAAAGTACTGTAACACATCAGGTGGGGAACTGCCCAGAGAAAAGATACTTTAATCAAAAAGCAACTTTAGAGTAAGAACTATTTCTGACTCTTTCCAACAATTCACAGCAAGTTACAATATTCTCAGCAAGTTTGAATTAAGGTTGTTTCCTTGATGTTAGGGGAGCTCTGCTGCTAAACAGGGGATGAAGATCAGTGATTTAAACTCTAAGAAATAACTAAAGCAACACCTGAGATACCTGTAGACAAAACTGCACTGAAATTTCTTTCATAGCTTCATCTTTTGGGGGTCTGTATCTGTTAGTCTTTGCAGGAAGCAGCTTCCCTCTGTAAACTCTGCCACAGCCACAGTGAAATGCTTGAGCCCTTTGGGTTTGATCTTGTGTAAGTGAAATGATACTGAGTGACATTCTATGGAGCACTGTCAGCAGGTTCATCAAGTTTAGAAAACCACATCAGCATCCTTGAGCTGCCTTGACACCCACCCTGTGTGCCCAAACTCTCATTCATTACTCTGGAATACACCATGAGACAATCAGGGTTTGCCCAAAGACCAAGGAGCTTTAGTAAAAAATATTTGTGTGTCACAACCTCAGAATGTGCTCATATGCATCTCAAAAACAGAATACCTAAAAGGAAACAACGAAATCCAGGATGTTTTTTCTTACCTCACCTCATAAGGCTGCAAAGTGCCTCAGATTTTAGTTTTAGACTTTAAGTCTGGCACTTGGACTTCAAGGGTTAAATTTGAACTGCTAGGATACATCCTCTTCTGAAGGCACTGAGCAAGTTCAGTGCTGAAAAACTGCTTTCTTCACTTTTCATGTCATGGCTTTAGACCTAGCAAGCCCAACTCTTTCAATCCTTCCTCACAGGAATTATCACTCAGGCCTCTTATTTCTCCTGCGTGTTCATGATCTAACAGTGATGCCCAACACAATGGATTTCCTTTCCATAACTAAGGAATATCCAAACTGACCTTGTCCTAAGCAGGACTATTTTAAATTTTTCAACAATCTCTGTTGCCTTTGTAAAACCAGATACGAGCCTCCCATCTCCTGAGATTTTGTTGTGTGTGTATTTCCCCAGCACACAACAGTGAGAAAAGTGAATTATATGTTACTATGTAAAAAATAAATCCAAATCTTGCTCTCTTGGCTCTGAGGAAAAGTCTGAAAATTTGAAATGAGCAGGCAGTGAAGACTCCAAAATTGAGGTAAAAAATAAAAATTACTTTTAAATACATTTAATTACTTTAAAATTCCCATTCTCCATTTTCCAAGCCTTATACTCTGATTTTGGACAGTCCTATTCATGACTTTTGACCATTTCTGAAAAATTGCCGGAGCTTCATATAAGAATCAAAGCAAAAGGCATCCCAGAAAATTATTTTCTCTGCTGCATTTAGAATAACAAGATATCTACTGAGCTGGTGTTCTCCCAGCATTGGAATAATGCAAATCATAAGCAACTCAATCCTTATTATGAATTTTATAGCTTGGTTCTTACCATCACTTTGCATTTCCTTTTCAAAAGACAAATGAACTCTGTCACACACAGCCCATTAAGAAGTGTGCCAGGGCACTTTACACACCATGATTGATGTTGGGAAGAATTCTCTGGAAAAACTGAAGCTGAAAATCTCATTTGGATTAAGTTCTTCCATACAATCTCTAAAAATGAAAAATGGTTTAAGGCCAGAGAAAGCAATTTCCACAAGTATTTCCACTGTGCACAAAAGACATGTGAAGTTCTGTCTACAGCAGATGCAATTCTTCAATTTAACATTGATTTTCACTTGACAGTTGTAGGGGTGACATGAGAAAAGTAACGTAAGAAAGCAGGGACAGATAGAATCAGAAGAAGTTAAAGGCTCAAAACACTTCTCAAGAGCACAAGGTTAAGAAAACCTTTCTATTCATCTTAACACTGCATAGAAAGAGGTGCCAATTTATTCCTAGCAAGCTTTTTTCTTCAGTTGTGCTTGTTTCCACAGGCGAGAAAAAGCAAATATATTTTAAACCAAGCAGCAGCACAGCATAAAAAGACTGCAAAAAAGGTGAGGAACAGTTTAATTCTCAACCTGTCACAGGCAAGCATAAGTTTTATTTCTATCAAGAAAAAAAAAGCAAAATGTTGCTGAAGAAATGGTGAAGAAGAAATGGTGAAGTACCCATTCCCCTTTTCTGTTCCCTAGTGTGTACCCAGTGCAAGCCCTCCCAACCCTTTAGAGGGAGGTTTGAGTTGCCAGGCCCTGCTCCCCATGCAGCTTCTCCTGCCAGAGGAGAGATTTTGGTGTTTGTGCCCTGAGCCCAGCACAGCTCCCAGGAGCTGCACAGACCCTGCCCTGCCAGGGTGTGCAGAGCTGCAGGAGCACAGCTCAAACCCTCCCCCAGCCCCTGGGTGCAGGCACTGTCCCACAGCACACCTGGGACACACCTCACCTGGGTATTTGCCCAGCTGCTCTCCTTCCAGCTGGCTCTGTTTTACTGCAGCAGGACAGCCAGCTCAGCACGTCCTGCCCTTCTGCTGTGCCAATGTTCCCTTTCTGTTCCTGGCCCTCCCCCTGGGCTGCCACAGCAGCTGGGGGCTCTCAGGGCATGGGAACACAGCAGCACAAAGGTCTGGCAGCACCAAGCTCCACAGCAGTTTCATGAAGATGTGGTTGGGCATGAATAATAATGAGTGGCACCAACCCCCAGGTGATCCCTGGATGAAGCAGCCCTGTGCAGGGGGCAGTGTTAACATCTGGAATCCAGGGATGGGCCACCTGGGGCCCAGAAAGGGAAGTCCCAGAGATGCCATTGCAGAGGCAGGTGACAGGAGCCAGGCTTCCTGCACCTCACACCCTCTGCACTGCACAAAGCTCAGAAAGCCCCAGGTTTGCTGACCCTTTGTGAACCCAGGCAATGGTGTTAAAAAGGAAATGTGTCCATTCAAGCAAATTGTTCACTGCTCAGGATCATTGACTAAAAAGAGTCCCTTGTACTGCAGCTTTCTTTGAGCAGTTAGTTGAGATTTTGTGGCTAAATTTCAGGATTTCAGGTATAGCACAGTGTGTAATATAAATCATTAAACACAAAACCAGCTTATTGCAATAATGCCACCTTTGAAGTGGAGTTTAAAAGCCTCAGGACTGAAGCCTAACTCTAGCAGAAGCACAGCTCTGGTGCAAATGTGGATATAAACTGTGTTCTTTATGAAACTCAAGCCTTGATACCAATGAACAAGGCCAGGCAGGTCTCATCCACACATCCCCATACAGCTCTGGGACCACTCAGGAGCCCCAACATCTGATGTTGGGCATGTGCTTTCCAAGAGTGCTTCTCCAGTGGATCTTAAAGGCTTCACCATTCATGAATCAATTCTTACCATTCATGAAGTTTCTTCAGACTGCTGCCGAGCTAGGAAAGTTAAAATGGAAGAAAATGACAGGAAACCATTTCAGCCCAGGCTTTGTGAGCACCTTTGGCAGGCAGTGAGCTGTAGGGCCAGCAGGAGGATGTGCATGTCAGCAGCATGAACCCTGATTAAACCCCACTGTTCATTCAGTCCAGAAAGTTCCATCTGGCAACACTGCTTTGTCTCCCTCTCAAAGAGCACCTGAAATTGAGGATTTTTCCAAGCTGAAGGAACCTTTACACTTGGAGACTCACTGAAGGGAAGAATCCACTGGTCTCAGCCCAGTCTGCCTGCAGTTAAGGCAATCAGTGTCTTGCTGACAATACAGGTTTAAAAGGTGTTAGATTTATAAATACAGCAAGAGACAAATAAAAAGGTGCTGCTCTCTGTCTTTACCAGATAATTCCACAACCCAGCTCTCCAGTAAATAATCTGTGACTAGAGCCAAGCAAGTCCTTGCAGCAAACTCTAAGATTAAGCAAGGATTTTTAAAAAATGCAGTTTCTGTAATGTTTTTTTTTTCCTTTCCAAAATAGTTACTTCCATTTAGAATTATTCTTTCCTTGACCACTGCAAAACAAGTGCAGTGTAACCCCACTGAATGCAAAAAATGTGAGGCAGAAATGCTACAAGCTCAAAAGACAGGAAGTCTTTGCTGCCTAAAGAAAATACCAGGTGAAGCACTTTACTTGCTGTACTGCAAGCAGAATTAGCATAATTTTCAAAGCCATCCATTTTATCCAGCATGCCACAACTTTCAGCACTGCTCAGTTCCAGGGGTTTAAGAAGCTGTCTGGATTGGGGCAGCAGTCCATTAGTACTTTAATTCCCACTGGGCTGTCTAATTTCTGGCCTGAGAGCATCAGACACTGAAAGCATTGCTGATACCACCTTCCTCAGGGTCCTGACTGGATTTTACCACTCACTCCTCTGTCTTCTCACCCAATGCTTTTTTCATACAGCAATCACTAGTTTTCAGTGATTTCTAAATAATTCTGTGATTGAATAGGCATCTACCAGCATTTTCTTAAAATAAAATATTGCAATTGGCTGTCTTAGTCTCCCAAATAAATTACAGTGCCAACACAAGGAATTAATCCTAATGAACTCTCTAATAATGGGCCAAATCTTTGGATGCTCTAAATGTCATCAGTGGAATTTTTATACTGGCAGAAAATTTGGCCCTACAGATTTAATAATGCATCAGCAGACACTTTTCAGCATTTTTTGGAGGCACAAATTGGAACTCACCCGGTTTCTGCCTAATGGAAGTAGCTGACAGCCAAGGAACTCATCAGGAGTATTTGAAAATTAACTTTATTCATCCCCTCCATGAATTCTTAGTGTGTTGCCTTCTCCCCCAGCTGCTGGAAGCCACGCTTTTCATGGGGGACCCAGGAACCAGGGGAACAAGGGAATGGCTAAGGCAGCCAGGATTCATTTAGCACATGGCAATGTGTTAAAAGCTCAGCCTTAGGACACATTTCTCACTAGTGCCACAATAGTTACAGAGGAAGGATGGGTTGGATATGTCAAAATGTTATACAGCTTGTCTGTGTTCCCACTGAAGTTCATTTAAAGTGAACTTCCAAAAGGATAAATCACAGTATTTGTAGTTTTCTTTCAGATTCTCACTATCCTATTCCCATCTAAACTGCACTGGCTCTATTTAATAGAAGTAATCAGATTTACACTCCATCCACTCTTTTTTGTTACAAATGCTGTGGAATAAGGTCAGACTCCCAACATGGAAGTTTCTCAGCACCTGTGTAAGAACAGGAATGGCAGAAGACAAAAAGCAGCAGGTTCAGCTCATGGCCACTTGGTGTGACCTGAGGACTGCATGAGCTCCCAGCCTCAGGCAGCCTCAGGAATGAAAAATGCATCACTTCTTGATGCTGTGTTAATAGTTATAATCCAGCTACTTCTAATTACCTAAATACTGAGAGTCTACAAGAGTCATCATTTCCACTGAACACAGTTACAGCACTTGGACCTGGTTTAACATCACAGCATCAAAGGCAGGAGAGCAGTGTCAGTCAGCAGCAACAAATTCATTGCACTTCTCAAGAAAAGAAGCAGCTCTGGTTCCTGAATTCTGCCACTTTAGGACAAATAATGCATTTTCAACTTGATTTCCTACAGGAGGTATCAGTTAAGGGTGAAGGATTGCCAAAGCAATACTCATCACCAAACTTCATCACTCTAAGGATGCAATGCTGGCTCCTGAGCCAAAGAAAATGGAAATCAGTTTTGTATGAAAAGTACATTCCCTGTGTGGCAGCTGACTCCCTTTCCAAGGGACTGTATTACTGCCTTGCCCCATATGTATCTATAATTTCTCCCAAAACCTCACCTATCAAACTGCCCACGTTATCAGCTCCTCTGCCAGCACTGCTGCCTTGCCATGTGCCACAAGTAACATCCCATTTCTGACCCTCATCCCTGGGAAGGACTGCTACTCACTCATCAGTTCCACATTCCACCTCTGAAACTTCTTCCCCTCAAAGACACACCACTTTGATAAACCAGGAAACTCAAAAAAACCTGCTAGTTTTGATGAAAAGATGGCAATTAGCAATGAGAATAAATGGTGGATAAACTTTAAAGATAAAGTTTAAAAATAAGCAAAAATTCAGTGTTTGAATAAAAAAGCAAGGGCCTGGTGAGAGACTGTAAGGTCACTAATGAGGAAAATAATTTAACAAAAAAAGTAAATTTATACTAATGAAATTTGATGATACACAAAGTTATGCAGTATCATCAACACAAGGGCACTGAACTATTATGCTGAAAGAGGGACATGTCACAGAACAGTGCAGTAGAAAGAAAAATACAGAAATTTATGGGAAATAATACAGTTATGCATTTAGAAACATTTTTTTCCCATAAACATTGGGCTTATTCACCAGAGATAACAGCAGGGAAGGAAAAATATGAATGTATTCATCAATTCCAACCTTAATATGAAGGAGTAATACAATATGGCTTGGAAAAAGGTGAACCTGATTCTAAACACATCAATTGAGTAATTGTCAGTAAAGAAAGAGATTTGTTAACATTATTATGAGACTTACAAGTAATTTCTCCTGGATAATACGTCAGGCTGTTCAGCTGTATTCGAGAAAGGGATTCAGAATGAATTTCTGATGGAGAGAACAACCTTTATGACATCACTAGGATGGATGAAAGGGAATTAACAGCCTGGAAATTTATCAGACAAAAATTAAGGACACAGGAGAAAATTTGGTACATCTCAGTAAATAAACCCCAGAGCAAAGGCAGATTAGTTTAAACTGGAAGCCAGTGAAATGTCTTTATATTGACCCTATCACAATGTAATCAGAAACTGAAGAATTTCTAAAGCAGGAAGATGAGGTCCTACAACAAAATTAGCAAAAGAACAGGGAAGGTAAGAAACAGGACTTTCAAGAATGAGCTAAAGCAGGAAAAGAGAGGAACCCCCCAGATGTTTGCTGTGTTTATCCCAGAGCCCCAGCCTGGGTGGGAGCCCTGCTCAGAGCTCAGAGGCCGGGGGCTGTGGCAGGAATGGAGACCCCTGTGTCAGCAGCTGCTGCACCTGTGGGGTGCAGGAAATACCAACCCATCCCAACACTCTGCCAGGCTGAAGGAACCCCTAGGAATTGTCAGTGTCAGTCCCTGAGCTGGTAGGAAGCAGTTCCAGAGCCCTTTGTATGGCAGTCAGAAGCTGGGTTCAGTGAAGTGACATTCTGAAAGTTTTCCTCCTCAGATAAAGCAGATTTCCCCCAGGCTGTGTCTGACAGTGTCTTGCACTTGGATTGATCACACAGGATTTCAGGCTAACCCACCTGCCCAGGCTCCCCTGAGGAACTCCATGTTCATCCCAACAGCATCCCTGGCTCCATGCTCTGCATGCTGGGGCAGCTCCAAGCTCTGACAGGTCTGTGCCAAGCTGGGCTTCCATCACACCAGGAATGCTTACTGAGCTACTTTTAAGGTATCTCTCCTGGGATTTCAGATGCAGAGTTCTTTGACCATCACCAGATTTATCCAATAAGTACCAACAACACACACCTTTCCCTAGTCCCTAAGAGGTCCCCTTTAAACACAAACATAGCAAAAGGAGCAGAGCTAACTCCAGAGCCTGGAAAGCATCCTCCAGTGAGGCAGGACCTTTTGACACACATGTTATACATTCCACTTTGCACACAAAATGCTTAACATTGTTATGGTTTCTACAGTGAATCCTCAATTATGAGCAGAGTCAGAACAGGTTTTTATGGCCCTACTTCATTCATTTACCAAACTCCTTAAAGGTGAAATTTGCCCTAGGTGCTTGCTTGACTGTGTTGCTCCAGAAGTTATACTAATATAAAATCTGGTTTTATTCTCAGTGATTCGAGATGATGAATGACAAGCCTTAGCCTTTAAATATTCCTGAGGCAATGTGGATGCCAAATATCCCACTCTGTAATGCTTTAATACTTCTCCAGAGAACTCCAGCGTTATAATAAAATCTGAAAGCAGGGGAACTGATGACTTTCCTGAATTCACTGACTTTTAAACTCTCTTGTTTACAGAAGGTGTTCTAGCTTTTAGACAGATCCTAGTAAATGCTCAAGGCACTTGAAGTATTTGCATTTGAAAAAACCAATGGCAATCCAGGGCCATAGGAATCATGGAGTTCATCACCGGGAACCAAGTCCCTTATCACCTCTCACCCGTGCTGCCCTACACCTGCTGAGAGGCACTGTCCATTAACTGTGCCTGTGGACTGCTGCACTGGCTGAGGAAAAACGATTTCAGATCATGTGAGCAAAGCACAGTTTGAATGGTTGGGAACTCCCACCCTCCCCATCTGAACCCACACACGTGTCCCAGAGCACTCAGCCAGGCTCAGGGGGCTTTGCACCTTTAGGCTGGACTCCTGCAGGGTCTCCAAGGAAACCACATTCCCTCTGCAGCCAGCTGAGCCACAGCACGTCCTCCATGTCCTCCAGGAATGTTCCAGAGCTTGGGAGCACTCCCTGCAGGAGATCAGCCAAGGTGTGAGGCGGGCAGGGCAGGCTGCTGCTGCTCCTCAGTGCCCCCAGAGCTCCTCCAACAGCAGCAGCAGCACCCAGAGCTTTGCCCAGGGGCTCTGGCACAGCCTGGAACACTGGAAGCTGAGGAAGTCAATGATCAGCCCTATCTCCTTCTGCCTAATGAAAGATAGAAGTAATAGTCATTTAATCTGGTACCATATCACAAGCTGCTGCACAGCAGAGGAGACCCTAAAACAAGATTAAAGAGTAGAAAGAAAGAGGTCATTTTGTCTCAGAGCACCATCCTGAAACTCAGAGCCACTGTCCCCACAAAACAGCTCTAAAGGTTCAAACTACCCTGTGCCCTACAGGCCATCTTATATAAGCAACTTTCCTATTTTCAATTCTTTAACCTGTTCCACAGCAGCTGTGATGACTACAAAGTATGAGAGGCTACACAACCAGGCCACATTAATCTTCTAGTAAAATTTGGCATTTGAATCAACCACATTAAATGAGTCATGAGATTAACAAAGGTGCATAAAAAATAACTGATTGCAACTTCCAAAACTTTCATCTGATAGAGTAAGAAATGCTTTGTCCTTCATGTCACATCAATTTTGGTTTTTAATAACAAAAATTAAATGTACATCAATACACAGATGCACAGACTATCTACCACCACTGTAGAAATTTCCATTAAAAAAAATTATTTCACTGGTCATTTCCTTTGTAAAACACTGCCCCTGCAGTAAAAGAAAACATTTCATATGCTCTTGAGCAAAAAATTCAGCTGCAGGTGATGAGAGTGGGAGCCATTGGTGCTGCTGCTGCAGAGGGCACTGAACCCAGAGGGAGCTCACCCTGTGCCCAGCTGGCACCACTGCCAGGCTGAGCAGGTGCCCCCAAAGCAGGCAGTGCCATCCCAGGCTGGGGGTGGCACCGTGCCCACCGCTGCAGTCATGTGGAGTCACAGTGCTCTGCACAGCTAATGGGAGCCTGGCAGCTCAGGAATTACTCACACAGCCCCAGCTGGGGAGTGATGGAGCATTGACTCAGCAGCACTTACTCACCAGTGCCACAGAATGAGAAATAGTGACTTTCAAAGGAGATGAGGTGTGAGAAGAAGGGAAGGGTAATGAGCAAATTACTTTGTACACAACTGCTGGGAGAGACCTCCCTAAGCAACAGATTCTGCATTCATCACAATTACAAACAGGCACAAGCCAAAAAATAGGTTTATTTTGGTGGCATTTGAATTATGAACTCATGCAGATCCCAAGCACTCCAACACAAATTATGTCTCCCAGAACTCCGAGAAGTAAGATATTAGGATCTAGATGCAAATTTTTCAAATCAAGTCTATTTCTACTAATATTAAATAAATCTTCAAATTTCCTGAAAGCACAATATCCAGGTACCCATCTAATGCAGGGCAGGAGAGGTAAGAAAGAAAGAAAGAAAAAAAGAGGAGATAATCAGGTAGCCATATTTACCTTCGAAAATACTATTAACTATACAAATAGTTAATTTACTAATTATAGTTAATTTAGTAATAGTTAATTTAAAACTCTTCAAGTCAGGATTTACCTTGTTCTTACTTAGACAATGCATAAATTTTGTTTTCCTATCCTTCTAGTGATAGCAGTACAGAGTAAATTTTTATGTATTTGTGAGCCTAGGAAAAACATGACAGCACCAAGATGTTTTGCAAGTACCATACAGGATTTAATGAACAGAGACAGTGGGCAGAGGAGAAATCTGCTCTGGATCTCTGTCTGAGGCTGTTACAGATCTGAGAGCAGGTATGGACAGCCCTTCTGCTTTGCCATTTCACCTTTCTCAGTGTGCTGCATGTCCTTGCTTGAGATTCACTGCCAACAGCAACAGCCTAAATAAACAGGATTTTGGTGTGATGTATGATCCAGGGATGTGTGATAACTCAAATTGCTGAAGCCTTTCAAACTCACATTCTCTCCATAGGCCTGTTTCAGTCCTAAAAGCTCAATTAGGTAATTATTTGAAGATATTTTTTCTAGATTTTGTTGTTGCTTTATTTGTGTGAGACTTCACAGGATTGGTTCTTGCCTCCTTTAAAACACAGAAATGCAAAATCCTTAAGACTCTGTGCTTATATGTGCACATACCCAGAACATAAATGCACAGCCATGAGTGTGCAGCTCTAGTTTTATAAGAAATGTATGACATGAATGAGGGCTTTATTAGAGGAGAGGAAAACCAAACGTTTTCAGGCAGGAGAAAGATGCTCCTGGAACCACCAGGACATTGTTACAGGAGCAGGGCAGCTGTGCTGTGCCTGTCCCTGATCCCCTGATCCCACTGCAGCTGTGCCTGTCCCTGATCCCACTGCAGCTGTGCCCTGTCCCTGATCCCTGATCCCACTGCAGCTGTGCCTGTCCCTGATCCCCTGATCCCACTGCAGCTGTGCCTGTCCCTGTCCCTGATCCCACTGCAGCTGTGCCTGTCCCTGATCCCACTGCAGCTGTGCCTGTCCCTGATCCCTGATCCCACTGCAGCTGTGCCTGTCCCTGATCCCCTGATCCCACTGCAGCTGTGCCTGTCCCTGATCCCCTGATCCCACTGCAGCTGTGCCTGTCCCTGATCCCACTGCAGCTGTGCCCTGTCCCTGATCCCTGATCCCACTGCAGCTGTGCCTGTCCCTGATCCCCTGATCCCACTGCAGCTGTGCCTGTCCCTGTCCCTGATCCCACTGCAGCTGTGCCTGTCCCTGATCCCACTGCAGCTGTGCCTGTCCCTGATCCCTGATCCCACTGCAGCTGTGCCTGTCCCTGATCCCCTGATCCCACTGCAGCTGTGCCTGTCCCTGATCCCCTGATCCCACTGCAGCTGCCTCTGCCCCCAAGGCCCGTGTGAAGGGACCAAGCTCAGAGTGCCAGGACTGAGCCCCGTGTGCAGGGACCAAGCTCAGAGTGCCAGGACTGAGCCCCATGTGCCAGGACTGAGCCCAGAGTGCCAGGATCGAGCCCCATGTGCCAGGATCGAGCCCCATGTGCCAGGATCGAGCCCCATGTGCCAGGACTGAGCCCAGAGTGCCAGGATCCAGCCCCATGTGCCAGGATCCAGCAGAGGCCAGGCCAGCAGCCCCGAGCCCTGCAGGGCCAGCACAGGCTCTGAGGAGGAGGATTGAGAGCAGAGCAGAGGAGGGGCTGAGCTACAGCAGAAATAAGATACATGTAAAGTCATTCAGGGCAAGAGGAGTGAAGTCTCATGCATCTACTATAAAAAGATAAATTTGTGATTTTGAACAGTTAACGTTTGTTCTCTTCTTCAGTCTGAGGCACACAGAAGGCTGGTCATTATGTCATGCAGTGAAATTACACTTAGCAGAATTTGCAATGGAATTTTGCAAAGAAATGAGCAGCCCCTCCTGAGGAAGCAGCCCTGAAGGGGCAGGGCACAGCTGCCTCTGTCCATCCCTCTGTCCATCCCTCTGTCTGTCCATCCCTCTGTCCATCCATCCCTCTGTCCATCCCTCTTGTCCATCCCTCCCTCTGTCCATCCCTCCCTCTGTCCATCCCTGTGTCCATCCCTCTGTCTATCCATCCCTCTGTCTGTCCATCCCTCTGTCCATCCCTCTGTCCATCCCTCCCTCTGTCCATCTGTCCCACAGCCCCAGCACAGCCCTGCACACACCCTCTGCACCACCAGCCATTCCCAGCTGTGGGACTCACAGCACCCCTGTCCATCTGCTGCAATGCCAACTGCAGTGGAACTGAGATGTGCTGGGCCTGTCACTCCTGAACTCATATGGTTCCTGTCTCAGAATTTCTGTTATATGGGTTGATTACATTTTACCTCAAAATGTATTGAACAGTTACTGTGTTAGATGAGACATACAATAAAAAGTTATGCTAAATACTAACTTTAAAATAAAAACAAATCTTTTCCATGGTGTGTTTAATTGGAAAAGCCCCCTTCCCCCCTCATGTAAACCTTCCTTTTAACACTGAAACAAACAAACAAACAAAAAAATTAAAAACACCATGCAGAAGGTAAACTTATAGAAGTCCATATGAATTTCAAATGAAATTTGTGACTATAGTTGTGACTATCTCTCTCCCTTTTCCCCCCCCTTTTTACAGTCATTTCACTACTACCTTAGTATCTGAAAAAAAAGCATTTTTTCAAATACCTACTGCACATTCTCCAAGTAATACACATTAAATAACTGGAAAAATGTAGCACAATTTAAAGAAGCACAAACCTTTCTGTTATGCCTAAATGATACATATTTCAGAATATGGAAAATATTAAAAAAAGAGTGATAAATCCCTTAACTCAAGGCTACTCTTATTAGATTCGCTATTCTCTGAATAAATGGAGTCTTAATGAAAACTGTCACTAGAAAATGGAATGCAATCATTAGATAAACTACTGAATTACAAATTCCACCCACATGTGAATGGGTACATAAAGTTTTATAGTATTATAAGAGTATATTTCTGCACCAGGATTATTAAGGAGCTGAGTTAAATGATTTTTTCTTCCAAACTGTTTATTCACCACAAAAAGTCACCAAAATTTCCTAAAATTATTTGACAAATAAAACTTGAATCTACTTTTTTTTTTGGCCACAACACAGAAAAAGGGGGGCTGGGGGGTTATTAACAATACTAATGTAACTCAAACCTTTTTTCCCTTATTCCCATAGTTAGCTGGAATTGCTGAGAAGAGGTTAAGGAGAGATTTCAGCAAGCACAGTAAAATTGTACTGACAGGTAGCAATTTAATACATTTACAACTTATTCATACATCAGGTGTTCTAATTACCACCACTGAAAACTGTACCCCTGCAAGTGGCCCAAAACATCAAGATTCATATGAATAAGTAGCAGCAGCCTTGATGTTGATTGTACCATCACTTCTGCTTATTTCTTTGCAAAATTCCATTGCAAATTCTGATAAGTGTAATTTTACTGCATGACATAATGAATGACCAGCCTCTGTATGCCTCAGATTGAAAAAGAGAACAAACGTTAACTGTTCAAAATCACAAATTTATCTTTTTATAGTAAATGCATGAGACTTCAATCTTCTTGCCCTGAATGACTTTAGATTTATCTTATTTCTACTTTAGCTCAGATACAAAACATCTGCTTATGAAGATATTGGTGTGACTTCTATTCACATTTAATTTACTGTATTGCTGTGACTCTATCATAAACACAGCCATGCATGAGATTAAATGCAGTTTATGAAAGAAGAACGTCCCTTGTTTAATTTGTTTCAAGTAATTCAGCCCTAGTAGATTTAACAATATAATTTTGTTAACACTAGTGCTGTTCTCTGCTGCCTTGTGTCAAGAAGTGCTGCACTTAAACCTGCATCAAGGTCACCTTCCCTCATAACTCTCATAATCCCAAATCACCACACAATAAAAAACCTGCTGTCAGTGGCTGAACAGATTGGTATTATTTTTAACAGCCTAACAGAATTAAAGAGTTGTGCCACCTCCAAGAGAGGCCAGATTTTAAGGTACTAGGCATGTAGGAATATTAGACACGTACTTAAAATGAATTACGACGCTTCTCACATTTCATAAAAGTCAGCTTCCTCCTAGGCCTCCAGAACTGCACAGAACCTTGCTGGGAAAGGAGGAGAAGTGACTCATTGCACTAAAACTCCCTCACCTAAATGCATTTCCCTCTGAAAATTCACCCTGAGCACTGTGAATTGTACTCCAAGGCCCTGAGCCACAGCTCGGCCCAAAGGTGAATGTGGGACAGGGCAGGCTCCAGCACTGCCATCAGCCTGCACTGCTGCAGCCCTGCAGGGACCTCTCCCAGGCAATTAAACTCCAAAATGACTCTGGGTCTAGCAGACCAACATTCATAAAAGTCAGCTTCGTCCTTGGCCTCCAGAACTGCACAAAACCTTGCTGGGAATGGAGGAGAAGTGACTCATTGCACTAAAACTCCCTCACCTAAATGCATTTCCCTCTGAAAATTCACCCTGAGCACTGTGAAGGCCCCGAGCAGCAGCACGGCCCAAAGGCCAGTGTGGGACAGGGCAGGCTCCAGCACTGCCATCAGCCTGCACTGCTGCAGCTGCAGGCCTGCAGGGACCTCTCCCAGACAGTGAAGCTCCAAAATGACTCTGGGTCCAGCAGATCAACATTCATAAAAGTCAGCTTCCTCCTAGGCCTCCAGAACTGCACAAAGCCTTGATGGGAAAGGAGGAGAAGTGACTCATTGCACTAAAACTCCCTCACCTAAATGCATTTTCCTCTGTGTACCCTGAGCACTGTGAAGGCCCCGAGCAGCAGCTCGGCCCAAAGGCCAGTGTGGGACAGGGCAGGCTCCAGCACTGCCATCAGCCTGCACTGCTGCAGCTGCAGGCCTGCAGGGACCTCTCCCAGACAGTGAAGCTCCAAAATGACTCTGGGTCCAGCAGATCAATATTCATAAAAGTCAGCTTCCTCCTAGGCCTCCAGAACTGCACAAAGCCTTGCTGGGAAAGGAGGAGAAGTGACTCATTGCACTAAAACTCCCTCACCTAAATGCATTTCCCTCTGAAAATTCACCCTGAGCACTGTGAATTGTACTCCAAGGCCCCGAGCAGCAGCACGGCCCAAAGGTGAATGTGGGACAGGGCAGGCTCCAGCACTGCCATCAGCCTGCACTGCTGCAGGCCTGCAGGGACCTCTCCCAGGCAATTAAACTCCAAAATTACTCTGGGTCCAGCAAATCAACATTCATTAAACAGGACATTTTCTAATTTCCTCGCCTGCACTTCCAGTATATAAGACGTAGATGGAAATACATACATGGAAAACATTTGTACTTCAATTGGCTTCTGTTAGATTTTAAAAGACTGTGAAATTATCAGGAGCACAGAACAGAATTTTCTATGCTAAAGGTCACAGTCCCAAAGATTTTGTCTGTCCTCATCAATCTTCATCCAGCCCTGTCCCACTCTGGGGCCTAAATTATACTTTCAAGCCTTGATTCCTGGAATTAAGGCTCCAGAAACAATATATTCTAAGAGTGGTACCAGGGCATTTGCCTCTATGCAGATTTTTCAGACTAGCTAATTAAAAGCATCTATTGCTGCCAGCTGTAGTGTGTACCTCCCCAGGAGCTGACAGTCTGTGCACTCTTGGTCCTCAGACCTCAGCCCACAAACACTGAGCTGCTCCTGGGCTCCTCCTGCTGCACAGCCCTGCTGGCAGGATCCTCCAGAGGTTCCACAAATAACAGCCCTCCATTTCACAGAAAAAAGTAATAAATCATAGTATGAAATAGGGAGGCTTTTACAGATCACACTACATTTCACTATTTTATTGCCCCAGTCGGTCACAAAGGTAAATGTAAGTTATTAAGTAATGTTTTTACTGACTTAGCATTTCTGTAGCTTACTCTGCAGGACAGCAGCCTCCATGAACTGCTAACTTGAATAGATGATAAAGAGCAAATCTTTCTGCTGTACGAGTTCATTTTTTTTCACTGTATCATTAGTATAGAAAGGCTGGAAGAGAAATCCTTTGATCCAGTAGGATAATACTTTAGAGAAGACCAAATGATATTTTTCTGAATTCCATCTCTGGGTAAGAAAGATTGACTTAATCAATCTGGATTTCTGGAACTACTCCATTTCTGCTTTTCTTTTGATCAAGCTATATGTGTAAAGATGCAGTAACTCCAGGCAGGCCAAATTTATGCACCAGCTTCTTTGAACTTCAAACGAGCTTGCTGGACCCTTTAAATTCAATTTTATCTGCAACTCAATTACAGAGAAGTTGTTCTCTCTCCTCTGCCTAAGAAAGTATATTTCCATTTGCAGCATCTCATAATTTCATATAACCTCCTGTGGAATCCTATTTCCCTTGTCAGGTATGATCAGCTTCCCTAGGAAAGTTATAGACTGGAGTTAACAAAGTATTTATCCACAAAGCTTTTTGGTAGTCTTTGCTCCAGTAAAGATGATTTCAACATTTAAAATAACTCCATTCTTTTCATATATGAAAAATTGAAAACATATGTCCCAAGTTTTGTACAACGATCAGGTTAGTTCTCCCTGAAATCTTGTAGGAAAATCACCTCCTCCAGCAATAAAATGCCTTGTTGTAACCTTCCATGCCAGAGGTATGTGGGCAGCCAATCGTGGGAGGAAACTCCTTGAGAAAAAGCCAGAGCCCATGGCTGAGCTGTGTGAGGGCAGGGGTGGCACCTGCCCTAATCCCGGGTGGGCACAGCCAGGATGGCAGAGCCCGCTGCAGCCCCAGGGCACAGCACCTGCAGGGCTGGCTCCTGACACACCTGCAACCCCAGCACCAACCCCAGCTGGCTCTGCTGGGGCCAAGAGGGCAAAACCCCCTCCTACTGCACACACAGAGCTGCCACCTGGTGTACCCCAGCCTCGGGACACAGCTCAGTGTTCATGATACCTCTGGAGCACCCCAGCCTCGGGACACAGCTCAGTGTTCATGATCCCTCTGGAGCACCCCAGCCTCGGGACACAGCTCAGTGTTCATGATCCCTCAGGTGCACCCCAGCCTCGGGACACAGCTCAGTGTTCATGATCCCTCTGGAGCACCCCAGCCTCGGGACACAGCTCAGTGTTCATGATCCCTCAGGTGCACCCCAGCCTCGGGACACAGCTCAGTGTTCATGATCCCTCTGGAGCACCCCAGCCTCGGGACACAGCTCAGTGTTCATGATCCCTCAGGTGCACCCCAGCCTCGGGACACAGCTCAGTGTTCATGATCCCTCAGGTGCACCCCAGCCTCGGGACACAGCTCAGTGTTCATGATCCCTCAGGCACATCCCATCCTCAGCACACAGCTGACTGTTCCTGTCCCTCAGGTACACCCCAGCCTCAGCACACAGCTGACTGTTCCTGTCCCTCAGGTACACCCCATCCTCAGCACACAGCTGACTGTTCCTATCCCTCAGGTGCACCCCAGCCTCAGCACACAGCTGACTGTTCCTATCCCTCAGGTGCACCCCAGCCTCAGCACACAGCTGACTGTTCCTATCCCTCTGGAACACCTCAGCCTCAGCACACAGCTGACTGTTCCTATCCCTCAGGCACACCCCAGCCACAGCACACAGCTGACTGTTCCTATCCCTCTGGAACACCTCAGCCTCAGCACACAGCTGACTGTTCCTATCCCTCAGGTACACCCCAGCCACAGCACACAGCTGACTGTTCCTATCCCTGTAGTGCACCCCATCCATAGCACACAGCTGACTGTTCCTATCCCCCAGGTGCACCCCAGCCTCAGCACACAGCTGACTGTTCCTATCCCTCTGGAACACCTCAGCACACAGCTGACTGTTCCTAATCCCTCTGGCACATCCAGAAGGTGCCCCCTTGACAGAAATCCTCACCTGCCCTACCCAAACTGCTCCCACGTGTTGGTTCTGTCAGGATTAAACCAGATGAAGCTGCCCTAACAGTCTGAGCCCAGGAGAGCAGGCCCCTTGCCCCAAAGCTGCTTTCAAGCCCCTGGCATGGTATCCCCAGGCCTGCTATCAGTTTCAGTTAAGAGGGGTGCTGATAAGAGAGGCAGAGATGGGAACTCCCCACATGCTGTGCCTGGGAAGGGAACCCAAGGTAGCTGAGCTGCACCTCCACACTGATCCCCTTGCACACTGTGCTCTGCCATTTAGTCACGCTGCTGAGGCCAAAACTGTGAATCTGCTTCATTTCATTAGCTGGATTACAAAAAACCAATAAATCTTTCCCAATAAAACTCCACTGACTTTGCCAATAACTTGGCTCTCTAAAAGCCTGGGCAAAACTGTTACAGAGAGATGAAGATAAATCTTGAGGCCAATTAACAGCTCCTGAATTTCAAGCTGAATTTTCACAATTGTATGGACCTGAGCTCTCAGGAGAAAGTACATAGAATAGACAGCAATTACAGACACTCCCTACTGCTTTATATGCAATTACAGATATCCCCCAGCAACTGAATAATTTTCTTTACAAATAAATCTGACAGTGAGAACTTTTTAATCCTTTTTGAATTTGTCCTTAAGCAAGTAGCCTGTGCCAGCTCTACACTGCTCCCACACTCATTCTGCCCTGTAGTGCAGCACACTGTGTCCATTGCAGAAGAAAACAGGACCTGGCTGAGAGCACGGTGAAGGAACTGAGGTTTCTGAAAGATGCACCAGCCAGGAGATGCCCTCTTCCAAAGAACAACTCAGTGCCCTAGAGGTGCACATTTGGTTTTGCAAATTACCCAAAAGTTATTTTGGCAATTGTGGTGGATTTATTAAGCCCCAATGAAATATATCAACAGATTAACCCCCTGATTTCCTATTACATTTACTGTGCTATTGGCATAAGCCCAGTTAGAGCAGTTTTGATTTATGAGACTGAAAGTAGGAGAATAATTAAATCCATTAACCCACTCTCCCAGAAATAAACCTGATATATAGCATTCTAAGTGGCTTGATGAGGAGGAAAAGATTCCATCTAGCCCAAATCTTTTGTAATTTAAACATGAAAGCCCCTGTGCTGTCCATCCTACGTGACTGTCTCTCCCAATTACTGCTATCGCTTTCATCCTCTTTCTCCAGGATAGGGGAAGAGAGAAACTCTATTAAAACTTCTCCAGAGAGCACACAGAAATGGCAGACATATTCTGAGCAAAATATTACTCATCCAAACCAGTTCAAGATAAAAGAGAAATAACTTCTTCCACCAGGAGTGCCTCTCTCAAGAGGCAACATTCTCCCACTGCTCCAGTGAGCCACCAACAACCAACACACAGAAATATTCCTCAGGCCATGCACAGGGTGCTGGGTCAGGTGCAAATGCAGAATTTCCAGGGTTGGAAGCTTGCTCCATGTGCCACCTGTTGATGGGATCGACGGGAGAAATGCTCATCAGATGATGATCAACAAGTCTCAGATTTATTGATTACCAGGCACACTTTTATAATCACAGTAATAAGGCTCATACATATTGCAAAAGTAGAGCTCACTATTGGTCAGCTATAAAAAGTCAGTCCCACCTCTCTCAGGATGTTTGTGCTTCTTTTTACCTCCTGTTATCACATATTTTCTTGAACAGCTTCTTGCTCAAGGAAACTGTGTCCTGGAATTAGGCAGCTGTTGCTTTCTCAGACATATTTTCTTATGTCTCTTTTCCCACCAGCTATGTCTCAATAAAAAACTCTCCACAACCTCTCAGTCACTCGGCCTCTGAAGACATTCCCAGGCTTTCCTTCTGCCACAGCTGTGCCATGCACTGTAAGCCACACGCTGGCAACAGAGGATTCAGCCCTCAGTTTTCAGGCACATCTTTTCCCCCAAGTTCTGCTGAGGTGGAACTCTAATTTTTCACAGTTTAACTCAAGGAGAAGCATCACAGGTGTGATTAAAACACACATGAAGAGAGATTGTGCCAAGAGTCCTGAATACACAGTTTGACAGTCTGGGGAGTGGGGTTGTTATCTCTGTCCAGAACAGAGATTGTTCCTCTACTTGATCCCCATTTGCTGAAGACAGTCCCTTAGCTTTCCTGAATCAGATTATTCCTGGTGATTTTACCACCAGTGAAACCTCTCAGAAAGTGAAAACTCAGTTGCTCTTTGTGATCCCTGCATTTGGAGAGACAACCAGCACGACTCCAGCACTTCAGTCAGACAGTGATGGCTCCTTCTGGAGTGCAAGCACAACAGAGAGGTGAGAAGAAAACAGAGCTGAAGAAAGACTGAACAGATGGGACTTTGGCAAGAATGTCTGTGATCCCACACAAAACACAGCTATCTCCAAATTCTCTTTTAACCTACTTGTTGCTCTGTTTCTCTTACAAGTACTATCCTCACTCAAAAGTGTATTTCTTTGATCCACACCTTCTTAATTCTGGCAACAATCAATATCTCTTACTAAGCCAGGAACTTTTCAAGACTAAAAAGTGTTATTTTTTCTTTTCTGGAGTGTTGGGGAGCAGAGGGCATGGAATGCCAATGCTAAATTCCAACAACAAAAAGCCTTCCATCAAGAAACCTACTGAGAAAATGTTTAATCCAAATCAGACTTGAGAAACACATAAGAGAATTAGTTTGGTTCCAATTCAAAGAGTCTTTGTAAAGTGGTATTTGAGAGGAGGGCTGAGAGGAGTTGGGGAGTTCACTTTTTCCATCACCTGCCCCAGCAGCAATGGCCACAGTGCACTCCTGACAGAAGTCTGGCTCATCTGCTTCTGGCTTGCTTCCTGTGAAGTGCACTTCTCTATTTCCTCTGGCAGCTATTACAGTACTTAATTGCTCCTAACAGGAGAAGTTTAATCCAATTTAATCCTATTTGAGACCTGCTCCTTGTTTTACCCACCACTATGATGGAGAACAGATCTTCCCTTCTTTGCAGCAGGACTGTATAATATCTGAAGGGGTTTATCACATGTTACTTCAAACTCTCTTGACTGAAGACTCCAAATCATTCTTGTAAGTTGTCATTTCTAGATTCAGATTTCTCCCAATGCTGTCCTTCAGGAACTCTCTGATTAATTTGTAGCTTTAATGCCATATCTCAATAGTGGATATTATTCCTCTCCAGCCAAGGCCTCTCCAGTGCTGGCCAGAGTAAATCAATGCCAAGACATGTCCTGGCACTGAAGTGGCTCCTGTGCCACTCCTTTTATGTGTCAGTGTGCTGGTGGTACCCACACAGCTGTGCTGTGCTCCTGCAGCTGTTTGCCCACATGGGGACACACCTGGCCAGTCCCTCCTGAGGGCAGAGCCAGGCACCCCATTTCTGCAAATCTCCTCTCCCAGCTGCCAATCCAGAGTCCAGCTCTGTGCTACAACCTGCCTGCTGTGTCCTCCTGCAGTTCCAACCCTCAGCTCCACAAGGTGCTGCCCTATGACCCATCCAGGGGAAGTCTCTGCAGGCCTCCATCTGCTGTTCTCCTGAGCTGAGTGAAACCACACAGCTCAGCTGTCACACAGCTCCCCCCATGCCCTCACCTTCATTTCAGCATGTAGGAAATAAGTTCACCATGCAGATCACATTCCCTACCATGCCCTCATTCACTGTGCTCTAGTACCTCAGTCAATCAGCACACATGAACAGCTCCATGTACAGCACCCATTTATCACTGTTTTTCAATTTAGATCAACACAGTAGCTAGAAAGACAGCCAATGTTACAAACACATCCAATCCCTGCCTTCTAAACTATAAAATAGACAAAACAGGCATTCAGATTTCTTCCATAGTGTTTGCAGCTTCTCTGGCTCCCAGGAAGAACACCACGATGCTGACCCTGTGTACCACAAGTGCCACAAGCAGCCTGACCCAGCAGGACATTCTGGTGTCCTGGCACTTGCCCTGGCACAGCTCCCAGCTCAGCATGTCCCACAGCTCTCCCAACACCTCGTGGCCCTGCCCTGCACCCCTGCCCTGCAGCCCCTGCACAGCCTGGGCTCTGTGCTCTGTGTGCAGCTCAGCAGCACAGAGGAACCTCACAGCAAACATTCATGCAGGCACCTTGCAAATCCTCTCTCTCTCTCATTCTGATATAGGCAAGCTTGAGAAGTCACACAAGAACATGCAAAAATCAAATAGACAAGAAAAGCCACTGTGATTATAATACAAGCTAATTTACTTACCATGCAATTGTCTAGAGCTGCTGTGAAAATTGCTTTAACCAGTCCTAGCTGAGAAAGAAATACATCTTCTGAAAGTTTATGAGAAGAAATAGGCATTAATGAAACCCTTTGATTTTAAAAATAAATAAGAACATTGGAAATCAAAGTTTCCAAAGCAACTAGAAGTCTGTAAAATTGTACATGTGTATTGAAGTGAAAAATTAAAATATAGATATGCACAATGGAGAGCCTTAAAGAACTGCCATGGAAGGGTAACAGCACAGTACTTCTTCAGGGGCAGCATTAAAGAGATTTGTTTCCCTCCCCAGCTGGAGAAACAGCAGACCCCAAAAGAACTGAGCCACAGGTGCAGACACACAAAGGATTTCCCTGAAAGTCAGAAAAAGCATAAGGACCTTTCACCTAGACAAGTTTGAAATCTTCTTTAATACTGCTATCCTGGCCAAATGGACTTTTCCAGAGGAAAAGTTCTTCACCACTGGACCAATTCCTATATTAATTACTGTCTGATTCAGCTTAAAGTGCTGATCTTGATGAAACATGGCATCAGTTCTGACAGAGAGATGTTTTTGTAACATCATCACCACTGATTAACGACCACTTCACAGGCTGCTCTACACCCCAAACCATGGTGGAACTCACCCTCCTCCTCCTCAGGAGCTGTCACTGCAGCTGTGCAGGGGCCTGTGGGATGTCAGAATGGCAGCAGTGCAAGGCTGGCTGTGGTTTTACCATCCCCTGCCAGTGAGCAGATGCCCAGCACCAGGTACCCAACTGAGCTCTGCACCCCTGTCACCCACTGAGCCCCAGTGGCACAATCAACTGGGACACCTCTGAGAGCACACCAAATTACACACCCTTCCAATATCTGAAATCTTGATCTAGCAAATCCTCTCACCCTGGTTTATAAGAACTGAGTGATGATCCAAAGCCTGGATTTGGGGATTATCCAAGGACTAACAGTATCTTGGTCAATGAGAGTGAATATATCTGTCAGTCTCTCACTGTTAATTCAGGAGTCAGTTGAAAATATTATTTGATCAAAGTATCCAGAATGCTTTAAAGGCCTGTAACAGATCAGATCCAATACTGAGATGAGACATCAACCTTCAGTTCTGACCATGGATTTGAACAGAGGTACAACAATGCATCACATTTAGGTAGGTGCCACAAAAATGGGGAATACCTATGAAACTGCTAAGATACTAGCAATCAAAAGAATAAAGGAATGTTTTACAGTGACTAGTTTAAAGATCCCCATCCTATACTTACAGCAAGATAATTTGGCAATAAGCAGCCAATAACATTAGGAATAAATATGTATATAATTCTCTAGTCTAAAAATTCTTTTCAGTCCAAAATCTATGTGTGTGTACAGAAAACACAAGCAACTGTTTAAGCTTCAGCCCAAAACCCAAAAAAAGTGTAGCAGGAAAAGTGTTATGCTAAAATCTTTCTGCAAAAAGATTTTCACTTTTTAAAAAAATGTAAATTAAATGGATTTTCTGTTATTCAGTCCAGATTTATCTGTCAACAAGCTGCCAGCTCCTTAGTTGAGGATACAAAGGCTGAACTCTAATGGAGAACCCAATTCCCCCTTTGGTGGCAATCAACATTAGATTTGCTGTGAACAAAGCACTTTGGGATCCCTTTTCTGACATCTGGTAAAAAATCTCTTTGCATACCCTATTATCCAGTACATGAGAAAAGTACTTTATAGTTCAGAAAAACAGAGATGGTATTTCACAGTGGAAGTGTATCAGACTTCTTTTATATTTGTCACATCTGTATAAACAGTATGGTAATGGTAGCATGGCATTTTTGTAAGTAGGTCACCATAAATACTTGGAATTATATTACATTTCTCAAACCTGAAAACTGGGACCTCATCCTGCCAGTTGTATCTCTTGGCACATCTACCTTAGACTTGCAGCAAACACTTCTGCAAATATGAAAGAGTCAAAACTAGAGATTTTAATATAACCTACAAACCAGCTGGTTTCCAGAGCCTGTCATACCCCAGAGTTGTGACATTTTCATGATTACCAGGGCTCTCAGCACTGCCTGCATAGGTGATGGATGAGTCCACCTGTTTCACTGGAAAATAATCCTGACTCTATCATCCAGGAGCTCAGTGATGGCTTACAGGTTAAAAAACTAAAAGTGAGCCCCTGGGCTGGCTGGTTTGACAAGTACTTGCCAAGTGAAGTGTCCCAGAGGTTCTGAATACATCCTGAATTACTGAGGGGAAAAATGGACTTTGTGTGCACACTGGACCTCCTGCCCCTGCAGCTGAGCATCTCCCTTCCCTGCCAGTCAGGGCAGGAGGGGGAACAGCACCAAGAGCCTCTCTCTGTGCCCCTCTCAGTGCCTCTTGGTGTTTCAGTAACACCCAAGCCAAGCAATCCTTCATGGCTTTGAACACCCTGAGTGAGAGTGTTTTGCAATGGAAAGGTGGAAACACATGTTTAATTTGGGGTTTTTCCCCCTGAAACAAGAAGAGATTGGTATCATGAAAAGACATTTAGGAAAACCAGAAAAAGCAGGTCCCATCCTGACTTGGGGCACCTTAATATCACAACACACAGAGGAAAAGTTTGGGTGATCTGGATGAAACAGGGCTCACACTGGAGATTTCACTGTTGCACATTCTGTCCAAAGCAGTGCTGCAATGCTGAGCAAGGGATAAGATAGCTGGCAGGGGCACTGTGAGTTGTTTAATTAAAGGAAGCCATGTCCTGGCCAGGGCTTTATGTTAAACAATTTGCTGTTTAAGCAACCACCTGTTCCATCAAGTTAGAGTTGGCTCTGATGGAAGAAAAAAATTTAGAGAGACTATGCTGAGAAGTATTCGTACCTCTCCAACACTGAAGAAAAATAAAAAGTTTAAAAGGACATACAGTTCTATCCATCAAAGCAGCAGTTTCCATAAAATCAGTAGAAACCACATTTCTTGAATGTATTTTAGATGTTAGAAAACCCACTGAGCAGGCACATTCCTGATCACAGAATGAAATGAAAGCAGCCAAGACTGTGCCAATCCTCATGCTACCACATGCACACAGCAGAGCTCCCAGGAGTGGGTGCTGAGCTGAGCCCTACACCCAGAGGGATGCCCAGCACACCAACACACACAGCAGGGGCAGCAGCAGGGTCCCCTGAGCCCCCAGCCAAAGCACACAGGGAGCTGAGGCAGCAGCAGGGTCCCCTGAGCCCCCAGCCAAAGCACACAGGGAGCTGAGGCAGCAGCAGGGTCCCCTGAGCCCCCAGCCAAAGCACACAGGGAGCTGAGGCAGCAGCTGTGCCACAGCCCCTGGTGCTGCACACAGCTCAGAGTCACAGTCCCAGCACAGCAGGCACGCTGAAACCAGCCTGGCCCAGGGGAGCAACACTGGAGAGACACAGCATGAATGAAACTGTGGCAAAGGCTGGCACAGCTCTGACACCCAGCACTGAGGCTCCCAAGCACTCCTGCTCTCACTGCATTCATTCTTTCCAGTCAGACACCTCGACAAGCTGAGCTTTTTAAAACCTCCTTCCAACACGTCACTTGTGCTGTTTTTCAGCGGAGTTCCCATCCCAGCATCATCGTGCTTCTCATCTTCTGGCTGAGCTGCAATTCCCTTGCCTTCCTCAGTTTCTCCAAACAAGCTGCAGGAGCTCAAGCTTGCCTTGCCCTCGCCCTGGGATCCCTGCACAGCTCAGCCAGGCTCCACTGCTGGGCTGTGGGCAGCAGGAATGCCCTGAGAGCTGGGGCAGCACAGCAGTGCCAGGCAGGAGGCACAGCAAAGGCAGCACCAAGGACAAGCTGGTGCTCAGTGCAGTAAAAATCCCTCAGTGCAGAGACTCTGAGTGCTGCAGGGAAGCCAAGAGGGGAACAGAACAGCAGCACATTGCTCAAACCTCTTCAGGAGTGGAAAGGAGCAGAAAGGACAGGTAGATTAAGGATTGAGCCTAGAATGGTTTCAGGATTTGTTTGTTTGTTTGTCTGCCTCACCTGCTTTTAGTCAAACAACATATGTGAAAACATCACATACTAATTGAGTAAAAAGCAGAAAATAAAACCCCATTTTTTTCAGAAACTGAAAATCCATTAGGCTGTATGTATTGCTCTTAAAGAATAAAAGATAATCTGTTAATGAAGAAGAAATGAACATATCAACAATTCAATACAAATCATCAGCCCAAGCAATTGCATTAGCTTCTCTGAATGGCAAATAACTTTTATTCTCCTCATTTTTGCTCTTTAAGGCTTCTCCATTTAAACAACAACAACAACAAAGAAAGACAAAGCACGTTATTTATTCAAATTACATAACTACTTCTCAGAAAATGAATTTATTAGAGTGTTTTGAAAGCTCTACTGCAATTTTTACATTTACTCCAGAAAGTGAATGATGGCATGTACTGGAAAAGTTGGCTATCTAGGATGCTAAGTGGTTTGTCTTAGAGATACAAACCAAGCTTAAAATTAATTATTCCTCCTTTCCTTGCTGCTCTCTTCTCAAGTTGCCACCTTATCTCTGGAGTAGTTCATAAGATAATTCTTTTCATGCCTTTTCTCAGTAACATCAAGAAAAGGTTATCTCTGAATACAGTCTTCTCTATAATTGTACTTTCTTTTAAACCCTCAGTTATTGCTTTTATATAAGCCAACTTCCAGCCATCCCTGTTTTGAGATATGACAGCCAATCTGCACTGCAGAGACAGAGAGAGCACATAGCCCTGGCAGCGGGCTGGCAGTGCCAGCCTGGCACCAGCCCCTGTGGGCACACACAGCACAGGCAGCACAGCAGCAGCTCCTGAGCCCTGGCCCTGCCCTCTGCACAGAGCCACCAGAGCTCTGGGACACCACAGCCCAGCTGGGCACTGCCCTGGTGCCACCCTCAGACGTGACCCCTCTGGGACACCCAGGGAGCCACAAACACAGCAAATGCAAGGTAGAGCTGAACTGGCAGGAAAGCTACAAAGGACTGCTCTGTGCTGTGAAACAGGAGAATTTTCTGGGCAAGCACTGCAGCATTAATCAATCTACACAGCAATTTCCTTTAAAGTCACTTCACTCTCAAGCCAGCCTGCCACAGAAATTCATAGAAGTGAAATAAGTGCTTCAACAATCAGCAATTTGGCTGTCTTTCCTAAATCATGATGCTCAAATAATTCTTTTATTGCCTTTCTCTTCCAACGCACTGCCAAAATCCACATTTCCACTAAGTCCTCAAATAATCCTAGGAAAAAGCAGTATTTTCTGGGCAGCACTTGGCCTTCCCCAGCCCCATTTCCTGCCAATGCCAGATGCAGAGTGCAGATACAATCAAAAACTTTGTGGAAGGCAAATTCCAAGTGATGCCCAGGCTGTGTGGCTGGGAAATAAAGTGCCTGCAGAGGCACAGCCTTCTAATAAACTCCTGGTTGACCAAAGGCAGCTGCCTGACTCAGGAGCAGTGCCACAGACTCACTGCACCACGGGGAGAAGTGAGCAGCACTGAAATCTTCATAAACTTCCCTTTTATAAATCCTTGTGCTTGTAAAATCAAATAGGAGTTACAAAACGTGTTGCTAATGGTCATGAGGTTGGAGAATTTTTTTCTGTGCAACTGTAAAATCCATTGCTAGAAAACAAACATGACCCATTCCAGTTAACTTCAGCAGCTCTGGGGTAAGAGGTCTTTCATAGGGAATTTTTCAGTATAAGTTTGAGACTGGCAGATTTCTGCACCAGCCACCTGCATCTTTGGGTAGCTCAGCTGAATAGTTCTCTGTTCCTCTATTTTTAAAGTGCAAAGCACATTACCAAAAGGAACAAAATGATAAATAGCAAACTATTCTTTAAAAAGGCAGAAAACATCTGTGTCACATAAGCTTCTATCAAATATTTCTCTCTTATTCTAAAATTCCCCTAAAGAACTTCTGCCCAAATATTTAAAAAGAAGGTTTGTAATTAAATGTGACCTCTGTTTGACATCTGATTATGAAATTTGGTCAGATTATCAGTCCACCTACTGTGCATATTAAACAACAAAACCCAGATTTTAAAAAAGCAGTCCTAGAAATTAATTTTGCTTTAGTCATTCTCATGCAAATTCTTGCAGCCAAAGTTTTACACAAAGGTTTCCAAAGCAAATGGCTTTGGAGAGGGGTTTGTGAGAGGTAAAGTCAGCTCAGACAGTTCTCTGTGGTGTCTCCAAAGCCCCTGGCTCACACAGCAGCTGTGCTGGGCCCTGTACAGGTGTGCCCAGAACTCAGAGCCAGAGCTGCAGGCAAACCCTGCCTGGGCTGCAGGGTGAGAGAGCAGGGGAGCTGCAGGGTGAGAGAGCAGGGGAGCTGCAGGGTGAGAGAGCAGGGGAGCTGCAGGGTGAGAGAGCACTGGAGCTGCAGGGTGTGAGAGCAGGGGAGCTGCAGGGTGAGAGAGCACTGGAGCTGCAGGGTTAGAGAGCAGGGGAGCTGTAGGGTGTGAGAGCAGGGGAGCTGTAGGGTGTGAGAGCAGGGGAGCTGTAGGGTGTGAGAGCAGGGGAGCTGTAGGGTGTGAGAGCAGGGGAGCTGCAGGGTGAGAGAGCAGGGGAGCTGCAGGGTGAGAGAGCAGGGGAGCTGCAGGGTGAGAGAGCACTGGAGCTGCAGGGTGAGAGAGCAGGGGAGCTGCAGGGTGAGAGAGCAGGGGAGCTGCAGGGTGAGAGAGCAGGGGAGCTGCAGGGTGAGAGAGCACTGGAGCTGCAGGCTGTGAGAGCACTGGAGCTGCAGGGTGAGAGAGCAGGGGAGCTGCAGGGTGTGAGAGCACTGGAGCTGCAGGGTGAGAGAGCAGGGGAGCTGCAGGCTGTGAGAGCAGGGGAGCTGCAGGGTGAGAGAGCAGGGGAGCTGCAGGCTGTGAGAGCAGGGGAGCTGCAGGGTGAGAGAGCAGGGGAGCTGCAGGGTGAGAGAGCACTGGAGCTGCAGGGTGAGAGAGCAGGGGAGCTGCAGGCTGTGAGAGCAGGGGAGCTGCAGGGTGAGAGAGCAGGGGAGCTGCAGGGTGAGAGAGAGCAGGGGAGCTGCAGGGTGAGAGAGCAGGGGAGCTGCAGGGTGAGAGAGCACTGGAGCTGCAGGGTGAGAGAGCAGGGGAGCTGCAGGGTGAGAGAGCAGGGGAGCTGCAGGGTGAGAGAGCAGGGGAGCTGCAGGCTGTGAGAGCACTGGAGCTGCAGGGTGAGAGAGCACTGGAGCTGCAGGGTGAGAGCAGGGGAGCTGCAGGGTGAGAGAGCAGGGGAGCTGCAGGGTGTGAGAGCACTGGAGCTGCAGGGTGAGAGAGCAGGGGAGCTGCAGGGTGAGAGAGCACTGGAGCTGCAGGGTGAGAGAGCAGGGGAGCTGCAGGGTGAGAGAGCAGGGGAGCTGCAGGGTGAGAGAGCACTGGAGCTGCAGGGTGAGAGAGCAGGGGAGCTGCAGGGTGAGAGAGCAGGGGAGCTGCAGGGTGTGAGAGCACTGGAGCTGCAGGGTGAGAGAGCAGGGGAGCTGCAGGGTGAGAGAGCAGGGGAGCTGCAGGGTGTGAGAGCAGGGGAGCTGCAGGCTGTGAGAGCAGGGGAGCTGCAGGGTGAGAGAGCAGGGGAGCTGCAGGGTGAGAGAGCAGGGGAGCTGCAGGGTGAGAGAGCAGGGGAGCTGCAGCACTCGCAGGAACAGCCCCAAGGCCTGCCAGGCCCCCCTGAGTGCAGAGCAGGGGCTCAGCCCCCATGGCTGCAGGGCAGGGGCTCAGCAGGGCTCTCCTGTAGCCCAGAGCTGCAGAAGCACAGGAGCCCTCCATGGTGTGAAAAACGCCAGTCACTTGCTTTTGAAAAAAAGTTTAATAGTAATAAAATAGTTATAAAAATAGTAATATAATTAGAGTAATAATAATTTAGACCATTTAAATTAGGACAATATAAGACAATAAAAGCAAGGACTTACAGACATCCAGGTACCTTTTTCTGGGCAGCATGAGCCCGAAAAAGGCTCCACGTTAACCCTTCAAAACAACAGCCTGTTGCATATTCATACACTTCATCCATGATGCATAAATTCCATGCAAACACAGGATTCTGTCTGGTCAGTGTCAACTTCTTCCTTCTAATCCTAACAGCACCTTCAAGGCAGGAAGAAGTTTGTTTCTTCTGATAGGAGGCAATAAATTCCCTTTCTCTGAAAGATTCAGGTGTCCTGTGGCTGCTATCTCACTGCGAGTCCTTTATTTTAAAAAAGTATCTTGCATAGCATCATTTTTATTTTAACAAGTTTTATAACCTAAAACTATATTTAACACAGTACTGAAGATGATTAATACAGCATTACTTCCTAACATAACACATATAATATTTATTTTAATATTTGCGAAAAGCCAATCATAAAATACATGCATTTTTCACAGTTAGCAACTCCATCTATTGTTGCTGGATTACCTTTTTTGTCTGTGTTTAATGTCTGAGATGAGATGTGATGATACTTTGTGACCACCATCCTACTAATGGCACGGTTTGGCCTGAGCAAAGGAACCAATCCTTGAAATTATTCTCAGGGTACTCAGAATTGGTCAAAAAGACATGGATGGATTTTTTGCAACAGAAAATTGCAATTAGCAAAATTAATTTTAAAAAGAAAAAGAAGAAGATGTACACAATATCTCCCTAAGAAGTCTGGAACAGTTGGATTAGACTACAATTTCTCATTACAATTTTAATACACTATTGTCATTTTACAGATTTAATCAACATTTCAAAAATCAATTTTGATAATCCATATTGTTGAAGGTTTAATTACTAAGACAGCATGTGATGAAAACCAGTTAGAACAAAATATTCTAATTCAAAATGAAAATATGTCCAAAATGTCAAAAGTCCTTAATTGTTTTTTTCATTCTAATTCACACCAACATTTCTCAGATTCTTGAATTTCCATCTGTGAAAAACGCCAATCACTTGCTTTTGAAATTGTTAAAAGTTTAATAGTAATAAAATGGTTATAAAAATAGTCATACAATTAGAGTCATAATAATTTGGACAATTTAAATCAGGACAATATGAGGCAATAAAAGCAAAGAGTTACAGACATCCAGGTACCTTTTTCTGGGCATCACGAGCCTGAAAAAGGACGCACATTAACAGAGGATTAACCCTTAAAAACAACAGCCTGTTGCATATTGATACACCTCATCCATGATGCATAAATTCCATTCAAACACAGGATTCTGTCTGGGCAGTGTCAACTTCTTCCTTCTAATCCTAACAGCGCCTTCAAGGCAGGAAGAAGTTCGTTTCTCCTGATAATGGAGCAATAAATTCCCTTTCTCTGAAAGATTCAGGTGTGCTGTGGCTGCTATCTCACTGCAAGTCCTTTCTGTTAAACAAAGCATCCTACATAGCACAGTTTCTATTTTAACAATTTTTATAACCTAAAACTATATTTAACACAGTACTTAAGAGAATTAATACAGCATTACTTCCTAACACAACACATATAATATTCATTTGAATATTTGTGAAAAGCCAATCATAAAATACATGCATTTTTCACACATCTAAGTGGAAGTTCATGTTCCATCATCAGGATCTGCTAAGTGCTAATCAAGGTAGAGCACGAGGCCTCAGAGTGCAAATTTCTCCTTTTGCAAAGCAGCACTATCTTATTATCTTTAACAGGCACAGATCCATTAACAGAGGTGGATCATCACACATCGTCTCATCCTTCTCAAGCACAGAGGGAAATCCTTTATTACCAGGGCAGCTTTGCCCACCTTGCACCTGCAGGCAGGAAACACCAACCCCAGGCAGGCAGCCCAGGAGCATCCCTGGGAGCACCTGCACTTCCCTGCTCCAGCTGGGCTGAGCTGAGCCCTCCAAGCTTGTCCTGCTTGCCACAGACTTCCCTCACTTGTTCACAGAGCAAGTGAGAGCTCTGAACACAAACACATCCTGCCTTGGAAATTCTGTGAAAGTTTCCCTACAGAATTACATAAACAAATGTATTTACTGCACTGTCTGTACTATTATCGTTTGTTTCACAAGAATTCAGACTCCATTCTCCTTCTCCAGCCCAGAGCTGCTAGAAGCACTGCCAGTGCTGTTCCCATTTGCTGTGTTCCCCCACGTCCTGTGGGCTCTTGTTGGACATGGGGGGTTTAATACTGCTCAACATCTCAGGCTGCATGAAAAGAACCATGCTCTGCCTGCCCACAGGACCAAAAACACTGCAAGCAGCTTCTTTGATCACAGCAACCTGACCCCATTTTGACCTGAAGGACACAGGGTGACCCAGAAGAGCCCTACAGCCAGGGCTATTGGTTGCTCTCTCCACAGCTGAAGTAAGAAAATAAACATATTTGTATGGGTTCTAGCGAGGATCAAAGGGACTGGGTGTAGCTGGCTGGCTCTAAAGAAACACCCCGACCAGTCTGCCCTTCCCTCGCTGCTCAGGATTTCTTTGAAGATGAAATGCACTCTACCTGTACAAATCTGAAAGGAATACCACTGGCACCAAGTGGTGAGCAGGATGGGGCTTAAAGCATCCCTTGTCAAAAAGGGCACAAAGAGTCAGGAGAGCCCTGAGAGGCAGAGAGGACAGGCCAGAGAGACAGGACAGCCCAGAGAGACAGGACAGCCCAGAGAGACAGGACAGGCCAGAGAGACAGGACAGGCCAGAGACAGGACAGCCCTGAGAGACAGGACAGCCCAGAGAGACAGGACAGGCCAGAGAGACAGGACAGGCCAGAGACAGGACAGCCCTGAGAGACAGGACAGGCCAGAGAGACAGGACCGGCCAGAGAGACAGGGCAGGCCAGAGAGACAAGACAGCCCTGAGAGGCAGAGAGGACAGCCCAGAGAGACAGGACAGCCCAGAGAGACAGGGCAGCCCAGAGAGACAGGGCAGGCCAGAGAGACAGGACAGGCCAGAGAGACAAGACAGCCCAGAGAGGCACAACAGCCCAGAGAAGCAGAGAGGACAGGCCAGAGATGCAGAGAGGACAGGCCAGAGATGCAGAGAGGACAGCCCAGAGAGCCACAACAGCCCAGAGAGCCACAACAGCCCAGAGAGGCAGAGAGGACAGCCCAGAGAGCCAGGCCAGCCCTGTACCTCGGTGCGGCCGCAGCCCCAGCGGCGCGGGGCCGTGCAGGACAGGACGGAGCCGGGCCCGGGGTCTGCAGGGCCGGGCCCGCACCCCGAGCCCCGAGCCCCGGCACGGCCGCCAGGGCAGAGCCGGGCAGGGCAGGGCAGGGGCTGGGCACGGCAGGCAGGGCAGGGCACGGCAGGCAGGGCAGGGGCTGGGCACGGCAGGCAGGGCCGGGCAGGGGCAGGGCAGGGCACGGCAGGCAGGGCAGGGCAGCAGAGCCCAGCACCCAGCTCGCCTCCAAGCAGCCACAGGGGCTCCCCAAGCACTGCTCCGGACCCGCTGTGAGAACTGCTCCGCTCTGCCCGGAACCCGCCCGCACACACGGGATGGCCTCTGCCCCTTGTTTAACTTGTTCACTCCAGTTTTCCTGACATTCTCCACGGTAACTCATTAGCGCAGCGTTTAAGAGTGGAAAGGACAGCCTGGCTATCAACAAACTGTCACTTCGTATTTGGAATGGCTGGCCTAGATTTTAGAGGAGTTAATATTAAATTGACCGAGTAATGCTTTCCTGCCCTGAGAAATTCGTAGTCCTAAAGGGAGGAATTGTTTCGTTTTGGACAATTCAATACACGAACAGCCAGCCTGAGTGCCACACAAATGTCATAGCAGCACTGCAACTAATATGCACGACAGAAATATTTTCTTAACAAGTGCAAATAGTAACACATCTTAGAAATAAAGAAATCTAGCATATACTGATATACTGCTTGGGAATGTAACAGAGCTTTGTCCCTCAAGAACTGCACAGTGATAAAATACAGCATGAAGGCTGCTCTAAGAGGGAAATAAGTTTTAAAAAAAAGAAAACATTTTCATTAGTATAAATGTCAAACAATGTATGTACAGGATGTGATGGTTAAGGAAAAGAAACAATCTATTATTACTTCCATCACATCAGAAAATAACAATTTTTTATCAGTCAGGTAACCTTATTAAGAACCTTTACTGAGAACTGAATGACCAATATATCCCACACTCCCCATCCATGAAATTTATAAATTATATTAAGTCCTGCTCTTGCTTTCAAGTTGTATCTGGTATTACTCTTCTGTCGTAATATCATTCAATTTTTAACCAACATATTTTTTTAATTTACTTAAATGATTGCACAGAGCCCATTCAGTAATGTAATCGGAAATACTTCACTCAGACGAGTTTTATGAAATTATACTATTCTGCAGAAATAAACAAAAACAAACACTGCCCATTTCATGGTAAAGTCCAAGAACCAAGTCTGACAAAGCAGTATTTTATTTAAACATTAAACGTAAATTTTGCTTTTCTTTTAGATATATTCTACTATATTAATTTTTTAAATTTTCAGTTAGAAATTTTTTGTTTAAATTCTTCTGTGTTTAGGGTTGTTTCTCCCAATATCCATTAGGAAGTCTCTTCTCTCTGTGTGAACATATCATTTCTCCTACCACCAACAATGAACAAGGACTCGATTCCAGGAGAGCCTCTGCCAAAACTGCAGTAGCATTTTGGCATCATTCAAAGGGTTTTTTAAGATATATGAAAATACTCTTGTTCCAGCAATTAGAAAATATCAATATGCTAGTTATTCAACTGAAGAGCAATGATAGCTATATGGCAAATTGCTCTTGTGCCTATTTAAAATCTTCTTTGAAAATATTCTCATCTACTCCTCTTTGAACAACATAAACCCACCCCACAGAACAAAGGAAGGATGAGAGAAGAAAATCTGTAATTCTGTCAGCATGCATTACATTTTCAATGAGAACAGCTGCATCACACAGTGCAAAATAGACTTCAAATAGAAAACACTTCCTGCAATAAACAAACCATTTTAGTTTTAGCAAATTATTAAATCCCAAGGGAATCTGTCTGTATCCTTCAACTAATTTAAAGATTTGCATGCAAAACTCAGCATGTGGGGCACATTTGGATTTGAGTCAGGTACTTTAAGGGACTTTGAGACCATAAAAATCAGCAAATGGATTAAAGCAGACTCAGTACAGGCTTTCCAGCTCTGACAGGTATGCCTGGATTAGTCACTGCAATAATATTACTCATATTTAAGCTGATGTAAGCTGTGAATGTTAGATTTTTAAATAATTTAAGAGCACTGTGCAGAAAGCAACACCAGTCCATAGAAACAAATTGTTTGAAACATAAAGAGGAATTTCTACTGCAGCATGCCTGAGACTGCAGTCAAACCCCATGATTAACACCCCCATTGCTCAGGAGCAGTTTCCTGTGCCCAAAGGGGCACTTGGATGTTCTGCCTTTCCCTGATCTGCACACAGCAGAGAGCTGAGGTGAGCCTGGGCTCAGCACAGCACCACAAATGCAGCAGGACACAGAGGTGCCAGGGCAGGGGAACTGAGGGATGGAGTGGGGGTTATTGTTTGCGGTTTTGAACCTTTCCTAGGTGTGTTTTTACACACTTGCTATGGCTCTGGGACTTGAGATGACATGGGAATATCCCTGATGCTGTATCACTGACCACTGACTGCCTCAAATTCCCTGGCACGCAGCGGGGAGTGCTGCAAGAGCAGCAGAACAATGTGAGTGCACCAGCTGAAGAACATCCTGCCTGACACACACCAAGCTCAGAAAATGAAGCATGGCTGCATCTGCAGGAAGGGCTTTGCCAGCACACCTCTGCTGAGCCAGTGTCCAGGTTTCAGCTACCAGAGCACTGTGGACAGGATTCTGTCAGCTGTGACAGGAAAATCTCCTCCAGAAATGTCAGGAGAAAAGCATTGAAAACATCAGCTCTTGCTTGGATTTTGTGGTTTTTTGGTTGTTGTTTTGTTGTTTTTTTTTTTAATTGGTACCCCATTTTAATCTCAATATACATGTAATAGAGAATACAAATGAAATACATAGTTTGCCTTCAACTCAGTTTCTACATGCTAAATTTGAGGAAAATCAAGCTAGCAGAGTAAATAAGGCCTGTTCCTCACTCTCTGACACAAGTCCCTCTTCCCTTCAGAACTGTAAATCTTGTGGGCCTGGCCTGTGCCATCCCAGGGAAGCCCACTTTACCCAAAGACATGCAGGTGCCATCAGCTCATTCCTTTGGGCAAGCCACAGGTATAAATATAGCTGTGGCTTGCCCAAAGAACTATAAATCTTGTGGGCTTCAGAACTGTAAATCTTGTGGGCCTGGCCTGTGCCATCCCAGGGACACCCACTTTACCCAAGGACATGCAGGTGCCATCAGCTCATTCCTTTGGGCAAGCCACAGCTCCTGCAGCACTTGGCAGGATCAGCCTCTGCACAGCCCAGAACCACAATCCCAGTCCATGCAGCTGGGATTCAAGGGATTCAAAACTGCTTCAAGGGCTCACAACTAACACTAAAAACTCAGAACCACAGAGTGGTTTCACTGCTTGTCTCAGCACCACCAGACTCTCCTGGACCTTTGGGATATAGCACTTAAGGGAAGAGAGCATCACCTCAGTGAAAAGCAGCCAAAGAGACAGTGCAGGCTGCAAGGAAAATAAAGGTGAATGAGATAATAGAGCAATGGCAGCCAACATCAATGTAAGTGGAAGATGGACAGCTTACACAAATTATTAATATGGTCAGTTGTAAGAAGGATTCTTCCTCCCTAAGACAGAAATAGAAGGAAAACCATAAAAGAAAGCATGTAAGAAAGGTTGAAATTTGGAAGGTAAGAAAGAGAAAGGGCAAAGCATAAAAAGGACAATGTTGACATCAGTTTATCAAGTTCCTTGGTATTTCCTAAACCCCCTCTTACTGGGGTTTTAATAACTTCAGCTTTCACTACATTTAGAATTTAGCCTTCATAGTTAAATGGACAAACTATATAAATTTTCCCAACTGTTCACACACTGAAAAGCAAAGAACCAGCTAAAGATTGTATCAATAAAAACACTTTCCTCTTCTTAAGGTAAACTCATGACCTGAGGAGTCTGAGTTGTGGTTCTGAATACTCAGAGTAGCCAACACTTCAGCTTCTGGTTCATTCAGTGTTGTTTATTCTGCTGCTGTTTTATTTCTCTGTAAACAAGCCTGATGAAAAGTAATGAGATTGCCTGTTATAGTACTTAGGGGATATGAAAATTGCCTGTTACATTAAAATAATTAGAGAAGAAAATAAGATCATATGAATTGCACTCAGCAGAAGCTTACCCAAGGTATGCAAACCCATCCTCTGAGGATCACAAAAAATTCTACTCAGAGCCCACTGACGGCCCAAAAAGTTCAACTATCAACCAAAACAAGAACAATTAATAAAAATCTGTGATGATAACTGCAGTTGGTGCTGTAAAAGAGGGGATATTGCAGCTGGCAGTCTGCAGGGGGTTTTGCTCATCATGAGAAATATCCCAGATTATCAAGTACAGCTCTTGCTCTCCACAGCACCAAGTGTGCCCCTGGGTGTGTGATGGGATGGATGGGAGACATGCTCATCAGATGATGATCAACAAGTCTCAGATTTATTGATTAACAGGCACACTTTTATAATCACAGTAATAAGGCTCACACATATTGCAAAATTAAAGCTCATTATTGGTCAGCTATAAAAAGTCAGTCCCACCTCTCTCAGGATGTTTTTGGCTTCTTTTTACCTCCTGTTATCACATATTTTCTTGAACAGCTTCTTGCTCAAGGAAACTGTGTCCTTGAATTAGGCAGCTGTTGCTTTTTCAGATGTATTTTCTCACATCTCCTTTCCATCAACTATGTCTCAATAAAAAACTGTCCACAGGTGTGGGCACGAGCAGGCCCCAGGCTCTGGAACTGAACAGGCACCCCAATGTCCAACTGAGCCTGCCTTGGACACCTTCTGAGGAACTTAAAATCACTGCTTGCTCTACCTCGTGGTACCAGAGATTTTGATTTAAGGGAGACAGACCTCCCCTAACCATGAAACATATCAATAATGTAAATCCAATTAATTCCAATGGTTTTCTTCTCAGCATTCTAGAACTTTCAGAGGAGGAGGGAAGGTGATGCACTGACCTCTCCCAGGGCTTGCCCACACATGTGCATGTACAATATGCACACAGTACCTACATATGTGGCTTAAACACAAATTCTCTGAGACATCTCTACAAATTCACTTTTCAAAGATGTCTTTTTTAATGTGCTTTTATTCATACAACTGCCTTGCATTTCAAGATAATCTGATTGCTAAGTAGAGAATTATAACTAATATAAAGCATGATGCTCAGGTTCTCCAGGCTACAACAAGCCTTACAAAGACAAAGGACAGCTCCCTTCTACCTGCAGCAAAACCTTGCCAGGCAATACTTCCATTTGAGTCCATTATTCATCCAGCACCCAAAGGAAAAGCTTTATCTGTGGTGATTCACTTTCAGTCCCACAAAGTTCAGTGCTATTGTTTTTAAATGATACCTCAGTAATTATGACTGCAGTGCCTATCTGATAAACATCAAATTTTGCATACAAATGAAAAACAAATGAGAAGCCTGAAAAGGTTAGTGCTCAGTTAGATATGGATCTAATTGTAATAACATTTTAGAGCTACTTTAGGATAATGTACACCTCTATTAAATATTATGAACCATATTTTAAGCAACTGAATGGATTAATCTTTATTTAGTCACACACTCTCACACCTACTTCCTTAATTCACTTTACTACATTAGAACTTGAAGGATTGCTGTTAAAAAGAAAGAAAAATCCAAAACTGCAGGTTGTTCAAATTAAAAACAAAACAAAACCAAACCAACAAATAAAAATCCACACAACCAAAGGAATCCACACAGACAAATTAAAAAAAAAAGAAGCAAGGAGATATTTACTTTGTCAGGCAGAAGAGTATTTATAACTTGTTCATTTTTCTAACATTATTAACAAGCATAAGTGTCTAACTGAAAAAATGTAATACATACTCCTTTCAGAGTCAAGCAGGCAATTAGAGCTAATCAAGACACAAGTTGTTCTCATCTTACAAATGTCACATTCTTTGCAGGAAGGAAAGATCTTAAGTAAATATCACCCTGTACAAATTTTAGCAAAATTAACAACATGAAAGACAAAATGTCCAGCAACTAGGAAACCATGGCTCATTATGTCTGAGCCTGAGCCCAGTGAACTGAATCAGTGGAATACAAAACCCTTTCCCTCTGATTTCTTCTGTTCATTATCAGTTTCTTAAAATTAAGAAGAAAGGGCTCAGCAGCTGTTAGCAGCTGTTCCCTCCAGCATTTCAAAAACTGGTAAAGGTGACTGTCAGAATTAATATGTGCAAATTGCTGAGAAATTTTTTTTCAATTCCTTCTACTTTAAGATATCAAGTCTACACTGACATAACAAAAAAATATTTTTTTGTTATGTCAGTGTAGACTTGATATCAGCTTTGTTTTCCCATGGAATCTATCTATGGTTGAATGCCCTCTACACTCTCTTCCAATCCTCAGAAAATACCACTTTACTGTTCAAGTGTCCAGCATTCAAAGCAAAGCTTCACAAGTTCTGGTCTTTGCTTTGCTTGTCAAGGTGATTTTTACTTTTTAACATCACCCTCCCTTTGCCAGGGAATGTGCTGCATTATAAATTACTGAAAAGTCATGTTGAACACAGCACAGGAAGATCACTGTTACAGATGGACTGTAATTGTAATCATGCACTTAGTAAAGATTTTTTTAGTATCAATATAAGCCTGGGGCATTCAGTCACTGAAACAGCTGAAGTTTGGACACAGCAGCTACTTCAGGAAGAGATTCTTTTGTTTGTACTGCCATGGAGACAATGGCTCCTCCCCTCCAGAGTGACTCAAGGGATGGTTTAAAAGACTTTAAAGGATTTCAGGTTCCTCATCTGCCCTTTGCTTCCTCACTCTGGTCTCCCTCTGCCAGGAATGTGCCATTTAGTCTGGCACAGAAGTGAAGGCTGGGCACAGAGCACCTGCTTGGACTCAGTTCCATTGTTTCTCACTGTGTGGGACCCCAAGTTAACCACAGATGAACATTTAGAATAGAAATTGCTAAACCAAGCAGGACACATGAAACATCCCACAGCTATGTAGCAGAAAAAAAGCAAGAGCTCCTCAGTATTGGAAATCTGTACATCTGGACAGGTGTGCCCTTTGAAGAGAAAACACAATTCTCCCTCACCAGGAGGCCATTAACATTTGGGTGAAGAACAATTTTGCTGGTCAGTGAAAGCTATTCTTGCTGCTTGTACTTTTGGTAGGTTTTTAATTACAGCCTGAACTGAGTAGAAAATGAGTTTGAGAGAAGCAAGGCAAAGCCTGAAAACATCTTTCCCTTTGCACTGAACTCCTCCACGGCACTGGCAGGAAAACTGGCAGAGCTGCCACCTGTCCTTGGCACATCTCCTGCCAAAGCTCTCAGCAGCTGATCCAACAATCCACTGCCCTTCCCAGGCCTTCAGAACTGGCACTTGGAAAGGCTGAACTATGTAAACATCAAAGAACCACCTAAGAATTGAAAAGTCTAAAGGAAAACAGAGGTGCTCAGGAGTGACTGGAGATTCCTGCAGCCATCTTTCATCAGCACTTCCAAGGGACAACAATTCAGCCCAAAGCATTCCCTGCCTTAGTGTAGCCTCCTCAGAGTGGGTGCAAATTACCACAAAAAGTAACTTCTGGTAACTTTATCCCCACAGCTGAATTAATTCTTGGTAGGGGAGCCAGAAGGATCTGAACTCTAAATCCACGACCATCACAAATTGGCTGTAACAGATTTCTCTGTTCCTTTAACAAAAGTTTCAGTATCTCCCTTGTTTCACAGCAGAACGGTTTTAAGTAAGTGCATGCTTGAAAAAGCAGACAGTGAAAGAAAAAGGACAAGATGATAATCAGATAGGTATTTTCTTTCCATAACTGGCTATCAGACAGCTCTAGGGCATTCTAGAGAGAAATTAAGGGACTTGTTACATTCTAGACAGAAATTAAGGGACTTGTTACATGCAAGACCTGCCTAAGTTACAGGGAGAACTCAAATGCAGGGGCACAGAGGCAGGAGGCAGAAATGTAGGTACAAAATATTTTGTAAATGTAGGTACTAAACATTAGCCCTGTCCTAAGACTCCTTAAGGAAAAAAGGTCACAGAGACAAACTGATGGATGGTGAAGTATCAGGTTTGTTTTGAAGTTAATTTGAAATAACAAGACTCTTCCCATGGCCACACATAAAGCATTACATTTTGATTTGTGTCCATAAAAGCTGTATAGTTCCCTGGTATGTATTATAAGGGCTTACTCCTTTTTTTAATTGAAGGCAATAGCAAAATTTGAATATGAAACAGATGAAATTCTCCCATATTGGCCATATGTGATACACCACATTCCCATGCCCATTCTGTACATGATACTCTCATTACACTGTAATTCTGTACATTTTCACAATGGCACATCACAGCTCTATCACTTCTATTGCTTCCATCCTTCAGCTCTTTTTATTCTCCTGTTTCAGTGAGGTTTATGTTCATCCCTCCTCTTCATGATCATCTGCTTTTCAGCTCTGTCATCTCATGGAAAATATTCCATTGTCCTATTGTAATTTCCCATCACAACATTCTCAAGCCACCCAGAATTGTGGCTGTCCTCTTACACCTTTGTTTTCCAAGTTTTCATTCTCAGGATTCTATGACTGAGCCTTGAAATCCCCCCGAGAGGTTTGAACACCCCTTGTCCATGAAATTTAACAATATACCAAAATCCTTAGGCTGAAAATATTGCCACTAATTCTAAATACAATACATTCAGAAAAAAAAATGCAATTTTGTGTCTTATGAAAGGGCAGTCAGGGTCAAGCAATCAGATAGCAACACAGGCCCAGCAGCAGAAGCTTAATAAATGCTGCAAGGCCTTTGCAAGAACCTCTCCCACCTTTGCCAACTGCTGAGATATTCATCTGCAGCTATGAGCATTCCTCCCCAGCCAGTTCACATCTCTTGAGAAGTAAATACACTTCTGCAGGCTAGAGAAAAAAAAACATTTCCTGCAGATCCCTGTAATTGCTACAGAGACCAGACCCAAATTATCTGCCTCCTTTTTTTAAAAAAAGAAATAAAGGAGTTTTCCTTTTAGTCTGTGGTAACCTTTCAACTGCCAGTGATGATCAAAAGAAAAATGAAGAAAAAAAAAAATCAACATTCCAAACTGGACTGCATTCTTTTCAGGACTGAACAGAATAATTTATAAAAATATTCTGGTTTGCCATACAGTCTTGTAAATACAAACTTTTAGCTGCACTTTCTGTGTAAAGTAAGTCTAGGGTTTTATATTTCCTGACTGAAAGGACAGAGGGTTGCCAGAACTTCCCCCTCACTGCCCAGAAATGTAATACTATGCAATGAAACTCAGCCTGCAGAACAGATGCCTCCCTTGAACAGAAACTGCAATGGGAAGGCTTCTGAACTGTAAATTTAAGATAAGCTGGGGCATCCTGATGTGCATCTCAACCTAAACTCCAGACAATATGAAGCTCATTTATCACTGGTAATTAAACACTGCTGTGGGTTTTACTCCAGAATTGCTGTCAGAGATGAGAACTACTACAATTGCTGTGATATTATTAATTATTTATTAACTTCAACGAATTTCAAAGGAGGTTCTTCAGAACTAGAAATGTTATTGAGACACACCCCAGAAGGAATGAAAAGGGGAAGGAAGGCTGCAAAGGAGGAGATACAAATGGGGATACAGGGATGTTCCCTGTTCAGTTACAGTGCCAGGAGGGCTGGGGTCTCCTTCCCCAAGCATTTCAATAGTAGGAACCCTCTCACCTGTATTTCCAAGCAGACCAAAGGTATCACACTCACTGACAAATTCAAGCCACTCACTTGAAAAAGCATTTACATTTAATGTGCAATATTCCCTGTCACAGTGATTATAGCCGAGGTTAATTACATTCTAAAGAGAATTTAACTTGAATCACATCTTAATCTTCTCAAACACATTCAGGCATGTACATAGCCCTGGGCCTCTGTCGCTATAGGACACGAAGGAACACAAGCACACTGCTCTCAAGGTGAAGGAAAAAGAGACTTTTATTTTTCTGACTCCAATATTTATAGTTTTACAAAGGTGACAGCAGATTGGAGGGTGACAGTGACACCTCTCCAATGACACTGGTTAAACCAACAGCCCATCAACTCTCTCCTCCTCCATCGAAGGAATGTAAACAATAAGTTATTTACAAGAAAGTGTGTGATAAAGTTCTTTACAAGAATGTCAACATCAGAAGGCTTAGAAAAATCTTAAAAAACCAGATCCAAGGTGCTGGAGGTGAGGGTTAAAACATCCTGGAGAAGAGCAGGGATGGGGTGGAGAGGAGTGGCAGAGGGACACAGAGACAACTGACAACGTGCAATTCAGGCAAGTTCCATTTGGTAATGTCACTTGGTAACTGCTGCCTCTCCCCTGTGTTTTTGCCCAGATCCCACTGTCCATGAACGTGTCGACGTTCCTGGCCTACGAGCAGCCCACGCTGAGCTACTGCGGGGTGCACCACGAGCTGCTGGCACACAGCCGGCAGGAGGAGCCCATGGACACCGGGCTGGAGGCTGAGCTGGACCTGAGCACCATCACCACGGCAGCACGGAGCAAGGAGCAGGGCCAGCAGCTGCCCTAGGGGGTCCTGGAGCAGGGATCAGGGGCAGCAGCTGCCCTAGGGAATCCTGGAGCAGGGAGGATGGACAGCAGCTGCCCTAGGGAATCCTGGAGCAGGGACCAGGGGCAGCAGCTGCCCTAGGGAATCCTGGAGCAGGGAGGATGGACAGCAGCTGCCCTAGGGAATCCTGGAGCAAGGAGCAGGGCCAGCAGCTGCCCTAGGGAATCCTGGAGCAGGGATCAGGGGCAGCAGCTGCCCTAGGGAGTCCTGGAGCAGGGACAATGGACAGCAGCTGCCCTAGGGGGTCCTGGAGCAGGGACCAGGGGCAGCAGCTGCCCTAGGGAGTCCTGGAGCAGGGACAATGGACAGCAGCTGCCCTAGGGGGTCCTGGAGCAGGGACCAGGGGCAGCAGCTGCCCTAGGGAATCCTGGAGCAGGGATCAGGGCCAGCAGCTGCCCTAGGGAATCCTGGAGCAGGGAGGATGGACAGCAGCTGCCCTAGGGAACCCTGGAGCAGGGACCAGGGGCAGCAGCTGCCCTAGGGAATCCTGGAGGAGGGATCAGGGGCAGCAGCTGCCCTAGGGAATCCTGGAGCAGGGATCATGGACAGCAGCTGCCCTAGGGAGTCCTGGAGCAGGGAGAATGGACAGCAGCTGCCCTAGGGGGTCCTGGAGCAGGAATCAGGGACAGCAGCTGCCCTAGGGAATCCTGGAGCAGGGAGGATGGACAGCAGCTGCCCTAGGGAATCCTGGAGCAGGGACAGCAGCTGCCCTAGGGAATCCTGGAGCAGGGACAGCAGCTGCCCTAGGGAACCCTGGAGCAGGGACAGCAGCTGCCCTAGGGAATCCTGGAGGAGGAGGATGGACAGCAGCTGTCCTAGGGAATCCTGGAGCAGGGATCAGGGCCAGCAGCTGCCCTAGGGAATCCTGGAGCAGGGAGGATGGACAGCAGCTGCCCTAGGGAACCCTGGAGCGGGGACAGCAGCTGCCCTAGGGAACCCTGGAGCAGGGAGAATGGACAGCAGCTGCCCTAGGGAATCCTGGAGCAGGGAGAATGGACAGCAGCTGCCCTAGGGAACCCTGGAGCAGGGAGAATGGACAGCAGCTGCCCTAGGGAATCCTGGAGGAGGAGGATGGACAGCAGCTGCCCTAGGGAACCCTGGAGCAGGGAGAATGGACAGCAGCTGCCCTAGGGAATCCTGGAGGAGGAGGATGGACAGCAGCTGCCCTAGGGAAGGATCAGGGGCAGCAGCTGCCCTAGGGAATCCTGGAGCAGGGAGCAGAAGCTGCCCTAGGGACTCCTGGAGCAGGGGCTGCACCCAAACCCTGGGGGAAGCTAAGGACACCAATGAGCAGGCAATTCTGTGAAGTGTAGGATCCCTGTCCAAATTAAAAGTCAATCACAAAGATTAATTGTTTCCAGTCTACAATTTGTAATTAGTTCAGTTGTGCAGTATTTTTTTGACTTCAGAGTATGACCCTTGAAAGTGAATCTTTTTCAAAACTCATCCTACCTACCTGTATAAACTGTACAGATGTAATGTATTTTTCATATTGTAAAGTTTCAATTACCAAGAACAACTGGTATGTACAGTGCCATAATTTAATTACATCTTACTTTACAAGCTTCAGTTTCTAAAGCTTCAAATTAACAAAAGTTATTCCTTGTGTTATCAAGTTACTCTGTTTTGTAGGGATCATTTTGTTACTGCTTTTGTGCCCAGACAACTTTAATCTACAATTCTGTCCTTTGCAGAATAGGCACCATTTTTACTGTGTTTAATGTGTAGAATTTTATCTACTGGTTCCAGAGGGAGGGTTTAACTATTCAAACTTCTAAGAAATTCCTGAAATATATATATATATTTCCTAGAAATGAAAACTTAAAAAAAATTTAATTCTTCTCCAACTTACCTGTTGCCTTGAAATACAGCCTGGTTTTTAACAACAAAGCTTGGCTATGCAACTGTTAGTCAAGGCTGATGATATTTTATTAAGTCTCACTGTTCTGCAAGACAATACAGGGCAGGAGACTTCAACAGGCAGCTACAAAATCTGCTGTGAGAGTCTGCCAAATCAGGCATTTGTATTTCTGCTTAAAGACAAAGGGGTCAAAAACCTACTTCTGTCACAGGCAGCTGCTGACAGAAGTGGCATCAGAGACAAATCCTTATACTGCTCCTGGAATGTAAAGTGTCACTCAAAAGAAACATCCACTGGCTGAAAAATCTAGTAATTTGGAAAAAATGCTAAAAGTTTACAGTCCTTTAACATTATGATAAAGCAAAGAAAAAGCCCAAAACTTTTAAAGAAAAAAAAACAATTAATGTAGTATTAAGTCTTTAACAATTACTACATTGCTTATTTGTCTGTCATTTATATCTGGATTGAAGCATTCTTATACCCCATTCTTTTGTTTTAAATCTTCAAGACTTCTCAACACTGTATGAGAGTAACTTTTTATACCACTACACACTACCCTGTAATCATAAAAGATTACAGAAATTAGGAAGACATTATATCATGCTGACTCTGTGAAAAACAAAATGGGAACACAAGCCTTCCAAAATATAGGAAAAAAAAGTTTCATATGGTGAAGCAACTTTTTTATAATAAAGAGAAATTATATAACCTCAAATCTATTTTTCTGGATCTTTATCCTACCATATTTTCATGTAGTTTCAAAGGAGAAGACTGAATTTTAAAATTACAGGGCAACTGTTTGTACAGAACAAGGTGAATAGAGTGAAAATCAGCTTCAAAAATTGGTAACAAATCAATCTGCATTCAGTGCCTGTTAAGTGGAAACAAAGTGTCAAAAGAAAATACATTGTACTGCTTATTTATTAGCACTTCGATTTTGTAACATATTTTGCATAAATTATTTCCTCTTCAAAACATTAATTGTCTTTTTAAGACACGTCTTACACCTGCACGCTTCAGTTCTGTATTTCTTCACTACACTGGTTCTGGAATCTGTTACCTTCCACAGTGCTGGAATTTTCCTACCCAGAAGTTTGAAAGTCCATTTTGCTACAAACATGCAGGAGTCCCTCTGGAGCCCAGAGCTGCTCAGGCTGCAGGAGGAATTCCCTGAATCACTCCACAGCTGCTTTAGAGGTGCAGGGTTTGGCATTCTGGCCACTGGAGCAGGCCTGAGCTGGAAGGAGCAGACACCACCCTCCCAAAAGGTGCTGTCAGTGTTCTCCTCTGTCCTTCCTCCTCTGTGTTGGGCCTGCTGCCCTGGAGCACTGGCAGTGTGTGAAGCAGGGCCTGGCACCAAGGGAGCCCCTCCAAATGCCAGGTGTTCAAGGGTTCCAGCACTGGACACTGCTGAGCTCAGACTGGGGAACGTGAGCAAAGATTCCCTTATGCAGAGACACAAAAAGTTTTGTGCTGAAAGAGGCACAGCTGGGTAGAGACTCACATACACACCAACATTTCCCCTTTTCTCTTCCTCAATCACGAATCAAAGCCTCCCAGATGTTCCAGATGTCACAGGACAAATGGCAGAAGCAGAGTTACAGAACCAGCCCCTGGCAGATCCCTCCTACTCTCCCAATCACTTCCCAGACATCTGAACCAGGCTCCCTGTAACCCCAGCAGGCCCCTCCAGTGCTGTGCAAGATGGATCCAGCAGCCAGGGCAGCAGGGGGTATGTGGGGTGTGTGCCCACCCCAGTGCCACCCCAGCCCTGCTGCACATATTCACTGGATACCCTTTTTAACATGGACTACATCAGCCTGAAACTTGTTATTCTCAGAAAGACAGATGTTTTCAGGAAAGCTAGATGGCAGGTAGGTACCTTCTCTAAAAGATCCTCATGATGAAAAAACCCAGGTAAGGCTAGCCCAGACAAAGACCCACTCCTGAATCCTGACCTCAGCCTGGGCACAGCTGCTTGCCAGCAGACTGCTGCCAGCTGGGTTCTGATCTGGCTGCACAGGAACAGGAAATGCTTTTGTTCCATGGCTAAAACAGAACAGTACCCCCAGTAAAACCCCAGCCTCCCAGCTAAGTTAGCAAGAAGAAAGGAGTCTGTGGGTTCAAGTATTTATCAGAGGGGGTCACCCCCATGTACCATTTCCCTTTGCAGCAGGAGCCACACCCCAGGAGCAGAGGCAGACAATGGCACCCTGTCGGAACAACGGGGGGTGGGATGGTCAGGAGAGACAGAGACGAGAGATCTCTGCAGCCAGGTCAGGAACTTGGGGGTTATTGCAAAGGGCCTGGGGGCAGGGCCCTGCTGGGATTTGGGGTTTATTGCAAAGGGTCCTGCTGGGATTTGGGGTTTATTGCAAAGGGTCCTGCTGGGATTTGGGGTTTATTGCAAAGGGCCTGGGGGCAGGGCCCTGCTGGGATTTGGGGTTTATTGCAAAGGGCCTGGGGGCAGGGCCCTGCTGGGATTTGGGGTTTATTGCAAAGGGCCTGGGGCAGGGCCCTGCTGGGATTTGGGGTTTATTGCAAAGGGCCTGGTGCAGGGCCCTGCTGGGATTTGGGGTTTATTGCAAAGGGCCTGGGTGCAGGGCCCTGCTGGGATTTGGGGTTTATTGCAAAGGGCCTGGGTGCAGGGCCCTGCTGGGATTTGGGGTTTATTGCAAAGGGCCTGGGGCAGGGCCCTGCTGGGAGCTGCCAGCCACAGCTCGGAGCAGGCCCGAGAGAAGAGAGGGGGAGAGTGTAAGAGAGTAAAAGGGGTGAGAGCTAAGAGGCAAAAGTAAGGTAAGGAGAAGAAGAAGTGGAAGTAGAAGTGGAAGGAGTTCCCGTTACAATACAATAAATCATCTTCTATGTTGAATATTCTGATTCTCACTAACCAATCTAGTACAAGATACAAATCCTACAGCATTTCCATACAGCCTATAAGAATCACTACCTTGCCATACTGTGTCACATTTTAAACCCTAAAATCTCCTCTTTGGACCCCTTCTGCCAAGCTGTAGGGTCTGCTCTGACCCTTGGGCCTGTCTGCAAGCGAGGGTGTTGTTCCATCAAAAGGGGATCACCTTCAGCTGGCCACACCATTGTTTTCCCATTGTTCAGTAACTGAGGTATCTCAAAACTTGCTTTCATTTCAATCTTGCTTATAGTTTCTATATTCTCCAGGCAATCATATTTATAAGGCTTTCCTGTTTCATCTTCCCCAACAGCACCCACCTCTGTCTCCACCTCAGTTAGTGATACCACCAGACCCTGGCAGGTCCTTTTATCAGCAAAAGGCTGGGGGAAGTCATTAAACTTGCAAAATACAGACTGAGAGACAATATAACCTCTGGCAATGAAAAACCCAAGACAATGTTAAAAATCAACCTGGCTGCAAGCAACAATTCCCACCATCATCCATCAGTGGATCCCGCTGGGGCAGCAATGCACAGGGCTGGAACACCCATCAGCAAAGCAGGCCCAAGGAGCTGACTGCAGCTCCTCCCTAGGGCAGGGGGTGTGTGGAAAGATTAATGACTAATTTGACAAATTCCATGTATCTCAAGACATTAAAAAAAAAAAACAAACCCACAAAAACAAAAAAACCAAACACCATCTATACAAGAAAGCAAATGACTGCTTCAATTAAAAATTTATGCAAATTTGCAGTACAAACTACTCTGAAGGGATCTGAGAGTTACCACTAACATAAAAATCCCCAAAGTATACACAGTTTTCAGACATACATCATAAGTATCAGACTTCTTTTGGCAGCACACAAGCAATGGAAAATGCCAGCCTCAGAAGCTGTGTACTAGGCTTGCTCTACTCAGAGTCCCTCCATTTCTCTCTTCCCTCTCAAGGCATGTTTTATCTCTTATTATTTCCAATCCTCAGACTGGACATGAGAACAGAAACTGTGCAAAACCCATAACATGAAGGCTGAAAAAACCAAAACAGAAGTGCAGGGGCAACACTATGACCTAAGAAATAAGCCAGGATTCCAGTGTCACTGAACTGCAATTAATTCTTGATATTGCTACACTAGCAATGAAGGCCCTCAAAGATGGTGAATGCTAATTAATGACATGATCATTTACAGTGTCACACACAAGCAGCTGGATTCAGCTCCCAGCTGGGGTAGCAAAAATGCTCTGCTGAACAGGGGAAGAAGTGAACAGCTTACCTCACATCCTGCAGCCTGATCCTCCTCTCTTGAGGGAAAGGTTTTCTGCTCTGTACGTTTTGTACAGGTCTCAGGGCCTGGGCTTCCCAAAGGCCAATCCAAGCAGTAAAGGCTGAGTTTAACAAAGGCTTTAGCTGGGCACATCAGAGGCACAGCCAGCCTCAATAGCCTGCCTGGCACAGCAGCTGAGAGATGAATGCCAAAGAAGAACCAAGGAGTGGGGCCAGCACACCACTGCCTTTCCCTGGAAAGCCCCACAGACCCCAAGCCTCTGTAGGTCAGGAAGCTCCTGAGCAAACGTGGCCCCACAGCAGTCCCCCTCTGAGTGTGCAACAGCTTCTCCAAAGCCACAGCAGTTGGTAACATTTCCAGCTGCTGCAGCAAGGAAAGCTGCTGCTCTCCTTGTTCTGGGAGGAATGAATAATCTCCATGTTCAACACAGGAATGACCAGTGACACACTGCCAGCTTCCAGGGAGCAAGGGTGACATCCCCTCAGCCACCATCTGAAACCCTGACATTTCTCTTAGGGAGGTGGGGGACTGTGCATCTTATAATCAGGATTCAGCTAACCAGAAAGGAAAAATGCTTTTCCCAGGTGTCTCAAGTCCATCACAACAGTCAACAAACAAGAAACCTGATTGTCAGAAGTACTGCACACAGTTCTCAACACAGACAGACACCTATGAAGCTCTAATAGGTACAAGTTTGACCATAATGATCCATACTTAAAAGCAGATGTTCCTTAAGTTCCTCAAAGCAAGTCTAACATTTGAGTGAATTAATAGCTCTATTATAAAATAACAAAGCCCGGTTCCATTTTATTGTTCTACCTAATTACAGAACCTGATTAATTTCAGTTATAAAGTTTCAGAATAAGGTGAACATAATCAGAGTTCATGATTAATGTTATTCTAATGAACCCCCAAGAAATTAACATTTTACCACTAGAACTTTGCCAAGAATTTTTATGTAAGCTGAAGTGCAGTGTGTGCAAGTGTGAAAATCCCACATGGCACCGAGCTTCCATTCTCCTTGCTCACGATCAATCTGGCATGCAAATAAGCCACTCTGAGAACTGCCTCGTTAATGGCAGCCTCACAGGAGCTCCTGCTGGGGGACAGCAAAGTGACACAGCTCACAGCCCTGGCCTCTGCCAGCAAAGCTCCCACACATCCCTGACAGGGACCCTCCAAAGTCCCACCCGACAGACAGACACTCAGAGTATACAAATGAGCATTAATTAGTGCTGCATTAATGCAGCATTGGTTTGGAATAACAGTAACAGGTGATGATTGCCTTATTAATTGCCTTAGGTCAGCTGACACGAACAGGATGGATGGTCTAATAAACAGCAGAAGAAATCAGTGTGCAGTCATACCAGAGTGTGTTTTTTCCAACTTTCATAGAGTATTTCCCACCTTGCATTCCCTAAGACACAGACTTTTAAGGTGGCTGCATTTCAGCATTGGTTCTATCTACAATCTAATCATAAAGTGAGTGCTTCAATGAAACATATTTCAAAGCCCAGTAATTTAAACATTCTTATACACTAATTCTGTGTTTCTTAGAGAACAAAACCACATCAACTTCTGCTGAGAATACTCATTAAAAGAAAATGATGTGTCTCTGCAGCACTGTGCACTTCAATAATTTCAGTAGTTTTATACAAGAGTGTGTCATAAATGAGGCATGGAAAGCCATTAACTGAACAATTCATACTGAATAGTTTGTTGTAATTTATGCTTTCAAAAGAAATAATGAAAGTTATTTATTTTTCTAGTAATAATGATGCACCTCCCTTTTATGTCTTGTTGTTAGTAACTTTATTTTTAAAGAACCTGTAAACTTGCACAATTAGTCCAGCCTCCACTGCCCAAAAGCCTTATTCTCATTGTCAGGAAAGGAAAAAATACAGCTATCAATGGTGTAATCTGAATATGCAAATAGGATTCATGAAAAAGATGTATTTTTGTCTTCTGCTTCAGCATTACCTAGACAGTTCATACTTCTCTTTGCCTTCTGCAGTCTAGCTCTTTCTCCAAAGTCGAGCTGTCACAACTGAGAGAGGCAGCAGTAAAACAGAACCATTCAGACTGAGATCCTGGAGGGAAATGCTTCCCAGGTATCACCTCCAGAGCTGAGCAGCTTTGCTGCCAACCAAGCACGTGCTGAAGCTTCTCTCACTCCTTTTCTTCTTCACTACCTCTTGCAAATATAGATTCATAAATATAATAATGCTAAAATATACTAATAAAAATCAACCCTTTTTTTATTTTCATTCTCCCACTACACAAGGTGATGTAAAGGTTTGGGTTTTTATAATCTCTTAGCACACTAAAGCCATGAAGAGATACGGTTAACAACTATCAGTATGAACTGCACTAACCCCACCTTCAGCAAGTGATCATAACAGAAACTTCCCAAGTTTCTGGAAAGAATTAACATGTTGCCCTGCCTATCTCAAAGCAAAAACAACAGTACAGGTGTGTCCTGTTCCACCAAGCCAGAGCTGGGGAGGATTCTTTTGATAGATTTATTGGACATAAATAAAGCGCAAATGCGGTAACATTATATCTGAGAAACGTTTCTTGACTGAAAAAAGGTGAGTGTTCCTACTGAAGGGGAAAGGACAAGGGACAGAGAGCAGCGGAAGAAACAGAAGACAGGGACAGCGTTACCACAAGAACCCCGAATGCCTGTCAGCATAAGCTCAGCAGGTGGAGCGGGGACAGGCGGCCGGGCCCGGGAGGCACAGAGGGACAGGAGGGGACAGGCAGGGACAGGAGGGGACAGGCCGCAGTGCCCGGGAGGCAGAGAGGGACAGGAGGGGAGAGGCAGGGACAGGAGGGGACAGGCCGCAGTGCCCGGGACACACAGCGGAGCACAAGGCCATGGCGGAGCACGAGGCCATGCTGGAGCACGAGGCCGCGGCGGTCGGGAGCCGTCCCACAGGAGCGGGCCGGGAGCAGGAGCACGGCAGGAAGGCGAGTGGAGCCCCCAGGAGAGCCCCCGGTCCCCCCAGGATCCGCAGTGCCGCAGTTCACTGGGGCCACGTGCTGAGGCTCCTCTGCAGGGGCACCTCACGGACACCTGCACCACCAGGCAGTGTGTGTGTGTGTGTGTGTGTGAACCCTGTGTGTGTGTGCGTGTTTATGGGTGTGTGTGAACCCTGTGTGCGTGTGGTGTGTGCGTGTGTATGGCTGTGTGTGAACCCTGTGTGTGTGTGTGTGTGTGTGTGTGCATGTGTATGGCTGTGTGTGAACCCTGTGTGTGTGTGCGGGTGTGTGTGAACCCTGTGTGTGTGTGCGTGTTTATGGGTGTGTGTGAACCCTGTGTGTGTGTGCGGGTTTATGGGTGTGTGTGAACCCTGTGTGTGTGTGCATGTGTGTGAACCCTGTGTGTGTATGGCTGTGTGTGAACCCTGTGTGTGTGTGTATATGAGTGTGTGTGAACCCTGTGTGTGTGTGCGGGTTTATGGGTGTGTGTGAACCCCGTGTGTGTATCGGTGTGTGTGAACCCTGTGTGTGTATGGCTGTGTGTGAACCCTGTGTGTGTGTGTATATGAGTGTGTGTGTGTGTGTGTGTGTATGGCTGTGTGTGAACCCTGTGTGTGTGTGTGTGCGTGTGTATGGGTGTGTGTGAACCCTGTGTGTGTATGGGTGTGTGTGTGTGAACTGTGTGTGCGTGTGGTGTGTGTGTGCATGGGTGTGTGTGTGTGTGAACTGTGTGTGCGTGTGGTGTGTGTGTGTATGGGTGTGTGTGTGTGAACTGTGTGTGCATGTGGTGTGTGTGTGTATGGGTGTGTGTCAACCCTGTGTGTGTGTGTGTGTGCGTGTGTGGGTGTCTGTGAACTCTGTGTATGTGTGTGCGGGGTTCTGTGTGTGTGTGGGTGTGTGTGCGTGCACGGGTGTGCATGCGGGTGTGGGTGTGCAGGTGTGTGTGTGGGGGCACTCACAGCCCGACCCTGGAGCTCTCTCTGCCCTGCCCTGCCCGGTGAAGCCTCTTCCGGGGCAGGGGTGCCAGCACAGCCTGCACAGGTTCCACACAGAACCTTCCACCTGATGTGTAATATACATTGAGGCACAAATAAAAACACGATGGTTCCTCTCAGGGTGCTTCTCTAACTTCATACAAGCCCTTCAGTCTCTGGGGAACACAGCATCTACATCAATGGAACAGAATTCCTGAACCTGAGTGGGAATATATAACCATTATTGATAACATTTGCTTTGGAACCCTGTCTCCTGCCTGGTTTAAATGCTCACTTCAATGCTACCTTCTTCCTGAAACTTTCTTCCATTTCTTTATTTCTCTGAATGACTCCTTGACTCCACAAACAGTGCCACGTGTGCTGTGCCCTGCAGAGCCCATGCCGTGGCTCCGAGGTGAGGAGCTGCCTGCCTCTGCCACACTCACACACCCTGCTGGTCATCACTCCTTCCCTACCCACCTGCATCCTGAGGCCCTGTGGACAGTTTTTTATTGAGACATAGTTGATGGGAAAAGAGACGTGAGAAAATACATCTGAGAAAGCAACAGCTGCCTAATTCAAGGACACTTCTTTGAGCAAGAAGTTGTTTAAGAAAATCTGTGATAACAGGAGGTAAAAAGAAGCCACAAACATCCTGAGAGAGGTGGGACTGACTTTTTATAGCTGACCAATAGTGAGCTCTACTTTTGCAATATGTATGAGCCTTATTACTGTGATTATAAAAGTGTGCCTGTTAATCAATAAATCTGAGACTTGTTGATCATCAGTGGATGAGCAATGTCTCCCATCTACCTCATCAAGGCCCTTTAGCAAAGAAATTAAAATACCCACCTACATAAAGACATTAATTCAGATCATTGACACTGCTAAATTACACTCTAAGATTCCTTCCTGTAATATGCAAGCACCTTACTATAAACTAAAATTATTCTTTGAAAAACGTTGTTGGTTTTTTGTTTGGTGTTGTTTGGGTTATTTTTTTGCTTCCCAGAAATAAGCATTAATGACCCCTTTTGAGAGTTTGTGTGTAAGTTTTTCTTTTACAAAATAAGGAGGGAGGAGGGGAATTTATGCAGGGGCATTGTTAATACCACAGAAATACAACAGTTACCAAAAAAAAGACTCACACTGCTACCTAAAACTTGAAGATTTAAATGCAGAAATAATTTAGCATTACTCCTGAGAGAGGATGTAAAGAAAGGAGCTATAAATGCAACTAAGTTATGCTTCAGGAATGAAAAAAAAAAAGTATTTTCAAAATTTATAGGGATGTTGAAGAGAAGATAGTTAAGGTTGGTTTTTAAAAGGAGTTACAGGCTAATAATGCACAACATAAAACAAGAAGATGAGAAGGATTAAATTTAAGTCTGGACTGGATATACACAGGCAAACCACTAGAGAATGGGATCTGCCTTTCTGAATGTGAAAACCATTTCCATGTATCTCCTGCACATATCAGTAATCAGCAGCAGAGTATCTGAATGCAAATCAGTAACAGGGATTAAAAAGTTGGCCTGCCACACATGAACTAAAAGAAAATAACCCCAGAAAAAAAAAGAAGACAGACCCAGATCTGCAAAACTTCTCAGAGAGGCAGATGAATACAATGAGGCTCTAACAGATCTATACTAGACCCTCCATCAAGTGCTTTCATGTTAAAAATAACATTGCTACTGGCTTCTGTCACCTAGGAGGACTTCAGAGAAACCAAGGGAAGTGGAAAGTAAATCAAAAAGAGAATTATTAATGAATAACAACGTATGTAAAGACACCAAAGTACTGCCCATATGAATATTAATTCAATTAGATGTAAGGACATACAATGCTGCCCATCAAGAGCTGATCACTGGTCTGCTTCAGTGGTGCATTTTCCCATTAACATCACAGTTTTCTGGACTATCACTTAATAAAGTCAACACTGGAAAATTATTTAAAAAATAAGAAAGCATTTTAAATACAAAATCTTTATTGCAGATATTGCAGCATCAGTGGTTAGCTAGGCTGGAAGAGCAGGAGCTGTTTGTAGTCAGTGACTGACTGAAGGGATTGAGTATCAGCAATGAGGTAAAATGGGGAAACTCCCATAACAACCCTTGGCAGCCTTCAGGTACTCCTCACCCACAGCCAGCATCTCCATTAGGGCTGCCCAAAAATAAATCAGAAAAACATCTTTAGGGAAAACGCCCAGGAAGGAAAACAAATTCCTTCTGTCTAAACAGGAGAAGGGATAGATGTGTCAAATGGAAAGAAAGGAGGGAAAATCACAGAGATGCTGATGGAAAAGGAAGATCCAACGATTCAGTGAAGACTTGCCCAGAACTGTAACTGCTGATCGTGGTAATGCATGAAGGAAGGAAACAGGAAGGAATGAAAATGGGAGGGCACAAATCCAGCTGCTCCTTCACCAGGGATGGTCAAATGGAATCCCCTGGGGCAGGGAGTGAACAAACAACGTCTGCATCCAGAGATGGCAGGGCTGGAAAAAAAGGTGTTTGTTACACCAGGACAGCACAGTGACAACAGAGACAGGCAGCACCATTCCAGGTGATGTTATCCCTTCAGCCTGAATGCTTCCTTCTGTTTGGACATCCCAAGGTAGATCCATTCTTTTCCTTCTGTCTAAAAGAGCTTTTAATTCGCAGCAAAAACTTGCCAAAAAATTAGGTTTAAAAAATGGATTTTTTGCCTCCAGTAAAAGCACACCAAAGTCCATAAAATATTCTGCTCCCAAAATTTTTATAAAAATAAGAGCTTTGCAATCAGATATATATGATTTAAGGATAATGAAGCAGGTTTTATGGGCTGCAGAATATTATAAATCTTTTCTGATTTATTTCAGGGTAGAAGGAAAAGGGGAACTGTTGAAGGAAAAGATGATAGATCACATCTGCCTCTGGGTAATAAGGCTTCCTATAAGAAGAAATGGCATACTCTGAATAATTACATGCAGTCTGAGGCCAAAAGAGACAGAGTCTAGTCCTGGTCAGAAATTTCAGCTGCCACAAAATACTTGTAAAAAATGTGTGAGGAAAATATGATGAATTCTCTCTGGTTAGCAACAGTTTTTCTTTTGCTAATTTGCTCAGCTTCAACATTAGGTCAAACCATAATTTCACCTCTCTGCTTTGCAGAAATTCTTCCATTTTGCATCATAAATGTCAGCAGAAACATCAAAACCACAGCACCACTCAAAGAAAGAAAAACAGGAGAGATATAACCAGGACTGTATTTTAATGAAAATACCAAGCATATTTTTCAAATGAACTTTGTAAGACACTACAAGAAACCAGAGTGTCAGGCAACATAGGCAAAACCAAAAAAGAACAGCATGAAATATTGAATACAGACCACAGTCTTTTTAAAAAGTAGTAAGAGCCCCAAGAGCTGAGCCTAAAACTCCTTCAAACTAGGTGATGCTCTGGCTCCATCAAAGCCAGCTCCACCACTGGTTTTTTTTACAGGCTTTGATATTTTCAAGCATTGGGTTTTTTGCACTTGCACAGGAGATAATCAGGAGTCAGCACTGGAGATAAGAATGAGTTTCATGCAGCACAGCAGGACACAGGCAATGGCCACAGCACACTGGCTGCTCCCACAATGAACTGCTCACCTGCAGCTTCTCCAGGTACTCCCTACATTTAATGAATGCTCCATTAGAGGGGCTCTCCTGCCTTCTCACCCTGGAGAAACCAACTGCAGTGATTTAGGGATTTACATGCAGTGTCACTGGGAAGTGGCTCCTTAAAGGGATTGATGGGAGACATGCTCATCAGGTGATGATCAACAAGTCTCAGATTTATTGATTAACAGGCACACTTTTATAATCACAGTAATAAGGCTCACACATATTGCAAAAGTAGAGCTCACTATTGGTCAGCTATAAAAGTCAGTCCCACCTTTCTCAGGATGTTTGTGGCTTCTTTTTACCTCCTGTTATCACAGATTTTCTTGAACAGCTTCTTGCTCAAAGAAACCATGTCCTTGAATTAGGCAGCTGTTGCTTTCTCAGATGTACTTTCTCACGTCTCTTTTCCCATCAACTATGTCTCAATAAAAAACTGTCCACACATTGGGTTTTTGCACTTGCACAGGAGATAATCAGGAGTCAGCACTGGAGATAAGAATGAGTTTCATGCAGCACAGCAGGACACAGGCAATGGCCACAGCACACTGGCTGCTCCCACAATGAACTGCTCACCTGCAGCTTCTCCAGGTACTCCCTACACTCAGTGAGTGCTCCATTGGAGGGGCTCTCCTGCCTTCTCACCCTGGAGAAGCACTTTCAGCTGTTCCCTATGAAAATGCCTTCTCCCTTCCTCCCAAACAGCTCCACCTGAGCAAGGGCTGCAGCCCAACAAGGAAATGAAGTGACCTTTCTGCCTGCCTCTGAGCCAAAATATAATGCACTGTAACATTCAGTAAAGAGTAAACAATTTAATAACAAAATTATGCTATCGATCACACCATCCCAGAACATCAAAAGTCACATTTTATATCACAGTTCATAGATCAAAAGCACCACAATAACTTATATTTTTCTTTTTTGTAGTTTCAGGAACTTCAGGCTATTTTCTAGGTTGCCATATGTATGACTTCAACACAAGCTAACGAGATATTGAGTGAGAAATCATTAGCAGCTGGTCAAGTAAAACCACTCCGTCAATCATTTTCATTTCCTTAATGTCAACAATTCTAATTTCAACTTTGAGAAAAAACTGTGTTTTAAACTGTGAAATACATCACATAAAACAGTGACATTTGACAGTATGCTTTTAGATTCTCAAGTCTATTGCAAAAAAGTCAGTTCAACACATAATGAAGTCATTCCTCCTTTATAACCAGCAAACCCAATTGTAGGGAGGGGAAAAAAGCTGCTTCATCTAGATCAGGCAAACAAACTACCATCTATTCCAGAATAAATCCATTATTTGTACCTAAAGCACCAGTAAAAATTCTGGAGTAAAGCTGTCTTGTGTCTTCTATTTCCACAGACACATTCTAGGTTGTTCTTGAATTCCAGGTAGTGAAACCAAGCCCTGACTACCAGAGGACCTTTGAGGAGACACAGAAAGACTTGGTCTGTTGGGTTTTGTTTTATAGTTTATATCCATTCTCCTCAGAAAAACATGTTAGTATGAGAGAGCAGCTCACATATTACATTACACAAATGCAATTTGGTTGCTAAAGTTTTAATCTTGTAGAGCAAAATTCCTATTTTCTATTTCTTGTACTTGAGTTCCAGTTTATGAACAGATTATAGGATGTAAAATGGTTAGGTAGATCCTGAAATATTAAATTTAGATAAATCTTTCCAATATACTTATAAATTTGTCAGGATACAAAAACTCCTGCTGATATGATGAGCTGAATCATTGTTAAATGTACTGTTTTCATGCAAATAGCTGATAAGAAAATAAACTCCTAGTATGCCTGCAACTATTAACAGCTCCTTTTATTAACCAGCCTTCCCCAGATGCTTGAACACAAAATTGTAGAAAGGACAGATTATTATCTGTATATGGCCTGGAAATCTAAAAACCCCACCAAATTTCACTCTAGTTTTGATCACTGCATAGAAAAAGCATTCACTGTTACAAACCTATACTAACCTGTGAAAAAAAGCAATTTGTAGGAAGAAAACACAGCATGAAAACTGGGAATATTGCTTTTATAAAACTGTAAAGCAATGATGAGCAGGGCTAGGGGGGAGCTCAGGGTCACTCTGCATCCTGAGCACCCTGGAACAGCCCAGGTGCTCCTCGAGCTCCCAGGAGCCCCACCAGTCCCACCTGAGTGCAAAAGAAAAACTGTTGCTAACCAGAGAGAGTTCATCATATTTTCCTCACACATTTTTTACAAGTATTTTGTGGCAGCTGAAATTCCTGAGCAGGACTAGACTCTGTCTCTTTTGGCCTCAGACTGCATGGAATTATTCAGAGTATGCCATTTCTTCTTCTAGGAGTGCACCTGCAACTCTGCAGGGCCCCAAGGGAGCTGCTCCAGGGCTCACTGACCTCCATGGCTGGGCTTTGTACTCAACACTGCACACATTTTGCATTTTGCCAGTTACATTTGTCTTCCTCTGAATGGATACAGAGAATAATTTAACAGCAAAAGCCTTACAAAAGCCTCTTCTATATCTGAAAATATCAGCATGTTCCTCTTCTCCACCTCTTCCTAAGTTACACAGACTGTTCTAAGCCCAGTCAGCTGCTTCCTACTTTTTGTAAGTTCTAAAATCCTTGCTCCATTTTGTTCCTTTTAGCAGTCCTTGTTATTCTTAAGCTGTGATGCCTAAAATTTCCTACTGAGCTGAGCCCTACTGACAATTCATTTCATTTCTGATTTTCATATGGCACAGGGAGCTGTGGAGCAGTACCACTGTTAAGCCACAAACCCTGCATTTTTATCTATACAGTGAACTTCTTCCCAAGAGTAATTTTTTGCACTTATCATGTCAATCTGCAGATTACAGACCATTTCAGCAAACGAACAAAAAAAAAAAAAAAGAAGAAAAGAGGGACAATGTTTTTATTGACCTATAAAATTATAAAATCCTCTGAAGTTTCATTAATTACCAATGAAAGTACACCATACACATGGGTCCCAGGCCAGTCCTTGCAGAATCACAGTTCATTAAGCTATCCCAAATTGACCTGCAATGGATTAAATACCAATTCACCAGGAACACTGTTTTCCAGTGACCTGTATTGTCACTCATTATACAACAACTGTGCTTCTCAAGTTTGCCTATGAAAACATCTCTCAGTGTGCATTGCTGGGTATAACATTACAGCAGTTTCCAGCTTCCCTTTTAATCCCCAGCCAGCTATTCTGTCAAAGAACTACATGTATTTGACTAAACATACTTTCAAAATAGATGCTTGTGGCTCAGCACCACTCTCATATCCTGAGCAGTTTTAGGAAATGAATATATAAGGATTTCCTGCAGCTTCTTCACTGTTATCCATGTGAGAGGGACTGACCTATTATTTCCCTTGATAAAGGAATTTATCTGTTGAGATAAATTTGGCTTTTTTCTTACCTGGAAATACTCATCTCTCACAGGTTTTTACAATCAAGCAAATGGTTCAAAAACTCCTTTCTTAAATATTCCTGGACTCCTCCTGGCATACATTCACTTTGTCTCATTGACTGCATTAATTTGTCCAGCTAACTATTTACAGGAAGCCTGAAGCAGCCAGGAAAGAGTATTTTTTGACTTCCTCTCCCCCATTTAGAAAGGCCTTTACATTCTCTCCTATTATTTCCATCTAAATTACTTCCAGTGCTCAGATTTCCACCTTTTTCTTCATTATTAAATTTGCAGGTTACTTCCTTCTTCTAACTGAGCAGGGAAGCCTTTGGTGCTGATGAGACTGATCAGACCATGCCTTGCTGCATTGCTCTTGCCATTCCCAGCAGGGTCATTCCCACAGGGCCATTTCCAGCAGGGTCATTCCCAACCAGGGCCATTCCCAACCAGGGCCATTCCCAACCAGGGCCATTCCCAGCAGGGACATTCCCATCAGGGCCATTCCCAGCCAGGGCCATTCCCTCAGGACTTTCCCAGCAGGGCCATTCCCAGCAGGGCCATTCCCACAGGGACATTCCCAGCCAGGGCCATTCCCAACCAGGGCCATTCCCAGCAGGGCCATTCCCACCAGGGCCATTCCCACCAGGGCCATTCCCAGCAGGGCCATTCCCAGCCAGGGCCATTCCCATCAGGGCCATTCCTAACCAGGGCCATTCCCAAGAGGGCCATTCCCACAGGGCCATTCCCAACCAGGGCCATTCCCACAGGGCCATTCCCAGCAGGAGCATTCCCAGCAGGAGCATTCCCAGTCAGGGCCATTCCCAGCAGGGCCATTCCCAGCAGGGCCATTCCCAGCAGGGCCATTCCCAACCAGGGCCATTCCCAGCCAGGGCCATTCCCAGCAGTGCCATTCCCACCAGGGCCATTCCCAGCAGGGCCATTCCCAACCAGGGCCATTCCCAACCAGGGCCATTCCCAGCCAGGGCCATTCCTAACAGGAGCATTCCCAGCCAGGGCCATTCCCAGCAGGGCCATTCCCAGCCAGGGCCATTCCCACAGGGCCATTCCCAGCCAGGGCCATTCCCATCAGGGCCATTCCTAACCAGGGCCATTCCCAGCCAGGGCCATTCCCATCAGGGCCATTCCTAACCAGGGCCATTCCCAAGAGGGCCATTCCCACAGGGCCATTCCCACAGGGCCATTCCCAACCAGGGCCATTCCCACAGGGCCATTCCCAGGAGGAGCATTCCCAGCAGGAGCATTCCCAGTCAGGGCCATTCCCAGCAGGGCCATTCCCACAGGGCCATTCCCAGCAGGGCCATTCCCAACCAGGGCCATTCCCAGCCAGGGCCATTCCCAACAGGAGCATTCCCAGTCAGGGCCATTCCCATCAGGGCCATTCCCACAGGGCCATTCCCACAGGGCCATTCCCAGCAGTCCCACAGCAGCTCTGTGTTACAGAGCAATCCCAGGACCTGCTCTCCACCTCATTCACCTCCTCACCCACAGGGAATATGAGGACAGTGTCACATTCCAGCTGTTTGCCAGCAATGGATGATTCCAGATTGACAGACTGGCCCACAGATCTGTATCACAGACACACACAGACTCTTCACTATTCTTCTTTCCTTCCTTAATTAATGGTCTAAACAAAAATCTAAACCTGTTCCTCCTGATCATTTTTTCAGCCTCCCTCTTTTACTGAAGTTATAATAGCTATTGTTGTAATAGATCTGTACTTTACCAGATCTGCATCTGAATAAATGCCAAACAAATAATTTTAATATCTGATTTTTGCCAATCACATTTCATCCAGACATGGAATGACAAACAAAAAGCTTACTATTTGCTTATAATTCTATCAGACATGTAAAATGGCATTGACAATGCTACAGACAAACTGAAAAACAGAGCAAGAACTAAAGCACAACATCAGAAATCAGGAATATAGCTGGAGATTCTCCAGAGGAATCTTTCTTCTATTAAATTTTACCAATTTATCAAAAGCAGAATCTTCCATGGAAACAGAGAAAGCACAACAGATCTGACAAAACACAGGCATAGCCCTGCCAGCTCTGTAAAACAGCCTTGGGCCAAACTCTGAAAGTTTCAGAGCTGCTGTTCCCAATCTTTCTGGGAAGAACGTGGAGGTGCCAGTGGCTGAGCAGTCTTGCTCTACAAAAACTCCATTCTTGGAGCTGGGAGAGGCAGGTGTTCCAAGGATCACCACAAAGCAGGAGCCAAACAGCCCGAGGAGCTGGCAGCCTTAGCCAGGCTTTGCTCAGATGTTGCATGCTCACTGTGAAAAATGCATGTATTTTATGATTGGCTTTTTGCAAATATTCAAATGAATATTATATGTGTGGTGTTAGGAAGTAATGCTGTATTCATTCTCTTAAGTACTGTGTTAAATAGAGTTTTAGGTTATAAAAATTAGAAACTGTTTAGGTTAAAATAGAAACTGTGCTATGTAGGATGCTTTGTTTAACAGAAAGGACTTGCAGTGAGATAGCAGCCACAGGACACCTGAATCTTTCAGAGAAAGGGAATTTATTGCCTCCTATCAGAAGAAATGAACTTCTTCCTGCCTTGAAGGCGCTGTTAGGATTAGAAGGAAGAAGTTGACACTGCCCAGACAGAATCCTGTGTTTGAATGGAATTTATGCATCATGTATGAAGTGTATCAATATGCAACAGGCTGTTGTTTTTAAGGGTTAATCCTTTGTTAACGTGGGTCCTTTTTGGGGCTCGTGCTGCCCAGAAAAAGGTACCTGGATGTCTGTAACTCTTTGCTTTTATTGTCTCATATTGTCCTGATTTAAATTGTCCAAATTATTCTGACTCTAATTGTATTGCTATTTTTATAACCATTTTATTACTATTAAACTTTTAACAATTTCAAAAGCAAGTGATTGGTGTTTTTCACATTCACTCACATGAAGCAGCACTCTGCTTTCCCCTGGGACCCAGGGTAATTGTTCATCTCAACAATCTGCTCAGCTGCTCACCAGAGGACAGGTGGAAACTGCTGCCAGCCCTGCCAGTGTCTGCCAGCATCACCCACAGCATCCCAGGGCACTGCATTTCAAAGTCCTGCTTTCATGGCACACACGAGGTGGCTGACAGGATTCAAAAGATGATCAGGCCTCTTGTTTTGCAAATTAGAAACAAGTTTTTCTGATCACTTGAAAGCTAAGCAATAAAAAATCCATTTCCTTGCCAGCTGTGGGACACATCCCAAGTGCCACTCTGACCTTACCTCCTTAGCAAACAGCCAGGAGCAGTCACACAGCACTCCCCCTTTCCCTTACCCACTCACTGTCTGGGCTCCTTCAGTTCACACCTTCTACAGGAATTTGGCAAAGTTTTCCCCAATTTCACTTCCTCATTACTGCAAGCAGTGGACTGGAAATAGCACTGTAAAACCAAACTGGTTCTGGCTCATGTGCAGCTGCTCTCTCCTGAGTGCCCTGCCCGTGTGTGCAGGAGCACAGGCAGTAAAGGCACATTGATATTACAGTGGTCTTTTGCTGAATTAAGCAGGAAAGAAGCACTAACCAAGTTCCCAGAGAAGAGATTTACCTTGGGCTTCAGGGGTTTTTTTCCATTATCTGCTGCCAGGACGTTTGTAATTATTTTATTTCTTATTTTCTCTTATTTACATGGAATAAAAAATTACTCTTATTCTTCATTTCTCCTGTAAAGAGCTAAATATATTCAAGAAAATGAAGGGAGGGATTTCTTTACCAATTATCTTCTTTTACAGACTGATAATTCCTCCCCTACAATATTAGAGTTTAGAAAAAATTAGAATCATGGCTCCTCGATAGAAAAGATAATCTTAGATTATTCCTAAGTACAGCTCCCAGTCAAGTAGCTGGCTTATCATTTCTTTCCATCTTTGTATAAATTTCCTTTGTTTTTTCTCCTGATAATAAAACAATGGTTAAGGACAATTAGAATAACCTAAGATAGTGAGGATTTTCCAGTAAATATAGCAATTAGAATCATTTATTTAATGTGTTCTACTAAGCACTGCAGCTCTCTGATTTCAGACGTTTATTTTCTTTGCATATTCAAGGAGAAAGAAAATGTGCTAATTGGCTACACTGGCTTAGAAAACAACCATGAAAAGCAGTTCTTGAGAAGAGCTGATCTTGAAAGGACTGAAGCACATCTTTTTTATTAATGTGATGGGGAGATGCTTCCATTGTTTGCTTAGCCAGCCTTCTGATCATACACAATAGTCACAAATGCAATTATACAGAATTCTAATCTTCCTTTTTATTTTATTTAATTAAGGAAGAAGAGTAGCATGTCAGGCAGGAGCAACAAACAACAACTGGAAAAGAATTCACTAAAAGGAAAGTTAAAATAGGAGGGAAGTGCCAATAAATGCTGTTTGTGACCAAAGACAAAGATGTGGTTTTGTTTTTTAAGTCTTGTTTGGTTTTCTTTTCAGAAAGAGGATGGAAATGTGGAATTGGGATTTAGATCTTCAAGTTCCTGATCTCCTTTAACTCACTGTTTTAAGATCTGGCTGGACAACTGAGACCAAGAATTACAATTTTTCTGCAATATGACACAGTACTGATTTCATGAAAAGTGCCCATAAGCTATTTCACATAAAGCTCCATTGTTCACTCTTCATAAAAAATATCAAGAGAAGCTAGGCAAGAAATTAAGTCCAGAAGTCAGCTGACTTTTGTTTTCTGTCAAAGAGGAGTCACTCCTGGTACTATAAATGAAGAAGTGCAGCATCTCATGGGCTGGGATTCAATCTCCTGAACTCCAGTAACCACAGGGAAAGCTTTGGCTTCAGCCATGCCATGGATCTCTGATGGAATTCTTAGGGAGAGCTTTTAATCAACCAGCTCCCAAAGGACTTCTACAAGGTATTGTTGTATAGAGAGGATTCATTACTACAGAATTTAACACAGTAACTAGTCCTCTTTCATCATCTGAAAATTACCAGAGATTACTGAAATGAAAGAAACTTTCCTTTTACTACTTTATGTAATTTCTTGTCCTGGCTTCATTACCTGAATGTCTTTCAATCTTCCATTAGTAAATAATGGGATTTACTGTGTATTAAAAGGAGCTGGCTGGGTCATCCAGGACACTGCACAAACACTGGAATTTATCCAATTATTTTCTGCATCAGGCTGAAGACAGCAGCAATGTCTGGACATTATCCAGTCCAACCCACTGCTTAAAGCAGAGTCAACCCCAGCCAGCCTGGGTTGGGTTTTCCATGGCCCCACAACACCAACATTCCATGAAGAGTCCCCTGAACTATCCAGTTATGATTTATCTTTTTAATTAGAACTGATATATAAACAAAAAGTAATTTTCAACCTGAAACAGAATGAAATTTAGAAATATATCTGGATGACAAAAATCAGCTGCATTATACCAAAGGATAAAAACCATGACAAATGCATCTGAAACTGCAGAGTTCAGTAGCATTCCTAGAAATGGCACCCTGACATTTCAGAAAATGACCAGTCTAACATCCTCTAAAAACAGGAAACTGGTTAAGAAAAATCTTATGTTATAACAACCATTTCCAACAAACTCTAAAAATAGGAAAATTCTCATAAACTAAACAGCTAGGCAGATGCTGAGTTAACAAATACTTGATTATTTTTAATGCTTGTTTATTACCATAATCAAGGATTTATTCCATCTTGGGGAGAGCAAATGCTGCTGTATTGAAGGTTTCTTGAAAAAACTTTAGTCTTGAGCCCAGTATATTTTCAGTGCTGCCAGGTATACAAAATACAAACTCCTGCACTGAGTCACCCCCACAGAGCCACGAGCTGCTCCTCACTGTGTTCCTCCAGGGCAGGGCTGATCACTCCTGACACAGCTCAGCTCAGCACCATGCCAGGGAAAGCATTCCAGGAAAAAAGGAGAGAAAAGCTTCCATTATCCTTCTCCAGCTCATCTGCACAGATCCCAGATTACTGCAGGGTCTGTAAGAGCATCTACAATCAGGTACATGGAACTGCAGCTTATTTTTCAGCTGTAAATCTATTTGGGGAATTCACTAGACTACTTCTGTCTTTTAAGTACACTTAAGATCCTCCTCCTTAACAATTCATATCTAATTTCCCCATAAAACAAAATGTTCACTGAAAGTTAACATTTTAAAATGATTTTCAATTACACATACTGCATACAAAACAGAAGAAAATCCTCTGTAGGAGTGTTCAAAGTCAACTCAATCAACTACTCAGACAATGTGAACAACAAAATAATGAAAACTACATATTTTCTTGCATAAATGCCAGCATAATATACCATATAGGCATACCAATTTTACTGCAATACATCCTTTTTTGAAAAACATAACGCTCAATAAAGTCAAAAAAACCCCCAGCCATAAATAAGAAAAGAACTGAGTGACACTTCCCACCCACACGTGGAAATTCTTCTAGTTTACATTTTGACATACCTCAATTTCAAACTTCTCTGGAACTCCAGTTTTCTTAAGACATTTAAGTATGAAGAGGACGGTAAAGTAAGCACATTCCAATCCACTCTTTTTGTAAAAAGGCACAAATAGAAGTGGGTTTTATCTGCTCAGACATAAAAAACAGATTTAAACCCAAGGATTTCAAGAAGTCAGTTATTTCAACCCCTTCCATGAATAACCAGAAGCCATTCTGTTCTTGAAGACTTCAACACGGAATTTCCTCAAACTCCCTGTTAGTCCAGTCTACCAAGTCTGGGGTCAGTTCTTCAGAGAGCAGCTACACAGAACTTTGCAATTTGCAATTGTGGAAAAAAGTGGAAGGAACCATAAAGGACAAGTCAAACATCCCCTATTTTTACCTCCTCAGGTGTCACTGGCAACCAGGAGAGTGTTCAAATTCTTCATGGGGAAACCATGAAGTACAAGGAAGGCCAGGCTGAGATATCAGCATGCTTGAGGCATCTCTGCATCCCTCCACTCTCCAAGAGTAAGGATGGCAAAAAAATGGCACAAAAAACCATTATCAATTGTCACAGACACCTTTTGGGAAAAATCCTTTCTTAGGATTTTTCCTGCTGGAGCTGAGAAGCTCAGTAACAAATGTAAACAATTATTATCTGCTGCTGTGGAATGCAACAGGTCCACCTGTGATTGGTCCCCTGTAGATGTTTGGATTTATTGACCACTCACAGCAGGGCTGCTCTTGCTCTCTGCTGAGACACAGATCTTTGTTATTATTCTTTCCATTCTATTCTTAGCACAGCCAGCTTCTGAAGAAACTCCTTTCCTTTCTACTTCTATGTAGTATAGTTATAATGTTATATATATATATAATAATATAATAAATCAAGCCTTCTGATCATGGAATCAAGATTCTGTCTCTTCCATCCATCTGAAAACCCCTGTGACCGCTGTCACAATCAATCACAGTCTCCACATCCAGACAGTGGGTCAGACCTTAAGCTGTACTCAATACAGATGGAAAGCAAGGCCCTAGTGCTCCACAGCAGCCAAATTGAAGAGCTGAGCCCAAGAGCAAGGCCCAGAACCACACCACCAATAACAAATCCTCCTGGTTTTCTGTCCATTCTCTGTTTGAATTTGCAATGCTCACGTTCCAGTAGGTGATCAGAGTCTGAAACCTAGAGACACAGCAGCCCAAGTGCCAGCTGCCCACTGTGTCCCCTTCCCCATGGCTATCCAGGCTCTGCACTGCCCACCTTTCCCTCAAGTGAAGCTCAGCCTGTCCCAGCTGCCCCTCTGCTTCCAGGGATCCTGGCTGCTCATCCCACCCTCACTGCCCCTCAGGGATGTGCTCACATCCAAACAGGTCTCATTCCCAGAAGCTGTGGACACAATCTGGTGGTGAAGGACAGGGCCTGGGAGCCTTGAGGAAAGCCAGTTTCATAAAGCCCCAGGAGCTGCACTCCCAGCAAGGTTCAGGTATGCCCTACATGCAATCCAGGGCACAGCTGACCATTCCTGATCTCTGCACAGAGTACACAACATAACTGCTCAGGCTGGATGGATGGCCAGGCCTTGATTAGCAGTAATATAAATGTGTACTAGGTGGGCAACTTCAGTTCCTGATCTGCCTCAAGGTAAAACGTATCATTATTCTCCTCACATTATTCTCCTCACATTTTTTAATGGAAGCATGGCTGGTGTGGCTCTGCTCCCTGCCACACACACAGCACAGCTGTGGGACAGCAGGACACAGCAGCTGCCACCACCTGTGGCACAAGAGCCACAGGAACATCCACAATACATTACCCATGTCTGACCCAAACATGTAGGTAATCATGACACAAAAACCCAGTTAAGAAACAAACATTTTTAGAATACACAAGAAGGAAGTGAAATAAGAACTGAAAAATCAGAAAAATACACTGACCCACCTATATATACCCACATATATGTATCTCCAACCTGTAGCCATAATAAGGTGAGAAACTAGCAACTAAAACTAATGAAGTTCAAATATCATGGAACAACATTCAAACAGTGTGAAAAATGCATGTATTTTATGATGGGCTTTTTGCAAATATTAAAATGAATATTATATGTGTTGTGTTAGGAAGTAATGCTGTATTCATTCTCTTAAGTACTGTGTTAAATATAGTTTTAGGTTATAAAAATTGTTAAAATGGAAACTGTGCTATGCAGGATGCTTTGTTTAACAGAAAGGACTTGCAGTGAGATAGCAGCCACAGGACACCTGAATCTTTCAGAGAAAGGGAATTTATTGCCTCCTATCAGAAGAAATGAACTTCTTCCTGCCTTGAAGGCGCTGTTAGGATTAGAAGGAAGAAGTTGACACTGCCCAGACAGAATCCTGTGTTTGAATGGAATTTATGCATCATGTATGAAGTGTATGAATATGCAATGGACTATTGTTCTTAAGGTTTAACCCTTTGTTAACGGGTGTCCTTTTTGGGGCTCGTGATGCCCAGAAAAAGGTACCTGGATGTCTGTAACTCTTTGCTTTTATTGTCTCATATTGTCCTGATTTAAATTGTCCAAATTATTATGACTCTAATTGTATTACTATTTTTATAACCATTTTATTACTATTAAACTTTTAACAATTTCAAAAGCAAGTGATTGGCGTTTTTCACAAACAGTGAGGGCATTTCAGTTCCAGGAAGCAGCTCTCACAGCAGTGTGTCTAACCTGCCCTAGCAATCCAGGAGTGATCTGTACTGAAAGCCAGAGGAGGATGCAGAATAATTGCTCAGGCACACCTCCCTGTTCAGTGATGGCAGCCACAGCAGCACCTGCAAGCACTGAGTGCTGCTCACAACAGCCACTTCCACCAGGCTCAGCACAGCCCCTCATCCCTGGTGCCCCCAGGGAAGGGAATGTCCTCACCGTGACTGAGTAAAACCACAGCTCACAGAACATGGGTGTGAAATGCAGAGCTGTGTTTTGTGTCAGGTACAAACAGGAGATGTGTGTATTTGTGATTGTGAAATGTGTGGGCCCCGACAATGGGAGAGCTGTGAATGCTAATAATAACTGAGGAAAATAAAGCATGGGAAAAGGCCTTTGAACCTATCTTTAGTTTGCAATTGACCCTGGCTGATTTAGGAGTATTGGAATTAAAGTGTTAAGGATGTTGCTTTTTCCTTGTAGTTAATCCATTAAGAGCTATGCAATAATAACCTTTTGAAGCACAATTTTAGAATATTACTTGTATCCTTGAAACTACAGCTTTGGAATATATATAAAGGAAATATGCTTATCTCACACCTTATTGAAGCAGAGAAAAACTTGAGAAAGGAAAATGAACATCACCTCAAGGATTTATGGTTTCACCCAAGGGAAGCTGGACATCACTGTTATGAGATTTACTGTCCTTGTAATTAAAAGGTGGACCCACATCTGGGGAGCTGGACTCCACCAGATGGGATTTGTCTTTCTTTTTTCGGAAACTGGACCAGCACCATCTGGGGATACTCCTTTTGGGATACATCCTGAGAATTTAAAATCACAATAGTGTATAGAATTGTGAGGTAATAATTTGGAATAAAAATTGGAAATAGAAAAGGCTGAAACAAAACCTGATGAGTACCCCTATAAATACCTGTAACCATCAATTATCAGTGTGCAGTTGGAGGGAAAACTTCCCCCACTGTACCCAGCACTGTATTGCTCATACTTTACCATATTAAATAATAAATTGATTGCTGCTTGAATATTGGCCTAGTCAAGCTTCTTATTTATAACATGGAGCTCATATTGCTGCACTCCACTGAGGGCAGCAACTCTTCATTGTAAAGGATGAAGAGACAAGAGCTTGTCACTAGGAAAAAGCAAGTGCTAATTATCAGAACAATGTGATTGCTCCAGTGGATGCATTATTCCATTATTGTCCACAGGACAGTAAGATTCTGCCATTAATAAGATATCCAAGCCCACAGTAGCAATTCCTGTTACTGGATGTCCTGAAACACAAATCTATCCCCTATAACCTGTGTCTATGAGTAAAATTCAGAAAGGTTAACAACAGTACACAAGTAATTTTGAAGAATTTTTGGAACAATTCAGAAAAAAAACTGCTGCCTTTCAGAAGAATTATTAATGCGTTTGCAATTTACTGTGTGTCTGAATTACCCTGTGAACAAAAAACGTTTAGGTTCTTGTGGAGAGCATTTTGCTTCACTTTGCATTGTACCATTCACTGTGATAAAACCTCTGTGAAAAACACTCATGGAAAAGCAAGTATCTTCTGAAAAGATGTTCCTCCAAGCTTGCATTAAAAACTCTTTAAAAAAAATTTAAAAATTTATCTCACTGACACCAAGAAGCTCTTAATCTTTGATGCCTTTGAGGCTTATTAGACACTTTAAATAATTGAGGAAAACAAAAGAAACAAATTTAGGAACCACAAAAGCAATACTCCTTATCCTCTTTCAAATGTCAGTGCTAATAAATCCTAAGTTCCTGTACAGTTTGTCAGGAAAATTAATCCACAAACACCAGAGGTTTATGTCCAAAAAAGAGACAGAGGAGTCTTGTAATTTTATTCAAATACAGGCAGAGGCCATGGGGCATTTTCCCTGGTGTCTCTCAAAATTTTGGAGGATGCAGCCTCCTTTTTATCCTCATTTCCCGGCCACATGTCCATCTCTCTTCCCCACTGCCTGAGGTACTTCAGAGGTACAGATTTCCTGAAATGTCTAAGAGACATTTCAGAGCCCCCCTTCTAATGTATAATCCCCTCTCCCTTTTTGTTGTCCTTGTGTCAATCAGTGGAATTCCTATGGAATTTATGGTTCTTCCCATTGTTTCCTTCATCTCTCAGTATCCAGTTTTATTTAACAGCAGACCTACAGTTTGTAAGGACAAGTCTCTCCCATCCCTCTCTTGTCTCTTCATCCTTTACAATGAAGAGTTGCTGCCCTCAGTGGAGTGTAGCAATATGAGCTCCATGTTATGAATAAGAAGCTTGACTAGGCCAATATTCAAGCAGCAATCAATTTATTATTATTATTCATCAATCAGTGGAATCTCTCCCATTGTTTCTTTTCTCTCTCACTGCTAGTTTTACCTACCAGCAGCCCCACAGTTTGTAAAGACAAATCCCTCATTTGAGTTCAAGCCCTAAGGCCCAGCTTCAGAAGAACAAACAATGCAGAACCCACACAGAATTCAGGCCCCAAGCCCTTGGCAATGGCCCTGTTTAAACTCCACATTTACCAGGCAGGGCACATCCATCACCAGCACCAGAGCCAAAGACAGGCTGGATGCCACCTTCAAACAGCTGCCAGAGGAGGATCTGAGGAGGGGGCACTCACTGGGTGAGGTGTCTCTGGGCCAATGCAGCTCCACTGGCAGCACTCACACAGGAGGAAGCTTTAAGGCAGGGATCAAGCCAATGTGCCAGCAAGAACCAGGAGAGCTCCAGCAAAACAAAGCTTGTGAGGGAGCAGAGAGGGCTGAAATGGCAGTGGGGAGGCCGAGCTTGGGAGCCACACCCCAGGAGCACAAAGCCAGAGCAAAGCACACCCTGTGTGGATTGTGAGCAAGGAGAGTGTCGCAGACATTCTCTATGAAAAATCCTTTCTTGGGATTTTTCCTTGCTGGAGCTGAGAGGTTTCAGCAGCAAATGTAAACAATTATTATCTGCTGCTGTGGAATGCAACAGGTCCACCTGTGGTTGGTCCCCTGTAGATGTTTGGATTTACTGACCACTCACAGGGAAGTTGCTGTCCTCTCTGCCGAGACACAGACCTTTGTTATTCATTCTTTCTATCTCCTTCTTAGCTTAGCCAGCTTCTGAAGAAGTCTCTTTCTTTTCTATCTCTATGTAGTATAGTTATAATGCTATATATATATCATAATAAAATAAATCAAGCCTTCTGATCATGGAATCAAGATCCTGTCTCTTCCATCCATCTAAAAACCCCTGTGACCACCAACAACAGGAAAGGTTCCCACTCTCACATACAAGCTGGGGCACAGAGGCCACTCAGCACAGGCACAAGCCAGGAGGGCACACACAAACACCCATGAAGTATTCCACAGACAGAGCACTTGCCTGTGGAGTACAACAGTGTTCCAAGGAGAGGAAAAGTAAATTGTGCTTAAATTGTGCTATGATAACAAATGGCTGTCATCATCTTTACAGCTCATTCAATTCCCAGGCCTGGCTTGTTGAAAGTACTAATAGAAGAGCCAAAAAGACACTGATAAATCAGCACTGTTTCCTGGATCTACCATCTTTTCTTCGGCAAGTTAGAGCTGTGAAATAAACTGACTGACATCTGGTAATCCTCTCATTGAAAAACTTATTTAACACAGTCTCAGTAATAGCCATAAACTGTTTTAGTGAGAGTGTTTCCATTCTTATAAGAAGAGCTCTAAAAGAAACTAAAAACTTGTCGTTCCCTCCCTTATGTAACCTCATGCCCTTAAATCTTTTGTATTTTCTCTTTTCTGCTTCCTTGTCTTTGCCACCTTGTGCATTCACTGTGTTCTGCAGAAAATTATATGGCACTTTCCCTTACTGTCATATTTCAATAGCTGCTTTCTGACTTTCTCAAGTCAGTGGGGTGGGTTATGTATTATTCTTTTCCACCTATTGTACATTATATATCCTTAAAACCATGATTATTTCTGAAGTAGAAAAGACCATCCCAATTTTGCTTCAAGAGTCTAAAAATTTAAGACCATTTGACTTAAAATCTTGTAGTTGCACACCAGAGATTCATTGGAAAGCATTCTTGGGACAAACCCATAGAAATCTTTTGGACTAATATGGGATGCTGTTCACCACATCTGCATCCTGCCATGTGCTCTGGACAGCAGAGAGTCATTTATGTTGGAAAAGCCCTTCAAGATCATGAAGTCCAACCACTAAAGGTGGATGCTTTCCTGTATAAACTTTCAGCCACTTAACAGCAAACCCTGACCCACCCTAGAACAGACATTGCAAGAGAAATCTGCTACAACAATGTACCAAATATTTACATTCCAAGCTAACCAGAGCTGAAGAAATCCCACTATCTAAGCCATGTGTAAAGCACTTCCAGAGAGATTCAAGAATTAAGGCTGCATCCAGCAGCATTTTGATTAAAACTTTCATAGCACCTTTCTCTGGTGTAAGGCCTGAAACACAATTTGACTTTAATAAAGCATCTGTAAACTTCTAATAAACAAAGAGAAATATCAAACAGTACAATATCTGTCAGATGAAAAAAAAAATTTGACATGCATAATTATTTTGGTCTCTACACCACATTATTCTAAGCACAATAGAATAAGACAAAGTAAAGTCTCATTAGAACAGCTTTCAATTGTGTTACCTGCTATGACTTACAGAACAAGAAAGAATTTCAGCCTCCCAAAAAGGGAACAAATATCTGTATAACACAATTGTTCCCTCACTGTGCTCAGTGAATCATCCTGAGGTATCTTTAGAAAAGAACATTATGCCTACAGATAATGTTTACGGATGAAAAGCATGAGATTAACATTGTGTACCCATATGAACAGTATTGAGTCTCCACTGTTTCAACATTTACCTGCCAGATGTAACAAGTGTCAAACCCATTCTTCAAATCCAAAAGAAAAATCACTTTTAAAACGCAAACTACATTCCTTTTCTAATTCACAGCTACAAGCATGTCAGACAATCAGATTTCTGGATTTACCCAACACTCCTGTCTTCCCAAAATAGCAATTTAGTCATTCTAACACTTGTAAATCGGTGCTCTTCTCCTCTCCTGGTGACAACACCCTACTCAAAAACAACACTAACAGATTGCTTATCTTTTAAGAAAATATTATTTAAATTGTTGTGTTCTACAGGATCAGAGATTACATGTCCAAACTCCAGTCTAGGAAGTGGTATTACCAAAAAAGTCTTGTTTCTGGCATATGAAAGATTGTCTGTTCTGAATCAGTGACAGTTCATAACAAGCATAAAATAACTAAACATACATTTCATCTGTGGTATGGCATTTTCCACAGACTTTATACACACAACACAATTAATACAATTCATACTCATGCTGGGGATGTCCATTTTGTTTTTGCTTAGATTTCTGGAGGAAAATGTCCTTTTCAACCTTTTAAAGATCATTTTGTGAAATGCAGGTTAAACTGAACTTTAAAGCTTCTTTAAATGCTAAGCTCCCAGAGCAGGAGGCGCTGAGGCAGGCCTGAGCTGGGCCCTGTGTTACTCAGTGGCCTGTGTTTGTTACTCAGTGGCCCGTGTTTGTTACTCAGTGGTCCCATGTTTGTTACTCAGTGGCCTCATGTTTGTTACTCAGTGGCCCCGTGTTTGTTACTCAGTTGCCCCATGTTTGTTATTCAGACCCCTGTGTTTAACGTCACTCAGTTCTCCCACATTCCTCACTCAGTGCCCCAGTTCATTACTCAGTGCCCCAGTTCATTACTCAGTGCCCCATGTTCATTACTCAGTGCTCTTGTGTTCATTACTCAGCTTCCCCGCATTTGTTACTCAGTGCCCCCGCAGTCGTTACTCTGTTCCCCCGTGTCTATTACTCAGCTCCCCCACGTTCGTTACTCAGTTCCCCCGTGTTCATTACTCAGTTCCTCCACGTTGGTTAATCAGTGCCCTGTGTGTGTTACTCAGTGCCCCCATGTTCGTTACTCAGCTCCCCCGTGTCTGTTACTCAGTTCCCCCGCATGTGTTACTCAGTGCCCCCTGTCTGTTACTCAGTTCCCCTGTGTCTGTTACTCCGTTCCCTCTGTGTATCTGCTACTCTGCTCCCCCGCGTTTGTTACTCAGTTCCCCCATGTTCATTACTCAGCTCCCCCGTGTTTGTTACTCCACTCCCCCGTGTTTGTTACTCAGCTCCCCCATGTTTGTTACTCAGTGCCCCGTGTCTGTTACTCAGCTCCCCCATGTCTGTTACTCGGTGCCCCCGTGTTCGTTACTCTGCTCCCCCGTGTTCATTACTCCACTCCCCCGTGTTCGTTACTCCGTTCTCCTGCGTTCGTTATTCAGCTCCCTCATGTTCATTACTCAGCTCCCCCGTGTTCGTTACTCAGCTCCCCCGTGTTTGTTACTCTGCTCCCCCGTGTTCATTACTCAGCTCCCCCGTGTTGGTTACTCCATTCACCCGTGTTCGTTACTCCGCTCCCCCGTGTTCATTACTCCACTTCTCCATGTTCGTTACTCCATTCCCCCGTGTTCGTTACTCCATTCCCCCATGTTTTTTACTCCATTCCCCCGTGTTCGTTACTCAGCTCCCCCGTGTTCATTACTCCGCTCCCCCGTGTTCGTTACTCCATTCCCCCGTGTTCATTACTCTGCTCCTCCATGTTCATTACTCAGCTCCCCCGTGTTCATTACTCCACTCCCCCGTATTCATTACTCCACTTCCCCGTGTTCATTACTCCATTCCCCCGCGTTCATTACTCTACTCCCCCATGTTCGTTACTCCATTCCCCCGTGTTCGTTACTCCACTCCCCCGTGCTGGTTACTCCACTCCCCCACGTTCGTTACTCCACTCCCTGTGCTGGTTACTCCACTCCCCCACGTTCGTTACTCCACTCCCCCGTGCTGGTTACTCACGGAGCGCAGGTACTCGTCCAGCAGCTCCTGCAGGGCCCGGCGGATGGCGCTGCACTCGGCGATGATGCGCTCGCGGTGCGAGTCCCGCGTGCACGAGGAGTCGGCCAGCAGCGCTGCCCCGCTGATGATCGCCTCCAGCCGCTGCTCCAGGGACGGCCTCACCTTCTCCTCCTTCACCACCAGAGGATCCAGCACTATTAAATTCTGCAAAAAACAAGGAGCACGGGTAAGAAAAGTCAATGAAGGCAGTTCAATGAAGCTGCTGCTTTATTTTGTACTTGCAGGAACTGCAGTGACATTATGCTTCCCAGATGTGCTGCTGGCCCTTTCCACTGGAAACATCCAAAATACTTTTGACCATGGCAGATTCTCTTTTCCCTAGTGGGGCTACACACAGAGGTCATTTGCAGACAATCCCAGGCTCCCTCTGCCATTCAGAGTCTCAGACCAGAGCTTAAGCTTTGTTTCAGAGAGGGGTTCAATGCCTATAAACTTTAGTCTTTTAGAGAACCTCTGGACTGAACTCAGAGCCAGCAGTGCCAGCTCACAGCTGAGAAAGCTGAGTCAGATTACACAAGGAGTAGTGTTCTGCTGATTTTTAGTCTAATCAATCCCACACTGAGGCAGAAAGTCACTGCTGCCGCTTTTAACAGGCTTAATATGGGCAAAGATAAAAACTGCAACTTTTGTTTAACGATTATTTTTCCAAAGGACATAGATATAAATGTCCTTTTCCTTTTCAGCAGGTAGGGTAAACAAAAGCAGACAACTCTTTTGGCTTGATAAAATTAATTACATTTGTGTAGCAAGCAAATATTCTGAAGAGACAGAAAAGGAGACTATGAGATTTTCATAAAATGGCAAAGTAAGTATATTTGAGCTTCAGCATTTGAAGAAATTTACACCAGTAGTTGTTAATATAACTGAACATCTGAAACTATGTCATTATGGCCCTAATCTCCAAACCTGGATTCCACATGCACCTATTCAGCTCTTACATCACATGCACGGGTGGTTCCAAGCTTTCAGAAGAAATATTAAACAAGAAAACTATGCCAGATCCCATGATAGGGAATTTAGGTAAATCAGAACTTATCTGCTAAGTGCCAGACTAATTGCAAACTGGAGAATTTGAATTATTTTTTTCAGTTTAGATTTAAGACAATTTCAGGGACTATCTAGCTTAAACTAGAAATGAAAGTGTTATATTTGAACACCATAAGATAAAAGCTTAAACAGTGAGGCAAGGAGACTTGAGTCACAAGCTTGTGTGAGAGATTTGAAACTCTGCCTCCCTCATTCCTGTTAGAGCAACACTGAAGTGCTGCTGCAGACAAAACAGCTTCATTTTCTGGGGAAGACTAAGACACACGTGGTGGCCACAGCCAATTATACAATCAGCTGGAAAAATTACTGCCTTCAAATCTCAGCTGACCCCAAACAGAAATGTTCTCCTTTGGGAGACAATTAGGAGAAAGTTTACAGCAACATGGACAAATAGCACTGGCCAAAAAGCTACTATGGTTCATCTCTGAATTAAAAACAATCTAGGCAGTAACAGCCAGGAAAACATGAGTTCAGACTCTGCCCTACAGATAAAATTCTTCAAAAAATTTCATTACTTATCCATAATCAGTACACCTACACAGGAAAGAGAATGCACAATGAGAAGTCACCAGACACACAAGAAGCAGTCTGGTGGGTTTGATTTAACAGGCTGAGCAGTGGTCAGCTACTCTGAAGCAGCTCAAGCATAAGGGAGCATTTAAGAGGAGTGATTAGATCCCTGTTTGCTCCCTCACTGGTCTGACCCAGGAAAGAGAGAGGGCCCGTGGGTATGCAGAATCTTGGCTGTGTTTGGTGAGGTCTGCAGTGACTCACAGCCTTTGGGCATCTCCCAGTAACTGCTCAGATGGATGGCCACGGTCACCCAAGGACCTCAGAGCAGCTGAACACACCCAGGCTTGCAGGACCTGCATCATTTTGTGAGAAACCTCTTTGCACTCACAAGATGAAACACCAGGGAAAGGCATTAGATAGCCTGCCCCCAATATGCTCTTTTCACAGATCTTAATATGCAATTAAATTTTAAAGTTACAATTTTGTGTTTATTTACAAATGACACAGTAGTTATAGGGAGCCTTTAAGAGAAATTGTTGAGAATATACTGATTTAAGAGTTAGCTGCTCTAATTTTACTGGTGGTTTCCTCACCTATAAATCTCTAATAACTTTCACAGTGCCAGCACTGGCAAAGGAAGAATGATATTGCAAAACATCTAGATACTAGATTGTTGGGTAAGCTCTGAGATACATTTCCACACTATAAACATTTAATGAGATTTGTTCCCACCAGACTATTTACTGCATCAATCTATTTCATGGCACTGTATTTGCAAGAAGGAGATAGAGCAAAGGTTATTTCAGGTCCTTAGCCAATAGAACTTTCTGTAAAGCCAGAAAAGTGTAACCATCTAACTCATAAAATCATTTCTGAAGTTAAATGCTCTATAAATTGTGCTTTATCTAACTCACACAGCTTCAATTCCCATTTGTGATACCCAGGTAAAAATATATTTACAACTTGATAAACAAACGGCTTTTTACAACCATCAGACTTCTATGATCTTACATTTCCAAGTAAAAACAAATTCAATTCAAAATACTTTTTTTCCCCATTTTGTGATTACCAAAAATTTCAAATTTTAGAACAATAACAAATGTTACTGCATTTTTAAATAGTAAGTCAAGATTAATTCATCTGCAGTAATAAAATGCACTCCTTTTGACATTTCTTTTTTTTAATTTTTAAGCAATCTAGTTAAATCCAGGGTCTCATATAAGGAATCTCATTTGTCATTCACAGCTACACTGTAACATGTTATGTATTACACTTACATGTTTCTTTTTACTTCCATTTATTAGGAAGACAGATTAGGAACTGTAATTTCAAAACCTGTGATGTACAATTGTAGCCTGCTCCTCTGTGGGGAAAAGCCTGTCTGCTTTGACTTTGAGCATGCCAGAGAGGCCTTTTCCATCAATAAACTGCCACTACAAAATCTGTGTCATATTTCAATGTATTTCTTTAATCTTCCTTTGAAAACTTTAGATAAAAATCTCCTACCATCAGTCCTAACATCAGTTATCCTGGAAATGTATCACAGTCTTAGCACTGGGATGCTGAGATCTGCTAAGTCCAAGAATTCACCATCAAAAGCAGCCATATTTGCAAATGTGTTTAGAAACATGCACTCCTTGTGTTGATCTGGGCCTACATCAGTTACACCCCATGAAGATCAGGGTGTGCAGCCTCACCTACAGGACATCTTTCACCATTTGTGGCAGGACAATGGAAAATCACATTGGTGAGAGCCAGAGCAGCTATGAGAAAAAGGCAAAACTCCACAGAAAAGCTTCAGATGAGGTCAGGAATAGAGAAAGTGCTGCCTTCCCCCAGATATTTGCTTCAGTAATGGAAGCAGAAATGCAGAGGTGGTGAAAGCACATTAGCTATGTCACTTTATTTCATGATAAGCAGCAAATGTAATGAGGTTTCTGAATTTCTCAATGATAGAAATTACAGAATGATCCCACTGACACATTCTGCAGACAAGGACTCCATGGCATGGCAGCAGCTCAAACACAGCCCAGGCAGCAGTGGGCACTGCCAGCTGAGAATCAGCTCTGGGCACCCTGAACTCCTGGGCTGTGCCCACCTCCTGCAGCAGGGACACAGCTGCAGCTGACTCTGCCTCTGTTCAGAGGGAGCCAAACACTGCACACACATGAACCCTGAATTCCAAACTCCTCTGGAGAACATTTCATTTCAATGAACCATCTCAATGAAATCATTTCAAGTGATACTATTTAGACCAGGACTAAGCAGAGCAACAATCTTTAATGCCTTTAGGCTGATCATTTATGATACCAATAGTTATTAAAAAATTTTAAAACTTTTCCCAGAAATACTGTAATCTCACATGTTTACATACCTCAAGCTCATCAAGTGCACTTCCAAGAGTAGCTGTATGAGATGCAGGTTGCTCCACTTTATTTCCAACTCCTTGGGAAGCATTAGAAATTACATTGAGAGCATTCTGTATTTCATTGCAAATTGAATCCTTGCTGGCTGTAAGGGATGCAACATCTGAATGTTCCAAACAAGCTGAACATATTGAATGTAGGAATGCAGAATTTTCCTTCAGGGATACACGTGCTGCAGCAATTTCATCTCGCTGATTGCTAGATTTCAAATCCTGCCAGCAAAAGAACAGGCTGTTTATTTCCAAAAGCACTCCAAAACTGACACGTATAAACATTTTTTCATTTCTATCTCTACTCTGCTTAAGGAAACATCAAGTTAAATTCATCAAAGTTTGTGAAAACAGACTGTACCGATAGTTACAACTGAATCATCATTACTTCATGAGAAATGAACAGGGTATGTGTAAAACAACCACCATTTTTAGTGTGTCTTACAACCAGCACCACCAACTGGGATTTGTTTTTTAAGCAGTTTTCCTCTGAGCAAACTGCCCTGGAAATCAGCTGTCTTTCCTCCTAGCCATGCCTTTTCTTGGGGGTGATGGAGAAGGCCAGAGGTGCACACACAGTTAAGGCACTCTGTGATTGTTGGACAGGGGTGTACACACAGTTAAGGCACTCTGTGATGGACAGGGGTGCACACAGAGTTAAGGCACTCTGTGATTGTTGGACAGGGGTGCACACACAGTTAAGGCATCTGTGATTGTTGGACAAGGTGCACACACAGTTAAGGCACTCTGTGATGGACAGGGGTGCACACACAGTTAAGGCACTCTGTGATTGTTGGACAGGGGTGCACACACAGTTAAGGCACTCTGTGATTGTTGGACAGGGGTGCACACACAGTTAAGGCACTCTGTGATTGTTGGACAGGGGTGCACACACAGTTAAGGCACTCTGTGATTGTTGGACAGGGGTGCACACAGAGTTAAAGCACTCTGTGATTGTTGGACAAGGTGCACACAGAATTAAGGCACTCTGTGATTATTTTATCTGAATAAACTCCCCGTGTTTGTGTCCCTGCCCCAGCAGCCCCTGTCTTGAGCACACTGCAGAAAGGATTGCTCAGGGATACCAACCCTGCACTCCCGAGAAAGGGGAAGCATGGAAGCTGTGGAAATCAAAAACCTGCTTGAGAGAAGCCACCTTGAGGGGCCTGAGGGGCTGCTTCCCCTCTGCCCCTGCTGTCAAAGCACTCAGGGATCTTACCACACCCATCTTGTTCCTCCCTTCTCCACCCAGACCTCCTTGAGACCCTACAGCCTCCCACCAACAGAAACAAGGGACACCCAGAGCCCCCCAGCCCCACTGAATTGGTGCCAGGAATCCATCATGGGTTATTTGGACAGGCTGTGGAACAACACAGAGTCAACATGGGGCTGTGCAGAGCCTCCTGCCTCATCCTGTTTCACTACAGACATTTCCCCTGCTTCTTCTGCATCGTGTCCCTTTGAAGAGAAAACTAGTAGATATTTGTGAAATGGCTTGGGTGAAGGAGACAGCTAAATTCAGGGGAAAAATAAAAAAGAGAAAATAGCACATCTGAGCCTGTGGCACCAGATTCAAATGATGAGAAGAGGCACAATGAAGAATGAACAAGTAAATGCATACAAAACTTCTCACAGCCTGCCCACAGGCAATCTGAAGTCTAATTATTTTCCTTTGCATTGCATCAGGCTCTATATGCATTATTTACAAAAGCATCACAGCATCCACTTCTCACTGCATGAAGTTTTTAAGTTTATGGCTGTAGAGCATTTGATATTAAATGAACCAGTCCTGTATTTTTATAATCTCATTTACTCCAAGATATGCACAGGACACAGGATTGCATCTTACTTCCTCAGGCTAACTTAGAAATCTCAGGGATATAAGTAACAAAAAAAAAACCCCAAAAGCAAACAAAATAAAAGAGATGTAGTCTTAAGCAGGAGTAGACAACAGTTTAACCAACTGATCATCTGAATCAGAAAACTGTGTTTTCTTTAGTGTATTAACACATCATGTATTTTTAAATTTTTAATACACAAATATATAAATGAGTCACCACTGTGCAAGAATGATTTTATTGCCCACTGTGTTCAAATCCAAATGCTACTGCATCTCCAACCTCAGTAAAGCAGCTGCAATTTGTCCAGTGCGCTGGACTTGCTCAGAAAAGAAATGTTATTTAAACACTGGCTCTGGTTCTAATTAGTGAATTTATCTTTCCTGCAATTATTACAAGACAGCAGCCTGCCCTCTTTTCCCCTGTGCTACAAGGAAGCCACAGCCACAGAGATACCATGGAAAGTCAATGCAGCACTCCAGCCTGACTGGCTTCTATTATTAACCACTTCTTACTTTGCCACATTATATGTAAACAATCAAATCCAAAAGTCTTTAAAAATTACTTTTTCCCTCTAAAACAGCCCTGTCTAACCAGGAGTGAGATGATCATAAGAAAACCAAAACTGGTAAACCAGTAGCACAAAGCCAGCAGTCAGTAACAACGTCTGGAAAGGTTCAGTAAATTAATGTTTTTGTTTCACACAATACTGTAGAGAGATTCAGAGTCATGGCATTGATAAATTCTCCTACAAAGAGCCCCAGTTTTGTTCAGTAACATGTTAAATTTAAAAAAAAGTTCAGACCCCTGAAATTCATCACTACTTTGTTGTTTAGCTGTGAGCTTGGAGAGCCCCCAAAGAAGCTGTAGAACTGTTATTCCTTTCCATATTGAGGAAACAATTATGCCCTGAGACTTTCATGGTAAAAAGAAGAAACATCTGATAATCTTAGTCTGAGCTTTTGCATAAATTGACCAAAAAACCCCTAAGATTGAGTGAATTCTATCAAAGCTCTGCACATGTGGATTATCAGAATAATGAACTAGTTCTTTGAAGGAGGAAGTCAGTCTCTACCAATACCTGCAGTTCACCCAACTACTTTACTCCACTTCAGGATATTTTATTTTTTCTTCATGGTTTAGCACTTTGATCTTATTCCAAGTTTGTTTTAGACTAGTGGACTATGTCTGTACTGTACAGACACAAACTCTATGTTTGTCCACACTCCATCAGTTATGTCATGTGAGACCAGCTGACATTAAAGATAATCCCATTTCCAAGCACTGCCCATCCAAGAGGCCCACTACAGACATTTCCCCAGGCTGCTGTCCCAGTCCTTCCAGGACATATTTCTGTGTCGTCCTTATATCTGCTCATCCATGACAAGAACGGAAAATGAATGGATAATCAGCAATTTCCAGCTGTGGATGGCTCCAGCTAAACCCAGTGGATGGATAAGAAGACTTTTAAGAACTTGAAAACTTATTCATTATTAAGCTTTGATGGCACTACTTCAATAAGGAGAAAAAAAAAGAGAAAAAAATTGTTCTTTATCCCAAATAATACATCTGAGGTGTGACAGCTCAATAAACTGGGAAGGCAGCTCCTGCTCACTGAGCATTCCCATCAGCACAGATCAGGGGGCTGGGACCACCATGGGTACAAATCCCACTGTGGGCTGTGCTACAGAGGGTACAAATCCCAAAATCCCACTGTGCTTTCTGCTGCACAGAGGGTACAAATCCCAAAATCCCACTGTGGGTTCTGCTGCACAGAGGGTACAAATCCCAAAATCCCACTGTGGGTTCTGCTGCACAGAGGGTACAAATCCCAAAATCCCACCGCTGGGTTCTGCTGCAGAGGGTACCAATCCCACTGTGGGCTGTGCTGCACAGAGGGTACAAATCCCACTGTGGGCTGTGCTGCACAGAGGGTACAAATCCCACTGTGGGCTGTGCTGTGCTGCACAGAGGGTACCAATCCCACTGTGGGTTCTGCTGCACAGAGGGTACAAATCCCACTGTGGGCTGTGCTGTGCTGCACAGAGGGTACCAATCCCACTGTGGGTTCTGCTGCACAGAGGGTACCAATCCCACTGTGGGTTCTGCTGCACAGAGGGTACCAATCCCACTGTGGGTTCTGCTGCATAGAGGGTACAAATCCCACTGTGGGCTGTGCTACAGAAGGTACCAATCCCACTGTGGGCTGTGCACCAGCTGCAGCTTCACTGTGCATGCAGTGCCCAGCCTGTCTCTGCACACACTGATGTCACTGAACCCAGTTCTGCAGCCAGGAAAAACACAGGCATCCAAACTCCAGTGTTTCATGCTACTATAGAAATAAGGGACAAAAGCTTTCGTTTTTCACCACAGTTAAAGCTGGGCTTTAGCATTCAGCTTTCAGTCTCAGTGACTGCCAAATCGTGCATAGCTGCTGATTCAAAGACCATAATAAAGCTCAAACTCATCCAAGTGCATTAATGCACTGCTCATCTGGGCAAGGCTCCAGATGAGAAATTTCATAAGTATCGTGTCACCCTTTCCAGTGGGAGAAAGTATCTCAGCAACAAAGCAAGTGAAAACCACCTGGGGGTGACAGTGACAGGAGATGTCCCTCAGCTCTGCCAGCTCTGCCCAGGGAAGGCTGCTGGCACAGTGTGAGAGCTGCCAGCCTCTGGGCTCTGCCCAGCTCAGCTGGGAGCTGCACCCACACCCAGCCCGGCCTGCAGCCCCAGTTCCACACAGCCTGGAGCTCCAGTGCCCCTCCAAGCCATGGCACAGGGGTACCAGGCTCCTGGGAGCTTCAGTCCCTCTCTCCAAGCCATGCCACAGGGGTACCAGGCTCCTGGGACCTTCTGTGCCCCTCCAAGCCATGCCACAGGGGTGCCAGGATCCTGGGACCTTCAGTGCCCCTCCAAGCCATGCCACAGGGGTGCCAGGCTCCTGGGACCTTCAGTGCCTCTCTCCAAGCCATGCCACAGGGATGCCAGGCTCCTGGGACCTTCTGTCCCTCTGTCCAAGCCATGCCACAGGGGTGCCAGGCTCCTGGGACCTCCAGTCCCCCTCCAAGCCATGCCACAGGGGTGCCAGGCTCCTGGGACCTTCAGTGCCTCTCTCCAAGCCATGCCACAGGGGTGCCAGGCTCCTGGGAGTTTCAGTGCCTCTCTCCAAGCCATGCCACAGCGGTGCCAGGTTCCTGGGACCTTCTGTCCCTCTCTCCAAGCCATGCCACAGGGGTGCCAGGCCCCAGCTCAGGCACAGCTGCCCGAGCCAGTCTGGCCTCCTGAGCTGCAGCCGGCCCCGTACCCAGGGCACCTCTGAGACACCCGGGGCTGTCACCTGAGCCCCAGCCTGACCTCCCAGCCTGTCCTGGGGCTGCCTCATCCCCCCAAACCTCCCTGAGGAGCTGGCTGGGGCTGGGCCTGGCTGCCCCAGCTGGCACACCCAGCTGCTGCCCATGCCCAGCTGCTGCAGCCCTGCCCCAGGGGGCAGCCAGCCCTGGCAGCATCCCACAGGACCTTTTCATGTAAGCATTTACCATCAGCAGGGATCACCTGCTGTCAGCTCCATTAGAAACCTGACCCTGCCTGCTCTACAAAACACTCAATCTGCCAAGCTGCAAACAGCATGACCTGCTGGCTCCTTCCTTCCACACAAGGCTCTCAAATCCATCTGAACTGATGATGTACACAAGTGACTGTAACCACACAAAAAGGAGACACAAATAAACACTGGGAAAAACACCTGGCAGGATGAAGGCTTCATTAGCACAAATGAAACACCATGAGATGATAGAGCTGTGCTGCACTGCCCATAGGTTCCCTTAGTGCATTCACAGCAAGTTAACACCCCTCAGCCTATCCTTACCAAGCATGATCCTAGTATGTGCTTCACTGTGAGGAATTCCAAGCTAACTTTTCAATAATAAAGTCTTACCTGGTCTCTGAACTCATTTTTTCTGAACTGAGAAATCATCAGCAGTTCTTGGTGTCTCATGGTATCACTGTAATACACCATGTACAGGGCACAGAAACCCCACATACCCACACAAGATACAGACCCTGTATGGCCAGAACTGCAGACACGTGCATGAATACACAAAATACCAAGTGTTATATGCATAACAAATGCATATTAATGTTACCACAAGCCTAAGCCTTCAGTACCAGCCTCTGTCTCTAGGCCACTCAGCAGTCTGATGAAGCATGGCTGAGAGCAGGCAGGGAGGCACTGCCAGCACTGAGGCTCCCAGCAGAATTCACTCTCTGTATCGATACCTTTGTACTGCTCATCATACAAAGGACGAGTCTGGACTCTTTGATACTTTGGTCTTCAGAATGTTTATTATTTCTTATCTTACAGAGTTTTCCTCTCTGCCAGCTGGGATCTGACCAACAAGGCAGCCAAGGGCACTCTGACCACCCACGAGGCAGTCGTGTCTTTTTATAATAAAAACTACGTACATCATATTTATCTTTTATCCCCAATACCTTTCACCCTTGTTAACAAGTACACCTTCACCACAAACCAATCCCCAAGTGCCAGCACCACCACAGAAGATGGAGGCCAAGAAGAAGAAAGAAGAAGCATGAGACACGCCCCGATTCCTCCATCTTGTCTCCATAACCCCCTGTACCAAGACATCACCAAGAGGGTGATTGTGGGAGCTCAGCACATCACTCCCAATGTCCAGAATCACCAGGAAACCCTTGGGGGGCTCAGAGGTCCTGAAATGTTGCCAGACATCCTTGGTGGCTGGACTTTGACCCTTCTGAGGGTGTGTGTGAGGACATGAGAATGACCACAGTTTAAGTGGTGGAGAGATCACACATTTACAGGGTGAAATATGTATTTGGAGATTTTGATACAAAAAAGTTATATCTTGGTACAGGGGGGTTATGGAGACAAGATGGAGGAATCAGGGCGTGTCTCATGCTTCTTCTTTCTTCTTCTTGTCTTCCATCTTCTGTGGTGATGCTGGCACTTGGGGATTGGTTTGTGGTGAAGGTGCACTTGTTAACAAGGGTGAAAGGTATTGGGGATAAAAGATAAATATGATGTATGTAGTTTTTATTATAAAAAGACACGGCTGCCTCGTGGGTGGTCAGAGTGCCCTTGGCTGCCTTGCTGGTCAGATCCCAGCTGGCAGAGAGGAAAACTTTGTAAGGTAAGAAATAATAAACAATCTGAAGAAATAATAAACAATCTGAAGACCAAAGTATCAAAGAGTCCAGACTCGTCCTTTGATCCGCGGGCTGCCCTGAACCATCCTGCGCGTGTCCGAGCAGAGACAACAGCCGGGTCAGACAGGTGATATATAATAAATACCACAGACTTCACACAAAGCCATGACTGGATTACCCCCCTGCTCTTGCAATTTACTGATGTTGTCCAGGAATTTGTTCTTGCAGTTCTTTTGAAACTGCATGATTTGGTTGCATCAGGTTGTAACTACTGCACAATATTCTGAGTGCCCCGTGCTCCAGGAACTCCCAGCCCGTTTATTGATGATGGAGCAATCCTTGCTGTCACTTCTCTATCTACTACTTCAGGACCTGGCCCTGCACTCCCATACCCTGCTGTTATCTCCTAGATGAAGTAGCTGATTTGGGAAGGTAGCAAAGCAATTTTTTCACTGTAAGAATTGATATATGGCTCACAAAGGTTTTCACCTAGCACAGCTACAGTCACATTTGTCACCAGCGAGCTTGCCTAGAACTAGAGCAGGAAGCATTCATCAAGGAGAGGGCTCAGAGGGTAGGAACCTCCAGAAGGTCTTATCACATCTGGAAGCTTTAACTAAGCTGTTAAAGCTTTCAGGAAATGTTCTGGCCTGGACTCTTTTCAATGGAAGATGACTCACTGAAAAATGCAGCAGAAGGCTTCATCCACAACTATTTTTTTCCCATGGTTTTATTAAACTGTCATAATACCATATGTGACTATTTTACTTGCTTCTTTTCTGAGGTTTTAAAATTAGAAGGGATTTGGGGATGTTTATTGGATTGAAAACTTGTTTCATTCTCTGCCTTAGTGGCAGTAGGCTACTTACAAACAGCCTAAGTGAATTATTACTGCTGGCAGATCACTTCATATAGGGTCCACAACCAATTTCACTGATACAGTTTAACAGACAACAAACAACTCTTTCACATTTACCCTGTTTGAGCCATCTTTTTCTATAAGTGATCGTGCCAGAACTTATTACATCTGCCACAAGAGTTCAGGATCTCTTCTCCAGTACCAGTTAAAGTTCCCCCAGGTACAAGTTTCTCTTCATTTCAAGTAGAATACAGTTTAGTTTTCCTAGATTTATTATCTTATTATGAAAGATGGGAAATCATCAACAATAAGGAGGTACAGGACTCATATAAGGCAGTCTGTTCTACCTGCTCCTTCTTCACAGATTATATAGTCAATAAATCTTCATGGTCTTTGCCCCTGTTCTTCTGTCAAACTCCAGGTAAACTCTTCTTAATATTAATTATAAACACTTATCAAATATTTAAAATAATGTACTTTTGTTTTTTTTCCAATTAAAAACCCCACAACTAAAGCAAGCTGAACCAAGTGACTCAGTGGGAGCCTCCTGCAGCCCAGGATGCACCCACTGTGATGGTGTCCACAGGGGCTTTTAGGTGAGGGAAGAGACAAGGATCTGACTCCATGGTCATGATTTATTATTTTATGATATACATTACATTAAAACTATAGTAAAAAGAATAGAAGCAAAAGTTTCATCTCAGAAGGCTGGCTAAACTGAGAATGGAAAGGAATGAATAACAAAGGTTTGTGTCTTGGACAGAGAGTCCAAGCTAACTGGGCTGGGATTGCCCATTAATTGTAAACATCCAACATGGGCCAATCACAGATCCACCTGTTGCATTCCAGTGTTGAGAGTTTTTTGTTAAGACATAGCTGTGGGAAAAAGATGTGAGAAAATACATCTGAGAAAGCAACAGCTGCCTAATTCAAGGACACGGTTTCCTTGAGCAAGAAGCTGTTCAAGAAAATCTGTGATAACAGGAGGGAAAAAGAAGCCACAAACATCCTGAGAAAGGTGGGACTGACTTTTTATAGCTGACCAATAGTGAGCTCTACTTTTGCAATATGTGTGAGCCTTATTACTGTGATTGTAAAAGTGTGCCTGTTCATCAATAAATCTGAGACTTGTGGATCATCAGCAGATGAGCATGTCTCCTGTCCATCCCATCATTCCACAGCAGCACATAACCATTGGTTACATTTTGTTCCTGAGTCCTCTCAGCTTCTCAGGAAGAAAAAATCCCAAGAAAAGGATTTTTATAAAAAGTTGTCTGTGACACACCCACCCCAGAGTGCTGGGAACCTGAAGTGTCTCTGACCCACAGCCACGTCCGACTGACGGGGAACAGGCGTGACTCAAGGAAACAGCTCTGAAGAGCTAATCCATCACAACAACCTAATTCCACAGCAGCACATAACCATTGGATACATTTTGTTCCTGAGGCCTCTCATCTTCTCAGGAAGAAAAAATCCCAAGAAAAGGATTTTCATAACAAGCTGTCTGTGACACACCCAGCCCAGAGTGCAGGGAACCTGAAGTGTCTCTGACCCTCAGCCACGTCTGACTGACAGGGAACGGGCGTCACTCAAGGAAACAGCACTGAAGAGCTAATCCATCACAACAACCTTATTCCACAGCAGCACATAACCATTGGTTACATTTTGTTCCTGAGGCCTCTCAGCTTCTCAGGAAGAAAAAATCCCAAAAAAAGGATTTTCATAACAAGCTGTCTGTGACACACCCAGCCCAGAGTGCAGGGAACCTGAAGTGTCTCTGACCCACAGCCACGTCTGACTGACAGGGAACGGGCGTCACTCAAGCAAACAGCACTGAAGAGCTAATCCATCACAACAACCTTATTCCACAGCAGCACATAACCATTGGATACATTTTGTTCCTGAAGTCTCTCAGCTTCTCAGGAAGAAAAAATCCCAAGAAAAGGATTTTCATAACAAGGGAACCTGAAGTGTCTCCGACCCACAGCCACGTCCGACTGACGGGGAACGGGCGTCACTCAAGGAAACAGCTCTGAAGAGCTAATCCATCAAAACAACCTTATTAGCATTACCAATTTCAGCAATGTTAGCAGCAGGGTTTGTTTTCACTGCTCAGCTGAAGCTGCAAAATGAGCTGGTTTCAAGTATTTATCATGGACAATCCCCCTTTTTTTTTTCTGTATATCAATTTAAGTTTTTTAATTTTGTTTTCTGCATACCTTGCAAACATTTCCAGAACAGAAACTCAGAGCAAGAAAGAAGCAGCCATTAAGCCCTTGAGCTCTGAACTGAATGTTAATGCATTATATGTGATAGATTTAATACAGAACTGAGAATAAATGACTTCCAGCAGCTGCACTCTAGACCTATAAATTGCTGGGAGTACTACAAAATCCATACAGAGGAAGAACAACTGTATAATTTACAGCATCAGTATCTGTCAAGAAATGCTGCAAATACAGAACTTGATTTCTACCTTTTAACATTCCTATTAAAATTAGACATTATCCTTACATAGATTCCATTTAGATTAGAAATTTTATTCATCTTCCCTGGTGGCACATCAACGCAGAACACCATTTAATTCTTACCACTGTTAAGCTCAATTCAAAAAACATCAACACCAAAAGAGTTTGATAAAATAAACAGGTAAGAAGCTAAGGATTAGCTGGTGTTTTACACAGCAAATGCTTTGGGAAGATGAGGAAAGGGCAGCACTGATGAGACTGTTTATACTGCACAGCAGGCACGTGCCACACAAACCCACAGCAGCAAATCTTGGGGACAAAGCTGTGCACAGCTGGATCCTTCTCAAGCTGCATCCTGACCAACAGCACTGACAGGCACCATGTCCCACAGTCCCACTCCTCCTGATGCTTCAGAGGGTTCTGCATCCCCTTACAGCACAGTGCCCAGCCTGAGAGTTTGACCCAGGGTACTGTAAATACAGAACAGCAGCCATAAAAATGGAATAAACTGTAACCAGCCCCCAGAAACTGCACAATGTTCATTTTATGGAAACATTCCTAAGTTCTGGGTCCCAAATTCACATATCCACTCAAGAGCTACAAATGGTTGCTAATTTGTGGACACCAAACAAGGGATTGTTGAGGGATGAACCAGATCTAAATTTTTCACTAAGGAAGTACCTTCCATCAGCTTGTGCATGCAAATCAGCAAAGGGAAAAAACTTCTGCCATTTTCCAGTCAACAGACACTGTAACAGTTGTTTTTATTAAAACAAACAAACACACACACACAGAGCAAAATTAACATCCTTATTAACACAAGTAATTCCAAAATCCATGGACCACCAGGATTCTGTTTTGCTGAAGACATTCCAAACAGCTCCAGGACTGAGATCAGTATGGGACTGCACTGCCTGCTACATTTATTACCTTAAGAGATCACTGTCTGTTAACAGTGGTTTAAACCTCCAATTTCAATTATAAGTCAGTTTCAAACTTTTAGAGTTGAACTGACCCAAGTTTTACAGTTTAATTGAGTCAATGACTTCCAGGTCTCCCCAAAGTGCATTTTTTATGTAGCAGTAAAGTTGGTAAAGGCTGTTTTCTTGAGCTCTAAATAGGTAAGAAATAAGGTGTTCAATCCCATGAAAAAATCCAGCTGAAGTGTACTGGTCTGAAATAAGGCATTTCATTGCAATGTTTTTGCAGAAAGTCAGAAGTTTCAGTACATAATTTCCATTTTCCTAAACTGAGTGCCCTATTAGAGGTTCAGTCACATGAAAGCCCTTCAAACTGGTCAGAACTCAGCCTTGCCCCTGTGTCAGACACACAACACTAAAAACAAAGCCTGTTTTAAGAATTATCTCACATGGCATTATTTTCATAGATCTCTCCTCCATCCCCTCTCCACACAGAACTTCAAATTCCAGTAAAGTTTGGAGAAACTTTAAATAAAGAAAAAATTGCAGGTGAGAAATTAAGGCTGAAAAAAAATTGGCTTACTTGGCACTAATTTGTGTAACATTTTCCATTACAAAACCCCTACTTTCACCTGTTCCTAATTTTAACAAAATAATAGGTTAGGCTAAAACTTCTCACATCAGATCTTTGAAGAGGGCTGTTGATTCTTCCTTACTTGATGGGTTTTTTGTTCAGAGAAAACACAGGTTCAAGCACTTCCAGGTTAAAGGCTAAGGAAAGCCTTCTCCCCATGTTAATAAAGCCTGAGCAGCATTTTCTGGAGAAAATACACTATTTGCAGATTTTTTGGAACAACTGAATTAAGATTTGCTTCTTTTGATATCATATGAAGTTGAAAAAGTAGCAATAAATATAAAGCACAAAACACTGCAGAGTAATAGTCAGAGAGAAGAAAACTCAGGATCCATGGTCCTGGGGACAGCTCTGACAGGATAAGGTGAAGGAGCACAAACAGAATCCCCAGCTCTTCCCTGTTTGCTTTGTCCAACTGAGAATACTTCTTAACTCTAACTTTGTGTCAGAAACTCAGTGTGAAAAAGCAATTTTCTCGAAATTGGTTTTTAAAACTCTTCTTAAAGAAAGTAAGTTATTCCTCCCTACTAATTATAAGCCTTGGTATTGAAGCAATCACATCCTATTCTTCCAATTACTCACTCAGCGCTAAGCTTGGCTATTCTACACAGAATTAAAGCAAAATTGTACAGAATTAAAGCAATTCTCTTTAATTGCCACATTAAAGACTTTGGAGGCCTGATGGTTTGCAGTCTGCAGGCTCTTCTATTTCTTCTGTCTGCATGCCACCAACGCCTGTTCACCAGCAGCAGGCACATTTCTTACCCTCAGCTGATGATTTACAAATGCTGGCCAGGGCTGAGGAGTGCCTGCAAAGAGCCCCTGTGCTGCTGCTCCTGCTGAGCCTGGGGAGGAGAGGCTACAGAGCAGCACACACACAGAGCAGCACACACACACAGCAGCACACACACACACACACACATACACACAGAGCAGCACACACACACAGCAGCACACACACACACACACACATACACACAGAGCAGCACACACACACAGCAGCACACACACACACACACACACACACAGAGAGCAGCACACACACACAGCAGCACACACACACACACACACATACACACACAGCAGCACACACACACACACATACACAGAGCAGCACACACACTTACACAGAGCAGCAAACACACATACACAGCAGCACATACACATACACACAGCAGCACACACACACACAGAGCAGCATATACACACACACAGCAGCACACACACACATACACAGCAGCACATACACACACACACAGCAGCACACACACATACACACAGCAGCACACACACACACACAGAGCACACACACACACACATACACAGCAGCACACACACACACACACAGTGCAGCACACACACATACAGAGCAGCACACACACATACACACAGCAGCACACACACATACACACACACACACACAGCAGCACACACACATACAGAGCAGCACACACACACACACACAGCACACACACACACACAGCAGCACACACACATACAGAGCAGCACACACACACACACACAGAGCAGCACACACACACACAGAGCAGCACACACACATACAGAGCAGCACACACACACACACACAGAGCAGCACACACACATACAGAGCAGCACATACACACACACACACACAGAGCAGCACACACACATACAGAGCAGCACACACACACACACACAGAGCAGCACACACACATACAGAGCAGCACACACACACACACATACACAGCAGCAGCTTCTTCGCTCCCACCAGGCTCATCCTAAAAACTGAATTTTTTGCAGTGGGCTATTTGTCGCGGTGCAGGGAAAATTTGAGATCAGCAAGCTTCGTTTATGGAATAGAGCATCAAACTTTTATGCACAAAAAGTAATAAGTTGATGCATATTTTGGAAACTAAGCAGTCTATTGGTTGATTATAGATATTAGGTATTTTTTAAACTTTTTTTAAATTTTTTTTTTAGCTACAGCACTTTGTTATTGTAATCCAGCTTATGCTTCAAGGTCACTGTGTCTTTGCAGCTGTACAGACTCAGATTAGCTACAGTCTTGTATTTCTCTAATTCTTAGTTAACTATTCTTCCAAGAGAGTTTCCTCCAGCCCTCCCAGATTCTCCACATGCTCTCGAGAGTAAGAGACTGACTGACGTCAGACCTTGCATCCAAATCATATCAGAGGAAGCAAAAATTGAGGGGAAAAATACTTGGAGAGAAGAGACTAAGGAGGAAGAGAACATGGATGAAAGGTAAGTTCCAGAGCAGGAATGCTAAATGAAGGAAGGAGGTTGGGGACTCTTTAAAGGCACCAAGCAGAAGGTAGAGCAGCTATGGCACAGCAGGTCTGGCACAGCAGGTCTGGCACAGCAGCTGTGGCACAGCAGGACTGGCACAGCAGCTATGGCACAGCAGCTATGGCACAGCGGGTATGGCACAGCGGGTATGGCACAGCGGGTATGGCACAGCAGCTATGGCACAGCAGCTATGGCACAGCTATGGCACAACAGATGTGGCACAGCAGGACTGGCACAGCAGGCGTGGCACAGCAGGTGTGGCACAGCAGGTGTGGCACAGCAGGACTGGCACAGCAGGTATGGCACAGCAGCTATGGCACAGCAGGACTGGCACAGCAGCTATGGCACAGCAGCTATAGCACAGCAGCTATAGCACAGCAGGACTGGCACAGCAGGTGTGGCACAGCAGGTGTGGCACAGCAGATGTGGCACAGCAGCTATGGCACAGCAGGACTGGCACAGCAGGACTGGCACAGCAGGACTGGCACAGCAGCTATGGCACAGCAGGTGTGGCACAGCAGGTGTGGCACAGCGGGTGTGGCACAGCGGGTATGGCACAGCAGGACTGGCACAGCAGGACTGGCACAGCAGCTGTGGCACAGCAGGTGTGGCACAGCAGGACTGGCACAGCAGCTATGGCACAGCAGGTGTGGCACAGCAGGTGTGGCACAGCAGCTATGGCACAGCAGGACTGGCACAGCAGCTGTGGCACAGCAGGTGTGGCACAGCAGGTGTGGCACAGCAGGTGTGGCACAGCAGGACTGGCACAGCAGCTGTGGCACAGCAGGTGTGGCACAGCAGGTGTGGCACAGCAGCCGTGGCACAGCAGCCATGGCACAGCAGCTATGGCACAGCAGCTATGGCACAGCAGCTATGGCACAGCAGTACACGTGGCCCCATGTCCTGGGCAGCCCCAGATGCTCTGGGCATGGGGAGCACAGCAGCCCCTCCTGCCCAGGAGGAGAGGGCCATCCCAACATGCCCAGCTCAGTTCCTGTGCCCACCTCCTCTGCACAAGACTCTTTCTGTCTCTCCAGCTGTGTGTCAAAGAGGAAAACAACACCTGGGAGACAGGAACAGAGCACCCAGCACTGAAACTACTGCCAGAGGAAAACCTTGTGGTTTAGACTTCACCTAGGAAGGCCCCAGTAGCAGAACAAGGCTAAGGACTTAAATCTTAAATTTTTCCCATTTTATAATGGGAAAAGATTAACTTCATGTGTCCAGCAAGGGCTGGATGCTCAAGCATCAGGACTTTGTGCTCCTGGGAGCTCCTCACGGGCAGCCACTCCTCTGAGATCAATCCCATGTTACCAGTGATCCCATCGTTTTCCAGTGTCACAATCTGGTTAAACACAGATTAAATCAAAAAGCTTCTCAAGCCAAGTGGGAAGTACTACATGAGCCTTTGCAAAAAATGTGAATAAACGACCACAAGATAAACATCAACAGTCTTCTTCTGTATTTCTGCATCTGCTCTTTTAAGAGTTGACTCAGACATTTCTTTCATTGACTAGCTAAGTATTGCTCAATTAGTTTAAATGTAATTACTTTCCTCTCATTACAGTTTGCAGCACACCCACAAATTCCAAGGTTTACAAGTATCTACACTGCTTTTCACTTACAATTCTGGACAAGTGTTGTGATTTCTCAGCTTGCTGAGACATATCATCTTATAGTTTCAGGACTGTGAATTCCATTTATATAAAAACTGCAGTAGAGTTCTTTTGCCTTGTAAAGTTTATTTAACATGAAAATAACCTTTCTGAAATGTTTCCTTTCTTCTAGATCATTCTTGTGACATATTAATGCAGCATTAAAACTTTTTTTATAAGACAATACCTCACTGTTAAAATGATAAATCACACTCAATGACTACCTAATCAATTTAGTTTTTAGATTATTATTAGAACACCGTTTCTGAAAAGTGAACAGAATTTTTAAAAAGTGCAATCCTTCAGAGACCTGATCTTCAAAACTAAGAAGCATAACTGCCACCTGAAAGGGAACAAATCTTTTGTATTTCATTATAATAGTCCATTTTTGCACAATATTGAAGACATTATTCTTGCTCAGGGAAAAAGTTCCACCATTTCTACTATAAATTTCTTTCAGCAGCAATGTGAGATGAGCTGTGTGTCTGTATATTTTAAAAGTAAGTTTCCTGGATGTCCTCTCAGAGCTCATGTTGCAGAATCAGAGGTGCAGGATGTCCCTCCTCCAGCTGTGGGGCTGAGAGCAGCAGCCAGGCCAGAGCCCCAGCACACAGGCACTGGGAGCCCAGCAGGAGGGACACAGGGACCTTCCCGGGGAAGGAAACATGCCAAGGAGAACATCAACATGGCACCAGGGCACCCATCACCCCAGCCAGGGGCAGAAAGGAATGGAACAGGAGGGAGCAGCAAGTGGCTGGGATGCAGCAGTCTTTGCTAAAGAAGGCTTGCTAAACACGTGTGACACTCTCAGCATGTCAGTGAAGGTAACAAAAATAAAAGTAACACTCCTGTTAACATTGCAGGAATGGAAGAAGAGCAGCTGGCACAGGAGCACCCATTGGAGAAGGGAGGACCAAAGAGAAGGGCAGCCAGGCAGGCTCTGCCAGCCCCCAGCCTGCCTGGAGCCTCCCCTGGGCACGGAGCACTCACCCCAGCCTGGGACAGGGCTGGGGAAAGGGTTGCACCTGGACCCCCCTGCCACCCTGCAACCACTCCCTGCCACCCTGCAGCTACCTCCTGCCACCCTGCAGGCACCCCCTGCCACCCTGCAGCCACCTCCTGCCACCCTGCAGCCATCCCCTTGCCACCCTGCAGCCACCTCCTGCCACCCTGCAGCCACCTCCTGCCACCCGGCAGCCACCCCCTGCCACTCCCTGCCACCCTGCAGCCACCCCCTGCCACCCTCCTGCTACCCCCCTGCCACCCTGCAGCCACCCCCCTGCCATCCCCTGCCACCCTGCAGCCACCTCCTGCCACCCTGCAGCCACCCCCTGCCACTCCCTGCCACCCTGCAGCCACCCTGCAGCCACCCCCTGCCACCCTGCAGCCACTCCCTGCCACCCTGCAGCCACCCCCTGCCATCCCCCTGCCACCTCCTGCCACCCTGCAGCCACCCCCTGCCACCCTGCAGCCACCCTGCAGCCACCCTGCAGCCACCCCCTGCCACCCTGCAGCCACCCTGCAGCCACCCTGCAGCCACCCTGCAGCCACTCCCTGCCACCTTGCCCAGCCCTTCCCTCCAAGCACTTCTCACTCCAAGCAAACACCAGTAAAGCTCCTCCTATCTCATTCTAAGCCATGGGTACTCCCTGCCATTGACCTCAGGTTTTTTTAGAGAGTTTTTTATTCTACTTGAGGCTTTTCTGTCATTTTAGGTCAGGTTGCTTGGGTGTTTTAGAAACCATCCTCTGAAAGCAAATAAATTTGTTTCAAAATTGCCCAAGTCTTCAATATCATTTCAATGTTCTTCATCACACATTCTTTCTCCAGAATTATCACCAAACTGTAAACTTTATTAGTTAAGTGTAGCATGGAAAACATTCCCCTGCTAAAGTGGCAGTCATACACTAACAGCAACAACAAGAAGAAAACCACCCAAAAAAGCCATTTAACAAGTGCATACACCTGCATTCTGTATCCTTACTCTTCCTACAGCACCCACACAGCAGCTGTGGCATGTCTGTTATTAACTATTTTTTCCTGCTTCTTAGACACTCTTCTTCCAACTTAGACAAAAATAATTTGTCCTTGTTAAGCAGTCACAGAATGACAACTTCTAGATTTAAAATTAGTCTCATCAATCACTTCAGCACAGAAAAATGCCCCAAATTCAAAACATTTGAAATTCTATGGAGCAGTGTATTAAACAGCTAGCCCTGAAAACTCAGGTTTGTGAAAGTCACTGAAGTGTGTTCACATCTGCTGCTGATTCAGCCTGTTAATGCCACAGTAATAGAAAACTGCCAAAAAGCCAACCACATAATAACAGTTACCCTGGAAAACAATTTTGGTAATTACAGTCTTCTCAGATAATCAAGTAAAAAGCAATTTACAATCTCTGTAAGATGATTTTTTTCCTAACATAACAAAATTATTTCCATATAGCACTTGGATGTTGCATTCAATGGGTGCTACATTGCAAGAATCTTCCTGCTCGTTCATGACCATTTACAGTAATTACACAATAAGCAGCAAAACAAACACACACATTTTCCCTGACCTGGCTCAACTGGCAGTTCCAGTAAGTTACAAGAACAGTGGTGTGAGTGCATCACATGGCAGAGAAAAGCAATCAGCATGGGAAAACTCCATAGCAAGATGCTGTATGATAAGGGGAACAGAGCTCCTTATCTCCCACCTGCAGTGTGCAGGCACCGTGTGGAGCTCTGCAGAGGGCTGGAATGAGAGAGCCCAGCAGAGAAACCTCAGGGTTACACTGGCTGGGCACAGACTCCAGCCCAGCACAGAAACCTCAGGGGCACACTGGCTGGGCACAGACTCCAGCACAGAAACCTCAGGGGCACACTGGCTGGGCACAGACTCCAGCCCTGCACAGAAACCTCAGGGGCACACTGGCTGGGCACAGACTCCAGCCCAGCACAGAAACCTCAGGGGCACACTGGCTGGGCACAGACTCCAGCCCAGCACAGAAACCTCAGGGGCACACTGGCTGGGCACAGACTCCAGCCCAGCACAGAAACCTCAGGGGCACACTGGCTGGGCACAGACTCCAGCCCAGCACAGAAACCTCAGGGGCACACTGGCTGGGCACAGACTCCAGCCCAGCACAGAAACCTCAGGGGCACACTGGCTGGGCACAGACTCCAGCCCAGCACAGAAACCTCAGGGGCACACTGGCTGGGCACAGACTCCAGCCCAGCACAGAAACCTCAGGGGCACACTGGCTGGGCACAGACTCCAGCCCAGCACAGAAACCTCAGGGGCACACTGGCTGGGCACAGACTCCAGCCCAGCACAGAAACCTCAGGGGCACACTGGCTGGGCACAGACTCCAGCCCTGCAGAGAAACCTCAGGGGCACACTGGCTGGGCACAGACTCCAGCCCAGCACAGAAACCTCAGGGGCACACTGGCTGGGCACAGACTCCAGCCCAGCACAGAAACCTCAGGGGCACACTGGCTGGGCACAGACTCCAGCCCAGCACAGAAACCTCAGGGGCACACTGGCTGGGCACAGACTCCAGCCCTGCTGCCAGCCTGGAACAACTGCAACACCCCCTGCTGCCCTCTGGGATATCAGACAGGGATCCTGATGCACAAGAGGCTGCTCAGCTTCCCCTGCAGTGACTGCAGATCATCTTCACCTGAGAGCAGCACAGTGTGCAGAGCTTGCTAACATCATACAGGGACTAACTGGAAGGTTCTGGAAAGCTCTGCAGAGGGGCAGCTCCAAAAAGCTCTGTATTCTGTCTAAAATATGCCTCCTGTTCTCCCACCAAAAAATCATCTGGAATGAAAGCTCCCTGAACTGCAGCTTGCACCAAGCTTCATTGACCTGTCCCCTTCATGGAGAACCAGGCAGAGCTCTGACCTCCCACACCTGAAATCATTTCCCTTCTGATCAGAAGAGGTCCTAGAGTGAGGGAATCACCCAGAGCCCTTCTGGGAGGTGGAAATCCAGACTGAAACAATGCCTGCCTTGCTCCATGTTCCCCCAAGCTTTCACTTCTCAATGTTCTGTACTGTTATAAAACAGGAGAAAATGACAACTTCAGAGGATAAATCAGTAAAAGAAGTTTTAGCTACTTTTGATGTGAAAAATACCTGCTTCAAAAATGCATTAATTCACCTCTTAAAGAGAACAAAGCCAAAAGATGGATGTGACTGCTGTCTTGCTGTTTGTAAGAGCTCCTTACCCACACACAGAGCAATGTCCTGGCCTGTCAGTCCCTGTCAGGGTCACACTCAGCTCCCACACCCAGGGCAGCAGTCCAGGAGAAACTGAAGAGCTTAGTCAAGCTTTTCATCACTGAGCTGGAAACAGTACCAGCCACAGCATGACCTTCAAAGGAGGATTCATTTCTCTTCAAAGAACTGACCCAAACTTTACCATTAGGTTAAGTAATAATTTATTTGGCAGCTCCTCTCCAGGGAAAGGCACAGAATTTTCCCACAGACTATCTATCTATCCATTAAGACTGAGGAAAACTCTTCCAAAGCCATTAAAACTCGTTCTTTTCTTTCTGCAAGGAGCCTTTTTGAGAAATATCTTCTCTAAGATAACAAAGGGCCTGATTCATGAGGTGCTTTGTGCCTACTCACTACTGAGATCAGCTCTTACTCAGGCTCTGACTCAGCACAGGCCCACAGAAGTGACTGAAAACATCAGTGGTACAGCAGCCTGTGGGACCAGAGACACACCTGCTGTTCATTCAAAAGAATTCTGCTGTGGGAGTACACACTAATACATGGGCAGACTGTCAGAGGGCAGAGAACAGCTGTTATGTGTCATCTCTAATCAGCAGAAAAAAGTAAGATTGGAACCTCTGGACTTCAAATTCACATTGCTATCAAATCCTTGGACTGTACAGTTCATCAAATACCATATGTCAAAAGTCAAATACTCTAATAAAGTCTTCCTAGTCAGTAATGAATCCTAAAAGAAAATTCATTCTATCAGTTAGATGGATTCCTCAGAAATTTCCACATTCTTCTATTTTAGAAAAGGTTAATTTATTTTTTTAAAGGAATGCAGGGCTTGAAATTGATAGCTGGCACAAACCACAAAGCAAACAGCTAATTAGAAATACCACAGGTAACAAGTTTATCATCTTTCTGTTGTTCAGTCAATAAAGAAAAACAGACATTTAACTGAAATGAATAAAAGGCATTAGCTTTTCATGAGTAGACAATTCATGATTCCCAGTTATGAGAAAGCCAAGAACCAAATGATCACAATATGGTGTAGTTAACACAGCCAACAACTCAAAGCAGCCTGTCTTGTATATTAAAAAAAAAAAACAAACCAGAAACAGTCAAAATTAAACAGCCTTATTTTCCACTTTGCACATGAATGCTCTGATCTCCAGTTCTTACAGCCACAGATACCTTTTTTGTGAGGATTATGGTTGTATACCCTTGCACCAATAGATTAACTTCTGTAGGACTCACTAACTCTGTAAACCCCTCTGATACTCTTTGCTTGCAGTTAAAGGAGGATAAGAGTGTTAGGATAATAGCTATACAGAACTACTTCTGTATTTATGTCATCCTCAGTTCTCTAAATCACACGGATGGATGCTTTGAAGAATATTATACTTTTGTATTTGCAGTTTGCTAGCACAGTAAAGGTCAAATGGAGAAGCTACAGTTGACTCAATGACATTATGCTGCTGCTTCATTAAGAAGTCTGATGCACAGTCATGTTTTAATGAATTACTCACAATATTAAATCATTAAAGAAAAAAAAAAGCCTTACTATACTCAGAAATATTCCAACGAGTAACAAGCTGAAAAACACACATTTAGTAACTCATTTCATCTTCATTTTAAGTCAGAGAATTTGGGAACAATTCCATTTTCTCAGTTTCACTATCAAAAATATGTGCTAAGGACAGTCAGTAAAAACATTGAATTTGTTGCAGCAGCTTCAGTGCCAAGCAAAACCTGATATGAATGAACAAACAGGTGAAGCCCACAGAGGAGGAGTGCCATTATAAATCAGGCTAAGTACAAATAATGAAGCTACTGCATCCAGGAGACACCAACACTTGATTCTACAAAGATACAGAACTCTCCCATGCTGCTGCTGCTGTACAACTGAGACATAAACTTTAAGGAATTTAGAGATTTTAGAGGAGCTAAGATTTGAGTTAGAGATAAGCCTTATTGGAGTTAATTAAAATAAATGGGTAGGCCTTGATGAAGTTAGGAGTTGGTAGTTAACTAATAATTGATTGCTTGTCAACACAGTGTTTGGTGAGCTTGATTTATAATGAGGAATATAGAAACTGATAAATGGCTTTTAGGAACATCAGACAATTGTGGCTTCCTCTGTTCTGAAACCAACTGAAGATGGGGAATGGGAGTTCTACCAAGGTTCATTTGTCACAATGGCATTGAAAAGATAGAAAGGTCAGAACGAGGAAGAATTCACTTACTTCCTCATTTTGGGACCCCTCCCCATGAAAGGGACCACCAGCTCATTTTGAGGAACAAACTACACATGCTTAATGGCTTTTGAACTAATTACCATGGAATGGGATGTACCAAAGTGCTGAACATGTATTTGTATTTTGGGTATTCAATACCTGTATAGATAAAAGGACTCTGTAATCACCTGTAAATTGTGGGGTGTATTTAGGAGCTATTCCACAATAAACATTCACTTTCTAACTTTAAGCTGTTAGAGAGATTTGTCTGGCACAGTTGGATATCAGTACTAGACCAATATCCATATTTTTAATAAATGACAGTGATGGGATTGACTGAAAAGCAGAAGTTTTCTGCTGAGCACAGCAGCAGCAGCACATGCCCCAGCCCTGCCCTGCTCACCACCCCCCAAGCTCTTTGTTTTTCAGGGGGATCTGCAGCTCTGCACAAAGGGATTCCCAGGGGGAAGCACATCAGCCAGTACCAACCCCACCAAGAGCTGGGTGTGCTGCACCTGCAGCTGTTTATTCTGCACCAACCAATCCCTCTGCAAATGCCTCAGGGCCACCCCAGCTCAGCACCAGGGTGGCACACGGGACACCCCCAGGTTTTCACCTCCAAACCAAGCTCAGCACAGCTCCCACCTGCTGCTGCCCTGCTCACCTTCCCTGGGCAGATCAGCTCGGGTGCCCTCTCCAAAGGACAGGGACTGCTCCTCCTGCAGCCCCATCCTGCTCTGGCTGCTGCCCCCGTGTGCACTTGCACAGAAAGAACAGTTAGAATTAGCAGGAACTGAAGCTTAAACAGAGTTTAAACTGCTCTAGCATCCACTTGAGAGACAGAAATTAATTGGCTCCTTTCAGTCCAGATTTAGATCTGGTTCTGCTGCTGTTCTGACTGTTTGAGTATGTGGGGGAAGTTTTCTTCTCCAAGAAGGAAGGCTAGATACCTCCTGTGGGGAATTCACCAGCTGGCAGTTCAATACAAGGTTTAGGTTGTCACTCCCACTCCCCAGTTATTGTGTCTAGCTTGGAAAAGTAAATTTTTAACCCAAAAAAGCCCCTGGGTTGCTGTTGTGTTGTGTTTTCAGGCTACACCCCCTGTGCACACAGGATGCCTTTGCACTCACACATTGCACTCTGCCATGGTACAGGTTTGCTTAGTTTTGCCTTCAGCAAAATAAAAAGGATGCCCCTGGAGAAAGATGACTTGGGCAAACCTGGAGTGACCTATGACAAACAGTCACACTGGGGGAAATTGAGAGAAAAATGGATTCATCATCAAAAATTTCCTTCTCAGGAGAATGAAGGTACCCTACTCAAAACAGAAATTTAGTCAGATATTAGAACTAAATATAAAAGAGCAAGTCAAACACATAAAGAACAAAAATCAATACTAGCAAAATATTTTTAAAAAATTGAATTAACCACAGGTACCAAACACTGCAAGAAAAGCTCTGGAAACATTGATAGAATAGGAGGGAGTTGAAGCAAATGCTGCAGCACTAAAGGGAAATCTCTAGAGTCAGAGTCTTCTTTGAAAGATAAGAAATTCACTGCATTTTTTTTCCCTGACATTACTTCAAAGATCAGTTGCAATCATAACTTAAACACAAGAAAGAATATAAGAGTTCAGATTAATACTGGAAAAGAACAAAAATAGACAAATTGACAAGAACACAAAGAACACAAAAGAACACATTGACAAATACTTAAGACAATCTGGTATGTTTCAATTTTTGTTTCATCCCATCTTACCCTGATGAAGCCTGAGAGCCACAAGTGATTCACCTGAGGCCCTGCTGGAATGCTGATGAGGTAATTAGAGAATTAGGAAAAAATAATATATCCTTAAAGGGAGGATTCCACAAAAAGAGGAGAACAAGGAAGAGGAATGGAAGAGAAGTCTGACTATAATGATTAAAAGGAAAATCCACTGCAATCACAGAAAAAGGAAACTGAAAGTAAGTTACAGTAATTTGGGCTGGCTCAAGGAATCTCCTTTCTTTCTCTAACAGGAGCAGGGAGTGTGGCTAAAGGGAGATGGCAATAATCAATGTCATTTATCTAGCATGGCTTTTAACCCTGTGACAAGTGAGGCTCAGCAAGCAGGTTCAAACATGCTCTAAATGAAATTAGTGTAAGGATTGTACACAAACATCATCAGGAAAAACATCCTGGAATAGACAGTGAAGGACCACAATCAAATAGAAATATGTATTAAATTAAGGCTCATCAGAACTTTTTTCTGCAACTGGAAATACCCTAAATATTCTCAACCAAGGTTATGAAAAAGAGAGGAAGCTGAAAGAGAAGATTACAAAGGGCAAGATGAAAACTGCAACAGTCTCAATAACTAGCATAAACAGACCTACCCCTAAAAGCAATTTAAAAACACACATTCCAACATGCACAAATGTCTATACTCAAATTGGAAAAACAAACTGCCAGCTATATTGCAGTCCTACAAAAGAACCACAACAGAGAATTCACATCTTAATGGAAACACACAGCTCTGTTTTAAATCCATCTCCAATTCTGCCTGAATTGAAGTGAATTAATAGATTGCAGCCTGTAGAAACATCTGGTTACCTTTCATCATCTTTAACAATGATAAATCCACAGCTGAAGTGATGTGGAACAGTTGTGGGCACTACAAACCCTGCTCTCTGCCACTGTGAAAAACTCTTTCCAAAACAAGAGGGGAGGACAGCACAGGACACACACAAGAGTCCTCAAAAAAGAGCATTTGGATTTAGAGAAATGAAGAAACTGAGGCTGAAAAGAAAAAAATTTACAAAAATTGTGGATCATTTTTGAGTATATAAAAAGGAATTTAATCATCTGCAGGAGAAAAGAAAAACCACAAATATTTAAATGGAAGGAAGCAAAACAAAAAAAGGGGAAATACTTTTAACAAGAAGGATAGTGAAATACTCAGATTGCACTGAGAAGTTGCAGCAGACATTCTACAGAAGAAAACCCAACTGCTGGAATTGCTCTCTCATATATACAGAACATTCTACAGAAAAAACCCAACTGCTGGAATTGCTCTCTCATATATACAGAACATTCTACAGAAAAAACCCAACTGCTGGAATTGCTCTCTCATATATACAGAACGTTCTACAGAAAAAAACCCAACTGCTGGAATTGCTCTCTCATATATACAGAACATTCTACAGAAAAAACCCAACTGCTGGAATTGCTCTCTCATATATACAGAACGTTCTACAGAAAAAAACCCAACTGCTGGAATTGCTCTCTCATATATCCAGAATATTCTACAGAAAAAAACCCAACTGCTGGAATTGCTCTCTCATATATACAGAATATTCTACAGAAAAAAACCCAACTGCTGGAATTGCTCTCTCATATATACAGAATATTCTACAGAAAAAAACCCAACTGCTGGAATTGCTCTCTCATATATACAGAACATTCTACAGAAAAAGCCCAACTGCTGGAATTGCTCTCTCATATATACAGAACATTCTACAGAAGAAACCCAACTGCTGGAATTGCTCTCTCATATATAGTTCTGGTTTGGGAATCATGGATTCTGGAAGACTTCCTGTGCTCCTTTCACACCTACTTTTCTGATTCTATAAACACACATTTTGAAACATAACAAATATCACAACTCCCCACCAGACTAAGCAAAAAGAGATTTCACAACTAGTACAGAAGGAAATGTGTCTGACTAACAGCAGGGTGTTACAAAGGCATAAAGAGGTTTTCATTATAGGTCAGTAAATTGATCTCAGTTATTTTGGTTGTGACCAAAGCAAGCCTTGAAGAGACTTGTGTAAAAATGCCAGGCTCGTTGTCAGAACAAGCCAGAAGCACCCAGGGTCTGTGCTTTGTGCTGTGCACACACTCAGACAGTTTTGAGGCTGAAAAGACCCCAGCACGTGCATGCTGCTCAATGCAGCACCTTACACAGCACTAAATTAATTGCTGCAAAACACAGCAATTAAAACTAATCTCATGAGTGAGCTGCAGGTGAAGTACAATAATCTCAAAAAAACATTAAAAACAATCACTTACTAAACATACATGTTCTTTTCATTCACTGTGCCTGAGCAAGCTCCCAAACCACAGTACAAACTAACACAGACTGCAGTGCCTGTGGTTTGGGTCCAGGCTTTAGGCATCCTCATTTCACATCTCAGATCTGCTGACCTGATGCAGCTGGACAGCTCTGGGATTCCTGATGTGAAAAATGCACGTATTTTATGATTGGCTTTTCTCAAATATTCAAATGAATATTGTATGTGTTGTGTTAGGAAGTAATGCTGTATTAATTCTCTTAAGTACTGCGTTAAATATAGTTTTAAGTTATAAGAATTGTTAAAATAGAAACTGTGCTATGTAGGATGCTTTGTTTAACAGAAAGGACTTGCAGTGAGATAGCAGCCACAGCACACCTGAATCTTTCAGAGAAAGGGAATTTATTGCCTCCTATCAGAAGAAATGAACTTCTTCCTGCCTTGAAGGCGCTGTCAGGATTAGAAGGAAGAAGCTGACACTGCCCAGACAGAATCCTGTGTTTGAATGGAATTTATGCATCATGGATGAAGTGTATCAATATGCAATGGACTGTTGTTTTTAAGAGTTAACCCTTTGTTAACTGTGTCCTTTTTGGGGCTCGTGATGCCCAGAAAAAGGTACCCGGACGTCCGTAACTCTTTGCTTTTATTGTCTCATATTGTCCTGATTTAAATTGTCCAAATTATTCTGACTCTAATTGTATTACTATTTTTATAACCATTTTATTACTATTAAACTTTTAACAATTCCAAAAGCAAGTGACTGGCGTTTTTCACACTGACCAGCTCTGTACAGTGCACACACATGTGACAGTCTGAATCATCTCTCTTGGGAGCTGTGCCAATCACTTTGCTTAGTTGTGGTTAAATCTCTTGATTTCCTCCTACATGTGAAAACCATTCCATACACTTTGTGTCCCTGAAATATGAATTCCAGAATTTTTACCAAAATAGATGCATATAAATAGAGGTATATTTATTTTTTTCACAGAACCTGTGAAAAATAATGATTCATAGTGGTATTCATTTTATTATTAATAGTAATAATTTAGTGATGTATCTTCCAACCTTTCACATAACCTGTTCAAAAGCTATTACTCACATTCTGGAATCTGTAATATTACAATTCTCAAGCTTAGCTCCAAACACTCTACCAGGCCTAAGAGCTTCTCAAACATTCCTGAGCACATCTCAAAACTTATGACTGAAAAATCTCTTGGAAAACACTGCTTCCAACAGTTCCATGAATCAGGTGCACATCCTGGCACAGCTCTGCACACCACTAATCCACAGCATCTTTCCACATCACAAGAGTGCTGTAATTAGTGCTCTACAAACTGAAAAGCAGCAGAGAGACCTGGTTAAACACCAGCAGGGAAATTATTTTGCTAAATGTTAAAGGTTGCATAGAATTCAACAGCATCCATCCCCATCAAGTGGTGCCTTTTCTCCCTCCCTGATTAAAATGATATGCCTCTGATGAGCCTCTGCCACCATCCCTGCTCTCCCATTTCCTCATCTGAGAGCCCTTTCTCTGCTTGCTTTATTGGCCTTGTGAGCAAGCAGGAAATCACAGACACTGCATTCATCTGTTTGAAGGGCAGCACAGGTCTCACAACCCTCTCCCTGCAAGCCTCTAACACACAACCTTTACAATAATCTGTTATTATGCTTAGACCACCCTGGGTCCTTTTTAACAACACCAAAGCAGCAATCACCAATGAATCAATGTAATCAATGAAATGTCTCCTCTGACAGCACACCTGGGTCACAGCCAGGGCAGATTTGCATTTAGTGGTTGTGAGACCTCTCCCAATTTACTGCTTTAGTGACACTGAGGACCCCAAACCCAGCCTGCAGGCACCCAGCAGGGATGAGCAGGGCCTGCCTGGCAGGAGGGACTGATCTCACACCCAGAGCCATGCACAGCCCAGACAGGGGCAGCAGTCAGTGCTCATGGCTGAGGAGAGAAAGGAAATCATTTTTAAAATAATTCTATTGCTCCACAAAGCAATGTCCTGATCAGCTCCTTCCATTCACACTGCAGCACACAAGGGAACCAGAGAATCATGCTTTGTTTTACACAACAACTCACCTTAGTCTGTACCAGCTCTGTTTTAAAACACGTTTTTTATTAGCCCTAGACAAAATTCATGACATCTTCTAATGCTCAAATACAGCATTTTTGAAGCATCTTCCTGCTCCCCAGTTTCACACCCATCCATAAAGCCAGATCAATCCATATGTCTCCCATTTTCCATCACCACAGCAACTTGAAAGAAGACAAAGGGGAGGACAGTTAAATCACTTAACATGCATTCCTTCACAATGTGTCTGAATAAATCAGCATGAGAATATAAAAATGACTGCTTTTTCAAAATTATATGTGGAAGGATAAAGGGCTAAGGCTCAGAGCATTTCATATATTTTGTTTTCTATTTCATGTTCACAGTGAAAAGTCGCCTTCCATTTTCGTTTTTGGAAGCTCTGGGTAGATCACTAAATTGACATAAATACTGATGATCTGAATAGCTGCTAAACTCTTGTTCTCCTTATTTGGTTGTATGGCAGTTGATTTTATAAATCCTATAAGAGGAGACAAGCACATCAGATGATGATCCACAAGTCTCAGATTTATTGATTAACAGGCACACTTTTATAATCACACTAATAAGGCTCATACATATTGCAAAAGTAGAGCTCACTATTGGTCAGCTATAAAGAGTCAGTCCCACCTTTCTCAGGATGTTTGTGGCTTCTTTTTTACCTCCTGTTATCACAGATTTTCTTGAACAGCTTCTTGCTCAAGGAAACCATGTCCTTGAATTAGGCAGCTGTTGCTTTCTCAGATGTATTTTCTCACATCTCTTTTCCCATCAACTATGTCTCAATAAAAAACTGTCCACACACCAGAAAGTAGGAAGGAACTTTTCAGAAAAGGCAAGACTGGTTGTAAAGATTGAGAGCTGAAAATTCTAAAATTAAAGCTTCAAATAAGTTATTGTTGCAATAGTGAAAATTCTGATACAAATTTTGAGCTGAGAAAGAACAAGCTTTCACACATCTCTACACATTTCATAAACAACAGTCACTGCTCAGCAGTCTGTCACTTGCAGTCTTCCTTCCTTTTTTCTTTTTTTTAATAATTATTTTTAAAATTATTTCCTTAATTTCCTCAACGCCTCCCTACAGAGGTAAGGAACAGCTTTAAAGGAACACATGTAAAATACTTGTGCTGGCACACTCACCCCAGAGCTTCAGCACTGACTGAAATAAAAAATGCACTTTAAATATCATTTATGAAGGAAAATACTTGTTGGTCACAAGGACATTTTGCAGAAGAAAAGAAAAAGGCCAAGATTGCTTTCTTCTGCCTGACTGTAAGGAATTCCAGCATGGGTGAAGCCTGCCCAGTTAAGCAAAAAGCAGAAATATCTGCAGCACTACTGAGCTGGCATTTCAATTTTAAAAATTACTCCTAGAAATATTATAAAATCAAAAAACTCTCTAGAAAATAATGATTCCAGTTAACCTACACACTGTTTCAGCCCAACCCCTACAATTATGGCACAACACAATTTCAAATCCCTCAAACAGCTTTACTTTGATACTACACCTCAAGCTTACATCAGTATGTTACAGCAGCAGAATAAAAACCACATTCCATCTTGAGTGCTAAGATCAAGAGTTAGGAAAAGAAATAAAAGGTTTTTGACATTGTTTTGGAAATGTTTCAGTAAATAATGGAAAATATACCTCCTAATTAGTTTAATGAATGTTAAATTCCTTGAAAACTTCATAAATATGATAAAAATATATGTTCAATAAGGTAACCAGAAAAGTCTACTTAGAAAGCACACATTCTTTGAGAAGCTGCAAAGCTAGGGAATTTTTGAACATCATAAAACTATTAAGGTTAAAATATGTCTTCCTGAATATCCAGACAAGCAAGTATTTATGAAATCCAGTGAGTGATAGATAATAACCATTGCACAAGGGATCCTTCCTGAAGGGCTGTGCCAGAAACACACCCTGTATGGCTGTTCTTTAGGAAATAGTTGGGAGGAGTGCAAACTCCAGCTCTGGAATTTACCAACACCTTGAATCAGACATGCCAGAATTCTGCAGGAGATCCACGCTCCCACACACCTGACAGCCATTCCTACACACCGAGCAGTTTTGCAATCTTGCTCTCCTGGAGCCCTATTTTCTCCTCCTCTGCCCTCAATGGACCATTCAGCAGCTCTGAGGGGAAAGAAGAGGGGAGTAGCTGTAGCTGTCTTTGTAAAGTGAGATGGGGAGAGTCACCTGCAGGGCCAAAGACCGGCGCTGGCAGTCCCAGCTGGGAGGGCACCAGGAGTCCCTCAGCAAGCAAATAAATACACACACAGACACACACAGACACTCACACAAACACACACATACAGTCCCAGCTGGGAGGGCACCAGGAGTCCCTCAGCAAATAAACACACACACACACACAGACACACACAGACACACACAGACACACACACACAGACACACACACACACACACAGAGGCACACAGGCCCAGCTGGGAGAGCACCAGGAGTCCCTCAGCAAGCAAATAAACACAGACACACACACACACACAGAGACACACACACACACTCAGACACACGCACACAGACACACACACAGACACACACAAACACAGACACACACAGACATACACACACACAGACACACACATGCACAGACACACACACACAAACACACACACAGACACTCACAGTCCCAGCTGGGAGGGCACCAGGAGTCCCTCAGCAAGCAAATAAATACAAACACACACACACAGAGACACACTCACACAGACACACATGTGCACAGACACACACAGACATGCGCACACACACACACACAAACACACACAGGCACACAGACACACACAGGCACACACACACAGTCCCAGCTGGGAGGGCACCAGGAGTCCCTCAGCAAGCAAATAAACACACACAGACACACACAGAGACACTCACACAGACACACACACAGACACTCACAGACACTTATTTACACAGACACTCACAGTCCCAGCTGGGAGGGCACCAGGAGTCCCTCAGCAAGCACAAACACACAAACACAGACACACACACTCAGATACACACACCCACACACCCAAACACTCACTGAGCTTTTCCTCCACACCCACCCAGCCCATCCAGCACTGTCTCCCAGCTGCTGCAGCCAGGATTCAAACTGCAATGGGGCCACAGGCTACACACACCAGCTCTCATTTCCATCCTGCTGACAGCTGCACAGGAACAAGGGAGGGTTCCACAGCTCCTGGGTGCAGCTCCCCAGCCTGCAGCCAGCACCAAGGGAGGCAGCAGGGTCAGCACACCCTGCTCACCCCAAAGAACAGAGCACCAGGGAGGATGCCTGTATAAACACCCAGAGCTCCTGGCTGAGTGGAAGAAATAATTAGGCATTTAAGATTCAAATATTTATCTATTTACATGAAAAAATTCCAAGTTTATTTATGTAGAAGTAATTCCAGGAAAGGCATGGTTGCACCAATTTTTCTGAATAAATTACACATACAAAAAGGACAGAAAAGATTTCATCAATGTGCATTATCTCTTATGGTCATATTAATTTAACAAAAGAAATAGAAATGTATATAACAACACACTAAAAAGAGCTGTGTTATTTCACAAAGCCAAGGAAAAACCTGAGAGGTTATTCACCAGAATTTAAATCCATGTTTCCATTAGATTCATAAAATCATCTATGATGTTGGAAATGCTTATGAAAGTGCAAAAATACAGGACCTCAAAAGGGATCTATAAATGCACCTAAACACTACCAACACTAAGCTACATAATAAATTTGGAGCAAAAAATTGTAACTATGCTCTAGTCTTCTGGTGTTTAGACTTCAGCTGAATCTGCAGGTCAAAGATGTCACCACCCAGAACATCACTGCTCATCATCCTTTTTATTTTCAGTTTGTCATTGAAAACAACCTGGTATAATATTGTCTCACCAGCTTTTTGTTCCCAGATCCTATAACCTTATCTCCCTAATGGCTGCTGTGATCAACCATGTGAAAATTATTGCAGCAAATGTTGAAATTGGAAAAAAAAAGATTAATTGTGGTTGTACCAGAAGGGATATGTAAAGCACATCCACTGCTCAGTTTTAAATAGGTCACAAGCTAGGAGGGAAAAGAACACCTCTCATGCACCAGGGAGCTGGGTGATGTTAAAAATCCTACAGTTCCTCTGACACCCTAGAATGAGCAGAAACCTACTGCCTTCTGTGTTAGTGCAACAATACTGAAGCAGTTTCATTTTGATAAAATTGATTCATTTAAAAATTAAACACTGCAAAATCCAAAATAATTTCTCCTTAACAAAATGGAAGACAGCCACATCCAATGGCACCCAGGCACAGTCAGACTGCTGTTCACATAGAACCAGATATGGTGTGGCTCAACTCTCAGATTTTTTGACCCTGAATTTCACCTGAAGCCCTGGAAGATTTATACCCACTGCACATCAGGCTCTCATTTATTTTTTGAGAATGCTTTGGAAAGAACAGCTTCTGTTCCAGCTCTTCTTCTCACAAGCTTCTGAAATGCCACCCGTGAGGATTTAGGCCAGAACAAACAGGAATGCTGACAACTTCCTGCTAAAGCCAGTTTGAGCCAGAGCCCAACAGACAGAGCCTTCTCCAGGAGCACCAAATTCTGCATTAGTCCCATGGGTACATAGCTGCCCTTATTTTTGCATTTTTCAAGCACATGCAGTCATTTAACAGTGAACAGGTTTTTCAGGGAAGGTCATAAGTCCTCAAGTTTCTAAATCTCCCAAATCTGTTCTGTAGAAGACAATCATGTCATTGCATCATGTGCCATCTGTCTCAGGGTGGCTTTATGATGCTTGCATCCCCAGTCTGCTCTGCTTATGCTGGACATCGAGTTCTGGGCTTTTCAAACTAGGTCTGAGGGCAAAGCTGGGGAGAAGGAGAAGCACTGGAGTGTCTGAGGCAGCTCAAAAACATAAAAGCTTCAGCTCTCACTGTTCTCACTCAGCTCTCACTCATGGACAGTGCAGTCTGAGCACACACAGCAGCACAGAGCTCTCCTTTGCTTTCAGTTCATGTTTTAGCTAGCTGAGGCAGAGAAGTTCCCTGAACTGTGACTTCTCTTCTTGGAACTGATCAGCCTGCTCTGGACTGAAAACCCAGAAAACCATCAGGAGCTCACACCTGAGAGCCACCAGGGCCAGCATGTGACTGATGACAGACTGAGCAAGCCCAGCTACACCCCACAGAAAGGACCCTCTCTAAATGTGCCATCTCTTCAGAGCAACACAAAGTTCCATTCTTTGATATTATTCATTTTTATGCTTGTGAATACTTTGCTTGTTAAATATACATGTTTTTTCCACTTTTCTCAAAAAAATTTACCTCCTAAAAAGAATTGCTTGGGGGAGGGGTTGCTTGAATTTGCTTTCTAAAAACAAACCACTCCCAAAATTTGTCCTAAACCAAAAGAAATACAGCACCATACTGAGCTCTCTCTTCACTGATTACTGAATTCTTGCCAGGTTATGTCACTGCCTTCATTTTTCATCATCATATGACCACCAAAAGCATTAGAATCAGTTCTTTAAAAGACTAAGTGTGGTTTTAACTTTTTCATCACAGATGCCTGCCCTCTTCCACACTTCTTCTACACTCTGTGATTCCAAACAGGTTTCACTTTATTAATGGGTACTGGGCACTACTGCAATTCCTGAGTAAACTCCTATGAAGCTCTGAAATATTTTCATAAGCAAGAACAGTTCCAATTTCCTCTTCAGAATCGTTACCACAAGCCAGCACATCTTTCAAACCATTGAAACAGTTCATGCTAGCACTGAACAGAATCTGTGTTCCTAGATCTAGAATCTTATTTCACCCTGACCCCAGCTGTCACATCTATTTTAAATGCAAAAGATGCCTCCAACCCAAACTATTCTGTGATTCAAAGATTCTGTGATCATTAGCTGAGGACCTACCCCTGGAGGAATGCTGCAAAACCAATGAAGGGAATTTATGCAGATTTAGAAATATACTTCCACCAAATGTCACTGAAAGAACACTGCTCTGACTCTCAGGCTAAACTACTTTCCTAAATAAAACACTTCAAGTACAAAAGTAAAGTGGAAGTGGCATTATCTAAACTCCTCTATCTATTTTATCTAGAGACAACTGAGCTTTTTTGCCCTCATGTTTTCGATGGATATCACCAACAAAAGAAGACAATTAAGGCTTCAAGGAGAGGCACATTCACCTACAGAGAACACACTGGAGCTGCAGCAAAACCCTGTGCAATTCCTGCACTGGGAGAGATCAGCCAAAGATCCCCTGTAGCTGTTGGGATGGCTGGAATAACTCTGCCCGAAGCACAGACCCAGAAAGCAGCACAGACCCAGAAAGCTTCAACTGCTGCAGGGAAATGAATATCTGGATGGCTCAAGATCACATCCATGCAGTGGCTCTAAAATTTGTTCCATTTGTACTGATTCATCAAGGCCCTGGAGGGCTGCTAACCAAAACCACAGGAAATTTCATAGATATTCTCTTCTGGCTACTGTTTTAGGAAACAAAAAACCAGGAGAACAATAACAGTTTAATGTGTGTGGTAAGAGACAATGATCACTTAGACTAGGAATCATAAATTACTGTAATTAGAGAAGTTACTAAACACATTCACTTTTACCTGAACAAGTAAAGGAAATATTTATTCATATGTTTCAAACATATCTGTAGATACAATCTCTGGATTACTTACATTTCATGTGCTGCTGCAAAAGCTTTGGGTTACAGCACTTGAAGGAATCTGATTTGTTGATGCAAAAGGCAGGTACTGACAGAGCACAGCTGCATTATTTTCACCTGATTGTTTATTCTTTAACTGGGAGTGATGAAGCAGAATCTGCAGCAGGTGGTTTGCTCTCCCACAGCTGCAGTTACCCATCTTCAGACATGAAGTGACTCAAGATAGGCACCACTCAATATTCAGCAGCAGGATCATTCAGCAATTCCCTTTCATTTGTATGTAAGCACTCATTTTGTCTCCACACCACTCCAGGAGAGAGAGGCAGATGGACAATGGCACAGCTCCTCAGGGCTGTCTCATCCTCCCTGAGCACAGTGACAGTGATTCTGGTGTGAGAAGTACCAGGAGCTACGTGAGCAGCAGCTCAGGCTCAGGCAGCAATGATGGGTACAGTGTGTGATGGAGTATTAAAGAGAGCTGCTACAATATCTGCAGTCTAGGATGGCCAGAAATATTCCAGTAACAGAAGAAGTAGGATGTAAGTGGAAAAAAATTCTGTCTCAATGGATTGTTTCTCCACATTGCTAGTCCCCAGCTGGCACAATGGACTAGCAGAATAATATCTTTTCAGTGCCACATGATGCTAAAGCTGAAACCTGAATGGTGTTCTTTTGTTTAAACCAGAAATGGTTAAGCAATGCTTTGATTTTAGTCTATAGAAGGTAACAACCCCTTATATGCAAAATATAAATTCAGTTCACAAGTCTAACCAGCAGTCAAAACTTACTACATTTTGCTGCAGCGTTAACATTGCTAATAAAGTTTCTTCAGATTTCACTAACAAGCCAGAAACTAAAGAACCATGGAAAATTAAAGCTTTGTACAGCCCGCAGGCTGTTTTAAATTTGCATCTATTTGAAACATCCAGATTCCTTGCTGTAATTTTTCAGTAATTGCAAGTAGGCCAGCACATCAAAAGTAGGAGGAGCAGCTACATGATGTGTCCCTGTCAGCATCCAGCACTGCTGCCCTGCACAAAAAAGGGCTGCACAACAGGTTCCCAAGGATGAAAAACCATCTTACTGCAAACCTGTGCAGCAAAGCACCACAATTAGCACCATGGATAACTCCTCACAACACAGTTATCTCCATGCAGGTGTCAAAAGCCACTTTAAAAAAAAAATTTCCAGCCTTCCACAGCACAGCTTTAAGTTCTGTAAGTCTGTTTTTATCAAATGTTCTTCTTTTTAGCAGTAATTTTTCCTCATTACTTCATCATCCTTTCCCATCCTTTCAGCTCTGTGGAAAGGAGGGGAAATAAAGAGGTTTTTGTTCCTTCTGCACCTCCTGCCCTGTGCAGACGTGGCCAGCAACAGCAAAGCTGGGAAAGGAAGGATTCAGGAATCAGCTGCAATACCTGGCTGCTTGCAGTTCAAAAGGTACAGGCTCGTTCAGGACTCCAGCAGTTTCAAAAAACAAACGAACATTAACAAGAGCATCCACAATTCCGGGTGGTAAGATAAATAACAGACCTCATTTAGCCTTGGGGAAGTTTGCTTAAAAGGGAAACTGGATCTGCCTGTCTGCAGCAGCAGCTGAGATAAAACACCAGCATTACATCAATCAGCCAGGAGGGAAAACTGGAGCAGGCAATTCTTTTCAGAAGTTACCTTAAAATGATGCCTGGATGTGGATGTTATGGTGCCTTAAGAATTCAGGGATTGGTTAAAATAATGTCAGAAGGAGTAATACAGACTTGCAAGGTGTGCACTGTCTGCCATTTTAAAAAGACTTTAATCCTAAAAGCACCAAAGCACATATCAAGACTCTGCACTGAGTGTCAGACATACTCAGAGCTAACTTTTAACAAGCTCACAGAGTAGATTAAACTTCTGTCTTGCCCACAACTTTCTGAATAAAGGGACTAGACAGTGGGTTTTTTCAGCATTCAGAAATAAGTTCACCTTTGGAAGAGGTCATCCATGAAAAATTTCAGCCCTAAGGATGAATATTTTGAAAGCTCTGAGCATATAAAATAGAATGCCAAAAGAAAAATAGTGCTACAACTCAAACCATGGACTGGGGTTTTCAACCAGCAAGCTTTGAAGAAGAAATTTCTTCTACTGCTACTGCAATTTTCTCTTCCCTTACTAAAAATAGTGACTGACAATAAATTCTCTTGAAAAGCCACTCATTTCAGAAAAAATAATATTTTATTTTAAATAACTGTATCAAGGATATATTAATTCCCCTCTTATAGATAAAATGCATGCAATAAGGGGAAAAAATGCACACTTATTAATGAATTTGTTTATAGAAGTAATATTAATAGCCTGTAGGTAGCTTTTTCCCCCCATAGAGAATTATAATGAGTTACATCCTTGTCTGTTTTGTACTTTCTTTTAATGACCCAGCAAAGACCAGGAAATCTTTCTCTCATACCTTCCTTTCTAAAGATTATAGCCTGAAATTTCACTCTGTGTGAGGAAATAAACTGAAAAAACTTGCATATAATTTAATTTATCTATTTAGTTAAAACCTTTTAATACAGTTTCAGGATTACTATCTCCCATTCCAATGTTGCAATTAAATGAACCAAAATCTTCCAACCAAGACTAATTAAAGCTGTGGTTTCTCGACTACAAAGTCAGTATACACAGTAACCTAAGTACATTTTCCTGTATTTTTCTTATATACGTTTTCAGTGTCATTGCTGGTGGTAAATAAAACACAAACACAATATACATCAAAACCAGAAACATGGTAAAAACTCTTTCTGCTCAGGCCCTTTCAGGAACAATCTGCAGGAAGAGAAGATCAAAAAAAGCTGAAATATGTTTCATTTCAATGTGCATTTTAAATAAACCATTTGCTCCACTGCTTGTACTGACAAGTGCTAACCCACTTGGTCCTTAGAAAAAAAGAAATTCCTGTGTAATCAAATGTGTGGATGGATTTTATCCAACACAGGTCTGACTGTACCCTGGATCTTCAGCAATAGTTTCAGACACGAGCCAGCCTTGAGCACTGAGTGCAGCCCCTGCTGCAGCCACCCTGCCCTGGCTGGAGGGAGCACCCCAATTTCTGAAACACACCTTCCCTGGCTGGAGGGAATACCCCAATTTCTGAAACACACCTTCCCTGGCTGGAGGGAGCACCCCAATTTCTGAAACACACCTGCCCTGGCTGGAGGGAATACCCCAATTTCTGAAACACACCTTCCCTGGCTGGAGGGAGCACCCCAATTTCTGAAACACACCTGCCCTGGCTGGAGGGAATACCCCAATTTCTGAAACACACCTTCCCTGGCTGGAGGGAGCACCCCAATTTCTGAAACACACCTGCCCTGGCTGGAGGGAGCACCCCAATTTCTGAAAAACACCTTCCATGGCTGGAGGGAGCACCCCAATTTCTGAAACACACCTGCCCTGGCTGGAGGGAATACCCCAATTTCTGAAACACACCTTCCCTGGCTGGAGGGAGCACCCCAATTTCTGAAACACACCTTCCCTGGCTGGAGGGAGCACCCCAATTTCTGAAACACACCTTCCCTGGCTGGAGGGAGCACCCAATTTCTGAAACACACCTTCCCTGGAGAGTCTGCTTGCAGGAAGAGCTCCAGAGCCAGAGCTGGACCAGAACTGCAGCTTCTGGAATTGCTCTGAACCCAATGAACAGTGGCCCCAAAGGCTTTTCAGAGCCCTTTGCAGCAGAAGAGGAAGAAAAAGACAAAGAACCAACACCCCTGTGTAAGTTGTTCTCCTTGTTGTAAAGAACCAACACCTCTGTGCAAGTTGTTCTCCTTGTTGTAAAGAACCAACACCTCTGTGCAAGTTGTTGTCCTTGTAAAGAACCAACACCTCTGTGCAAGTTGTTCTCCTTGTTGTAAAGAACCAACACCTCTGTGCAAGTTGTTCTCCTTGTTGGAAAGAACCAACACCTCTGTGTAAGTTGTTCTCCTTGTTGTAAAGAACCAACACCTCTGTGCAAGTTGTTCTCCTTGTTGTAAAGAACCAACACCTCTGTGTAAGTTGTTCTCCTTGTTGTAAAGAACCAACACCTCTGTGCAAGTTGTTCTCCTTGTTGTAAAGAACCAACACCTCTGTGCAAGTTGTTCTCCTTGTTGTAAAGAACCAACACCTCTGTGTAAGTTGTTCTCCTTGTTGTAAAGAACCAACACCTCTAAGTTGTTCTCTGTTGTAAAGAACCAACACCTCTGTGCAAGTTGTTCTCCTTGTTGTAAAGAACCAACACCTCTGTGCAAGTTGTTGTCCTTGTAAAGAACCAACACCTCTGTGCAAGTTGTTCTCCTTGTTGTAAAGAACCAACACCTCTGTGTAAGTTGTTCTCCTCACTGTATTCATGGTGTAGTTGCAGGTACCAAAACAAAACCAATTGATTCTTGAGATACAAGTTTAGAGGGTTTTGGTTTTTCTGTTTACTGACTCATTACTCATGGCCTTTACAATGATAGCTCATCTCTACACATTAAAACTGGGTGGTTTCACAGTGGTGCAATTTATTACAGTGTGAACATCTAAAGGGTCAAGTTCCAACCACATGCCAGTTTTAAGACTGGAGATTATTTTGGTGAATTTTCTACCTCTGCAGTAGGAATATTCAATGCAGAAGCCAGAGAACAAATGTACACCTGTACTGTTCCATTGTTATTAAATCATTTTTCACAGAACCACAGTGTATAATTCAGCTTCTTTTCAGAGTAGCTTGGCAGCTCAGATCAAAGTGGCATCCTGTGCTGAAATCCCACAAATGCACTAAAGAACAGCATCAGGTACTTGTCACAGTTTATGAACTTTTAGAAAAAAACACCCAACAAAAACCATGCACAACATACTATGAACTACTGCTACAATCATTTGCTTTAACAATAAAAAATGCTAACAGTATCACTGCATTTCTATCTCCTTCAACCTTACATTTTTTAATTTGTTAGAAGCAAGTCTAGCAAATCTGACAGCTGTTTAACCTCTTTTACTCTATCCAACCAAGTGTCAGGGTCTTGTTTGTCTGATTAAATCCAGAAGTGCACAGCAATTCCCTCTTCCCTACAATGGAAGATTATAATAGTTAAAAAGCATTTTCTCAGTTGTCACTGTGTGCATGCATGTGTACTGACAGCAGTAAGCTCCTAAATTTACTGATCCTACAGGAGTTCTTTAGGACCATGGAACTGAGATACTCTGATGGGTCTGTTGAGGCAGGGTCACTGGAAGGGCTGGCAGCAGGGTTCAACTGTCAAGTGACAGGCACCTGGGGAGAAGAGGCAGACTCTTCTGTTTATTGTCACTTGCTGGACATTAACAGAGGAGGAAAATGCTTTGAGCACAGCCCATACAAGGTAGGAGATGCAAGAATATCAACTGTGTCACTAGTCCTTGTTGCCAGCAGTATCATGGAAGAAATATTGCTATGCAATGCATTTCAGAAATCTCTTTCTTGTCTTACCCCCTAGAAAGAATTCTTAAATTTACTGTTTTCTTTTATTGTTAATCTTTACATAAAGAATTAGGATGCTTTGAACAAAAGCACTGTTGAAAATGAAGGTCCAAAATGCTTTGACTTGTGTTCTAATAAAACAGGTCTAGAATCTCAAGCTCTGTTGTGAACCTAACTTCCACAAATTGTTGCTACCATTGGAAGGGTTAGTTAAGACTTGTTTTCATCTTACAGACTAATTATCGTTTTGATCAGTCAACACGTTGCTAGCATTTACTTTTTATTATTGTGATTTTATTATTTATCATGTATTTAAGTACCACAGCCCCCATTCTTTCTGTCCCCCTTTGTTTCAAAGTAGATATATCAAGGCAGATCGTGAAGTGACCCAGAGAATCCATAAGTCCACATAAGTCCATATCTGCTTCCAATGCATAAAATTTAAAAAATCAGGAGCATTTAAGATCACAGCACTCCTGTGGATATCAGGAGGGACTTAGGAAGGAATCTTGTTTTGAACAGCTGACTGTGGTGTTGTTCAGTAAGTGAGCTGTGCCCAACACAAATTTCAAACTTGCTGCAGTTGATTAATATTACCTTGACAACCAGCATCAAAATGCAGCAATTCTACCTGGTCAAAACTCTTCCCCTTCTCCTCCCCTGCCTTTTTATTTTCCCCTTTTCTAACAAGTTTCTCAGAGACAAACTGTTAACAAAATTAAAATAATGTTGTGCAAGCTACTTTCAATGGAAACAAACCTTTAAAAACAAAATCATGTTCCAGGTCTTTTCAAGGTAAAAACAATTAATAATCTTCTAGAGAGCTCCTGCTCCACTCCATGCATGTGAATCTACTTACACATTTAAAGAGTTTTACTGGATCATGGCCATGAAGAGTGATGCCTTAAGTCTCTGTACACAGAAGTCTCATTTGGCTCAACAGGATATTTACCCATTAAAAAACTGCAGAACCAAAGCCATATGGCCTTTTGGTTTGGATTACAGAATCACAAGAATATTGTCTTTTTACTCTCTCACTAAGTGTGAATTAACACAGACATGGAATATGACCCTAAGGAAATATTTGTGCCCAAAAGCACAAGGCAGCTTTTTAAAAGCACAAAGTCTGTTCTTTCACAAGAGTTTCCTGAAGTAAAGCACTGGACTTCAGTCCAACAGCAAAAACAGTTAAGAATTATTAAATAATTTACAATATCAATATACAACGTAGTTATACCAGTTTGATTTGTGCTTCTTATCACAGAATGTCCCATGTTGGAAGGGACCCACAAGGATCATCAAACCCCAACTCAACACCAACAAATCTGGACAGGGACATGAAAAGAACCTCTTGCTTCAAGTTCCAGTTTGGAGGTCAGCTGTTCCATGATGGATTTACACAGGACCCCAGCTGTGTGAGCAATGCTTAAATTAGCAAACCATTAACAGCCCACAGGCTTCACAGACAGAAAGGAATGGAAGGAACAGTTCATATTTCTAAGCTGGTGATCTTATATCTGCCATAAATAAGTCTAAATCATTTATATCCCCACTAATATTCAGCTTTATAGTTTCCTGAAGTAAAGCACTGGACTTCAGTCCAACAGCAAAAACTGTTAAGAATTATTAAATAATTTACAATATCAATATACAACGTAGTTATACCAGTTTGGTTTGTGATCCTTATCACAGAATCACAGAATGTCCCATGTTGGAAGGGACCCACAAGGACCATCAAACTCCAACTCAACACCAACAAATCTGGACAGGGACATGATAAGAACCTCTTGCTTCAAGTTCCCAGTTTGGAGGTCAGCAGTTCCATGATGGATTTACACAGGACCCCAACTGTGTGAGCAGTGCTTAAATTAGCAAACCATTAACAGCCCATAGGCTTCACAGACAGAGAGGAATGGAAGGAACAGTTCATATTTCTAAGCTGGTGATCTTATATCTGCCATAAATAAGTCTAAATCATTGATATCCCCACTAATATTCAGCTCTATAAAAGGCCACAATTCAGTACTACCCCAGCCCTCCCCAGTGCACTGTAACTCAGTGCTGTATGGCTGCCTGTTACAACAGTGTAGTTCTTCCAGTTTCCATCACTGAATTTCTTAAAATGAAGATGAATGTTGACTTGTGTAAACCTCCTGCTGCTCTTTACACCTGCCTTCTGCAGCTCCCCTATTGCCCAGAGCATCTGCTCATATTTTACCTTCAAAATGCACTGCTCCTTCACATTTTGATTTCTCCTACAACTCCTTAATAAGATCTTTGTAGAGTCAAATGATGAAAAATTGTTAAAACCAGCAAACTGCCTTTTTTTTCAATGATAGATTTTGTAGTACCTGAAAAACTGCTCCACATCATCCTCTTGAAACACTAGGGTTTTGTTTATTAATACTGTTTAATGCAATTAGGGGCCACTGAACAACTTGTTTCCCAGAAGCAGAGGACATAATCTGAAAATACAGAACACTTACCATCTAAGATTTATTCTGCCTGTATCTTCTAATTCCTTTCTGAATTTCTTACAACAGCACAGTCCATATAATTAAATTCCCAAGAACATATAAACCATTAAAATATGATTACAAGAATTTGTAACATGCTAAATAGTTACAGTAAATTCTGTTGAGTTTTACCAGTATTGCAAAAAGAGACAAGTCATTAAAAGGTGACTTGAACCAAGTTTATCCTATTCAAATTATTCCATACAAAAAATCAGTTTTTTCCAGATAGAAATGCATCTGTAACAGCATTCTATCTTCAGTCAAGCTGACATGTGGCTATGAAAAGGAAGTATTTTCTAACCATTCACAGGGAAGAAAGACCCTCATCTTAAGGAAAAAGCCCTACAGGCAAACAGTTAAAATACTGTGTGCCACGAGGCAAATAGATGAAAAATTAAAGGAACAGAGTATGCTTAGCATTTATGCAATATCATTAAATCTAATCATGACTATGTGACAACAAGTTAACATAATCTTTTGTAGGGTTGATGTGCACGCTGGTTTTCAACAGTGACACCCAATAAATCACCCAAGGAGCTTTCAAAGACCAGGCTCTGCAGGAAATTTAAGCAGGTTTACTATCCCCTGTTGTACTTCCAGCCCTAGCACTTCAGCACCACTACAGCAGCAAACAGAGCTGCTCAAATGAAGCAGCCAGGGAAGTTTGTTAAAGCATGCCCAGCTTGGTCCAGCAGCCTCCTCAGGCCCTCTGGAAATAAATGTTTGCACACACCAAGCACCAGCAGAGCAGGGCCCAGCACCACTCACACAGCTCCACCCCAGCAGCACAAATATTCACATCTACAGTGTCACAGACATCTTTTGTGAAAAATCCTTTCTTAGGATTGTTCCTGCTGGAGCTGAGAAGCTCAGTAACAAATGTAAACAATTATTATCTGCTGCTGTGGAATGCAACAGGTCCACCTGGGATTGGTCTTCTGTAGATGTTTGGATCTACTGATCACTCATGGTGGAGCTGCTCTCGCTCTCTGCCAAGACACAGACCTTTGTTATTCATTCTTTCTATTCTATTCTTAGCATAGCCAGCTTCTGAAGAAGCTCCTTTCCTTTCCTATTTCTATGTAGTATAGTTATAATGTTATATATATATCATAATAAAATAAATCAAGCCTTCTGATCATGGAATCAAGATCCTGACTCGTCCATCCATCTACAAACCCCTGTGACCACTGTCACACAACAGGACCAGACAGGACAGGCAAACACAGGAGGGACAATTTCACCACAAGGAAGACTGACAAAGATAGGGGATGACTTCCCCAGGCTGCCTGATTCAGAGCATGAGCACTCTGCTCATAGAAGCAAACCAGTGCTGGACTGGAATCTTTAGATTAGAAGTCTTAATTTGGTCCACTTACACAGTTACATATCCTTTTTTAATAGTTTGCATTTGAAGAGACCTTTCTATGGGATCAGAATTATTCAATACCACAAAAACAAACCTAATAGGGAATGTACATGACAGGCAGTGTAAGACAGAACAGAAAATGTCCACATTTCTTTGTACTGTCTCTGTCTTTAAATGCAGAATTAGCAGCATGTGTATATCATAAGGCACTCATCTCTCACAAAAAGAAGGGATTGTAAAAATGCACTCAACAACATCATTTCACTGAGCCACTGTCCACTGCATGGAGTACAAAGCTTACAGGAAACAGGTGTGATGTCCATAAAAATCCTAAAATCTTGTTCATAAACCACATCTAAAATTTCTGGTTTCTTCTTTAGAAACTGCACTGACATAAGAACTGTGAATGATTCTCTGTGGCAGGGAATTACTGCCATTCATTGTTCCATTAAACTGCAGGAGCTGCATTTGTCTGTTCCTGTCATGACAGCATTGCACTGAATGGGCATGACATGAAAATACAATTTTACATTTTCTACTACAAAAATAACTTTTCTACTGTGCCACACAGAATCAATGTCTAAATGAATTACAACCTACAGGTAAAACCCTGTCAATTAAAAAACTTCTCCAAGTCTCTACTCACCATCTACAGAAATTTAGTCATGGAAATGGCAGAAATTCTGTCTTATGACAACTCCATTACTTCCATAAGGTATTTATTAGTGCAGCATGAACAGATCTACAACCACATAGCTGTGAGTTCTACAGTTCTTTCAAACTATACCTATCTACTCTATATTCATAAAACTTATGGATTAGACATACTGGGAAAGAATTCATCTTCCAAGACAACTGCAGAACAATTGTGGAAAAGGATTAAAGCCTTTCCACTCAAAACATGCTGGACTGACAATGGATTCTACCAAACTACTAAATTTTAGGTCACTTGGTGTGCCACTGCTGCACATTACAAAAAGAAAGCAGTGTACAGGGCTGCAGGAGAAAGTTTCTCCAGGTGTAAAAAAATAGAAAAAGCAGCTTTATGCTACTGCCTTTAACAAGCCCTGAACCACAAACACATGTAGAGAACAGAATTTATGAAGTCTGTGCACTGTACTGTATTTAGAAGTATCTTGCACAGGAGAGATGTGCTGTAAGGCAGAGGCAAGGCCTGCACAGCACTGCATGGGAGCAGAGTGAGACACAACAGGCATAATATGAAAAAGAAAGCTACAGCTTAGATAAAAGCAAAATCTTTTTCCCTGGAAGGACAGCCCAGCAGGAGAGCAGGTTGCCCGGAGGGGTTAAACAGTCTGATCCTCATAAAATTTCAAGGCATGCCCAGATAAAGCTCTGAGTAACCTCATCTGACCCCTGAGCTGATCCAAGCTGAGCAGGAGGCTGTACCAGGACCCTCATGAGGTCTCTTCCTAACAAAATTATTCTGTAATTCTCTAATTACAAGAGAAAGCAGAGGAACTGACAGTCATAAATAAATCATTGTGACATTTTTGTGACATATAAAATAATATTGCAGCAAAATTATTATGCAAGGGTATAAAGTCTTTATATGAAGGTACATAAACCATTCTTACAGTATGCATCAACACAGTAAAATTTATGTGGATGGTAAAAAGTCTAATTTAAAACTTTTATAAAATTTAACTAGTTACATTTTATTAGCATTACCTCTTTCCAAAAAAAGAGGATTAAGTATTACAATTAAGTACATCTTGCTAAGAGGCAACTAAGCATTTTATTATTTAAGTGATGAACATGCTTCAGCTTTTAACTTTGATTTTCTAACTAAATAAATTTTGTATATGCCCGAGGATTTTACAGAACAATTCCCACCAGTGCTAGCACTAGCACTGCCCCTACAGAACTCCCATTATCAATCTGAAAGGAAGCTCTATGTCAAACCACATTCTTTGGCTAGGAGTACTTTCCATTTTGCTCCCTGTGTCCATCATTCTAATTTAACTACCAGAACAGCAAACGTGCTGCAACAGCCTGAAGCCTTGGTTAATTTACAGCTAACCTCAATTTGCCTAGACCCACCAGAAGAGGGGTATTTTGTTGTGTGATTTTTGTGGTTTGGATTCTTTGTTTTGATTCTGTTTTTGTTTTGTTAAATGGTGTGAGATGTGCCTGAAGTCTTTTTTACCTGACTCCCCAGAACATGGTCAGCTCTCTCCCCAAGGCAGCTTTTAGAGAACATGCAGTTGTGTTTGCACATGTATTTCCTACAGCTGGCAAATCTGTACCAGAAAGTCTGGAAACACCATCCTGGCAGAGCACTTCAGTTTCACAGGACACATGCACAGTGCAACAGCCATAAAGGAAAAAAAAGAATAACCAATATGGATCAGACTAAATGGATATTTAGTAAAGCATCCTGGATGGATGGAATACCTCCTAAAAGCCCAACAAGAAACACCAACATTTTAGCAGAGCATGTTGCAAAGAGACAATGGGTAATGCTTTCAAACTAAAAGGGGTCAATTTAAGAGTAGATTGAAGGATGAAATTTTGTACAGGAGGGTGAAACACCAGCACAGGTTGCCCAGAGAGGCAGCAGATGGCAAGCCCTGGAAACACTCATGGCAAGGCTGGCCAGGGCTCTGAGCAACTCGATGTAGCTGAAGATGTCCCTGCCCACTGCAGGGAGTTGGACTGGATGGCCTTTACAGCTCCCTTCCAAGCCAAAGCCTTCTGTGATTCCATGGCCCTCACACATGAACAGGAGCAGGCCAGTCACAGCTGCCTCCAAGAGCAGTGCTGAATGCACCAGGCTCAGCCTTTTCTGCCTGGGCCTTTAGAGGATTTGCTACTGTAGATCTTGGGCAGTCAGGGATCCAGGCTGGAGGAGCAGTGTGTGAGCAGTGACCCTGCAGCAGTGTGTGTGTGTGTGTGTGAGCACTGACCCTGCAGCAGTGTGTGTGTGTGTGTGCGTGTGAGCAGTGACCCTGCAGCAGTATGTGTGTGTGAGCAGTGACTCTGCAGCAGTGTGTGAGCAGTGACCCTGCAGCTCCCACAGGAGCACTCAGGCACACTGCCTGCCCAGGAGCACACACACACACACACACCCCCTGCCCAGGAGCACACACACACACACCCTGCCCATTAGCACATGCACACACACACAGACACACAGACACACAGACACACCCTGCCCATTAGCACATGCACACACACACACACATACAAACACACACACACACACACACACCCTGCCCATTAGCACATGCACACACACACACACATACAAACACACACACACACACACACACCCTGCCCATTAGCACATGCACACACACACACACATACAAACACACACACACACACACACACACCCTGCCCATTAGCACATGCACACACACACAGACACACAGACACACACAGACACACACAGACACACACTGCCCAGGAGCACACACACACACACACACACACACCCTGCCCAGGAGCGTGCACACACACACACACACACACACACTGCCCAGGAGCACACACACACACACACACACACTCTGCCCAGGAGCACACACACACACACACACACACACTCACACACACACACCCTGCCCAGGAGCACACACACACACACACACACACACACACACACACCCTGCCCAGGAGCACACACACACACACACACACACACACACACACACACACTGCCCAGGAGCGCACACACACACACACACACACACACATACAAACACACACACACACACACCCTGCCCAGGAGCACACACACACACACACACACACACACACACTGCCCAGGAGCACACACACACACACACACACACACATACAAACACACACACACACACACCCTGCCCAGGAGCACACACACACACACACACACACACACACACACCCCCTGCCCAGGAGCGCACACACACACACACACACACACACACACCCTGCCCAGGAGCACGCACACACACACACACACACACACACACACACCCTGCCCAGGAGCACGCACACACACACACACACACACACACACACACACCCTGCCCAGGAGCACACACACACACACACACACACACACACCCTGCCCAGGAGCGCACACACACACACACACACTCACACAGACCCTGCCCAGGAGTGCACACACACACACACACACACACACACACCCTGCCCAGGAGCACACACACACACACACACACACACACACACTCACACACACACTGACCCTGCCCTGGAGTGCACACACACACACACACACACACACACACACACCCTGCCCAGGAGCGCACACACACACACACACACTCACACAGACCCTGCCCAGGAGTGCACACACACACACACACACACACACACACCCTGCCCAGGAGCACACACACACACACACACACACACACACACTCACACACACACTGACCCTGCCCTGGAGTGCACACACACACACACACACACACACACACACCCTGCCCAGGAGCATGTACTGCCCATCTCTGTGGGGATGGTGGCTCAGCTCTGCTCCCTCCGTGCCTCCCTGGAAAGGTGACAGCTCCCTGCAGGAATGCTCCACGTGCCAATTCTAACAGCATTTGTTAGAATCCCATTCCTAGTAACACCCTTGCAAGACTCCTGTAAGATGGGGTACGGGTTATCTCTGCTTACAAAGACTTCAGGAGCTGTTTTACTGACACTACTAAAAGTAGTGATGAAATGAGCTACTAAAGGCAGTGAATGAAGGATATAGAGAGAATTTATTCAAGTTACTTTGAATTATCTTAAAATACTTCTCTTCTGCATCTTCTTTAGAGGACTCCAGTATTGTTCACACCTTTTTTTACATTATTACTGTCTGTATTTTATTTTCAGAATTGTTTTTTCTCCCTCCCTTGATAACTGCTTTAATTTTGTAACTGTATCAGAAGTATCTGTCATTTCTCCCCTAAATTGTTACAGACATTTAGGATGAGAACACACTGCCTTTTTAGACTATTCTTCCTACTGAGGCAACATTCATATAGCATGCAGGTACACACACTTCTTTAAATTCATCTTCATTTGTTCTAGCCTTTTCAAGATTCTTAACAGCTTCTCAGCTAGCTCTTTGCAATTCTAATGAGCCATTTTCCAAAGCAAATAAAAACTTTCCCATTTCATTTTCACTAAGTCAAGAAGGTGGCCAAGGCCAGGGCCAAGAGCTCTTTAGCATGCCTTCAATTATTGTTCTCACTAACTCCCTTCCCTGAGCTCCCAGGTTGAACTCTCTTCACACCACAGCAGGGAATACACCCACCCTTCCTGATGGAAACTTCACTTCTCCCACAGACACTCCCAGTGATTTCACAGCAGAAAGGTTGAAGTGGAGAAGGACACTTGGTTATCATTTTACTTGTGTTTAAAAAGTATAACCTACCCGCAGAATTGCAGGGGACAGGAAATAGAGAAGTAATAGTCTTCCTTGTATGTCTCTGTACCAATCCTCTCTATTATTTTAGCAATAAAATATCATCAGCATCTCCAAGATTTTGGTCTGCAATCAAATTTCAGTTACAGGGAATTTAGCTCTCCATTTAGGTTCATATCTTTCACATACAAAGTACTGCTCTAAGAATGCTGGCTTTTAGTGAAAATGTCACTTTTGCCAGGGATTTTACCCAGAGACCAGGCACATCTCTTATTTGTCTGCAAATTAGTTATCAGTAAGAAACTTTAAAGAAAGGCTGCATAATCTCTCCAGATCCTGAAATAATTTATTGACCTCTACTAACTTAGCAGAAGAGGTGAAAAGCTGCAGTGTTTTCTTAAGATAACCAAAAAGACTCTGCACTTCAGACACATCTTCTGCAGGAACTGCTCAGACACCTTCCCAGCTCCCAGAAAAAAAGGGAATCATCCCAGGGAGATTGTAGCCTCCAGTTCTCTTTACCCAAAGATCCATAACTGTACTCTTTGACTATGGGGTCTCTTAACCTCTTCCACCTTAGTGAATCCAGTGCTGAATTTCAGAATTGCAGATAACATAAGCTGATAAATGCATCTTTTTTTCTTTTTTGCAATCATTTGTGATCTAGCTAAAATAAACTACAAAGTATTGTCCTGTGGTACAGTTTATACTTCTCTCTCCCACAAATCAAAAAGGATCATCCTTCCTCCAATGCTAACCAACCAAATTACATCTACAATTAATATAATTGTTGTTTTATATAAAAATTTTGGCTGAAGTAAGATTTTATTACATACTATCTCTTGTTCTTACAAAGTTAGCTCCATGGTTAAATTAATGCAGAAAAAACCCAAATGTACTTACTCAAGGAAATAAACAAATTTAAATTGGACACAGGAAAGCTTTCACTGTCCCACTGCCAGCAGAATTTATTGGTATGAGCTATAAAAGCACTGTTACAAGTGTCAAAATCTTACCTACAAAGAAACTTTTGTTCCATAATGACCATCTATAAAGGCCCAACTTCACTAAATCACATAAAGGCAAACTTCAAGATAGATCAGCTGAGTAATATCCATGGATAGCTGAAAAGTTACCAGCTGCAGCACTCTCAAATCATGAAGAACTTACAATGCAGACTCATGTTCTAAAAAAAGCTAGATGGCAAATAAAGGAAAATATTAGAGCCTGATGAGGCCCATCAAGCATGGCCAAGGTCTGACTGCTCTCCCAAACCCTGATGAGAAAAAGAGCCAGTGATGACAGGCCTATATATCACAAACAATCAGATGCATTTAGGCTGGGTTGTCACACAACCTGAAATTCCAGAGGGATGGAAAGGAGGAAGTCAAGGTCAGGAAGATCAAAATTAGGTTGGGGCAGTGCCCTCTGTCCTGACCCATCCTCTGCCCTCCTTCCTGCATTCCCAATATCCCTGTGAGTGTCTGTCCAAGCATGCTCCAGCTCCTCCTGGTGATGCTCCAGACCCTGTGGGAGCCCCTCCCCAGCAGCACGGTGCTGTGAGTGCAGGGACAGACAGACAAACAGCACACAGCATCACTGCCAGGTTTGCTTGAACCCATTGTGAAAAGCTCCTTGCTGTGAGCAAAATGAATGAGCCAATACCTCTAGAATGCACCAGCAGAAATGAGGTGTGGATGACAGATGACAAAGGCTTGGAGGAAGAAGGAGACAAAGCAAGCAAAAAGTGATGCAGAGTGACTGGATAAGAAATGTAAGTGCTAATGACAAGAGTGAGTTTTAGAGGGGAACTGAACGTGGGATTATGCAAATGCAAACTACAGAATGCAACTTGATGCAGAACATGCAGGACAAGGGGCAGGGATGTGTACAGGAGAGACAATATAGAAAGAAGGACTAAGTGGCCAACTTGACAAGGTCACACACACTTCAAAGTAGGAATATTGACTTGGACTTTAGACAAGAGTAATGAATAATTTGTCAGGGTATGTAACAGTCATTTCTCTCTTTAGGTTTTTTCCCAGCTCTGTGTAGCATTGTTCCAGCTTACCCAGAACAGCTGCAATCCAAAGGCTGAGTGATTACAAGGGTCAGAACCCTCATAAACAGTGCTAACAAGTTCTTCCCTCAAAACAAGGTTGTGAGCCAGGGAAAAGCTAAGAAGCTCCCCTAGTACATAATCCTAACTGACTACAGAACTTGAGTTTCACCTACCTCACAACCTGCTACCACATGAGGTAAAAACCCCTACACCCTGCACAAAATTCAAGTTTTTATTTCCTATGTAGATGTTCTATCTACTAAAGCACTGAGGAATGCCCAAGTGCTATGGCCACATAACTGCAGCCCAAGCTGAGCCTTCAGATAAAGACAGCAGGACCTGCCTGCCACGAGTTCCTGGAGCAAACACATCAGGAGCAGTGCTCCTGCAGGATTTGGCCACCATTCCCAAGCTTTATGGTCTCAAACCATTTTCCATTTACAGCTCAGTTATTTTGCAAGGCTTTGCATTTCATCTAATCTGATTTTTACGAAGTGCCAAGGCAGCGAAACATTTTATATGGAATTTATTTTTCTGTGAGAAGCTGGTGTATGTCTGTCAGGCTGGGATCAATACAATATAACATTCCCCTCAGATAACTCTTTCACAAACTACTATTACTGTCATTTTCACCAGGACATAACATCACTCATTAGCCACTCTTTAGTAATCAGAGCTCTGCATTCCAAACTGTTATTGCACTTCTAACTTGCATCCTTTCAGCATCTAAATAGCAGTTTTTCTCATACTAAGAAAAAAGGCACAAAAAAATAACCCAATCCCCTAACAAAAAAACACCTCTCACCACAAACAAAAACAGCAGCTCAGACTATATGGTACATACTGTCTCTGAGCCTGTAAAAATGTCAGTTTACCTCAGACTGAACTTTTTACCTAGACTGACATAAATCTGTTAAAGCCTGAAAAAAGGAATTTCAAATATCCACAGAACCTTACTGGCAAGTCCTTATACACCAATAAATCTTTAACTCTTAGATGAGGCATTTAGTGCTGCCCTCCAGTAGATCTGGTACTAAGAGGCTTGCTGAAGGTCACATAAGATAGCTGTGAGAAAGCAAATGTGAAAATGTTTACAAGACATCTATATATGTATCTCCCACTTCTCTTTTTTCCTTTATGATTCAGTAAAGAATTTTTTTTTTATAGTCACCATTCCCTACTGCTCCAGGCCATTTAAAGAAAAGAAAAGAATGTCAAATCAAAATAGCACATACATCGTTTTTATAGTGTTCAACAAAGGAAGCATCCTCTCTAAATCTTGCTTTTTCTGTAGAATATGCAGATATGTTACTTCCCAGAAAATTAGGGAATGCATTTTCTCCTTCAATTATAGCCAAGAATCGTATATCACTTTACTAGGTGATGATTTCAACCCATAAAAACATACAAAGCTGTAGATTTAGGAGAAGGACAAAGAACTCAGCACAGTCTTAGAAAATAACATTCCTTAATTATTTCCAGAGAGAGGAAGTCAGCACTTAGATCTTGAACAAACATAAATACTGCTTCTCATGCACAACTATGAAAGGGTTATAATTTATAAGATTTGATTGTGACAAAGGAGGAGGAACTGTGAAATTCTGAAAGCCACTGCAGTTTAATGCTGGCTCTCTTGGAGAGGCATGACAAAAACCTGCCAAATAAACAGCCCTGTGTTCCACGTGGAGTGGGCTGAATGAACCATCAGTGAACTCTCCTTGCTCTAACATCCAGTGGGAGACAATGCAGATCTGCATGACAACAGGACACTGCAAGGAACAAACCTGACCCTCCTCTGGCAAGGACAGAAACTCAGCAATTCATTCAGGCAGCTACACTTCCATTCCTGAGGAAAAACAATTACAGCAAATAACCAAAGACTCTGTTTTATTCACCTGGAAATCAATCCAGGAATGAGTAACAGCCACCACAGATTTGTCCAGATCAAGTCTTGCCAAATTAGTCTGGGCTTGTACTCATAGGATTAGTAGCAAGTATCTCATAATATGACTACATTCTGACATCCTTCACAGGACTTTTACATAAATAAATGGGACAAATTGACTCAATTTCTCTGGAATCAATGGAGATTTCAGAACACTTACCAGTGAGTCTCAGCAACTACAGAAATTCATTCAATCATTTTCTACAGGGGTCTGTTTCGGTTGCCTCACTACTGAGCATAACTCAGACAAGAAAAAACAAGAAAAGGAAAAGGAAAAGGAAAAGGAAAAGGAAAAGGAAAAGGAAAAGGAAAAGGAAAAGGAAAAAGGAAAAAGGAAAAAGGAAAATTATTTCCTGAAGGGGAGGGAAGACATGGAACCATTAGTCACTGTAGGGCAGAATTTGAACTCCCAGCAATGCTCAAAAATAGGTGTGCTTTTCTCAGACAGGACACATGAAGGATGAGCACAAGTCATCACATGTAGGCAGGAACAGTCAGCTGCACAATGTATGATTTGAAACAATCAAACAGGCAATGCCTCACAGGCAAGTGAAAAAGCTCTCCTCACTCCTGCTGTATAAAACTGCAGTTCTGTTTTTCCCCTTGAGACACTGCAGCCTAACAGAATACTGCAATTGTCATAAAATCAGTTATCAGTGCCTCATTGAGAACCATTCTCCTCAGACTCTGACCCCATTTACAGCCCCCAAATTCTGGTACACACATTAGCATAAACATATCACCTGAAGGATCGTTCTATTTCATTAGGACGAAAAAATAAATTGGTTTCTAGTCAACTGAAAAAATAGATTTTTAATCTTAGCCACCACCTCCCACTGAGATAAACCACCCAACACATCAAATTTCATATGTCAATATCTCATATTTCATAATGGTACCATTATGTCTCACAGGAGACATACATGGTACCATAGCAAATGTTCATGAGCAAAATCAGTGGTGTATCCAAGTCCCCCATGGAATGCACACAAAAATCTCTACAGCTTTTTAAGTTATGCCCTTGTAACATTACTTAGTTGTCTCTGTAATTTAATTTGTAGCTGAAGATCTCGTTTCCTTCCCACTGTAACACTCAATTTTGTATTGTTTGTTTGTTGTTAAATTACCTGGTGATTTCTTGGTTGAACGTAAAGCATCATCCATCCTTGGCCCCCAAGACATTTCAGCTACATTTATGACAGACAAGACTAGACTGGAATCTTTTATCCAAACTGAACACATCTTGGGCACAGCCAAAACGAATTCAGTTTCATAGAAACAGCAACAGTCTGAGCTTGGAAAGATGAGGGGAAGCCTGACTTTGTTCCTCAGAGGTTTAGCATCCATGCAGAGATAGAAAAATCACACACGTGGAGACACAAATGAAAATCATTCAGGCTGGAACTGACAGACACAAATCCAGCTGAACAAGGGAGCTGCTAAAACTCCCTGGGGAAGTTTCCCTTTAGCAGTTTCCCCTGGCAAAGGCTGGGGAAGTGTTGATATGAAAGTCTTCCCCCTACAACTCTGAATACATATAAAAAAATAGAAGCACAGGGAATATGAGCACTTTCAGGTGAGCAGGGAAAACAAAAACCTCTTCAGCCATTAAGCAAGCCACAGAGAAACACAGGACAGACAGAAGCAAGGACCAAATGACAGAGCTATAATCATGGAATTACTAAAACAAGTCAGGTGGCTGAGAACAGAATTGTCATAATTTTTCACTATCTTAGCTACCGAGACTAATTTGTTGTTTGCTTTTTTAAAAAATGAATGCATAAATCAACTATTTTAATTACACAACAACATGATAGATGTTGTTCCTATGTCAAGGGGAGATAAGCAGCTACAATACTGGAAATAGAACCTATAGTCTCATTTTATAATCAATATTGTGTGACTACATATTAAAGGAGAAAACAAAAGAAGGCATTTTCAGAAATCTAATGGGAATCAAATGCTTATATGTCCTTAAAATTATTCTGGAGTAAAGTACAAGGCTCCTTTGAAAATTCCTAAACATGATCTCAACACATCCAACCCTAAAATCTACAACATTAGACAATGGTAGAGTGGTAAATACAAAAGTGAAGAAATTCACCCATTTACTAATCCAGGATGGTAATTCAGAAGACACAATTCTGCCTTTACCCTCCAACAAACAACCAAATGTAGTGTCATTCTTAAGTCTGGAGGGGGAAAAAAAGTGAATTCCCATTCAAATTCCCCCAAGAGCACAAGCCACAGACAGATCCATAATTCCTGCCCTTTAATTTGCATCTCAGTTACTTCACATCCTTTCAAAAGGCAATGGACAGAAAAGTTACAAGCACTGATTAATGCACTGCCCCTCTTAAGTAAGTCCTCTCAGGAGTTAATGGTCAAAAATGTTTCATTTGTTTTCTGGCTTGAACTTGTCTGACTTCCACCCATTGGCTGTTCTCATATTCCCCTGTACTAGAATAAAGATTTAGTTAAGTACCTCTATTCCTGACATTTCTAAGCCATAACCTTTTCCAGATAAACTTAAGGAGCTCAGTCATGCAGCTTTCTATCATCATGCTTGTTTTCTTGACAACAAATAATTCACTCTGAACTCCCTCCAATTTCCAGCATACTTTTAAAGGGTTTGCCACAAAATAAACCTGCCAGCTGATAAGTGATAATCTCTTCCAAACACTTCTCTCCAGCTGCTGGAGTGGAGCACTTCAGTGAACAAATCTCATACTGTGCTGGTTTTTGCTGGGGTACAGTTAAGGTGTTTTCCACAGTAGCTGTGCTTTGGATTTGTGCTGGAAGCAGTGTTGGTAGCACAGGGATGTTTTGGGTGTTGGTAGCACAGGGTGTTGGGTGTTGGTGGCACAGGGTGTTGGGTGTTGGTAGCACACGGTGTTGGGTGTTGGTAGCACAGGGATGTTTTGGGCAGTGGTGGCACAGGGTGTTGGGTGTTGGTGGCACAGGGTGTTGGGTGTTGGTGGCACAGGAATGTTTTGGGTGTTGGTAGCACAGGGTGTTGGGTGTTGGTGGCACAGGGTGTTGGGTGTTGGTAGCACAGGGTGTTGGTAGCACAGGGTGTTGGGTGTTGGTAGCACAGGGATGTTTTGGGTGTTGGTAGCACAGGATGTTGGGTGTTGGTAGCACAGGGATGTTTTGGGTGTTGGTGGCACAGGATGTTGGGTGTTGGTAGCACAGGGATGTTTTGGGTGTTGGTGGCACAGGGATGTTTTGGGTGTTGGTGGCACAGGGTGTTGGATGTTGGTGGCACAGGGTGTTGGGTGTTGGCAGCACAGGGTGTTGGGTGTTGGTGGCACAGGGTGTTGGGTGTTGGTAGCACAGGGTTGGGTGTTGGTGGCACAGGGATGTTTTGGGTGTTGGTGGCACAGGGTGTTGGGTGTTGGTGGCACAGGGTGTTGGGTGTTGGTAGCACAGGGTTGGGTGTTGGTGGCACAGGGATGTTTTGGGTGTTGGTGGCACAGGGATGTTTTGGGTGTTGGTGGCACAGGGTGTTGGGTGTTGGTGGCACAGGGATGTTTTGGGTGTTGGTGGCACAGGGTGTTGGGTGTTGGTGGCACAGGGTGTTGGGTGTTGGTGGCACAGGGATGTTTTGGGTGTTGGTGGCACAGGGATGTTTTGGGTGTTGGTGGCACAGGGTGTTGGGTGTTGGTGGCACAGGGATGTTTTGGGTGTTGGTGGCACAGGGTGTTGGGTGTTGGTAGCACAGGGATGTTTTGGGTGTTGGTGGCACAGGGTGTTGGGTGTTGGTGGCACAGGGTGTTGGGTGTTGGTGGCACAGGGATGTTTTGGGTGTTGGTGGCACAGGGTGTTGGGTGTTGGTGGCACAGGGATGTTTTGGGTGTTGGTGGCACAGGGTGTTGGGTGTTGGTAGCACAGGGATGTTTTGGGTGTTGGTGGCACAGGGTGTTGGGTGTTGGTGGCACAGGGTGTTGGGTGTTGGTGGCACAGGGTGTTGGGTGTTGGTAGCACAGGGATGTTTTGGGTGTTGGTGGCACAGGGTGTTGGGTGTTGGTAGCACAGGGATGTTTTGGGTGTTGGTGGCACAGGGTGTTGGGTGTTGGTGGCACAGGGATGTTTTGGGTGTTGGTAGCACAGGGATGTTTTGGGCATTGCTGAGCAGAGCTCACACACAGCCAAGGCCTCCTCTGGCCCTCACCCAGCCCCACCAGTGAGGGGCTGGGAGGGGACAGAGCCAGGACAGCTGAGCCCAAGGGACCCCAGGGATGTCCCAGCCCATGTGGGGCCCTGCTCAGCACACAGAGCTGGGGAGCAGAAGAAGGAAGGAGGACATTGAGGGTGATGGAGTTTGTCCTCCCCAGTCACTGTCACACGTGATGGGGCCCTGCTCTCCTGGGGATGGATGAACACCTGCCCAGCCATGGGAAGTGGGGAATCAGTTCCTGGTTCTGCTTTCCTTGTGTGCAGGGTTTTTGCTTTATCTGTTGAAATGACTTTATCAACTCACAAGTTCTCACTTTCACTCTTCTGATTCTCTCCCACCAAAGTGAACAATCAAAGCTGAAGACTAAAAGTGCATTTAATCCATTTTGACAAAAAGAAGTACCATTTGACTGAAGTGTTCATTCAAAATTAAACCTTCCAAAATGCAAATGTGACCTGTATGATCATGAAGGCAGCTGCAGTACTGATAACCAGGGACTGTGAGCCAGAACCAGGGAATGGCTCTGCTGCATCTTCTGCAAGCACTATTTCCCATGAGCACACTACATCACTGTGTGCCCCATAAATGTCTTTGATACAGCCCTTATCTCCTTCAGTTTCCAACACAACTTTTAAAAACATTTATAAATATAACAAACATCAGAAAGAAATCCTAAAATTATTTTTTAAATGGATTAACCAGAATTATTTCCCATAGATTCAGTCCTTTACAAACAATTTCCTTGAGGGCATAAAATCAATATCAAACAAGCAAACCTTTAAATCAGAATACTTTACAATAGGATACTGCTTTAGTGTGTGTGCACATACTGAAGTGCAGTTGTCAACTATAAGATGACACGTTGATGGAGGCTTCTAGTCAAAGACTGAATGTCTTTGGATTACAGCCAGCATTGCTACAGGCATCCTGGAGGCACTGTTAGCACTGAGAACAGCAGCAACGGTGGCAATTTTTCAGTTTGACAGGTGCTAAATACCACTGAACTTCACTGTAAGTCCATTTTTACTGCAGCTATTGCCCAACTCTCCTTAAATGACCTCACAGTAATATAATTACAATAAACCTTAAAGCAGTGCCATTCCAGCTGAACACTATATGGACAATTTCCCTCCAACAGCAACAAAGACCCACAGAAGAGAAGAGAAGAGAAGTGTGCACCCACCACAGCATCCCAAGAGCAGAGCTGGGATCTATCACCAGTCCCATCTTATCCCCAAGTGCTTTAACATTTTGTCCTCTCACTTCCCCTGAAAACATTCATATTGCAAAGATAGTATTTATGTTGATAAAAGCCAATGTAAACTTTACTCAGCTTTTACTGGAAACATTCCACAAAGTCACAGAGCAAGAGAACAAGTTCTAGTACTCATCGTGGCATGCAGTTATTCTTTTTTGTCAAATTTCAGAGATGAGAAAGTATCAAGGAAATTAAAAGCTTGCTTTAATTCAAAGGAATTGCCAGACTATCTCCTGGACAAAAACAAAAATCTACATTTCTCAGATGTAGGCATCTCCTGGCATATTTCAAAATGGCAGCCTGGCTATAAACAGATATTCCCAACCCAAAGGAATTTCTCCAGTGTGTGCTGCCCAACCATCACCCCAAACAAGTCTGCCACTTGTATACTGCTGCCACTCATAGAAGTTTGTTCTATATTTATTAATCTGAGTCGATGTGGGGCATTCTGAACACCCTTTAAAAAGCCCAGCTTTGATTTCCCATCTGTCCTGTAAATTTTCCCACTGAAGAAGTCCCTTGCTGTGCTGCACTTCATGGCTCATGTCTGAAGAAAAGGTACAGAAGCAGAGAACTGTATTTCTTTCAAAGGCAACATTCATTGTTTTCAGCATGTAAACCTCTTATTTTACCACCAATAAATTCACACTCAGACCATATACAAACATTTGTCTCCAAACAGATGCAGTTACTCAGCATTTTACCAGAGGGACTATGAATACACCCTTAACCTAATACAAGTGTATATAAATTGTTATCAATTAAATGTGCTATCAATTAAATGTAATATCAATTAAACACTCCATAAATATCTCCCAAATTCACAACAGCTTCAGTCCCAAAGCAGGTCAGTGATTTTTGCACAGTAATCCAAGCAATTCTCAATCTTTTCACAAAAAGATTACTTTCCCTTTAAAGCAGGATAAAATTCAAAGCATCTTCTACACTAAATACATTCATGCACTTTTCAAATCCCTCACTGCAGGTTCTCCAGCAAGTTCTACTGAAATGAAAATCTTGGTATCAACAAGCAGGTACAACTCTCCTCCCCATAACCAGGTAACTGTTGCTCAAATAAACAATGCAAATTAACTAAGACACAGGCAATCTAATCAATTACCTGACATAAATAGCTGCAAGTGATCTGCCCCAAGCACATGAACTGTTTGGCAACACTGACACCAAGTGACAGAATCCAGGAAAACACAAACCACAACGACCCCCACGTAGAAATCTTACAGATCTTACCCCCATGCTGTGGAAGAGGTAAATCTTATTTTATCACCAAGAGAAGAAAATGAGTGAATACCCATAACGATATTTTCTCATCAGTTATGTATTAGTGACAGAATATCCAATATTAAACATGTGTTAACAGTTCAACTTTGATCTTGCAAACACAAGTCAAAGACCATGTTCCCTTCAAAGTTTGATGCATACTAACCTCACAAATTCATTTCTAGAGGAGAAAAAATTAGTGGTTTGCACGTATAGAAAGTATTGGATTCCATTGACTAGGTGAATTTGGTTCATTTTTCAAGTAAAAGATTGCACATAGTACTTCTATCCACTTCCATTTAGATAATTACGTGTTAATGCAACTTTGAATGTCTGCTAGGTCTCACTTACTTGTTTTGCCTGTGCTTCTCTCTGCTGAAAATCCCAAACCCAGCAGTCCAGCACCACATGCTTCAGGCAGACCTGCCCCTCCCACCCCCTGCTGCCTTACCTGGCACTGCACAAAGCACAAACCCAAGGACAGAGCAAAACTCCACCAGACACAGCAGTTTTACCACCCACCCTGTTCGTGCCCAGCATTCTGTCTTCTCACAAGCCCCCATGGTCTTACCTGCTGACGTTTGTATGCCAAGTAATCAAGGTTTTCCAGATCTTTTTGAAACTTTTGGTAGGTTTTCTGTAGATCAGATTTGCTGGATACATTTTTTAAAGACTCAAATGTTCTTTGAAACTGTGAGGAAAATAAAAAAACAAAGCCAACAAAAAATTATCATTCATACAGTTGCTGTGTTTTATTCTGTATTACAATTATTTTCTACTAAATACTTAGGCTATTGAGCTTTGTCACCTCTAACCTTCCACATATTCCTGCAGTTTTGTTTTGAAAGCAATCACAGAATTCAAAGCATTGTACATATGCCCTCCTCAATTAAATGAAATCCTCTAACTTCATAGGTCAGACCAAACACAAGCAATCAATCTCTAAAGGTGAGTTCTTTTTCTATGCCAAGTTCCAGGAAGTGATAAATTCACACAGATTTAAATACTTTCTTTTCAACCAAGAAAAGTGTATGCAACTTTATACAGGCCGTGAACTCATTCTATCAAGCATAACAGTAGAACTTAGAAATCACAGGGTGCTTCTTATCAACTTAATTTACTTAAGAGTAATTTAAGACCAGATAATCACCTCAGGCAACGTGCCCACATTCTGCATGAAAACTGTGACAGCTCCAATTATGCTTCACTGTAGACCTTACTTTTAAATTTCAAACTTCTTTCATGCATACACTATTATTAAGAAGAGGACTGGTATTTTTCAGAGATGAACAATTCCAGCCCAGCTGCAGGAACTGGAACAGAAAGGTTACAGTATCAGAAGAGAACTGGAGGTCCAGCTTCCTTGCTACCTTCAGGAAATCGTGAGCCTTCTCCTCTTGCTGTTTTCCCAGCTGTAAATTCCCTTCTTCACCCCAGGGGCATGTGATGGCTGCAAAGCTGCAGGGAGCTCAGGAATATTTTGTTATCACTGTGATTACCATCAAGTCTATAAACATATATTTACACTGACATAATCAGGAAGAACTACACACTTGTAAATCCTTCCAAAACACTGACTGAGCCTCCTGCAGCTCCAGGGCCTGTAGGTGAAGCTCCCCCGTGGTACCAGTGCCCAGGGAATGAGGCAATGGGCTGCTTTAGCCACTTCTGGACAACCAAGCACTTCTGTAGTACCTGCAGCCCACATTTCTCTACACTTTTGCTTAAACTACAGACACTGATTTTGGATAATAAACCACAGGAGCAGCAGAAGAAGGAAAAAAAAAATAAAACAAAGCCAAACCTCCACTCATCTTCTGTCCCTCTTTAAGAAGCTGACAACACAACTGACAGCCCATGCTGATCATGGATGGGGAGTGCTCCAGAGCCCCTCACCCTGAGCAGGTGACTCAGCTCAAGCCCAAGCTGTAGCTGATGCTCAACAGCCCCAGGTACTTCTCCTTGGGGACAATAAGCAGCTGCTGTGGATTTCCACTGACAACTTACAACAACTTCCCTGTAACCTTCAGGCAAGTTAGCATGTCTTGTTTGCTGCTCTGCAGCCTTTATTTCAGTCTCACTGCTCTCATAACCAAAAGGCAAGTGTTTCCATCTATTTGTAATTTATCTTAACCTCTAGAAGTGCTGAATGAGGTAGAGGAACTGGAGACTTCCTAGCTGCATTTAAATTGTTTGCTACCAAAAAATAAAATAAAACTTTCTCACCCCAAGTATATGTTCCTGAATTCTGTACTGCCATGGCAGACAGAGCACACATGCTAAGACAAAACTGCAGTACTCTCTATTGTTTTCTGTTTGACTTCATTATCTTCCAATTTTTGTACAATTTGTTGTTTTCAGAATTTATCTCTGCTCCAGAGCTGATCTGAAAGCCTTGCATTTGCAATGTTTGCTTTCATCAATTCCCACTCCTGGCTAACCCCTTAGCTGGAAGCAACTCAATTGCAACATTTGCAAGCAAGACCTGAGTTCAGTTTAAGGTGACCAAAAGCACTCCATAGTCTTCGCTTTTTTCCAAGTGTGTAAGAAACTGCTCATTATGTCTCTGACAAGTTCATCATGCACCTTCTGCTTCAAACCTTGACATATTTCTCCAGAACTTAGCCCAAAGCTGTTGCACCCTGTTGTGGGATTGAACAATAGAGGGAAAAAGTCTCCAACGATTCCCAAACTCACTAAATAAACATAAGGTACAGTCTTTTCTTCAGGGGGTCTTTTTTTTTTTTAAGATAATCATCAACATGTTAGACTACAATACAGTTGTGGAATCATCATCATCCTTTTAAGGATGTACTTAATCCCACAGCTTCAATTCTTCATTAACAGGAGCTCTGCTAGCAAGATCACTCACTTCCTTATGTCCTGCAGCAAGCTAAGCATTAATAATACATTTGGCTCTCTGGAAAGAGATATAAGGAGCAGCATGAGAGCACGATCAAATAAAAATCAAATGTGTAACTATAAGGGCAACATGCTTCAATAAAATTGATGGGTAACGGCCAGAACATCCACATCTGTCTTTAGATCTAAGGGAGAAACTCTTCTTAAAAATTTAACTCAAAAGTAAATAAAATATCAACCAAGCAATTTTAAGAAAACATAGATATGCTCTTTCCACTGTCATCAGCAGGAAATCAGAAAATTGTGCCTTGGACACAAGGTTATCAGCACATATGTTAAAACTACATGTGCATATTTCTGCATCATACTTCTATCAATGTGAACCAGCATTTTGGGGTGAGTGGTAAAAAACCTCTCTCATCTCCCCTGACTAGAGGTGAAAAGAAATATCAGACTTCCTGCCTTTTTTTCTCTTACCAATAACCACATATAAATAATCCTAAAAGATTAACAGAAGCTCTTTTTTGCCCGTTACATTTTCAGAGTGCTTTGAACAGTTTCTGGAAGCTGAGAAATGGCATTCCTTCACTATTTTTCTCTCAGTGGCACTACCAGGTAGCTGTCTGGACTCATTTTCCCTCTGTGCTAAAATCATATCTCTAAGATTTATCAGAGCTGCTTCTGTTTGTCAAGTTACCACAGGTCATTTCCCAGCACAGACAGTGCACAGACAACTCTGTACCTTAAAGAGAAGAGCATGACTTTATATTCACTAATATCACAGCATTCCTTTCCCAGGAAACCCCAAAGCTACCAAATGCAGAAGCAGAGCCCAGCAGCCTGGCCCAGCAAAGCAGGGTGGAGGACACAGCAGCCCCAGTGCCCTGAGCAGGCACCATCAGTACATGGCTGAATGAAGGCTCCTGCTCATCCCCCTGGAAACCAGCACACAGTGAATGCTTCAGCTAGGTGAAACAACTCTCACTGGCCCATTTTAGGAACCACAAAGCAATAAATACCATCAGAACTCTGCAGGGGATGAGGATCACACTTTCAGAGGATGGGCCAGAAGAGTGCTACAACACAGCCTCCTTGCTTGGGAGTGTGATGTGCCAGAGTAGGGTAAGGCACTGCAGCCTCCCCTCAGACACTGACAGGGTTCACCCAATGTCCACAGTGTGACTGTAAGCACCAGGACTGTGAGTCCTATGGCCTCACATCTTACACACTGCAAAGGCAAAGATGAGAGCTGAGCTCTGGCTGAAGTTTCTCCTGCAGTAAAGCAGATTAACAGCTGAGAATCCTCTGCTGTCTTTATGAGCTCCTGACATGGCATTTTTGAGGGTTTTCTCCACTATCCTTCTACCCACATTCAGGAGCCTTGGAGCTTTTGCTCTGCTGTCACATGTAACAAAAATGAGGCAATGAGATCAAAGAGTGGCTGCACATTTCAAAATGAAATCATATTAAGCTAACTAATCATACTAAAATTTTGATACTGCTTAAGCCAAAATTTACTACGTTTCATCTTCAATATGAGCCATGAAAATTAATGGCTTACCAGCTAAACAGCAGGCCAGGACACAGAATTATGAGATTATAAACATGCAGTGCAAAGTGCTTCATTGCTTATAATTCAGAAATGTGGGAAGTAACATCACTGAATACAGAGCACAAAGCCATATTCCTGGTAAGCACCTCACAATCCCCAATAAACAGGAAGAAGGATGGGGGCAGCCCACCCTGCCTCTCCACTCTGTGCATGATGTCACTGCCCACACCTGTGATGTCATTCCCCTGGGAGTCTGCCTTTATAACCATGATGCAATCCAAGGCCCTGCTGCATTTCCTGTTTGTAGTTTCCCTCTCCACTCTGTGCATGATGTCACTGCACACACCTGTGATGTCATTCCCCTGGGATGACCTTTTAATGGACCCTTTATAACCATGATGCAATCTGTTGACGGTGGTCACAGGGGTTTTGTAGAGGATGGTTGAGACAGGATCTTGATTCCATGATCAGAAGGCTTGATTTATTATATTATGATATATATATATAACATTATAACTATACTACATAGAGATAGAAAGGAAAGGAGCTTCCTCAGAAGCTGGCTAAGCTAAGAAGGAGATAGAAAGAATAATAACAAAGGTCTGTGTCTCGGCAGAGAGCGAGAGCAGCTCCACCGTGAGTGGTCAGTAAATCCAAACATCTACAGAGGACCAACCACAGGTGGACCTGTTGCATTCCACAGCAGCAGATAATAATTGTTTATATTTGTTAATGAGCTTCTTCTCAGCTCCAGCAGGAAAAATCCCAAGAAAGGATTTTTCACAAAGAATGGCTGTGACAGCAATCCAAGGCCCTGCTGCATTTCCTGTTCCTAGTTTCCCTCTCACTCTGTGCATGATGTCACTGCACACACCTGTGATGTCACTCCCCTGGGAGTCTGCCTTTATAACCATGATGCAATCCAAGGCCCTGCTGCATTTCCTGTTCGTAGTTTCCCTCTACAGAGCTGGTTAAATTTAGGGCCAGGGCTGCTGCAAAGCTGCTCTGTTATTCACCAGTTAGGAGAAATAGCTCTTTTCTGTTCATCTAGAGCTGCACAAATCAGAGTATTTCTATTTCAGAGTATCAATATTACCATCCTCCACTGCACAGGGCAGTACAGTAGCACTGAGCTACTTTCTCCATTGGTAAAACATTTCTCTTTATTTTCATATGGAATAATAAGAACTGAATTAAGGACAAGAAGCAAATTTTACTTCCATTTTGACATAAGGAAGCTGTCCATTGGAAAAATATACCTTTCTGTTTGGAGAAGGTACCAGTTCTTTAAAAGACTAAATTATAACTAAATGTACTATTTAAATTACCCAGAGATATGGTTGGAAAAAAGCCATTCACAACCCCTCTTAAATTCCAATTACTGAACACACATACTTATGAGAAGAAAGCTGCACTTCTCCTATTTTGCTGTAATGGAATGGGCAATGTGCCTTCTTTGGAGAGGTTTACAGAAAGGAGCTCACAGCTTTTTCCATTCAGAAAATATCAGATGATTTTGCTGTCATTTTAAAAAGGTCTGAAGACATACACTCTGCTGATAAAGCAGAGACTGTTTGTTTTGCATGCATTTCCTCATTTCTGCCTCTCAAAGCACAAATGAGTTATAAAATACATTCCTCTAGATCAGAATGATCTCTGAATTGTTGATCAGACAACCCATTCTACATTACACCAACTTTGTTGCTATACTACCAATAAATAACCTGCCAGGAGAAGATAACTTCCCAAGATTATTTTCCCAGCCTAGAATGTGCCTTCCCATACTAGCACTCTAGAGAAGGAAATTTCAGAATACCACTTCCATATTATTCTCTTACCAGCACAGCACTGCAGTGGTGATGCCTGCTGCTGCAGAGGCCAAGCACAGTCACAGACATGGCCAAGGGAAGCCCTCAGCCACGTTCTATCCCTGACAGGTTCAGAGTGGAGTGGAGCTCTGCTCACTGACTGCAGCATGCACAGTCCAAACAATTATTTCAAACAGGCCTCTGCTTTTCTAAGACCTTCCAACTTCATCACCACACACAAAATGGACTTCTCACACTCACCTGTACTTCTGATGGCTTCAAGCATTGTATCAACGTCTCTACAAACCACCTTTATGTTACAGATCTCCCCAAGCTGTATGTTTACAACTTAATATTCCAGTCAGAATTTATCACCCCACATCTTGCCAATTATTTATTTTTACAAGCTACAAAGGAGCAGTCAAGAGGCTTGTATACCAAGCACAGAAGTGGATCCAGAGTCCCACTCACTCAAAAGGATGCTCACTTTAAAAAAGCCAGTTCCAAAAGCAATTCTTTGGAAGCTGCTTTTCCTCTGTTATTTACTGCACATACAGAGTGCCACAGAGTTTGCAGAGTGAGATGATTAGCACTGCAGCCCTGATTCCAAACTGTTTGTACCACAGACAAACCTCTCACTGGCAGCAGGAATGTCTGTTTGATGAGAAAACAAATAGGAGTGTGAACCAAAGGAGAAGCCAAATGTTCTCTCAAAGACTCCTGTCACCTTCTTAATGCTCCTTGTGCTCCAGGAGTGTCCCTGCCACAGGAGTGACCCATGCCCAACTAAGGAAGGGGGCAAGAAGTCAGAATTCAATCTGGCTACTGCAGAAAATAACAAGGATTCTATAAACACATCAGGAATAAATGGAGGGCTAATCTCCACCCTCCACTGGACACAGGGGAAACAGAGTGACAAACAAAGAGGAAAAGTCTGAGGTACTTCTCTCTCTGAGTCCTCAGCAGCAGGACCAGCTGTTTTCCAGGTACCCAAGCCCCTGAGGCTGAGCACAGGGATGGGGAGCAGAATGAACCCCCCCAGCCCAAAATGAAATATTTAGTGACCAGCTACACCACCTAGACTCACACCAGTGCACGTGCCAGTGATCTGCTGGAGGGAGAAGGCTCCACACAGGGATCTGGATCAATTGACAGAGTTCTGGGAGCTGAACCAAGCCCCTACACCTGAAGCACAGGGCAGCCCAAGGTGACTTTCCTCTTTCCTTCTATGTAACCCTACCCAGCTCTTGCTCAGAGCATTTCTGATGCTGCTGAATACTTTGCAGGAAAGGGAGGAACAGACAGCACTACACTCACAGGGCCCAGCTTCACATGTGGCTTCTTATCTGCAGCCATTCTCTTTTTTTTTCCCTGACAGGAGTTTTAAAGAACTGTAAGCAAGCATTTTGTAAAGATCATGCTGTCTGAGGCACTCATGAAAAATACAAAGACTTGCACTGTAAATCTACAAGCATGACATGAAGAGGAAAAAGGCAGATAAAACATGTTGGCTCAGCATGTTCTGAAACTGATTAGAGACAGACAGACTGCCAATGCTCTTTGAATGAAATTCTCCAACCTTGTTACTTGCCTGCTGTTCTCTTCTGATCAATAAATTTAAGCAATACCATTAGTCTGTTAATTCACTTAATTAAATAATATCGAGCATTACTAACCATAATGGATGAGCTGCTAGCACAGCTCTGAATCACAGAGTGCAATACAGAAGACAGTCCTTTGTCTGACCACATTTTTCAGAACTCAGTTGTTTCTTTAGAGACTCCAAACTCCTTAAGCATGGAAACTCAGACAGAGATAGATAATTAGTTAAACTGTTCCCTGTTTAAAAAATATATATTTAAGGAAGGAAAACCTTTCTTTATGGTGTGATGTACTTTATTTCTTCAGTGAACTCTAAAAGGATCTTCCTGTTTGCACTGCACCCTCAGAGTCTGTAGGATTGTGAATTCCACAAGTGGCCAGAAGTGTTCTGAGGGTTTGTACTGGCATCTAGTAAGCATTATTTACACACACATTTATTCACTTTTTGCTCACTGCCAATCTGATAGAATTCATTAAACAGCCAAAACTCTCTCCACTTTATCAGCAAAAGTTCTAAAATAGCTAATTTCCTGTTCACAAAGCTGTGGTTTTGAACATTCGGTTTGAAATTCCTCCCAGGATTACCAAATCCTTTCAAACTCACTCACCTGTTATTTCTAGTTTTGAAAAGTTACATTTCAGTATTTTTGTGAGAAAAAATACTCTGTCTTTTCAGAATTACACACTGTTTAATACAAAGACTATTGCACAGAATTCAAAAACAGTCCTCAGTCTAAGCAGAATGCACAGAAAACAACATTGTCAGAGACTACAGAAACTGGAAGGAGACAGCTGAGGTTCATCCTTTTTTCCTAGATAAACATCAACAGGCAGATGTGACAGGTAACAGTAGATGAGGCTTTCTATGACAGCCAGTCACATTGTCTTTGTTTTCCTTCATTTTTATTCCCAGGTTACTGAGGAAATTGAAGTTTAATGATCCAGAGTGTATTCTGCCAGTAGAAAAAGCTATAGTTCTAAACATCAGTGTTGGAATTAACTAATTTTAGTGAGTGACCAAGAATAAAAACTTTCAGCACTCTTTGATAAATGGGTTTGAAAAATATTAGATACTTGAATAGGTAATTCTCCTTTAAATACTTTCATATTGAGCAAGATCTCACTAATACTGTACAGAGTTCTTTCATGATGCTGAACCAACTCCTTTCATTTTATACATGCAAATAAAGAAAAGGGCCTTGATTAGAATTTTTATGCCTTTTATTCTACTATTGCTTCTTTTTTTTAATTTTTCAAATCAATTTTGTCTACCCCATAAAAACTGCAGTGCTCAGAGACATGGAAATAAAGAGCAATGAAATTTCCCATCTCTTAAATGATAACAGCTGTAACTCCCATGTCTGAAGAACAGGGTAATAGGGTAGAAGTATTAAAGCTTTAGAACAAGTGCAAAGAAAAACACCTGAAGGCTTTTAATGAGTTGATTTTCAAGGCATATGAACTTGAAAAACCCAAGAATATTACAGCTGATACAGCAAAGACAAGGTCTACTTTGACACTGTGTGAATACAATGTCTTTTTGTGGGAGCAAGTCCATGTTGAAGAAAAACTGAATTCCTAAGGGAGTTTTAAAGTACAATGATTACAGTTAAACACTTAGAATAGAGCCATGTTGGAATTCATTAAAATATTTAATTGCCTTTAAATCTGGCTCAGCTAGCTGTGACCAAAAGTTGTTAGAAACTGAGGGATGTTCAATAGCATATGCTGAAATTACATTAACTCAATTTCCTAATTAGATGTCAACATAAAAGACATCATTACAGCTAATACCACTGCTGGCAAGTTCAACAGCCAGAGCAGAGACTAAATAGATATGCAAAATATAACACAGTCTCCTCTAACAACTAGGGTGAATCTTTTTGCACTGGCTTTACTGAGAGTGTTTTACCACACTAATTTATTCTAAGGGTTCATTTACAAATTCAGTTCTCCCTCCTATTAAGAGGAAATATGGAAGAAGATGACAATTTAATGGCCCTCTGCAGTGCTGGAGTTGTTCCTGAATGATACTCAGCACTCTTTCACCATTTTCAGTTATTTTTTGTTTTCCTTTTCAGATGGAAAACATGAAGTCAATTAGACAGCCATTTGGAAATACTGAAACTCTAGTAAGGAAAACCATCTAATTTTAGCTCTCTCATGTAAAACATACTCAAATACATCTCAGAGAGAGCATCTGGGATTATGAAAATAAACATTAAAAATGTAATAGATTACTACGAAAAATATCATAATTTAAGACCATTTTCCATAAGCAGTGCAAAAGACACAGGCCATTCCTATTACAGCTGACAACTTTAAACACACAGAACAACACAGAAGCTTCTGCAAGGCACTGTTAATTTAGCCCATGGTGCATGTCCAGCAGTGGAGATTTTTCAAACCCAGTATTGAAACCCACACAACATTGTTTTATTATTAAATGCTTTTCCTAGTCTGATTTGGAGCCAAATTTTCATTCTCTCATCTTCATCAAACTGAACTTGCTTCAACATGGTCCTCTAAGCCACTGTGTTCTCTCGTGGCATGAGGCATTATGAGACGTGGCACTGATTATTCACCCCTGCCCTGAAATATTAGGAAGCCAACAGAAATGTGTGGGTTTATCAGTCTGTTATAAATTACTGAAAGTATTAGTGGAAAAAAAGGAACCAAAAATAGATCAAATATGCTGAGCTGCAAGTAGGTGAGTTTTTCTGGTCCACTCACAAATCTCATCTAGAATCTACACTTGCCCCAGCTGCCCAGGTGTTCCGTGCATGTGACCTGCAAGGCTCAAGGACACCGAGAGTTTCCCACGGCTGGAGAGCCCTGAGCAGACCCAGGAGTGGCTCCCAGGACCGAGGAGAGCAGAGCAATACTCACCACAGCCAGGTGCTGCAGCAGATAGGCCACGTCCACCATGTCGGCCAGAACGAGGAGCCTGGTGACCGCGGCCAGCAGGGAGCGGGCGGCTGGGACCACAGCCTGCCTGCGGGGCAGGGAGCAGGGATCGCTGGTGAACGCCTCTGCTGACACCTGCAGGGCCTGACCTGCGAACAGACACACGGCCTTAGGCTGGAGCACGACACCCGCAGGAAAGGCAGTCACTCAAGTTCGTCTGTTATTTGGGAAGTCACAAGTATTGCCAGTAAATCTGCTCTCTCTTTCTTGCCCTAATGCCTTGAAATTAAGGTCAATGATTACAGATCACACAGGTTAATGTTCCACATCTTCCATTCTCTTTCTCTTTCTCTTCTACAGCATCATTTAATTCTGAAATAATTCCCTTGGCCTTCACACCATTACTCTTAACTGTACACAACAGCTTTGTTAAACTTTCCTAGTCACTTCTTGTTATATTACTGTGTACTTTGGTGTCCTTGCTATTAAATAATTCCTGGTCATAAAAGGGAATCAAACATTGCTCTTCTCATTACAAATATAAGTTAATGGAATGAAAACCTCATACACTCAAACATCTGACTGACATAAAGGGAAATCTGTGCCATGGAGCTAGTGACTGCCAGTCACAATATACTGCTCTCCAATGTGAAGTTTGGTAAATGAAATTCAAAATACAGACAACAGTGACAAACACCATAAATTCCTGAAGGGAGGTGAAAAGGAGATGGAGCCAGACTGCTCACAGTGGTGCCCAGCAACAGGGGGAGAAGCAATGGGCACAAACTGACACAGGAGATTCCATGTAAGCATCAAAAAATATTTTTCACTGCGAGAGTGACTCAGCAGTGCACAAGCCCACCAGGAAAGCTGTGGAGTCTCCACCCTGGGAAATGTTAAAAACCTGACTGGACATGGTCCTGGGCAGACTGCTGGCCCTGCCTGACCTGGGGCACTGCACCAGACAGCCCTCAGAGGTCCCTTCCACCCCCCAACATTCTGCAATTCTGTGAGCAAACACAAATCAGAAGGGTCTGAATACAACCAAGCCCTTAGAAATGAGCATGACATGAGCTGGGATGGCCAGATGAACACATAAAATCATAACCCTAAAATAGAGCCATGAGATGCAGGCTAGACAGATAGGAGCTGCAAGTACAAACTGCAGAAAATGACAGCTCCAACAACAGCACAATGTTGAAACTTTCTTAAATTGCAGTAGACAGCATGACAATCTGATGCCATTTAATCTATTTTTATTTTAATTCCCATCAACTAGATATTCTTCCATAATTATATTTGTCACAAACAATAAAACACAAAAAATGTCCTTTTAGTGGCACAAATGGGAATTCAGACAGACAGCAGCATTCAAAGTATTTCAATTCTTTTAGACAACCAAACAAAAAGCAATTCAAAGAACCAAAGCCAGGATCTGTCATAACTGCACAATTACTGTCAGGCAGATATTTCCGAGACTCTGTTCAACACACCCAGATATGATGACTCCCAAAGTAAATGTTGCTGTACCATCAGCTGATCAGCTACAGACAGCTACTGCTCTGGCAAATGACTGTAACTTATATGTGCCTGCAAAAATCTGCTCAGGCACAGGGAAATGTAAAATACACTGTTCAGCCACAGGTAATTTTTTTAATAGGATTCACACACCTTATCCAGTACCAAAAATATCTAAAAACTTACATGAAAATTCCTTTAAAAACAAGTGAGCCTGTTGGCAATTAGCTGACAGCTCGTGCCAGGCTGTGTCTGCACAGACACTGCAACAACGCCACCAAGTGCAGGCAGTGAGCACCCTCAGACACACTGCTCAGCATCACTGGCAACAGCCAAGTGCTCTTCACTGGCTTAGGCAAGATCAACGAAGTTATGCTTTCTTCTTTTATTTATTTGAATAGATTTTCATTTTCCTTTTGAAATCCCATCCAAGTATCACGTTTCCCTCTCTTCTATTTGTATTTAAAACTGGCTTTCTCATCTCATGTTTTAATTTTAACTGCAGCAGGGTGAAATGCACATGGAATGCAGTGAATTTTATGCCATTCTTGTGTCGTCCCACAAGGAGGTCCTGTTGCCAAGGAAGTCCTGTCACCCACTCCTGAACTGCTCCGTTAGAGGCTGATGGCTTTAGAGTTCCAGAGAAACACAGCTGACAATAGGAGCCCATTTACTAAGGGGGAACAGACATACCAAAGTTAGTAGAAAGAATTTCCAACATTTCAGTCTCAAACTTGAGAGAACAGAACTACAAACAAACAAGGAAATAGCCACAATGGTTTATAATACAGAATCCTAGAGTGCTTTGGGTTGGAAGGGACCTAAAAGATTATCTAGTTCCAATCCCCCTGCCATGGGCAGGGACACCCTCCACTAGCCCAGGCTTCTGCAAGCTCCATCCAAGCTGGCCTTGGACACTTCCAGGGATGGGGCAGCCACAGCTCCTCTGGGCACACTGTGCCAGTGCCTCAGCATTTTCACGATGAAGAATTTCTTCCTAGCATCTCATCTAAAACACCCTCTGTCAACTAGCCCAGGTTGCTGCAAGCTCCATCCAAGCTGGCCTTGGACACTTCCAGGGGTGGGGCAGCCACAGCTCCTCTCGGCGCCCTGTGCCAGTGCCTCAGCATTTTCATGATGAAGAATTTCTTCCTAGCATCTCTTCTAAAATGCCTCTGTCAACTTAAAGCCTTTCCCACTGTAGAAAGTCCCTCTCCAGACCTCTTGTAGGTCCCCTCAGGTTCTGACAGGCTCCAGTACTGTCTCTCCAGAGCTTCTCCTCAGCCTGAACAAGCTCAGCTCTCAGACTGCCTGACCAGGAGAGGTGCTCAGTTCTGCTGAGCATCTGCACAGCCTCCTCTGGACTGGCTCCCACAGCTCCATGTCCTTCTGCTGAGGGCCCCAGAGCTGAACACAATATTCCAAGGGGGTCTCACCAGTAACAGAACACTTACTGGCTCTTACTGACACTAGTGTGTGCAGCCTCAAATCCTGCAGGCATGAACTAACACATTAAGCAGAATAAGTACCAGAGAACCTTGGGAGTCAAGGTCACATCACAGCACAGAAAACCTATCCTTTCTAAAAACATTAAACAATACAAGTCACCAGTACAATCACCTGTTCTGTTCCTACAAATACCATCCCCATCTGCTACAGCAAATAAAAGGATTCTGCTCCAGAGCCAGCTGAAGTGACACCATCAGTGTCAGGGCACAGCAGACCAATACCTCCTGCATGTTCCTAATACTCAACACTGTGATAACTCAGATTCTCACAATACTTTCTGGAGCTGTTACAGGACATTTCTCTCCCACCACACAGTCTCTTATCCCACTCAGATACCACTGGATTCTGTTGCATAGCAACTATTTCACCACTGCATATCAGGAAGTTCCACTTCCACATCTCATCCATTTCTTCCTATCATGTAATCAGAGCCACCACATCCCCAGCATGCCTCACACCCACCTCTTCATCCTCCCTTTCCCACTCAGGGGCACCTGATCCAGTGATGCTGATGTCAAAGCTGTTCTGCAGGGGATCTGTTCTGGGTTGGATGAAAGGAGTGTAGAGCACAGATAATTTTAATCCATCTAAATTCTGCCTCCCAGAACAGAAGTCCCTTAGATGCAGGATACAGACACGTACCTCTTCATGTAGAATGAGAAAGTTAAGTTTACTTTTAAGATGACAGGAGGGACAAACAAGAACATAGTATAATACAAAAGTAAATGCCCAAGTAAGCACCCATTTCTTGCCAGGAAATGGGGGAGTTTTCCATGCCATCAAACTCTTGCCTCCACTGTTTAGTATCAAAAGACATTAAATATGGTCATTCAAAAGAACAAAGCACTTGTTAGAATTTCCTTTTAAAGAGTAACTTAAGGCTCAAAATGTAACTCCAGCAAGTAACTTGCTTTCAATTCACTGCTCTGTGTGATGACAGGTTTATCTGGGAACACACTTGAGCATGATAACAGCTAAACACAAGAAACACTGACACTGCAATAGATAGAAACAAGGCAGACAACAACTGTTGTGTTTCTGACTATATATAGTCAGTCAGCAATGGCAGTAAATACCAAACATTTCAGTTATGCCCATGCAACTGTGTGAGAACTGCAAGGCATCACACCTCCAATAAATGCAGAAACTCATCATCCTAAGGATAACCTTAGACTTCAATGCAGACTTCTACAGCAACATTTCCCCACATGAACAGCACCACTGCTTGCCTTCAAATTGATTAAATCTCAGAATCAGGACATGAATTTGAGACTGATATTTAGTGCCAGAAGCATTCAGGGTTGAACAATGCTCCTTACACTCCTTGCACAGGGCTCAGGTATTCCACAGAACATTGAATTACAAGACAATCTTTAGAAGTGCTGCATGCACATGAAATCTCTCAGTGAGAGTTTTTCAATGCACTTACTTTGGGGTTTATTACACTATTTTAGCATGAAACTGTGGACATGAGTAGCCTCTAACAAAGCTTCACTAAATCAGATCAACAGGAAATCATGGCAGTTCTTCAGTTACTAGGCCAGTGGATTTCTGGATGATGCATACAGCCCATGACCCACAAACCTTCCTGGTGACCCATTTAGCAGAGTTCCAGGAAAATATGTTATCAAGATGTGGGCAGGCCTTAAAAAGTCATTTCTTGAGAGAAAACAAAGAAAAATGCAGAGAACATCTATTTAAATTACTGGCTCCAAGCCTATAAATCTTTGATAAAATTTTGCAGATGTCAGAGGAAGCAGATATTGTATTTATCCAGGTAACATGTCTGTCATCTATTATAGTAACAGCTTCTTTCAGAGGTCACTTACAGAATTCAACTGAATTTGAGACTACAAAATCTCATCTACTGACAGTGCCAAGAGCAAGCTGTAGCCAGTGAAGCCATATCCATGCCATCATGATTTCTGAAGGCCAGGAATTACACACAGATGAATTAGATACACCAAACATTAACCCCACTCTTCATTTTTATCCCATTCATTTGCTCCTTTATTCTCCAAAGCATTATTGTAAATATGAATATCAGAAGCAGATTGAAAAAAGTCAATCACTTCTTTAAAAGGAGCCCCAAATTAATGAGCTCCAATTGACACTCAAAGGAATAAGTGTTTAATGCTCATGCTGCATCCCCAACTGAACAAGTTCAGCAGGTGACAGAAGGTAAAACACAAGAGGAGGTGAGACAGAATTTATTCTTTCCAGATCTCGATGTGCAAATCTGAGTTTGGTTGATGTGAGTGAAATTATCTAAAGCATTTCTTCACAATTCCATTATCCAGGAAATACAAGCTGTAGCCAGGTGTAAAACTTCCAAATTAATTTAAGACTGCATTAATAGAAGTCCCTGATGGTCAGCACAGTCACACAATTAAACACTGTATGCTGTGACAGGCATGGCAGCCATGGCTGATGACCCACGTCCCCCCAAGAGCCTGAAGTAAATAACAGCAGACATTTAACAGCAGTGCAATGTGGCCTGAGTAACAGGCACTAGTTACATATGATGTGGCATACCACAAATTAAAAATAGCACACAGCTTCACAGGTTAAAAATATCTGCAAAATGAGGAAACTGCTACCTTTTTACAATTGTTTCAACAATTTCTTAAAACTAACCTGAGCAGTTTGGCAAATCCTTGAAGGGAGATTGGCTGCAAGCACTCACTTCATCATTGCATAATGATAGGTGATAACATGGACTTAACTTTCTTTTAAGATGTATGAGGTATATATAATCTACTTTATGTATTATTTATTTTTGTAGCTACCTCTGGTCTTGGCTGAGAATCAATAAGTAATAAAAAAATATTTCATATTTTCAGTTTCTCTATGTATAAAAATCAATATAAAACTATATATTTCATTCTTACCTTGTGTTATCAGCCAGTAATGGATGGGCTAACATTTTAGGAGTGCTCCAAAATGAATGATTCTGCAAGAGCCTCAGCTGCTCCGTGTGACAGATAACAGTGATACTTGCTGGTCATAATGCTTTTAATCACAAAGGACCCTAAGGTATCTCTGACACCATCTGCATAGATCAAACTCTAAACCACAGCCATCTCTAGATTCAGAGGAAGCCAAAAGCAAGTAATCACTGCCCTGAACAGCAGCAGAGACTCAGAAACCACCCCAGCTGCATGATGAACAAATAAAATAAATTTAAAGAAAAAGAAAAAGAAAAACCTGATTAAGTTCTATCTTTAGCAAGGGCAGGATGATATAATTAAAACATAAATGAACTTTAGCTTGTGATTTGTGCAGGAACACATTCAGGATGTTGGTCATGCGACTCATGGCCTTCATGCTCACCCAAATATTCCCAGTTTCCATGGGGAAAAGTAAAACTCAAGAAAACAACAAAGAGCCTGCAAGAAAATGGCTACAACATTCTCTGCAGATCACAAAAACTATCCTAGTTCTGGGAATCACGTTCAAAATTGAGAGATTAAGTCAGGAGGGCACAGAATATGACCAAACTCACCTGAGAGGAGCTGCTCTATCAGGAGGGGATGACTCTTATGGAAGGTTAAAGGATCCATCCTCCTCCTCCTCTCAAAACATACCCCCACACTGGACCACTGTACCTTCCCAAATGAAATCCTCACTAGTGCACAAAGAGGGAAGACTTAAGAGGCCTTAATCTGAGATTCAGGTAAACAGTTCTTTTCAAGAATTTAAAATATACATTAACTTTTAGTCATCCTTAACAGCCACTAAAATGATCAAGAGGCATCCTCTCCTCATGAAAACAAAAAAAACCACATTCCAAACAACAAAACTTCCACTGATATATGTATTTTTTCCCAATGGGGCCCAGCTTGCACACGTTACCTCCTAACAGGTGTTATCCCAGAATATGTAATTAGACAGCCCCGAGTTCAGACATTTGCACACCACAATACACTTCCCACAGATATCCTGGCTTCACTGTGGCACCAGGCAGGGTTAAATAGCTCCTCGTGGTGCCCAGGTTGTTTGCCATGTACTCACTCTCCTTCCTCACGTCCCCCAGCGCTGCGTGAAGCTCCTCTTTAAACACAGCTGCATCCTTGGCAATTTTTTCTCCCTTGTCCAGCAGATTCCAAGTGGCTTCCTCCACAGAAGCAAGCAAGACACGAGCTCTTTTGGAACGGCCCTTTTTCTTACTAGAAGGATTCTGTGGACAGTTCACTAATGTTGTAACCTACATTGCAAAGAAATAAAAGAGACAATAATGGTTTAAGTTCTACAAGTGAATTTATATTGTTATTAAAATTAAAAAATATATAATTATGAATAAGCAAAGAGATTCCCTTTGCTTTAGAGACAGACAAGCTCAGCATAAATACCAAGAATGGGCAAAAGTACTGAATTCAATCTAATGCAATTTTACTCAGTATGCATCATCTTTGTGTTCCTCCTTCTGTAGGATCAAAGCAAAGTTAACAGAAATGTCACTGTTCTATTAATCCTCACACCAACTCCTGCCACTGCTTGTTTTAAAACCCGCTCATAATAAAACAAAAAAACACCAGTGCTATCAGAGGAGGGTTCAGCAAGGCAGGAATCATGGAACCAATTAAGGTAGGAAAAGACTTCCAAAAGAATCAAGTCCAGCTGTCAAGCTAACATTGCCAAGTGCACCTCTAAAACACCACACCCACGTGTTTTCTGCATCCTCCCAGGGAGGGTGACTCCACCGTGTCCCTCAGCAGCCTGTTCCAACGCTGGGCACGCCTTTCAGGGCAAGAACATTTCTTAACATCCAATCTAAACCTTCCTTGGTGCAACCTGTAGCCTTCTCCTCTTCTCCTAGCACTCATTGCCTGGGAGAAGAGACCACCCGGCCACAGCCTCCTGCCAGGGAGTCGTGGAGAGCCAGAAGGGTCCCTGAGCCTCCTCTTCTGCAGGCTGAGCCCTCTCAGCTGCTGCTCCTAAGACCTGTGCTCCAGCCCTTTCCCCAGCAAGGCTCCAGCACCTCGATTTGTTGCAGTGTTGTTGTGAGGGTCCCCAGGATGAGGTGAGAGATGAGAATTGACTCCAAGTTCCCAGAAGGTTGATTTATTATTATATTGTATTGTATTGTATTGTATTATATACTAAAACTGTACTAAAGAAAGTGAAAGGAGCCATCAGAAGGCTAGAAAAGAATGAATAATAAAAACCCGTGACTGACCACAATCCCGACACAGTTGGGCTGGGATTGGTTATTAAGTAAAAACAATTCACATGGAACCAGTCAAAGATGCACCTGTTGGTAAGCAACCTCCAAACCACATTCCAAGCCATCAGATAATTATTGTTTACATGTCTTTTCTGAGGTTTCTCAGGAGAGAAATCCTGGCAAAGGGATTTTTCAGGAATATGGTGACATCAATGTCCCTCTTGTCATGAGGGGCCCCAGAGTGAGCACAGGACTCAAGGTGTGGCCTCACCATTGCACAATCCCTGCCCTGGTCCTGCTGGGCACCCCATTTCTGACACCAGCCAGGCTCCCATGGCCTCCTTGGCCAGCTGGGCACATGCTGCCTCGTGGGCAGGTTCTCTCTCCCCACAAGTGCTGGCTCTTCCCACACCTCCAGCCTGAGACGTGCAAGGTATCCCAGAACAAATGCCCCAAATGAGTACAAACACCTTTCACAATGGTTTCTCTTCTTACCAAAGGACTGTCTCTGTGGCCAGAGCTCAACACCTCCAAATTCCTCAGGATGCTCTCAACATTAAAACTATACACCAATTTGCCCTGAATTTAGATTTACTGCAGCTTAGACCAAATTTTATTTTACCAATGCACTTCAACACCCATAAAGAACTTGTTTTTATAGACCATCCCACTCCACATTCCTCTTCATCTGAATACAGCCTCCACACTCCAACAGAATGTTTCTGAAAGACTATTCTCTAAGGCATTGCTTGAGCTGCAACACTAAGGAAAGACTCCAAAACCATTTTTTTTAAGTGTTGTACAGATATTTTAAAGCACACCTTATTTTCATAAAGTTCATTGATCCTTTTTAATGCTCCTGTTCCCTGTGCCAGAACAGGGGTAGTACAGTGCTACGTGTACCTTAGCTCACCTTCAGATCTCATCCATGAATTCATGCACTTGAGTGCTTTTCATCAATCATTATTTGTAAACGTGACTGACAAATATCCTGCGGGGAACATTTCCATAAACACATCTACAAACACAAAAGCCCTGACCCCTGCACCATTCATGCAGTTTAGGGGGGGAGAAGAACCATCCACTTGACATCAACTGCTTTGGCATGCCACAAGGGAGAGAGCAACATAAATAACTCTGGCTCAGATTGTTAAAGAAGGCTTGGGTATTTTTCTGACTCTGGCTCAAAGGAAGAAAATGGAATTATTTATTGCACATAAATCAGCCAGCTAGTAGAGAATGCACTGGGAATAAAAATCTTTATCTTTTATTTTTACAAACACTTCAATGTCAGTTTTAGAACATTTAAGACAGTTTCAATGTCCATATTTTTAAGAATGAGTTACAGATTGCAGGCTAATACTTCCAATAAGAAAGGCAAAAAACACCATCAAAAATTAGAAGTGGCCCAAAAAAAAATCTATCAAGTAGAAGAGTTTTTTTACAATTTTAAGTATTTAATCACTATTTCACTAGAAAATAATGTATTCTACTTTGCAGATATTTACTGCAGTTTTTTTAATGTTAAATACCATTCTATATAATGTTCATTGATATGCTGAGGAGGAAAGGAAATAAAACAAATGAAAAAGTGTAAAAAAATAATGATTCCTGCAGGTGAAAACTCTTGACTGTAAGCCCCTGCATCTTCAGCATCACTCTCAGAAAATATTGGAGGTGGCAGCTGATCTCAAATACAAGTCAAAATTTGTTAGATAGCTCTTTGCTCATGGAGATTATAGAAAACAGAAAAACTACTCTGAATTCTCTAACACAGAATTTCAACGAGGAATGTAAAAACTTTATACAATCCTGCCCAGAAAGAACTGAAGCACAGAGCAACACAGTGTGCCATTGTTACCCTGCACAGCACAGCCCCAGCCTGGCTCTGCTGGGAACACCACAGTTGTGCTAAGGCACAAGGAGCCTCTAAGCCATTTTCCAGGCCATGTGCCTCCACATTTACAGAGCTGATCGTGCCACTGCTGCCTGTTATTGCCATTAGTTATCAGGCTGAAGGGGTGGCTATTTGGTTATGCCAAACACTCAGTTTCTAGGAAACTCTGAAGCAGTTCTTCCAGTTACTGGCAGCACTTTGAGACAATCTCTCAATACTGCAGTAGTTCAGGAAGCAATGTCTTGGTACCTTGAGTATCATAATATTTGGTTCACCTTTATTTTAATATTAAAAGTATTTTTAAGCATCAATCATAAAACATTCTTTTTTGTTAACAGTGTAGGTCAGTGTAACTCCATGTCAATCCCTAGACATTTAGGAAAACCAAGACATGAACTCTGATCTAATGACAAGAGCAGAACCCCTGTCCACTGTTTCAAATCCAATGTATTTTATTATATACAAATAAACACTGGCTAATCCCACCCAGTGAGCAGAAGGTGAACTCAGCATAGGTAGAGCTAAAACCAACAGTGTGTGCTTTCCCTGTGGTGTGCATGACAGGTGGGAACACAAACCTTTCAACTTGCCTGGTTTTTATCAGTGATCCAAGGGAATCCAAAATGCAGGGATTTTTCTACACATTGTGTCAGCTGAACCATGCTAACTTTGACAGCTACCTTTTCTGATGTGCCTGATGGACTGATTGAGAGCCAGACTGAGAAACCTTCCTGCCACAACATCCTCAAAATCAACAGCCTGGAATACAAAAAAGGCCACAGACAGAGGGAAACACCCAGGGCACTTTAGGGACAATGTTTTATTCCAAGGAGAGAGAAGTTGCCAACTCAGACAGGGTTTTACACAAAACAGCTGCTTCACTATTTTCAGAGTGTCACAGTAATCACCACTGCCAATTGACATGGCAGGGAAGAGGGTCAATTCAGCAGTGATCTGCAGCTATTTCCACAACGATTCCTTGGTACTTCCCAGGCTGGCTCTGCCTCAGTTTTTTCCTGTATTGATGCTGTTAATCTAAGGACTGCCCTAACACTGGGCATTACTGGCTAGGACAGACTCCAGAGAACCTCAAGCACTTCCATTGTTTCTTTCCAGCCACAGCATTACAAGACTATTAAATAAATAAATTACATCAGAACTCTCAAAACAAAGTTAAATTGCATTCCAAGCAGCAGTTGCTAAAGTGAATCTGGCAAGAACATCATTTTTATCTGTGACTGGTCTGATTCTCTAATCACAGACTAATTTTCATTTATTATCTTTCCAGTCTTTCAATCACCCTTGAGTATGAGCTTTAATCCCTGTTCTTATACTTTTAACATTTTATTTTGGAGGATCCACTCAAAACATAAGTTTTCCTTACACAGGTATGAAACCAGCAAAGCATTAGGGTTAAGAGAGAGAAAAGACAGTCAAAATGCTCTCTTAGAACCAAATAATTTCCAATTGAACAGGCTCAAGCTTTTCAATGGTTGAGAAGAGCTGGCAGGGAAAAAAACCCACAAAGTTTACATGGTTTCTTTGTTTTATTCTGGATCTGCACTTCCTTGGTTTTGTCAGGTTTCTTTGATCCTGCCAAACTCAAACCAAAATTTACTTTTCTTAACCTCCTCTAAAAACTCCCACAGTGTTGCAGCTGCCTCAGCACAGTCTGACCTACTGGTCTAGAAGAGGTTTTTAAATTCAGTCTATCAAGACATCTATTCTTACTACTTTGAAACTAATTTTATAACCCATCCACATATCCTCAATAACTTCCACAAACCACTGACCTGTTAGCTGAGGGTTTTTACACCATCAATCACATCCAGGCAAAAATAAAGAAAGGCAGACAAAATGAGAGAGAGGCAGCTCAGTTAATAGTAGCTGGAAATGAAGTCATGATAGAGAAGAAAAGGTCACTTTCTGAGGAAAGTAACCTTCCAGACAGGAAAAATTAGTAAGGGAAGACCAAAAAAAAAAAAAAAAAAAAAAAAAGAATTGGGAGAGGCAAAGCTTCAAATGGGGAAAATACAACTTTCTTTTTAAAGAATTACTTACTTCACACATTGGAATTCCATTTGCAGTGTATTCTACATTTAAGGATCTCCTGGATACCACTGTGCAGGAGACCAGCTAGAACCTGCAGCATTTACTGGGACAGACTGGGTGGCAAAGCTGGAAGTGAGCAAACCTGGAAGGCAGACCCCTGGAGAGCTCCTGAGCCAGAGGGCAAGTGCAGAAGAGCTGTGGGTGTGACTTTCAGAATAATCCCTTTAGTCAAAAGTTCTTCAGCTTTACTCCCCTCCCTCTGTGGTTATCCAGCTTACTTTCTGCAACTCTAAAATACCTGAATTATCAGTGGTTCCAGTAATTTCTCCACTGTAAATGTCTGGATCTGCAGGTTCCGGGGATCAATTTTCAGTTTAATGTTTGGCACTTTTGTTGACATTTCACCTGGGTACAAAACAAGAGAAGTGCAATAAGCCAATATTAACCATGACTACAAGCCTCATTGCCTTCTGTCAGAGCCCAGAGACTGCCTATGTGAGTATAAACTTGTTTCATAACAGAGTCTGATCTCAAGAAATACAATTAACTTTTCCAATTCCCCATTTCTAAACCATTCGAAAAATACACTGATACTTACATAATCTGTAAAAAAATGAAGTACATGTAATTACTTATGACCACATGTTAAAAATAATACAAGGATAATTGAATTAGAATACCATTAAATAAAATCCTCTACTAGGTCCAGAAAGGACCTTGAAAGCAAAAACATTAAATTCCATTACCGAATTTATCACAAAACAAAAACATTAATGCTATGTGCACAATATCTGTTATCTTATTCCACCTGCCAAATTATAGGGGTTATATAATAAGCACATTAAGAACAAAAAGCATTTACAGCAGTCCTTAAAATTTCTGGAAATTAACAGCAGAAAAAGGGAAACATTTTGTTATTTTATACCCTGCAAGAACAAATATTTTTAAGTGTCAAGACAGATTAAGTTGAGAAAGCCTATTACTGAAGTCAATAAGATGGAAGTAAAGCCAAGTAAGGTCTTTAAAGTGAATAAATCATTCATTAGGAACTTGATGCAGAATCTACTGATGTGAATTAATAGTTTCCACCAAGTTCACTGGGCCATGGCTCAGGCCATTAGCCTGAAAAGTGTGTGTGTCAACAAAGAATTATAACTGCTTTAGCTGGATTGCAACCCATTATTGTCCCAAAATAAAAGACACTTTAAATTTTGCAGTAACTTAACTTCCTACAAAACAAAGCTTGGCAAAGCCTTTTTAGCCAATAAAGACTTCCAATACACAAATAATGGATATCTGTCCTTTTTAAGCAAGACTTATTACAACCACTGCTGCAGTATAATGAAGTAATAAGGTACTGCAATTGTGAGGCTGAAGAGATATATTGTCACCTTCCAGTGAACCTGGCAGTGATTTCATAAAACACAGTAGGGTCTGGGTGCCTGTAGCAAGAGGTGGAGAAATGGATCTGCAGAGTTATCCACATTTCACTTACAAGCAAAGATAATATGAGCAATAATTAAAGAATTAAGGTATAAAGCAATTTAGGGTTTTTTTAAGGTTACACAAGTGCCAAGTTTTTCTTTAATTACAAACTATACTAGCAGCAGAGCTAAGCTCCCACAAATTCAGCTGCATCCAGGCAGGCAATAGCACATAGAATGAACTGATTTTTCAGTTTTAATTCTGAGCCAAAAGACAAACAAACCCGAGATAAGACTGACCAGAAAAAACCACTTATCCTTCCACAGATATGAATGGAAAGAGAACTCTAGAAATATCAAAGCAAATTAACTGCCCTTATTTTACGCATTTAACATTTAGATACTCTCAACAAACACCAAGGAAGCAATTTTGGAGAGTCCCAAAACTGGAATTGCCAGCGGATCTCTTTCTGTCCAACACTAACAGCTCGGTTTAAACGCCACTACTGCCCGTCCCTGCCACACCCCAGTGAGCCCCACTACTGCTTGTGACTGCCACACCCGAGTGAGCCCCACCACTGCCCGTCCCTGCCACCCCCGAGTGAGCCCCACTACTGCCCGTCACTGCCACCCCCGAGTGAGCCCCACTACTGCCCGTCACTGCCACACCCCAGTGAGCCCCACTACTGCCCGTCACTGCCTTCCTCGAGTGAGCCCCACTACTGCCCGTCACTGCCTTCCTCGAGTGAGCCCCACTACTGCCCGTCACTGCCTTCCTCGAGTGAGCCCCACTGCTGCCTGTGACTGCCACCCCCGAGTGAGCCCCACTACTGCCCGTCACTGCCACCCTCGAGTGAGCCCCACTACTGCCCGTCACTGCCACCCCCGAGTGAGCCCCACTACTGCCCGTCACTGCCACCCCCGAGTGAGCCCCACTACTGCCCGTCACTGCCACCCCCGAGTGAGCCCCACTACTGCCCGTCACTGCCTTCCTCGAGTGAGCCCCACTGCTGCCTGTGACCGCCACCCTCGAGTGAGCCCCACTGCTGCCCGTCCCTGCCACACCCCAGTGAGCCCCAGCCCCAAGAGCCGCTGTGGAACTGCCCCGGCCCCGCAGCGCTGCCAGCCCCGGCTCTGCGGGCCCGGAGGCTGGGCTCGGACCCCGCGGCACAGAAGCTCCTGAGTCGCTTTCCTTGTGCCCGCCCCTCAAGCAAAAAACCTTTTCATTAACAGGATACTGTCCTCCAGCTTCACTGGGATTGCATCAAACCACACCATTACACACTCTGGGGAAGATAGATCCTTTTTTGCCAGCTGTAATCCACTGATTTTCTAAATCTTTGGCCAATATTTCAACGAATCTGCTTTTGATTCACATTTGGAAAAATAATAAATCTTTATGATGGTGTTGGTTACCAACCCTTATCTTCAATATTTTGACAAGTCTCCCAAAATATGGGCACTTCTTGAAATCCATCACAATAGATACAAACAGATGGTATTGACAGTGCTGTGCATTTTTTTCTGGTCAGGCACACACCAGTGACAAGGGGACAGGTAAATTAAACTGGATGGGACAGCACTTCGTGCTCCAGCTGAGCCCTAAAGCAGCCATGAGCTGACTCAGGTTATTTTTCTGCAAATACACTCACACTTTAAACCCTGCAACGGCTTCCCCACAATTCCTTGACTTCTATCAAGGGTGTCAGCACCTGCTTTACTCAAAATGGAGAAATTAAACTTTTTGCTGCTTGCTCTCCATTCTCACAGCACTATCTCCTCTGCTACATGCTATCTGCAATCATCAGGTCTTTTCTAAATATTGGCAGAAAAATAAGTAGTTGTAATTAAATTACTGTTAGTAAAGGACTACTGTGCTCCTGAATCCCACCACAGAGCACTCCCAAACTTGGAAAGTATTACAAATCCAACCCCATTTTTGCAGGTCATTAAAAATGTGAATCCATTTCCAAATGTGAATCCATGTCATGACTTTCCCTATTCTGGGTTGTTCTGTGGTTTTTGCCTGTTTGTTTGTTCCTTGCCCTTAGCACACTGTCCAACATCAGCATTTTTATTCTGTGCTTGAGCCCTGAGTTCAAAAGCCAGTTAAGCCAATAATAGCTTTTAGCCTTGAGTCGGGCCCATAACGAGTCATCAGCTGAAAGTCAATCACAGAAACTATTGTCTCTGAAAATTGCAATTATATTCTAAGATATAAATAACTCACTTAAGGGCTCACTTGCTGATTCCAGCAATATTTTTAAGTAAAATGCTAATGCTTCCTGAAACTTCCTTTTGTTTCTAAAAAGATAGAAACAGTTTTGCAAGCCAATGCAGCGAAACCACAAGATCTTAAATTATTTTGATAATCTGACTACGTGTTTTTAGCTTTCCAGGCTCTCCTTACTGTTATATACCATATAGGCTAATTAATATTTAAACTGGGTTCTTTAATTATTTCTTTTTAACTAAGGCAAGGATAAGGGGTGATAGAAAGAAAAATAAACAGCCAGTAAAGATCATCCTGGGATTTTCTCTGGCATTTCCACTCACTAAAGGAACCTCTGTCTTTCTAGATCATATTCATTAAGATGATAAAACCTGATGTTTGCCTCAGGAAAAAAGTGCAAATCAACATTCCACCTTCCTTTTTTTTTTTTTTATGCATTTGTCTACTGCAGTACAACATCCCCCTACCCACAGCAGGGGCCCTAACTGGGATATTTTGGTAAAATATCTGTATAACCTCACACTCAGTTAGATTAACCTCCACAGGAGGCAATCTCAGCCCTGTACACCAGCAGCTCTTAGCACACTTAGGGTGTTAAGCATGTGTTACAAGATACAGCTGTGTCCCAGAAGAGCCAGAAAAACAACCACCTGCACACTCCTACCAAATGCTACCAACCTCAAGATAATGAAAATTCTGTCTTTTCATCAGATGTCAAAACTATGGAGTCTTTTGGTGGAGTAAGAAAAAGACACTGGAAAAACAGCCAAAGTCTATATCCACCTGCAATGCAACGTGAACACAGCACCTGCAGCTTTTTTTAGAATCTATAAGTACACTGTACACAGACATAAACTACCAAGTGTCAGAAAGCAGAGCCAAAGACATCCTGCATCAATTAGAAATCCTTTACTTTAGAATCCATTTCCTGCTAGATTGTTAGAAAGCCAACAGTGCATCACTCACCTAGGCTAGAAAACATATGGTCCAAATGCAGCACTAAGGCAACTGTCTATGTGATTTCCTTGTGTTGGGAACTGCAGTGCCCGTGCCCTGGCTGCCTATGGGGCTCCTGAGGCATCTGCAAGGCACTGCCTGACAAGCTCCCAGTGTATTTCAGGATGACTGACAGGACACAGCGGCTGTGGAGGGCTGGCAGGGGGATGGGCATCCTTAAAGCTGCAGAGTAGAGCACGAGTCTGGCAAGAAAGTTCAGGGTTGAAAAGGTTTTCAACAATTAGATGGCACCAAGCATGAAAATACTTACACTTCCAGTGATTATTCTTGGAGTTTGCAGCACAGCAAGCGTTTTGCCATGCATTCTGACTGTGTGCCAACTTCAGTCTGGAGGCAATGACTCACTCAGCCTCCTGAGCTGGACAGCAAAGGGATTCATAAAGCTCTCACCCAGGAACTTGGCACCAAATTTGTTTTCTCTGTTGTTTTTTTTCTATTGTATGGCACCCTACAATGACACACAATCTATTGTCCTAGCAGTTTCAGAAAATGCAAAGACCTGTTGCCTTCTAAAAAATTAAGAAAAGTTAAATCAGGATTTGTATTTTTTACCAAGATATATATAGACAGGGCACCTGAGGATTCCCAAGATATGAAACATTGCTGAGAATACATAACAGAATTTTTTTACTATTTGTTCTTCATTTCAGTACTTCCTATACAGCTTTATTAGTTGTTACCAACAGCACTCTGGGAATAAAATTTGTTATCCTTTTTGCTACAGTCGGTACAGCAAGTGCAAATCAGACTCCATAGAAGCCACAGAAAACAATTACTGCATTTTCCTTTAATTCTCTAGCTGACACACAAAATAAGACAATCTTCTAGTTCAGGCAAAGAAAGTCCAGGCTGTTGTACTGCAGAGCTCTCTTGTACTCTGTAGGCCAGATGATGCTCTGGAATGGAGCAGTATCTGCAGCACCTGGGAGGGACCTGGCCCATTGAACACCAGGTAAAGTCTATAAAGCACCTGCTAAATTATTTACATAATAATTTTGTCCAGACAAAGCTGACAGGCTACTCTATAACCATCTCAGATTTCATCATTTCTTACCACTAGCAACGAGAAACATTATTAAGGCACAGACACCAAAAAGGGGAGCTGGAGAAGGTGGCAAGATTCAGATTTATTAATAACATTTATTCACTGAAAGCCCCTTTATTTAAACAGGCTTTGCATTTAGGTATAGGTTGGCAATGAAGTAACTGGGAGATTTTTTTAATCTTAGCCCCAAAAAACTAAAACCAGAAAACCACAGCACTTCTTTTTGCAATTCCTTTCAATCCTGCCTGTTTACTATCTCCCTAGAGCTCTTTTTCAATCCACATCTGAAGAGCAGTTAAAATTCACAAGAACATAAGATTTCCACCAAGTTCTTCAACACAGTTCTCAGCATAAATAATGTGATACATCAAACCTTACAACCAATCTACCAAGAAAACAGCATAAGCCTAGTTCTTTATGAATATTGGAGAATTCCCATGGCAAGCAATGGTTTCTGATTAACCTAGTGGCATTAAAAGGTTTAATTAAGGTATATGAAAAAAAAAAAAAAAACACTTTTGAGGTGGGATAAAGCATCACGCCTCAAGAAACTTTCTTATATCTAGTGAGATGAAAATTTATATGAATACTTTCTTATATCTAGTGAGATGAAAATTTATAGGAATACTTTCTTATATCTAGTGAGATGAAAATTTATAGGAATACTTTTTTATATCTAGTGAGATGAAAATTTAAGATTTTTCCCAGGTTTATAACATCCAGAACAAGCTCTCTTTTCCTTGTTTAGTAATCATGTTTATTTCCCTACAGTGCTGTCTGTCAAAGCACTGTTTCAAGCAGAGGTGGTGCTCCACTATCACATAAGGAAACAGAATCCCAGAGGAAAAATTAATTACTCAAGATCAGAGAGAATGCCAGTGGCAGAGCACTGGAATAAAACCCTAACAGCAGTGAAGCACCTTACCCTCACTTTCTTTAATTGAGCCCAAAAAGCAGGCTGAGGAGAGTGAAACATTTCCAGAAACAATTTACATTATAAATCTAGAGAACATCATCTTTATTCCTTACTCCTGTGTTAGGTGACCCTGACACTAGTACTGCTTATTCCTAGGAAGGTCAGAAATCATCTCCCTTAAATGTCCTATCAGCAGCCCTCCTCTGGTGGATGCTCACACTTCAGGCAGCTGCAGCACCAACAGATTCCAGGAGATGTTCCAGCAGCAGTGGGGATCCCACAGCCTGAGCAGCTGCACAGCCTTTGGCTTTGCACTGGCATTGTTTCTCCACCAACAGCTGTCCAAAAATTGTGTTACTGCCCTAAAGCCACAGCCACGGCAGGAAACATCCTCCCAGTGCAGTCTGCCATGGAAACTGGGGAACCTGGCAGTGTCTCACCACCACAAACTAAATAATTTCCTTCATCAGTGCAATTCCACTGCACATGCACCATTGTGGGTGACAGCAGAATTAAATACTGCTTAGCCAGAAATACTTTAATAAACTAATCTTCGTAACATTTCTTCCAAGTATATTTTTGCAGGTACTGGAGTTATTGGTCTGAAAATTAGAGTTCTAATATTTAAGATACTGAAAAAGCATTTACTTAAAAAAAAAAAAAACAACACACAAAAGAAAGTGGTGTGACATCAGATGGCAGCATTACATTTAAAAAAAATTAATATTTTTTAAGCTACTTTAAATTCTTAAATAAAACCCCAAAATCCTTCCACCCCAAAATCCTTCCACATGAGTCTCAGAGCTATTTTCACTGCATGCATTTTGAACCCAGAACAAGGACTCCTCTATTTAAGGGGCACACAGTTCTTACATGGATGGCTATCTGAGCCCCTAATGATAGGTTAAGGAGGTCTGGCTCCAAGCCCTCCCTTTTGTTATCACATTTAAAGTGTTCCTATCTGTGCTCAGAACCAGAGACCCAGCTCAAATAAAGCTCAAGTTGACCTTCCACTAAAAATAGGATATTGTTCAACTCATTGAAATAATAGACAATAATAGAAATTCCATGAGGTGCTACTAAAAGATTTCAAAGTTTATTTATTTTAAATACAGTTTCCCATTTCCCCTTAGTGCTATTTGCTGACAGTTATCTGTTACAACACTACACTCTGCTGTTTTGCCTTAAAAATGTGTCTCAGCTGCAAAGAGGTAAAAAGCCAGGGTTTCCTCTCTTTGTAGAGCTGTGCTGATTTTGACAAGAGATGTTGTTGTCTCCTACCCATGGCCTACCCCAGGATGCTTCACCACCATGTACCACTTTATGTAACTGACTGATATAAATGTTTGCATGATTTGTTTTGTCCAGTGACCTAAAGTGTGTTTTAGCATTTTAGAACAGTGTTCTTCTTCCCCACTGCTTACAGACATGCCCAAAACAACCCCAAAACTAAGGGTAGCAAATGTGACTGGTCCTTTATATGTATTAGATATTGACTCTGAGATATGCATGAAAATAAGAGAGAAATGATTCTTAGCAGCTGCCTCACTCTGGATGCTGGCAAGCACCCTGAGCACATACAGAGCACAATCCAATGAGAAGGGACAGGAAGCAGTGCTTCAGCAAAGCCTCAATCCCTCCACAGCACACCTGCAAACAGGGACAGAGCCCAAGGTGCAGATGAACCCTTCCAGAGGGGCTCCCATTGCTGCACAGTGCCCATTTCCTTCATCAGCTCTTCCAACCAAATCACACCCAGCTCAGCAGAAACCCTGCAGGGCTGACAGAGCCCTTCTGGGGAAACAGCTTCAGAAATAAAGCCTAAGGACAGTCCAGCCCCTTCTGACCTCTGCCCACAGCTCCACTCAAGACCACTGGCTGAAGTGCAGCCATAAAGAAAAACACAACCAAACTTTGTTCCAAGGTGAATTAATTTCCCAATGCTGATCAACAGATTTGAACCAGGAGAAAACAGTAAGATTTCATTATGGTTTCCTCCTAAATGCCTGTCACAAGGCCTAATTCTTTGCTGTTGGTTTTCTCTAGCTCTGAACACAGCTCTTGTCTTCAATTTTACCTAAAAGTGTGCTCATAAGGGTTTTGAAATATGCACAATGTTACACTGAATAAAACAGCCCTCCTTTAGCCCTCTCTTATAATAACTTTGTTTATATATTTTGAAATCTTTAAAAAATGGTATAAAATTGTGCAGTAACTCATTTTCTCACTGAGGTGTGATAAACACACAAACCTTCCTTTACTAGATGCAACATCCAGCAGAGTACCAGGAAGTAAGCTAAACTGTTTTAAATAATAGCATCCATACAAGAGTTTATCTTTTCCAATATTCCATGGCTTCTCATATTTGGAAAATATGCAAACGTGCTGCACAACTTCAGTGATAAGACCACGACGATTAAAATATTTAGAATATTCAGAATTATTTTTAACCATGTTTAAAAGTTTTGTTTGGCTTTTTGGGTTTTTTTTTGGAAAGCTGGCTAAGAACTCCAGCCTTTTAATTTTTTTTAACTTTTGGAGAGATTGTCTTATCAAGCAGCTACAGTTCCATTTATAGCTTTGTGTATTTCCACCACTAAAAGGAAAATTGCCTACGTTCTTCTTCAATCTTACCTCTTGAATCAAAACTCCAAGGAAAGGAGCTCCTGGGACAGCTCTGTGAAGAACTCCACCTCTGTGCAGGACTCAGGGGCAGTGCAAGGCTGCAAAGGGTCGCCTGTCAGTCCCAGCTGTAAGAAATGAAATGGGAGGGCAGCACTGCACTGAACTCCTCCCAGAGTGGCAGCGCCTGCTGCTGAGAGCAGCACCTGGACACGGCCAAGCTCACTGCCAGCCTGGCAAAGCAGCTTTGACACAGCTCCTAGAACCTGCATCCACACCAGGGAAGGCAATTCCTCAGAAATCCACCAGGTTTGGCTGAACATGAGAAGGGAAAGAGGAAAAAGGAAAGCAAAGGCTGCTATTGTAAATCCACACTCAAATAGAGATGCAATGTACCTCTCCTTCATTCACCTTCACAGAACACTCAAAGCACATTTCCAGATTGATAATCCCCCATTTGTAAGATTTTCCACCAAGGCAGCCATTTAAAAAATGGATATGAGTTAAGTTTTGCTAATCTGCTAACAGAGCAAATTAAGAGTACCCTGAGGTGCAGTTTACAATACACATGGAACAAGAAAAGCCTCCTAAAATTCCCAAAAGGCAGAGGCTGCTCAATATTTGCATCTATTCTGCTGGAGACTGGAGGTCTTAAATCATTCCGTCTGAACATTTGCACAACGTCGGGCTGAATTTTCATTTTGGAAAATTTCAATCAAAGCACTTTGGCTGTTTGTAGGTGATTTAGAGGTAAAAAGGGCACAGATGCCCTCAAGGTTGAATAACAGCACTGGGGAGACTCAACAGGGAATGAGGGAAAAAACACCCAAACCTAAGGAAGGAGCACATATTGTGACTACACAGAAGAGAGGAGGGGAAAAAAAGAAATAAAAATACCTGAACATACATAATACACGGTACTGAAACAGTTGCAAGGAACAGGAAAAAAAATCAATCACATTTAAGCCCTGTCATGCAATGGCCAACTGATTTCAAAAGTGTCTTCTGCACTTGAAGATGCAGAGAAAGAATGCAGCAAAAAGGATTATGGAGGCAAAAGCATCAAATATTATTAATATAAACTAAGCAGACTTTCCTAGATTATATAATTTATTATATAATATATATATAATTTATTATGGAGAAATGTACATGGTATTGCCATATTAAGCTTACAATTTTATTCATAATTCATTCCTCTCATGATCATATTTGAAGCTTAAACCCTGAAAAAATCCTTCTTTTCTCACCTACAACTCATGAATTTAGAAGATATGAACAACAACAGACAGTTAAGAAAGCTGCTGGAGTAAGATTAATTTTCTGAGTACTGTATTAAAACTGTATCCTGCAATGCAAGTATAAATCTCACCACCTGCAGTTAGTATTTCTCATCATTCCTTAGCTCTCTCATTTACTTCATGAACATTATTTAAAAGTTAAGAACAAAACCACAATTCACTTCACTGCAAAGGTCAATATAGACAAGGGGATTTATGTAAATGATCCCTATTGCATTTTTCTAACCATTAGATCTTTGTGACTGTATCAGTGTTTTATTTATGAAGCAAATTGCTCTAGAGGTGAGCAGAAACCCTCTTTGTTCTGATAAACTCACTAATAAGAGGTGTTTAAAATGCTCATTTTATTTGAAGTTTTTTGACCCATCATTTTGAGTTATCAAATGAAGAATGGGATTCAGTTGCTTAAGGTAAACACCTAAAACTAATTTATATACTGTAGAATCCATCAGAAAAACCTCTTAGACACCCCAGGTCTCCCGCAGACTTCAACCACCTATGCAAGGGCTGGGTGTGGGGATGCTTTAAAAGGCTAAAACTGTCTAAATCGGTGCTAGACACAAATGTTCAGACACCTCTCACAACTGGAGAGGCAACTGCTTCGAATTCCCAGCGCTTATTAAGAGGGATTACTTCAAAAGCTGTGGTGACTTTATGGCAGTAGTCAGAATTAGCAGGGTTTGGACAAGGTTCTTGCCATCCCAATAAAAATAAGCACCTCCTTACAAAAGACCCTGAAAGCATTTTCAGATGTTGCTGAGGCAGCCGCTGGCGAGGCTGAGAGGAGTGTTTGTACTAATACACCAAAAATGGGGCAGCACGGGCAACTGTGCTCATTGCCCTGGCAAGATGGACAAAAGCATAAAAGCCACTGCACTAAAAGAGACCTCCCAAACCCCCTGTATAAAATATATTTTTGCCCACTTACATGTTCCTACCATTCATGCCACAGAAGTCAGTATGAGATGCTGAAAGTTCTGAGCAAAAGGCAACCAGGTCGAGGGTACACCAGAGTTTCTGGATACCTCTCTGAGCCACATTGTCTCCTCGGGAAGGGGGGACGTCCATATCCCTCTTTGGCCCAAAATCCTCCCCAGTTTCTACAGTGAAGGGACCGTCTGCCTCGTCAGCATCTTGAACACACAGCACACCGGCTTTCCAACATGCCCACCTCCCCGCCTCCCTTCCCTTCGCCCCTTCTCCTTCCACAGGACAGGCGCTCTTCCCTCGTCCCTGGAGCCAGCCATGGCAACGAACCTGGGCCAGGGCTGACCTGAGGGGAAAGGGCGGAACCTGAGGAGATGGAAGGGGGTCCGACCTGAGGGGAAAAGGGCGGAACCTGAGGGGAAAAGGGCGGAACTTGAGGGGATGGAGGGGTCCTGACCTGAGGGGGAAAGGGCGGAACCTGAGGGGATGGAGGGGGTCTGACCTGAGGGGAAAAGGGCAGAATCTGAGGGGATGGAGGGGTCTAACCTGAGGGGAAAAGGGCGGAACCTGAGGGGATGGAAGGGGTCTGACCTGAGGGGAAAAGGGCGGGAATCTGAGGGGATGGAAAAGGGGTCTGACCTAAGGGGAAAAGGGCGGGCATCTGAGGGGATGGAGGGGGTCCGACCTGAGGGAAAAGGGCGGAGGGCGGAACCTGAGGGGATGGAGGGGGTCTGACCTGAGGGGAAAAGGGCGGAACCTGAGGAGATCGAGGGGTCTGACCTGAGGGGAAAAGGGCGGAACCCAGAATGGCAGCAGGGCATGGATAGACTGACCAGACACAGGACCTCAGACACAGCCCTGAGCCCACCAGTTGAGATGTCATCACATTTTCTAAAATTATTTCAATTCAGTTAGGCAAAAGAAAATTTTAAAATCAGATTCTTTAACAAAATTTCACGCTCCTGCAAGAACTTTTGATGTTAGCCCTCACTTGAAACAGTTCAGAAATAAATCTATTTTTTAGGAGGGCACATTCCAATATTCTGACTCTTCATTTGGTTTTCTGTTATTATCTGTAAGTATGCCCAGTAATTAGTAATTTCTTTCTATTTTCAGTTGTTTACACATCTGTTTACTTCTAATGAAAGCACTGAGTTAATATATTTCATATTTGTACATTATTATTTAATCAGCCTTGTCAGAATGATATTGAATACCTAAGACATAATTTTATACAAACAAAAAATAATTTTATCTAAAGAGCTGAGTCATAAAACAGCCTGCTTACAAGGTATTAATTATCATTCCCACTAAGAAACCATGCAGTATGAAATTAGTAGTTTGGGAGTTTAAATCGCAAAATTAATCATATTACCATAAGTGTCAGAAATTAAATAGCAATGACTGAAATTCCTAAACTTAGTTTTTGAGATTTACACAAATCTCAAGACCTCCATTGCTCCAGATTTTGCTTCAAACTATCTTTTGGAATTTTCACCAGGCAGATTTTTCTTGCATGGGGAATGTAGGCTGTGAAGATAATCGAAGACTAAAAAGGATTATTCCTAAAGATCCCAAGGTTCTTGGGCAATTCAGCAAAAGCACATGATCACTGTGTTTCTCCACATGCAGTCCTCCACCTGCTGATGCTACCCAATGTCATAATTCCTCTCTGTAGTGACAATGTGAATAATAGCCTGTAAAACTCAGCAAAATAACAGGTTTTAATCACAACGATTTAAAACAGACTGCAGATATTGTTTTTATGGAGGGAAAAACCTCCAACAAACTGGAAAATAATGATTAAATGAAAAATAAATCAAACAAAAGGTCATGTAATTCAAGATTTGAAGCATACAAAAGGTGAGTAAACCAGGGTCTCTATACCAACATCTGTGCTCAGAATGGGGACAAAAACCAAGCAATACAGAATGGGAGCCAGAAGCCTATTGTACTTTGACACAGGTGGAAAAATATTACTCTTTGTGGTGTTGGTGATGCATTATAAAAGCCAAGTCTCATCAATAAAACTACCATGAGGGTGGTTTTGGCCCAGAGTAGCATCTTCCTGTGATATTCAGCATAGTTGGATTTTGAATGCATATCTATTTCTGTTTTCATAAAAATGTAGGAGATGTGTGGATAAACCAGTTGCAAACAGGAACATTCTTTTTGTTTAAAACTCAGTAAATCTGGTAAAGATGTATTAAAGAAAAAGGTTCCAATGCACATATGCTCAAATTTGCTAAGATTATTTATTAAAAATAAGAATGCAACAAAATATTTGGCTGCATTGACACCAAAAACAACATTCAGTGATATAATTTGATAATCTTGTGACACTGATCCTGTAATTTCATTAAAATTTAAGTAGAACTAATAGCATTTTTCCAAAAATGATCTGTTACTGAACATTTGAGAGGATTAGAGGCAAAAGCAGATTCTACAGCCTGTCAACTTTAAGAGCCACATTTTCAATAGTAAAATGAAAGCTTTGGGATGAAATGGTATGGCTCTTTTTGCATATGCATGGATGTTCAGACACCTTAATTAATATTTAGCTGCATGAGCAGGATTAGCAAACTGTCCATGCCTGTTCACACACTTGTGGTGACAGATGTCCTGCTGCCCTCATTTCTAATGTTGCTGTGAGTGCTGAAGCCTCTGTGAGCAGAGCCAGAGCACAGGGAGCTGCAGCTCAGTTTGCTCCCCTGAGCCCTCAGTCAGGAGCAGCAGCACCTCCTCAGCACTCCCTTGCCAGCAGCCTCAAATCCTCGAGCAGAACAGACCAGCACCAGGACACTTTGGTTTACCTAAACAGCAGACATTTCTTCTTATTCTTCTAGATAATGTTAATAAAAAATACCAATATTCATTGGGATACCAACTAATTCCATGGAAGCTGCCCAGCAGTCATTGTATCTCACCAAATTTTGTCATCGTTTGCAAACAAACAAGGGAAAGTTTGACATGTCCTAACTAAAGGAGTGAACATTCTTAGACATTCACAGAATGTGAAATTTTAGCCATCCTGTATTTTCCATAGTAAATTCTTACTTTCTTGTATGGTCTGTAAGGTTTCAGCTTTGTCAAATGATCTACAAATTTCTGTCTAACAGACAGAACAGGAGCAATACAGCAGAAATACTCTTCAGTATGCAGCATTAGTTTTCCTACTGTTATGTGTTTCTTCAGGGAGAAAACATGAAATTCTGTAGCCTTGTGGTGCAAGCATTATCTCTTGTAAAACACAGTTTATATTGGGGTCATTATTTCGTTCAAATTCTTCAAGGGAGATGTAAAATTTACTCTTGAATATTCAAAGTTACACATAAGCACAAAGTTGCTGTTCTGCCAACATTGCTGTAAATACTTGTTAGCTTAGGCAGAATCGAAGCTATTTTTTTTCTATTGCAAGCATCATAGACTTCTAACAGGAAGAAATGTTCAAACTATTGAATTTGTAAAGCTGACAGAGATTGATTAAATAAAAGGCCCCAGAGCAGATGGTGGAGAAGGGATGGAATGAGAATTACAAAACTGGCATTGCACTTGAGGTCCACTAAGACAAGAAACCTGGAGGATTGAAGTGCTTGGGGCTCAGTCCCTGTATTTCTTAAGAATTCACCAGTGCATTTTTTATACTGTCCATGTGTTTTAATATGTCCATGTGCTATCGAAGATTTTTCACTATCTGTCCTTATTACTTGAAGAAATTGAAAACATGAGAAAATATAGGCAATTCTATGCTAGCCCATCGTTTTTATATAACAGACTCAAACTTTTCCCTGTTACCTGTTCTAATGTCAAGACATTGCTACCTTTAAGCGATTAAGAATTAAAACTTCTGATATTCCTTGGGGAGATAAATTCATGTTCTAAGTACACTTAGTCCAGTGGCACTCTGCTTGTGTCAGCGCTGCTGGGCAGGGATGGGCACTCCGAGGAGCTGGAGGCTGCTCCGTGCGCTCCTGGTTCCGTGCGCTCCCTGCTCCGTGCGCTCCCGGTTCCGTGCGCTCCCCGCTCCGTGCGCTCCGTGCTCCGTGCGCTCTCTGCTCCGTGCGCTCTCCGCTCCGTGCGCTCCCGGTTCCGTGCGCCCCCTGCTCCGTGCGCTCCCCGCTCCCTGCTCCATGCGCTCCCCGCTCCGTGCGCTCCCTGCTCCGTGCGCTCCCTGCTCCGTGCGCTCCCCGCTCCGTGCGCTCCCCGCTCCGTGCGCCCCCTGCTCCGTGCGCTCCCCGCTCCGTGCGCTCCCCGCTCCGTGCGCTCCCCGTTCCCCGCTCCGTGCGCTCCCCGCTCCGTGCGCTCCCCGCTCCGTGCGCCCCCTGCTCCGTGCGCCCCCTGCTCCGTGCGCTCCCTGCTCCGTGCGCTCCCCGCTCCGTGTGCTCCGTGCGCTCCCCGCTCCGTGTGCTCCGTGCGCTCCGTGCGCTCCCTGCTCCGCGCGCTCCCCGCGCTCCCCGCTCCGCGCGCTCCCTGCTCCGTGCGCTCCCCGCTCCGTGCGCTCCCTGCTCCGTGCGCTCCCCGTTCCGTGCGCTCCCTGCTCCGTGCGCTCCCTGCTCCGTGCGCTCCCTGCTCCGTGCGCTCCCTGCTCCGTGCGCTCCCTGCGCTCCCCCCTCCGGGCGCTCCGCGCGCTCCCCGCTCCGTGCGCTCCCTGCTCCGTGCTCTCCCCGCTCCGTGCGTTCTCCGCTCCGTGCGCTCCCCGTTCCCCGCTCCGTGCGCTCCCCGCTCCGTGCGCTCCGTGCGCTCCCCGCTCCGTGCGCTCCGTGCGCTCCCTGCTCCGTGCGCTCCCCGCTCCGTGCGCTCCCCGTTCCCCGCTCCGTGCGCTCCCCGCGCTCCCTGCTCCGTGCGCTCCCGGTTCCGTGCGCTCCCCGCGCTCCCTGCTCCGTGCGCTCCCGGTTCCGTGCGCTCCCCGCTCCGTGCGCTCCCCGTTCCCCGCTCCGCGCTCTCCCTGCTCCGGGCGCTCCCTGCTCCGCGGCTGCAGCTTTGCCTGGGAGCGCTGGAGGTCACTGCAGCTCTGCTGGGAGCCAGAGATCCTCCCGAGACACCCAGCGGAGCTGCTCTAAGAGCTCACGGCGTGTCCGAACAGTGCTCAGCCGCCTCCGATTTATTCTGTCTGACTGAAATCGCACCTTTCATCTCAGTCCTATGCGTGAACACAAAGCAGTTGTTGTTTGTGAAAAACGCCAAACACTTGTTTTTAAAATTTTTAAAGTTTAATAGTAATAAAATGATTATGAAAATAGTAATACAATTGGAGTAATAATAATTTGGACAATTTGAATTAGGACAATATGAGACAATAAAAACAAAGAGGTACGGACGTCCGGGTACCTTTTTCTGGGCAGCACGAGCCTGAAAAAGGACCCCCGTTATCAAAGGATTAACCTTTAAAAGCAACAGCCTGTTGCATATTCATACACTTCATCCATGATGCATAAATTCCATTCAAACACAGGATTCTGTCTGGTCATCGTCAACTTCTTCCTCCTAATCCTAACAGCGTCGTTCTGCCCAAGCGAGGCGGGAAGAAGTTCGTTTCTCCTGATAATGGAGCACTAAATTCTCTTTCTCTGAAAGATTTAGGTGTCCTGTGGCTGCTATCACAGTGCGAGTCCTTTCTTTAGGAAAAAAGTATCCTACATAGCATAGTTTCTATTTTAACATTTTGTTACAACATAAAACTGTATTTAACACACTGCTTAAGAGAATTAATACAGCATAACTTTCTAACATAACACATATAATAATAATTTGAATATTTCCGAAAAGCCAATCATAAAATGCGCATTTTCCACATTGTTCAAAGTATAGATTAAAAATCAGGAAAAATTATTATTTTTACCCATTGCAACACAGGTGGGAAGTAAAATGAAATTTAATTTCCATTGTACTACTGCTGGCATAATTAACTGTTGCTAGAGTAAAAAGAAATTATCTACAGTGAATTAATTTACATATAAAGGTTGTATGATAGAAACCTTTCGAGATTTTGTAATAGAGATTTTGCAATAATTGAAAGAAATAATACAACCAGGAAAAACATTAACGCCACAGAAGGCTAACGCAGCGCCTAATGGCTGCTGTCTGTGCAGGAGTTCCAGGCCGCCTCCTCCCTGCCAGGCTCAGGTTCCACTCGCAGGAGCGGGCGCAGCCTCTGTCCCTCAGGCCGAGACTCTCCGGGGTTCGCGGGGATTTGTTCCTCCTGCGCCGCTCCGGCCGAGCTGCGGCCGCCATTGCTGAGGGGGCGGGGCCGGGGCCGGCGGCGCCCATTGGCGGCACGGATTTGGGGCGGGGCCTGCGGCGGGCGGAACACCCTCTAAGATCTCAGCCCAGGAGCGGCAGCAGTATCAGCAGCGATGGCCGAGTGGTTAAGGCGTTGGACTTGAAATCCAATGGGGTCTCCCCGCGCAGGTTCGAACCCTGCTCGCTGCGGCCCGGAGGGGCTTCGCTTTTTTTGTTCGTCCCGTTCCCTGCCGGGTGTACTTTTCCTGCTCACGGCTCCTCTCCGCCAGCGGCAGCACCCAGAGCGATGGGCTGGGATAAGGGCACGGACCGGGGCCGGTCCTGCGCAGGTGTTACGTCCTGCTGCCGGGAGTCCCGGAGCACCGGCAGGGACGCATCAGCCGCCTCTGGAGCACGGCCCGGAGGGACCCAGCACAGCCTCCCCGGGCAGGCCGGGGCGCTGCAGGGGAGAGAAGCGCGTTCAGATGGCAGCTCCTGGTCCCTGTCTCTTGTCCCATTGCTGGGCACCGCTGAGCACAGCCTGGCTCCGCATTCCCGACACCCCTTTGGATATTTGTACACAGTAAGGAGGTCCCCTCTCAGTCATCTCTTTGTGACTCTGAATAGGCCCAGCTCCCTCAGCCTTTCCTCATGAGAGATTCTCCAGTGCCCCCATCATCCTTGCTGCCCTGTGCTCTTTATCCTACTGCAGCTCTTCAGGCCGTGCCTCACCCGCTCCTCCCCTGGCCCTGCCAGCAGGAACAGCAGTGCCAAAGCTGCAGCAGGGCCCAGGGCAAGGTGCTGGCATTGTACCTGCAAGCAGCGACAAGAGCCTCACTGGAGGGGAGAGAACAGCACCTGGGGCTGGTGCTCTTTCAACAGCTCAGCTTCCAGGCCCTGCAGGCAGGACAGACAGCATCCAGCTGCAAAGCTCAGCATTCATCCAGTGTCTAACACACAAACAGTGTCCTGATTCACCCAAAGGTCTATTATTCTGCCCCCACGTCCTACAGCTGATGCCAAATAAATTAAATCTTGTCAGAAGGCTTCTCTATAAGGCATGGAGTTGCTCCATCAAACCTTGCCTTTCCTGAAGGAAGCTGGTCTGATTCCTCCTGGACCTCCAGTGAGGGGGCCCTCAATCCCCTTTTCCTGCCTTTTTTGACCTTCTGCACATGCATGATGCACATACACACACAGTATGGTATTGACGGGGAAAGAAACACCAGAAGTTATGATGCCATTAAAAACCAAGGAAAAACAAACCAGGGCAGCATTCCCCGACGGTCCGTGATTGGCTTAAACCGAGCTCTCAGCCCCAGCTGTGTCTCTCTCCTCTACGTGTGGCCCCAGCAGGGGGAGCGTCTGCACCGGGCTGCAGCCAGAGCCCCGCTCGAGAGAACTGATCATCATCATCTGTCTGTCCGTCTGACGGTGACACAGCCCAGCGACATGCGGACTGGCTTTATCTTCTGCTGTGTCATTTCATCTGCTTTACAACAGCCTCCCTGCTTACACTTTCATATCCTGAAATGAGAGATGAGCCTGCTGGGAAGGTAAGATAGCAATGTTGATGCTCAGGAAATTAAAGATACACAGTATCTCTTTTAATAATCAGGATGCTTGCTTCTATTATAGAACATATAAATTGCCTTTGTTAAAAATCTCATTTAAAGAGAAAAACAAACAGTCAAGAAACGACCTTACCTATCATTCAACATTACTCAGCCTGAGATTTTAAGTCGTGTACTGTCTGTGTTTATTGTCCAAACCAACTCTTACACTGTCACTTGGCAAATGTTGGCAAAACAGCTTCTCAAATACTGGCAAAACAAAAAGGTTGAGGATGTTTTAGTTCTTGACAGTCTTGTATATTCTGTACTTGCACAAGCATAAGAGCAGCAAATAAAGATAAATTAATTTTATATAATTCCAGAATCCCCCCATGCTATTCAGTTTCACTGTAAATAATGACTAAGTAGTTGCTTAATTTCTGTTTAAAAATAGTTCAAAGGCCTGGGAACACAGCATTAACAACGTTCCCTATACTCTGTATTTTATCATCATACACCTGCACCCCATCTGCTGTCTCGTAACTTCCAGATGAAAACCCCTCAGCCTTCACAATTCCACTGAGGGCTGGGTTTTATCAACACTTTTATCTGGACTCCAGAGGATCTGGGCTCGCCTCAAAACTCTGTTTATTTTCATACCAAATCCTTCAGAGCTGTGACACAGCACAGTAAATCAGAGCCCTCACGTACCCCAAACCATCAGGACCCTTTACTGCCCACCTAAGCTACTTCCAAGGGGAGCTCAAGAAGAAAACAGGAGCTTACCATGTCTCCAGAGGGCTGCCCTCCTCCAGCTTGAGACTCCTAGGCCCTAATCTAATAAACACTGTCTGGGCTTGCTGTTCCCCAGCCCCTTTGCTGCTGTCTCCACTTTGCAAAGGGAGTTAAAGATCTCAGTGGGCCCCTGAAAATCTGACTCTGCTGCCTCATTCACACCTTCACAGAGCCTGAGACCCACCACAACCCCTGCCCCAGTTAAAGCTCCAGCTTTAATGTGAATTACGTTTGGTGCTCACCAGTGCAGGGGCCAAAGCACCCCAGAGCTGCTGGAATGTCAGCTGGGACATTCACTGGATCTTTTCACACCACCAGCCAAAAGCTTCTAAAAGCGCTGTTTCCTTAAAGAAGCAGATCAGCAGGTTCTGCTTGGGGTGTAGACCCCGAGTGATCTAACACTGACTAAGCTGTCAGGTGCTTTCTTCACTTTGTAACATGAGGGAGAACTGGGCTGCCCACTCATTCCAGTTCACTCTTGTTACTGGCCCACAGGCCAGCTCCCACCTGGCTCTGGGGAATGAAAAGGGTGCACAGGCTCCTCTTGTTTTCCAATCCATCTGAGTTTGCTCTGCTAGGAATAGATTCATTCGACTCAGGGAATACAGAAAATAGACCCATTTCAAGTTTAACATATACAGAAATGGAAAAAAAGAAGTCTGTATTGGTGGCACTGGCATACTGGAACACCAGTTAGAACCTGCCCTCCCCATGAGGACAAGTACAAATTACAGGGCTGATCTTGAGCAGGTTGTTGCAAAACACAACTTTTGCCATGAGCTTTTACTGGGCTAAGAGCCTTCCGAATGTCTGCAGTTATTCATCCAGAACAAACAGCCAAAGGTTCTTTGCCAAAACCAACCACGCAATAATTGGCTAATAATGACATCAGTTTTAATGACACAAACTATTAGTTTGCTGTTCAAAGGTCTATTGTGTGTTCACTTCTCAAAGGAAACCAGCTCATTAGGTGCTAAATCGTCCATCCAACTCCCCTTTTTACCTTTAGGGCGAGTGAAATGGGCAGAGGAGAATCTGGGCTGCCATCTTTTTCAAAGTGCTCCAGCTGGCTGCACTCCCATCTTTTTGTTGGAGGGAAAATTGTTCCTATTATTTAGTATCCTTCACATACAATAAGAGTTTCTTCTTACAATTGCTTGACAGACATTATATAAAATGGACCAAAGTCCTTCTTGAGCAAATACCTTTGTATGAAGTAAAGCAGTAAATGCACCGGAAAAAAACAAACCAGACACATTTAACAAACGTTACAGAGAATTATTAATCTCATAGCGTTTGCAGCTGCAGAATATGCAAGGGAAAATCATGTAAAATGAAAGATGGTGTGCTACAGAAGTGGCTCTGGGTACCAATGCCATCCACTCTAGGCCAGGGTGGCTGCAGCAGCAGAGCTCCAGCACTCAGCTCCCACCAGCAGCAGCAGCAGGGGCAGGGGCACGGGGGCAGCCCCAGGGCAGCGCTGGCTGCAGGGCACAGGCGCCCACCAGGCCAGGGAGATGCCCCCGCTCCGGGGTTCCAGTAACAGCACCCGGGGCACAGCAGGTGGCAAACAGGCCCAGGCAGGAGGGGCACGGTAACTCGGGCAGCACAGCACGGCCCAGCCTCACACACCCCTCAGGGACAGACAGACACACACACAGACAGACAGCCAGCAGATTGTTCCCATGAGGGCACAGCACTGCACTCGCCAGGCTGCACTCTCCATTGCACTGCCTGCCATTCCCAAGCGGACTCTTAAGCTTTTACCCATGTGAAAAATGTGTGTATTTTATGATTGGCTTTTTGCAAATATTCAAATGAATATTATATGTGTGGTGTTAGGAAGTAATGCTGTATTCATTCTCTTAAGTACTGTGTTAAATAGAGTTTTAGGTTATAAAAATTGTTAAAATAGAAACTGTGCTATGTAGGATGCTTTGTTTAACAGAAAGGCCTTGCAGTGAGACAGCAGCCACAGGACACCTGAATCTTTCAGAGAAAGGGAATTTATTGCCTCCTATCAGAAGAAATGAACTTCTTCCTGCCTTGAAGGCGCTGTCAGGATTAGAAGGAAGAAGTTGACACTGCCCAGACAGAATCCTGTGTTTGAATGGAATTTATGCATCATGTATGAAGTGTATGAATATGCAACAGGCTGTTGTTTTTAAGGGTTAATCCTTTGTTAACTGTGTCCTTTTTCAGGCTCGTGATGCCCAGAAAAAGGTACCCGGATGTCTGTAACTCTTTGCTTTTATTGTCTCATATTGTCCTGATTTAAATTGTCCAAATTATTATGACTCTAATTGTATTACTATTTTAAAAACCATTCTATTACTATTCAACTTTTAACAATTTCAAAAGCAAGTGATTGGCGTTTTTCACAACCCACTAAGATGACAACAAGAAATTCCAAAGGAATCTCTGTGGTGGGAGGAGGATTTAATTAAAAAGATGAAAGAAACCCCTTTTCTGTACACATGAAGTTTTATTTGCTGCTGATGGAATTATCTGCCTGCACAAAACCACAATGTCAATACCTGACATATTAGCCAAGTTTGCAAGGAAGAAAACAAACACAAAATAAATAAACAACAATGTAGAATTTGAAAAGTTGCCTAAAGTATCAAAAACTTTTCATGTGAGATTTTGTACACATTAGTGGTGACTAGTCTGATGTTTCACTCCTCACTGCACAAAACCCTGGTAAAACCAAGTCTAGCACACCTGAGCAGGGAGGGCAATTGCTCTGAAGCCACGGGACAATGTTGGCACACACACACAGGGGATCAGTCTTCTACCAACACATCTTAAGACAAAAATTGCTATCTGGAGAAGTTCTGCAACTGCCTTCCAAAACAAACAGCTGGTGCAAAAATTGTTCTCCTTAAGGTAGAAGACAAGTGATTTTTAGGAGTGCTTGATCTGTCACAGAGACCTTGGATAACCAGACCTTCTTATTTCATCTATAACATAAGATCACAACTCTCCTACAAGTTAAGTTTGTAACGAGTACATTATAAATCACTGCAGTGAGTACAGTGCAATGCAGAAGTGAAGCAGAGCACAGAGTTAAGAGACAAGCACAGCTCTGTTTACAGTTCATTGTCATAAAGCTTTTGGAAGATCCTCTCTGAGTAGGATACCCAGGAGCCCAGGGTTCTACTAAGAGTATGTTTTTTATAACATCACACTATTGAAAGAAATATTAATCACTACACAATATTTGAGAGTATAAAAAACAATATACAAGATGTTAGATAACTTCACAACATCAATTTATATTAATACTGAAAAGGTTATTGAACAGAAAAGCCTCCATCTGTAATGCTCACAGCATATGTGATAAATCAGTACTTAGACATTGACTAGAACAACACATTGCAATAAAGAATACAAAATACAAATAACTTATAACTGCTGTTAAAAAACACAAAGAGAACGCTGAACAGATATCTCATGCTCCTGTGTGTTTCTCATTTTAGATCTCATAGTTTCTGAATTTCCTCAGAAGGTCTGATGGAGCATCGCCTGACCAGCGGAAACGCAAGTGCCAGTAATTCCCCTCTGAAAATCCTGAGGGGAAAAAAGAGAAAGACAACTAAATTATTATAAACATGCACAAAATTTAATTTTCTGAAATAGTACTTGATGGTCTTCCCAGAAAGAAGTAAACAGAAAAGTGATCACTTGCAAAGCTCTTGACTAGCAGGGACAAACAGAGCACTGGGTTCTGGGCAGGCTGGAACAAGAATCAAACACCAACCCTCAGCAGAGCTCAGCTGGGAAGGTCCCAGAGGAGAACAGCAAGGCAGCCCTGCAGGGGACTCACAAAGCAAAGCTGACAAATTCCAGCGGCCTGATTTAGGGAAGGAGATGGAGGTGGTGATGGGATAGATCTGCAAGTGATCTGGGGCCTTTTCATACTAAAATGTGACCTTCCTTTTACAGCCAACTGAATCCTGTGAGCAGAATTAGGGTTCCAATCTGTTGTTTGAGCTGAAGTAGCCATGTAGGTGGCAGTCCAGAATTCATCCAGGCCAGTGTCACTGTCATATTTTCTGGAAAAATCCCTTCGCCAGGATTTCTTCTCCTGGGAAGCTGAGAAGCCTCAGAGAAAAATGAAAACAATAATTATCTGATTGCTTCTCCCTGTTTTGCTGCTCTGGAATGTGGTCTGGACACTGTTTACCAACTGGTCATTGTTTGATTGGTTTCATCTGAATTGCTTTGACTTAATGACCAATCACAGTCTGGCTGTGTCAGGACTCTGGAGAGAGTCAGGAGTTTTTCATTACTATCTTGTTAAAACTTCTGTCTGTATCCTTTCTCTATTATTTAGTATAGTTTAGTATAGCATAATATATAATATAATATAATATAATATAATATAATATAATATAATATAATATAATATAATATAATATAATATAATATAATATAATATAATATAATATAATATAATATAATACCATAAAATAATAAATCAGTCTTCTAAGAACGTGGAGTCAGATTCATTGTTTCCTTCTTCCTGTCTGGGGACCCCAAAAATACCACAAGTGACAGGAACAGACAATGCCATGGATTCAAAGTGGAACTCAATATAGCAATTTTTGCTGGATCAAAACAAAACCATCATCAACACCCTAACGTGGGGTATAAACACTGCAGTGCATACACACCCTGTCAAACATATACCATTAACATTTATTCATGTGAATATATGCTGCTGGATAAATGGAAGTAGGCACTTGATGAGTTTGATGTTTTTTCCATTCAAATATCTGGAAATTAAATTAAAACTTAAAAAAACCACTTGAGAAAGAAGATGCCTGAAAAGAATTCAAAATTTTACTGTTCTACAAAGGATACAGTGATGGCTTAATTACTAAAAAAAAAGAGCAAATAGAATGAAGTTATAGAGCATCAATTTTTTTCAGTTGGGCCTGGTATGCACATCCTTGTAGAATTTTCTTATCAATTTCGTGCATTCCACAAATGTTTGGGATTACATTAGGTTTTGCCACCCTCAAAGCTGACCCTAATTTGCAGTTTGATCAAACTGGGGAGAAATGGCAGGATTTTGTTTAACAACAGCTCTGTGCTACCATGGGCACAGGTTATGAAGCTGCTGAGGGGTCAGGCAGCACAGAGGTGCCCGTGGTGCTAAGGAGGCTTTGCTCAGGGACAGTGACCCCAGCCACAGCCAGGACATCCTGACTGCCAGGGGAAACTTTGGAAACACACATTGATTCTGCTGCATACACTACTCTGAAAAAACAAAACTGTTTGAATATAAAAGAAGCCTTCAAGTCTCAAATTTTAGACCTCATTAACTCATCAGATGAAAACAGTGCAAAAGCACTGAATAATGGACAAAAAAAACTCACAAATTTAAATATTTTACTTAACAAATCTAAAATTTATATTAAAAAGTCACTAAAAACAACTGCCTTCTCTTTTTACTTTGCATTTTTACAGATCAGAAAAATGAAACTTTCCATTTTCCCTGGAGCATTTTTTTTCTCCTTCTCCAGTTGCACATTTTACTAGCAAACAAACAAGGAAACTTGGGATAGGGAGGAAGGAGCATCTGAAAACTTCAAAATTAAGTAAGTAATCAAAAGCATAAAACCCAAACCAAAATCCCAACCCAAAACCACATTTAAAAAGCTAAAAGTTCAACACACTGTTCTGGAGAAGGCTTTCTCATGACTGAAAGCCAAATCCCTGGATTTTTGTAAAATCCCATTTTCTGTAACTGCTGTTTTCACTTACTTGGGGAGTCTGGATCCTTTGAAGGCTGTGGTTTCACATCAGGGATTGCAACATCTCCTTGTTCCCTGCTCCTTTCCAACAATCCATCTCCACTGCTTTCCATCTGTTGGGCCCACATCTCCTTGGTTATGTTGTTGGTATTGCCAAAGTCATCAGGAGCCTCCAGCATTTGGTCCTTCTTACTTTGGACAGCCCAGTGCATTGACTAAAGGAATGCAAACAGAACAAAGCCCGATGCTTTAAGGGTTTTAAATTACTTTTTCTTTTGTATATTGCTGCAATAAATGGTTAAACAAAGCACATTGAGAAGCCTGCAGGTCAATGGGATAGGGGAAAGTATGGTTACATGTCACAAACAGCATTGGAGAGGACACTTTATGGCAGCTGGGGGTGAAGAACAAAATGTACATCAGAATTTTAAGGGCCTTTTGTCCAGTTCCTTCTGTCATGAATTCAGACTTTTTTTAAGAGGGCTTGAGTGACTTCAGAAATGTCCATTTTCAAAGCTGTCTTTAACTTCAAAGTACCTTTTGAAGGCAAGGCAATTTGAAAATATTTAATATTAAAGCCTGTGGAATAACATCTGTTTGGAACTGAACTAAGCTTAATTGGATATTTCCACCAAACATTCAAGCTCAGGCATAATGCTGTAGTTGAAGTGCCTCAAACTTTTCTCCTAAGCAGAATTGACATAGGAAACTTTTATTCACCTGCCTTAAAATATGACCATGTAGCCCAATCCAATATTATGGAATTGAGATCTACTAGGGGCACGCTTCCAAATCTTCTCAATAGCAAAATCAGGAAGGAAATCACCCAAAAACCTCCTGCCTCTGTCCCAGATGACCCCACCAACCCCTCTGGGCCCCTCCAAAGCTCTGTGGGCAGCCCAGGGTTCCAAGGAACCACCCCCTGGATTTTTTCAATGACATCTTTATTTAATCAGACAACATGAAAACCTACCTGATAAGCAATATACCAAGAGGAGAATATATTATAAAAAGATCCCAGCTTTACCTTAACTTCGAAAAGGAATAAAAGTCTCCTACAAAAACAAAGTGAGCTGAAGCATTTGAAAACAGCCCTTAAGTTACTTAAACTTCCTATAAAAGCAGCAACTTGATCCACTCACTCTAAAACTACTGGCCTAACGTCCTTCTGTGAATGGGCTCCTGAAGTGCTCCAATTTTCCCTGAATTTCCTTAACATCCTGTCCTAGGTTGACTCTGTGATGCTTTTATCCCCAATCATCTCATTATGTTCATGCTGAATAATAAGTTTTGCACCTTTAAGCCTTGTTCCAGAGAGTGAAGGTGAGCAGAGAAGAAGCAGCAGTTTGGTTTCAGACACTGCTCTCACTCCTCCACATTCCTGCTCCTGGATTGTCTGTGAATGGACAGACAGCAGGACAGAGCTCTTTTTTGTCTTTAGTTAGTTTAGCTAGCTGAGGCAAAGAAGTTCCCTGGACTGTGGTTTTTTCCTTTTCTTTGGCCCTGTCCAAACCTGCTCTGGACTGAACACCCAGGGAAGCACTGGCAGCTCCACCTGGGGCCGGGCCTGGCCTGGGACATTTCCAGCACTGAGGGACTGATCAGAGACTGAGTGAGCTGAACTGCAACTCTGGGAGGGACTTTCTGAGTTTGTCATCTCTTTTGGAGCAACAAGGGGTTTATTGTTTAATAAACAGGTTTTTCCCACTTCTCTCCATGGAGGTATTTTCTTCCGGACCGGTTGAGGGGAGGGCCGATTGAATCTCCTTTCCTACAGGAGCCCTCTGGGGATTCTCTCCCAAATTTGCCCTCATCCAGGGCACACCCACAGTGCAGGGACGTGCCTGCACCATCCCCAGGGCCAGAGCCCGGCACCGCAGCAGAGGGCAGAGCTGGAACTCATCCCGCAGCACGGACCGTCCTGACGGAGCTGCTCAGCGCCTCCCAGTGCCGGAACGGGACGGGGACTCGGCTCCGGCGCCAGTGATCGTAGCGCGCCCGCCGCTCCGCGTCGGTCAGCGTCTCCTTGGCCTGCTGCAGCCGCTGGAACTCCTCCACTGCCACACAGACAAAAACCGCACTAAGGACAAGGCTTGCTTGGCAAATACACGAATTCAGATGCAAAAGGGGACCTGCAGCAATGGCTGAGACCGAAGGAGAGGGAAGTGGCTGAGGGATGTGGATCTGGGTCCAGCGTGCACAGCTCTGGCTGGCTGTAGGATCATGGCCCCTTTGGTGGACCTGCAAGTCAGGACTGAAATGTCCCTTTGCAGGCATTGTAGCCTTGTTAGTAGTGTTAATTTTGCCTTGCTTTTGCATGTGCTTACAGAACATGGTGCAAAAGATGGTATCTGCCACATTTAATCAGACTATGCTTGTTCAACAGAAAAACGGGGGAAGTGTGGAGAGCTCTGTGGACACCTGGCTATCTGAGAAGGGTCACACAGACACAGTACCACTGGCTAAGCTAGAAGGAGACAAGTACAGGAGCCAGTAGTCAGTGTCCAATAACAGGCAAGGACATTGTGCCCTTGGTGCAACATTAGGATAGGGAGGAAAATCTTTGGCAGAAATGTGTAGAATAGTTTCAATAGAATAACTACAAGAATGTAGAAGTAGGCGTAGTTGGCTGATAAGTAACTAACCAATAGTGAGCTCACCTTTGCAATATGTATGAGCTTCATTAACACCAATATCAATATGTGTGCCTATCAATAAAGTTTGAGATTCACTGATGGCTTATGTTAAGCCCCGCGTTTCTTCCGCCGTTCCCAACAGTCTACCAGCTTCAAAAGCTCCTAAGCTTCAGCTGAGAGAAACTTAGAGTGCACAGGTAAAAGACACAAGTCAGCCCCTGCAGACCCCCTTAAAAAGGGAAATTAGAGCAACACTGCTTAGAAGGAACACACTGAGATGTGCAGCAGCACGGGAGTCAGAGCAGAGCACAGCAACAAGAGCCATGAGCAGCAAGAAAAAAAGATTAACAGGAACTGACAAGAATAATAATCTAAATATAGTTCAGATTAATTAACTTGTGCATTTTATTAGGTGCATTTTCCACGTATGCTAAAGTTTTATCCAGACTGATGAGTAAGAACTCTCATTTTTCCCTACAGGGTCATTTTTTATGGAATGGTTACTAAGGATGCAGCTGCGTGTTACTATTTGTGGAAGGGTTATAAAGATTAAGACTTTATCTATGACTCACCTATGTAACAGTGATCTGTTATTATTACTATTATTCATTTATTCTGTTTACAAATTAGAGAGAGTTCTTTTGAAACACACTACACCCAAACACTAATCAAAATTGATAACAATAAATCAAACAGGCTGAGGGAACAATTGTACTAGGTTTTCTTATTCTAATATTACTAGGTTTTCTTATTCTAGTGTTATTAGTTTTCAACAAATAAAAGGTCTGCTTTAATTATTCTTTATTAACCTTAGGCTGATGAAATAAAACTCAAAGTAAACTCTCACTAGTACTGTAAAAAGGTATTTAAAGTAAATAAGGTAAAGAGAGAGTATAACATTTCTTTGTGCCAAACAAAGCTGCTCTGATCTTTGGCACTTGGCTGCTCTTTTTTGTACCTCAGCCCTGGTGATCTCTGCCCGGGGCTCTCTGTGGCTTTGAATGGATGAAGGCTGGCTCTGAATGACTCAGGTGCTGCTCAGCCCTCCCAGCTCTGAGGAGCTGCTCCCTCCCATCACACAAATGTCAGCTGCTGCTCTGCAAACACAGGCTCCTCGTGGGGCTGCCTTCTCTTCCCTTCCAGTCGTTAAATTACATTAAAAGAAAATAAAGCACATTTATGTGCTCCTCACAGGCTTGTTCCTGCCAGTAAATTAACTGATTGATGCAAGTGTGGCACTTGAGGGCCACTGAGCATGGAAGTGGCTCTAGGAAGGGACAGACTCCAGAAATAAATTCTGTATCAAAAGATGATCTACTGTAGCAAGAAAAAAGATTCAAGGTCCTAGAAATAAAAAAAAATCCAGCAAGTGTCTTCCTTCACTATCACAAAGGAGTGTGCAAGTCCTAGAAGGAATATCACAAGCTTGCTATTTTAACAGAATGTGCTCAATGCACACCATGATTAAAATACACTGAGGGGAAATAAAGTTTTAAGGCTGAGTTTACTATCTTGCCACGGTAATAGCAGAAAAAAATCGATTGTTTTTACACAGGAAAGAATACATACCTGCTTTGGGGTTTCCAGGATGCTTGTCAGGATGGCATTCAAGGGCTCTAATCTTATATTCAGCAAGAATCTGTTCAACCTAAACAAAATATTGAGACCAAATGAGTAAACACAAAAAAAATTGCAAATTTTTTCTGGAAGAGGTTGGGAGGAACACCAAGGAATGCTGAAAGATTTTGTCCCATTCAATTTTACAAGCTTTAGCACAAGGAAAGTAGCTAACAACAACCATCTGCCAGTGACACTGCTTATTTAATCTCATTTCCATGCACTCAGTCTTGTTTTTGTGAGGCTCAGTCAGCCAGCATGGCTGGAGAAAAATGTGCAAAGACATTTGACCACAGAGGCAAAATGCATCCCCCCAGCTGCTTTTTACTTTGTTTAATCAACTCCAACTTTCAACAGTCTCATGGCAGGAAGCAAAGGCTCTCTGCATTGCTCAAGATCAATTTGTGTGTTGGGGTGGCTTCCTCCACATCCTCTTCACAGGAAATTCAGCCAGCACACATGAGGTTTCCATCCTGGACACCACAAAACAATTCACTCCATAACCAGTTGTACATATTCTTTCTTCAAGCTAATTTTCCTTGCAAAAGGTTGGCTTGGAGTAGAATAGATTTATAACCAATGTGAGAATATTGGCATGTATCAGTTTATCAGTTAATTGCAAATTCCCACCATTTGTTATACCATAAAGTATTACAACCACTGGAAAAACTAACACATGTGGAGCCATGAAGCCACTGGAGTGGGCATCAGCTTAGATTTTCAAATATTTAAAGCTTTTCCAAGTATCTTTCTGGTTCTTACAATTCAGAAGCCAAAACTTCTTTATATCACTCCAGTTCAGCTTAAGCTTCCACAATTTGCCCTAAGGAATCAAAAATTACCATTCTTTCCCATACTGCAAAGGCTGTTTATACAAATTCATCATTTGTCCAACCATAAGAGCCACATACAATTTAAATTATTTATTTCAAAATTAAATCTCATAGCATTTTTTGTTTAGACTAAAATTACAGTTTGCTCAACTAGCTGGACAAATCTTGTTGGCATATTCTGGGAAAAAATGTGATCTGCAGTAGTATCTTAAGAATTGTACACTTTTCACTCTGCTCAGAAGCTCCTTCCAGAGGGACAGATGTAAAGGGGTGTATCTGCAGTCAGTAAGAGACTTTAAAACACACACAGTGTACAGAGAACTTGGTGAGACTGGTTACTGTATAGCCAGCTATCATCTCAAACACTTAGTTACTTACAGGGGAGCTTTAAAGTTAAAATGTGTACAGAGGGTTAAAATTTAGCAGAAGGGCAGCATGGAAGTTATCAGCTTAAAAAAAAATCAGTGGAAAGAAAAGTTTATAGGAAGTTTGTAGAACATACACAAAATTAATATAAAATATATAGTGAGGTGTTTCACCAAGAAAGACTTCCAATACCCACTATACAAAACCAGCATTGTTCTTGAAGAAGGATGGAGATTAAATCTCCCCTCTTCCTGTCACATCTGAAGATGAAGCAGGTGGCTGTGAGCTCAACTCTACCAGAAGCCATGAATGAACTTGGTCTGTGTTTACCTGAATACAGCAACAAGCCTGTAGAAACTGAGAGTATTTCTGCTTAAATGTAACCAGGTCTGACCAAGAGCAGGATGTTCAGCAGCTCAGATCAAAGTGCTGCAGCTGGGAGTGAGCTGTGCACGCTGTGCCAAAGGCTCAGCTCCTGTTCAAAGTCGTGAGCCTGCAAAATCCCTGGAATGCTCCAAATTCCTGGGAGACCCCCGAAGGGCTGTGCAGGGTCCTGGGGGGATCCTGGAGCTCCGGCAGCCTGGCATCTCCAGGTTCTTCCTCCTGTGTCAAAGGCAGTGCAGCACCATCTGCTGCTTCTCCCAGCAAACAGAACTCGAGAGCTCGTTTCTCAGGACCCATTAGCATTTATTCCAGCTTTCCCAGTTCATTTTCAAGCAATTTGAGAAATTATTATCGCATTGAATTGAATTGTTCATGAATTGTTAAGCCTTTCAGGAATTAGTGTGAGGGAGAAAGTGAGAAAAAGCATCTGTGAAACAAGGAGCATCTGTGGAGCCCCGAGCACTGCCCTCTGCTGGGATCACTTCTGGGAGTGCCTCGGGAAAAGATTCACATTTCCCTCCGGGACACACTCAAGATGTTTACTCCCGATCTTACACTTCACCACTAGGACAGGTGAGAGCATCTGATTAAATTTACTGAGCAAAAGACAGACAGCTTTTATCTCCACTGAATACATCCCTCGTTACAGCAGAGTAATCAGAACAACTTTTCCAAATCAGAAACATAATTCCAGTTAATATAACAGCTAAATAAAAAAAAATTAAAAAAAAAAAAAAAAAGAGAGAAAATCAGCTTACTAGACTAGCCAACAAAAAGTTGTATGGACACTTTTAACACGATGCACCCTTGTTTTAGCTGCAAATCACTCAAAAATAGCTTAGCTAAATGTCACTATAAAGCATGTAGCTGCTATCAAAACAAATTAGTAACTTTAGTATTTGAATTTAATTAAAAACAGCATTTAAAAATATCAATACGGTAAATTATAAAGAGATATTGGTTGTATTCATCTGAACAAGTGAATACATTTTAAAAATTATTATACTATAAATATATACTATATATATACTATAAAGCCCAAGAAAGTCAGCAGTATCAGTATTACCAGAAAGCTACTGGTAATCGAACAAGAACTTTCGCTGTATTACTTGTACAGAAATAGCTCCTTTTCAGTTTTCAAAAGCAATAATATATATTCTAAACTATTATTGGATGCTGTCAAACACATGCAGTTGGCTCTCTCCATCCTGTTCTACATGACATTTTCAACCTAAGCCTTACTCCAGGCTCTTAGCGTCAGAGAAAACACAGGAGATAAAACTGAGCTTTCCAAGGGAGATCCTTTCAGTGACAAGAAAGAAGGTGCACAAGGCATTCCAAATATCCCTGCCCGCAGATTCCCTGCAGACACAGGAGCACGTTCAAACTATGAATAGCTGGCGAGGAGGGAGAGGCTCTTACCGTCGATAGTTCATCGCATCCCAACAAATTGTAGTAATCCTCCAGATCCTCCGGCTTGCAGTTCAGGATCGCATCCATCGGCACTGGTCCAGCGGGCTTCCCCGGCGGGCAGGGCGAGCTCACACGGGGATCTGGAGCAGCCCAGGGGTAGCCGGCAGGCAGAGCTCACCCGGGGATCTGCAGCAGCCCAGGTGCAGCCTGCAGGCAGAGCTCACCCGGGATCTGCAGCAGCCTGCAGGCAGAGCTCACCCGGGGATCTGCAGCAGCCCAGGGGTAGCCTGCAGGCAGAGCTCACCCGGGGATCTGCAGCAGCCGGCAGGGAGAGCTCACCCGGGGATCTGCAGCAGCCGGCAGGCAGAGCTCACCCGGGGATCTGCAGCAGCCCAGGTGCAGCCTGCAGGCAGAGCTCACCCGGGGATCTGCAGCAGCCCAGGGGGCAGTCGGCAGGGAGAGCTCACCCGGGGATCTGCAGCAGCCGGCAGGGAGAGCTCACCCGGGGATCTGCAGCAGCCCAGGGGCAGCCGGCAGGCAGAGCTCACCCGGGGATCTGCAGCAGCCCAGGGGCAGCCGGCAGGCAGAGCTCACCCGGGATCTGCAGCAGCCCAGGGGCAGCCGGCAGGCAGAGCTCACCCGGGATCTGCAGCAGCCCAGGGCGCCAGGCGCTGGCAGTCCGGAGCCAGCTCCGCTCCGCTCCGCGCGGCGCTTTTAGCGCTGGCAGCTGACCCGCACGGAGCGGGAGTTCCCCGCTGCCATTGGCCCCGCACGGAGCCGCTCCGGCGCTGCTCCCTGGGATTTGTAGTCGCCACAGTCACTCCAGCGCTGAACCGCGGCTCCCGCCCAGACCGCAGGGATCCGGACACTGAAAGGTGCCGGAGATTTCTCTCACTGTGCAGCCACTGCAAACCAGACACACACCGAGAGGCTGCCCCACACCTGGGCCATCTTCTGCTCAATTTTTATTTACAACTTTTGCCACCATCTTTGAGCAGATCATTAGATGGGTAATTATGGATGAGAGTAATGATTACTTCCAAAATAACAATTACAGGGTGCAAACTTTGAAGAAAGCACCAACCTTGCCAAAGTCTGTCAGAGCTCTGCCAGTCAGCTCTGCAGGCTTCCTGGGTGCACAGATACTGCCCCTCAACACCACACAGCAATGGTACTCCACTCACTCTGAGCAAGTAAAACTACCCGAGGACATGAAACACTGTCTACTATCAGATGAAACTACTCTTTCTCATGCCAAATTACTTTCAGACTGAATATTGAAGGTCTGTTCTGTGTGCAAAACATGTTCCTCGTGAAACTCATTTTACATTGAGGTGAAATATCTTAATTTTCAACTATGATTAATGACCAAGGCCTCAGCCCAACAGCGACTCGACACATTTGGTGTCACCCATGAACTGTTGATTTCAAAAGATTACTTCCTAACCCAACCACACGCTGATGTCTTTGCCCCGGAGCCTTAGGAGCTCTGGTATTGCATTTCCCAGCCCTGGCAGGAGCTCTGCAACCCAACATGTTTCATGTCATGAACTCCTGATGTTTCCTTAGCAGCTGCAAAGAGATGCTGTGAGTGGTTATACCCTTCTAGATGCAGTGACCTTGCAGGAGAACAGATGCTCAGGATGTGACCAAGGCTGGAACAGGCCATGTGTAAATCAATGAAGGGCCCAGTGGCCATTCAGAGTTCTTTATGAATAACAAATAAATAATTTTTGCATCCACAAGAGCTTTAATATCTGCATTGATAATGTTCTGCATTTAATATTAATCTTCTACCATTTTCTCTTCAAGGTTGCATCATCTGAAATTTTCTACTTTTACTGCATGTTCAGACATCCCACTAAGATTATAAAATATACAAAGTAACTAAAAGCAATACTATTAAAAGAAAAAGCACAATCCTTGGTGAAACCATTTAAATCTGATAGAAAACTCCACCAACATACTTAACTAAGTAAATAAAACAACAGAATTTTTTTTTCAACGTCACTACAAGTGGAAGAATTAGCAATTACAAATCTCTCCACCTCCACCATTCATAACTTAATAACCAGAAAAGCACAGAAAAGAAAGTCTTTTAATAACAGAACATGTAAATATTTAAATAGATTGTACCCTGTGGGAGAACAAAAAACAAACAGCTGTCCCTCCTCCCAACAGCACTCCTGACATCCCTTTCTTTTCCACGTATTCCCTGTGTATTTGCATAAGGTGAAAGGGAAGCCCTTTAACCCTTTTCCCCTGCAGCTCTCCGTGGCTCTTTCTGTGCTGCCAGGGCTGCACTGCAGTGACAAAGTGGCAGCTGGCAGGGAATGCCCTCCCTGGAGCCTCAGCCCTGCCTGTTCTCCTCTGGCCAGGCCACCCAGAGCACAGCTGGAGAACACAAAATGCACTGAACTCAGCCTTTCCCTGCTCCTATGGACTCCTGAGGGACACCTCCCAAAGCATCATCAAAAAGGAGAGCAGGGGCAGCCATACCTGTTAGACAAAAAAAATTACAAAGATTGGCTGCAGGACATAAAGTTCATTTAAAAGGGAATTGCAGCACAGGAGGTGGCACAGGCTATTGCCTACGCATGGTTAGTGTTGCTCAGGATGTACAAACTGTTCTGGAAGTGAGGAAATCTCATATTTGTTCTCTGTACCCAGCCACCAACAAAAGGTGTCTCTCAGTCCTAACAGATATTGACAATTCTGTTTGTTTAGAGCTCAGAGTGAATCTAAATTCTACTTCAATGTAACAGGACATTTACCAACAACTTGGAAAAATCATAAATAGCCCTTTAAACAAATCTCTATTTTAATTCATTCCTGTAAAATACATCAAATATTCCAGGACCTGTTCTCAACTGACTTCAGAGGTTTTGTTTCCTGAGGGCAGAGAACACATTTATGAGAAGTCCAAGGCAAACCAGTATGTATGTATTTTTCAGGGTTGTTAATACCTGAAAGAACCAGAAAAAAACCCCAAACCTCCCTCCCCTGACAAAGACCACCTATAAATTTAATTATCCATAAAGTAATCCCTTTGAAGCCATATGTATCAAAATTTTTAATCTCAAGGATTTTTAAAAGCTGTTTGTTATCTAGGCCTGCAAGGGGGAATTTCAACCTGTCTAACCTGGGTCTTGCCACTAAATTCAGGAATTCCATTGTATTAACTCCACTAATACTATTCTGCAAATACCTCGTGATGTTGAACAGTAACAACAAACCAGTATTTAAATTTCTATCCACGAAGCTTAGACCAAAATTCTAGGTTGGTGGTAGTCCTGGGGAAAAAGCCGAGTTCTATCCACTCCAAACTCCCAGGTGGAAAGAACCTACGGCAGGGAAAGCCCAGGCGTGGCACCTCCAGTTTGCTGTGCAGCGCCCAGCTGGGCCCCAAGGACTGCTCCTGCCCTGCACAGAACGAGAGATCCCCGGGAAAGCAGCGAGAGAACGCGCACAGCCCCGCAGAGCACGGGAAACACGATGGGTTTGGGTATTCGAACAAATCCCAACTCTCGCCGCTGACCATCAGGTCACTCCTACACCACGCAGGCTCCATTCCTAAAGCAGCAATGGTTTAGACAGGTGCTGACCCCCCAGAAAAGCTCCTGCATCCTGGGAGCTCGAGTACCGCGATGCAGAACCCCAGGTGGGGCCAAGGCGTTATCCCAGAGCGCACGGGGCGATCCCTTACAGCAGCCCTGCCCGGGCAGGCAGGCAGGCAGCGGCCGTGCCCAGGGCTCACCCTCACCCTCAGCTCCGAGCCCCCGGCCCCGCTCTGCGGCTGCCAATGGGCTCAGGGGCAGCCCCGGCGGGCGGGTTCCCCTGGCCAGGTACCGCACAGCCCAGCACAGGGCTCTGCAGCGGGGAGCTCGCCCTCGGCAAGGAGCACGGTCAGTCCGATACCATGACGGACAGCGAGCCCCGAGGGCCACTCACGCGGCTACCGAGGAGCGAACAGCGGAGCCGCCATTTGCCGGGAGCCGCCGACCGGGGAGCGCAGAGGAACCGCGCGCGGTCATTGCTCGGCAGGGGCGGGCTGTGAGGGGACACAGGCAGGGACGGGAACGGAAGGGAAGGCAGGGCACGGGGCCGGGCCGGTGGCGCCCCTCAGGCTCCCGGCGCCGCCATGGCGCGGCCGGCGGAGGGAGGGGGCGTGAGGCGGCACGAGCGCCACGTGACGCCGGCAGCGCCCCCGGTCACGTGCGCTGGTTTGTTGTTGCCCGGTCACGTGCCGCGGTCACGTGCGGCGGCGCTGCCCGCGGCGGGCGGGGGGGGCCGGGCGCGAGGGGGGCGGCGGCTGCGGCGGCGCCAAGATGGCGGACGGGGACGCTGCGCCGCTCCGCCCGCGCGGCCCCGCCGGCCCCGGCAGCGACAGCGCCGAGCCCGCGGCCAAGCGGCACCGCCGCGGATCGGGGAGCGCCGCGCCCGCTCCGCGCCCCGACCGCGCCTCGGGGCCGCCGCCCGCGCCCGCCGCCGCCGCCGTGCCCGCGGAGCCGCCGGGGGAGGCGGCGGCCGCGGCGGCCGATGGCGGCCGGGTGGAGCGGGAGGACGGCGGCGAGGCGGCGGCGGCGCGGAGCGGCGCGGACGGCGGGGCCGGGCAGCGGGGCCTGCCCCGGGCGGAGCCGCCTCCGCGGCGGGACCAGGGGGAGGGCGCGGAGGCGGCGCCCGGCGAAGACGCGGCGGAGGCGGCCCCGGGCTGCGGGCGGGCGCAGTGTTCGAACGGGGCGGCCGCGGTGCCGGCCCCGCATCCCGGTGAGGACCGACCCCTCCCTTCTCCCCTCCCTCCCTCCCTCCCTCCCTCCTCCCCGCACGGGGCGCGGTGTCACGGCCGGGCGCGGGGAGCGCTGCGGGCCCGGCCCCGCACACGGAGCGAACCCCGGGGCCCTGCGGCTCCGCCGGCCGGGGCAGCGCCGGCCCGGCCCGGTACCGCACGGCTTGTGCCGCATGGGGACAGCGGCTCGGCTTCAGCCCTGGAAACGGCTATTCTGCTGTGGTGCTGGCAACAAGTTATTAAAATGAAAAATGATAAGCCAGGTTTCCTTTTCATAATCTCTGCCATGTTAATTATTGTATTTTTGATCCTTAGAAACTTGCACGCAGGCTCAGGAGCAGCAGCCTTGACTGGTTCTTTAAAGAACTGCAAGTGACAGTCTTAGCTAAGGTTTGAGTGACTGCAGCACAAAACTAAACTATAATCTTTCTAAATTCTTTCAGAACATATAGGAAGTGTACTGGTGGGCAGCATCACTGTGAAAGTACCTCCCAGTACAAACTGATCAGGTTTGAGTTGTGTTTTGTTGGAGTTGGTCATTTTGGCTTTTTTTAAAGCGGTGTTTTGGAAAGATTTAAAATGTATCAGACACTGCATTCTGCCAGTACAGTCTTTACATTTTATCTTGGAATGCAGTTAAAGATACTTTAACTCTGTAGTAAAACTCTACTGAAACTTTTTGTCAGTGCAAAAGTAGTCCAGAAGGAACAGGTACAGAATAAACCTGGAACAGCCTCAGCATTGAAATCCTGCATTGGAGCAGCTCAGAGCAAAGCCAGTGATCTCTAAGCAGTGCCTTACCCGGAGCCTTTTGCTCAGGTCCCCCCGAGCCTCAGGCGTGTTCTGCTGTGGCTGGTTTAGTTCTGGCCAGCATTACCCGCTCTGTCCTTTGAGGAATACTCAGGGAGTGTTACAGTTTAAACTGTTACTTTATCCTGCTTGTATCTGTCTCTGTTTCCTAAGTCCCAGGCTCTGTGGCCTGTGTGTGAGGAGCCTTTCACAATGTAAGCTTTGCTGCTTGATACAGAAGCCGTGAAGGTGTCTCCAGTTAAACTTGCACCTCGCAGTTACTGATGTCTGCTAATGCACTTTTTCCTTCCTCAAAATTTTCAGCATCTTCACTGACTTCATGCATAACGAGATGGAACTGAAATGCTGTAAATAAATAGATTAATAATAGTAGTGTCTATGAGCTCCTGTGGCCTCAGAAGAACAAGACAGCAAGAACCAACAACAAATTTCTGTCACTGACCTCTTTCTTTTCTAATCAAAAATAAAGTATTTATGCCAACAAGGAGAAGGACTTGAAGAACAACACAACCTCTGAATAAAAAATGATGGTGTTTTGTGATGTTCTTTATTTAAGAATCAAGTGGAATAACAGCTAAAATAGTGCAGGGGCTTCTTCAGTTCTTCAGATAAGAGGCTGAGAACTACATTAGTGACTCTTTGCTTTACAGAGCACGACTGAAATTTGTTCTGTGTTCATATCTTAGATTTTCAACAACTGAATCTGCAGGTGCTGAGGCTATTTCTACTAAAGCCAGTCAAAAAGGTTGAGTAAGTTCTAATAAGCTGCTCAGGTTGGAATGCAGATTTCCCCTTCAGTGTGAGCTCAGTAACACAAGTGCCTTGTTCTGCCCTGGGCTGGTTCCTGGAGGTCTGGGATGGAGTTAGATTGAGTTTCTCTGGCTCAAGGCCACGGGCTCAGCTGAGGTGGCTGGCAGCAGACCCAGCTGCAGGGGCAAATGCATGGGAGAAGCTGAGTGAAGGTGGTTCAGGTGAGCATGTTCTGTGTCACAACTGAAATATCATCAATTGTGTATGTGGTCAGCAAGTACAGCTGAGCTGCAAGGCAGCACCCTCACCAAATCCTGTGAATTTGTTGTAGCAAATGTGCATTTGTGGGTTTCTTTCAAAATGCTGTTAAAATGCTCTTAAACCTAGTCAGAGATCTGTCTGCAATGGTGACATGTTTTCATTTCACCCAGTTTTTCAAAGAGCTGAATGCAGTGAGAATTGTAGGGGAAAGACATTTTTAATTACACTTTTAAAAGGTTTGGATTTTTTCTATGGTGAAATATCCACAATGCCCAACACTTCAGAGAATGAGCTTTCAACAAGGTCATCATGCAGCCCCTGAAGCCCAGCACTGAGGCAGCAAACCTTGCAGCAAATCTACCAACAGCTTGGAAGTATATCTATAAATGTGAAGAAAAACAGCCATTTTCTGTGCCTAAGTGACAAAACTGCCAATTGAGAGTGAGATTTTTGTTTTGGTGATCTGTTTGAAGATAGCCCATGCCCTTGGGCTGGAGTGTAACCCCTGCTCGTGCTGTCTTGCAGATAACTTCCTCCTCAGTGATGAAATCATTGCCAATGGCTTCCACTCCTGTGACAGTGATGAAGAAGACAGAGCCTCACATGCCAGCTCCAGTGACTGGACCCCAAGACCACGCATAGGTAGAAGCCTGGAGCATGTTCTTGGATGCTCTTTGCCTTGGAACAGTCACTTAATCCTCCCCACTATTCCAATTATTTTTCCCGTTGCAGAGATATTGGCAATTAGTGCTTCTGAACAGTTTAGAGGTGTTGGCTGTGTTCTGCATGTTATTAAGGAGTTTAAAAATGAACCCCTTGAAACTTGCTGTATTTTAATTTAAATTGTCAATATCTTATTTTTTTCTTGAATAGAAATCCTGCCACAGTTCCTATTAAAAGCATACACACAGGTTCACTAAATTAGACTAATTTATGGCATATTTCTATAGCCTGCCTACTTAGGGTTAATTCTTTAAGGGACAAGAAGATGATCCCTGTATGATTTTAGGACAGCGAGCCCTCATCTCGAGTGGTTTTGGAAAGATTGATTTAATGGCTTGAGGAGGTAACATCTGAAATAATTTGTGTTAGATGACCAAAAAACCAACAAAAATCCATGGATTTCTGGGCTCTATGTGTCTGTTTAGAGTGATGGTTTATAATAGCACTGGAAAGTATGTGCATGTTTGTTGTTTGGTTGGTTTTGTTTGTTTTCAGCTTATTCCTGTAAATACCAAATGTAGGGAAAGTATAGAGGGAGACACATTGTGAAAATCCCATTGCACCTCTAAAAGAGGTTAACTTTGCTGGAAACTGGGATTTTTACTTGACTTTCTATGAAATCCTTCATGGGTTAACATAAAATAATGATAAATAAATAAAATGCCCAGCTCTCACTTCAGAGTTTAGACCAAAATACAGGGGTTTGATGAATGGGGCATTAAATTGGATTAATGAAACTGTACTAGCAAGCATTAATAAATGGAACAATAACCATGATCATCTGCAGTACCTGACTCTGTTTTAAATATCTGTATTTTTTCATTTTCTTAGGTCCCTACACTTTTGTTCAGCAGCATCTCATGCTAGGTACAGACCCACGGACGATTCTGAAGGACCTGCTGCCAGAAACCATCCCCCCACCTGAACTGGATGACATGACTCTGTGGCAGATTGTGATAAACATCCTTTCAGAGCCACCAAAGAGGAAGAAGAGGAAAGATATTAACACCATTGATGATGCTGTGAAACTTCTGCAGGAGTGCAGGAAGATCATGGTCCTGACTGGAGCTGGGGTAGGTGGTGCTGCAGTGTTGTGTGAGGATTGGAGCCAGGCTGGTTCAGTGCAGCCTGCAGGGCTGGGAGCAGGTCAGTGTGCAGCCACTGCAGGGACTGCAGCTTCCACTGGCAATAACACCATCTCTCTGCTCAGAACAAAATATCCTTAGACATAGAAACCTGTAAAAACAGCTGCTGCCATGCAGAACAGCTACAGAATGAGAGCACTTTACCTGTGCAGAACTTTTTCTATCCTAGTCTTCAGACAAAGGGGATGGCTTTTGTAAACAAAATCCCAGAGGGAGCTTGAGGGACTGGGAGAATAGGATTAGAAAAGAGTTGGGGAGCACAGGAGGAGGATGATCATAGGGACAGTTTGGTCAGATTTCTGCAGACTGAATGTTGCTTTCAGCACATGGTGCTTTGTGGTGGTGATAAAGTTACTCACTGACTGAAGAACATTTCTGCACTGCTGCACATTTGCAGCTCTGTACCTGTGCACCAGATCATTTCTTGCTTCTGTTGTTCACCACAGATGGTGTGACACGACTCAGAGCAGATGAGTAATTCAAATCAACTTTTACAAGAGCACTGCTACTCCCAGTCCTGCTCTCTCCATACTTGCATACACCTGTTTCTCCTCCTCTTCCCATGCTCTTTTGGGGTACTCTGAGACAGTGCTTTCAGTCCTTATTGACTATTACAATGCTTTGATAAGCAATGTTTATCAATAAACAACTTCTATCAAAAGGGGTTTATTCTTCAGAAGTAAGAATATATATTTTTTAAAAGCAAGACTATTCTCTTACTGTGTTAGCATGTAAAAAAAATTAAAATATCAACTACCATATCTAAGCCTGAGTTGACAGATCAGTGAACAATTAATAATTAAATTTAATGCAATAATGATCTAAACTTTTGTTCACATCTTACAAAACTTCCAGTGGTAAAAGCAAGTTCTGGTATCCTGTTATTACCTGTGCAGACTGTACTAAAGGGATTTTTGTCCACTTGTCAAATTTTGTTTCTGTGCGTTTCTCCTGATTGTGATTTGGGAATTGTTATATTGGACCAAAAAAAAAAAAAGAAAAAGAAAATAAAAATAAATACAGAGAACCCAGGCTGGTTCTGTTCTTAATGTTTCTGAGCACTGAGCATACAGAAATGTGGTTTCCCAGAGCAACACTTTATTCCAATCTGTAGTTTCACTTATTTCAGATTGCAAAAATATATTTCAGGTGTCAGTGTCTTGTGGAATACCTGACTTTAGATCCAGAGATGGCATCTATGCACGCCTTGCTGTGGACTTCCCAGACCTTCCAGATCCTCAAGCAATGTTTGATATAGAATACTTCAGGAAGGACCCCAGGCCATTTTTTAAGTTTGCAAAGGTATGGTTTTCCAGCAGTTCTTGTCTTGGTCAGTAAAGGCAGATGACAATATTAAAATGCATAACTCAGATAAAAACTAGAAACTGCTCAGCAACATTTTCTTTTTAAAGCTTATTTTACTGTTCCTGTTGTTCAGATAAAACCTAGAAACTGCTCAGCAACATTCTCTCTCTTTTTAAAGCTTATTTTACTGTTCCTGTTCAGATAAAACCTAGAAACTGCTCAGCAACATTCTCTCTCTTTTTAAAGCTTATTTTACTGTTCCTGTTGTAAGTTGATGATATAAACAGCCATTTCAGATGGTTGAAAAGATCTCAGTGATATTAAACAGTATCAAAAGCAGTGATTATGTCTCTTAGACAAGAAGGAATTGTAGAAACTGTAGACATATGGAGAAACAAAAAAAAAAACCCAAACCCAATTGCATTTAGTCTTCAATTTCCTTGGGACCAAAAAGAAATCAAACTCAAGACATAGGATTTTCTACAGGACCAGTAAGGACTTGTGAAAATCAATCACTACTGGGTGTGCTCATTCTTTCTTCCATTTGCTAACAGTTCATACTACTGGTCTGTCCTGTTCCAAAGATTGGAAAAGAAAACCCAGTGCATTCCTTTTCTGCTTGGCTTTCTCTGAAAGCCTCCTAATACTAACAAATTTTGATGCTCATTAGTATACTTGGTTCCTTTGGGTTTTATTATTAAAAAAACACCACCCCCACAAACAAAAACCCACCCCAAACCAAAAAACAGCACAGCAAGCAAAAAAATCAACTTACTTGAAACCTCTCTACACACAGCTTTTACCAGAAAAGTCCAGATCTAATTTAGCTGATCCTTTTTACTTTTCTGCTTTTTCACTCCTCTTCCTCCTTTTCTGTCTATCAGAATACATGTTTCTGGTAACAAATATTGAGGTCACAGAGAAAGCTTTCCTATTTCATAATTCTCAAAACCAGACAAGATCTGAACATTGCTTTTGTGCTGTGTAGAACCAAAGTTCTCCTGCCAGGCTGAGGAGCTGAGCAGTGGGAGAGGAGCTGGACCCAGGGCAGTGGCCACGGGCACAGGGAGGGACAGGGGAAGGGCTCTGGGATGGCTGGGACAGTGCCCAGCTCAGGTGAACTCTGTGTCCACACCAGTGTCTAATGTGCTGCTGAATTCCCCAGGAAATCTACCCAGGACAGTTCCAGCCATCCCTCTGTCACAAGTTCATCGCTCTGATGGATAAAGAAGGAAAACTCCTTCGTAACTACACTCAGAACATAGACACACTGGAGCAGGTGGCAGGGATCCAAAGGATAATCCAGTGCCATGGTTAGTGCCTTTAGTTTCACTTATTTTCCCTGTGGGAATTCTTACTGGTGCATGTGACAGGGTAATCAGTGTTGGAATGAAACTTTCTTTCCTTGAATTCCTGTCTCTTGCCAACAGATGCTGAAGTTTTGTTTTAGACAGCTTACATATTGAAATCAGAAGTGTTTCAAGGAGAAATAACTCCTTTCAGGAATTGAGCTTGGTGGTGGGTCTGTGTATCAGTGAAGATCCACACCCTGTTGGCACAAGCTTAGACTGTAACTCTAAAATGCATTTGGGGCTTCTTGATCTGTGTGACAGCATGACATGGAAACCACTCTTGCCATAGGCCCCTCTCACTGCCCATTCCATTCCTCCTATGGAATGGGAGTCTGGGTGTTATCTGATTCTTTATTTAGGTTATGTTCCACTGAAATCTGAAATTATCCTGACACTTCAGTGACTCCACCTCATGTATAAAACATTGAGGATTAATCACCAGTTCAGTTGAACTGAAGATCATCTGGTTACACCTTCAGTGTCATACAGATTCTGTAATTATGAGGCCTAATTAAGTGGAATTGCTTTAATTGCTTGATACACTTTCTGTTTTCAAGGGCTTGCATATGTCAAGCTGAAAGACCAAGGATTAATTTTCAAGAAAATTATTTAGAAAATTACTTCTTAAATGCATGTTTGCATCATTTAGTAAACTTCAGACAGATAAATCATCTAAAAGCAGCACTGGCATGTTGGTAAAGCCCATCCATCTAATTGCCCCTTTGCCAGGGGCCAGACTCTGGTGGTTTCCATACCTACAAAGCTCAGCTCAGTGCAGATCCCTGGGGTTGGATTCTCCAGGCAGAGCAAGCACAGTGCTCTGAGCAGAGCCCAGGCAGCCCCAGCCCCAGGGCTGGTTTCCATCTGTGCTCAGTGTGTCACACGTTTTCTTTGGGTTGGCATTTCATCTGAGGCATTTGTCACAAACCCCTTCCCTGGCTGGCTTTTTGCACATCACTGCTGTGCTCAAGCTCCCATTTCCCAGTTGCACACTGCAGGGATGGGATCACAGACCATCTTTAGTGTCTGGCCTGTATAAGGTGACTCTGAATGACACAGATGCTTGAAAAGCATCTGCACTTGGGGATTTTGAGGCCTTGGAAATGAGCAAAGGTTGTTTTAAGCTGACCTACAGCTGCTGCTCTTTAATAAATGGTTGTTGCCTAATGATGGTGGCTGGAGAGAAACCAAAACTCTTCTGTGGGGGCTCACACTGCTCTACTTATTCTACTTTTTCCTGTGGCTGGGACAATGGCAAGTGAATCATGAGGAGCTAAAAGAGAACCTTGCAGTGATGTGGGGAGTTCTTATGTGAACCTTCAGCCCCATCTGTCACTGCACACCTACAGTACAGTTCCTCCTAAGAGCACTGTGCTGTCTGAGGTGCATTCTGCTGTATTTAAAATCATTCTCTTGCATTCAACCCATGCATCTGGAATTAGATTGTATTCCTTGCCATTGCTGGAGCTCAGTGAGCAGAGGCCATGGCCTGGGAATGGCTCATGCATGGGCACCAAACTTCTGCTGGTGAACAATAATTCACATTATGGAGGTGCAGAGAAGTGCAGCAGAGGCCTCTGAGTTGGGTCTGTGAGCCTGACAGACATCCCTAACGTGCTGTAAGCAGCTCTGAATTATTACAATCAGCTAATTAGAATGAGCCAATTAACTGTCACACCCCCCATAGTCCTTGGAATGCCTCCCTCTGGGAGCTGCAGTGCTGAGCAGGGTTTCAGAAGCTGTGCTGGCCTGCAGTGATCAGCAGAGCTGAGCTGCCAGCTGCTCATAAATGACCTGCTCCAGGTTCCTCTGTGCTTTCACTCTGTCTTACCCAGACACAACACCTGAAAGCACATTGTCTTTGCTAAGGCATTTCCTCAGTTACTCTGTGCTGTGTGGAGCTGCTGTGGGTTCCTGTGCTGTGTAACAAGGGCAGTTTCTGTTCTCTGCTCCTGGTGTGTGCTTGCACAGCTCAGGGGAGTGAGGGGACACACAATCATTTGTGTTGACATGCCTGTGGTACATGGCTACTCCCAAAACAAGATTTCTGCTGACTAACACCACCACCAACAACAACTTCTACTATTACAAGGATCCCCTCTTGATTTTACATTACCTTTTTAATGCCTGATTTCTGTTTCAGCAACATAACAGCCTTTTTGTCAAAACAGCTTGGGCATGAGACCAGATCTGAATAACTAAAAATCCTGATGCTACCATTTGGGTTTTTCCCCTCAGGTTCCTTTGCAACAGCTTCCTGCCTGATCTGTAAATACAAAGTTGATTGTGAAGTTGTTCGAGGAGATATTTTCAATCAGGTAAAAAAATCTACTTTAACTCACTGCAGCTTTCTAGTAAGTAATTAACTCAAAAACACCCCACACCAAACCCTGAACCATCACACTGGGATTGCTCACAAGATCTGCTTTTAAAAGCCTCCATATCTCTGCATGTATTTCAAAGAAGTGCCTGTCTGTATTTTAGCATTTCCTCTGGTATTCAGAATTATACTCAAATACTGTACTAAAAATTAGGTAATGGCAAAAATCAGAACAAAACCTTTAAGAGTTCATTTTTAACAGCTCTTCTGATAAAAAGTAGAGGTTAAATGGTTAGCAGGAAGTTGGGTTTATACCTGGTTTGTGTTGATCTGAATTTAGAGTCACACAGAGAAAGCATTCTTAGCCTTTTATAACACTGGATGTTATTAAAAATGTGTTTTCCTGTATTAAAAATGTGTTTCAAACAGCAGCTGATACATGGAGAAATTGCTAACCACAGAGCAGGCTAGAGCAAGGATCAAATGGGGGGTTGGAGTTCCTAGGACTCCTGAAATATTCCAGGTTCCAAACTCCCCAGGTCTGGGTGTCAGCACCAAGGCAGGAGTTGGTTTGGAACCTTTGACCTGCAGAGACCCCTCTGCCTTTGCTCTTCTTCCCCTTCTGCTGGAGGAACAGAGGAGATGATTCTGTGATCAAAATGATCTTGTTTGTGCAGATAGAGGGGACTCTTTCTGCAGGGTCATTGGGTTTTTTGATAAATGCTTCAGAGTCCACAGTTGCAACTTTAGATGAGAAACATGGAAGGGATGGAAATCCTTCAGGCATTACATTTGAAATGGAATTCAGTGAAAGCCTTTCAGAAGAGATGTTTGAGTTAAAGCTTTAAGAAATGTCAATCTCATAAGCCTGAAGCCTTGTAACACTGAATTACTGAATGTGAAATTTGGTTTACTCTGCTATTAAGATCAGTATTTTTAAGAACATCCTACAGATATTTTTTGCTCCTTTACCTCCAGAGCCAGCTGGCTGGAGTTAGATTTTCACTTTCTAATATATAAAGATCTGAGGGGAAAGTTCATACTCACTCTAGCCATCTGCTCCTTTTTGGGGAATCCTTTAGGTGGTTTCCCATGACTGTGGGATTATTGAGTGCTGTCTTGCTTGGGTGCAGGGTGAAGGTTTCCACCACACCAGTTCCTAGCTCTTGTGCCAAATTGTTTCTTATCCCACAAGGCATCCATCCCAAAAGGCTTTTCTTTGTTCAAACACTTGAATTTTTGGGAAAGATCATTTTCCACTAGAGGAAGGCCTTCTACTTGTGATATTTTCTAATTTGGAGAGTATTGTCTTCTGTCCCACTGCAGGCATCCATAAAATTAATTCTTTCATTTAAACTTTCTACATTCTATATTATTTTTTTGCAGCTGTTCTCTGTATAGTAGGGACTTGTTATGCATTTAAATGTCAGTTTTCAGGTATTTTTCTATCCCAATAGGTAATGTACTTATCTTTTCACCTTTATAGCTCTAATTTGTAGCTTGTGATGGTTTCTATATGATTGCAGCTCCTTGGATTTATTGTGAAGTCTTGTATTTTAACACTACAGCTGAAAAGACTTGAACTATTAGAAGGAAATGGCTCAGTATTGTCTGTAGATCTTCTTGGTTTTCTTCTCTCTTAAAAAGTCTTTAGATAGGAAAGAATTGAAAGAGGTCCCAAAGATCAGACAACTCCCTGGCTCAGGAAAAAAGGGAATCTACTTCTCCACAAATCTAACTAGTGGCCACTTTGGTTAGTGAAGCAGGGTTCTCCTCTGTTTCTGAGGAATTGGAAGAGTTTAAAATGGAGACCAAGCAAGTTCTGGCCCCTGTTCTTGTGCTGGACACTCTCAGCCAGCTGCCTGCCACAGAGCCCTGTAGCTTTGTGGGTGCCACACCTGTAACCCTTTGGAGGAGAAACCACAGGTACAGCTCTACAAAAGACTCTTGGATAAGGTCAGGGTTTGTGTCAGGTCCTCAACTGGAACCTGACAGTGGAATCTCAGTTTTTGTTCAGATTAAACTATGAAAAATCTGTTCCTGTCCAATGGGAGGTGTGCTCAGGTGGTGTTGAGCACAACTGCTGGACTGTGGCTTGTGCTATAGACCTGCCTGCTTTCTCCCTCTTCATTGCTGCTGGAGCTTTATTGCCCTGAGCAGCTGCTGCAGGCAGCAGTAAGAGGTGCAGTTGCCTGTACATCCACAGAACAATGAAATGAGGAAATATCACAGAAACTTGCCTGTCTCTGCCAAAATAAGTGCCTGTGGCACATGAGGTGTTTCAGAGGGCAGCCCTGCAGGCACTAACAGGGGCTGTGAGGTATCAGGGTTTCAGAGGCAGCCCTGCACTAACAGGGGGTTGTGAGGTGTCAGTGTTTCAGAGGGCAGCCCTGCAGGCACTAACAGGGCTGTGAGGTGTCAGTGTTTCAGGGCAGCCCTGCAGGCAGTAACAGGGGCTGTGAGGGTGTTTCAGAGCAGCCCTGCAGGCAGTAACTGGGGGCTGTGGCACATGAGGCTGTTTCAGAGCAGCCCTGCAGGCACTAACAGGGCTGTGAGGTGTCACTGTTCCAGAGGCAGCCCTGCAGGCACTAACAGGGCTGTGAGGTGTCAGTGTTGCAGAGGCAGCCCTGCACAGGCAGTAACAGGGGGCTGTGAGGTGTCAGTGTTTCAGAGCCCTGCAGGCACTAACAGGGGCTGTGAGGTGTCAGTGTTTCAGAGCCCTGCAGGCACTAACAGGGGCTGTGAGGTGTCAGTGTTTCAGAGCCCTGCAGGCACTAACAGGGGCTGTGAGGTGTCAGTGTTTCAGAGCCCTGCAGGCACTAACAGGGGCTGTGAGGTGTCAGTGTTTCAGAGCCCTGCAGGCACTAACAGGGGCTGTGAGGTGTCAGTGTTTCAGAGCCCTGCAGGCACTAACAGGGGCTGTGAGGTGTCAGTGTTTCAGAGCCCTGCAGGCACTAACAGGGCTGTGAGGTGTCAGTGTTTCACAGGGCAGCCCTGCAGGCATTAACAGGGGCTGTGAGGGTGTTCCAGAGGGCAGCCCTGCAGGCACTGACAGGGGGCTGTGGCACATGTGGGTGTTTCAGGGCAGCCCTGAAGGCAGTAACAGGGGCTGTGAGGTTCACTGTTCCAGAGGCAGCCCTGCAGGCACTAACAGGGTTGTGGCACACGTGGGTGTTTCAGAGCAGCCCTGCAGGCAGTTACTGGGGGCTGTGAGGTGTCAGTGTTTCAGAGCAGCCCTGCAGGCAGTAACTGGGGCTGTGGCACATGAGGGTGTTTCAGAGCAGCCCTGCAGGCACTAACAGGGGCTGTGGCACATGTGGATGTTTCAGAGCAGCCCTGCAGGCAGTAACTGGGGCTGTGGCACACATGGGTGTTTCAGGGCAGCCCTGCAGGCACTAACAGGGGCTGTGAGGCTGTTTCAGGGCAGCCCTGCAGGCACTAACAGGGGCTGTGGCACACATGGGTGTTTCAGGGCAGCCCTGCAGGCACTAACAGGGGCTGTGGCACACATGGGTGTTTCAGGGCAGCCCTGCAGGCACTAACAGGGGCTGTGAGGCTGTTTCAGAGCAGCCCTGCAGGCACTAACTGGGACTGTGAGGCTGTTTCAGGGCAGCCCTGCAGGCAGTGACTGGGGGCTGTGGCACACATGGGTGTTTCAGAGCAGCCCTGCAGGCAGTAACAGGGGCTGTGAGGCTGTTTCAGGGCAGCCCTGCAGGCAGTGACTGGCTGCTGTGTGCAGGTGGTGCCCCGCTGTCCCCGCTGTCCCCCCGAGGAGCCGCTGGCCATCATGAAGCCGGACATTGTGTTCTTTGGGGAGAACCTGCCCGAGCAGTTCCACCGTGCCATGAAGTACGACAAAAACGAAGTGGATCTCCTCATTGTCATTGGGTCTTCACTCAAAGTAAGACCAGTAGCATTGATCCCAAGTAAGTGACTGTTTCTGGTAATATTTCCTTTACAAATTTTGGGTCAGAAGTGGGATTCTCAGTTAACAAACTCCAAGCTCTTAGAAACATCTTTGGCTCAATTCAGTGAGCACCACTAAATTGTAAGATGAAAGCTTGCCTATGTAAAGCTGAAATGCAAAATTGAGGAAGTTACAAATTCTAAATTCTTTTTCTACACTCCAGGTAGATCTCAAGGTAATTCAATTATTATCTGAAAAACTGCTCTCTCAAACCTGAGTGACTCCATTTTGAGATTCATTTCTCTCTGTACTTGCGAAATGCTTTAGAAAGGCTTGAAGGCTTTAGAAAGGAAGCATCTCAAAAGCAGTATATTCCTCATGTGCACTTAGGTACATAAAACAAATGCACAAAATCATCATGATTTAAAGGTATTTTAGTACTAATTTTATTCTTTAATATTACTGTAGCCAGTATTTCTGTGCATATGTTTCTCAGTGATTGAGAAATGCTTTTAACTGGAAAAAATGGGGGGGAAATCCCATCTAAGCAGGCTACAGTAGGCACAGCACCTCAAACTGCCATTGTTGAATTTGGGACTGGCTTGCCTTCTTCCTGACCTGGCTGGTTTTTTGTCTTGTTTCAAGTGAAGGCATCAAGAGAAGCCTGAGCTTTCTCAGTCAGTCTCTGCTGGAAGTGAAACCCAAGTGACAACCTTTGAATTCTCTTTTCCATCTGTAGGTTCCATCCCCCATGAAGTGCCTCAGATCTTAATTAATAGGGAACCTTTGCCTCATCTACACTTTGACGTGGAGCTTCTCGGAGACTGTGATGTTATTATTAATGAATTGTGTCAGAGGTTGGGTAGTGAATACACAAAACTTTGCTACAACTCAGTCAAACTTTCAGAAATCACAGAGAAGCCTCCACGGCCGCACAAGGAGCTGGAAGCGCTCTCAGCTGAGCTCCCACCAACCCCTCTGAACATTTCAGAAGGCTCCAGCTCACCAGGAAGGATGAGCCCACCCGATCCTGCCGTGGGGTCACAACACCCCCCTGAATGTAAGCTAGAAAACTGTGAGCCTGCCTCTGAAACAAAAGGGACCTGCTCAGAGGAGACGCCTCAGGACACACAGGTGTCATCAGAAAACCCTGAAAATCCTGCTAGCGAGCTAATGAACTCTGAAACAATGAAGGAAAATGGATCTAATGATGGAGAAAATAAAGAAAAGAGTGAAATATTGAAGAAGTGCTGGGTAAACAGATCTGCAAAAGAACAGATTAGCAAAAGGCTGGATGGTAAGTGTTAATGCTTTTCAGTATTTTCCTTCCTTTTGGCTGATACATTTATGCTAGACTTACTTCAAAGTGATAAATAAGTTACTCTCGAGACAATCAGTGGGTTTTGGTGGCTATTTTTGTTGAGACAAGTGTCTACATAACTCTCATTGAACCATTTATTTCTTTTGGAGAAGCCAGTAGGAAATATTTTTTGTATTTCATAATAGGTTTAAAAATCGGTGATTACATCCTCACCTAAAAAAAAGATCAAAGTTTAGGAGGCTGAAGGTAGGTATCAAAAAATAAATCCCTTCATAACATTTTCAAATGCTTTTTCAGAAAAGCTAGTTTGATCCTGAGGTGTTCAGAAGCTGGTCACAGTAGAGCATGATTTGGTATTGCAGTAGAGCTGGAAGAGAAAGCAATGACAGGCCTTAAAAATCTCACAGCTGGAGTGAGGCACACTTTTAAGGAAAGTTTAGACTTTCCAAGGAAGCCCTCCAGTGTGCAGTCTTGTAACTGATGTACGGAGTCAGGAATTAAAGTGCCATTTTCCAAAGGAAAGGCTGGGTTCAGACTTTGATACTCCATGCAGCAGCTCCTGTTCTGTCACAGGTGGAGGAGGTGTAGCTGGGAACGTGTTCCCATAAAACAGCTGCTGAACAATCAGTGTAAATTCTCTTGGGTGTCACAGGGAGGGAGGAGAGAAACACTGAGTTTTGTAGTGGAAGCATTTCTTCTGTCCTTCGTAATAAATACACATACATGGCATAAAAACAGATCTCTGCAGGCACCTTCCAGCCACAAGCTTTTGCACGCAGCAGGTCCCTGACAGTTGCCACTCTGTTGCAGGTTCCCAGTATCTGTTCCTGCCCCCCAACCGCTACATCTTCCACGGGGCCGAGGTGTACTCGGACTCCGAGGACGACATCCTCTCCTCCAGCTCCTGCGGCAGCAGCAGCGACAGCGCCTCCTGCCGCAGCCAGAGCTTGGACGTGGAGGACGAGAGTGAGATGGAGGAGTTTTACAACGGCATCGAGGATGAGGATGCTCCCGAGCGGGAGGAGGAGCCTGGATTCGGGGAGGATGGAGCCGAGCAGGAGGAGCTGGCAGCTGAGGAATCGGCTGAGCCCAAGGAAGCTGCAGGGACGGAACACCCGAGCAAGGCGCTGTGAAGTGATGGCTGACTGGTTACAGGAACTTCCCACCAGCAATAGGAGCTTTGGCATGTCAGAATGAATGTTTACGTCTGAATTTAGAGCAACAAACCATAAGGATGTAGTGTTTATAAATAACTAAAACAGATTTTCATGCTTAGTTTTTTACCTTTTTCAATAAAAATCTATTACTGCGCACTCAACACTAACTCATCTTTTTTTTAAGGTACTAGGATTATCTAAACAACTGTCACTGTGTTCACTTTTAAGTTCATCTGTCTGATCAGGCATCCATGTATATAATACATATTTTTGCTTAATAAATTTCAGCTTATATTATTTTTAAACAGTTTTGAAAAAGCCATTGGAATGTTAAACTAATATAAAGGGAACAGCTAATTTAGACCAAAGAATGGTATTTTCACACCTCTTGCTTTGTAACACTTTGGTTTATTTAAAATCTTCTTACGCTTCTGCTAAACCTTTCATTCACACCTAGTCTGTCATTAAACACTGGCATTTTCTAAGACCTACTGTGGCAGCTAATTTTTTTTTGCTTTAACAGTTCCTTTGTATGTTTGAGACAAACCTAATTGCAAGCAGATAGCGAGATGGAAACAAGACAGCAGCACTTGAGGAATCCAATGGTTTTTAGATTGATCAAGAAGTGCTGTGAAAATGCTGAGGTTGCTGAGTGTTTGACTTCCTGTGGACATGAAGCATTGTTGACATTGGCTCCCTAGCAGTGAGAATCCAGCATTGTAAACAGAAAGGGATCCAGCGGCCACATCCAGAGCAGATTGCTTTATAAACAGCATGAGGAATTGCCAAGGCTCCAGCGTGGGACAGAGTTGAGGAGAGAGTTCCTCCCAGTGTGAGAAGGTGCAGAAATGAAGCTCTTCCTCTGTGCTCACGGACTCACTCCAGTGGTGGGAGCCTGTTGATGCTGCCAAGGAGCTCCACGTGGATTCATTCCTGCTGGCCTGAGCTCCTGACTGAGCTGGGAAGCCTCCTCCAGCTGCCAGCTCCACCCTGGGCACCACAGCAAAGAGGCTTCTCCCACTCTGCTCTCTCAAGTGCGAGGCTGCCTTAAAACTGGACGTTGCAAATGTTCAAGTGCAGATTGTTTCCAAGCCTTTAGAACTATTTTGTACAATTGCACAGTGCAGTAGTCAGTGAAACAGCATTTTTCTATAAACCACTTTTTCAACATTGGCCCAAATGAACTCAACGATGTAGATTATTCATATACTTTGCTTTAATATTTATTACATTTTGGAAGATGTATAGTAGCTGTTCTTTGAACATAAACCAACAGTTAATAAATATTTAAGAACAGCCTCCTGTATTCATGGGGAAGTGTTGGCATGTCGTCTCATTGTCCAAATTTAACACAGCTCTTATTTGGCTACATTAAAGAATGCAATATGTTTAGTTTTCACTTGCATGTCACAATGTATTAGTTTGTGCTATAGGAGATATTTTAAATTGAAATACTTTGTTTTAAATTATTTTTACAGTGAGGATTGGTTTCTGCTCTTTTATATTGTATATAGTGTCTTTTATGTAATCTACTGGCATATGTTTTGTAGAAGACTGTTTAAAATGACTGGCTATCTTCCTGCAACTTTTGAAATACAAAACCAGTGTTTTATACTCGTACACTCTGTTCTAAAGTCTATTAAAATTGTCATTTGATTTCTGGTTTCCATTAATTTCTAGCTATCCCTCACAAACTTACCAAAGATGCCCTATAAAGTCAAGGCATACCCTGGCTAATGAAGGCATCACATTTGGAATGGCTTTTTTCCACTTGCCCTGCATGAAGCTGCCCTGGATTGTTCTGGGTTTGTCCAGTGGCCCTCAGGGCCCAGTTTGATCAGCTTCCCACCGTGTAACACCTCACTGTGGGGAGGAGTCCACTGTCCTGAACCACCACCTCTCAAACACAAACTGATTTGTATTGGAAGGAAAAAAACTGAGGTGGTAAAACACACATTTGAGGCACAAGGTATTAAAAACAGTTAGAGTCAGCACACAAGATGTTTTTCTGTCAATTACTTGCTACTCTGAATGACTTGAAAACAGTTTTCCTCTTGAATGGAACAGCTGCACCTTTTTCTGCACTTAGATGAAGTTCTGCATTTTGTTCTTTCTTGTGTCTTTGATAACATCATTTGAACAGAAGAGGAGCCCCAAACTCTCTCTCACTCCTCCATTTCACACCCTGCCCTTTCCCCACAGCACGGGGCCCTTCCAAGAGTATTTAACATGGTGATGAGCCCATGGTGGCCATGAGAAAACATCTGCTGTCACAGCTTTTTGTTATTCCAAAGTAGTCAGCACCTTGCATGAGATCTGGAAGCATGGCAGAGCAGGTCCAGCTGTAATTTGTACAATCTCAGAAGAGGAGATCACTTATTTTTTCTGATAATTTACATAACTACCCTATGAAAGTATCTTAGCCCTTACTATTTCTATTGAATAGATGCCCTGGAAAAAAAGCAAAGTACAAGCATTTGTTTGCTATTCCCCAGCCCTTCCAGTCTATTCTGGTACATTAGACACAATAATGACCTTGCAAAAGTATTGAAATAAGCACATATTTAAACATCTCAAAATTTCTTCTTAGTGGCTGTGTATTTTCTATGGATTTGGCTTGAATTCAGTGCATTTTTAATTAATGTTTCTGATTATGGAAAATATATATTTTTAAATGCCTAACAACAAAGGGAGAGACAACATCCATTTAAGAGAGGCTACAGAAGCACAACATTCCAATGAAACCAGCATCCAGAATCAAACTGAAAAAAGTGAGAAAAGAAGACCCAGGGGAGTACCTCAAGCTCAGTAATCTCTGCTTAAATACTGAACCAGAACAGCCAAACTGAAAAGCAGCTGCATTTATTTTCATGATACACTTATCTACAAAGTGACTGGAGAATAAAGCCCAGTGCAAAAGGCTGAATTCAGGCTAAAACAACTGGCCATGTCTAGGTGACAGTGGTGCACCAAGCTTGCTGTAAATCCTAGAGAAGTCATGGAGTTGGACCCGGGGTTACTCTCTGCTAGGCACTTTCAGGAAGAGACAGACTGTGAGGACTCAGTGGGAAAATAACAGAATTAATGATGCTGATAGTGGTGCACCAAGGGAAAAGAGCTGCTGGCTGCTGCCCCAGCATGAGGCCAAGGCTCAGAAAAGCAGAGGCACTGAGGTGAAGCACCAGTCACCAACTGCAGCTCTCTGCCCTGGGACCTTGGAAAGGAGTGGGCAAATTCAGGGACAGGGCTCCCAGAGCTCCTGGAGGCCCATTTCCCTGTCCCTGTCCCTTCTGGAAGCACCTGGAGCTGCAGGTGGAGAGGCTCTGTGCCTCACATGAACCAGCACAGCAGGTCTCAGGAGCAGCACAGTCAGAGCAGCTCCAGGAGCTGAGCTGGGACCAACACCCCACAAAACCCCACAAAACCCCACAAAACCCCACAAAACCCCACAAAACCCCACAAAACCCCACAAAACCCCACAAAACCCCACAAAACCCCACAAAACCCCACAAAACCCCAGCCTGGCACTGCCAGAGCCCCCCCTGACCTGCCTGGGGCACGCAGCTGGAAGCAGGGACACCACCACAGGTCCTTAAAGGACACAAGCCCAAGTGCTCTCTGCCCATGGCACTGTTATTTTTACCCTGACAGAGCAGAGAAGCTCTGTTTCCCTGCACAGCCCAGGCTCCCTGGGAGCAGCTCCTGCACCAGCATCACCCGGGACAGAGCCCTGCACAAAGCAAACATCAACCAACTACAGACTCAGCTATTGTGAAACCCACAAAGAAACACAAGCTGGAAGTCCTTAGAAACAAAACACAAACACCTTTGGGTGGGATTCAGTTGTTTGCCCATGTACAATTATTATCCACCACCTTTTCCAATGGCACAGCCCTGCTGCCAAGTCCAAGCTCGGCTGGGAGGGACCCTCCCCTCCCTGCCCCCAGCAGGAGGGAGCCCACAGGGAGCCCTGGATCCTAGAGGAGCTCCCAGCACTGGGCTCCAGAGCCCACCCCAGGAATGCTGAATGCTGTGGGGAGCTGCCCTTGGGCCCTGGGGAGCATCACCACCCTCCTGCTCCACACTAAACTGAGCATTCCCTGCTGGGCAGAAATCCCTGCAGGGCCTGGCCTCAGCCTGCAGGGCTGTTCCAGCCACTTCCTCATCTAAAAACACTGCAGGGCTCCCTTATCTCAATTAGCCTCCCCCTCTGCTTACTCCTGGTGTCCTGCTGGCACCTGCTCAGGATCCCCTGCCAGAGCACAGCCTCACACTCTGGAGATGCTGCACCCCAAATCCTCAAACACTGCTGCTGGCAGGGGCTCCCACACAGCCTCTGTGCAGGATCAGGCCACCAAAAATCACATTGATTTTACTTCTGAAATTCTTCAAAGACATGGCAGATACAACTCCCACTGGAAGCTGGTGCTCAGCTAGTCTGCCAAGTGTGTTCCTCCTCCCAGACAAACTTGGAAAAGGGAAGGACCCTTGCCTTGTGCACCTCCCTCAAAGTGCAGTCTCTGTGTAACACCCATCCTTTGTTTCCTCCTGCAGTGAGGCCCATGGAGGGGAGCAGTGAGCACCTGCAGACACTCACTGCACAGGGGAGGATTCATCAGCTGCTGGTAAGAGCAGCCTGCAGCACTGGTGAGATCAAGATCCCCACCAGCACTGTACACTCAACTACTCTGAAGTTATCAATTTGATACTTCCTATGTGGAATGAGATTCCCAAACCTCATTTTCCTAATCTGAAACTGATGTGCCTTTGGCTGGAGAAAAACAATAATGCCAAGGGCTGTCCTGGGTAATGTAAGGGGCTCTGATGGCACTCGTGGCACCTGCCCCACCTTATTTTGTTGTTTTTTAGAGTCAATAGTTATGTGCAAAGCCAGGGGAGATGCAGGAACTCAGTGTTCAGACCAGCAGGGCTGTAATAAGGCATTTCAGCACAGTCCCAGTGTCCCTGTCACTCCAGTGCTCCCCCAGCCCCAGCTGCCACACATCCTTCTCCTTCAACACCTCTGCAGCAGGGACAGGCAAAAGTTTGCAGTCACCAAGTTCTGGCATTCCCACAGAAAGGCACTCAGTGTAAGAGGCAGCAGCACAGAGAAAAATTACATGTATAGGCACAAACTGCCTCCCTTCCCCAAGAAAATAAAAATCCTGAGAACTCAGTCCCATGGCCAGGGAGCTCAAGTGCACAGAAATGATGCCTGGTGGAGCTCCTGCATGGATTAACTGTGCACACAGAGCAGGCAAACACTCAGGGGCATTTCCTGGGGCTCTAAGGAGCTGCATTAATCTGGGGACAGCAGATGACACAAGATGCTCTGTGCCTTTCAGGGTCCAGCTATCACTTACTGAAGTCACTGCTCCACACTTGACCAACACCAACAGCAGATTGAAGGACCAAAGCAGCAGGCTGATAATCAGTGCACCCAAACCCCACTCTGCCCTGGCAAGTTAGAAATATCCACTTGGTCAGCAATGGGACCCCAAGTCTTGTCAGGGGAAACAAATATTTTGTTTTTCCTCTTTTATCTACTCCCCTTGTAAAACTGAGTAAGGCAATTCCTCACAGGACATACAAGCACATAGTTCTGGCTGCTCACAGAAAGTCAACACAGCCACTCTTGAAGGGTTCAACTCTCTACCAGTGCTGAAAACTACTACTAAATGAAATCTTTTATCCACATTTATCTTAACTGCAGAACCTCGTGTGCCTTTAAGGAGCTCTCTTTTATAGTGATTTACATTTGATTACATTAAGCTTCATTTATTATCCAGTTTATTGCAGCAGAGAGCAGTGCAATGAATTAAAACCCTCTTCAGAGTTGTTTATAAACATTCTTAAAGGGAATAGCATGGCTCAAAGCTCTGTGATGAGTAACAGCCTCATTAATAGCAACTCCCATAAAGTGCCAAAGGGGACAAACATTCTGCTTAAGCAGAGCTCACTGCTGTAACAGTTCTACACTGGGTTCTTACCTTTGCCCTGGAAAATGAGGGACAAACATCTGCTGTGCCTGCAGCTCAAAAAGCCTGGGTAGTTCTGCCATGCAATTCCACCTCCATCCCTTACTCATGTGTCAGGTGCAGTAAATCCAGTCCAGGGCTGCACTGCTCTGGCAATAACAAGTCTCCTTCAGCAGCCATGATGACAAGTCTGACATGCCACTGGTCTTCTCCAGTGAGAATTCTGAATCTTTATCAAATGCTAATCTAATTAGCAAATAAAAATACTCAAAAAATTAATTATTGTAAAATGCTCCTACTGAAGCCCAAACTAGTGTCATTCCCCAGTTTGCTTTACCCTTTTAAGCAGTGCTACCCAAGGTTTCCTGAGTAACTGAAGGTCTGAGGGAAAGGAAAGCTCCAGGCTTTCCTCACTAACATCACAGCTATTTCAGCTACACATAAAATGGAGTTTTCCCCCTTTCTTCCATGCTGCACAGCATCAAATAGTGTATACAAAATGATACTGGATCCAGCACTTCTGCTGCCCAGGGCACCACTTCAGCAGAGCTGTGCTTCCCAGGGCTGCTGGCACTGCCAGGGGAACTGAGGGCAGCACAAGCACTGCAGAGAGCCCTGAACTGCCTGACACAAGTGATGCCACCACTGTTAATTGTATCACACAGAACTCCTTTACCTTGTTACACAGACAACTGCTTCCTGCAGAGTGAACTGACACCTGTAAGACAATCAGGAGAATTCAGCATTTCCTGCAGAAGTGAGTAAAACCAAAGCCAGAGCTGCAGAGAACTCTCAGGTGAGTGCTGCACTGAGGGAAATGGCTCCAGCCCTGCAGGTGGGCTCTCAGGTGATGCTAAACCAACATCCCAGCACCCTCCTCCCAAACTCATCCCCACTGTGTTCCAAGAGTAAGAAATGTGTCTGCCTCATGCTGCAGCCACATGAAGCACCTGCCACAGCAGCTCAGTCAGCAAGAACTGCACATCCAAAATGAAGGACATCTATGATGTTCAGTGCATCCTAAACTGGGACCAAACATGGGCAAGTGAATTACAGCTTGGATTCTGCCTCTGAGCCCTCACCTACAGAATGAGGTTCTTTAGTCACCCCTCAGGTTAACACTGACTAGAAATCCAGTACAGCAAAACCAGAGAATATCTCACAGGGACATGAAACACATTCCTGCACCACTGGATTTGCATGATATGCACCAAACCCCACTTTCTGTGCACAACTGCACCTAAAGCCCTTCTCACTGAGTGTGCAGCAAATGCAACAGGACCCCCATGGGAAAAACCAGCACTTGGACATGCAATAATACACAGGGCAGAAAGGAAGAAGATAATTTTACATCAGCCACTTCCTAATTTTGGAATATATACCTTTGCAATCTTGGTGTTTCATAATTAAAAATGGTGTTTTAGTATTACCTGTAAAATGACTGCATAGTACCTTTTTTTCCCTCTTTCTTTTCTTCTTTTCTTTCTTCCATGTACAATGAAATTAAGCTGCTTTAGTATTTGTTGGTTCCTTGTCCTTAGCAAGAGGAAGGATTTCCAAGCCAGGTAACAAATGTTGGAAAAGATGGAATATGGGCTGCACACAAAGAAATTACTAAAAGGTTACACAGTTTTTTACAGCTTTCTCACACAGTGTTAAGGAAAAAGACAGATTTTAACTGTACTGACCTTTTTTTTTGTATTGTATCAACTACAAATGTTATGTACTGCCAGCACAGAAACTGGATGTTATATAGTTTATTGCAATGACTGCATTTCCCTGCTTCTCCTAGTTGCACTCTCCAATTTAATGCACTGCAAGTTCCTCTCCACCTGAAGAACTCTGCTTGCTGCAAGCATCCGTACACATCAACCAACAAAGGTTTTCATTCAAGTCTTTTATTGTAGCTTGAATTTTTTCACTGCATTTAAAAATCTAAAAAAAATAAATATTTGTTTCACAGCTGCAAGTCACATATGCATTAACACCACAAAATCTGGAATTTAACCAGAGAAGGAAAAGTCAAATCCAAAAGTGTCCAGCTAAGCACAATCGTCTCAGGGCAATTATACTAAAAATAAAATCTTAAGAAAAAAGGGAGAGGGGTGTTAAAGGTTATTTCAAATGCATTTATCTGGAAAAAAGTGAAAATTCTATTAGAAACCATAAACTACGCTTTCAGCATTTAAAAATAAACGTTTTAACCTCTTGACAGCAACAATTGGCTGGTGCACCTTTTTCTTTTCAGCTGTATTCTCGACACATGACTGCAGAGGTTTCAAATCATAAATGAACCTCTTTTATAACTGTGTCCACTTAATTACAGAATCAGTCCTTAAAAAGAAAACAGTGTCTCAAGTCAGCTTGTCCATCCACATGTTAAAAATGCCATTGGCTGTGGTTTTGTATCGGCACTAAGTGACTGCTTCATGGATTGTACATTGTGAAGATGAATGTCTCTGGAACAATCACTTTCATTATTAAGGTTCTTAAAACAAACCAGAAAAATAGATATCTTCAGAAATCAGAGTAATCACTTTTTTTGTTGTTGTTAAAAGCCATAAAATAAGCTCATATTCAATTACAAGCAATAGAAACCATACTGGTATTGGAACAGAACTATTTTATCACAAAAATTTATTATTTACAAAATGAAAAGTTACCAAGTGAATTTATCAGGGAAGAAGTAAGAATATTCTAAGTTTGAAAAACTGAAGCAAGTCTCTCATGCACTCACACGCCAAATTGTTTGCATAAGGTGAAATGTTAATTCTTGTTAGTGAAACTTGACTCCCATTCACAATACTCTCATTTTTATTGTAAGATGGCAAAATCCACATGGCTCTGTACAGGAAGGTATGTATTAAGACAGCTCCTCAGTTTTGGAAATGATTTTTTTGGCTCTCATGAATATCCATACCACTGAAACATTTTTTGCAAATTATCAGTTATATTATCAACTGCATCACTTAATCCACTGAATTTACCACCACAAGAAAGACACGAAAACTCAATGATCCCACGGTACACGGAACTTTCATTTCTCAAGTTATACTAAACTGAAACCTTCATAGTGGTCTATAGCCTGGATCAATTTAGATTTCAGGGTTTCTTTATCAGTGTATTTTGGAAGATCAAGAAGATTAAAGCAAGTGTGAGCTACGGGCAGGTAATCTTCTCCCCCTCCTGTTGGCTGGATGACCAATTTCAGACACTTCATCCCAAGGATCGGAATCCGGTCGCTGCCTGTCAGAAACACTGCCAAGAAAAAACAAAGGCTTGAAATTGGAACTGGGTGAAGACTGTCTGTGTCACATAGGCTGCCCTAATCATTGCTGGCCTTTTGTAATCATTCCAGCCATGGCCAGCTTTTCACACCAAAGTTCTGGGAAACAGGGAATAATGACTCCACTCTGTGTCTTCCTTCTCCATCTGAGCTCATAAATGCAATACAACAAGTGATCCATAAAGGAAAGAGCTCCTAACTGTAATACAACAAGTGATCCATAATGAAAGTATTTCATTTTAGCATATGGAACCAAACAGTCCTTAAAATACTACCAAGCTTTTCATGCCACAGAACCTTCTAACTTAAAATCTACTGGTTGAATCTTTACTGAGCATTTCCAAGAATCTTGTAAACACAGAATTAGTTTGTTCAGTAAATAATTTATCTGAATTGGAAACTCATCTGTGAGCTATTCCAAGCAAATCCTCACTCACAGCAAGCTTTGATTACTTTATCATCTGTACATCACCACTTACACCAGTACTTTGACAGATTTACAATCAGTTACTACTCCAAATTTCCATCTCTGTGCAGTGAAATAGCTGGAGGATGTGGACTGTATGTCAAAGCACAGGAAAAGATATCCTAATTACCAAATAAATGTCACCAGATTAGGTTGTTGGTGTTTTGGGGGGGTTGGCTTTTCTTTTCTTTAATGCTGCTCTGAGCTACTGTGATCTGTAGCTACCCATCACCCAGAATGGCTCAGGACACCCCCAAGAAAATCAGAGCAAAGCTCACAATCAACTTTTTCTATCATGCTTTTTTTTTTCCCAAATAGTTAATCACATCATTACAGACAAATACTTACACCTGCCCTCTTCCAGCAAGAGCCTGAAATCCCAGTGCTTCTGTTCAGTTAGAAACTTCTGTGAAATAATTCCAAATACTTACACAAAAACTGTTTTTTCTTCTCCAAAGACAACTCGTGAAAAACCTCCCAGAATATTTTAATTGTAGGATGGTCTGCCCAGTATTCTCCTTTGTACTCTGTGTTCTAAAATGAGCAGGAAATGGGGTTATTGCTTGCTCACAGTGCAGCAGAATGAATGCAGGTTGTGTACAGGCACACAGCAAGTGACACACTGCTACAACATTCCTCACTGCATTTCCTTCAGCTGCTCAGTCTGAATTCCATACAGGGACAGATGCCTGTGCTGCAAAGCATTTTCAATCCCAGAGACCAAGTCTCACTGAGCTCTGACAATGGAGAATATTTACTTTTATTAACTGTGTGCAATCACTTCAGTTTCTCGTGTCTAATATGAAAGGCTGTATAGCTGCCTCAGGGTTCTGTGGATTTTTCTGCCTCTCCTCTAAGTCTGATTTCCTTCAGAAATTAGATGGAAAAAGTTAAAGCAGGAAGGTCAGTAATATTCTAGGATTTCCATTCACTGATGTTTTAAGGTGTCAATAAATAACAGGAATCACATTAATTAAAACAGAGCTCAAGAGGACACCTAGCTGCTTTTGCACCCTGAAATTAGAATTACACAAAAGCAAAAGCTAACCATGGTTCTCACCTTCTCCAGCTCCTTCCAGTCATAATTTGTGTTCCCAATCACCATTGCCTGCAGCTCACTGGGCTGGAAGAGCTGAAGAACTTTACCTCCACACACTTTGTGGAAGCCTTCATGGAATGCACTGTATAGGGAAGCCACAGATCTGTTGAAGATGTAATCCACATATGCATCTACAAAATCTTGCCTGTACAAAGAGAAAGAAAGAACTATGTTAAGGAAATAAAGAGGAAGGAGTACAGGTCATCCTTCCACCAATAAACCAGTGGCCATTTCTGTACAGAACAGAGCACAGACAATGAAGCAACAAGGAGCCCAACACATTGTATTGTCTGCTTTATGTTACAAACACAGAGAAGATAAAATGGCACATGAATGTATTTCTCCAGTACCCCCCAAAGGCAGCCTGCAACAGAAAAGCAGGAAAATTAATGTTATATACCTCAGGCACTACAGCACCTCCCTTATTTGTGTGCATTGCAGTGAACTGGACTCAGTGGCAACAAGTTGAAGGGCCTGAATTCCAGGGAAAGCCACTAATCAAACTCACTGCTCCTTTTTTTAAATTTAAAAGATTACCATATTTGCACTAAAAATGCAAATCAACTTCTAAAGGACATTTGAGTCTTGCACAGCAAAAAGACCAGTGCCAAGGATACTGAGGAACAGATGGCCTGTTATCTGTGCTGGTACAAGGAGTTCTCAGATCCTGCTGGAAACATCTCCAGCAGCACTGAAGGAAGATCTCAAACCTCTTGATGTGATACAGCATTGATGGTAATTTCTGAAATCAATGCCAGTGCACACTGTTCAGTTTGTGCACTGGCAGTGACCCCAGCTGTACATCACAGCTGTCCCACCAACACATGTTCACTGTGCAGAGACAGAATGCATTTCAACACCACCCCCAGGCCTTGAGCAATACCAGCAGCAGTTTACAGAATCATACACACACATTTACAGGATGTGTTTATTGAAGCTGCTGCACTGAAAATGCTGGGGATGACCAAAGTGGTGATCCACACTCCTCCCCTTCAGCACTCCATGAGATCTCCTCCTTATCCACAAAGGGCAGGGAACTTGTGGAACACTAACAGTGCAAGGGAAAAGTCACAGTGATAAACTAATTTATATTATAAAATTAACTGAAGCATTGTGGAATATTCAGAGCTTGAGAAAGAGGAATTCTTCATTCCTGCAAGAGAGTGTGTGGTAACAATGCAGCAGGCATTCCATAGGCACCTTGAAACCTTTCTCCTAATTCAATTTTACAGTCATTTAGTGACAGAACATCAAACCTACACCAGAGAACTGCAAAGCTACAGTGCTTTCCATATGCATTCAGTTCTCATGGAGTGTGCTCTTTCCATTCAACTCTCCCTTTACCCTGGAGAAGTACAAGCACAGAGAATTCATAAAGATTAAAGAACAGACTGGAAAATTCTGCAGAAAGGGGACAAAAGCACCAGCAGGTATGTTCTGCCCATCTTCCAGGAGCACAAAGGGAACAAAGGGCAGGAAGGACTGTTTTTATAAATAAAAGTACAGAATCCTTGACTGAGGAAAAATCCCTCCTGTCACTCCTCTTGTGACAACAACACTGGATTAACTTATTTAATGTAATCTACTCTGCAAAGGGAAGACTGCACTGAAATCATCCTCAGGTATGAATGAGTTGTAATAATGGCCCTAAGTTGGAGTTCTCATCATTCCTCACTGAACTGCCATGACATGCAGCTTCCTGCAGTGATGCCTCAAGACCTCAGCTTTTATTTTTTCACATCCTACACTGCATTAGTGCACAACTCTGAACTCCACACAAAGTGTTAGTTACCTCCCTGCACACTTATTGACAAAACAATCCCTCTGGGCCAAAGACAGCCTCAGCCACAAAAAGTACCAACAACAGTGACCTGGGGGGCAGCATGACTTCATCACCTGAGGCTGGAATGGGAGGATTAAGCCCTGATATGCAAACAACCAAACTGATTTCTGTCTGAAAACTGGTGACCACTGTCCAGCTCTCTGGAAGGCTTCTGGCTGCCCTGGTGTAACACTGAAGGCCCTGAATAAATACCCACATTATTGACTTTGTCTAGCCTCTGTCCTAGCAGGCACTCCAAGGCATCAGCAGCACCTCAAATATTTTCAATCCTATAAAATGCTTATGACTGGGCTTGAAGGGGACCTCTGAGGATCCAACCTCCAGCCATGGGCAGGGACATCTTCAAGGCTGGTCCAAGCCCAGAGCACTCCCAGGGATGGGGCACAGCCTGTCTGTGCACTACAGCACAGGAGGGAAGAGCTTGGGAAAACAGCCAGAGCAGCTCTGCCTCCAACAGCAGAGTCAGAGCTGAGCAAAGGGAATTTCCAGCAGCCCAGAAACCCTGCCAAGGCAGCCAGCAACACCAACCCACACAACTCACCTGTTTTGTTTGACTACAGGAATGTCAGCACCTTTAGGAACAAGCTCCTTAATTTCTGTTGTACCAAAATTTTCCACAGTGATCTATTTGAAACAAACAAAAACAGTGCAATTCTTATTTACTGCATAAATACTTCTTCCCACCACTTAGTTAACAGCAACATGAATGGCAGACACAGGAGCTAAACCTCATGGAATCAGCTGCTGATGCTTTTGTTCAAACACTCCATCAGAGGCAATTAAAATAGATGGTGTGAGCTTGGCAAGACATATGTCAAACACTACATAAAACTTACAGTAAAATTAAGACAAAATGCTTCTTCTATGTCATCCTCTGGATAGTCCAGTAGCTGTTGCATTCCCCTGCAAAATAAGTTACAAAATACTTGCACCAGGGGAAAGAAAAGTGAATTTACTTTCCTGAAGTGTTCTTTATGCTTTGATAATTCAAATTTCAGAAGTATCTTTCTACTGTTATTTCATTCATTATCTTATTGACTTGCACCTTGTGTAGTGCTGGGACTACATCAATCAAAAAAAAAAGCAATCATTTCCTCTTGGTTATCCCATGGGGTGAAAAGAGAACATTCCTGGCTTAAGACTTCAGTTAAAGGGTTCCCAAAGCAGAAGCAGTTGGTTAAAAACCACTGCCTGCCTCTTCCATCAGCACCTTTGATTTCTCCTTGAATCTCTGAAAACTTTGGCATCCACAACACTGAGGCAACCAAGCATCCTTTTCTGTTCACTGGAGCCTCCTACCTGCTAGTCAGTGCTACTCAAACCCCTGGTCAAAAGGAAATATTCAGCATGTATTTGTTCCTGAAATAAGCAAAATTATTTTCTTGATGGATTTCATTTAGGACTGAAACTATGCTCACACTTAGGCTTATAAAATTAGCAGCTAAAACTCAAGGGGATTGAATTTCAAGGATTTTTCCCCCCTAAAATTGCTGTAGGATCACAGAAGAGACAATCACTAACACCAAGCACTGAGACACAGGTGTTTACAACAATATCACATGTACCAAATGACAGTGGCTGCAATTTACTGTGAGCTGTTTACCCAGTGACTCTGGAAAAAATGTTGATTTCAAAATTTAATTTCTACCAACACCCATTTTTTCTTTCTTGCTTACCTGCCAACATCTGGCATCAATTCTTTTAAGTCATCCAGGGATGGTTTCTTATTCAATAGCTTTTTGTACAAAGCCAGAGGAAAATGAAGGTCTACAATAGTAAAATTATATATTGCTAGCCCACAGACAACACCAATCAAATGAAACAAGTCACTGTCTTCAAAGGTCTAAGAACAGAAAACAGACAAAATGGTTTAAAATAAAGAAGTTATTTTAACCTTGCAGAGTGCAAGAAGAAACATACAGTACAGTATAATCTGAATGAATTTAATTCATATTTCCTTTAAATATGTATGTATCTGTAAGCACCAAGGAAAACAGAATAAAGTTTAACCAGCTGAGACTGAAATCCAAGGGAACAGAATCCTTTCTGCTCAAAATTAAAAAGGCTGAGCTGCAACATATCCTGTGTTACAGGGGACCCATACTGCACGAAGGTTCTGGTTTTGTCACTGACTCCTATGGCACTACTCAGTGGTTTAAGATGTCAATTTTTAAAAAAAATTATTCTGGGGAGGAAGAGGGAAGAATTCACTATTGAAACCCTCAGAATTAATTACCAAGGCTTTAAACACACCTGTGAAAATGTAAATATTCAGGTGTTTGGGATCCAGTGTTGTCTGAAAGATGCCTCAAAGGTCAGGGATCAAACCTTCCAACAAAGTGAACCCCATGAGCACCACCAGCCATAAATGCAGCTGCACACAGGGAGCCCTGCTCAAAGGCCACCCCAGAATCTGTGTCTGCACCCTGACTTCCTGATCCTGCCCTTGCAATCAGTTTGTCCTGGCTGCTTCTTCCTGAAAAACCTGCTGGGCTTGGGGACAACCAGTAAGGAGTAAACAAGGAATGGGGGAAGTTTTGATCTAACAACGACCAAAAAAACCCAACTTTTTTTGAGAATACTTGCTTCAGTTCCTAGTCTTGAAATAAAACCATCACAAATTACAATGTTCATAGATTAATAATTTAAGGACTAAACAAGGAATGGGGAAGTTTTGATCTAACAATGACCAAAAAAACCCAACTTTTTTTGAGAATACTTGCTCCAGCTCCTAGTCTTGAAATAAAACCATCACAAATTACAATGTTCATAGATTAAGGAGTAAACAAGGAATGGGGGAAGTTTTGATCTAACAACAACCAAAAAACCCCAACTTTTTTTGAGAATAGCTCCTAGTCTTGAAATAAAACCACCACCAATTACAATGTTCATAGATTAATAATTTAAGGAGTAAACAAGCAATGGGGGAAGTTTTGATCTAACAATGACCAAAAAAACCCAACTTTTTTTGAGAATACTTGCTCCAGCTCCTAGTCTTGAAATAAAACCATCACAAATTACAATGTTCATAAATTAAGGAGTAAACAAGGAATGGGGGAAGTTTTGATCTAACAACAACCAAAAAACCCCAACTTTTTTTTGAGAATACTTGCTTCAGTTCCTAGTCTTGAAATAAAACCACCACAAATTACAATGTTCATAGATTAAGGAGTAAACAAGGAATGGGGGAAGTTTTGATCTAACAATGACCAAAAAACCCAACTTTTTTTGAGAATAGCTCCTAGTCTTGACATAAAACCAGCACAAATTACAATGTTCATAGATTAATAATTTAAATCCTGTAAGTTATAATGAATGAATACAACCACAGCCTACCTTATCAGAGAACCAGATCAGCCTGGACTCCTCATAATACCTGAACATTCCATATTTGGGATCCAGCAACTCCCTCATGATGAGCAAAAAAAACTCTTTGCGAACGCCTCCAGCATCCACAGCTTCCTCCCCTACAAAAATCACCTGGAACACACAACTCAGTGAGCCCTGAACTGCAGAGAGAGAGAGCCCAGAGATGTGCAAAAGCATCCTGCAGCACTCAGAGCAGGGTGCTGGGGTACCTTGAGTGGTTTCTTGTAGTCCACGTTCTTGGTTTTCCTGAGCACCTCCACAGCATCCCCCACAATGTTGTCCCTCCTCACCATCACTATCAGGCAGGGGTTGACAGACTCAAACACTGGCAGGAAGAGAGAAGACAAATTCTGCCTGTGGGCCTGATCCACAGCCATCTGCAGGAAAACAAAAGGGAAAAACTCCTGTCAGTACCCCCAGGCCAGCAGTGCTGGCTGCAGAATGCAGATGGGGATAACTACTGAATTTGCACAAGTTTTCTCTGCATTCCTTTTATCTCAGGAAGTATTTTTCCTTCACCCATTGCTCTCAGGGAAGTGTAAGAACTTAAGTTTTTAATATTCCTGTCATAACACCTTGGATAACAAAAGGAAGCAAAAATTACTGCATTTCATCTAATGAAGAGTAAGCTGTTTAATATAAATCTGGCATGAAACCTAACATACATTAAAAACTACTTCACAGCATGAAAAGCAATTTATTTAACTTGAGTGATAATTTCTGCATTAAAATTGTTTGAAAAAGAAAATGCTGTTGCCAATGTTCTGAATATGACAGAGAACTCTTGAGAGTTTGTGTTTTAATGCTATTTAATATTGTTAATAGAAACATTTAATGTGAACATTTTCCTGAATCCATCAGATGTTGGTTACTGACTGTGCATATCTATTTTTACAGGCACATAAAGGACATTTATTTTTAATTAAGAGAAGGTAGTATTTTCCTACATGAGCCCATTTCTTGAGCATGATTTCCATTATCTGGTTATTTTCAGACCCAGATCAATGCCCCAGGTAATATTCCCAGTCTGCTCATAAGGGAGGTGGGGTTGTTCCCTGGTTGTGGGAGGTGCTTGGGGTTTTATGTTTATTTGTTTGTTTGTTTGGGTTGTGGGTTTGGGGTTTTTGTACCCATACTGTGGGTTGATAACACATAAAAAAACCATTTCACTACTGAAAGGAAAAGAAGTTCTTGGAAATGTATGGCAAGCACAAACCAGTCTGATTTCAATGTGATCCCAACCCCAGCACCCTCTATTGTGTGCATGCCCTGAGATTAAAACTAGATCCTTGATTTTTATAGGGGAGAAAGGACACAGAGTTTAAAAAAAACACCACAAAAAGCCAACAACAAAAACCACAAAAAAACCCCCACAAACAAACAAAAAATCAACCAACCAACAAAAAAAAAACCCCAAAACAACACCACCAACTAGCCAAACCAAAAAAAAACAACAGGAACCCCCAAGGTGCCCAAATCAGGATAAAAAGAATGAATCTGTACCATTAAAAATGCAGACACATACCTGCATCTGTATGATTGCATCTGTTTGCAAGAGAGTTGTCTTTGCCTGGGCATCAAATACAAATGGGTATGTGCAAATTATAACAGGGATCTCTGTTAACTGCAATGAGAAGAACCATGTCACAGCTCAGCTTATTCAAAAGCCACAACCCAGGTTAAAAAAACCCTTCAGAGTAGCACTCATTTAACAGATCTATTTTACTGGAAAGAGAATAACCCTGACTTATTATCAGTGCAGAACCAAAGCATCTTAGGAAGATTAGGTTGATTTTTAATTGTTTAGTACTTTAGACAAAAACAAACAAAAAACCCCAACAAAACTCAATCAAGCCAGGCACAAACAACACTCTCACTTAGCACATTTTCATTTCAGAACTGTTATTGCAGCTAGTGGGTACACAAGTAGCCCTTTTTTCCAACTGCTGTTCCAAATTTGCAATACAGACAATTACATATTTTTGCACCACAAAGATCTTTTTCAGATTACAGCCATGGCTAATTTGAAGCTTTACTCCCAACAGAACACAGCAGACAATCCTCAACATTTCTGATTTCCTTACATTCTTCAAAAGAAATCAGATTGCATCCAATCTTACCTCAGTTAATCCATGGTTGACATCCTATGACAGCATTTGCACAAAGGTAGCAACAATTAAGATGAAAAAGCAGCATTAGTGTCTGCATTAATTACTCATCTCTGATGTAGAATTCAAAAGATATTTATTTACTGCTTCCCCCCAAGAGAAGGTTTACTGAGAAATAAACATTAACCATAAACATTCTAATTTATTTATGAAATACAAGCTTGTCTTTCAACACCCTGTTTATCAGTCTTTAAAAACAGGGCTGCTAAAGTACCATGTTTGCTTGGATGCACAAAATGACACACTTAAAATGTTTACTTCCACACATTAATTAATGACATCTGCTGCTACTGTTGCAAAATAATAAAATATGGGTGGCTAGAGAAAACTTAATAAATTACTGACAATATTCTTTCAAAGCTAAAGTCAAGGAACTGTGCAAAAACCTACCCAACTCACTAATTCTCTGCACAGTCATTAATTTGCTCCCACTTAGCACTCTCCTGTGTTTACAGATGCAGGAATTCATTATCTCAGTTGTAGCTGCTGCACTCAAAGTAGAAAATTCCATCAGTTATCTGCCCTGCAACTCATTGCCCAGAGAGCTGCAGCCTGCTCACTGACTGCACCTGTCTGATATGGTAATTCAGATTATTCTGGGTGTATTCCTGCTGTGGATTCTTCCATTCCCAACGTTTTTGACACAGCAAGTCTCCAGTGACAGCATTGTGAATCACTCTTTACTGACAGATTCAAATACTGAGCAGTGGCAGTCCTAAAATGACACCCCAGAATAAAAACACCTTCTTAACAATTCCTCCTTAGCCAGTAGCTGATGTGAGTCTGCTCAGCACTGCTCATCTCTGAAGGTATTTTAATGAAAAAATAATAAAAAAAATTATTAAAAATTTTTAAAAAATTAAAAATTAAAATATTAAAAAAAATCCCCAGGCTTAGAGAATCTATGGATTTCTTTAAAGGAATAAAACAAATACAAAACATGGGAGGAAAACACCCACAAAAAGCCAAATAAAAATCAACACAACTTACCATTCCCAATACCTGCTGCTGGAACCAGTTGGCATAGTCATTTCTGATATCTATCAAATCTTGTATCTCATGAATGTAAAATCTGTCATACTGTATAACTTGTCCTCTTTCATTTACCTAAGGAAGTGCAATTTATTTTTTTTATTAGCTTTCAAAGGGATATTTTTCCATCTTTTTCAAGCATTTCATAGGTCAGCCACAGATACCCAGCTACCAAAAACATTCTAGAAAAACAACAGTGCCTACAAGAAAGCAAAAAACAATGTTAAAAACATGGACTACTCAAAATCCCATCAAAGAGTGAAGGAAAATACAATTAACTGCACTACAATTATTGCATAACAGGCTCAATGTGATCTCAGAGGAACAGAGATAAAACACATATTCATGTGCACAAGGGAATAAATACCTGTTCCTGCATTCACACAGGTTTAAGAACTATAATTCAATAACTCTAGTCTTAGTTATAGTATGGACACTATTACCTGTGAGCAGAGGAACAATTTCCATCTAAAAACAACCAGCTTAAAAAAAGAGAGATGTGGGAAAAGTAACTTTACACAGAGGTTTGTCTCTCCAGTACCATTTTAATCCAGCAGCATCCCCATTTTCCTTACACACTTATTTCCCCAAGCACTGCTAACTGGCAAAGCAGCAAGATAAGATAAAGATCCTGCCTTTATACTCAGATAATCCAAGCCTGCTTTTCACAAATTCCCCCCACATCCCCCTCCAAACCACCAGATATTCAATCTGCAAAATACCCCAGAGCTGCCACCCCTATTCCCCCCTCTGACTTTAATCCATACAGAAGCAAATGACTGGGGAACTCTGTGTTCCCAAAAAAGTTCATTCCATCATCCTGTCAGACTGGAACCCAGAACCCCAATGATTCACAGGTCCAGATGGAACAACTACAGATATTTCTGCAGATGTAATTCTGATTTGCACACTGATCAGTAATTTAGCTTCTACCAAGCACAGAGATGCTGACAGAGCCAGGCAGCCCAGGAACTGCTCAGGAACACCACAAACGTACTCTGTGCAGGATTTCCAGGACTCTGAAGGCTGTGTGCAGGAAATTGGTGAGTATTCTTCTGTCAGAAGGGGGAAGGCCCATCTTGCACACCTTCAAGAGGTGCACCACCACATCCTTGTAGAGTTCCACGATCTTCAGGAACAAGGGAGGTTCAAGTACAGACCACCAATTTTCTGTCAACACAAAAATTTAGTACTTGTCACTGCCACACTATTTTCTGTTATCTTCTTAACTAAGAAACATGTTTGGCTAGAAAGCACAAGCATCAGTTACTGCAGACTCTGACAAAAAAAGTTGCAGCACACAAATGTGCTATTGTTGCACATCAAATCCAAGTCTCTGAAGTCTGTTCATCCAGACAGTGCCACAATGTAACATTTGATAAGTAAAGATGGCTCAAAAACTGATATCTTAAGGGAACTGTAGTGAGAGCAACAGAAAATGATGGGAAAGGATCTAGAGCCCAAAAAACTGCCAGTTTGCTTTTCTTTACTCTCACCAAAAACTACTGAAAAAAACAAAGTGAGATTACAAGGCAAAGCATAACTGAGGAAAATGAAAGAACCCTCCCAAAAAGAAATCAATTAATAGCAAAATATTCTGAAAATAATTCTTTTAGCTGAATTTCTTTAAGCCAAGTCACAACAAGAAAGTGTAAAGAATTAGAGTTAAAAAACCAGAGCTATTCCCAGCTGCATATTTGAAGACCACATCTTGGCACCAGGAGGAGAAGATCAACCCCCTCAGAAGCTCAGAACAGGTGCTGGAGTCACAACCAAGACAATTCAACATCTGCTCTGCAACACTTCTGCAAATTGCTCAGAGCTTGTTAGCTGTCTGACCACATCATTTTCACTTTACAGAGCAAAGACACATATCAATGACACTGAACTACACAGTTTAACTCCTCCCAAATGGCATCACTCCAAAAACTACAACAGCAGATGGATTCACAGGGATGGCTGGGAACTCACCCTGAAGCAAAGGAATAAGTGTTTTCTTACACCAAGCCATGTTAATCCTAAACTTTCTCCCTGGGGAATTGCAGGGAACTGTAAATACACAGCAGGTGCTGCCAAGGCCAGGTCTTCACTGATGGAATTTCTGCACATTTTCATCTGCAGATCCTTAGTTTTAAAGAATAAAAATTCAGTTTCTTACCAAGAACTTTCAGAGGAGCTTTTTCTAGGTTCAGAATAGCTGCTCCAAAAGGAATAGCTAAGGTTGTGAAATTGTTTTCATCACTCATCAGTGGGCACTCTGGGAGAGTGAGATACAGCCTCAAAGCTTCAACATCTGGTAAGGAGCTGGTCAGTTTGGGAATAAGGTTCTTTTCCAAACTAGCTGCCACCTACAGCACATGAGAAAATTCTGTTTATTTTAATACAATTGAGATTTTAAACAAAATGCCCATTAGCATATGAAAACTAATCTAGAAAAGAATAATTAAGAGCTTCAGTGAAAACTATTATACATTTAGACAACGACAGGAAATATTAAAATAGAATATGCTGATGCATCAAACAAGGTTTCACACATCTGCAGTCAATACATTACTGAGTAAATAAATCTATTTACAGGGCTGGACCAAGCATAACAGTAGTATTTCTGGAGAGCTAAAATAATCCCAAATGTACAGAAAACACCCAGCACAAACCTGTTGTGATATCTGAGCATGCTCAGGCTGTATGAGTTTGTGGAAGAGTAGTCTAGCAGCATTCATGTCAACCCCTGAGAATCTAGCACTGGTTTTGTAATGATCATCATTGCTGCAGGAAGGGAAAAAAAGCAGAAAAACTCAATGCTGTGCTCTCAGCAACTCAAGACTTTAACCCCTTGACTTTTAGACCTACTGACTAAAGATTTAAAATGTATCAGACTTCCATGTTTTATATGGCCTTAGAAACAACTAAGAAACAACCAGAAAAAAACCTCCTCTAATCACAAGAAAATCACACAAAAAGACCTGGATGTGAACCAGCCCACACAAGGAACTGCCCTGGAACTGCCACCAACCCAGAGGTGACAAATGTGATGAGCTCTGCTGGCTCACATGCCAGCCTGCAGCCATTCTCACTGGGGCAGCTGACAAACACAGGGCAGGAAAGAAGCAGGAATTTCAATGGAGGGATGGGGCAGGAATGGGACAGGAGACCCTGGGAAGGTGTCCCAGGGACACAAGGGGCAGCAGGAAGGCAGCCTGGAACACCAGGTAAAACCCCAGCACTCACCTCAAGGCCAAAAAGCTCCCATTCAGGCACCCAGCAGAGGAGAATGTTCCATCAATTTCACTGCAATTGGTCATGTGAAATGTTACAGTTGGTTTTCCTTTTAATAATTAGCATTTGCAATAAATAAACCCCCCTGTATTTAATCCCTAATGAATTACAAGGTGTAAAGGATGGGACTCTGACTCCAGTGTGACTGAACAATTCTAGATTAAATTTCCATTCAAGACTCAACACTTAGGACAGCTCAAATCATAGGCAGTCTTGCATTCAATTGCTCTGCATACTCTTTTATTAAAATAGAAGCAATAATCTTTCAGTTGTTCTCATATTCCTTTAGAGGTATTGCTATTTTTCAATGTGCAATTAGATATTAATTTCATCTTGTATAATCATGTAAACTGCAGATGACACAGTCTCAAGGATCTGAACTACTCAACAAGCACCACAATGAAAGCACAGCAAGAGCTCTGCACGTCCCAAAATCAGTGATTACAAACAGCTCTGCATGCCCAAAGCCCCACTAATGCTCAATTCAGAACAGAATCACCAAAAATCACTTTTGTCCCTTCCATCACTTACTTAGCTATCTCTACAGGAAGCCTTCCAGATGGGAAACTCAGCAATCTTTGAATAAACATTTCATTCACAGTCCAGATCTGCTTCAAAAGGTCAGGATTCCTAAAATCATCTGGTGGCACCATGTTCTAAATAAATTGTAAAGAAAACATGAAGAATTAGGCAAAATTAAATTGATTTCCAGAAAAATCAGCCAAGGTTGAGCTGTCTTTAGTTGACAATTTGTCAAAGTTCATCTGTTGCTAATACCTCTGTACAGAACAAGCCACAATAACTGCATTCACACAGCCTGCAGTTCTCCTCAATTAGTCAGCCAGAAACTACTCCAGTAATTATGAAAATTGCACATAAAGTTATTAAGGAAGCTTTAATAGACAAGTTTGGAGTCTCTGTTATAAGCAAGTTTCCAGTTTACACCTGCTAAGCAAGTTTCTCTCAAATACAGCATTGGTTAAAAGTCTATCAGAGTTTAGACAAAGAATGCAACAAGTCAATCCTAGAAAAATGCTGATTCTGTACAGCCAGAACAGGCTGTGAGCACACAGCACTGCTGCAAGTCTGCCCTGTACTCAGTTTTCTCAGTTTTTCTTCATAAACATGCTTCCCCACTAAAATCCATTTTCCCTTGTGTCCAAATTAGTTTTCACCCTACATACTCAACTCTTGATGCTTCATTAACCCCCATGGTCTAATATCTGCTGAGCTGTACTGGAAACAGTCCCATGAATCTTCATCTTGTTTTTATTTTATCTCCCAACTCAGCCCCCAACAGCATTTTCCTTCCATCACACTTCCACACTGCCACTTTTACTGTGGAGTCCTTCTAGACTCTTTTAGGCAGCAGAATTTAAACAGATCAATTCTTGTTACTTTAAAATGTAAGCTTTCAGACTGTGATAAAACTGACACAACAAACTATGCCACCAGCAGTAACTTTGAGCAAAAAGCTCCCCTTGTTTCCTGACCACTGTGGTACATTAAAATGGCTACAGAGCAGAAAACACCAAAGCTGCTGCTCTGGAGGAGGTGTGAGGACGACTGGGCAAGGAGCAAAGAGCTCAAATATTCAATCAATTCTTCCCTTATGACATGAAAAGAAGTGCATTCATCCATCAAGAATAAAGCTGATGCCAAAAAAGTCTCAATCTCACATGATTTCTGACAGCTCACACACACTAACTGCATCCAAGTCCTCCAGCTGCTACCATGACTTAGTGCCTTTGGCTTCCACACTGCTCCAACCAACTCTACAATACAGTCACATGCACCTTCGACATCAAAATAGTTTAAAATGCATCAAAAAATACAAAAATCCAACTTTCACAAGCTTTGGAACTAAATTACACTTAATTTGTTACCTGTGGATAAAAGTAGTGTGCAAAACTTTGGTCCCCACCAGAGAAAATTCTCTTGACACAGTAGCACTCCTCACTGTCTGTAATAGGAATAAAAAACAGGCCACTGTGAAAATGTGAACTTGAAAATGGTTAAGATACTGCAATCAACACAGGGTTACAGAAAGGGTCCCTTGTGGTAGAGCCTTGATGCAAGAGTTGTACACTAATTAATGATAGAAAGGTCAAGATCATCTTTCTCTAAGTCCCAGGGCTACCAGAGGCCCCCACCCACCAGCCACAGGCATGCAAAGCAACACAGAGTACAATCAAACTTTGGGGAAAATGATTACAGTCCAGAATCAGCTTAAAAAGTCAAGAATTTTAAGCCCCTACAAAGGAACAGGCAACCAAGCAGTAAATGCATCAGCTGTGCTTACCTGTGCTCATTGGGCACTGAGCACTAAAGGGAATCCAGTTTCCTCTGACTGTGAAGGGACTTTTCCTGTTACTGGTGGTCCCTGTGCCCAGCTGCCCATTGCCTCCCAGTCCAAAAGAGTAAATTCTTCCAGAAGAAGGGACAAATGCAGTGGTGTGCTGCCTAGGGCAAAGAGAATTCAGTAACACAAACCTGAGCACTGGAGCAGCTTTGTGCAGGCCTGTGCTCAGCAGTGTGAGAGGTCCTGTCCTGCCCACACTCCCTGCTCTCCTGCAATATTCCATTTAAAATCCTCCTTTTCTATGGAGAGCTTCCCAGCCCCTGTCTGACCTTTGGAGCACATCAGAAATGAATGTCCAGACACTGCCTGCACCTCCTTCCCATTCCCTGCCCAGCTCCAGACTCCCCCTCTCCCATCACAGCCCTGGGAATTGGTGCAAATTATTTTGGACTTTGCCAAACACACTTGTTCTTCAACAGGAGATGAAGAGACAGCAACAAACTCTCACACCTCACACTATTATTGTTCACACTGCCAGTTTAGAAAATCACAGCCTCCCAAATATAAAACTTCCTTCAGCTCTTCTATGCATGCTTTTAGAACCCCCAAAACATCACTAAATATCTTTTTTTAGGGGTCATTTTGTCTTCCCTGACCACAAAGGCTAAGAAAACCCCCACTTCATATTGCAATATTATTTCTATTTAATTTCACACAAAACAAGCAATGTGTAAGAGTCACAGGGTTAGCACAGAATAGACCTTACCTGCCACAGGTGATTTGTGTGACAACACTTCCCATAAGCTCAAAAACCTTCCTGGGATTTATCTCATGGCTGGTAGAGTTGTGACCCAGCTGACCATAGCCTCCAGCTCCAAATGTAAAAACCCCACCTTCCTAAACAAATAGATTTTTTCCATTAAGATGATCATATATCTCAGAACAAGAAATTTCACAGAAATAGGGGTTTAATAAATCTTTTCTGGTGATTTTGGCATTGCAAGGAAAGGACAGAAAATATACAAGGCACAAGAGGGTCCTGAGATACAGAAGAATTGGAAGTTAACTGGAGTTATGAAAATGTGGCACAGCTATGAAACATCACCTCACTTGTGTTAAATCAGACTCATCTAATTCCCTTATTATTATATAACAGTCCTGCCATTAACTTGTATCATTTACAGATCCTAATCCTCATTTTCCCTCTTTTCCAGTTCTCTTGATGAACTTCACCCATGTACAAACTCCCACTATTAAAAGTGTAGTTCATCTTTGAAACTCTGAATGCAAATGCTGAAGTGATCAGCAAACAGGGAGCTGCCCTGCTCAGCAGATGATCCTGAGTTTGGCTGAAACCAGAAATTTCAACATTGTTGTGAGGAAAGTAATTTTTGAAGAGTTTTTGATTAATCAAGAAATTAACCAAGAGCTTTAATGTTTAAACCAAAAACATTTTCACAAGTTATACACCTTACCTCACAACAACTTTGAAACTTGCCATTTACAGATGCTTTGAAATTGTGATTTTGTTTCTTTCAATTTTATCTGCATCAGCCAGGCCCTGAGCTGGAAACCATCACCAGAATGGCAGCACCCATTGAGGAACCTCAGTCACTGAGTCAGGACAGCAAACTGTGCCAGGTTATCTGCACTTCAGGAGGATTTGGGGAATCTCCCCCACACAAACACACAGAGTGCTGCCTACAAAAGGTGTGTCAGCCCTGGCCCTGCAGGGACAGTGCAGCCAGGCACATGGGTGGCAATCTCCACAAACATTCACAGTACATTCAGTACCTCAACTCAGCCCATCAGCTTTAAAGTAAGTTTGGAGGTAACTTGTATGCATGAAAAAGGAAAATAAGCATTTAGAATTAAAGATTTCTTGTATTTGGTATTTTTTAAAAAATATTTAACCATTCTTCTAATCTTTCCTCAACTTAATCCTATAAATTTACAAGAAATTTTATTTAGAATTTAGTTAATTATTTCCTGCTCAGGTAGCATCTTCTCCTGGAAACATTAAAAAATTGGAGCATAAACATATCTTTAGGTTCTGTACCTTTGTAAGGGCAGCAGTATGATCCTCTCCACAACATATATGAACAACCTTCTGACTTCTCAGGGACTTCAGCAGTGTAGGAACATACCTGTCTGAAAGGTTTAATAGAGGAAGGTCACTTCTTTCAACAATAAAAATCAAAACCCAAGTCGTTTTGCTTGTTTATTCTAATTTGGTTCTAGCCAAGCAAGCAGTTTAAATTTGTTAGCATGACACAATCACCACAACAGTTTATGGATCTTGGAGATAAAAGTGTTACTACAGAATCAAACAGGGACTATGACACTGAAAGAGTTTGTAGCCCATGTTCTCATTTTCACTAGCACAGGATCATGTGTCAATACACAGACAACTAAATATGGAACATTGCATCAGACCTGGCACAGGCCATGAGAAAAGAAAATAAATAATCATTATTTCTGTAGTTTAAATGAATTGTTTATGTATTTTCATGTTTTTAAAATGTTCCTGTAAGATGGTATTGATACCTTTTCCTTCATATTAAAAATGAAGAGCCAGACACAGCTAAGGGCTATTTAGGGTTTATTTAGGGTCCTTACTGGGGCTCCACCTGGCCAAGGTGGAAAGTGCTGCAATGCCCACACATCACAGACCCCCTATGGCATTTACAGACCTTACAATGAGCATTTCTAACAAGGATGCCCCAGTGGGAGGCCTGGATGAGTGCTGTGATATTCCCCCACCTGTGGAATTCTACCCTGCATGGGCCAAATCTCCATTTCACAGGGTGTGCTCCAGAGGGAACCTTGGTTTCCCAGGACAGGGTTGGGTTTTCCAGCCTCCTGCCCTGACAGAATTCCAGCACCATGCCAAGTTATCAGGCCTAAAGAATGCTAACAACACTGAGGATACATGGAAGGTATATTAAAAAAAAAGGCAAAAAATCATCTTGGCATCAGTGCCAGTTTGGCTTCTTTGGGAAGTATATTTATACACAGTTTAATGTTACTGACTGCATGACAGAATGGAGCTCTGGACCAACAGGAAGCAAACAAAACTTCCCTCCATCACTAGGACAAGTCAACTTTGTCAGCTTTGCACAAAGGCAATTCTTTAAAATGTCAGTGCTAATGTCTTAAAACCTGTCAGGCATGCTAACATGTCTGCAAGAAACCCTATGAACACACTGAGAAGTGATCTTACATAAAAACCTAGGGTTACACACATTCCAAAGATTATGTAGGAGCAACTGAAGTCTCCCATGATTTCTGAAAAATAATTGTAATTTGCTTATTACATGAATGTGACAATTTTTAAGGCATTCAGATGAATATTTTATTTACAACCCATTTTCCCCATTTTAAATAGTGTTGACAGCAATGAATCAGTAAGAAAATCCAAACTCATGAAACCATCTATAGATTATTTAGTATAATTATGGATTATACTAAACTGTGGATTAGAGGACCCTGACAGCAAAACTGCCATCCTGGAGCCCTGTGAGCACATACTGTGCATGTAATATAATACAACCAAAAAAGAAAGAATTCTTTGTCTAATCTAACCACTTGCTAAAAATCATTGAGGGTCATCCATTTAGCAGAGGAAATTTTGGAAATGGTTAGCCAAAAATTGTGAATGATTATCCAAAGAGGCCTGAGAAAGGAATGCAAAAGTAAATGGCAGTAAAATATGAAGATGGCCTAAATGTGACTACTAAGGACAAGCAATTAGCTGTGACAGATTGCTGCTTCTGCCAAGCAATTCCATCCACATAAAAATCAGTTCAAACTGCAACTACTGCACAGTATTACAACTCAATCCCATCAAGTGTCAGGCACAGAATGGAAGTGAAGCAGGCAGGAGCTTCACCATAACACTGCCAGCACTGCCCAAACAGCTCTGTGTGCTCTGTGCCATCCCCAGCAGCACTGCCCAAGGTTTGCTGTGCCCCTGCTCAGCTGGGATTCACCACCCAAACCCTCCTGAGGCAATCCATGTTTCCTTACCAGTATCATCATTAACACCCAGCTGCCCAAATTTGTTACGTCCCCATCCGAAGATGGCTCCAGAAAGAGTCAGGACAAAACTGTGAGCTCCTCCTGCTGCAATCTGTGCAAAAGGGATTCCCAGCAGAGATTTAATCATTTGTGGTGAGGTTTGTTTTTTGTATTCATAACCTAAGCCCAGCTGGCCATATTTGTTTTGTCCCCAGGAAAACACTTCGCTTCCTGTTGGAAGGAAAAAATAAACAAGCAAGAAATATAATTAATATAGTTTAATAATACAATGTTTATCCACTGGAAGAAAAGCTAGAAAAGTTAGACTGTCACTCTTCAAAAACTTTTGAGTTTGAAAATGCATACAAATTACTGACTTCTGAAGCTAAGCATTCTTGTGTAATTTGCAGGCATTCAACTCAAGCACTTCATCAGGCTGCAAGTATTTAAATCACATTCAAACCCCTCCAAACTGCTCTTAACATTCCTGCTCCAGCAGTGCTGGATCTACTGAGCTTGGTTATTACAAAGCCAGGCCCTGCTCCATGGCAAGTTCCTCTACTGCACAGATGTTTATGCAGACATCTGCTGAAGCTGGACTTGGAAAATTTTCCTACTTCCAATCAAAAGCCTCATTTAAGGTTTTCTAAGGTAAGATGCTTAAATTTTGACAGACAATTTAAGAGATGTATATTTTTAAATACTGCCTTCATTACACGATCACTGAAGCACAAGGTTTATAATGACATTTGATAATTTACAAAGAAAGAAAACATTTTAAAGAGTGACAATCACAGACCTATTGATGTAAGGCTGCTTCTAAAATAAAATATTCTCTTGAACAACCAATGTTTTCCAAGGTATTTACTATCCTAAAGATCAACACCCAGACACAAAATAATTTACTTTTGATGACATGACATGTTTTCAAGAGCAATGTTACCTTCAAAATGCTTCTTATGTCTCTCCCATCTCCACCTTTACAGTTTTATCAAGATGGGGAGACAATGGAAGCCATCCCCTGGTCTGAAATTTTATTTATTGATATTAACAACTAACCCAAAACACCCTACAGCACATGTCAGGAAGAGAAACAGAGCTGCAAATCCATGACCTGGCAATAAAACAGTGATGCTGTACTTGAAGCCTGTAACTATTTTAAACACTGAGTGAATTTCAAATCACAAATTCCTGCCACATTCTTTGCACCTTTGGCCAACAGAACACTTGACAACACAAGGTCTCTGCTGCAGATCTTAACTCAGGCAGAGGGTTACTCCTAAAGCTCTGCCTGCCCTGACACAAAGGCATTCCCTTGGTTATAATGATAATTATCCCTGGGAATACACAATGGCACAGGAAATGCTCAATATGAGCCCATGAAGAGCCACATACAGAACTCAGGCACAAGTAATCAGTATAAACTACTGGATTTAAAGAAAAAAATCATTCAGGGTACAATGAACACCTTCCTCCCCAGGTTCATATTTTAAACCCACGTTGTTAAAAAACAGAGACAAACTACAAACTACTGGAATTTTGTTGTGAGTTGGGAAGTTCCCATTAACCCTTTTCAGTGGAAGTTTTGGCCCCAACTCTCCTGTCTCATAATGAGACAAGCAATAAGCAGATTTAAATTCATTTTCTTTTCTGGAGAGCTGCACTAACCACACATGCAGTACAAGTGAGGCCAACTAAGCATGTGCTCACAGCCCCAGCAGGAATTTGAAGACAGGTTCTTAAACTTTTAAATTTAAAAGGTGGCTTGTATGTGACATGGCCCTTTAACTATGGAAGCCCCAAACACCAGAGGCTTTGCCACTGAAGCACACAAGGCAGTCACTCCTGCCAGCCTCAATAACCTGGTAACAGGTTAAAACAGACCAGTGTGCCAGCAGGATGAGAAACATTTGGGACCAAGAAAAGAAAAAAAAATAAAAAGGAAGTCATGTGAAAGGCAGATAATGAGAAAAAACCAACACACACCCCCTGAAGAAATAAAAGCACGTCTCAACATCTGTTTGTACATTTGTTTTTTCAAATTCAAGCTTCCATCATTCAATTACACAGCCCCTACCAACCTGAAATCCTATCTGTGCTAAGTGGTAGCATGTTTAATTAAGAAAAAAAGATAAAATGTATTTTGAAAACTTTTGAACTCCCTGGTATGAAATTACACAAAACTTGAGGAGGATTTGGCTTACCTTTTGAGAGTGCTAGTGAGTGATAATAACCACAAGCAACTTGGACAATCTGGATCTCTGATAAGCTTTTAATATTTCTATTGGAGTAAGGAAACAGAGAAAGAATTAAGCTATCAGATCATAGCATGAAATAAAGGGTAAAATACAAAATGTGAATCCTTTTTCCTGAAGCATACTAAACATCCTAACTTTAATTAGACACTATTTAGTAAAATCTGAAGACAAAACTGCTTTTTTCCTAAACCTTCTAAGGTCAGGTTCTGTCTTATTTTTAAATAGATAAAGTCTGTACAAGTCCATAATGAAGAATTAGGGAGTTCATGTGCTGGGAAGGTGATTTCACACAGCTGAATGGAGGAATGAATATAAAATACAACAAGAACCTCATCCTTACTTCCCAGTTTCCAAAACTTCAGTTTACAGATGTGCACTAAAACTAAGAATGCTTTCAACCTGGGATGAGAAAAAAGTTTCTGAAGGGCCTGTGGGCTTTTAAATTAGATGCAGATAGAACATTTTTAATATGAATTCCCAAGATTCCAAGGAATTGTTACTTTTATATGTGGATTTCAGGCAGCTGGAAGGCTCATGGCATTCTGAAAACAACCCTGGCCAACATGAATTTTTTTGAGCTAGAAGGTGAATTATTCAATCACAGCTGAAAAGCTTTGGGCTGAAAACTGAAGTACAAAGATAGGACAGCAAATGTATCTTCTTCAAATTGAAATTTTAACATTCTATTTCTGTTTAACTTCTCTTAAATGGCATTCATACTCTTAAAACACCCATCCTACTTTTCCAATGTACTTCCCATTGTTAGGGGAGGACTATTAAAAAAACCAACAAACAAAACACCCCAAAAAGCAACAAACCAAAGCAAGCACACCTGTAACACATTTCTCACAAGATTTTCTGAGAAAGGAAACTGTCCACACACAGCTTTCAAGTGTCACAGCTAACATACATTTCTATATTTATATGGCTTTACCTGTAACAACAGAACAGCTCAACCAAGGTGATTTAAGCACATTATTTAAAAAAAAAAAGCAACTTATTATGTGTTATTTTTAACCTGGGCACTCTGACGCATTCCTCTGTTCCTGGCAAGCCAAGCTGTCCATCAGTAGCCAGACCCCAAGCATATACCTGACCTTTGTCATTTAATGCAAGAGTGTGGGCTTCTCCACATGACACAGCTACAATATTTTGGGCATCCAGTGCACCAACATGCTCTAAAAAAAAAAAGGAATAAATAAAATTAGTTGGTTAAAAAAGAAAAGCTACTAACAAGCTAAGCTTGTTCCAAACAGTTTACACAGTACTGAGACATCAACTAAGCCCATAAGTTCTGCTGAAACAGCCTTTATTTAAAATTATAAACATGCAATTCTAGGATAAATGAGTTTAATTTGACACCCTGAAGTAACCAAGTAATGACTGTTTCTGGAGCAATGCACAGAGTGCACAAACCCTGCACCTCCATCCTAACGGGTCCTTCTGATCCTGCCCTCTGAAAATGAGTGCAGAAACTCAATTAACAGCAGGTCAAATAGATTATTGTCAAATGACTACACGTGTAGACATTATGTAAGAGCAAAACATTCCACCACAGCAAATTAAATTCACCTATTCATTATTAAGAAAGAGCCTGCAAAACAAGGCAGGGCAAATTACAGACTAAAGCTACTGATTTTGCAATGAGCTACACAATGTCTTCTTTATAATGCAAAATACTGTAGAAACAGATCCTAAAGAGTAATTTTTCTAGACATACAGTGACACCTCTGAAAGCACACACTAAAATATCTCTGATTTTTTTCCAGTAGCCTGCACCAATGTATTTGGAAACACTCAAAGCTTGGTTCTGAGCTTATGATTTGTGATCAGAATAACATTTCAATGCCAGCAATAAGCAGAGAAATATCATCAGGACCTGTCATTAAGGTTGGAATTTTTAATAGTTCCCTTAAATAAAGGACTGCTTGGACATTTTACTCCCAGTTTTCAAACCCAAACTCTATTCCAGCCTAAGAATGGCACAGCCCTGGAAAAGCCTGTGTATTGTCAATGTTATGGGCACTCTAAACCCAGCCCAGCCCAAGGCAGCTTCTCAACAGCAGCTCACATTATCTGCAGCACGACAGGCACTCAGCTTCCAAAATAAACTAACACAGGCTGCAGATACAAGTTCTTTTTATTACATCCAGCTGGTCTGACTAAAGAGGTTGCCACCCCAATTCAGCCATCAGAGCCTCCCACAGCTCTGCCAGGGGGAGAGGTCATGGAAGCCCTCTCCAGTGGGGCACCAGCACACAGATTAGCTCGGGCAATCTCCCCCAGCTGCTCAACCAGCCTGCCTGGCTGCCTCAAATGGATTAAAGAACAGCCCGTGGCAAGCAGAGCTCTAGGAGGAGGAAAGGAGAAAGGCAGTGGGACAAGGAGGCAGCAAAGACACACAGTCAGCAACAAAATTATCTGCAGTTAGCAGGAACACACTGAAAAGAGAGCATCCACCCATCTATAAAGATACCAAGCCTCTCTGGGCTGTGCAGCTGAAGTCATCCCAATGCTCTGACTTCATACAACACTCAGCAGGAACATCAGTAACCTCTGGGTGAAAGGAAGATTAGGGGGGACATTACAATGCTCATGTGTCTGAGCATGTTAAAAAAAAATTAGAGTAGGTCCATTACATATGAAAGGTCATGCAAATTAAATGTCAGATATTTTCATTGGAACCTTTAGACTAAAAGATAATTCAGGAAAATTTTCAAAGTGGGCAACAAGCAGTTAGAGTAAGTTTGACATGCTGAGTTCCTCTTGATGTTCATGAAGATGTTTGCACAGGATTAAAGTTTATCAGTTTTAATATCTACATACTGTTTCCCAATAGAAGTTCACATTAGTTAAAAAAAAAAAATATCAAGACAATCTTTAATTGGCACCACCACTGAAACTCTGTGTAAAGGAGAACTACTAAAACACCCCATGACACCTCATTTCCATTTGAAAAATTAGTGGCAAATATTGAGCCAAGCAAGTTGTGAAAGTGCTCTAGGAGTGATCAGAAGCAGGTCTCAGGAAGCCTTTGCAGTGTGCTGTGCTGTGAGCAGAGTGAGCAGCACTGCTCCTGGCTCTCAGCACAGCTATGACTCACATGCAAGCTCTGAAGGGAGCCCATGTGCACACTCCTCTGCAGTCCCTGCAAGATGTTTACCCAGCTCTGCTCCAGAACTGCACTAGGAGGGAGCAGAAACACACACCAAACATAGGTGGGAAGAAAAAAAGCCCAAAGAAGTGTTACACAGCATCCTTTAGGCTTTTCCACATCCTCTCCCCGTGGTGCTGCTTATGCTGATAAGACTTTTATCAAAAGTTTTATTTTTAGTTCTTATAAAAAAAGAACATTGCTTCAATCAGACCTGCTGTACACCACATATTAGACAATTAAAAACTGCATGTTTCCCTGCAGTCATATGCCAAATACTCATTTCCACCACATTCCAACAGCCAAACCCATACATGAATTACACCACCAACCCATGGATTGCAGCAGGTCAGCTCCCTTGAGAGTAAAAACACTCTCTGAGTCTCCCACAGCCATGCTTGAAATAAAAAACAGTGGCAGTGTCCACCTGCACAGCATGCAAAAATATGGGGGGACTGCCACGTTTCATAGCTTCACAAGAACCCACCCCAGCAAAGCAAAGCTTTTCCAGGTAAAAAGATGTCCATTCTTGGGAGAACTGCTGAGCATGAGTTTGCCCCATGCAGACACTGGCACTCTTGGCTTTGATGAAGCACAAAAAACACAGCCACACCCACCACCCCACAGAGCCCCCACAAGTCATCACTTCTAAACTTACCAGGTCGTTTCCTGGCTTTGTCATGCCCTAGTTGTCCCAGATCATTGCATCCACATGTATAAACTGTCCCATCATCCAGGACAAAAACAGTGTGTCTCAGTCCACATCCTACATCTCTGACCCTTTTGTTTAGGAAAAAGTCACTTTTTCTGGGCTCTAAAACAATCTCTTCATCAATTCCACCCAATCCAAGCTGTCCAAAAGATGCATTGCCCCAGCACAACATGTTTACACTTCTTTTTATCAGAGATCTTCCAACTTCACTTTTCTAGAATATTCCTTCTGTGTAGCTGTTGAGAAAAAAAGAAAATTAACATTTTTCAGTATTGTCCCCAACATTTACATTACTTTCTACACAGCATATAATCCATGAGCTCACTTTCTCTATACCAATGTATTCAAACCCTGAACAATTTTTATGAGTGTGATTTGCTTTCTTGGACAGGATTTCCATTAACTCTGCAGTAAAATGCTTTTTTTCCTATTTCAGACACAACTTTTAAGATGTGCAGGTCACTGGTTTTGCATAACTTTGTTTCAAAAACTTAAAATATCATTCTTTTGACTTTTTTTAACCCCTAATCCAAATTTATACAAACTTGCAGCTGCAACCAATTCCAGCCAGTGGAAAAGACTCCAACTATCTTCCAAGGGGACAGCACAGGCTGCTTTCTTTACTTGAGGAGTTGCATGACTCCAGCAAGGGCTGTGAATGGCCTCAAGATCATCACCAAAAACAACACTTGACTCATAGCTTGGAAAAAAGTGGTCGGCTCTGATCAATCCAGTTATGCAACACAAAGTACAATATGCTGTGTCAGTCATTGCATTTTAACAGCTAGGAGTCAACTGAACTCACAACGTAAAAGAAAATAAAGAGCTGAAACTCAAGTCCCCAGTCTTGCACTGCAATCAACACCAGCTACAGCTTCAGTTACTCTGTAGTAGCAAGAGGCCACGTTACACCAGCTCCCCCAAGCAAGTCCACACCCCTAATCCCTAAATTACAATTATCAGTATTTTTGCTGACAGACTCTGTACCTTTTTGGAAAGGATTCAAAGCTGCCCTTCTCTTTCATTTGCAGTAGTGCATAGAAAAAAAATCGGTGACAATGTTTTCACTACTACTTACACCCCATTTCCACAAAAGCAAGTTTCCCTGCATTTTCAGAGCAGTTTAAAAGTCAATGTAATCTAATGAGAAATTACTGTAAATTTTCATCTGTGACCATTCTTCTGCAGGGTCATAACATGTATAAACTACCTAAATCCCAAGCTGCTCGGAGAAGCAAGCCAACACTTAACATCTAAGTGTTACGTACACCAAATGGCAGAATTCTTGCCAGCACAACAGGATAAACTATTTTTCTCTGCAAAAGACAAAAGACACTTATTTTTGTGGCCGCATAAAAAACCCCAAAAGCAACACCGAACCAAAACAGCCAAACAGCTCAAAATACATTGCATTCTGTTTACCTATCTCAGGAGGTGAGGCATGATCAAATATTTCCCTAGCTATATCCTACCACATTCAGAAGGGGACATCGAAACGAAGACGTCTTCAGTTAAGCCATAGCTACGCAACAGCACACGTCACACATCTGGAGCAGTGACTTGCTTCCACCTGCAACACAAGAAATCAGAAAAGATGTATCACTATAGTTCTTCGGGATTTCTATGGTCAAGATTTATCTCCACCTCCAGCAGGGAAAACAAAAATAAGTAAAGTTCTCCTTTCTGTTGAACTCTGTATGTATCTCCACAGAAGGCGGGGGTGTTTTGTTTTGCATCATTTAAGAGCCAGTAGCCAAAGTTCTGTACTTTGATCTCAAATCACGGCACTCTTCCACCCCTGTGCGTGGCCATCAGAGCCAACTGGCGCGGTCAGCGGCTGGGTAGCCCCGCTCGAGCCAGCGCTGCCCGGTGTCGGCACCGGCCCGGCCGGGGCAGCCCCGCACTCGCCCCGGGCCGCGGGCGGGCGCCCGGGAAGCGCCTGGACGCTTCGCGCGGCTGCCAGAGCGCTGGCGGGGGCTCAGGCCGTGCCCGTGAGGGGACCCCGCCCGGCCCGGCGCTCGCCGCGGCCCCGCGTTCCCTCGGCGGGGCTCGGCTCCCCGGGCCCGCCGCGCTGAGCCGCGGAGGGAGCGGCGGGCGCGGCCCGGCGGCGGAGAGGGGCGGCGGCCGGACCCCTCCGTGCCCCGCGGCCGCTCGGCGGCGCCGCCCGGCCTGGTCCCAACCGCCCCGGGCCGCACCTGCCCCGCGGCGCCGCCGCCCGGCCCGGCCCGCCCCGCTCCCGCGTCCCGCCCTGGGGCCCCGCGGCCCGAGCGCGGCCCCGGCCACTTTCCCGTCCGCCCCGCGGGGCCCGAGGGCGTCAGCGCTCGGCTCCGCCAAGGCCCGGCGGGACTCACCGGTGGTAGCGAAGCGCTCCGCTCCCCTCCGCAGCCCGCCCACCGCAGGCGCTCGCCGGCCACGGCCGGGGCGTGAGCAGCGTGAGCAGCCCCGGGCGCGGTGACAGGGCCCGGACGCCGCTGCCGCGCAGGCGCCGGCTCGGCGGGCGGGACCGCAGCGCCCGCTCCACCGCCCGCCCGGCCGCGTGGTCGGGGGCGGGGACGCGGCGCGGAGCCGTCAGCGGGGCTCGGCCGGGCTCCGACAGGGACGTTGCGCTCGGAGGCCCCGCGTGGTTCGGTTCCCGCCGTTGGGCCGTGAGGAGGCGGGGTGAGGAGCTGACGGCCGGAGTGAGGCGCGGAGCCCCGGAGGGCCGTTCTCCTCCTGCCCGTGTGCTCGGGGAGCGCGGGGCTGGCGGGGAGCTCGGCTCTTCCCTCCGGCCGTGACCGAAGCCGCGCGCGTTCTTGGCATGGGAGCACGTGTGAGCGCGAAAATACAGAGCCGCCGTTGTGTTACATCGCAGGTTTTAAACTGAGAATTAAAAAACTGGAGTGGGCTTTGGGGCAGATAGCTCCCTCAGGAGAAGTCTTCGTACGGCGAGTTTCGTCTGCCTCGCAGAGTTCTCCAGACGCTTGGGCGCGTGTTGCTGTTCCTTACTCCTGATCTGCAGCAGCCTCTGCTTGATCTCTGAGGGCACGAAAAGAGTGAGATCAGTGAGTGGGAAGGAACTGGATCCGCCGGGGGGATGCAGGAACGAGCTGTTCTCCACACTCCAGTCACGCGTCACGAGCTGTGGGAGCGCGCAGCGGCTCCCGCGGGTGCTCGGTGCCGCCGCTGCAGCGCCGGCCCTGCCCGGCCTCCTGCTCCGGGAACTCTGGGGCTCTGCCCTGCCCTCCGCTGAAAGAAATGCAGCTTTCGGAATGTGCCGGGCTGCTTGCAGGCTTCTCTCAGTGTCCATGCCCAAGATGGGCACGGTTAAACGTTTCTTTTCACTGAACGCGTATCTCTCGTGGAGCCGCTAAAGAAGTTTACACGCCAGACACATTTCTTAACTTTTTTCCCCCTGGTATTATGCTTGGTACTGGGAGGAAAATCCATTGCAATTTATGTAATTGGACCGGGATGGTAATCCAAATGAGATTTCCTTATTTAGCAGCCTCTTTACAGAAGGATCCACCTTTATGTAGGTCGGGAAGTGAAAAAAGGCCAGGACCAGGCACACGTCACAGCAAGTGATTTTGCAAACTGTGTGAGGAAAGTTCTGTGTTTGGTGTCCTTCTGCCCTTTTGTAAAACAGAAATCATTTCACATAATCCCAGTCAAGGGGATGTCTTGGTCCAGCCGTTAAACACTCTTGTATATGTAAATAGGTAACATTGTACAGGACTTCTCAGGATTTGTGGTTGTAGATTCATCAGGAAAGATCCAAACCAGAAATATGAAATTCATACCTAGGGAAAATGAGATTGCTGCATAGCTGACACAAGCTAAATGATGCAGCACTTTTCAGGGCAACAAATGCCCGGTTTTGCTATTTAAAGGAGAAATGTGAGTGATTTGCCTTTTGTCATTCTGCATCTAAGACTGGAAGGTTAGCAGGAGCTGTGACGCAGAGCAAATGGAGGAAAACGTTTCATTTCTTACCTTCTAAACTTCCTTTTTCTTTATTTGTGAGCCCAACGGAGAAGTAACGGTGAATAACTACACTGTGAAATGGATTTTAAATATTGGCACTCATTGTGCAATGTGTCCTCTGACCAGCATGTGGGGATATGCCCAAGTACTTGAAGAGAACATTATATGCCCACTACAATTTTATACAAGGAAAAGTCACTTGGTATAACTGGCTTAACACATTAAATAAAAAATATATAAAGCATGAAACAACATACAGTGTTGCACAAATCTCAACTTCCTTCTGCAACAGACATAACTATTTTATTTTAAAGAATTCTACTAATCCTAACATCAGATTACTGTAAATTGAATAATTCAAGTGTGTCTTCAAATAAAGCACGAGCCATATTTTTATTCCACTTAGCATTTCTCTTAGCAAATTTGCTTTTTTGTGCCTGACGAGCCATATCCTACCTACCATGCCTTAGCACCTCATGGGATGCCCTTCTTGGGGCTGAAGGCCCACAGGCAGGGGGAGGAGGATTTGTGCTGTGGTGCCACAGCCCTGCCTGGGCTCCCTGGCATCAGCAGCATCAGCATCAGCATCAGCACAGCCCACCCTGCACCCACCAGCACTGATTTGCCACAGTGGGGTTCTGCACTGCCAGTGGGGTTCTGCACTGCTTGCACCTCACAATTCCCACTGTCCCTTCTATTTCTAGACAGTGCAAAAAACCCTCAGAGATGCAAAGTCCAGGGAAAACAAGAAATGTAAATCTGCTTCACTTCAGGGAAGGAATTTATTTCCTTGTAAGTGCCTTAGCCCTGAGGGTTTCCTATTACCATTGCACAGTCTTCTTATTGATGGTCACAACAAGCAGGAAACTATTTTCAGTTCCCCTGCCATTATTAAAATAGCAATGCTTGGCTACTGCCTGGTGATAGCTGTCAGCACAATTGTGGCTTTTAAATTGTACCCCAGTTAATCCCCCACTGAGATAATACAAAAATGGGAAAAGAATCATGTCTAGGGTTAACTAATATGTCCTTTATGCTCAATTACTAGAAAACATCTATCAGTTAATATAAAGTTTGAAGTATTATGGCATAAAACTTTCTGTGTAGTTAGTAACAGAGACAGACTCTGCTCTCTGCCTCCATTTTCTCCTGGCAACAGCCAGGACACACTTTATAAACTTCAATTCCAGATTTCAACCCCCTTTGCTTTACACTTTGATGTGTCACAGACTACAGAAAATAGAAATGGGTGTCCAGAACAGCTGATAACATGAAATTCGAGATGTCAGCATTTTGCTGTGAGAAATTACCCACCTTTGTGTGAAGCCTTTGTGTAGAATATTCTTGATGAAGACAAAGAAAAGGCTTTAAAATGCAAATAGGCTTACAAACAAGGGATGGTCAGACCCCTTTATGGCATTTCAGTTTCACATTTCATCCTTAGACTCTTCACAGTATCCATGCAGAGAGCTCACATACACAGAGGATGTGTTTATATGTGTTTATATGCCCATAGCTCAGTGTGTTGTAGTTCTCTCTCTGCCCACCCTGCTCACAAACAGTTCTGGTTAGCTCAAATGCAAATGTGCTTACCAGTAAGACCAATCATTTATTAATTGATGGCAACATGCTGAAACAAACTGAACAGTTTTTTACCTGTTTGTGAACATAATTACTATGAAAACACTAAATTGACAACATTGCAATTTCTGTGGTTAACTCAAGGCATCTGATAAAGGGAGCTGGTTAAGGGAAAACTGAGGAGACACCTTCAAATTAAGATAAGCAAAACCAAAAACCTGCAACCCCCCCACTCCTCTCATCCTCTCAGGCCACAAACCATAGCTGAAATACCTAAAGGAAAGCTATTCATAGGATGGTGAATGCAAAGAAAATTAAAAAACAGTGAAGGGTGAGGATGAGCCCTGGACATGAAGTCTATAATGAAGGAAACAAGCTGACCTTTGTGTTAGGGATGAAGCCCTTGCAGTCACAAAGCCTTGTGTGGATCCAGTGTCCCCAAGCCCACACAAGCTGGCACTGAATGCCTCCCCTGTGCCCTGGCAGTGTGGCAGCAGCCCCACAAGTGCTGAGGCACCTACAGGTTGGGGCTGAAGATGCTGAACATTTTTGAGCATCCTACACAGAGTGTTGGGAGTGCAGCCCCTTCCCACATGTGGCATATTTTCTTCCTATTGCAGTGATGTTTCACACTATTAGATGTATTTTTCTGTTATAAATAGATCAGGAGGCCAGGTGCTAACTGAGCACAAAAATTCCCATGTAATCTTTGGGTTTTTTTTTTTTGTTTAAGAGATGGATGCTGAGACACCAGCTCCCATGTCATTAAACTGGGTTTTGGTCAGGCCAAAAGTGACCTTTGATTTTTAAGATGCAATCCTTCAGGAACACAATATCAATAATTGAGCGGGCTGTGCCCTGCAGAGACCGATTTGGTAACAGGCTGAACCTCAGCTTATAAAATAGCTGCAAGTGGTGCCACATGCTGCTGGTTCTGACATGACACTGTGTCTTTGCAAGGCAGCATGATGAAGCACCCTAAAATTAGCCTTCTTACTATTTGGTAAAGAGCAGGCAGAAAGGTAGCAGCCTGCACTGAGGAGAACAAAGAGCACAGGACAGGACCAGCACTGAGGCTCACACACAGCCTGGTCACAACATTCATGGTGAGCACCCTTGGCTTCTTTGCAGATTTCCATGTGGGATTGTTTAGGGTAATGTCTTACCCCAAGCACAGGCTGACCTGAGTATGAAGAAGGAAAGGTGCTGGTGTAAGCAGAGGTGGGGTGGAGGGACCTGTTCTCTCAGGGGGATTGGGATTCAGCAGAAGGGAAAACTAACTGAAAATTACATGGATGGTCTCTTCTAGGGGTGTGGTGGGAGCTGGCAGTAAATTCACAAAACTAAGTTTGTTGTTACTAGAATATAACTGGGAGTGGAAGAAAAAAATGGGCTGATATGAAAATCAGAAACAGCATGATAAAGTCCCTTTCTATTGAGCCAGATTGATTTTGTCCTGATACTCTATTCTATCTCTACTCCCCACTTACTGCATGTTGAAGTCCTTGGCTTTACAAGGAGTAGGATTTGAGAAAAAAAAATAAATAAATCCCCCTTCCAGGCAGTAGGAAGATGGAGGTGTTGGAAGGAAGGGAAGTAGAAAGATAGATGTGTTAGTGTATGTGAAAAATGCATGTATTTTATGATTGGCTTTTCACAAATATTCAAATCAATATTATATGTGTTGTGTTAGGAAGTAATGCTGTATTAATTCTCTTAAGTACTGTGTTAAATATAGTTTTAGGTTATAAAAATTGTTAAAATAGAAACTGTGCTATGTAGGATGCTTTGTTTAACAGAAAGGACTTGCAGTGAGATAGCAGCCACAGGACACCTGAATCTTTCAGAGAAAGGGAATTTATTGCCTCCTATCAGAAGAAATGAACTTCTTCCTGCCTTGAAGGCGCTGTTAGGATTAGAAGGAAGAAGTTGACACTGACCAGACAGAATCCTGTGTTTGAATGGAATTTATGCATCATGGATGAAGTGTATCAATATGCATCAGGCTACTGTTTTGAAGGGTTAATCCTTTGTTAACAGGGGTCCTTTTTAGAGCTCATGATGCCCAGAAAAAGGTACCCAGATGTCCATAACTCTTTGCTTTTATTGTCTCATATTGTCCTGACTTAAATTGTCCAAATTATTATGACTCTAATTGTATTACTATTTTTATAACCATTTTATTACTATTCAACTTTTAACAATTCCCAAAGCAAGTGATTGGTGTTTTTCACAGTGTACAGGAACAGAAACACTGGAGGAAAAGATCCCAGAGCAGAGTAACCCTTACCAATGGGGAGGAAAAGAAACATTTGAGTATCAGAGGGCAGGAGCAGGCTGCCATGGCAGGGCTGTGAGTGGAGGGAAGGGGGCACCCCACACCTCTGGGAACAGGGCACCCCCCAGCAGCTGGCTGGGACAGCCTGTGGCCCATGCCCCAGCAATTGTCAGTGCATTTCTCTGCTCCTGTGGTAGCACTCTGCAAAGAAGAGCTGGGAAGGAAATAACACTGGGCATAAACTGGGCCTGGTACATCCAAACCACATACAGCTGTTTCTGCTATTAGGTATCACTCAGAAATATGGGACTATTTTGAAACACAGGTATTTTTGTTCAGTAAAGATGATTGGACAGTACTTCTGCAGCTTTTATAATTTAATTCAGGACAATATTTATGACTTCACATGTATTACCAAAACCCAGAGAGGTATGATTCTATAAGATCTCTTTTGTGCTGTTAGCAACCAACAAATATTTGGTGAAGCAAGGACTGCAATGTGTCAAAGTGGGAGTGAATCTATGGCATTTGTATCAACTACAGTACAGGACTTCTCTGTTCATAAGGGGGATTAAATATTCACAGTGGTCAGAGTCTTGGACAGATTGAAAACTAAATTTCTCTTGCAGATATTCTTAAGGAGTTCCACAGAAATTGTATGTGAGCAGTAAGAGCTTGGAGTCCTTGAAGGACTGTAACTTAATTTGCTATAATGTAAGCCTCAACCACGGCATTAGAATTAAAAAAACTTTGGAGATCGGAGGTGAGCTGTATGAACTGAACAATCAAATCCTCATAACTGTCTGAAAAATGGAATCACTGCTGTTCCCTACACACAATTACTATATAGAGAAACCCAGTGACTCCTCGTGTTTCCTCAGGTCTCCTAAGTCAGTATTTACTTTATTTAGGAAAGAAAAGTTCCCACAAATCAGTAATCTTTTGTTTCTGTTTACTGACACTGGAGTGGTGCAAAGTGCTGCCAATTTTGTTGTTGATTTTTTAGTATGAGTGATTTGGATGCTCCTATTTCACTGCAGAAGACTTTGGGTCAATGTTTTTGGGATAATGTTTCTTTGTTTATTTGGTCTACCAGCACAGAACAAACTGCTTCCATTTAGAACTTCAAGCTTGCAAGGGGAAGCCAAAGCAACTGAATATCCTTTGGAAGCAGAAACAGCAGAGCAGCCACTTGTGCCAAGCCTCCATTGCATTTAGCTGTGCCTGTTCCTTGGCCAGGGCAGGAGGGAGCAGTGATCCATCACCTGTGTCTGCCTGATGAAGGCTTTCTTGTCCTTCATGTCAGCAAGTCACCAGCACACCACTAAATATGATCACTGTCCCAGTCAGAAATTATCATTTCAGGGCACTGCATACTCCCCACTTTACACATAGATACTTACTTGCATAGAAAATAGTACAGAGATCTTTCCAGCTCCTGCTCAAGGTTCTAGAGCAGCAAAATGACTCCTAGAATACACAGAATGAATTTGAGAGGAGTCCTGGAGCTCAGGACCCTGGAGATGTGAGTGAGGCTGTTCCTGAGCCTGTCCCAGGAAAAGGCAGAGCATTTCCAGAGTATCCAAGTGGCACAGCAGCTCCTGTCACCCAGTGGGGACATCCCAAACCAGACAGATTCAGGAGAGCCAGCTTGAAACACCAACCCCCTCAGAAAACAGCTACACATCCTATTGCAGCCAATAGATTGTCAGAAAATATTGTGTCCAAATGTGATACAACCTCTGCAAATACAAACAATTCTATACAAACACTATTGCTTCTAGCTTGTAACAAATTCAGCCAGGCAAATTGGCTTTTTAACAGGCAGTATCAATCTTACAAATTAAATTCCTTTGAGTACAATTTATTTTCTTTTTTTTTTAAATAAAATGAAGGAAATGAATGCTTATTTGTCTCATGAGCAAGTGGTTGCTTTGTAGCAAGCAGCAATAGGATTAAAAATCACTTTTCTGAGAGGCAAATGATGTGGTCTTTATCATTTTCCCTGACCTCTTGTTCAAGTTTGAGTTTCTGAGTAGTTATCACCATTATAAACCTGTTTGTGTTGTCCTCTGTGTTTATAAAAACCACAAGCATTAAAATAGTCTGTTCATAACTATAATAGTCCTGCAGAATTATAATAGGCAGGAACATAGAAATGTTCCATTTATAGCCATTACAAGCAGTTGTAATTTCCAGTGTGTTGTATCAGCAATGACCCCTCAAGAATCCAGTATTTGGGATTAAAGTGTCTGGACATTTTCAAATCAAATTTATGAATACTGTTATCTTTTGGCAAAGCTTTGGTTTAAGATAGTTAATAACAACACACACAGTTTTAAAATCTTCATTTTTGAAACTTCCCACACCAGTAGTTTTACAGCTAATTTTGACTGGATACAGAACTGTTTGCCCAAGTAGCAACAAAACAGAAACTGTTATTAAAATGATTTCTGATGTTTTCTTTAAAAACCACAGCAAGTTAAAAGAAACACCATTTGACAAGTAAAATGAAAAGGATTTAAAAATATAATTTAAGAATACATATTTTGAAGTGAAATATAAAAGCTCAAGGATCATCAAATAAATTTATGGTTTTAGCTATATTTCAAGAAACTTAAACTTTTTAAAAATTAATTTTTTTATAAAGATTCAAATAGCATGCTTGACTCTGACATATATTGATCAACATAAAGAGAATAAAGCTAGACACTAATAATATATTCCTCATCAAATATTTTCTGATGTAAACCTTTGGCTTCCTCAAATCCTGCACCTTAGGATCTAGACCAGAGAGATCTTCACATCTTGATGTTTTCTTGATTTACCATCTTGTCCTGATTTAACATTAAGAGCATTACATCTAAAATTTAGTTCAAATGTTGAATTTCCACAGCCCCATATCACCAATTAAGCATGGCAGAAAGGTTTTGTGCTTTAAAAGGCATTTGCTAATCAGATTAAATGAAAAGCACTTACCATATTTGCATTTTCTTTCTAAGTATCACAGGTTGAAGTCTTCCAATATTCTTCCTTTACTAAAGCAAAAGAAAAGAGTGAGACTCTTAAAAAAGGATTTCCAAAGGCACCCTAGCCAGAAGAGAATTCCTTTCTATAACTGGTGGCATAGCACAGGCATTAATATATATCACTGATGTACCAGTTGATCTAAACTTGGCTTGTTATATGCATGGTTTATCAGATCACAATGTATTTAAATCCTGTGATGGATCTTTTGACTCCTTCTGTTGAGTAAATAATGTTTTGACTGCTATGAAATTAGATAGTTCTGGAGACTGTCAACTGAATAAGCAGAACCTCTGGCCTGAGAAAGTATTCAGTGATATTTCTGATTGCAAGGTGACTTATTTGAAATAAATTAGAGGTCTTATTTAAGGTCCTAAAAGAAAAGGCATAGCCTCCTTTCTTTTACTTATCCTCACTCTTTCTCTGTCTTATATATTTGTGAAAAAATCACTTTGCACAGCCAGCCATCTGCTTGGCTAGTTGGAATGGCCAGTACCTCACATTGTTGTTCTGAGGGAAAATTCTGAGGGAATTTTCTGGGTCATGATCTTACCTTACCTGAATGCCGTTTGTTCTTCAGCTAAACAGAATGATTCTGATACTGATGGCGTTTCCTAAGCTGGTACTAAGAATTTCCTTTATGAAATGTGAAAGTTTGCATGTGTTTTGACATGAAAGATCTTTATTTAAAAAGTGAAATCTATCAAATGTGTCAGTAGAGTTGTATCCCTAAACCCCCCTGGTGTTCTGAAGCTTCATGGGTATCTAGAGAAAACATTTTGCAGCGCATCGTCATCCACATTTTTACAGTTTACGTTCTAATGCGAGTCAGTTTAGTGTTACAATGCGACATTTAAAGCGGGGAGGTGACTCAGTGGCCCGAGGGAAGGCGTTCCAGACGGATGAGGCAGCGCCAGGGACAGAGCCAGAGCCCCCGGGAGGGGCCGGGACCCGATCTGGAGTGGGCACAGAAAGGTGACACTGGAGCCCTGGAACACTGCAGCTCCATGGGAGCACTCTGGGGATGTTGGAAATAAGAAGTTTGACTAGGCCAATATTCAAGCAGCAATCAATTTATTCATTAATATGGTAAAGTTTGAGCAATACAGTGCTGGGTACAGTGGGGGAAGTTTTCCCTCCAACTGCACACTGATAATTGATGGTTACAGGTATTTATAGGGGTACCCATCAGCTTTCTCAGCAGTTTCTATTCCAATTTTTACTCATCAGCAGTTTCTATTCCCAATTTTTACGTCACAATTCTATACACTCTTGTGATTTAGTTTTTCTCAGGATGTATCCCAAAAGGAGGATCCCCAGATGGTGCTGGTCCAGTTTCCAAAAGAAGGAAGACAAATCCCATCTGGTGCAGTCCAGTTCCCCAGATGTGGGTCCAACTTTTAATTACAAGGACTATAAATCTCATAACAGTGATGTCCAGCTTCCCTTGGTTGAAACTATAAATCCTTGAGTTGATGTTCATCTTCCTTTCTCAAGCTGCTTTTCTCTGCTTTATTAAGGCGTGAGATAAGCATATTTCCTTTATATATATTCCAAAGCTATCATTTCAAGGATACAAGCAATATTCTAAAATTATACTTCAAAAGGTTATTAATGCATAGCTCTTTATGGATTAACTGCAAGCAAAGAGCAACATCCTTAACACTTTAATTCAAATGCTCCTAAATCAACTAAGGTTAATTGCAAACAAAAGATAGGTTCAGATGCCTTCTCCCATGCTTTACTTTCCTCAGTAATTATTAGAATTCATCTTTACAATTCTCCCATGGTCGGTTTCCACACGTATTGCAATCACACACGTTGCCTGTATGTACCTGACACGAAACACAGCTTTGTATTTCACAGGGATCATACCCTGGCTGTGTTTTCATGCCAAAATGCCCCGTTGTAACTGGAAGGAGGAACATTTTCAGAGCCCATGGGGTGGTGCCGAGGCTTCCCCCGTGGCAGGGCGGGGAGAGCCGGCGGTGGCTGCGCACGGAGCGCTCAGCGCTGCAGCCCGGATTCCCCAGCACCACGGGGCCGTTCCTGATTTCTGCGCTGGCACAGGGACTGCCACGCTTCCCTGCTGCCCCCGTGTGTCCGTGAGAGCTCCCCTGGAGGTGCGGATGTAACCGGGCTCGCCCAGCTCTGTCTCCTTCCCTCAGCTCACCCTGCTGCACCTGCACCGCACACGGGCTCTGCTGTCCATGCAGTTTGCTCCTGTTCCCTTTGTGACGGTGGTCACAGGGCTTTTCAGATGGAGGAAGAGACGAGAACTTGATTCCATGATCAGAAGGCTTGATTTATTATTTTATGATATATATATAACATTATAACTATACAAAAAGACATAGAAAGGAAAGAGCTTCTTCAGAAGCTGGCTAAGCTAAGAATAGAATAGAAAAGAATGATAACAAAGGCAATCTGTCTTGACTGGCCATTAATCATAAACATTCAAGAGGGGCCAGTCACAGGTGGACCTGTTGCATGCCACAGCAGCAGATAATAATTGTTTACATTTGTTGCTGAAACCTCAGCTCCAGCAGGAAAAATCCTAAGAAAGGATTTTTCACAAAAGGTGTCTGGGACACCCCTTCCCTCACCTCATCCTGCCATGCACCACACACAGGCTCTGCTGTCCATGGAGTTTGTTCCTGTCCCCTTCCCCCAGCTCATCCTGCCATGCACCACACACAGGCTCTGCTGTCCATGGAGTTTGCTCCTGTCCCCTTCCCTCACCTCATCCTGCCATGCACCACACACAGGCTCTGCTGTCCATGGAGTTTCCTGCTGTCACATTTTAGCAAACTGGTATCACACATGCTCTATATCAGACATGCTCTCCTGCCCCCTAAGCCACACATTTCCATGCAATCTACCTCACCAAGCTCTTCTCTCCAGCAAGCTCTTCTGGCCACCTGTCCTGGTTTAGGGCAAATTTGGGAGAAAACCTCCAAAGGGGCCCCTCCAGAAAGCAAACCCACACAGCCCCTCCTCACACCTGGTTTGGGAAGGATTCCTGGGAGAGAAGTGGAAAGAACCTGTTTATTGAACAGGCACAGCACCCCCAGCACACAAAATGAACAATACCAGGTGACACCACTCTTTCACTGCTCTGACAAAGATGACAAATTCAGACGGTCTCTCTGGGGGTGGTCGCTCTGTTATCAGTCCATCCTGTGCTGGGGCAGCTGCTGCAGCCACAAGGTGCAAACTCTCGGTGTTCCCAGGTCCCAGTATGGAGCAGGCTTGAGTAGGTCCAAAAAAGGGAAAGGAGAAACAGTCCAGGAAGAAATTGAGACTGTTTAGCTAAACTAACTAATGAGCAGAAGCAAGAGCAAAGTGAAAAGCAAAGCAAAAGCAGCACCATGCACTGCCCTGTCTGTGTGTCCTGCCAGCCATGGGGGAGCAGCTGAGAGCAAACCCAAAACAAAACTTTCTCTCTTCAGAGCCAGTGTTGAAGGCACAGAACATGATATCCAGCACAAACAGAACACAGGAATGGGGATACAGCATCAGAACGTCACCCTAGGACACCACCTCACTGAGCAATCGTGTTGCTGCTCCCCAGATTATCTGAGGTCCACCCTGCTGAGGTGATCCCATGGGTGCAGGTTCAGAGATGAGCTGGCTGCCATGCCACTACTGATGAACACTGAAACTCTCATCTGAATGTGCCTGGAAAGCAAGAGGCCTCAAGAAATTATTTTTAAAATGTAGACTGTCCATGAATGCTCTCTCCTTATTTCCATCTACCAACAATATTTAAGACATTCTAATTAGGGGTGTATCTTGTGAAGTACAATTTTGACAACTGAGTTACTGAAGTTTTTTTCCTATTAAACATCTGATGGAGCTGGTATTTTGTACAGCTTTGCTTGTCTAGAACAGGTTGAAAACACCAGCCATTCTCATTGTGGGTGTGGGTTCTCCAAAATCCCAAGGGTCCAGATCTACAGTGCCACACCCTGAGCAGCCTCAGCCCCCCAGCACCTGCCTGGCCCTCTGGGGTTAATTTGCTGTGGCCTCAGGGCCTCTAACACAGACCAAACAACACTGCAAAGACACTACCCCTGAACAGAAAAAAAGATACTGAAGATACCTATGTTTTATATATAGGGTTCTTAGTTCAGACAGAAGTCAAGATTCTTTGAGCTTATCTTCCTCCTTACCATGCAACTCACATTAATCAAGTTTCCACAAATAATTGCCACATTTTGTTTTGTTCTTTTATGTTAAAACCATTTGCAAATAGAGTCTCAGTAGTCTCTCTGTTCTCTCAGGGTCTGGGAATTTCTTTGCAAGGAGTCTGGGTTCAATTCTGCTCTCTTTTCTAGATGTATGAAGCCATTTAAGTGATAAGAATAAGCAGTGAACTGTAAATCTCTGTTTGACAAATGTGTAATTGGAAATAGAGACTGTGGTTACAAAATATGCTCCCTGGACTGACTCTTAATCCACTTTTAAAAATACAATTCACAACATGCTGTTGTGTTAATCTCAACCCCAAGTCAAAAGCATTCATGCTCCTGTCTCTGCACAACAGAAAGTGGTTAACAAAGGCAGACACTGCAGATGTTATATCTACTTAATATCAACTTAATATCAACCACAGAAATAGCTACCAGGAGAACAAAAATCAAAGTTTTCTACAAGTAATACAAGAAGAGGTCCAAATAATCAAAATATAAATATATAATATGGCTTTCACTGTAGCAATATTGCTGTATTTCCTTTTCCTTTAGATTTAGTACAGCAGATACTGCCACTCTTTGTACCAGCCACTCTGACAACATGTTTATTGGTATTAATTATGGATATGAATTTATTATTATTACATGTTTTGGAGATGTAAAGAAGGGGGAAACAAACAGAAATTGATGGCCCTGTGTTTGGCTTAGTGCCCTCTCTTACACTGAAGCCCAGGGAAATCCCAAGTCCATTGGTGTGTCAGCTCACAGAGGTGCTCACACCTGTACCAGCATCAGGCTGAGGCAGGGCTAGCCAGGGCTGGAGACCTGAAACAACACAGAAAATAAATGAGCCTGGTCTGCTACACCAGGGTGCCCTCAAACACAAGAGAAGGTAAGACAAGAAATGAAGTGGTGAAGTAAAAGAAGACAGGGAAGGAGAGGGGTCAGAGGAGGAAGGCAAATCTCACATATTGCAAAGTGTCCCAAATGAGGTGAAGACACCAGAACTGGAATCATCAGATCCCTTCTCTGGGATCTTTGGTCTAATCATGCCTTGTAATAGGGACAGTGAAATCCTATAGTGTCAAAATGGACCCACAGTCTCTGGTGATGCTGGGAGCACTAGCCCTGACTGTAAATCTCACACTTCAGTCCAGCTGGTTGTTTGGCACCAGTGTCAAATCAAGCTTCCTCCTGCTTCACTTGCCCAAACAAAGTCATGAATGGAAGAGCACACCCAGTAATCAAACCCAGCTTCTGGTTATTAGTTTTAATCATTGCTTTCTATCTTATGTTTCTGTCAATTACCAGACATAGTCTCCAGGATATTGAATTGTAAAGATAGGAGTCCTCATTAGTTTTATCTCAATTTCTAAATTATTTCTAAAACCAGTCTGATATAAGGGGTTGCATCCAACTTTTGCTTTTTGGGCAACTGCCAGTGTCTGTGTGTTGGTGTTTGCTGTGTTCTCTGTGAACCACTGGGGCCTGAGGGTGCTGACCATGGGAGGAAGGCTGGTGTGAGCCAAACCCTGCACCCAGACATGGTGCAGTGCCACTGCCAGGAGATCCTGTCAGAGCCCAGGACATCCCTCTGGCTGGCCTGAGCAGCCCAGACCCCTGCCAGGGGGCTCAGGGACCCTGGCACAGAGCCCAGAATGCCCCTGTGGGTTTGATTATGACCCATGGAGCAAATTACCAACCTTGTATGAAGATCTGCAAGCCATGACAAATTAAGCAGAATGATAGTGAATTTATCACAAGGTGAAAAAGTAAATTTGGGGGTTTTTAGAATGAGAGTTCAGGGGGGCAAGATGGAGGGATCTGGGTGTGCCCAGCCTTTCTCCTTCTTGGCCTCCATCTTCTGCTGTGATGGTGGCACTTTTAGATTGGTTTAGAGTAGAAGCTCACTGTCTAACACAGGTGATGGGTATTGGAAAGGAATTGTAAATATTGTACACATGAAGGTTTTAGTATAAAGACATAACACCACCCTGGGGCAGGCAGAGTGCCTGGACTGTCCTGCTGAGCAGACCTTGGCAGGGCAGGAGAAAGAATTTTATAGATAAAATACAATAAACAACCTTGAGAGCAAGAAATGAAGAGCCCTGACTCCTTCTTCAAGTGCTTGGGCAGGGAAAAGAAACTTTCCAGCTTTTCTTGGGGTCACTGTGACCAGAGAGAGACCCTGAGACAAGACCCTACTCAGCCACATGAGCCTTTCCAGGGAGAGGGCTTGCATGTTCTATTTGAACCATAAGGGAAACCTGTCCACTTTAAAATCTGAGTGCTAGCAGCTTGGAAAATGTTGGGTAAATTACCAACATTAAAACAAAAGTAATTTCCCTTAGAAAATGAAGAATGTAGGAGAAGCTAAGGAAATATTAACTGTACAGGAATGGGGAAATGCCTGTGAACACTTTTTGCCAACTCTTTAGTATCACAATCATGTTTGAAAGGCTGATATCTGTAAGATAACATTGTACAATGGCTAATAACAGACAAGAAAAAATATCATAATTTAAAATAAGGACATGGTGTTCTCCATGTTTTTAGGCAGGGAATCTGCCTTAAAGAATCTGATGCTCTTACAACTGAGTAAAAATTTTTTACAAGAAAAGGGATTTTATAAATCACCTTTTACAATTGCCACCCAATTACTTCATGTTCTGGAGATTATCTATCTTTATAACATTTTTCAGCTGTACCTTGTCTACTGCAACAAAGCAAACTATATATATTTTAACCTATTGAATAATTTTGAAAAGCAAATAGATGGAATACTGGGGTACAAGAGATTGTGGTTCTGTGTGGATGACTGGAAGATTGCTTTCATTACTGTAATTAAAATTTTCTGGAAAAGTCTGACTCCTCTCCTATTGATGACAGTGACAGAACAAACTCTGATTTCATTTGAAACAGCATCAGGCTCCATAAATCACAAGTACATTTCATCTCAATAATGAATGACACTGAAAATTTCTCTGGTAACACTTGGGCAATCCTCAGATGAAGTGAGGTTTGAAGCTGCCCCATGCAATGATAAAGTCTGGTTTGGGCTGGTGCAAAGGAAATAGGCACTCAAGGAATTTCTAACATCATTATTTGTACTTTCCATAAAGAAGAGGTACCATTTCTATCATCCTTCTAATATGTCTCCACTTCTAAAATTAGAATCCAAATTAGGATTACACAATACCTGGCAGCCTCATGGTAAGAGATGTGCTGCATAGTGATATGAATAGAAAATACCCAACTCATCCTGCACAAGGTTTGTAAATCACTTGAAATAGCTCTTCCAGGAACATCCAGAAATTTGCCATTAACACTTTTCTTACCAAAGGAACAATGGCCTCACAATAATTCATTAAATTCTATAAAACAGAAATAGGGCTTGCCACTGCTGTTCAGATTTCCCAGCCTCTAACTGTAGTTATTAAAGCAGCAACAGTCACTGATGCTTCAAGAAAAGCTCAGGCTGCTCTTGCCCAAAGCTGCCCAGGTAGGGAGCAATTCACTGCCCCTGGAACAACCCAGCCCAGCAAAAGGCAAAGTGAACATCCATCCTTGCCCAGCTGAATGGTCACAGCCTAAGACATGCCATTAATAGAATAGTATTAATTTCATCCTAACATCTAGAAAATCAAGAATTTTCCATTTATGATAAATCCATAAATACAGTTGGATAATCCTACTGAGGAATAACAGCCCACCAGCCATGTACAAAGTTCCATTTTAAACTCACTTCTTGTGAGTCTTGTTGGAGCTTGTGGAGGGAGTTGGGGGTCTGACAGCCAAGATCTGGAGAGAAATAGTGCTCATGTCATTTATTCTAGGACACTATGGCTCATTCTTCTGCCAGCCAGCAAACACAAAGGGACACAAAGCTGGAGGTCATCATACTTTGAAGTGCTGTTTTTAGTGCTCAGTAGGCAAAAGCCTGATTTCAATTTTTTTTCTGTAAGTGCAGACAGAGGAGCCACAGTATTTTCATGGGCTTTAGACTGTTACTTACAAACTAGTGAATCTGAAATTCTCTGGTGTTGCTCTATCAAAATGCCAGCTCTGCAAGACCTGGCACATTGTGTAGGTTCCAACTTTTTGTGGTTCCTGGAATTTTTGGCCTTGTACAATCTGCTGTTACAATGGGCTGTCTGCCACAGTAAAGGCTCATAACTTTTTGTGGTTTCTCAATGCTGTACTTTCTACATAACCCTGAGCTTATTTACTGCTCAGATTATTCAATGATTTTGCAATTCTAGCATCTTACACTCTGTCTTAAAGTGGAAGTTTTTTGCTTTTTTTGATCAGCTTGAATAATTTTGCTTATCATGCACAAACAGCACACCAACAGCAAGACTCCATGGTAAATAATTGCATCTCAGCAGAACTCCCCATAGATTTACAATTATTACCAGACACATCAAACTTCATTTTCAAGCTGCAGACTTGGTAGCCTAACCATCTACAGACCCTGTCCAAACCACAGCAGCACAGGGTACAGTATCACCAGGCAGTTCCTGCAGCACTGTGTGCCTCACATCTACTGTTACAGATACTGTAAAGAATATCTTAGATCTATATTCCAAATATAAAGTTAGATCACACACCACCCAACCCATAAAACACCTCACCTGTGCCCAAAAGAAGGGCAGGCTTCACTACACAACCTTTCCTGTCTTCACCACAAACTCATGCTCTAAGCTATTCTGACAATGATATTTGTGCTGGTTTTTGCTGGGGTACAGTTAAGGTGTTTACCACAATAGGTGTTTTGGATTTGTGCTGGAAGCAATGTTGGTAACACAGGGTGTTGGGTGTTGGTGGCACAGGGTGTTGGGTGTTGGTAGCACAGGGTGTTGGGTGTTGGTGGCACAGGGATGTTTTGGGTGTTGGTGGCACAGGGTGTTGAGTGTTGGTGGCACACAGGGTGTTGGGTGTTGGTGGCACAGGGTGTTGGGTGTTGGTAGCTCAGGGTGTTGGGTGTTGGTGGCACAGGGTGTTGGGTGTTGGTGGCACAGGGTGTTGGGTGTTGGTGGCACAGGGTGTTGGTAGCACAGGGTGTTGGGTGTTGGTGGCACAGGGTGTTGGGTGTTGGTGGCACAGGGTGTTGGGTGTTGGTAGCACAGGGTGTTGGGTGTTGGTGGCACAGGGTGTTGGGTGTTGGTAGCTCAGGGTGTTGGGTGTTGGTGGCACAGGGTGTTGGTAGCACAGGGTGTTGGGTGTTGGTGGCACAGGGTGTTGGGTGTTGGTGGCACAGGGTGTTGGGTGTTGGTGGCACAGGGATGTGTTGGGTGTTGGTGGCACAGGGTGTTGGGTGTTGGTGGCACAGGGTGTTGGGTGTTGGTAGCACAGGGATGTTTTGGGTGTTGGTAGCACAGGGTGTTGGGTGTTGGTAGCACACGGTGTTGGGTGTTGGTGGCACAGGGTGTTGGGTGTTGGTGGCACAGGGTGTTGGGTGTTGGTGGCACAGGGTGTTGGGTGTTGGTAGCACAGGGATGTTTTGGGTGTTGGTAGCACAGGGTGTTGGGTGTTGGTAGCACAGGGTGTTGGGTGTTGGTAGCACACGGTGTTGGGTGTTGGTGGCACACAGGGTGTTGGGTGTTGGTGGCACAGGGATGTTTTGGGTGTTGGTAGCACAGGGATGTTTTGGGTGTTGGTAGCACAGGGATGTTTTGGGTGTTGGTGGCACAGGGTGTTGGGTGTTGGTGGCACAGGGATGTGTTGGGTGTTGGTGGCACAGGGTGTTGGGTGTTGGTGGCACAGGGATGTTTTGGGCAGTGGTGGCACAGGGTGTTGGGTGTTGGTGGCACAGGGATGTTTTGGGTGTTGGTAGCACAGGGTGTTGGGTGTTGGTAGCACAGGGATGTTTTGGGTGTTGGTGGCACAGGGTGTTGGGTGTTGGTAGCACAGGGATGTTTTGGGTGTTGGTAGCACAGGGTGTTGGGTGTTGGTGGCACAGGGATGTTTTGGGTGTTGGTAGCACAGGGATGTTTTGGGTGTTGGTGGCACAGGGATGTTTTGGGTGTTGGTGGCACAGGGTGTTGGGTGTTGGTGGCACAGGGTGTTGGGTGTTGGTAGCACAGGGATGTTTTGGGTGTTGGTGGCACAGGGTGTTGGGTGTTGGTAGCACAGGGATGTTTTGGATGTTGGTGGCACAGGGTGTTGGGTGTTGGTGGCACAGGGATGTTTTGGGTGTTGGTGGCACAGGGTGTTGGGTGTTGGTGGCACAGGGTGTTGAGTGTTGGTGGCACAGGGTGTTGGGTGTTGGTGGCACAGGGATGTTTTGGGCATTGCTGAGCAGAGCTCACACACAGCCAAGGCCTCCTCTGGCCCTCACCCAGCCCCACCAGTGAGGGGCTGGGAGGGGACAGAGCCAGGACAGCTGAGCCCAAGGGACCCCAGGGATGTCCCAGCCCATGTGGGGCCATGCTCAGCACACAGAGCTGGGGAGCAGAAGAAGGAAGGAGGACATTGAGGGTGATGGAGTTTGTCCTCCCCAGTCACTGTCACACGTGATGGGGCCCTGCTCTCCTGGGGATGGATGAACACCTGCCCAGCCATGGGAAGTGGGGAATGAAACAGGAATAGGCAGGTCCATCAGGCCAATGAATGGGTCTGAGGTTGGTCTCAGTGGAAAAATTTGGGGGTTTTTGACCATGGGAAGACCTGCTCAACAGCTGGTCTACTCTGACACCTGACTGGGTGCCCCAATCAGAGTGGAAAAGGTGCTCTAGCACAGGAGCGAGGGGGCTCATGGACAGAGCTTTCAACCAGCTTGGAAGAGGCAAAGGGACATAACCAGGCTCAGCAGCACTGAGGGATGGGATGCTGTGCCAAAACTGGAGAAAATGAGCACTTACAGATCCCCCAATCTGCCTCACAAGGTGTTAGCTACAAAGTACCACACCTAAAATGTTCCTACACTAATGCACACAGTACAGGAGCTAACAGGAGCAGCTCCAGGCTTTGGCCCTGTCCCAGATCTTGACATCATTGTATGGATGAAACCTGGCGTGATGAGTCTTGTGGCAGGAATTCCCTGTTGGATGGTTACAGGCTCTTCAGGTGGGAGAGGCAGGGCAGAAGAGGCACTGTGTGGAATAGAAGGGGTGGAATGCATGGAGCCCACAGCTGGCAAGGACACAGCTGAGAGGCTCTGGATAAAATGCAGAGGCAAACAAGTAACACAGATGTCATCCTGGGAGTCTCCTATAGACCTCCTCTGCAGGACAGTGACACTGACAAACTTTCCTTTGAGCATCTAAGGGACAATTCCAGATCAACTGCCTGGGTCCTCATGGGGGACTTCTACTTGCCAGAAATTAACTGGTACAACCTGGGCCAGAAAATTCCTGAAAAATCCCAGATGACAACTTTATGGAACAGGTCCTAAGGGAGCTGAGTTGGAAAGATCCCCTCATTGACCTGCTGCTTGTCAGCAGAGAGGATCTTGTGAGCAAAGTGGGGATTGGGGCTGTCTTGGCCACAGTGACCATGAGGTGATTGAGTTTAAAATCTCTGTTGACAGGAGGAAAAGTGCCAGCAGAACTCCAACCCTAGGCATGAGGAGAGCAGATTTCAGGCTGTACAGGGAGCAAGGTCCCCATGGAATATATTTGTGCAGGTGCTGGGGTTGATCAGTGCTGGTGGCTTTTTAAACATCACCTCCAAAGTGCACAGGAGCAGCAGCTCCCAAATGCTGGAGGCTAGGCTGGTGAGGGTGAAGCCAGCTTGGCTGAACAGGAATCATCTCTCAGAAATAAGGCAAAAAAATAAAGTGTATGCCCAGTGGAAGCAAGGCCAGGAGACATGGGAAGAATACAGATATGTTGCTTGCAGCTGTAGGGATAAAATTCATGAGGCCAAAGCTCAACTAGAGTTGAATCTGACAGAACTCCAGGGGACAATAAAAAGGAGTTTTTTCAAACACAGTAATGGCAGGAGGCAGTGTAGAAATAACCCCAGCCATTCCAGGGTGAGGATGGTCACCTCTCAATCAGGGACACAGACAAGGCAGAGCTGTTTAATGCATTCATTGCCTCTGTCTTCATCGTGGATGGTGGACCAAGGGGGAATCAATGCCTTGAGCTGGAGGACCATGGCTGAGACAATTATCAATGCCCAGGTGACCCTGAAACTGTGCAGGATCTGCTGCTCCAGTTGGATCCCTACAAATCCATGGGACCCGATGGGCTCCATCCAAGAATCCACAAAGAACTGATGATGTCACCTCAAATCCTCTCTCTATGAGTTATGAGCTGTGTTGGGAATCCCAGGTAACTGGAAGCTGGCAAATGTTGTCCCAGTTTTCAAGAAGGGCAAGAAAGAGGACCCTGGAAATTCAACCTGTCAGTGTCACTTCAGAGCCTGGCAGTGTTATGGAGAAGATATTCTGGGAGGCATTGAAAACACCTGAAAGAATGCAGTCATTGGTCACAGCCAGCACAGCCTCATGAGAGACAAGTCCTGCTCATCAAATCTGATTTCCTTCCAGGACAAGGTAGCCCACCAAGCTGATCAAGGGAAGCCTGTTGATGTAATCTTCCTGGATTTCAATAAATCCAAATCTGAAATTTTGCTACTGTCTCTTCCAGGATCCTTCTGGACCAAAGGTCCATCCCACAGACACATTATGGGATGGATGAACAACCAGCTCATGGGTCTGGTGCACAGGGTGACAGTGAATGGGGCAGGCATGGGACTGGTGACCTGTCACCAGTGGGGGTCCACAGGGCTCCATCCTTGGCCCTGTGTTCTTCAACATCTTCAGAAATGACTTGGACACAGGACTGGGAGGGACACTGAGCAAGGTTACAGATGATACAAAGCTGGGACAGGCTGTGACTCTGTTGAAGGCAGGGAGACCTTGCAGAGAGACCTTGGCAGATTAGAGGACTGGGCAATCATCAGCCACATGAATTCAGCAGGCAAAGTGCTGCATCCTGCACCTGGGACAGGGCAACCACCTTCCCTCTGTGGTGGTCAGTGACAGCACCTGGGTGGAGAGCCTGAAGCTGTGCCAGGGGAGGTTTAGGGTGGATTTTAGAAAAAGGTTCTTGTCCCAGAGCGGGGCTAGGCACTGGAACGGGATCCCCAGGGAAATGGTCAGGGCCCCAAGCCTGACAGACCTCAAGGAGGGTTTGGACAATGCTATCAGGCACATGACTCTTGGGGATGGTGCTGAGCAGGATCAGGAGTTGGACTTGATGATCTTTATGGGTCCCTTCCAACTCAGCTTACTCTGTGATTCTATGTGAAATCTCTGCTTTTATTTGCTTGTGTGCACAACTTTTGTTTCATTTATTAAAGTGCCTTTATCTGAGCCCATAAGTTCCCTCACTTTAACTCTTCCAATTCTCTCCCCTCCTGCCAGGGGTTGGGGGTGAGCAGCTGTGTGGGCCTTTGTTACCAGCTGGGGTTAAACCACAACAATGTTTTACAAAAAGAGAGGGAAATACTAGAACAGCATCTGCAATGCATCAGGAAGTTTTACATGAACAAAATGCCTTTCCCTCTGACTTTCCATACTGTTACAACTCATAAAATAACTTTCTGAAGAACTACATTCCACAGATGAACTCCTTTGGTAGCACAGGTGCTCACTTGATAATGTTTTGAGAGGTCTGGGAGAAGGTCAAGAAGCCAGCTCTTACATCATTAGCTATGAAAAGGCTTATATATCAAATCCCCATCATAAATGCATAATATTTTAGTAATCTTTTAAAATCAGAATTGCAAAAAGCATTTTTGATAAAGTATCAACAATTGAGCAGCACTATGAACTGTTTAAAAGTACAGGCCACTTTTTGTTGCTCATGTGTAAGAAGAGTAGAAATGAAAATCTCATCTCTGTGTTTACCAAGGGGTGTTGTAGGTTTTGGCCAAGTCAAGGTTTTAAGCAATGAAATTCTATATTATACACAGGGTTTCTCTGTGTCCTGGTTCAAGTGTGTTGAAGTTATCCCACCTATGTTTTTTTCCTCAGTTTTATTTAGAACTTACTTTCGATTGCCTCTTTGAAATGCTTTCCCTCCAACAGCTCATTCCTGTGCATTCAGTAACAGATGTAGAAGTCCCAGCCCTTTGAGGATCTGTAGTTCTGGGTCATCCTGAAGGATTTCTGCACTGTTCACTGTGGTTATTAAACTGAGCACTCCACAGAAGTCAGGAATATTTTACTATTTAAATAACACGTTTGCTAAGTTTGCCTTTGAAGTTGCAAAACGTTTATGTTGTTACCAGCTGATGGGTTTCCCTTGGAGCTCTGATGGAACCTGAACGAGAGAGCGATAAGGAGTAATCTGAAAAGGCTGAAGCGTACAGCAGCTGCCAAGAGTGATCCAATGCCACTCCAGAGGCTCTTGGATGAATCAGCAAAACCCACACATGCATCTCTAGGGGCTGTTGTGTGAGTGAGGAGAAGGCAGTGGGTGCCCAAGGTGCAGTGGGAGCAGTGGATTCCCTGTCCAATGAGGTGGAATGCTCCGCGGGCACATGGTTCACGCTGCTCAAAATAACTTGGGACCTGCACACTGACAAATGCTGCTGCTCCGGTGGTGACAGGTTGTCCAGCTCCTCACAGCCATCCTCACAATAACCAAGGTTAACTTCCCTCACTGGATGGACTCCTAACTCTTTCTGTTCCTGAGGACTCGGAGGATCCCCTCGCTTCCTTAACTTTAACCTCGCACTTCTGGATAACTCTCAGCGCTACTCACTGCCACGCTGGGCAGCAACATCTGGAGGAATTAAAAAAGGTAATCCCTCAATTTCAGATTGGTCTGCATTTTGATTTTGCAGAGTGTAGCAGAAGGGTTTGATAAGCATGTATATTTGAATGCTAATTACAGCTGGTAAGGCGTATACAGGGAACAAATACGTTTTTAAACTGCCATAGACTATGCTGAGGTATGTGCATTGCAGGGAAAGAGAAACTGTGTTCTGCAGCATTATAAAGGACCTGAATAGCATTGCTGGGGTTCTCAAAATCCCTTGGAGCCAGTCTGACTCCTCTGAAGAGTCAACAAGATTCTAATGACCTGAAAAGTTCCTTGCCGGGACTCTTTCCTCTTCCTGCTCATCTTCCCTTCATGGAACAATGGAGGATTGAAATATACACATTCTTGTCTGCAGTCTTAAACCAAGATGCCATCATTTGATAGTTCTTCTTAAGCAAAATCAAGTCTAATTTAATGTGACCCCCATAGTTAAATGCTTTCTATTTATTTAATTATTTATTCTGTCATGTAAAATGAGCCCCGTGGCTATATTTAGTGCAGGGAGATCTGCTCTCTGGATTAATGTACACAACAGCTGCAGAAACACTCCTGCTAGAAGGGCATAGCTCTCACCCTTGAGCTCACTATCTCCTTTACTCTCTTTCTCTCTCTCAGAAAAGTATTTGACTGTCAGTAGCAAATGTTTGGCCCAATATATTGCAACATTAAGCAGTAATCAGAAGCCCATGTTAAGTCACCAAATAATACATCAACAATTGACAAGAGAACAGAGTAGCTCCTGAGCATAAGTTAACAGAACATGATAGAAATCGTGCTAAAGACACTGATTACTTCATCAGCAGCTTTGTTTCAGTTGTGAGGTTTACATTTGTGAAGATGCTCTAGAGTTTAAGAATGAAAACAAAATCAGCAAGTGTTAATGGAACAATTTCATAAACTTCAACTCTGCTCTTCTCTGTCTCCTGCACCTCCTGAAGGTTCCTAAGGTCAGGATATTTCTTTGGTTTTGTCTGTCTTTAATTTTTTTTTACTTTCAGAAACAGCTAACAAAATTAAACAGCAGCTCCTGTAGCTGAGCAGAATATTTACATACCAAAGAATATTTATAGTCAATTCAGGAGATAGGTCTTGTACATAGCAGAGTACCAAGCACAAAGGGGAACTGTGATCTGTGCTGCCTTTTATTCCTGTGCATTCTTTAGAGATTTTACAGCAGGTTTTGCTGTGGTAGGAATCTTTTTCTATCCACAGCTGATAACAATTAGTAGTCTAGGCATACTTGCACATAAACACAACATTAAGATAATTTGTCAAAAATGTACACAGCACATAAAGGTAATTGGGCAATGCAACCTCAATTGTAAGCTAAACCACAGGGTGAGGGGGGAAAGAAAAATAAATCAGTTTACTTCTCTGTTTAAAACTGAACTGGATTAGTGCTTGTTCTCATAAACAAGAATGGGCAAATTATTGCTGTAGAATATAAACCTCATTTAAACATTACAGTTTAAAAATATGATTAAAATATGAAGACTTTTATGTTACGATGTTCAAAGGGAAGGCTGTTGAAAAAACATAAAAAAGAACAGCGGACAGACAGAAATATAGTGAGACTGTGAGACAACTGAAAAACCTGAGGAGAAAACCACAATCTAGACTGCTTTTGTGTCTAATTTAACACTGAAGCTCCCTTTTCCTCTGGGAACCTGTATTTGTAGGAAAACCAAATCTCATTTTAAAACCAACCAGCCCCCAGATTTGAGATGTCCAGCCAAAGAGAGGTGCAAATGCCATGTGGTTCCACAGCCCTGCATTTTCCGTGTGCCCAGGCAGGCAGGGCTGCAGTCAGCAGCACTCCTGTGTGAGTCCCTGGCACTGGTGCCACTCACACACAGGGGACAACAGAGGCTTCTGCTCAGCCCTCTGGGTTGTGCAAATTGCCATGGCAGTGCCAGGGCAGTGCCAGTCTAGGCTGAGCCTGTGCAGTGCCTTTGAACACTGGGAGTCCCAAGCTGAAATCCTCAGCCAGGTGCAGGTGTGGGTTTCTGCCCTGCCAGCAGGAGCCACAGACATGGCTCAGTTCAGATCATCTGGCTCACAATCCATGAAAATGCATTTGAAGTTTACCAGAGTGGGGTGTGTGTGTGTTTGAACCAGGATAAATGAATATTGTTACCTGCTGGTTATACTTTCATTGAGGAATTCCATATGTACATTCAGCATCAAACTGTGGATCTCTGCTCCAACCCTTTTGGCCTTGCATATCAACTTTTTCTCATATGGGCAATCCTTGAAGGAAAGAGGACTACACAGATGACTTGAATCAATAAACATTTGTCCCACATGGAGAGAACTTGAAGTTCCCTCAGAATTTGTTGTGATATCTGAGGCCTGGCTGCACAGGGCATTGGGAGAAATGGAGAACCATCCCAGGCAGGCCTCAAAGACAGCCATCACCTGTCTTCCTTCTGAACTTTTAATTTAAAAATCAGCTGAAAATGTATTTGTTTCAATGAGATGTTGTTTCTTCAAGATATTGTTTGCCTTGCGGCTCAAGGAGATTCACTGAGGAGGAAATAGGAAGTTGGGACATGGGATAAAGAGTCTCAGTTCTCATTCTGAGAACTACTAAGGGACAATATTAATTATGAAATAAGGAAGATCTTTTGTGATCAGAATGAAAAATCAAAGGTCTTCTCCTTACATGAGAGTACAAAGGAAATGTTGACAAAGTTAGAGAGCTCTCAATGTGCCTTTCCCTTGAAGCAGAGTTGAGTATTTCCTCCTGCTCAGGGTGTCCAATACTGTACAGTGAGGTCATGGGCCAGGGCATGACTCCAAGTGCACACAGGGCTCCTGCAGTGTCTGCAGCAGAATAACCTGGAGAGAGGATTGATCCCATCCCATTTCTGAGGGATTTTGTTTCCATGAGAAGTTGTTGCACTCCTGAGCCTGGAGATTCTCCATTTTCCATATTTAATTACATTATTGAATCTGGGACTTTGGTTATCTGGCTCAGTGCAGGGAATGGAAATCAAAGCCACTGAAGTGTCTAAAACAGAAAAGTAAAGCAGCCTCTTGCACACAGCTTTCTAAACACCATTTAAAAATACCTTACACACAAACACACAACCTCAGTCCTCCAGCCCAGCCCAACCTTCCCTGTGTCTGCAGCCTCAGCCTGTCTTGCAGCAGCCACAGCCTGTCAACAGGCAGCACAGAAAGGGTGACAATGGCAACTGCTGAGTGACAATTCCTGCAAGCCCAGAGAATGTGCCTGTGATCCTCCAAGCTCTGCAAGGCACAGCACTTGTGGCAGCTCTTACCTTGATCTTCACAGCTGCAACACCCCCAGAAATGTTCAACTCTCTATGGGTAAATGCAATTTATGTGCAATTAAATTAATCATGAAGTAGATGGAGCCTCTAATATTTGCTAAACTTTTCCCTTTGCACACTGAGGGGCTGGGCATGCAGAGTGCTGCTGTGTACAGGGCACAAGGGCCTCTCTGCAGAGCAGAAGCAGAATCAGGATTTTGTGTGCTTGCTGCTCTGCTGCTGGGGCTTCACACAAAGGCACTCCCAACAGAAGGAATGGAGCTTGAAAAGCTAAGATAGGAACAACCAACATTTCTCCTTTTAACTTCTGAAAGACCAAGAAGATATTCCAATGCCTTTTGCATCAAATCTGATAATTAATAACTTGTTTATTCTGATAGAGAGAAGGAGAGTTTGAAAAATTATCTTTAGGGCGTCAAGCATTAGAAGCTGTTCTCACCAAATAAAATGGAAATATATCAGATATAGCTGGGATTCCCTTAAGCTTGCTGAGATTTCATGAGTGCTGTTTCTGTAGGAAAAACTCAGATTCTTTCAGTGGTGACTCAGGAATGAGTCTAAGAAACCTCAAACAAGAAGAAATGAAAGTGTTTAGTGTCTATGCAAGACCCCTGTGGTACACATTTCCTTCCTTCCATGTCAGGATTTTCAGGTCAAACCTCTGCCAAAACAATCTGTGGAAACTTATTCTACCTTTGTGAATATTTAATCCTAAAGATCCCTTGGCTAATAAGAGAACATTGCCATGAGCAGAGGCTCCTGGAAACTCAAAGCTTGTTCAATTAGTTGCCTAATGGAAAGTGAATTAGCAGAGTGAAGAAATTCCTGGAATCAGTTTTGTTTGCAGCATCCCCTGGTGCCTTTCAGGATAGCAGGAGCCCAAGGTCAGTGCAGTTGGTGTCCCAGGAAAGCCAGAGATGCCCTCGTGCTGTGCTTTGGAGCTGGAGCTGATGGGGCAGCCAAGAGCAGAGAGCTGCAGGCTGCTGGTGGCACTCACCCCATTTCCCCTAAAATAAAACCACTTTAGAGACATTGCTTGTAACCAGCAATGCAATTCCTGCCCTTGGTACAGGTTCATGTGGCACTTTTCCAGTCAGCAGAATCACTGGTGCTTTCATTGCCACCACAGATTGCTGCCCACTGTGCTCCTGCTGGTTTGTCCTTTTTCCTGCCTGCTCAACACAGTTATCTGCACTAATCTGCTCAGCAGAGACATCTGCAACTGCAATACAGTTAGCACAGTTCCTTGACAATAAACCACAACAAACTGGACATCTCTCAAGGCAGAATTAATAACCATCATGGGATTGCCCAGTTGCCACACTTGCTGAAACTTAACATTTTCCATTAAATTAAAAATATAATTCCAAATATTTTAAAACTTCAGTAGACAAGCACTGCCTCAAAGTGCTACATTTGACTAGAACCCTACGACTTCATTGCTAAAAACAGAATAAAAAGTCATCTTCTACACAAGCTGAAAATAGAGAAGAGTTAGATATAAAGTTCTGAGCCTGGGTGAGCTCTAAAGAAAAGTGATGGCCCTCTAAGTATTATGAATTTGGCATCAGATTCATTCTCATTAATATCTTGCTTCCCAACTCTAGAAGGAGAACTCTGCTCCCTTCTACCTCTTCTGCTCCAATGGGCAGAAGGAAGGAAGTTGGTGCAGGTCCTTTGCTGGGGAACTGTTTGTTTTCTTCCCTTTTCTATCAGACAGTGGCTTCCTCTGGGGCTTTCCAAGCTAGAATTATAAAATTATTTTGCCTAAATACATCTAAACACATCTTTGAGAGTAGCTCCTTATGTTGTAGTAATACTCCTTCAGCAAATTAGCAGAAATTATTTCTTTCACGTTTCAATGCTTTTGATTCATCAAAAGATGAACAGAAGACATGCAAGAACAAAGTGTCAAACATACCCAGAATGAAGTCTCACATACCCACACTGAACACACAGGTGCTTTGCTATGTTTTCCTGCAGAAAAGCTGCACTGGGATTAACAGGCTCTGTGGAAACAGACATAGCACTGTGCAATAGTGCAACAGAGGCAAATGAAACCCTGAATACTCTCAGTCAGACAATTTTCATACACTCTTTAGACAAAACCATTAAAGGAGTGCTTCAAGTTCATTTGACTTCAGGTTTTGATCAATCACACTATTCCTTCTCTCCTTAGAGCATCCAGTGTCCTCTAAAGATCTGCATCATCTTTTTCCAGCTCTGATGACCTTTACAGGCATGAGATGAAGATGTGCCATTCTGAAATGCTGCACAAAGACTGGCCAAGAAATGCAGCAGGCTACATTTTGCCACCTTGTAAAACACACACTTCTGCAGCCACATAAGAAAGCCTTGACTGTGTCCTGCAGAGCTCCAAAGAGCTGGATGTTCTAATTCAGCCAGAGCCACACGTGCAGGGGTTCTAGGCTGCAGTTCATTCATGGCACAGGTCTGTCCTGCAGGCTGTAAACTCCCCATGGCAGAATGTATTTCACCTCCTGGGAGCTGAAACTGTAGCTTTAGCAGTGACCTTTAGAGCACATAGTCTGTGATCAGCACATAAACAAGCAAAGAGAGCCCCTGAAACACGTTCAGCTGCACCAAGGGGGCACAGCTGCCCAACAAGTGAAAGCTGAGCAAGCAAAAGCAGTTTCCACTGAGCAGGAACTTTAAGCCTCATGGAGAACTCTTTGTACTCTTTAAGAGGTTAAATTATAAACTCTGTGCAGTCATGAAACAGCTCATGATATTATCTCGTGTGGGCTTCCCAACTCAGTGCTCTCTGTGTGCCACAGCTCCACTGAAACACTGCACCAGATAATGGAATGCCAAGTGTCCAGTGGGTATCACAGAGCTGGCTCAGTGCAGGCACTCCATGGTGTGCTTAAAGGCCTGCAATTTATATGGCATTTTATCTCCAGCTACAAACTTAGCAATATTTTGATTGGGTGCCTCTGTAGTCTTAGTGATTTTCTTTGTTTAATATTATGAAGATAAAGCAAAATCGATAAATATAAAATGCCCAATATTTACATAAGGAAGAGGATTTCAGTATTAAGAAACCTGCCTCAAGCAGAGGGATTAAGGTCTCAAAATGTACATCAGATTGTGATAGCTGTATGTCCATTCATTGAAGAAGAATATGAACAGTTTAAATTGAAACCTTCCTTTTTTGTAAATAAGGAATAAGGGCAGGCACTCACATTCCAGGAAGAAATACTGCAGCAGTATGAGACATTATCACTTCATTTATTCCTAAGCATCCCTTTTCCAGGGCAAACTGTCCCACCAGAAAAGCTCAAAGCCTTTCACAGCAGAAACACCTTTTTAACTTTCCCTTGCCTGATAACTTCAGCTGCTACACAAGGCTGTCAGTGGAGATGGCCACTGCTGGGGCATGGATGTTCCCTTCTCTTGATGGCAGGAACAGAACCTTCTGCAGGGTGCCAAACCACACAGCTTGGGGCAGGAACACCTGAAACCACTGCAGCAAACAAAGGGAGAACCCCAAGCAGTTACACTTGTTCAAGCATCAAAGGGGATGCTTTAGCTTTGCTTGTCAGGCATGCAGGTTAAGTATGAGCTTCCTGATGCTCTCATCTCCTGTGGCACATTTTTTTCAGAATTAGGATGACCTAAGAACATGATTCTGAAAGCCCTGTAGTAAAAATTATGTTTGCATCAAATAATGACACAGTTCTCTACTTACATTCAATAAATGACACAGTTCTCCACTTACTTTCAATAAATGACATAGTTCTCTACTTACTTTCAATAAATGACATAGTTCTCTACTTACTTTCAATAAATGACATAGTTCTCTACTTACTTTAAATAGCTTATTAGAAATAATGCTGGATTTAAGAAGCTATGGAACATTTAGCACCATTATAGCTTCCTATAACGCATGAAAAATTCTCATTATAGAATATTATAGTTCTTTTCCTTCCTCCTCACATCCCTCTTATGATTTTGAGGGTTCATTTACTTACTACTTCAGTGCTTTTCAAGCTAAATTTACTACACTTTAAAGTACTGTTATTCTCAACAACTTTCAGTCCCTGAAATATCCAACACTTAATCTAATCTGGTGAGACTGGTTCTTAGCTGAGAAACACACGTCAGCAATGATGAAGATTTGACATTGAAACTCAGTTAATAGCTCTGTAGTTGAAATTTTGCCTTGAACAGAATAGAAAACACCGCACTCTCAGTTATTTTATGAGAGGTCACTGCCAGTGGAAAGTGATGAAGGATGAACTCTGCTGGCTGAAGGCAGCAGTGTCTGGCAGGATGAGCCTTTAACACAAGGCCACCCTTATGCTTCAAGTACTACAAGTACTCCCAAGTATTCAGCACACAGATGCAGTTTGAAAATGTTGTGTTCTGCTTTCCAGAAGGCTGTCATTGTGTTCAGTCAAAGGAATTGCCATTGATAAGGTGTGCTCCTGTTTGTCCTTTTTGTTGGCAGCATGCAAGACGACAGTTTAGAAACCTCAACTTCAATATCTCAGCTTCTGAGAGAGAGCTATTTAGCAGAAACTAAGCACCAAGGGAAGAGTGAAAGAAGCAGATCAGAGCCAGTTTCTCATCATTTCCACTATGGCAATGCTTCTGGTGATTCAGATGAGGTAGCTGCCCAAGATGACCTCCCAGATCTGTCTGCCTTTTTGAGCCAAGAAGAGCTTGATGAAAGTGTAAACCTGGCAAGACAAGCTATTGATCAGAACCCACTGGAAATGAAACAGGATGAGCTTCAGGCACATTCACAGCATCCCCCAGAGCAGCTGAACACCACGGGAAAACACAAACCAATGGCCCAGCCCACAGCTCTGAAAGCAGCAGACAACGGCCTGCACTCCAACTTTTGTCAGGAACACGTCAGAAACACAAAGGGGTCCAAAGGCAGCTCTCAAGATCTAAAGAAACACCACCTCCCTTCTGAATCAGAATCCAAGAAGGAATTCCTCAACAAAGCAGCAGATTTCATTGAGGAGCTCTCATCACTTTTCAAAGCTCACAACTCGGAAAGAATACGACCCCGAACGTGCAAAAACTACAAGAGCAAACTTGAATCTAAGAACAAGTCTGCTCCAAAAGGTGGCTCTAACCTGTCCCTCACATCAGAAAACAGAGAAAGGCTTTCCATTCCAACACCTCAAGACTTGGAAAACAAAGCAGAGAAAACTTTTGAACAAACAGATGATCAGCAGGCAGCAAACCTGGGATCTATCAGTCAGTTGACAAGTGCAGAGCTGAAAGCAGAGTCAGAATCTGCCTCTGTGTATTCTGATGAGCCCCTTGGACAGCCACCACGCTTTACTCAAAAACTGAAGAGCAGGGAAGTTCCTGAAGGATCCAAAGTGCAATTGGACTGCATTGTGGTAGGAATCCCAGCACCTGAAGTCAGGTAAACATATTCTGCACTTGTCATTTTGTGTTTCTGTAATGGTAGGTGTGTGCAAGTGGGAAATACCTTGTTTGGGAAGAATATTATTTCTACTATGTTTCAGTCTAAACTCACTGCTCTAATTAGCAGTTTTGAGGCATTCCCTTGGTGGAGCCTTTACAAATGTTGTATTGTGCTCAGCCCATAAACTCATAGAGGAGTCTGACTAAATGAGAAAACAGTGCCAGAAATTAAGGGGTTTTTAAGCAGAAAACAAACAGGAAATATCATCACCTAGATATTAGCAACACTCTCTGCTTATAAAGCAAGACTCTGAACACTTTATTTCTCCAGGCACTTGCCTTGATAAATCCTTTTGATAATAAAAATGTCAGTAGGGTCCCTGGGAGTCAGAAATTATTTTCCCCCTTTTATCATTCATAGCTTATAATGCAAAGACAACAAGTGAAATCATCTTCTCTTATGGATCTGAACCTGTACACAAACTCAGTCTGGCTTTCTTCATACTCAGAACAGGTGAACAGTGAATTGCTTGTTCACAGACTCTACTCCAGCACACAGTGCTCAGAAGGCCACAGCACTGTCCTTACAGCAGCAGTCATGTCTGTGCTGTTGACACACATAAAAGTGACAAGGTGCTCATGTCATCCAAGTTTAGGTGTTTAACAACCCCCAGAATTAGAAGCTGACACTATGGAGTCACTGAAGGCACAAGGGCAGATTGGAGAGCCCAGGAGCGAAGGCTCATCCTGCAGATACCCAGGGATGAGCAGAATGCCTGCACACCCCATTCAGGAGCCACAGAAATGGATGATGGATATCTTTGTAACTTGGGTCCATTTGTGCCCCAATAAAACTGAAGCTTTTTAGTTGATGTTTCTAGTTCAACATTTGATTTTGTTAATTTTGATTAATTAAATAAGCTACTTATGTGAATGCCATTCAGTGCAGGAGCTACTACACCTCTGTAGAAGCAGCATCCATCAGATATAGGAAATGAAGGATGGGGAGAAAGAAGTCCCCTAGGGAAAGTTAGTCTCAAACAGTTCCAGCTCAAGAAAAAATCAGGCTCAGCTTTCAGTTTCACAATTTAATTAAAAAAATAAAAGATAAGTCACAAGGGGGGAACTCTGAACTCTCTCTCCCTTGAGTTTCTGTGTATGTACATGTTATATTAGGGAGAAAACTGGGAATGTTAGCTACTTAAGAGCTTCCTGATCATAATTATTTATTAACAAAACTTTGTCATGCTCATCCAAGATTCCTTCACCTCCACCACTGTGCAGAACTAACACTGAGAGAGGGTGCAAAAATTGTCACTTGTCTGAGTGATAAATATTCACATGCTTCCATGTATGGTGGCCTTGTTAGTCACTGCTGCAGCACAAGGAAACCAGAAACCAGAATGTACTTTGGGGTTTGTGTACCATTAATCATGGGGACCAGCAGAATGCAGCATTTTTTCCCTAAAAATAGTGCTTATCTTGGATCTGCTGAGCAAAGCTTCTGAAAGAGGAATCTTGTTGGCCATAGCTGTGGGACTGTGAGCAGAACTGTGCTCAGAATTGCCAAATGTCTTGCTTGGAGGAACAGAGTTTTCCAGGGTTTATGGTGAGTTCAGTGTCTGTGGAGCTGGGCAAGGACAGAAAGATTCTAATAGGGAAAAGAAACAAAAAAATCATCAGTCCCAGGAAAGGACCAACTGGCAAGGTAGCAACTGCTGAAAGAAAGCTTCATGACCTTTGACTTGAAATGGACTCAACCACAGAAAGGGATCCCAAGGGCCTTAAAATGCATATATTGGATATAATGCCAAGGTGGAAGTCATACTGTGGGAACCCAGAGCACTGTGAAACAAGAACAGGACTCAGCAAGCTCTGCAATGCAGTTAATCAGTCAACACCAGCAGCAGTCTGATGGTTAGACTGATGTAATGGGGATTACAAGAGAGAAATTAGAGACAGGATATTTAGAAAGAAGCTGATCACAGGGATAGAAAGGACTGGAAAATATGAAGGGCAGATACCATGTTTGAAAGCAAGATAGTACTAAACCAAATTGATGTAAAAGATGGTGTAAATGACTTTTGTGATGGATCAGGGTCAAAATACCATTTTGGTTATTTATCAAATTTCCAAACCATGGCAATGATAAAGCATTACAGGTGTGGTACATAATTATCCAGCACAAGGGATAGTTTCCACTGAGGGAAAGAAAACTGGATGGTGGAGCAGGGGAAGAACTGGGGAACTGATCTGAAACACCAGGACATGGAAAGCCAAGTCCTCTGGGCTGAATTCAGATAGACCTGCCCAAATATTTTTCAAGGTAATTCAGCCTTAATGTAACAAGCCCACAATTCAGAGGAAGCTCATTTGGCCAACCTGCCTAGAGATTTGTGTGAGAAGTGACTCATTTTTCAGTGTGACTCCACAGGATGTGTGCCTCCAGCTAGCTCAAGCCTTAGCTGGCAATCACAGAGCACTGCTGCAATTCCTCTGTTTGCTTTGCTCTGTGGGTTAGAAACAAACCTTGAGAGAAATGCAGGCTGTACTTCCAAAGTGTTTGATGACCTCCTTCTATGAGTAATGGTAGGTGTGACATTTACTCCCCTCTGTGAGGAGGGCACTCCTTTTCCCCTCAAGTTCAGAGGTGTCCACATTTTTCCAAACTGTTTGGCACATCACTCTCAGGTTAATTTTACTGATGAATCACATTGCATGGTTTGGCATACACAGCTATGCTGGAAGTGTCATGAGGATTTAATGTTCTAAAAACAGGCTGTATGTCATAAGGTTTCCATGAAAACATTCTTTAACATAAGCATACAAAGCCTAAAAGCTGCATTTTATGCTGCTTTGTTTGAGGAGACCAGACCTGCAACTAATCACAGATTTTTAGAAACTCTGAAACCCTGCAAGATGAATTAAGATTTTTCTCCCTGGCTGCCAAATGAAAGCATTCCTCTGTTTTAGTGCTCTGTCTACAGCCAAACTCTCTCACATTCAGCTGCAGTCAAGTCAGTGGATTAAGATCTAGGATGGATTTGGCACAGGGATGACAGTGCCTGTGCTGAATGTGAGCCTCCCTTGCATGAGGAAGCTCTCCCTGCAATCCATGGCAGGGATGAAATGTCAGTGGCAGAGCTCTGCTCTCCAGCCATGGCACGTAGCTCAGGCCAGAGCTGCTGGGGCTGACATTTCACTGCCACCATGTACAGTGTTTTCATGGCAAGTGTAAAAGCAAATGTGAGCAAGGAAGGAGTAGCTACACCACCCCAAAGTTTTCCATCAAGTTTAACTTCACAGAAAACCACTGGTTCTGATTTATCAGCATTACAAGCAGACAACATGCACACAACATGCTCCTTTTTGCAACTTAATCTGAAAATATTTGAATATTATGCTGAAAAGAGTCACTACAGAACACACTGCATAGAGAACTAAACACAGGATTGAAACAGTTCATTCCTGAAGTTTTAAATTACTGATGCTGCAAATTTGGGACTAACCAAAGGAAAAAATAACTGCAAAAACCCCAATTAACTTAATTCACAGTGTGAACCTACTTAAGGAATATAATACTTGTGTACTAATAAGGGAAATGTAAAGATTAGCTTACATGGTGTTTGAAAATTTGCTTATAGGAAAATTAAATTGTGCCTCACAAAAGGACAATATAGACTTAACTCTGCACAAATACAACAGGTTAATTGGAAAAGCTGATCAGTAACACAGTGAGTTCTACCTTAATGGCAATTATATCCCAGCATTTTGTGTCATGTGTTTTGCCTGATATGCCACTTCAGTAAGGAAACATTTAAATGCACACAAAAATAAAATATCATTGTTCTATGCAAGTTATTTTAATGTTCTGAAAAGGTGCTGCTGGAAACGAAATCAAATTCTAGAGCATGGGTATTCTCCTGAATGCTTATTGATATCTGCCAGGGCTCACACACTCAAACAAGGCTACAATATAAGGAAGAGGCATGGGGAGGGAATATAAAAAGAGATGAGTAAGTGCCATGACTCACGTCCCAAAGTACACAGTTGCCTACATGAATTACACACCTAAAAGGCAACTTGTACATTCATATACCAAATTTGTGCCTGGAGCCACACAACTGCATGAACCCTCTCTCCTGATAATGTGACCATTTTCAGTGATCACCAGCTGCAGCTCTTGAGAACAGCAGTACAATAAACCAGAATATAAACAGAATTTTAAAAAATTTCTGTCTTCAGTATCACAGGAATCCTATGAAATTCCCAAGTCTGGAACTTGAAAAGGCACTGATAATTGTCACAGGATATTTTCAATCAAGCCTGTGATGCACATTACCATAGTTCTCCCTTGGGGCTGTACACATTTCCTCTGCTTGCTCCTGGTGGAGTTGTTCATCTGTCCCAGGCAGGGGAGGTTTGTGCTCTGGATGCCAGCTATGAATTATGGTGTTTGTTCCTACACTGTGTGAGGACAGCACTGAACAGAAAAGAAAATGTGATCCTCACTTCTGGGGAACCTGTCAAAAAAACTCCCTTTGTATCCAAGTATTAGTGGTAAAAATTCCAGATTTGGACAAGCCATTATGGGCAAAGTTCAAAATAGGTGTAGTTGTTCCTTCTGTTTGGAGAGTTTTGTTTTAGAGGATCTGACAGGACTGTGATGGAGTATGACCACTAAAAGTTGATCAGAAGATGGTAGAATGATAATAATTTTAAAAGGAAGTGTATTTTGAATGGAAACACAAACCAATAGTTTCAAAATAAAGATTATATTTTCAAAATAAATGTTAGCAAGGAACTATACAGTCTAATCTACTGGAAAATAATGATAATGGTACTGTGATCATGACATCCTTAAAGGGAGAGGTAGTTCATGAATTATGATTTTAAGACCAGTGATTTCACATTTTTAAAACTATTTTAAGTGTTGATTCACACCTTGGGGAAGAAGTTAAAAGAGACTGGTTATACACTCCAGGGCAATGAGTGAATGCACACACAGGTATAGAATATTCTATACAGACATGTATAGAGTGTACATACAGGTATAGAGTGTACACATGGGTATAGAATATACACACAGGTATAGAATGTACACACATGTACAGAATGTGCACACATGTATAGAGTGTACACACATGTATAGAATGTACACACATGTATAGAATGTACACACAGGGATAGAATGTACACACATGTATAGAATGTACACATGTACAGAATGTACACACATGTATAGAATATGCACACACAGGTATAGAATATGCACACATGTACAGAATGTGCACACATGTACAGAATGTACACACAGGTATAGAATGTACACACATGTATAATATACACACATGTATAGAATGTACACATATGTATAGAATGTACACACATGTATAGAATGTACACACATGTACAGAATGTACAGACAGGTATAGAATATACACACATGTATAGAATATACACACATGTACAGAATGTACACACATGTATAGAATGTGCACACATGTATAGAATGTACACACATGTACAGAATGTACACACATGTAAAGGATGTACACACATGTACAGAATGTACACACAGGTACAGAATGCACACACATGTACAGAATGTATACATATGTATAGAATATGCACACATGTACAGATTGTACACACAGATATAGGATGTACACACATGTACAGAATGTACACACAGGTATAGAATGTACACACAGGTACAGAATATACACACATGTACAGAATATACACACATGTACAGAGTGTACACACAGGTATAGAATGTACACACAGGTACAGAATATACACACATGTATAGAATATACACACATGTACAGAATATACACATATGGATAGAATATACACACATGTACAGAGTGTACACACATGTATAGAATGTACACACATGTACAGAATATACACACATGTATAGAATATACACACATGTACAGAATATACACACATGTACAGAATATACACACAGGTATAGAATGTACACACATGTATAGAATGTACACACATGTACAGAATATACACACATGTACAGAATACACACACATGTACAGAATGTACACACATGTACAGAATGTACACACATGGATAGAATATACACACATGTACAGTTCATTTTGCTGTTTTTCCCCTCAGTGTCACTCTGGGCCAGTGTCAGGAGCTTGCTGGGTTAGGTGGATCTGCAATCTGAGCCACAACACCCAGGGGCTCCTTCCTCCTCCTGCTCCCACCCGTGCCAGCCCAGCTGGCACCCCTGGGTCGGTGCTGCTGGCCCTGCTCATCCTGTGGGAGCACAGCTGGCTCTGCAGCCCCCAGAGGTGCTCCGTGGTTTGGTTGGGGGCCAGAACTCTCTGCAGCTTCAGCAAGCTCCACTGGGGTTTGGGCAGCAGCAGGAATGGCTGCTGAAAGCTGCCTGGAGTGATGTGCAGTCCTAGGAAGTGTCCATGGACAGGAGGCAGCTCAGGGCAGCTCTGGGGTGAATGAATTGCAGGAATTCCCTGTGTGCTGTGAGAAAGCTGTGTTGGATTTTTTTTTCAATATATTAATTTGGGGTTTTCTTCATGCTTAATTTGTAGCACAAACTTGCTAAAAAGTTCCGCAACTGAGTGATCAAAACAATTTATTTATTCACATTTTCCTAAAATATCTGAGATGGAAATATATTGAAGTGCCTTATAGTTTAAGACAGGAGGTATTAATTATTACATTTTTTTACCTAAAAACCTATCCTTATCTTTTCCACAACAATCCTATTTTCTGTAGTACCAGTCAAATGTTGACAGGTTCTTTAACCAAGTTACCATAAAAGATGGGTGAAATTATTACTAATTTTTTAAAGTCAATTGAATAAAAAATATGGCCAGCATGACAGCTCCCACCCTCGAGTGCAGAAGATGCTGTAGCTAATCACATGTAATTAGGAAAGTCACAGTAAGAAAATACAAATATTTTACTGGTCTGTTTATCTATCTATTTATCCATCTATCTATCCATCTATCTATCATCTATCTATCATCTATCTATCTATCTATCTATCTATTATCTATCTATCCATCTATCTATCTATCTATCCATCTATCTATCTATCTATCCATCTATCATCTATCTATCCATCTATCTATCATCTATCTATCTATCTATCTATCTATCTATCTATCTATCATCTATCCATCCATCCATCCATCCATCCATCCATCCATCCATCCATCCATCCATCCATCAATCTTCATGAGAAAAGTTACAGTGAAGATGAATGCACTTAAGTTTGTTTTTTCAAATTTAGCTAGTTAGCTATAATTACAGGTATTTCTGAATATTATCTCAAACATTGAACTCTGGATCTTGATACACAGCACTACATCTTCTTTATAAAGCCTAGATTTGATTGGAATCTGTTTCTGCAGACCCACCTGCTTTGTGTGCTTCTTGTTCTGCCCTGTAACCAGCATCCACCAGTCCTGCTGTCCCTCCTGGTGGTTTCTGCCAGTGCCACATCCTAGAGAGCTCTCTGGGAAGGTGCTGCTTTCCTTTTGTGTGCATTCCTGCATTTTCCACTGAAACAACCCCTCTGAGCACTGAGGGACTTAAGAATGCCTGAGATGAGAGTGTGAAAGCTCTAGAGGGCCCAACAGATTCTTGGATCTGTAGCAGTGTTTAAAGTGGAGCACAGCAATATTGTGCAGAAGAGGACTCCAGCTGCAGCTCCCTCCCTGGCTGTTTCTGTGTGAAGAACCTCTACTGTAATAGATCAGCTCTCTTACCTTGTGATACACTGGTGCCATCTTTTATAAAAAGCAGATTGTGTTAAATATATGAGCAAACAAATACAAATTTCAGTCACATTCTGAATTAACATGAACTTAAGACCCACAAGTTTGAGGGATATCTGTTCACTTAGAGTTGGGTGGTTTTTGCTGCACATTAAGCCACTACACAGATCTGATTGTACCTCAAGAGAAATTCAGAGCTTGGATTGACAGTGTTCCAAATTCAGAGCTCTTTTACTCTTCATTGAATATTATGAAAATCATCCATATTTTATTCCTATGACTGTTGATTCAATACTTACCTGCAGTACTCTGTCAGAATCTTCAGGCTAAACCTACTGATTTTACCATCAGAAAGACTTCAAACATTATCACCCTAGTCACCAACTTGTTTGCATTGAAAAACAATTTCTTTTTGCTTTGCAGGTGGTACTGTGAAGGGAAGGAGCTTGAAAACTCACCAGACATCCAGATTATCCAGGCAGGTGACAGACACTCTCTGGTCATTGTTGAGGCTTTTGAGGAGGACACGGGGCGCTACTCGTGCTTTGCTTCCAACATCTATGGAACTGACTCCACCTCTGCAGAGATTTACATAGAAGGTAATCCTGCAGCTGCTCCAGAAACTGATGGGTGAAAATGGTCACAGGAATAAGATACAATTATGTATCTTGTTTGCTAACTGTGAGTTTTGTTATTAAAAACACATAGCAGGAGTCAACACTTTCCATCGTTATTATTTTCCTGTAAAACTCTCTGCAGACAAGGGACCAGCCCTTACATTTTATTGTATTACTTCCCAGAGGTTTTATATATCCCATTGAAGGATTCAAGTCTAAAAATACTCAGATTCTGAAACTACCTTGTATTTTTTGTCTGTGGAACTCTACAGAAGTGTAAGAAACTAAACTTTGTGTCTAATTCTTATTATTCCCTTTTCCCTACAGTCATTATTGCAAATTGAATGTAGGACAGCTTCCTCTTAACTCTTTCTTAGAACCTTGTAACCAAAATAAATATGCCATCAATTTTATATTCTCCTTGCCCAGGAGATGCTGTAAATCAAACAGAATATATATTTGCAGATTTAGGTGTCCTTTCTTTCTCCTTATGCTTTTCACTGTACATAGTAGGCCTAAGAGTGGTCTACTTATTATATTTCTTTTTTACACTTTCTTGGGTAAGATTTGAGATTGAATCCATTATTTAAATTAATGGATTCATTTAAATTATTTAAATAAATTCAAAATAAACATAAGATTTTTTTCTTTTTCTCTCAGAAAAGCATACTATGAGCACCATCACTGAGCACAGTGGGGCCATTCATAAATTAAAGCAGTGCCCAAAAGATGAATTTCATTCTGCTGTTATTCTCCTCCCATGACTCTGAGTTGACAGGGAAAGGACAAATCCTTTTCCAGCATCTGCCCTGCCCCTGATCAAAGGGAGATGCCTGTGCTTGGCAGGGATTTACAAGCTCTCAGGGCAGGGCCAAGGTGGGTGCTGGATGGGAGCCATGGCTGAGGGAGATGCTCTCTGGCAGGAACTGCAGAGAAAATGCAAATTCCAGCACAGTGAAGGCAGAACCAGAAGTGCAAAATGTCTCAGTAACTGACAGCAGTCAGTGAACAGAGCAAGGATCTCCTTCACATCATGGAGAACAACAGCTACAGCTCCAGGTCTCTCTTCTTCCTTTCAATCTGATAGCACCAGGTGTCTGAGAGAAGAAAGCTCCTACTCAATTCACAACAAATATGCATTAAATCCATATTGGATTTGAAAGAGAATCCATAGTGGCATTTAAAAGAGAACCCAAGGAGCACCCAGGTATCCATCCTCTCTTGGATATTCCTCTCCTTACCTTAGCTGCACCTCCTCCCAAATGTGCCTTATCCCAGCAGCAGTTCTGCACCTTGCACAGTGTGGAACCTGCTCACTTCCCCTGCAATGGGACCTTTTGTCTGGGCACAGCTTTATAACACACACCCATGGAGTGGGCTACAGGAAAGCTGAATAAAGGTTTCTATCATTCAGAGGAAAACTCAAAACCCCTCTGTTAAATGAGTTTTTAAAAATTTTTTCAAGCAGCAGTTCTGCACCTTGCAGTGTGGAACCTGCTCACTTCTCCTGCAATGGGACCTTTTGTCTGGGCACAGCTTTATAACACACACCCATGGAGTGGGCTACAGGAAAGCTGAATAAGGGTTTGTGTCATTCAGAGGAAAACTCAAAACCCCTCTGTTAAATGAGTTTTTAAAAATTTTTTCAAGCACCAGTTCTGCACCTTGCAGTGTGGAACATTTTCACTTCCCCTGCAATGGGACCTTTTGTCTGGGCACAGCTTTATAACACACACCCATGGAGTGGGCTACAGCAAAGCTGAATAAAGGTTTGTATCATCCAGAGAGAAACTCAAAACCCCTCTGTTAAACGATTTTTTTTTTTTTAATTTTTTCACAGGCATCTCTTCTTCTGACTCTGAAGGTGAAATCATCAAGGACGAAATGGATCAGTAAGTTTAAAATCTATTACACCTCCCAAATTTCTTATAGTAAAAACCCCACAAGTGCAGACATTTCAGCTTGAAGCTGCCAAGACATTATCATTCTGTTTAGGATTAGTTTGGATTGGGTTTTGTTTGTGCACTTGTTTGCTTTACAAATAGTATGGAACAAACATTTGTTTGCTTTTGTGTCCTCAACTTTGGATTAAGAATTGAAATTTTAGTATTAAATATTAATATAAAAGGAAAGGTGTTACCATAAATATTGAAATTCTAAAATTCATTTACTAAAACAAAAGCCATTTGACTAGATCCAGCTTAAATGCTGATTTAAGTGTCTGACTTAGACAAAGAATGCAGTACAGTTTTACACATGAAAATACCCAAGGTTTTTGGCAGAATACAGGTAGATTGATTATTTAGATTTAAGATGAAAAAATTAATAGACATCCACTAGAGTGAACTGAAAGGATGACATAAAAGACTACTTAATTATAAAAAGAAAATATGTCAGATGTAATCTAAAATCTGGGAAATATTTACTTATTCCTTTCTTTATTTTTCCTAAATGAAATTCATTCCCTGATGATTTAGAACCTGATCCAATGCTGTTAAAAACATTTCAGAATCAAAGTCCTTCTATTAACTAGAAAGGGAGTCAGAATGGCTGAAAACTAAAATAATCAGTCTTTTATTTTGAACTCCTTTGTATGCACAGATTCAACATCAAAAGCAACCAGTCCTTGATAAAAGAGGCCCTAATCAGATAGATTTATGCACCCTCTTGGTTTTTCCCTCCACTAAGGAGAATTACACTCATCACAAATGCCAGTTTTTAAAATGCAAAGAGAAGACATTTGCAGTGTGTTTGACTGAAGACCTCAGGCTGACAGCAAATCCTGTTGCATGCAATTTAAACCTCCAGGTCATAAAGCACTCCAGATGGAATTGGTTCATGGACTTTGATAAATGTTAGGGGTTTTATAAAACTTAAGAAAGTCTCAGACTTGGGATGTACTGCTAATCAGTTTGGGATGAATTGTGAAGGTTCCCATTCCAGCTCAGCCCTGTCCAAATGTCACAGGCAGGTTTTTTTTTCACATTCATCTCATTAGGTGTCAATGTAGGGTTGACCATGATCCTGATCACTTGATGGCATCTCTAAATCACTTACCTTATCAAATTTTGAGGTAATTCTTTCTCAGAATGCTGCTCTGACATCACAGTAGGATGTCCTCACATGATCACATTTTGAAAGGCCAGGTTGGGCTGTAATAAGAATGTCTTCATTTCTGCTCAGCTTCCACTGTCATCACACCAATATGAACACCTGTAACTAAAGGGAGTTAATGTGAGAACAGGTGCTAAAAGGAGTTCAAAAGAGAAATCAGTGATCACAACTGTTGTACTTTCACTCTGAGTAAAGCACCCTCTGTTTAGAAGGCTAGATTTTCTGGGGGATCTCAAACTGAATAAAAAGAGCAGCTGTTCACTGTCTGCATTATTTCACCTAGCAGTAAAATTTAAAAGGGTCAGCTCTTGTATTTGAATATATTAACAACCACAAAGTGAAGAGGAGTTAATCTGTACACTAGCAAAACTGATGATATGTTAGTCAGAAAGCATGTCTCTGTTTTATTTTTCAGCAATTAATTACTGAATCTGTATCCAAGCAAACCATGGTATTTGCATGACCTTAGAGGCCCATCTCTTCCCAAAATGGAAAGCAGCAGTGTCCTCTGTGAAAGGAGCATTGCTCTCTCATGCTGCTCTGAGCTGGTAAAGCCACAGCTGGGTTAATCCAGACCATCACTGTACCAAAAATGAGATTTCAGAGTGGCCAGGTGTGCAGGCTGACTCAGCAAATGCAGCTTTACAGAGCACAGATCAGAACAGAGACAGACAGGAGGGACTGAGGGACACACACAGCTCTAATCTCCAGTTTGAGAACTTGTTCTTGGTTCATATTTCACAGCAAACCAAAGCCAGCCAACACCTCTGTGAATGCAGCATCTCCTGCTGTCAGAACTGCAACCAAGCATCAGGAAAGCTCCAAGGCACCAGCAGCTGAGGGCCAGCCTGTGTCTGTGCTGGTCCAGACTGTGCCAACACCAGTTAACCAGGTAGGGAGACACCACGGTGCATTTCAAGGACTAAAAGTGACTTCTTCATAAAGTGTTTCTTCTACAGTCTGTGACCCAGAACCCCGAATTTTCCAGCATTTGCTTTGCTGCTGAACTGCAGCTTTGAGCCTGGCAGCCATCCAGCCCACAGAGGAGAGGGAGCCCGGCCGAGGGCAGGGCACCTTCCTGCCCCGGCTGCAGGAGGGGCTGCAGGAGCGGCCAGCACGGGGAACCTGCGTGCAGGCACACAGCCCGGGGCTGCACGGGGTCCGGGGGCATTCTCCTAGGCTGAACAGGATCCAGGTGCGTTCCCTGGGGTTGCACGGGGTCCAGGTGTATCCCTTGGGGCTGCACAGGATCCAGGTGCATTCCCTGGGCTGAACAGGACCCAGGTGCATTCCTTGGTGCTGCACAGGATCCAGGTGTGTTCCCTGGGGCTGCACAGGATCCAGGTGTGCTCCCTGGGGCTGCACGGGGTCCGGGGGCATTCCCTGGGCCTGCACAGGATCCAGGTGTGTTCTCTTGGGCTGCACAGGATCCAGGGGCACTCCCCTAGGCTGCACAGGATCCAGGTGTGTTCCCTGGGGCTGCACAGGACCCAGGTGCATTCCCTTTGCTCAGGCACTGCACAGGATCCAGGTGCATTCCTTGGGGCTGCCCAGGACCCAGGTGCATTCCTGCAGCACAGACACTGCACAGGACCCAGATGTGTTCCCTGGGGCTGTCCAGGATCCAGGTGCATTCCCTTGGGCTCAGACACTGCCCAGGATCCAGGTGTGTTCCCTGGGGCTGCCCAGGATCCAGGTGCATTCCCTTAGCCCAGACACTGCCCAGGATCCAGGTGTGTTCCCTTAGGCTGCACAGGATCCAGGTGCATTCCTTGGGCTCAGACACTGCCCAGGATCCAGGTGCATTCCTGCAGCTCAGACACTGCACAGGATTCAGGTGCATTTCTTGGTGCTGCCCAGGATCCAGGTGCATTCCCGTGGGCTGCCCAGGACCCAGGTGCATTCCTGCAGCCCCGAGGCTGGCAGGACACCTGGCTGTGCCCCTCTCCCATCCCAGACTGCCTCATGCACCTTCCAGCCCAGCAGGATTTCCTCTCCCTGATACAGATTCACTTGAAATCCTTTCCTTTCAATGAAACTTATTTCAAGTGGAATCGTTTCACTGCTATGTTTACTTTATATGTAAATAAACTTCTTTGCCACATAACATTTTACTTTCCTCATCAAAGAAAACTAAAACTGCCATATTCTAATTAACACTAAACATTCTAATTAACATTACCACGTTCTAATTAACATTGCCATGTTCTAATTAACATTGCCATACATTGAGAGTCCTTTTTGTTGCAAACTGACAGCATATTCACAGCTGTCAATTCTTTCCAGGTAGGAAGGAGAGCCATATTACTAAAAACTGAAAAGTTCTTGAGTTTCTCACTTTCCAGTGCCTTTTCAAAGCTTTTTTTACCTTTTACAGCCCACGATTAGGTGGTAAGCAATGAACAGATACTGAACAGGGGAACTAATGCACATTTACTTTTGATTACAATGAGAACAGAACTAACAACTAGCAGAACTAACCATTTAGAAAGAAGATGCTTAAGGGTAATAGTTACTTCAAAAATCACTACTGTTAAATTTTGTTGGCTGATAAGGCACCATCTGTGTGTAAATTTGGCTATTTCCTGAAATACTGAATCATTAATTCTGCTGCTCTGAGGCAACTCCTGTTGCAATAAAATAAAAAACCTATATTAAATACTCAACCTATATAACAAAGTTTCCCAGAAGGAAAATAATTCCACTCTGTTCCACTGAGTAGGATGAACAGGTTGATATCCCACCTCTGTAAAAGATTTGGGTTTGGCAAAGGAGAAGAATTATAGCAGCAGCCACACAGGTGACTTGACTTAACATTTCCTTATTAACATCAATAACTTTTTTGGAAGGTAAGGATTTTTAAAAGAAAACTATGACCAAGCAGACAACATATATTTCCCTTATTGAAGTATGAGGAAAAGATGTCACAATGCACTGTGCTAAAGCTTTTCTTGCCATGATTACCTGAGTAAGGCAATAAATTAATAACATTTCTGCTGTTATCCCATGCAGGAAGATCACCAGCAGCTGTCCACACAGAATTTCTGTTCATTGCATTAGGTATTTTGCTTTGGACTTCATCCACCAAAATCTCTTTGATGTCATTCCAAAAGCACATTTCTCTTGTATATGAATAAATAATGTCTGCACACCTAAACATCATCTTGTGATGTTTTGCAATCTGCAGGCTCAAAGCCCCACTAACTATTTGCAAGGACTGGATGGAAGACCTATAATTGCTGCTCCTGTGTTTACAAAGGTAATTTCTTCTGTGACATATTTAAAAAGTAGAGGTCAGATAACTGTAAAGACAGATAACTAAAAATAAGCTCTAAAAAATAAAAAAAAAGAAAAAATAAAGGAAAAAATAAAGAAAAAAATGCTTTTCCTAAGCCATTCAAGGGTTTGAGTGGCTTTATTAAATCTTAGTGAAATCAGTGTTACATCCAGACCATGAAGACATTTACTGACTGTCTATTCATTTTCTCTAATAGATGTTACAGGATATTTCAGCTTCTGAGGGGCAGCTTGTTGTTTTTGAATGTCGGGTGAAAGGAGCTCCTTCCCCAAAGGTTGAATGGTATAGAGAAGGAACACTGATAGAAGACTCTCCAGATTTTAGGATATTACAGAAAAGTATGTTTCTTGTGTGAAAATATTGTGTCTAATAAAATCCAGGCAAGCAACAAAATTGCTAACATAGCAACACTGTGAATTTCTTATTCCAACTGTAATTTTAATTTTCAAATGCAGTCAGAACATCTGCAATTTTCTCTAAGTCACTGAAATGCTAAAATTGTGAAAATGCAACAGGAATTCCTAAAATACTACACTAAACTAAACCTGAGTGAAACAATGGTTCATCATATCTTGATTTCATGTGGGTCAGAGTTTCAGAAATTGTCTTCAAGACAAAATAAAATTGTGCCAATACTGAAAAAACCCCGCCCAGCTACTTGGAGAATTTATTTCCTATTCCCAAGTTCCCAACAGTGTTCATAAGTGTTCACATTGTTCAATTGTGCCTTTGATATACCATTGAGTAAAAGGCCTGGCTGTCTTCACCTCCCCTAAAACAAAAAATTGAATCAAAAAGAGTATTCCATCTTATTTAGAAGATCAAACTTTATATTTAGTGCTTAAGGAGAAAGAAATATTGGCAAAAATAACTATATTCAATCTAATAATTCTGCTCTTCTTCCCTTCAGAACCACGATCTATGGCTGAGCCAGGTGAGGATCATCAAAGGTTCATCATTTTTAATTACGTAAATGTGGTGGTTTAACCTCACAAAATATTAAATATTAAAACTTCATTATTTAATTAACATCATTTCTTCTTTTCCTCATGTTCTGTAGCTACCAGTGGCACACATTTCACTGTAGACTGTTCCACAAACATGTAACTTGAATTAATTCAGTCTCTTTTACAGAAAATATTTCCACTTCGCTTAGACCCAGTTTTACCTCAGGATTTAAACGAGCTAAAAATTAATAAAATTAATGTTTGAGGGTCCCCTGTAGATGTGAGCTCCTGAAGTACAGGAGATGAGGTAGAGCTGAGCTATTTTTATCCAGTTCAGCAGTTAGGGAACATTGCATCAGATGTTCAGCCATGTCAGCCATCCCCGAGCAGCGAAATGTGAGAGCAGCACATCAGGTGTTCACCCCTGCTATCAGCAAATCCTATAAATGTGGCTGGACCTGCTGATACCAAGGATCAGGGCAGAATGTGGACAACTCCAGTGGCTGGAGCAGAGGAGCCCTGCAGCTTTGGTTATTTCCCCATGACAGGTTCACTCTCCTCATTGCCTTTTGCCATTAAAAATATGAAGGCGCTCCTGTCAAGATTGAAAATGATAAAAAAAATTATCAAATCAATATTAATTCTTATGGAATATAAACTTCTGTATTCTCCTTGCCCTATTTGAAATGTTTTTACTCCACAAAGAGTTTTGAAAGAAACTGCCTCTGACTGAGCCTGAGGAATATAAAAATGGAGTTTCTGCCAGAAGGCAGTGCCACTGTTCTGTACTGAGCAGTGCCATCACTGCTGAGTAATGTGAAGCAGTTTTTAGGGGATAATCAGTTGGGTGCAGTTGTCACAGCCCCATCACCTGCTGCTCATTCAGAAGGAATCTGGATTTCCATGCATGCAGTGGTTGGCAGATCCCAGCCTGATAAACGAGATACTATAAAGCCTTAAACTAGCCCTGTTATCATACTGCTATAATAAACTGTTATTCTCCTATAGTTGATAGGAAACAATCTCTTTGTTGCTGTTGGGTTTTCCTTGGTGATGGCATGAAACAATCCAGTTTAAATGTGCAAAAGTACCCATAGAATATTTATCCTGTAGGGTTTTAGGAAAGTCTACTGCACAATTGTAGAAAAATAGTCACTGAGTAGGTGAAGAAATTTTACCAGCCCACATTTAAATTCACTTTAGATGTTGGTGTCCCTCCTCCTCCCAGCTACTGAGCCAAACCAAAAGACTTCAAATCCCATCATGACAGGAATTTATTAGCTGGCACTGCTGCCCAGACTGGTCAGACAGGAATGTCATAAACCCAAAGTGACTTTTCTAGATGGAATATAGCTTTTCCTAGTACAATTTTGCTAGCATATTTTTGGTGCCCTTTAGTCATCTTCACAAAGAAGTCAAAAGTTAACTTTCTGTAAGCACAGTTAGCACAATCCCCCCTCTGCAAATCTGTACTTTTGAAAACAACAGTCTCTATGTATGTGATTTATATTTATCCTCACTACAGAGTGACTCCACTTGAATTGCTCCCAGTCAATTAGAATTAATCTTTCAATCATCAGAGCTAAAAAATACCTATATTTTAGTGAGCTCAGAGTGTGGAGTACATCATATATTTTTCCAAATTAAATTTTAAGTTCTTTTAACTCTGTACCTCATGTGTTAGGAAAACATTTTCTAATGTTTTCCACACTCTGCTGGCACCTGTTCTTTGCTTTCATTGGACATGCTGGAGCACAGAGGGTACCAGCTGCTGCAGACAATGCTGATAACAGCTGCTGCACACAAAGGCTGCCAAAACTGATAATACTGATGGAACTAGGGACAAAGTGAGCAAGGTGGGAGCCCCTAAGGAAATCTCCCCAAAGGCAGCCAGGGTTCTGTGTGTTTGCTCTCTGCATGCTCACTTCAAGTGCTAACCCTGCTCTGGTGCTTTGCAGAGGAGATTTGTACTCTCGTTATTGCTGAAGTGTTTTCAGAAGACTCTGGCAGTTTCACCTGTACTGCAAGCAATAAATATGGCACAGTGTCCAGCATAGCTCGACTGACTGTCAAAGGTAAGAGGCAGCTGAGTCCTCTGCTCCTGGTAAATCCAGCAGAGCAGGCTGGGGTTGTGCTGTGTGCTGTTGGCTCCAGTGCAGCTCAAGTCCTGGCAATGTTCCTCAGAACTGAAAAGTGTGGGAATTCTCTGGGAAAAAACAATGTTTGTATTTCAAAGACGTAGGGGAATAATTCATTGGGGACATGGCTGAAGACCATTGATTGTTTTTCCAAACTGGAGCAGTGTCCCTTTTCCCTCTACCTTTACAATATTCCTTTTCCAAGGATCTTGTTCTTAAACAAACAAGGCCAAACAAGTCAGTGCAACAGCTGGAAGGACACCAGAGTGAGTTTTTTGAACTGTAACTTTTGTGCTTTCATTTCACTATGATTTCTGGCATTTCCACATCCCAAAGGTTTGACCTTTCCTCTTCCAGCACCTGAGGACAGCAGCAGCCCTGCTGCCCTTCACACCACCAGCTCCATCGACTTTGTGGCTACTGAGCACCAGGCTGCCCCCCAGACTCCTCCCAGCCAGCCAAGCCAAGCCCCCAGACCCAAACTGGAGGGAGTCCTTGTGAACCACAACGAGCCCAGGTCCAGCTCCAAGGCAGGGCTCCGTGTGCACTTTAAGCTGCCCGAAGATGAGAAAGGGAGTGAATCCTCCTCTGAGGATGGAGCTGGCACCACCAACCAAACCAGACCCAACCACTTCCCAGAGAAGATAAATGGACAGCCAGTGAAAATCCCAGAGCCAACATCACCATCCAAGGAGCCTCCCCCAGTGCTGGCTAAACCAAAGCTGTAAGTAAACAGAAGTTTAATTCTCAGGAGCATCACTGAGATTTTTTAGTATTTATTGACCACAACACTATTGCACTACAGCAAAAACTCAAATGCAGAATAAAAAGATTACATGGTATTGGCCTAACTATCCATACTCTTAGAAAACAAATTCTCCAGCACTAGATTATTTTTTCTGCAAATCCCTGTCAGGAGAAGTGACCTCCAATTTAAGAGTTATTAATTGCACGTTTTCTGCTGCAATCAAGAGGTGAAGAGCACTGATCTTATGCAGGCAAAATAAAAGTAGGTTCTTCAAACACATCTCACTCAATTCTGGGTATGAATATTGCCCAAAGCAGACACATTCAGGCTTACACACAGCACAGACTGGCAACAAGCAAGAACGTAATGACTCATGTGTCCCACAAACATCATCTCCTCCCAAAACAGATAAAATACTTGGAAATGCTTGATAATGGGAAACCACTTGAACTAAAAAGTGATTGGTGCACTGGGAGCTCAAGGGGAAATTTGGAGAAGTAATGGAGTTTTCTTAGAGGATAATTTATGGTATTCACACTGCAGTTTATAGTGAAAAGTATTTTCAGCATTTTTTCAACCTCCCACTCATAATTAAGAACAAGCACACAAACATCTTCATTTAATTTCTTAAACAGGCAGAGACTTTTCCTGAGGGCTCAGGAATGACTCCATAAAGTAATTCCCTGGTACTCTCAAGCCAGGATGTAATTTCACAGCATAAACATTACAAGGAGAGGACAGAACTTACATCCCTTGTGGCAGAGGAAGAACTCAGAGCAGGGGTTTGAATTTGTGAACCCCACATTTACAGCCCAAGACACTTCCTGAGCTATAGTGAGTTTTGGGGGGGCAGAACCAGTATTTAAGTACCCAATACTTGCATAGAGCAGAATTTCTCTCAGCTCCCCCTCCCAAAAAAAGCTGTGTCACAAAGAATTGCTTTATTATGCAGATGGATACATGAAGGGCACAAAATCAGGCCCATAGAACTACTAACCTAACATTCTACTTTATGAAAACTTGAAACTGCTATCTTTATCTGCCTTTAATGTGATTTTTGTTTGGTACATTGTATAAACAAAGTCTTTTAACTAAAACCAAATTATGTTGAGTATGTATTTGCTTTGTCAGGAGCTGTTGTGCTTGGTCTATACATCCACATTTTCCACTTTCTATCAGTAGATATTTAATATTCCATAGTTTATTACACAATCATTTTCCTTATCTTCTACCTCTTTTCTGGTTTTGGAAGGGAAAAAACTCTCCTGTTTCCATGTGCTTTATTTCCATATACATAATAACTAAATAAACCTCTTGACAAGGCAAAATGATTTTCCTTAACTGCAAAGTAAGAAAGCCTTGAAAAACTATCTAGTAGATAGCATCTAGAAAAATACCAACTGCATGGAATGCAAGTCCTGTGTGAATTATGCACTCCTGCCTGTCACTGAGTGTCAACACCCCCTAAACTCCATTGGTAGCACATCCTGTGGTGGATTATTACAAAGCTTTAGCAGTAAAGTGCTGGTTTCAGAAACCACTTCAGCAGGAGGTAAATAATGCAACCTGGCTTACAAGCACTCATTTAAATTAGGATATACCAAATCTCACTCTTAGTTACAAAAGCAAGGAAGTACTAAGGTGACTTTGACAATGATATCCCTTAAATATCTTTTGAGTAGGATTTATATTTATATTTCACATACTAAAATGTAAGAATTATCTTCAGTCAAATAATTTGTGGACAAAAAGATTTGGTGCCTCTGGCAAAGAAGGGAACATGAAGGAAAAGGTTATTTTAATAGAAAACCAATATTATACTCCTCTCATAATGTTAGAGAATATGCCATGTAGCAGTTTCCTGTCTCTTACTGTATCACAGGACATGGAATTTTTCTCTCTGAATTCACACACAGAAATGCAACCAACTGCCTGATTTGGGGCTCCTAACCAATTCTGTTCATCTTTATTTCCTGTGCAGTGACCAGAGCCAGCTAAAGCAGCTCCACAACCAGGTCCTGCTTGAACAGCAGCAGGTGCACCAGGCATCTCTGAGAGAGCTGTCCTTCAACAGCACCGTGGTGAACTCTGCCACTTCCCTCTACCTGCAGTCCAGCTCGGTCCTGCACAAGCAGAGCTCAGCCGTGGGCTACGGCCGCCCCAAGCCGCCGCTGGCACCCCAAAGCCCCTCTGCCACCTCCCCAGGCACCTTCAGCAGCATCCCCCAGGCAGCCCCGAGGACAAACCACGTGGAGAACATCCCAGCAAACCCAGCCAGGGCCTCGGGAGGCTTTTCAGGCAAGAGTGAGCAGGGTCTGCCCAGCCCCAAGGAGCCCGTGGTGCCCCCGCTGACGCTCCCTCCCGTGAAGCAGTTCCAGCCCCAGACCGTGGCTCCTGCTCCCCTCTCGCCGAGCGCACGGATCCAGAACCCCGTGGCTTTCCTCAGTGCTGTGCTGCCCTCCCTGCCTGCTGCTCCATCCACCAACGCCATGGGGCTGCCCAGGAGCTCCCCAGCCACGTAAGTAGCACGAAGCACAGGCACAGAAACAGGGACAAACACTCAAAGGAAAGCAGGATGTATGTCTGTCCAGCTGTGCAGTGGGGGAGTGTCCTGGTTCAGGGCAAATTTTGGACAGAACTCACAGAACAAGACAACTGGGGATAAAAGCATCATATAGTCAACCCAGAACAGGCAGTCATTGAAATGCAAGTCTTCTGTAAAGTAGAAACTGAAATGCAAGTCTTCTGTAAAATAGAAAAATTACTTACTTAGATATTCTGGGTATTTATTCCAACCTTTACATCCAGTAAAGAAAAGATAATACCTGTCACAATACGACACAAAATGATGCTGAGATGTCCCAGGCAAAAAAGGGGCAGTTTATTTCTGGACCTCGATATTTATAGAATTCCAAAAGTGACCATGGATTGGATTGCCACCTCTGCAACCACACTGGTCAAACCAACAGTCCATCAATTCTCTCCTCCTCCAGAAAGGAATGCAAAGCAATCATTATTAGCATGAAAAGTGTGTGAGAAACTCCATTACAGAAATGTGAACATCAGAAGGCTTAGAAGAACTTCAGAAGCACAGGGTGACAAATATCTTCTGTAGAAAGAGAGAATTGAAGTTAAAAGTTGTGAGCATACAAACAGATATACAAGAATGTGGGGGCTCAGAGGTATTAGTGTGAGAAAAGAGGGATAAGTCACTCCAAGAAAGCTCTTTGCTTACACCAGGTATAAAAACATTCATACCTATTGTAAGCAAGAAGTAAAGTTTAAAGGTACCTTATACTGCAAGGGTTTTTCTAGTCCAGGTGAATCTAAGAAGTAACTTCTGTAAAGGTATTTTTCTGGTTGCAGTACTTTCAACATTTGAAGTCCCCCAGAAAATGTTAGGAAAGTTAATGGTTTGCACATAAATAATTCATTAAGAGCCAGAATGATTTCTATGACAAAACAGCTACCATGATACAAGCAAAGGATGATGATGCACTGGCAAGGTGGGGGCATTAAGAGTCTCTTCTTTACTGGTGGAGTTGAAGGAAATTTCCCTTTTGTGGACTATGTGAACTCTGTGCTAGCATGGCTAGCACCTGTACATTGGTACAACTATTTACCCACAGAACCCCAAATCCTGCACAAAATGAGGAATATTTTATCACTGGTACAGCTCAAGGTAGTGGTAGCATCAGCAAATCACAATCTCCTGGCTGTCCTGCTGACACTGGGTCAATGAATCTGTTATTCCAGCAGAAAGATGTGTCCCTGTGACGAGGTAGACAGGAGAAATGCTCACCCTCTGATGATCCGCAAGTCTCAGATTTATTGATTAACAGGCACACTTTTATAATCACAGTAATAAGGCTCATACATATTGCAAAACTAGAGCTCACTATTGGTCAGCTATAAAAAGTCAGTCCCACCTTTCTCAGGATGTTTGTGGCTTCTTTTTACCTCCTGTTATCACAGATTTTCTTGAACAGCTTCTTGCTCAAGGAAACTGTGTCCTTGAATTAGGCAGCTGTTGCTTTCTCAGATGGATTTTCTCATGTCTCCTTTCCCATCAGCTATGTCTCAGTAAAAAACTGTCCACACCCCTGTGTCTGTAGCACAGCCTGTGTGCCAAGAACCCTGCCTTCACACCTGTACTCAACCTCCCAGAGGCCCAGCACAGCCACATCAGTGCCACCACCCCATGGCATGTGCCTGGAGCCCCTCCCAGCCCTGGCACCCTGCTCGGGCACACAGCATGAAGCTCTAAGGTCCCAGGGAAGGTTCTGGGCCAGCTCAAGCCTTTGCTGTGCTTCCACAATGCTGCAAGAACAAACCAAACCCAGCTGCAGCTGCCTCAGGGCCCTGCACCCCTTCAGAGCTGGGCACAAAGCTCAGGGGCTGCTCTCTTTGCAGTCAGGGCACCTCACCCCTGCCATGTGCTCTCCTCTCCTCCACTGCTGCACAGCATGGCCACACAGCCAGCACAATATGCCTGCCAGGCAGATGGCTGTTAAATATCTTAAATATTGTTAAATAGGACTGTTAAATATGTTTTCTGCATTTCAGCTTTCCTGGGTGCCAGCCCACAGCTGAATTCCCACACAGCTGAATCTCCTTTTGCTGAGATTCAAATCTTGACCCCTGCATGGGGCAGTCTTAGCAGGGCACAGGGGTCAGGAGGGAACCTGAGCAGCATCTGGGATAATCTGTAAATACCTATTGAAACTTCAGCTTCCCTTTTTGGCATCATCAATGACAATAATTCTCACAAGGAGTGAGAGCTCAGTGTCTGCACAACACAGGGATGACACCTGGCAAAGCATCAGCAGTTGTGGCTTTACCTGTTGTCAAGATCCCAACAGCTGTTCTGGTAAAATACCAGAATATTGCACACTTCCCAGGAGTGTCCTGCTACTGTGCTCCAGCACAGCACTCTCACAGCCTCCTGCACTCAATTCTTATTTAGGAATTTAACTCTTTTCAAACCTTATTCTAATCAAACACATCACATCTATGAAATAAAAACAAAAAAGAAGTGTTGATGTTGGGTGTCATAAAAGGGTGAGAGAAATGAAAGAATTTAAGTTCATGGAAAGAGTAAATGATCAATGAAGATTGAGATAAAGATCAATGAGAAATTGTATTAACTTTAAATTATTGGCTGGTAGCAATGTACAATGGTGCACATTGTACACCTACATTTCTGTAGCATTTACTGTGACATTATTATTGCAGGATAAATACAAATGAAACTTAGATGTTCATTGTAGCATAACAACCCTTACTTTCTTTAAGATGTGTATTTTTAATTTCTACTGCATGGGAATGGGATGCCTCACAAAAAAAAAATCATATCCTGAATTGTGCTTTGGCTCCTAAGTAAATAAATAACAGGTTCCACCATGATGTATCATAGCACACAGGTGACAATATATATATAAATATATAAAAATATATATAAATATATTAAAATATATTAAAATATATATAAATATATATAAATATATATAAATACTGGTTGCTGCATGTTAGTATCAGAATTTTCTTTTAATAGCCCAACCCAGGGATTAAAGAAAAACCTGAAGCCTCTGCCATTGGCAACAGAAGATTCCATCCGGGAAAACAAAGCTGCACTTGTAAAGGACCTGGAAAGAAAACTGCATTTCAGAGAGGATGCTAATCAACAAAGTGGCCAGCAGGTAAGAAAATCAAGTGTTATTAATGTGAATTTCACTCATGAACAAGACATAGATGATGATGTGGGAAAAAAGGTGTGGGTGAGCTGCTACACAGCTTTGCAGGGGAACTGGTTTGGAATAGCAAACTGGAACTTTAAACAGAAAGCATGAGGGATGCAGCTGTAGAAAATTCACTTTGTGACTGAGCAGCATTTTTCATTTCTGATCATCTCAAAGGCTGGTATGAACGTGAAACTTCTTTATTTTCATGGAAGCTTCTGGACATTGGCTTTTACATTTTTGGTTTACAAGTTGCTCAATTCATTGCACACACACACTCATAAACTGTTTTAAATCAAGGGGAAATGTAACAAAACAGTTTAGGATAAGGTTTTTGTTTCTCTTTCTGTTGAACTAAAATGGGCTTTCAATTTTTTAGCATTAAACCTGTATTTCCAAATTTCCAAACTTATATGAATTGACAGGGACTTCTTGGAGAACTTTATGATGAGAATTTAGCAAAATAAAAAACCTCTTACAAAGTTCAAGGAATAAAATATCAGCTCACTCTTAACTGGAATCAATAAATGTGCTGGATCTGAGCATTGTCTATGAAACTAAAGAAGAAATAAGAAATTAGTAAATCAGGTTCAGGTACCCTGAGCAAACAGGTGATTTTTCTTCTCCCACCTGGGCCATGGAGCCCTCCACAGCTGTCCCAAAAGATATTTATACTTACATTTATTTGCTATTCTACATGAGACCAAACCTAAATCTTGATTCTCAAATTCCTCCAACACTGGAAAAGTTCAAAGGTGGCACTGCTCTAATTGTTACAGTAATTAGAATGCCAATGGCAATGAACTAAAATCAATAAAGGTTTCCTCATTTTCCTCTCAATTCCCAACTTTAATCCCTTCTGATTTTACTCTTCTCATCTGAGTATTTACTCCAGCAAATTCAAGCCTGAGTTTTCTCCTCAATGAAGGCAGTGACTATTTCAACAGATGCCAGGATGAAAAATATTTTCCAAAATTCCTATTGCTTTACACTATACAGAACAATCAACATCATGAGAGTAATATGCTGCAGTGCTGCATTCACACTCATATATTCTGTCCTGTTTTTTCCTCCCACAGTTAACACAGGATTAAAAAAGGAGACATTTTGATTCCACACATAGAATACCTGTATGAAATCAATTATTGTAATGGTAGGGCAGGGCTTACTCTGTCATAAATACAAAAGTCTCCTCTGTGTGAGATCACTGCATAATGGAGTATAGCATCCAGTTAGAATCTCAAATGTTGCTTTCCTTGTATTGTCTACATACTAATTTAAAAATTCCTTCTCAGAAAATGTGTCCTGTGGTGTATTTTTATTTAAAGCATTGTACCTCACATTTCAATAGCAGAGCTCATTCCCATTTACAATACCTGCAGAGCAGGCAGGAATCATCCAGAACAAATGCTGCAGGTGACAAGCCTGTGCCTTAAAGTCCTGCTATTGTCTTGTACTGCTACATAAAGGGCAGTAATGAACAGGAGGGATTTGCATTCTGGTGCTCTATTTATTATCTAAAATTGACTTCCATATGAAAAATGTTCAGCTCACAAGATGAGATTTTCCTAAGTGTCAGCATTATGCACTCAGCATGGTATCTGATAATCCAGATGCACTCCTTCTGTTTCATCCAGTACATCATTCATCAGCAGCAATACAGAAATCCAGCATCAGAACAGAGCTGGGGATTTTGCTGATGCTGCAGGAGACAGAACAGATCAGCCTCTGGGCTTCCACAGCCAGGCTGACCAGGAGGTGCTGACAGAAATACAAATATGACTTTGCCAAGATTCTAACTGCAACTTGGATCAAGTACATGCAACAACAAGCTGTCATTTTGACCAGAAAAAATGGTCATGCCCCTCATTTCTGCAGATGGTGGCAAGTTCTAGTGCCAGGGGAAATTTCATCACAACCAGGAGTGCTGAAAAAAATGTGATTCAGTTACACCCAAACATCTTCAGGCAGATTTGCTCAGTTCTTTCAAACAAAAGGGGCATTAATGGCTTTATGCAATCCCAGGAAGGTGTTAGGACAAATCCCAGGACAGAGGAGACCTGACTCAGTGTCTTCCTTGGCCTGAAGACAATTGAATTCCTGACTCTGCACTCCCATAAGGACAGAATTCACTCCCTGCCAGTGGGTGTGTGTTGTGTTGGTCCTGCTGAAATAACTCAAGATTCTTTAACAGCAGCAGAAAAATCTGGAAATTCCACCTTTCACAGCAGCTTCTGTAACAGGGGACCTGAGCTAGAAAAGCTGAAAGAGAGCTAGGTGGTGGAAAATCACCTCCTCCAGCCCCAAGAATAAAACTCCAGACTTCAGGCACCAAGAACAGGCCCCCAGCTAGCAGGACATTTCAAAGAGCATTTCAGCTCAGTGATTAGGGTCCTCTCAGAAAGCTGTTAGCATTTTTTCTTCCAGATTGTGATGGAGAAAAGGAACAGAGGCAGAGTGAGACAGAGAAATAAAAAGATAATCACTCTACTGCCCAGAAATGAGGACAGAAAAATCTCCTGCATTCTTGTCCTTGCTGCAGTGGATGGTTCAGTATTTCAGTTTCAGGATTTCTGCAAAGTGAAAGAGGACAAGGAAGATCCCATCCACTCCTCTCCAGCCCCAGAATGTTTTATTGGCACAAAGCTGGGAGGTTTCTCTTGGAGACTGGAATGCTGTGAGACCAAGCATCCAAGTCTCATCACCTCAGGGAGGGTGAGGGAGCTGCAGCACCTGAGCAAAGGGGAGCACAGGCAGCCTCAGCTCCACTCCCCAAATTCTGCTCTCCAGTCCACTGGGCCTCTCATCTGCCCTCCAAGTAAAATATCTCAGTGATTTCAGTTACAATGAGTCATGTACAAACTAAAAGATGTGTGGGGAGAAAAGGAAAGAAGGAGATTTTGGCAAATGGAAAAATAGAAATGTCTAATGGAAACTGATTCTTTTCCCCTGGTATTTGAAAGCATTCACAGGCTTCAGCAATATAAATAAATCTATAAATATTTCCTCTGTTAACAGAGGAAATTCAGCTTTACAGGCAAAACTTAGAAATTAATGCTATCATCTCCTTGACATATTGTTACACAAATAATATAAAATAGAAAAATGATGTCATGAAACCTCAAAATCCTGTACAGTAATAAAACTAAATTAATTACTCATGCAATAATAAAGGAAAGCAGAGTTAAATACAGGGCCTGGTTTATACATTTTGGTTAAAAGAGCTACAAACCATGCTCACACATCTCTGTCATTTACTATGAATCATGTGGCAATGCTGATTGGTTGTGTCCTATGTAAGACTCAGATTTTTATTATTTTTAATAAATAATAATTATTTATTAAAAAGAATAAAAATCTGAGTCTTAGGTAGAAAAATCTGAGTCTTAGGTCTTAGTTAGAAAAAAACCTACACTGTTTAAAAAATTATGCACAACCCTCACACGAATATCCTTTACCTCTGCTAGAGAATACTTGGTAAGAAATTTCAGAGCAGAAGAGAAGCAGGGTTTGTCCAAAAGCTTTTTGATCACTAAAAGCCAAAGCCACATGCAGATGCCAAATGACCAGACAGGCCTGACTCCAGTAACTCCTCAGCACTGATCACACAGAAGCAGCTCCTGGCAGTTCCCTCAGTTCAGAAAGGCCCACAAATCACCCAGAACTCTACAGAATGAAATCACACTTCATTCAATCACTCCAAAAGTCTGCCTCAAAATCAAGCTTCACACAATCTCTCAAAGGGCAGCCAATGTAGGTAATTTTAGACTAAGGATGGGAATTTGACCACAAAGATCCTCATGGAAGCTTCTCTCTATGTACTAGAAATGAAGAGATTTGAGAATCTGACCAAGAGAAAATTATATTAATATGTATAAACTCAGTGTAACTGTGGCAATGAACATGGAACACCCACCTGTGGCCTAGATGTAATCAGAACCAAAGTACAGACAGGTTTCCATGGCAGGGATCCTGGCTGGCACAGCTGCCCAGGCTGGGGAGGGAAGCTGAGCTCCTCATGGGGCACACACTCACTGCAGCTGCAGTTCTGTGGGAATTGGACATGGGCTCATGGCAGGGATCCTGGCTGGGGAGGGAAGCTGAGCTCCTCATGGGGCACACACTCACTGCAGCTGCAGTTCTGTGGGAATTGGACATGGGTTCATGGCAGGGATCCTGGCTGGGGAGGGAAGCTGAGCTCCTCAGGGGGCACACACTCACTGCAGCTGCAGTCCTGTGGGAATTGCACATGGGTTCATGGCAGGGATCCTGGCTGGGGAGGGAAGCTGAGCTCCTCAGGGGGCACACACTCACTGCAGCTGCAGTCCTGTGGGAATTGCACATGGGTTCATGGCAGGGATCCTGGCTGGGGAGGGAAGCTGAGCTCCTCAGGGGGCACACACTCACTGCAGCTGCAGTCCTGTGGGAATTGGACATGGGCTTGCTCCTCCATTTCCCTCTTGCTCAGTCACTCTGAACTGCACTGTGAATATTGTCTAGCTGGACAATGACTTGTTAGGCTCTGTGGGTTTGTGTTTGGGTATGCATGAGGTTCTGCCCATAAAATTCATCTGCAGCAAATGGATCTCCCCAGTGGCACCTCCTCAGGGGAGCACAGCCTGTGCATTGGATCTGCTGCTTTTGACTCCCACTGCTGAGAGGGAACAGGGAGTGGAGAGAAAGCCCAAAGTGATCAGGAGATTTCAGGCAGAGCAGCCTAGATCAGACTGTGAAGTTAAGGAGTGGTACAGCTTGGAAACAGATGCTGAGATGCAATACATGCCACTGTCTTGGATAAACTGTTACATGGATTTAGAATAATTCTGCCAAAAAGGCAATCTAGTAAAAGTTACAAAACTGGGATTAAATTGGGGAATTTGTCTAGTGTTGGCATTAAGTTGGCAACAGAATTGTTTTTATATAGGATATGATAATCAGCATTTGAGTAGAGCTCCCCTAGCCTTCCTGTTTGTGGTAATTTCCATGAGTTACTATCCTAACATCAGACTGACTCTACAAGCTTCTACTAACTGTTAGTGAATATACATACTAAATGTCTGTATATTCAGTGAATCCTGCTAAAGAAAAATTAAAATCCTGCTAAAGATAAATTTCAACTACAACAGATGCAGGATTTTAGAACTCATATTCATATACAAAGGTGCTTGGAATCTAATGGGAATTACTACACTCTGTGCAATTCTTCCTTTTTGCCAAAAATGTTCCCAGGGAGCAGAAAGGCCCAGGAGTTAAATTACTTGACAAGATCTAGGAGAGCATGATCCAGCTCTGCTCTGTCACAGATTTCTGTGTTACCTTACCAGGTCCCTCAGCTTCTTTAGGTCTCAATTTCCCACAGGTGGAATGCAGGTGGCAGCCCTGCCCTGAGGGGTGCTGTGCCCTCAGACTGTCAGAAATGATGGGGATGGGGCCAAGCAGATCCATCACAGAGACAAAATGGTGTGAACCTGAACCTTCAGCAAGGCTGGCATGGAGAGGAGATTTTGTTTGTTGTGCAGGACAAAGCAGAGCCAACCCAGCAGCAGCAACACTGCCAGGCAGAGCAAAGGCCAGCAGGAGGAAAACTGCATTTCACTTCTCTGTCTGTCACACAGTTCCACCAGAACAGTACAAAACCACTTCAGATACAAATTCAGCACATTTCCTCCCTTTGCTTGGGCCAGTTTTAAGTCTTTTACCCTTCAAACAACACTGTGACAATATTAATAAAGGCACCACTGCCTACTCCCCTTTTGCACACCATGCACACTCAACAATGTGCATTAGATGCAGGAGAAATAGCCAGGTTTCCAAAGCTGCAATCCACTCAGCCTACAGAAATATATACAATTATAGATGCATTATATGCATTATACTTTGTACTGAGCATTACACCACTGAAGAGGAGCCTGAATTTTTAGCTGGTAGCTATAATAATTTTAAATATCTGGCTACTGTACTGAACAAGTGTGTGAATTACTGCCTGTAAAAGTTTCATGTTCTAGGAAAGCTGCCAAAAAAGGAGCTGCAATGCTACACTTCTGACTCCAAACCAGGGCCTGAACCTTTGTACTCTTTCCCTCAGTCTCCCCAGTATGCTGAACTGCAGCCTAGTTTTAACATTGTACCCCATGGCTGCATGGGCTTCTCCTTTGTGTGACACTTTGTGAAATATTTGTCTGAACCACAACAACTCTTTGCCCTACACCACTGTTGTAATCACATTCAGAAATAGGCTTATGGCATAAAAACAGCTCTTCAGAAAGCCATATTAACAACTCCTTTCTGTTCTTGCTAATCCTAAAAGAAAACCTACCAAACAAGCAAAAACTTCCAAGGTTGTACTCTGCATGCTGAGGTGTATTCTCAATTCTGTCAGAGATTTCTGTTCTTTATGAGAAGTTTGGTGTAACCTTCTGAATCCTGGTGTTCAAATTTTCACAGCAAAGTTAACTTGGTCTCGTTGGCTTGGTTGTAAATTGATACAAGCATAAATATGAACAGGTTTAGAAAAGCAAAGACTGAAGTGTGAGGACAACACACAAGAAACAGGTGCTGTGGAACCCTGACCTCAATGTCTTTAATTAAGAATGTATTTTTGACTCTACCTCCTCCAGATGAGCAGTCAAACTCGTGCAGTCAGCCTGCAGAGACCTCACTTGTACAAGGACACCCAGGGCTGCCCTGGGCAGGGAGCAGCTGCCAGCAGTCACAGCCCAGTGCTGATGGTGCAGCAAAATGCTTCTGTTTTCACAAAGTGTCTCTTTTATGCTTCTTTCTGTATACCCAGGGTCACATGCAAAGAAACGTGGGAGAAAACCTGTCCATGATTCATTTCAAAGGGTCCCATGAAATGCATTCCTTCCTCTGCTGTGTTTTCTTCTGCAAGCAAATTTGAAAAGGAGGAACTGCACATATTTCTTAATGAAGTAGTCTGTAAGAAGTTAATATCCTCAGCACATCAGCCAGGAAAAAAATCATACACTGCATTCACAGAAAACTTTTTAGGATCTAAAGCAGACACAAGGTTAATTTGGTTATGTACAACTTGAAAATGATTGCTCTAAGTTTGATTTATGTTAGTTGGTTAGATCACTTACGACAGATCTGCACTTTTTGAGTAGAGGGAAAAAGAGATGGAATTGTCTCTATCAGCATTATTTGATTTCATCTGTAGGCCATCATGGCTACAGCAACCATACACTATGAATTTCTCATAACATATCATGACTTCTTTTGGACAGCAATGATTCTAGAGAAAAAATCCATATGAAAATCTGCTGACTAAACTCAGCTGTCTATAAACAATACTGGACTGTGCCACCAGCTTGCAATATTTCAAAATTTAACTCTGTTCTGCAGCATTTTGTTCTGCACATTAACCTGATGCCTTCAAAGTGCAATGGCAATGCCTTGCCCCATTTCTTGCTGGAGCAGAGGGATTCTTGCAGGGAGATTCCTTCAAGATTCTGCCTTCCTAAAAAGACTGAGGGCTGTTCTCAGTGTCAAAGGTAAAACACCAATGGCTTAACTTTCCCTTGGAACACCAGAACCAGTTCTTGCCACCCACATGGGAAAATGTTCCATTTGGTTGGTGAGAAATCAGAGAAACTCCAGTTTGACACTGGCTTTAATGAGATGAGAATTTGATCTGTGCAGCAATTTGCTGAGAGCTGCTGCATGAGAGCAGGAAAGCTGAGGAGATGAAACCCTATCAGGCTGTTGGGTGCTCCCAGCTGAGGAGGGGCTGTACCAGGCTGTGCCCTGGCACAGAGCAGCCAGCTCAGGGCTCTGCTGGGTGCCCGACCCGGCTGCTGTCTCTGCTCGGGCACACACAGGATGGTTCAGGGCAGCCCATGGATCAAAGGTCGAGTCTGGACTCTTCAATGCTTCAGTCTTCAGAATGTTTATTAATTTTTATCTCACAGAGGTTTTCCTTTCTGCCAGCCAGGATCTGACCAGCAAGGCAGCCAAGGGCACTCTGACCACCCATGGGGCGGTCGTGTCTTTTTATAATAAAAACTACCTACATTACATTTACCTTTTATCCCCAATACCTTTCACCCTTATTGATGAGTGCACCTTCCCACAAACCAATCCCCAAGTGCCAGCACCACCACAGAAGATGGAAGACAAGAAGAAGAAAGAAGAAGCATGAGACACGCCCCGATTCCTCCATCTTGTCTCCATAACCCCCCTGTACCAAGATATAACCCCCCTGTACCATAATCCTAAAGTACATATTTTAACCTGAAAATATTTAATCCCTCCACCACTTAAACTGTGGTCATTCTCACGTCCTCATACACACCCTCTGAAGGGTCAAAGTCCAGCCACCAAGAATGCCTGGCAACATTCCAGCACCTCCGAGCCCCCCATGGGTTTTCTCGGTGATTCTGGACGTCAGGAGCGATGTGCTGAGCTCCCACAGCTGGGCACAGCTGGGCTCAGGAGGACTCCCAGGACAGCCAGAGAGGCCTGGCAGGGTGGGGCAAGGTGCTCCAGGTGTGACATTTCATATTGGTGTGGGGTCAGTGCCTGTCCCACCAGGGACAGGGACAGCACACCACATCTCCATTCCATGTGACAAACAGCCTGCAGGTTACTCCTCCTGCTCCTTCTACAGGAGCTCAACTACTCAGGAGATTGCTTGCTCTGACCCCAGCAGCTCCCTGGGCAATGACACAGCTGCTGCATGGGACAGGCTGAGTCCCTGTGCAGACTGAATCCAAGTTATCATTGCTCCCCCAGGGACTCCAGTGCCCCAGGAAGGATCCTGGAGCATCCTCAGCTCCCTGCAGTGCTCCTGAACCCTGCAGCTCTCCTCACTGCCCTGAGCAGCCCTGCAGCACCACAGAACAAGGGATCAGTGCAGGCAGGAGCAGCTCCATTCACCAAATTCCTCCCCTACCTACTCCAAACTGGCTGTTTTATCCCACCTGAGCTAACCCTGAGACACCCTCCCCAGCACAGGCACACCTACCACTACAGCCCCAAAATCAGACATTACCAGGGTGTTCATTCATCCATAGCAATTTCCAACTTTTTCTACTTTGTGGCTGCCACATTTTCACCCCCAAGTCTTACAAACTCCTCAAAACTCCACTGTAATGTCTCAACTTTTGGTCACTTCTGTCTCCTTGGCCTCCTGAAGAAAGCAGAAGAGTTTGTCAGCTAAAATTTTTTGCTGCCTCCATCTTTCTCCCTGGAAACTGTTGGTCAAGAGCATAATCAGCAGTAAGATGGAATGGCCAAATGATCAGGGATGTAATTCCCAGTATTTTGGGATAACTGCTGGTTCTTTAATTAACTTCCTATAGGACTTCAGACAAGATGCATTTTTCTGAACCTCATTTTTTCAGCAAATTGAATATACCTAAGGATTGGCTACACCTTTATTTACTACTTCCAACAGTAAACAGAAATTTACTAAATAGTAAATTAAATTTACTACATTTTCAATAGAAGCAGGAAAACTCTGGGCTTAAAACCTGCACAAATCCAGGTCTGAGCAAACTGATTTGCCTTCTACAGGTAATAGAGGATTTCCCCCAAACAGGCAGTGTGGAATGACTTGAGCAAGGAGCTGTGCAGGTGTGAGGGGCAGTGCAGTGTGTTCCTCCTCTCAGGCTTCACAAGCCACAGCAAGAGAAATTTGGTCAAATGCCTCCTGGTCTAGACAGGAGATTTCCTCATGCAAAACAGCAAAGTGATAAGACATTTCTAATTATATTCAGGGGATCAGGAGAAAGTTCATCATCACATCAAACTATCTGGAAATGTTTATTTATGTAGGAATATGCTGGGTTTACTGTATGATCTGTTTAATCTTCTAAGAATTTTAATGGAATATATTTTGCATTCTCAGTTATATATATATATATATATATATATTATATATATATACACCAGCTAGAAATCTGTCCAAGTTTAATCTGATGTTAATTACTCTGAAAATATTTCCCTTTCTTCCTCTTTTTAGTTGGTATAGTTTTCCTTAATTATGAACTAAAATATACAGCATTCATTTCTATAATTAGCAGGTGACTAATACTTGAATGCAAAATCCTCAAAAAATTGGTATGTTTTAATGATTTCTTTTGATCAACAGTGTGCAAGAGTATAATTTATTTTGACAGGGACTCAAGAGGAATTGCATGTTTCATTTATTTTGCTGTCTGTGAAAAAAGTCAGTGCCATTACACTGTGCAGACTCACACTGCAGTATCTGTGCCTGCAAACCAAACTCAGCTCATGATGTCCTGGCTTTACTTAGGCTTTTATATTTTCACTTGTAGAATTAGTCTAAAAGTGCCAATGGCTGCAAATACCCCAGTGCACATTACTTTTTTCTTGACCTAGAGATGGGACAACTGAGAGGAGTTTTAAAAACTTCTATTTCTATTTTCAGTTTCATGAGAAGGGTGAGACAATACAGATGTTATAATTCACACCATCACAATCAGAAGCCAATTATTTCCTAATTACATTATAAGTGTTTCTTGGCCTATCAGCTTTTACCACACCATGCTGTAAATGCCTTAAAGCCAATAATCTAAAATTATCCCTTCCAGGCCCTACTACAATTCATTTTCCACAGTTCTATTGCTCCAAAGTATCTACTTTTATTTGTAAGGCCATCTTTTGAAACTTGTTTCTAGCTCCACTTGTCTCTCACCAATATCTCTGTCACAGACACATTTTATGAAAAATCCTTTCCTTAGGATTTTTTCTTTTGAGAAGCTGAGAGGAACAAAATGTGAACAATGATTATCTGCTGCTGTGGAATGCAACAGGTGTGATTGGTCTGATGTGGTTGTTTCTAATTAATGGCCAATTAATTAGAAATTAATTTCTAATTAATTCTAATTAATAGCCAATCACAGTCAGCTGGCTCAGACTCTCTCAGAGTCACAAGCTTTTATCATTTCTATTCTTTCAAGCCTTCTGATGAAATCATTTCTTCTATTCTTTTAGTATAAAAGAATAGAAGCTTTAATATATATAATATATATATGATATATATTAAATATATATATAATATTTATAATATATATCATATATATATCATATAGATATCATATATATCATATATATGGTATATATATGACATATATATCATATATATATATCATATATATAATATATATATATCATATATATATATATATATATATATATATAAAATATATATATCATAAAATAATAAATCAAGCCTTGTGAAACATGGAGCCAGATCCTGGTTTCTTCCTGGCCCCCCTGTGAACACCACCACGTATCTCTGCTATTCCATGGCATTTCCAAGCAGCATTTTTTATCTCAGAGTTTGTACAGCGTGTGAGCCTCCTGTGGGGCTCTGCAGCATCTCCAGCTGCATTTGCAGGGCCAGGCCTGGCAGTGTGGCTCAGAGCTGTCCCTGTCCTGTCCCTGTCCCTGCAGGAGTACAGAATCTCCAGCTTTGAGCAGAGGCTGATGAACGAGATCGAGTTCCGCCTGGAGCGGACGCCGGTGGATGAGTCTGATGATGAAATCCAGCACGAGGAAATCCCCACGGGCAAATACATTGCTCCCATCTTTGACAAGAGACTCAAGCATTTTCGGGTCATGGAAGGATTCCCTATTACCTTCACCTGCAAAATAGTTGGAATTCCTGTTCCCAAGGTAAGTCATTCTCACTGGAGCTGCTAAGGAACAAAACCCAACTGCCCAGCAGTGTCTGTTCATCCCTCCTAAGCACATGGCTCTGTGGAGACAGCTCCCAAATTAATCATTTCCCCACCTTCCTAAAATCACAGCATCTGCTCCTGAGCATGCAGCAGGCCTTGGGGTCCAAGCACCTGACTCCAGGAGACTCAGAACTGCTCAACCCCCAGAACTTCCCCAGAGATGAGACCTGATTTAAGCAGTAACGTGCCTGGAGCCAAGGAAAGAGAAGCTGGCAGGCCCAGCTGTGAAATGCAGCTTCCTGAGCTCAACCTGGAATCACTGTTTCACATTTTAACTGCTCAACCTGGAATCACTGCTTCACATTTTAACTGACCTGCAAAGTTTCTAACATTCTAAAATTATATTAGCTATCCCTCAACTTCTGTTATTTTTCTAGTCCCTGTTAAGTCACAGGGGTGTGTCTGATCACTACAGGTCTACTGGTTCAAGGATGGCAAACAGATTTCAAAGAAAAACACACATTTCAAAATGAACAGAGAAGAAGATGGAACTTGTTCTTTACATATTGAAGCTGCTACTAATGATGATGATGGCAACTATACAATTATGGCTGCAAACCCACAAGTAAGGTGTTTTATTCTCTTTTACAAAAATGCTTGTTGCCTCTTTTTCTAATATGCATTAATAAGAACACAAATTAGGCCACATGCTTTGACATCAAGTGGTGACTGTATCACAAATCAGGTGCTTCAGAGCATAGGAGAGGAAACCATGTAAAGATGACTGATAAACTACTCCCCTGTTACACACAGTCAAAAGCAGTAAGGACTTTTTCCCATGTTAGTAATTCCTGCCCTGTCCCCTTCCCACTCTCTATTTTGAGGTGTGCTGACAAGACAGACATGATGTTTCAGGCAGAGAGAATAGAGCAGGAACAAACAAGCAGTTACATTAAATTTGGAAGTGTTACTAAACAATATTCTTTATCCACGATGCAAAGATATGGATCTGCAAATAGTCTCATTCCCTTCCACCATTCTCCCTGACCCCATTTACAAGTACATTCATCAGGCAACTTTTTCCAATTTAAATGTTTCTCTTTTGTGAAATTATTTTCCTGTTCAGTTTCCATAGGGCTGCATTTTAAAGCAGGCCAGTACAAAGGTACTAGCAGACAGTACCTGTGGCATGAATAAAAAGGCAGGGACTGGCACCACTGCCAAATGCATTGCCACAGCCTGGGAGAGTTTGGGAAAGCCCTGCTAATAGGAAGTGGTATTCTCACTATAGCTCAGCTACTTTATAAAAATAATCCTAATGCACTGTAAGGTTCTGTATTTATACTTGAAAATGAAATAAGCCATGAACCAACTGTTAATTGTGTTTCCATTGTGAATTGCAGGGGAGGATCAGTTGTTCAGGACACCTGATGGTTCAGAGTGTCCCTTTTCGGGGACGAATATCCACAACTCAGCCTCACAGGTGAAAGAAAAAGTCCTGCAGAAGTTCTTAATGCTTTTTACTGAAGGCATCCAAAATAACCACTGCATTCACTGAACTTCAGTTCTCAATCATAAAGTGGAAATAACAGCAGCAGTTCCCTCCCAACAGGTCACTTCTATGTTTTTGAAGGGCATCCTCAAATACAGGGAAGTTTAAGTATGATTTCATTTACCTGTTGTAGTGGAGCTAAAGGCAAGGGATGGATTAGCAAAATGAAATTCAGCCAAAAAAAATCAAAAAGAAGCAAAGGCTGGCTTGGGAATCTAAGGCTACTACATGATATAGTTAACTGGATAATCTTTCTAAATTGAAAATATGCAAGAATTAAATTACAATCAATCCATTTCTTTCTGCCCTTTTATGTAACTCAAGCTATCTCTCCATCCTTTCCCTCAATTTCTTCCTTTTTTTTAAGCATTAAGGGAAAAAGACTGACTTCCAAACACACCCCTGTGATTTCTGCTTTGCAGAACACGCCCCCGGGTGCCAGAGGGAGACAAAGAGGCGGTGCAAGAACGATTCTTCAGGCCGTACTTCCTGCAGGCTCCAGGGGACATGGTGGCACACGAGGGGCGACTCTGCAGGTTGGATTGTAAGGTATTACCTGCTTCTCCTGTTCACTCTCCCTTTCCCTGCCTCTGGTCATGGAGTGCTGTGTGTTCTCATGTTCTTTATGTATGCATGAACGTTCTCCATTCAAAGTTTTAATGCTTCATTTTCAAAACTATTTCTTGATGCCGTTGTCTCTGAGCTGATTCCAGGGATTTCTTTTGAACAAATATTCTGTGGAACGAAGAACACAGAAAACACAACCCAGAAACAGAAGGCTTGTCCAAACTACTAGATGTGTTCACTGTGTCCTTTACCAGTATGAACTCCAGAAGTTCTGCTCCATTGCCAGACTCTTGAACATAACCCAAAAAGCACAAAACCATGAGAAAGAGAGGATGCAGCACGTTGCTCTGTGTTCAAATAAATGTTCCCATTGTATTGGACTGAATTACTGAAGATTAATACTCCCTGAAAAGAGGGGATGCAGCCTAGTTCATTTTATGCTTCCCCAGCATGCACAGAGGCAGAAACATCAAAATTTACTGATTGAAATCCTGGCATGAAAGAGTTGTCAGAGGTTAGAGTACACAGAGTGAACACTGAACACCTTTAGGAGAATCATCTGCTCCCACCTCTTCTGGAACCCTCTGTGTCCCTGCAGTGCAGCAAAGGTGGCAGTGCTGGCACTCACCCTGAACAGGGGAGAGGCTCTGAGGCACAAGTTAATGCCCTGAAGATGAGCAAGACTCATTATACTTAATTTATGATGTAAAGTTTACAAGGAGCATGCCAAAGAATTTGGTTATTCCTAGCCCTGCTGTCCTGGCAGAAGCCTTAAAGCATGTCTGGCATTGCACAGTGAGACTCAGACAAATTCCACTTCCCTCTTTCTCTGCTTTGAAAAATGTTGTTTGCAAAGCAGTATTTTAGACATGAGTAAGTACTGCTCCCTATTGAAAAGGTTTTTAATATTACAATACAGTCTAATCCTTCAAAAAATACTTAATTTGTGGTGCTCTACAGCATGCAAGTTCAACAGCTATGAAGTATTATATCATTCTTCATCAAATTTTACAAAATACAAAGTAATTTGTATAGAACTTTTTCAATCTCTTAAACTCTGGAGTATTTTACATCAAGGAATTCGATTTCTAGTCAGCACCAAAAAAAGGAGAACAAGCAGATTATTAAGAGTCTTTTGTGAATCTCATATTCTCATTTCATATTTCAAACTAAGTTTCTTCCTTTTTGACCGAGAAAAATGTAGCTATTTAATGTATTTTAAAATCTTTTTACTGTTTTGTTTTCTGGGTTTCTCCCTTTTGGAAGCAGTCAGCAGAAAAACAAAAAGAGAAATAATTTTAGGAGAATATAAAGAGTCTTTTGCAAATCTCATAATCTCATTTCATATTTCTAACTAAGTTTCTTCCTTTTTGACTAAGAAAAATGTAGGTATTTCATGTATTTTTAAATCTCTTTACTTGTTTGTTTTCTGTGTTTTTCCCTTTCGGAAGCAGCCAGCAGAGAAACAAAACCAGAAATAATTTTAGGAGAATATAAAGTCTTTTGTGAATCTCATATTCTCATTTCATATTTCTAACTAAGTTTCTTCCTTTTTGACTGAGAAAAATGTATATATTTAATGTATTTTAAAATCTCTTTACTTGTTTGTTTGCTGTGTTTCTCCCTTTTGGAAGCAGTCAGCAGAAAAACAAAAACAGAAATAATTTTAGCAGAATATAGTCTTTTGTGAATCTCATATTCTCATTTCATATTTCTAAATAAGTTTCTTCCTTTTCGACTAAGCAAAATGTAGTTATTTAATGAATTTTTAAATCTCTTTACTTGTTTGTTCTCTGGGTTTCTTCCTTTTGGAAGCAGTCAGCAGAGAAACAAAACCAGAAATAATTTTTAAAAATGTTTGCGGTCTAGATTTTGAGATGATTCAGCTGGCATTTGTAGAAGGGCCTGGCTCTGAATTTCCTAATCTGTCTGTGCCAGTTGCACGCCGCTCCCACGTGGGGAAAACGCTTCCCGCCTTTTGTCTGGTTCATGCGATGCCGTGTGGGCTTTAGCATTGAGCGAGCCGGCTCTGGGTTATGTTAACCCTAGAGACCCACAGACTATCGCAGGTGGCGCCCAACGTGGGGCACGGACCCACGACCCTGGGATTAAGAGTCCCGTGCTCTACTGACTGAGCTAGGTGGGCCCTGTGATGGTCTGTGGGTCTCTAGGGTTAACATAACCCAGAGCCGGCCCGCTCAATGCTAAAGCCCACACGGCATCGCATGAACGAGACAAAAGACGAGAAGCGTTTTCCCCACGTGGGAGCGAGTATCCTGTTTATTGCCTTGAGTCAGGACACACCTGGAGATGGAGACCCCCAAGCAGGAAAGAGGCCGAGCCCTACCCATGGTAGGGTTTTATACCCCAAAAGGGGGGCGGGGAAAGAGGATGACAGCCAATGGGATAACAGCGGGGAGGGGCGAGGGGAGGGGCCAGCCATGGGGCAGACCACCAGGGATGGAGACCAGGGGGGTGAGGTAGGAACATACCATCCACGTAACCCACTAACATTTTTTTCCAACACCCAGTACAACCAACTAAATGACTATTTAGTGTGATACAACAGCACCCAGGCTGGAGCTGTTTCCCTGTTTCCAGGTGAGTGGGTTGCCCACCCCAGAGCTGACGTGGCTCCTGAACGGCAAAGCCGTGCTCCCGGACAGCAGGCACAAGATGCTGGTCAGAGAGACCGGGGTGCACTCCCTGCTCATCGACCCCCTCTCCCAGAGTGATGCTGGAACCTACACCTGCCTTGCCACTAACAGAACAGGCCAGAATTCATTCAGCCTGGAGCTCACTGTTGTAGGTAAGAAGCACTGTGATTGTGCATTTCTTCAAACTCACATAGTTCCCTACAGACAATTATAGTTAATAGTTAATAAATAGTTAATGCACTAAGAGTAGGAAAATCCCACAGCTGTAGATACAGACATGTAATTTTTACCTATATATTTCCCTCCCCAGCTGATGAGGGAAATGTGTCGCAGACAACTTTTATGGAAAATCCTTTCCTTAGAATTTTTCCTCCCGAAAAGCTGAGAAGCCTCAAGAACAAAATGCAAACATTGATTATCTGCTGCTGTGGAATGCAACAGGTGCATCTGGGATTTGCCCATGTTGGATGTTTGTAATTAATGGCCAATCACAGTCAGCTGGCTCGGACACAGAGCATGAGCCACAAACCTTTGTTATCATTCCTTCCTATTCTATTCTTAGCCAGCCTTCTGATGAAACCTTTTGTTCTATTCTTTTAGTATAGTTTTAATGTAATATATACCATAAAATAATAAATCAGCCTTCTGAAACATGGAGTCAGATCCTCATCCAAGAACCCTGTGAACACGGTCAGAGAAATGTACCTGGTGCTCAGATGAGTCCTGTTACTAAGACAGTGTTATAAGAATTCTGTCTCATTATCACCCATCCTCATTTTCTCCCCAGAAAATCCTTAGGGTTTGAATTCATAATATATATGTTGAGGTATTCCAGATTTCAGCCCAAATTTTATTGGTTTAAATATGTTTTTAAATAGAAAAAATTAATCTGAATATTGCTCTTTAATAAAGCCTTAAAATATGTGAGATATTGAAATTTACAGATCTGGCATTAATTTTCTGCAATGGTAGTATGTTTAGACTCATTAGACATGCATATATTCTTTTATGAACTTCAGTTCTGCCTATTATTTACTTTATGTTCCCTTACAGAGGCTATATCATGGCATTTCACTTCCCTTCCAACATCCCCCTAAAAATTCCCAACCCATTTTGGTATCACAAGAATAATTTTCAATCGTGTTCCTCCATACTATTCAAAGAGAAACAAAGAATAAAATATGTGTTGTCGAATAATTCTCTTTCCAGCAAAGGAAGTCAAGAGAGCCCCCATGTTTCTGGAGAAGCTTCAGAACTGTGGAGTTCCAGAAGGCTACCCTGTCAGATTAGAGTGCAGAGTGGTGGGAATGCCACCTCCCATCTTCTACTGGAAGAAGGACAACGAGACCATCCCATCCAACAGAGAGAGGATGAGGTACTGTGACACCCCTGCCTGAATTTCCTGTGCCTGCACCCTCTGTTTCCATGAAAAGTCTGTGCAGGGTGCAGGTGCTGGTGCTGCTAACAGCTCCTTTCACCCACAGAAAGAAGCACTGAAAAAGTCACCTCAGTGATTGTGCATTTCTTCAAACTCTGTGCAATTTGTGCAATTCTTCAAACTCTTGACAGCTGTACAAACCTTGTTTCCCTGTGGGGCACAGTGGCTGTTCCCTTGGTTCAGGCTGTTCCCTGCCTCAGAGAGTGGGGACAGAGCCTGTGACCTGCCAGGGTGAATGGATCCCCTTATCAAACACACCCTGATGTGGTACTTCAGTCATTTCAGCACCTCATTCTCTCTAAGCTGTGTTTTCCTAGTTTAGTTCCAACTAGGTATGAATTTAAATTCAGAAGAGTTTCAGTGCCCCAGAGTATGAGATAATAGAGAATTTATTATGGCAAATAGAGAAGCTTAACAAAGTTGGTCACAAACAAAGGTAAAGCCTTTGATCCGTGCTGACAAAACACAAAAGTTCAGGTTCACCTCTTGCAGTCAAATGCAGCACTATTTTTTTAATTTTTGCAAAAGTAGAGCTGATAAAATAATATGCCTGGCTATAATTAATGATAAATGAAGTGCTTTCTATTTTTTAACATTTCTACTTCAGCATCGATCTGACTTTTAGTATTTTATTTCACTTGGTTCCAAGTCCCAACTTGCTGCAGTCACTGGATCTTTGAGATCAGCTTCAAGAAGTCCCCAGCCCTTCCCACACAGGCTGTGAGTGCAGCAAGCTGCCCTGCAGCACACCTGTTAGGGATGGACACCAAGCACAAGGAAAACATTCTTAAAAAACTCTTTTATGGTCACCCTATCCCCACCCAGAGACACTCCAAAAACCCCACCCAGCCCTGACCTTCTGCAGCCTACAGTCTCTATGGTTTGGGCCCAGTCCTGTTTAATATTAATATCTTTATAATCTGGAGGAGGGAACTGAGCCTGCCATTAGCAAATTCATGGATTACACCATAGAGATGTTCCCATTTCACAGGGATTGTGGTTCTACACACACACACACACATTGTAGTTACTGGAAAATCAACAACTCTCCTAAAATGCCACATTTCCAGCTGTCTCACAAAAGGTTAGAAAACAAATTTTGCTTCAGCACAGCAGAGGAATGGCAAAGGGAAAGCTCCCCCAGCCCACAGGAGCAGGGATAAAGGTTGTGACAGCTCTGCTGTTCCAGCCAGCTGAGAGCAGAAACCCCAAAGGCTGCAGTGGCTGTGCACAGACCCAGGGCAGCATTGTCCCTCTTGTCCCTGTCCCACCCCACTGACTCCTGCCTGAAGCCCAGAGAGGCTTTTGTAGCACAACAAGGACACACAGCAGCTCCTGCACTGCTGCACCCAGCATAAGGTAAATTGTGTAGTGCAGGGAACAAAGGGTGAAATGTTCTCCTTTTATTACAGCACAAAATGTCCTCTTGTCCTGCAAGCCCGTGGCTTCATTCCAGTTCATATGGAAACAAAATGTCAAATTTCAAAACATCCTGGAACTTCAAGTGTTCTGAAAGTGCTCATCTCACTGCTCTTCCTTTATAATGAGAGAAACACTTGGCTTGATAAAAAGGACCAGGCTCAGCTTAGAGAGCAGAGGAGTCTCAGTTCTGTTATATCCTGCTGGAAAGTTTTTCCTGGAAATTGTAGCCACAAAGCCTTAGATCACTGGAGAGCAAAGGAAGTGGAGGGAACAATGAAGCAGGTTTCTTTCAGAGTGTCAGCCAAACAAATCTTTCAGATTTTCCCACTTGGTCATTTTCTCACAGAAAAGGGTGCCCCAAGAAAGTTTCTGACTGGCTCTGGTTGCTGTTGTGAAAAACATCACAACTTTGTACAAGTGCTCTGGGTATTTTATGTTCTTGCTCCAGCTCCTGACCTAGGAAAAATACAGTAAGATTGTGCAGCAGCTCTGCACAGGTTCAGCTCATTACTGTTCAATTAATAATGCTAATATTAACAATACAGAGCAACAACTCAGCTCCCACAGTCACACCACAGCTGTGCACAGCTGAGAGGAGCCAGAACAGATCTGAGATTTCCTGATCATTGTTTGAGGCCATACTGAAAGCAAATCTATTGACTATAGATTTGGGAGTAGTGATGACAACATTTCTGTTTCATATTCAATACTCAGATTTTAAAATCTGGAAACTGATGTGCTCTTGAGAAACACTAATTCCCAAACACTTGTTTTCCAGCATGCACCAAGGTACAACAGGGTATGTGTGCCTCATTACTATTCAATTATTAATGCTAGGTTTAGCTCATTACTATTCAATTAATAATGCTAATATTAATAATACAGAGTAACAACTCAGCTCCCACAGCACACCATGGCTGAAAGCAAATCTATTGACTATAGACTGATGCCTCTTGGGAGTAGAGATGACAATATATGTGTTTCATATTCAATATACAGATTTTAAAATCTGAAAGCTGATGTGCTCTTGAGAAACACTAATTCCCAAACACTTGTTTTCCAGCATGCACCAAGATACAACAGGGTATGTGTGCCTGCTGATCCAGCCTGCCAAGAAAGCAGATGCTGGCTGGTACACCTTGTCTGCAAAGAATGAAGCTGGCATTGTGTCCTGCACTGCTCGCCTGGACATCTATGGTAGGTGTGGGCTGGGAGAGGACAGAACACAGGGCCCAGCTGGCTCTTGGTGTGGCTTTGGCATGGCTAGGAATCAGTGTCACAGCTTCAGAAGGCCCCAGAAGAGATCTAATGATACAGCTAAATGGCCAAAGCAGCCCTGCTGCACGGTGTAAAGGAGGGTAAGGACAAAAAACCAAAGCAGGGGATGTGCACAATGCTCTCCATCCCCATTTTCCACCTCCCAGAATCCCTAGACACATAAGGATCTATTTTCAAGTTGAACATTGACTCTACTGCCTCTAACAAGTCTGTGCTACAGCCCTGACCCGGCAGAGCAATGAGCTGCACACAAGAAAGCAAATCCCTTCTTCCATGGGGGTGCACACTGAGCCTAACTGAGGGGGTACTTCACATCCCATACATTTGTCTAGGGCTCAGAAGGCTCCATCCCACCCCAAGAACCACAGCACATCATTAATCTGTTATCTGTAAGCAGCATAATAAACAGAAAGCATGTTCCACAAATTAGATTTTTATATAAATATAAATATAAATATAAATATAAATATAAATATAAATATAAATATAAATATAAATATAAATATAAATATATACACACACATACATATATATATATATATATATATATACACATACATATATATATATATATATATATATATATATATATATATATATATATATATGTATGTATGTATGTATATTCCTGAACTGGTTGGATTAGAACAGACCCTTAAAAAAAAAAAAACCCAAAAAACAAAGAGCCCATGTTTTCAAGCTGGTATTTCCATTTTGGTTTTTAAACCCCAGCTAATTATCACAAGTGAGTCACCGGTGCATCTCTGTCAGCCTCCTGCCACCTTGTGGTGGTATGGGCAATATGGAAGGCTCAAGAGAGGGCTAGAGGGAGGATGATTTATTCAATTATATATTATATATATATTAAATATATATTTATTTAATGTTTTAATATAGTTATATTAAATTATATTATTATATTATTTATATTTAATAATTATATATTATATTAAAATGTTAATACAGCACTACTAATCAATACAACAAATCCATGCAGTGACTATTATATTAAAATGTTAATACAGCACTACTAATCAATACAACAAATCCAAGCAGTGACTATTATATTAAAAAGTTAATCCAGCACTACTAATGAATACAACAAATCCATGCAGTGAGTATCTGTGTAGAGCTGTTGTCGGTGGTCACAGGTGTTTTTAGAGGATGGAAGAGACAGGATCTTGATTCTATTATCAGAAGCCTTGATTTATTATATTATTATATATATATATAACATTATAACTATTCTACATAGAGATAGAAAGAAAAGGGAGCTTCTTCAGAAGCTGGCTATGCTAAGAAGGAGATAGAAAGAATGAATAACAAAAGTCTGTCTGTCTCAGTAGAGAAGATAGCAGCTCCACCGTGAGTAGTCAATAAATCTAAACATCTACAAGAAACCAATGACAAGTAAACCTATTGCATTCCACAGCAACAGATAGTAATTGTTTACATTTGTAAACAATTATTTGTAAATAATTTATTGTAAATAAATTTGTAAATATATTTGTAAATAATTATTTACAAATATTGTAAATATATTATAAATATTATATTATATATATATTATAAATATTGTAAATATATTTGTAAATAATTATTTGTAAATAATTGTTTACTGAGCTTCTCAGCTCTAGCAGCAAAAATCCTACAGAAAAAAATTTTCACAAAGAATGTCTGTGACACAGAGCCATACAACAAGCCCATTTGACAGGGTGTGTGGGTGTCTGTCCCTTGTGTCCCTGTGAGCCAACCCGGTGTCCCTAGAGCTGCTGTGCTGTTGTTGGGACTCAGGAAATCCCTCTGGCTGTCCTGAGCAGCCCAGACCCTGCCAGGGGTCTCAGAGACCCTGGCACAGAGCCCAAAATGCCTCTGTGAGTTTGATTATGGCCCGTGGAGCAAATTACCAACCTTCTATGAGGATCAGCGGGCCACAGGAGTTTAAGTAGAATGTTAGTGAGATTATCACAGGGTGAATTATTTATTTTAGGATTACTGTACAGGGGGGTTCTATCCCTGTACAGGGGGGTTATGGAGACAAGATGGGGCAATCGGGGCGTGCCTCGTGCTTCTTCTTTCTTCTTCTTGTCTTCCATCTTCCGTGGTGATGCTGGCACTTGGGGATTGGTTTATGGTGAAGGTGCACTTGTCAATAAGGGTAAAAGGTATTAGGAATAAAAAGTAAATATGATATACGGAGTTTTTGTTATATAAGGACGCGACCGCCCCGTGGGTGGGCAGAGTGCCTGTGGCTGCCCTGCTGAGCAGATCTCTGCTAAGCAGAAAGAAAATTTTTTAGATAAGAATTAATAAACGACCTTGAGACCGAGAGATGAAGAGCTCTGACTCCTTCTTTAAGGGCTGGGCTGGGAAAAGAGACTTTGGAATTTTTCTCGGGGTCACTCTGACAAGCCAATGATCCCGACCTGCTGTGTTTGTGTTGTGCAGCCCAGTGGCACCGGCAGATCCCGCAGGCTCTGAAGCTCTGGCCCGGGGGCAGTCGCTACACCAACCTCAGCAGCCAAGGACTCGACAGCTTCTCTGCCTTCCCAGCTCCTGAGAGCCCCGTGCTGTTCTCAGCCCCCAGCCAAAAGCTGGTGGAGAGTGAAGAACTTTGAATTCAAACAAACCTTCGTTCCAGTCGAACCTTCAGAGATCCTCAGAACTGTGAAAAACTCAATGATAAAAACAAAAAGAGGTACAACTCACCATGCTCAAGGTTTACAAGCAGCTTGTTTGTAATTAAGTGTTGTGCTGCTGCAAATGCTGTGAGTAACATATGGTACAAGAGTTTTGCATATGGTTTTAATGCAGGATAATTGTGGTATGGAGTGTTGTGCAATAAATTCAGTACTGTGTAGTTTGCTAAGAATTACATAGTAAACATAGTTTTCAGCACCTAAAAGCCAATACCACTTTTACTTGTTGAATTAGAGCTACTGCACTGTAGCTGCCATGGTTTAGCTGGAATTCTGCCAGTGAAAACACTGACATTACAGTAACACCAATCCTGAATGAGGGTAAACAACAAGACTTTGAATGTAACTTAAAAAAAAAACATGCCAAATAATCACAAAGCACAAGTTAAATGGAAAAGATGTAACTCATTTTTATATATGATTATTATGCCCGCCTATTCTAGAATTTTTGAACTCCAGACTAGGTAAATATAGCATTTCATGTAGGTACAGCTGTATACCCTAAATATTTATATCTGTGTGTGTGTGTACTCTATGAACTGTGTATTCTTGGTGTAAGGGTTCATAAAATAAGGTGCAAGGCATGTGCATAAGGCACATAGGAAATGGAAATTCCTCTGGTCTGAAGCATGTTCTCTTGAGCCCATAGCTGAAACTATTTACCAGATGTGCTTCATACTTTTTTCTTGACCATGTTAGCAATCCTCTGACTTTAACATGGATAATACCAAACTTGTCACTTCATGGCTTTTAATTATCAGTCTCTTTTTCCTAATTTTTAATATGCATCTACCATCTAGCTCATTTTATAGCTAAATGGAAAGGAATAGTGACCTGGTAAATTTTCACCACCATGCAGGAAATGATCACAAGTGTGGTGTGTAATGGAAAGACAGAAAATTCTGTTAATATACAAAAGTTAAGAATTTAAGCAGCAGTTATATGCAAAAAGCTAAAAAAAACCCCAACAGTAGTAATAAATAAGGCAAATGATTGAAAGAAAAACAGAAGGTATTAAGTGACAACACTTAATGATTGATTTAAATATATTTGGCATCTCTACAATTACATCAATACCCCCAGCTGTTAGAATCTGTGAATATTTAAGATGTTTTCCTGCATCTTTAAATTATTGCTAACCCTCTCTCTAGTCATTGGTTTCAAGCACTTCTGACTTACTGCTTTCAACGTGGCTGCAGAATGCCATAAAGCCATGATCAAAGTCACAGAGATGGAAAAAAAATTACCAGATACTTTCATTTTAGACTATGTTTGGGGATTCTTCAAATTTAAAATTTTAACTTTAAAAAACTCCATATGCAAAGAAAACAACAAAGAGTTATGTTAAGAGCAAAAGAATATTGGATATAGCCAGAGACTGAGGATGTCTTTCACTGAGCTTCCCACAAATAAAGTTTCTGTTGTTCCTAACTGTTGATTCCCTCAGGATTTAGAGGAAGTGAATTTCTTGTGTTGTTTTACTTCCCACCTGAGTGAACAGCATAAAACAAAACCATCATTGTAACTCTTACACTTTTGTTAGGAATCTCAGGCAACTCAACCCAGACCAGAAAGCTAAAATCCAGAATTATCCTAAGGGTTAAAACAAGGTACAGGGGTTTCCAAGAGAAAGCAGATGTTGTCCACATTGTACCTCTTCCCTGACAAACATAATAAAACTCATGGCTATTGAAAGTGATGCTTAAAGTGATTTCAGTAATGAGATGCAGAACTTAAGGCATAGTGTGGGTCTGATCTTCCAGGACAGAGAATCTACTGCTCCTGTTTCCTTCACTGGGTTCTTAGAATGGCTTAAAGATTCCAAACCTACACCCAAAATTTCAAGTTTCCCACATTAGTTACTACCCTTGGAAAAATAATCCAAGAAAAGTTATTGGATTTTGCTTGCTTAATTCAGTGCTGTTGGGAAATGGAAAGGTAGGAAATTAAGACACAAAGATCAAGCTCACATCTACAGCCCTGGTGTTGCCATCATTTCACAGAGCAGAGAGCAGGTTTGGAACCCAAGTACTCCAGGTTGCACACTGGCCATCAGGCTTTATCCCTCAGCACAAGCTCAGCCAAGAGATTTCCTGCTTGGAAGTCTCCTGTGCCCCCTTTCCTGGCTGACAGTGAGGGGTTGGACCAGATAACCCCTGAGCTTTTTACAGACCTAAATCACTCTGCACTTCCTAAATTATTTTATTTTCCACTGCCTGTCCAGATATCCCATTTATGTTACCTGTCAGCTGAGTAGAAACTAAGAATTCAAGCAAGCACAAACTTTTCCTTTTTGCTGGGCTCTAACCCATTAGGCAAGGCCAGCTACAGGAGCTCTTCACACAGTGTAGAAGAAAGGAATGCTGGTGCTCCCCACTGGAAGTGCCTGGGTAGCAGTGCTGGAATCAAACTGATCAGTATTACTGACAGAGCAGTGGATCTCTCACACATCACACCCAAAAACTCAATGCAAATTAAAAGACAAAGTGCACAGAGCAAACATGCAAAGCAACTCTCTTCACCTTTTCTCTGCAAAGTCGCCAAACTCTCATCATTATAAACTGAGCTGACATGCTGACCATTATGTGGCAAAATGCTTCTTAAAATGAGCATTCAGTTCTTTGGAAGTGGGAGCACAAGAAGCTGAAAGACTTTTCCCAAAGATGTGTGTAAGAACAATTAAATCCCCTCTTAGTCGTTCAAGAAGAGGCTCCAGAAAACCTCAGAAGGTAGATCACCAAAAATGTGTTAGCTGAACTATAATATTCTCTCCTGAACAGGATTTCCTAGCAAAAAGATCAAAACTCATCACATTTCCCTTCAAAATGCAGAAATCAGCAGTTTCAATTCCTTTCAGTAGCTCAGATGAAAACCAACTCATACATACTCTGGTCCCAAATGGCCTGGAGGTGTTACATTTTTTTCCCTAAATAAATGCTACAGGACATTTCCCCCTGTGTGTGCTGAGCCCATGCAGAGCCCACAAAGGCAGCTGTGGGAATGGGTGTCAGTGCTGTTGGACAAGTGCTGTTGATGGGCTCATCACAAAGAAGAATTTGCAAGAAAACAACACCAAAATTATGTTTGTGTTGTTAAGTGGTGGAAAAGACAAGGGGAAAAGGCCTGTGGAAGGGAAGGACAGCAGGACAGTCCTGTGTTGTCACAGGATGTGCTGAAGCCACTCTGCTCCCTCCTGAACAACCTGGCTGCTCCTTGCTGCTCCTCTCTGAGTAACCCCCTCACACCAACACAGCTTTTCAATCTCTAATTCAGGACAGGCTACTGCAGCAACAAAACTTCGTGTTACACCTTCCACTGAAGTCACTGTTAGTTCTTACCTTCCAAAACCCATGAAACCACCCCAATGTGGAGCACAATGCTGTGTAAGTGTGATACAGAAATGCTCAAGTTTGGAGCCTCTCAAGTGTTCACTGATTGATAATCTTGTAGGTTTATTTGGTTTCCCATTTCCTGCTACTCCTGGTTGGGTGTACAACCAAACACAGGCACAGTTTATTGCACACTACAGCAGAAATGACATCTTTTGTGTTGCAATCCTAGATTTCAAAGAGTTTTCTTCCTGCTTTAAACTTTTGGTCCAGATTGATGTAAACCCAGCCTAGAGCAGCATTACAGGTGGGGATGCACTGATATCATTGGTAAACTTTTGGTCCAGGCTGATGCAAACCCAGCCTAGAGCAGCATTACAGGTGGGGATGCACTGATATCATTGGTGAACTTTTGGTCCAGGGTGATGTAAACCCAGCTTAGAACAGCATTACAGATGGGGATGCACTGATATCATTGGTAAACTTTTGGTCCAGGCTGATGCAAACCCAGCCTAGAGCAGCATTACAGGTGGGGCTGCACTGATATCATTGGTGAACTTTTGGTCCAGAGTGATGCAAATCCAGCCTAGAGCAGCATTACAGGTGGGGATGCACTGATATCATTGGTAAACTTTTGGTCTGATGTAAACTCAGTCTAGGGCAGCATTACAGGTGGGGATGCACTGATATCATTGGTGAACTTTTGGTCCAGAGTGATGCAAATCCAGCCTAGAGCAGCATTACAGGTGGGGATGCACTGATATCATTGGTAAACTTTTGGTCTGATGTAAACTCAGTCTAGGGCAGCATTACAGGTGGGGATGCACTGATATCATTGGTGAACTTTTGGTCCAGAGTGATGTAAACCCAGCCTAGAACAGCATTACAGGTGGGGCTGCACTGATATTATTGGTAAACTTTTGGTCCAGACTGATAAAAACCCAGCCTAGAGCAGCATTACAGATAGGGATGCACTGATATTATTGGTAAACTTTTGGTCCAGAGTGATGCAAACCCAGCCTAGAACAGCATTACAGATGGGGATGCACTGATATCATTGGAAAACTTTTGGTCCAGAGTGATGCAAACCCAGCCTAGAGCAGCATTACAGGTGGGGCTGCACTGATATTATTGGTAAATTTTTGGTCCAGACTGATAAAAACCCAGCCTAGAGCAGCATTATAGGTGGGGATGCACTGATATCATTGGTAAACTTTTGGTCCAGACTGATAAAAACCCAGCCTAGAGCAGCATTACAGGTGGGGATGCACTGATATCATTGGTAAATTTTTGGTCTGAATGCAAACCCAGCCTAGAGCAGCATTATAAATGGGGATGCACTGATATTATTGGTGAACTTTTGGTCCAGAGTGATGCAAACCCAGCCTAGAGCAGCATTACAGATGGGGATGCACTGATATCATTGGAAAACTTCTGGTCCAGAGTGATGCAAACCCAGCCTAGAGCAGCATTATAGATGGGGATGCACTGATATCATTGGTAAATTTTTGGTCCAGATTGATGCAAACCCAGCCTAGAGCAGCATTACAGGTGGGGATGCACTGATATCATTGGAAAACTTCTGGTCCAGATTGATGCAAACCCAGCCTAGAGCAGCATTACAGATGGGAATGCACTGATATCATTGGTAAACTTTTGGTCCAGCCTAGAGCAGCATTACAGATGGGAATGCACTGATATTATTGGTGAACTTTTGGTCCAGCCTAGAGCAGCATTACAGATGGGAATGCACTGATATTATTGGTGAACTTTTGGTCCAGCCTAGAGCAGCATTACAGGTGGGGATGCACTGATATTATTGGACCTCCTGCCTTAAAAGCACTGGACTGAGTTGCACATGGAAGGTGGAGCAACCCTTGTGAATGCCTCACATCTGCAACATGAGGAGATGAGAGCACACACTGCAAAAAGGAAAGTCTGCAGTTTGCATCTCAATGTGTGAACAACTGCCAGTCCCAATTGTTTACAGCAATTGTAGGTACTTCAGCCCATAAATCTGAAATATAGATTAATTTAAGAACTGGGTTCTTCATGCTACCAGGTTTAAAAGCACTACTTTCTGAAAAATGTCTTTACAAAACCTAATGAAATATTTATACTGTTAATACTGGAGAAGTGATTCATTGAAAATTGCCTCATTATTTCCAATACAAAAATGTTCACTTTGAGCTTTAACATTCTAAGTTAATGTTTCTTCTTGATTAAAGTTGATATTTTAAATTTTTTCTCCAAAGTCATTCTCACTGGGAATAAAAATACTCATGTCAGTTTTATAGTATATTTTAACTGCACATGAAAGGAAAAAAAACCACCTGACTGTTCAGTAATGTATTTCCCTTCATCTCACCTGAACTTAAATAAATGTTTCAGATTTGCATACAAGACTGTGTCTTTCACATGTTCAAAAAATTGTGAAAATGTGCAACAATGCCAGAACTTTTCTCAGAACTTTGCTGTGACAGCTGATTAATGAAATCAGACTACATTATTTAGAAGAAAATCCTAAATATTGTCAAGTTATATACTAGCCATGCTTCTAGCAGGTAGCTGTGAAATAAAGTTGTTGCTTTTTTAAACAATTCTTGGTATCAGTTCTTTTGTGGAATTTTCCATCACTTGGGGTCACCAATTGTGGTGCTGTTCACAGGGGTCCCAGGGTGAGGGAAGAGATGGGAATGTTGACTCCATGCTTCAGAAGGCTGATCTATTATTTTATTATATATATTATATTAAAACTATACTAGAAGAAAGGATTTCATCAGAAAGCTTAAAAGGAAAGGAATGAAATGATAATAATGACTGTGATTGGCCATTAATTAGAAACAACCACATTAAACCAATTAAAGATGCACCTGTTGCATTCCACAGCAGCACATAATTATTGTTTTTCTTTTCCTCTGAGGCCTCTGAGCTTCTCAGGAGAAAAATCCTGGCAAAGGGATTTTCCAGAAAATATCAGGGCTACATACTGCCATAGCTGAACTGCACAGGGTCTCAGGCATTCATTCATTCAAAGGAAATGTTCTTAAAACCATTTGAGCTCAGCCACGTGAGCTGAAGTGGCTCCTTCACATTTTACCATTTCCTCTGAGCAGCAAAAGTTGCTTCTATTAATGCCTTTATACATCCATTTTATATATATATATATATATATATATATATATATATATAGTCCACTATAAGGAGCCATTTACTGCATAATCAAAAGAAATCTTGGGCCATATGTGTGTGAATTTAAGTGGAGTTCTCCATTTATGTGTGAATTTAAGTGGAGTTCTCCATTAAAGTGTGAATTTAAGTGGAGTTCTCCATTTATGTGTGAATTTAAGTGGAGTTCTCCATTTATGCCAGTGGGAATTCTGTTCAGAAACTGCCCATCCTTTATGATCACACAATCTGTTAGTAGCAGAAAACACAGTTTTGTAAATCAATGGAAGAACATTGAAGACAATCTGAAATGTTAGAAAATAAAATTACTATGCATCCCAAGCTGCAGGAAGCCAGTCAAAAAGGAACTTCTTATTCCTTGGAGTTACAGATGCAATTCAAGCAAATTTTGTAAGATATATTTTGCACGCTGCTAATTTCTGTACAAATGAAAACTGAACTCCAAATTAGGAAAAAAAATTAGTAGACAATATGAAAATGTACTCTTTAGTAGAAGAGACATTTAAATATTATACAAGGGGTTGGTTAGGGGTTTTGAAGCCAGGTTGGCTTGACATGTAGTTAAAGTTTAAAATATAGAGAATTTTTGGGAAGTTCACAAGTACCAGATGAAATCAATGGTTTTTTAATATATCTGTGTAGAGGAAACACTGGACTGCTTTTTCCATGAATAAAATGTCTTCATCCTCAGTGCACTTGGTTTTTCCCCCTGGATATTTTGAAGAAATAGGAGAGCTGAAGATACTTAGAGCAAAAAGCAGCTCTTCTGTGAATTATTTTAAAAATCTGGATAAATTTCACTCCTGAACTACAAAGAAGCACCTCCATATTGCTTAGCTCAAATAGCTGGAATCCCCAGAGTAAGGGTACCTATGTTAAAGCAAAAGCTTCCTTTGGCAAATCAATTCCTTTGGCCTGGAAATAGAACTTTTAAAAAGTTTGTTCCTGGTGAATCCCATCACAGGAGGGACTTCCACAAAGATTTCACATGGAAAGTTTTACTTCACAATACAGAGGGAGTGAGCTAAATATTGAAATTCCTAATGATACTCAGGCTTCCCCCCAGGAGGAAGCTGCACTGGCATTGAATTTACAAATTAGAGCTAAGGTCAGGGACATTTTTATTTTCAAGAATGGGCACTGCAGCTCCATTTCAGAATTCCAGTCAAGAACTGACACCTGCCCTGTGTGTATGTATGGTACAAGATGGATTGTGCACTAAATATCTCATAAATGGTGAGATGGAAGGCAAAAGCCTAAAATTTTGGGGTGAATGGAAGTTGAAAGACATGCTGATGATGAGGAAGAAGCACTGAGGTTTTATTACTAACACACATTTTGGGAATGTGCTACCCTAATTCTGCTTTTAGCCACTGCAAAGTCCCTGCAGTTAAAATGCCACTTGAGTTCCAAGCTCAAAAATAACTCTGGGCATGTCAAAACAGGGTGAAATGATTGAAGAATCCTAGAAGCACAGTACCTGTACCTTCAAATAGAAAACCTGCAGAAAGTCCTTTCAGAAAAATAGAAAGTAATTTCCCCCAAACAGTTCATTGGAATTTCACACTGAGTTTTAACAGTGAAACACATATCTGTAGAATATGCAAGACACATTAAATGAAGCAAGCATTTGTCATCCCCAAAGCTCCCCCAATAATGTGGTTCCACAATTACAGTGATAATTGGACCTGATGCAGTACTGATACTACAAACAAAAATATTTCAGGTTTGCACTGCATTGTTCAGTGGGACAAAGATTTATGAGCAGGCAAAACTCAGCCTCTAAGAATACACCAAGCTCTGAGCATCTAAGCTTTGGCTTATTTGAAAGCCTAAGAGAAACCATCATTATTTAAGGGGATGGGGCATGAAATGCCCACACCAGCAAAGCTCAGTACAGAAAGTGGCTCAGAGCATCAAAAAGTCAGTGGGGAACAAATATTTGGGAGCAATAATCAAACCCAAGTCAAACTGTCAAATTTACATTTCACAAATGACTCTGAAGTATGTGTAAAGGAAAGCTATTCAAAGTAATTAATGAGTTAGTGAATAGATTGTGTTTGAGAAGTCCCAACCAGCAGGGATATTATCTGCTTCTCAAACTGCACTCAGACAGGATTTTTAATGATCAAACTTTCCCATCACCTCACCTCACTCCCCAAAAGGCTTTGACAGATAATCAATAGACAGACAGCTGTCTGTGCACTACACAGAATTTACTCTGCTGCCTTCACCACTACACTAAACTGAAAATCCCAACTTCAACACTGCACCCTCCCAAGGAACAAAACCAGTACAGCATTAGATAAAATCTTCCCACCAGCAATATTACTAATTATAAATAAAGGTATCAATTAACAAACATGTCCCATTAGCACAACAAAATCTAAGAGAATGGGGATTACAGGGGATTATAACCTTAACAATACTGGTCAGAAGCAGAGATTGATACCATGACCTGATTTACAAGTGCTCACTACCCACATACTGCACTGAAGTGCTTTGCAGGACTTCAGTTTCAATTCTTAATAACTTTTGGTAACATGAGCACAGATATTTTATGGTTTGTGTTGATTTGTTCCTCTTTATGGGAGTTTATTACCATTTAATCATTCCCTGCATAAAATCCATTAATTTTTTACTATATCATCATATGCAGCAGAAAATAAATACAATGCTGCATAGAAGAAACAAAAGTGGAAGAGAAATGGCTCTAAGTACTTTCACCTGAATGAATGCAATGTCATGTCCCACAAAACCAAATCATATGTCAGTAGCACAGAAGCATCAGGCATGCTCTTGCACCCTATTCTGGAATTTATCCTTTTGCACTGTATTCCCCTTCCCACCTCAGCTTTAGGCAATCTCTCACTAATCCAAGCTTTCTATGTCATATAATCACATGACTGATGTGCATCCAATTCCTGTTCCAGTATGGAAAACCCACTGCTGTCAGCAGTGCAGGTGAGACAATGTCTGCCTGAAGTTTACAGCTAATATTTTAGGGTAAGATAGCATACAATTTAATTAAGAATTGTATTCATTGTTATTATATACATAAACTTGCCACTTAATTAATAGTATTAAGTTAATTAACAGTATTAATTTGACTATATGATGGGCAACAATTAATTCTACTGTCTAACATGACTTCATATCTCTGAGGCTGAATCCACTTTCAGCTTGCTGATAAAGATCTAATGCAATTCACACGAAGCAAAGGCCCCCATTTTAATAATTAACACTATTCATTACCTTTAAAGAGGCTAGATACACATGAAAAACCCATTCCTGAATGCCAGTGTTTAAAGGAGAGAGCAGCTCAGAATGCACAGTGTGGTTAAGGCAGCCTGAAATCCATCTCCATGGCAGAGGGCACCCAGCTGGCAGGGCAGGAAAGGCAGGAGCCAGGACAGGCACAGGGAGGGCAGGACTCTGCACTGCTCCTCTCCCCAAACACGGCTTAGTTCTATTCATGCCTTTGTTCTTCTCTGAAAGCTGCTTAATTGTCGAAAATAACTCCTATCAAAGCTATTCTTTTGTCATTTGAAAGAATCCTAAAATATAAGACATGGCAGCACCAGCAGGGAACCTACCAGCCTTCCCTGCTGGAAATCCATCAGCAGCTGTTGTGAGGCTATGTGATGGGAGGATGAGGGGAGAGAAGAGGATCTGACTCCATGTGTCAGAAGGTTGATTTATTATTTTATGATATACATTATATTAAAACTATACTAAAAGAAGAGAAGAAAGGATTTCATCAGAAGGCTAGCTAGGAATAGATAAGGAATAGAATGATAACAAAAGTCTTGGACAGAGAGCCTGAGCCAGCTGACTGTGATTGGCCATTAATTAGAAACAACCACATCAGACCAATCCCAGATGCACCTGTTGCATTCCACAGCAGCAGATAATCAATGTTTACATTTTGCTCCTGATGCCTCTGAGCTTCTCAGGAGGAAAAATCCTAAGGAAAGGGTTTTTCATGAAATGTGTCTGTGACAGGGCAGCAGCTCATTTTCCCCTTCCCTCTCTGGGGTTTTCTGTGCACTCTCCCCTCAGCAGCAGCAGGATCCTCCTTCAGCTCCACAGTGCTGCCCCCACAGCAGCACAGACAGCTGAGCCTCTGCACCCTGCTGCAAACACGTCTGCTTCCCCAGCCATCCTCATTTCTTCATCTTCCCAACCTCCTTTCCTCTTCTGCCTTTTCTCCCCAGGCCCCCCTATCCCCCACAAGTGAGAGCAGCAAGTAAACAAAAGGCCATTCTGCACATCATCAGGGCTGAAATGAACTCAACTGCTCTGCAAAAATGCTCCATAAATTCTTCCCCAAATTTGTACATAAAATACACTCCTTACTGTAACTGGGGAGAAAATATCATTTGCTGGCTGTTTCTTCAGCCCATTAAACTGCCAGGATTGTGACAGAAGTAGTGAAACATTTGGGATAGAAAATCCACTAGTAAGTAATTTCTAGGGTAAGAATTACAGATATTTGGTGAGGACGTAGTATATAAAACATTTTATTTAAGATTTACAAAATCTGTTATTGATTCCAGTTAACATAAGATTAAAAAATAAAATCCCATCATTTAAGGCCTACAAAAATCTAGAAGCTTAGACTGTTTTCACACAAGCATTCTCATTTATAGTATACAATCACACGTGTTTTTACAACCATTGAAAATAAAACATTCCTTCCATGACTTGAAACAAGCTCTTTTTCGAGCATACAAGAGACACCATAAATTGGATTAAAGCAAACCTACACAACTTTGGAACCCATATGTCAAACTTACAAAGTTTAAGAAAGTTAGTTCTCTGAGGACTAGAACTCCCATACATTATAAAACTTTTTCCATTTGAACCCTTTATGCAAAAAGACACTAAAGAACAACTTTAAAGCTGACATTAAAAGAAAAACATGGAATGAGGCCCATTTCTGGTGCTATTCCATTCAGTTACACCACGGGTCAACTTGTCCCATGATCTACAGAAATACTGTCATGATTCATCACAGTAAAAAAAAGACACCAAAAACTTCTTTAATTAAAGCATTAAATACACTAGATAAACTAGGAAACAATTGCCAGAAATACTTCAAATTAAAAGCATAACTTCCACCAGCATTAAGTAAATTCATCCATCCTAAAATGCCTTTTGACTTTATGTTCTGAGAGCAAATTTATTTTGTCAAATGACGATAAGATGCAAACAAGAATGAGCTATTATAATGCCAATATTACCTTAGTCAAGCAGATTGACTCTTGCTAATTATTAAATTACACATCTGGCCTGCTGCTCAGTGTTAGAAGCTCTAGTTTGCTATCTGGAAGTGCTCGGGGTGGTAGCTGAACACCCGGTGTGCGTACGGGTCGCTGTCGGCCGTGGGTTTCTGTGCCGGGTAGTGATGGTAGCTGTCACCATGGAAGTGCTCACAGTGCAGGCCGAGCCACTCTCGCTCGCTGCTGAACCTCTCAGCCTCGGCAAGGATCCTGGTCAGAGCCATGATGTAGCTCAGAGCCATCTGCAGGGTCTCGTACTTGGACAGTTTCTTGTCCTGCCCCCACTGCGGCACCACCTTCCTCAGGCGGTCGAAGGCCGTGTTGAGCCCCTGCATGCGGCGCCTCTCGCGGGCGTTGGCAGCCAGCCTCCTCTTGGCAGCGTTCTCCATCCTCTCCGAGCTGCCCCTCAGCGCACAGCCCGTCCCGCTCTCCATCCTCTCCGAGCTGCCCCTCAGCACACAGCCCGTCCCGTTCTCCATCCTCTCCGAGCTGCCCCTCAGCACACAGCCCGTCCCGTTCTCCATCCTCTCCGAGCTGCCCCTCAGCGCACAGCCCGTCCCGTTCTCCATCCTCTCCGAGCTGCCCCTCAGCGCACAGCCCGTCCCGTTCTCCAGGGGACTGGCTTTACAGGTCTTCATAGCTGGTGCAGCTTCACTTGCACACACTAGCAAAAATTCGCCTTCTAAAGAGTGGTAAGGAAAGCACTCATGGAATAACCCTTGAACCACTCGAATCTGTTTCCCGATATAAATTATGGAGTCTTTTTCTTGCCTTCTAAAAAAATAAATATAATAAAATAAAAGTTCTTCTGGTTCTTCTGGAAATGTCTGAAAATTGTTTCTTATCGTTGAAAGCAAGAATGAAGCATTTTTTTATGTCTTATGCTTTCATTCTTTTAATTTCTTTAATCTCAAAGAGAGAGAGAAAACAATGAAATCTCCATTCTCAAGATGTATGTTAATGAGGAAAGCAGTCCGTTGAATCCAGGAAGGATGGTACTGGATGAAAGGCACAACAACTCCAAATGGCAGTTTCCAGAGAGAGCAGCCCTGGCTCAGCTGAGGAGGGATTTTGTGATGGTGATGGCTGTGCTCTGAGCTGTCTCCCTCGGAGAGCTGTGTTTCCTGGGCTCTGCATGGTGTGCAGCGGGCAGGACGAGGCTTTATAGGAACACAAGGGCTGAACAGGTGGTGGCAGGTGGGCGGGCGGCGCGCTGCTGCCATCCCAGCACCTTCCCACCCTGGGAACTACAGGGGAAAAAGCCAAACGGGAAAATCCCAACATTACAGCCTTCATCTGGTGAGAAGTCTTCCAAAGCCATTCTGTCCAGCCCTAACAACTTGCCATCTGGAGTAGTGTCTGGCTGGCCCCACAAGACACTGGGCAGTTAAGCAAAAGACCCTTTCAATGGATAATCTGTTGCAACTCAGGGGGGAAAAAAAATCTCTGTGCATTGTAGTATTTGTACATTACAACCTGTGAAAATTCTGGCTAAGTGTTGAGGATAGAAGAATAACTGCATTAATCAAACAGGAGAAAGAGCTAAAAGATACATGACCAAGAATAGAACTGTTTCACACATATGGTACCAAAATAAGTAAACTCAAATTATTAGAAACCCTCCAGCATTCACAATTTTAATATTGTATAAAGTACACAACACTGCAATCAGAGTAGTATCTTAAGAAAAAAGGGGATTATATATTTGCCTGTCAGTAAACTCAAAGTCATTAAAATAATTTAAATATATTTTATCAGTTAAAATGTAGCAATAGATTTACCTAATAATTGCAGAAATATTTAGATGGGTTATGACAGTTATACACAAAAACATGTAAGTTTACTAATCACCTGAAAACTGCCCCTTTTAATACACCCAAATAAAGTATGTATGTGTATTTGACATGAATTAAAGGTGTATTTTTAGTACTATATCTCGAAATAAGTGACAAGAATAAAAGAGGATGTGAAAAACAAATCTGCTTGCTGGCATCAAGGGATCAATTCTGCTACAACTGTAATGCCAAGGAGCCACAATATACACACACCCATGCCCCAGAATTACAACATATTTCTTTTACTGTACTTGTATTGTACTGAAATCACAACTACATAAACTTACAAGGAAATATCACATGATCTTTTTATGATGTACACAAAAGGAAAAAAAAAAACCCTGCCACACAATGATTTATTATCTGTATTGATTTCAAACTTAATTAAATTGTTACCAGCATTCATAAATTAGTAACTTTTTTCATTAGAGACTGAATACTGTATATTTATTTAGAACTATAGCTCAATTGTTTTCATTATGACTCCAAAACTTGGTGTAGTTGTAAACAGCTGATTAATCCCTAGCAAAAGCAATGCCAATGAAATGAGGTTGAATAATCCAAAAACAATAGGATGCAATTGAACACTAATGGACTCCAGCGTGACAGATGTTGGACGTCGGCTGTTACGCCCAGTTGCTCTGCTCTTCATATTCCCCATCCTAATGATCATGAGCAGAGATGATAGTTGGGGTAGGGAGCCTCCATTATTCCATTATCAAAATGTATGCCACTTCTTCAATTTTTAAAGAAGTGCAACTTGGTCACGTTTCATTAGAAATGTTCGACTTGGCCGGGTGTGTGCGCTGACCTATTCTCCAAACATAAAGAGCTTTTACCACTCACCAAAGCATCCCTTTCTGATGGTCTGTGTGAGAACAGCTCCCTGCAAAAACCCACAGAAACATATGTCCTCCCTAAAGGATCAGCAATTAGAACTTGTGAGATTTCTGTTTCTGAGGATGCTCCATGGGAAGTACTGCGTGCGCAGGGAAGAAGATCCACATCTCATCTCCATGCTACTGCTAAAGCAGATTTTAGTGCCCTGAAGCCTTCTAGCCATAATTTTCTTATCCCTAAGTTTGTTTTGTTATCCCTAAGTTTGTTAGTTAAACCCTATGTTTCTTACAGTTAATATCAAATGATTTTTCATGTAAAAGAACACCAGAAAATTAAGGTGTTCTGTAAGTTAATAAATACTGTGTGTTCTCATGAAATAGCTGCTACTCAATTTAGGTAGTTAGTTGCTCTTTATCTTAAGAGTGTTGCTAACATCATGCCACAAATACAAAAAGCTCCCCTTTATTTCTAAAATAGAGTTCTGTATTTTTTCACTTGGCAGCAGTTTTCTTTTTTTAACTTGCTATGTCCTGCCAGTATAAATTACAACGAAGTCTTCAAATATATTGAAAATCACAGTGCTTCAGAAACTTTGTATTTTCCTTCACTAATGCACAGTAACCCAGCACACAGCAGTGCTGTTAATTCTCCCTTCCTAATTGATTCAGCACCATCATCATGCTTTGACTAACATGCTGCTGTAATCTCAGGAGAGAAGCTGTGATTTATCTCTCCTACTGAACACGCTGTAACTTCAGCTTAAATGATTTACTATCAAATCACAGGACAAGAGCCCAGATCCATTTAGACTAACAATGAACTAATAACAGGATTTTATAGCTCATAGCAAAGCTAAAAAGTGCTGGCTGATCAAAATATCTGGTTTTCATCACTTCAAATTTTGTAAATTCCTGCTTTATGAAAGTGAAATACAAAATGTATCAAGGTCTTATTCACACAACCTACTTCATTTGCCCAGCCCCATTGCATTGCCTTATGGTAATGTTATCTCAAACTAAAAAATAATCTGCTTTATTGCTCAGTGAATAAGAGAAAGGGTATCAGTTGGAATTTTCACAGGTTTCCTTCACTCAGTTTGATTTCCTCTATATTTCAGTTTGTCTCAATTAGCCCTTATGTAATTGTATTCTCTCCTCCCTTTACTTTTAACAATTCCTCATATGTATTACTATTTGAAATATTTTTAAAATTATTATACACTTTTAAAGCTCTTACAATATCCTGATGTGACAAACTGCTGTGGTGCTAAAACCTTTTCTTAAATCCTAACTCACATTAGTTTTGTGGGTTTTGTGCATCAACCATTTCTCAAAAAATTCCCTTTTACTTTTTTTTTTCCTCATTAGATAATCTCAAGCCAGAAAAACACCAGAATCACCAGAAAGAAGTTCTATGTCTACACAGTTGCTCAAAATTCAATCTTTGATTCTCTAACTATGCAGGTACCAATTTAGTGCTACTCCATCATCCTTGCAGCATTATTCCTGAGTCATATTTTAATTCTAAACCAGTATCATTAACCAAAATATTATGCTTCCCTCAGAGAAAAACAAGAGACAGATAAGAATGCTATTTCAGTCATAAACCAGGTTATTTTAGCAACCTCAAGTCACCACCAATATTAGGAAAATAAAGGAGAGTTTCAATTCATTAAAGAAATTAGGCAGTTTCAGTATTTATGACTACATACATAAACCCATTCAAAATTGTCTGCTAGGTATCCAAGTGAAAAACTCAGATGCAATTAGTGCAGCACCCACCAAGAGATGAATGTCTTTCACCTGTACTATGAAAACACAATCTAATTACTTTGATTACTTTTATTAGGGATTGACTGGGACCAGATACTAAATTTAAAACAAAATGAAAGCAATATTTCTGATTAAAGTCTAATTCCTCCCTACTTTCTCTACCTGTATTTATAAAAACATACAACAAGCAATGTATCAAAAGAAGAATCTTACCTCTCCCTTCTAGCCAGAACTATTTCCTCTCAGGTAGATCCTTTCTAAAAGCCTCCAGACTCACCACACTGCTGTTTACCCTGAGCAAAGCAGAAAGAATGGCAAGCTGCATGCTGCCTAATTAAGAGCAGGTGGGTAACTACCAAAATATGGCCATCCTTGAGGGCCCAATTTCTTCTAACATTTGACTCAGCTCACAAGACAGGCTAGAAATCCACGGTGTGCAGAATCACTCCTTCTCCTGCCTGGGTTATTTGTGTTGTTTTCCCTGTCAGATGACAGAAATATCCCAACCCAACAATTCACTGGAGAATGTTGTACCCTGCAGGGACACTCAGTAACTAACACTGGAAATGGAATAACAACCTACAGCTGTTTGAGGCATTTCACCTGGGGCTTCCCACCCTGGCACTGGACACCTTTTCCTATAAAGAACTTTGCTCCTCAGTCTCTCTGGGCTGAATTCTTCTTTCTGCCAGCCAAGGACCTGTCCCAGCTGCACCTCAGGCTGTACCTGCCTCACCACCCTCCAGGACCACTGAAATTCACCCATTTCTCTTCTGTTCCACATTGTCCTTCACCTCCCTCAGCTGAGGCTCAAAAAGCAGAGCTTTCCCCAGAGATCCTGCACAGAACACCCTCTCAACATAACTTTGTATGAAAGCATAATTTTGAAACAGGAGGTCAGAAACCTCTTAAAAAACCAAAAAGGAGAAAGGAGTCCTTTTACCATGTTACCAGAGGAATGTGTCTTGAACATTTAACTGTTTCTCACCTACTTTTTATATTGAATTTGGTTACATTATGTACCTTTGTATACATAAAATAGATCATGAAAGAAGTTTCCATCTAGAATGATATGGGAACCCACTGAACCACTAGAGCAGCAAAAAAGCTCACATGTATTACAAAGCTAGTGGATTTTCCAAGTATCATATACATCCATGTGCTTAAAAATACAGTTATCTGTCAAGGGCAACTGCACCTGCACATGCTCAGCACTTGGCAAAAGCTGTCCTGATGTTTTACACAAGGGAACCTACAGACACAACCCACAGGGCACACACAGTGACCTGGCACAAGGCTCACTGGCCACTGCTCCAGCAGAACTGTGCAAGGAACCTTGCAATGTAATTCAGTTTCTTTAAGCACCTTTTATTTTCCTATAGACTCAGTTTCAATGAGACAAGAGTGTTCCAGGGATGATCTTCCATTACTGTATAGCTTGAGAATGACTAAAAGCACTATGCATGCTCTGCACCATGAACCAGAGAAGGGGAGTAATCTACTTTATCCTCCTGATTCCAGACAGGAATTCCTGTTCCTGTGATCTCTGGTAGATGTTTTCCTAACCTGTTCTATAAAACTTCTAGCAGGGTAATCAGCAGCAGAAGTGGTAAATTATTATTATTATTACTATGTTTGCATAGATCAGAAAGGATTAGAAAGATGAAGAAGATGGTCAGGACATACTCCATCAGCTGATTTGACCACATTTCCTCCCAGCAGGATGAATTATAAACTCAGGAATTATAAACTCTTGGGTTCAGCACCAGAGCCTGGAGAGAGCAATTCTCCAGAGGGTGTTCACCCCTCACTTCTGGGACTCTTACCTCAGTCCTCCTCTCCCTTGTGGTCCCTCTCCCTTTTTTTAACCTTTTCAGGTGTCTCTCATCCAATTATCACCCTGCTCATTCCAGACCTGTGTATCACAATCACCTCTGTAAAATACAATGGGATCCTAAAGATTCCAGGGATGGGAACTCTCATGTTCATCTCCTGTGCTCACTGCCCTCCAAACAGGAGAACCTCCAGCTGCTCCTTTCAGCCTCAAACCAGAAATGTTTGTGCAAAACAGATTCTGCAGAGATGGCAACAACCAAAGCCCAACTATTTATCAATGTGCCTGTGTGAGGTAGGATGTGTGCACTTGTTTTAGAACTTTATAAATGGAGCTGAATTTATTGGGCTGCTTGACACAGCAGCAACACCACTGTAATCTTTGAACAGGAAATCAGCTGTGATCTTCCTTAATCAACAGACATGGTCAGACAGCCTCAAGCAGAAGGTATGACTTGTTATTCCATTTTACCTGCTGACAGGGCAGCTTTTGCTGGATCAGGTGGTGGTATGGCCCTCCTGTCCCTAGGAGCTGCTTCTTCCCAAACACCAGCATGAGGACTGAGATGGAGCCAGTTCCCTACACCAACCTTGTGAAAAAACAATCTTTCTTACACTGTACTGAGTTACTCTTGAATTACCTTTTTGCTATGACATCAGAAGCACAAGAAATGCATTAACATTATTGCAATCACTGCTTAAAAAAACCCTCAATTTCATTTGCTCTACATTAAAAAAAAACAAAAAACCAAGGCCATTCACAAGTTAGCCTTTAATTTTTTTCTTTGGAATTGAGTAGAAAGCCTACAGAAAGTCCTAAAACCAGAAACTGACTGGGTAATTATGCTGAGAGACAGTATGTAAATTCAGCATGGAACAAAATTAATTCCCCAAAAGACTCTCCCCTGTTGAAGATCATCAAATATCAAGGTGGGAAAAAACAACCCCTTTTTATTTTCTGATAACCCTTTTTCTCTTAATGTCTGGGGATTGTATTCCTGACTGACAGGAGAACTAAACCTGTTCATACAGTATCTACAGACTTCAGTATTGGCAATGAACTGACATAATCACAGCCTATGGCAGAGAGAGCTGTTAGAGGAGTGGAGCTCTGTGTTTATTCCTGAGGGGAAAAAAGAGGAGCAGAGAAAGGGAGATATAAAAGATGTGTCATGGTATCAAAGGAGAGGAGTGTAAGAACGTGCTCTCTCTGAGTTTCCCAAATACCTCATCAGAAAAAAATCCTATTTACAATCAAACAAAACAAAACAAAACAAAAAAAAACTTGGTTGCACATGCAGATTTTGGTCAAACAAGGAGTTTGGTGTACTTCAAAAATAGGGAAAACATTGCAGCATTTTATTACCGAATTACATCCTATTTTATTAAAACTTTTCTGCATAATTTGTAACTGTGAAAAAAATCCCTGAGTGAAAGCACCTTTTCTGTCCCCAGACATGAACAGTTAGTCCATCTCATTTTTAGTGAGGTTTTTCCCTCACATGCTAACTGTCCATGGGTCAGGAGCAATGACAGACACTGAACATTTAGCTTTTTATTCCTTCCACCAAAACCACTGATTTTCTCAGTTCTTTCCTGCTGTCAAAAGGCATAAAGAGCTCAGACTGGAGCTGAATCTCCCTCACCTGCTGCCACAAAACCCAAGGAGATGTGGAACTGATGCTGCAATCCACCCGTGGGACACTGTGACTTGTGAAACCTGCAACCTGCTGCACTCCAACTGCAGAAATCATGAATGTGCAGAACAAACAAGGGAGTCTAAGGGTGAAAATGAGGGTGTAAATTGCAAGAAATACTTCTTGACAAGTAGATAAAAAACAAAAGCCAGTAGAGAATTGTCTCCTTTTTGAGAAGCAGAAAAGTGCACAAGGAAGAAGCCCTGTGTGGGATAAAATGTAATATCTAATGCCATGAACTTCTAAAGGCCTGAGTATATTTAATACTCAGCCCTAAGTCATCTCACTGAATTGAATGGCAGTCTGCTTACAGTATTAGACAGGATCACCTGGAATTTCAGGGAGAAAAGTGATAAAATGCAATGGGGAAAAACAAGGGCCACAATATGAGCTATAAGCAGAGATACAGGCAGGAATAGAAAGTGACAATAATAAAACATGGGAAGGCTTCAAGTGGGCTGAGCTGCAACAGTTTGCAGTAGCAGGAACACACAGTCCTCAAATTAGGAACTGTCTTTGTTTTATTTCATCTCCAGCCCTCTGACTGATTGTTCTAACATGGAGAAGAGAATGTAATGTACCTTGGAAATGAATTACAGTTATACAGCTGGTTCCTAGCCAATTAGGAAGAAGACTCTCAAACCTCCTCATCTCCCAAAAACATAATTAATGCTACAGTTAATGTTGCTTGCTCAAAACAAAACTGTGTCTAGATTGTGCCGTAGTTTATTGACTGATAAAAACACAAGAAGGAACAATGGAGAGAGTGATGCTTTTCATAAAATCATTTTTCACTTCAGAAGGAGTTCTTTTCCTGTGTAAACAGGCATAAAATTACTACTCAGTGCCCTGCTTCTCATTGATTTCCACTTGGCACAGTTTGCCAGATGCTGTTTGGTCTGAGTGTCGCCTTGACCTGCCCTGGTGACGCTGGCCCCTTTCTGCTTTGTGGCAGCATTTTCCCAGCGGGGAGGTCCCACCCCTCTCAGAGTTCAGTTGCAACTTTTGCTAAAGGCTCAGAGGTTCCCCATATGTTGTAGTGCAGGGGCCAGCCTGGCTGGAATTAACTCAGGAGTGGCGTCCAGCTTTGTGGCTGGAGCTGGCCCAGAGGAGATTAGAAATGCCCCAAAACTAATTAAATATTTTATCTCCTGCTGGTAAACAAAAGCCAACGAGGGCAAAAATACCAAATGCCTGATTTAACTAGGATCTGTAAGTAGCTTGACAAAGCAACCCTGAAGTCAGTGATGCATGATTTAAAAGCCCCTAATGGGTCAAAGCTGTTACACAAATGAGACTTTTGTCGATTATCCTTCACTTTATGTATTTGCAGAACTGTTACATCAATGGACTTCCTATCAGTTTCCAGAGGAGCCTTTCTGGGGTAGGAGCCATGCAGTCCACATATTTGTTTGGAAGCTTTCTTGACTTTCCCTTTTGCACTGAAGAAATACAGAAAATAAATATAATCACCAAGGAAATAGGTACAAATAAGATGTGACAGCATTTTCAGGAACATTTTCAAGGATCTGAACTGTCAAGTGTTGCTTCGTAAAAATGAGACAGAAGAATTCTCTCAGTTAATAACAGATCTAGTAAAATGTTTTCCATTCTATTTTCTCAGCTAAATGCCTTCTTCTAGGCACTTCTATTTTAACATGCATCTATAAAATACAATATTCTATATTCTATAGAATATATAGAATATATTCTATATATATATATTATATATAGAATATATTCTATATATTCTATAGAATATAGAATGTTGTATTTTATAGAATATATAGAATATATTCTATATATATTACATATAGAATATATATTCTATAATGTATTGTATTCTATAGAATATATAGAATCTATTCTATATATATTCTATCTATATAGAATATATTCTATATATTCTATAGAATATACAGAATCCGTTAAATTATTTAAATGCAGAATAATATATATCTAACCAGTGAAATTATTTAAATAATGGGCCATATGCTTTTGATAGATATAATTCAGATTTCGTGTATTCAGTTATGTAAATCAAAAATCCACTCTCGTGGCATTTTAAATATTGTCTGTCCATAAGGACATATTATATTTTAAAATACACTGCAGCAGACTCAGTTTCTTTTCTTTTAGAAATATGTAAAAATTGTCACATAAATATTCCATGACAATGTTTTAGAAGATTAAGTGATGAAAACTGTCACAAAAATCCCATTATAAAGAAAATGAGAATTCTAATTTGATGTTCTGTATACTAATTTCCCATTCATGCTTAACTTCAGGTGTTTCTGTAATCCTTCTGCAGCTAATGGGACTAATCCAGTATCCAAAAATAAGGTTTGGTTGTCCAGGACCACAGTGCATAATGCTGTGAACTACAAAGTGACTTGTTCAGGAAAGCAGATTCACCTCATCTGGGAGGACATGTGGTCAATCGTTATATTTTCCATAAACCCAGTTTTACTTGCTTTTTAAAAAAAACATGAGAGTAAGGTTATCTTTATCTGCTTTAATTTGAAACTTACTCAAAAATGGCAAGGATCGAGAATAAAAGAAAAGGAAAACTTAAAAGAAATTTTTATATATATATATATATATATATATATATATATATATATATATATATATATACATACATAAACACACATATATATACACTATATATATACACACATATAAAATATAGAACAGATATATATATGTGTGTGTATATATATATACACACACATATATATACACTATATATATACACACATATAAAATATAGAATAGATATATTTATGTGTGTATATATATATACACATATATATACACACTATGTATATATATACACATATAAAATATAGAATAGATATATATATGTGTGTATATATATATACACATATATATATACACACTATATATATATACACACATATAAAATATAGAATAGATATATATATGTGTGTATATATATAGACATATACATATACACTATATATATACACACACATATAAAATATAGAATAGATATATATATGTGTGTGTATATATATACACATATATATACACTACATATATACACACATATAAAATATAGAATAGATATATATGTGTGTGTGTATATATATACACACACATATATACACTATATATATATACACATATAAAATATAGAATATATATATGTGTATATATATATACACACATATATATACACTATATATATATATACACACATATAAAATATAGAATAGATCTATATATACATGTGTATATATATATACACATATATATACACTATATATATACACATATACAAAATATAGAATAGATATATATACACACGTGTATATATATATACACACACATATATATACACTATATATATATACACACATATAAAATATTGAATAGATATATATGTGTGAGTATATATATACACACATATATATACACTATATACATACACACACATATAAAATATAGAATAGATATATATATCAGTTCAGTTTTATTGTACTTTTATTGTACAATTTTACTGCACTTCAGTTTTATTGTAATTTTATCATACTATAACACTTCATTGCATTATTTTTACTTTCTAATTTAACTGTTATGCAAATGAAGCAATCCTCAGTCACTTTAAGTGAAGGTTTGTGCTAAGGGCTGAGTTGCAATTGCTGCTTCCCAAATGGAGGAGGAACTCTTGGGGCTCTCTGGGTGTCCCCTGCCCAGGCACTCTCTCACATCCCACATCTGCTCTTTTGTCTGCATGGACAGCAGGAGGCCACAGAGGTTGCCCCATCCAAGAAAGGCAATTCTAAAAGATGAAGATATTTTAGTTAGGTACAGATAAAACATTTGATGGTTTGGATTTTCAGCTCTCCCAAGTGTCACATTTGTGAGCTCCCAGGAATTGGATGTGATGGGGGTATTCTAAAAGCTACCAGGAAAGGCAGTTGAGAATAAAGAAATATTTAATGTGCCTGCTAAGAGTTCATGCTGGCTCACAAGGCACAAAGGACAATGTTTGCCATCAGGTACCACAGAATAAAGTGATAAGGCAAGTCTAGGAGAGCAAAATCTCACTGCACTGCATGTACACAGCAAAAGGGCAGAGCATTTGATATCTAAAAGCTTGGTGTTTGTTTTTTTTCTCCCATAAAGCTAATTGTTTCTCTTAATTTCTTATTATTTCAGGATTTCAAGAGTCTTGAAAGTCAGCATTCTATCAGATTTCAGTGGAGCTTTCTTCTGCATTCTACAATCTTGAGGATGGGAAAGTAAATTATTAGTCTTAGTGGACCTTAATTATTATCACAGTGGAAATTTTAAATTAAGAGTTCTAATAATTTTTACACAACTATTTTCAGTCACTACTGTTATACAAGATTCCTCCTTTCCATACAAAATAAATTACACAATCATTCTTATTTAATTTCATACATCATGGTTTATCTTGTATCATCAACTACTCATGGACTTAAATTCCTGCAAAAAATGCAGGAAGGCAGCTCTGTTTCTGTTGCAGCTGGCCTTATTCACATATAATTGAGAAGAAAAAATATATGTATTACCTTTTTTTAACTTACAATTTAGAAAAAAAAAAAAACTCTGAGCACAGTAATAATTTTATTTGTGCAATTCAGACTCACTGGAAAATGTGCCTCTGCTGGAAGTGCTGTCAGTTTGGAGAATTAGGGATGATTTTCAAGCCAAACACAAGGTTGAGGAATATGGGTGACAAAACAGGAACATGCATGTATGACTGCACAGGGGACACGAGCTTGTCTCTGCTTTTTCCAGACAGGGTGTTCATGTTTTCTCCCCCAAAGCAAAAAAATTTCAATAAATTGCACAAGGCCTTTGCACAGGCCCAGTTAGAACCATGTAAGAAGATTTCTCCTAGTTAAGAAAAGATGCCACAATCAGTGTCAGCTCTCTCTAAAAGAACAAGATGCCTGAAAACAACTGAGGAGAGGAAACAAACACACAGAATTTAAGATATCTCCTACTTTGCCTTGGCTGGCAGGAAAGCCTAACAGAAGCAATGAATTCATATTGTATTGTTCTAAGGATCAAGATCCCACCTTGGTTTTGCCCATCTCAAAATTCTGGGGCATAGGATAATCCACACTGCCCATCAGCCAGGAATGCAGCAAACACCACCCTCTACACACAGCTCCCTTTGGAGCTCCTCCTGGAACTGCCTGTGCTGCTCTTCAGCCAGTGCTGGTGCTTGACAAGACAATCAAATCCTTCGTTAAGAACTTCCAAAACGAGACAGAAATACCAATTAACTGGTATTCTGTCTGCAACTAATTTAATTCAAAGGTGTCTTCTAGTACCTTGGGAGATGGTGTGTTCTGCTCTGGAGAGAATCAATCAGTGGGAGATTGATGAAGGGGTGCTGAGGTCAGGTTTGCAAATACAGAACCATCTGCAGAGTCTCCTGGGTTGGTACCTGCAGCACAGTAATTTACAGGAGCAGGTGTTTCCTTTTAATCTACATTTCTTTTCTGCTGAAATTGTAACTTTATTTAAAAGTGCCTGCAGTTTGTTATTAAGAGGGTACTTTGTTCATTTTTGCTATTAACTGACTGCTGAAAGGTTTCTGAAAGTTTTAATGCCCATAATCCTTAAAAATACATTTAAGAAAAGAGGCTGTGATGTTAAGTATGGAAGTCAACCAGACACATCTTTAGAAAGCTGCCACATGTAAACACAATAAAGCCCAAAAGTCTGTTCTTAAAACAGAATTATATTGTTCAGGACTGAGCCATTTCTTCCCAAACAAGGGTGACTGAAATTATTCCAGTCGTGAAGATTCTAATTTATTTTTGTTTACAGCCATAACTAACTATGGAGAAAGGAAGCTTGCTGAAACAGAAAAATATTCAAGAATTCCAGCTGGAATTTCTCACCTTGGTAAGATGGGTACTCTGGTCAGCCCCCTTTGGTTTGGCTCCAAAGCACAGCAAAGGTCAGTAAAGAATATTTGAAATCCAGCTCAGGTTCCTGGCTTTGCTGCTCCTCACACCCAAAGCACAGCAAAGGGCAGTAAAGAATATTTGAAGTCCAGCTCAGGTTCCTGGCTTTGCTGCACCTCACACCCAAAGCACAGCAAAGCTCAGTAAAGAATATTTGAAATCCAACTGAGGTTCCTGGCTTTGCTGCACCTCACACCCAAAGCACAGCAAAGCTCAGTAAAGAATATTTGAAATCCAACTGAGGTTCCTGGCTTTGCTGCACCTCACACCCAAAGCACAGCCAAGGTCAGTAAAGAATATTTGAAGTCCAGCTCAGGTTCCTGGCTTTGCTGCACCTCACACCCAAAGCACAGCAAAGCTCAGTAAAGAATATTTGAAGTCCAGCTCAGGTTCCTGGCTTTGCTGCACCTCACACCCAAAGCACAGCAAAGGGCAGTAAAGAATATTTCAAGTCCAACTCAGGTTCCTGGCTTTGCTGCACCTCACACCCAAAGCACAGCAAAGGTCAGTAAAGAATATTTCAAGTCCAGCTCAGGTTCCTGGCTTTGCTGCCCCTCACACCCTGCTCCAGCTCCACTGCAATCCCCATTATCCCTTGTCAGGCCCAGCACCTCCCAGCCTGACCCCACACATCCAAACTGGCCCTGCAAGGTTTGAAAGGTGCTCACACTGCAGTCCCCACTGGGGCATGACACCCCTGCTCCTCCTCACAACCCCACAAATGTCCTGCACAATTTGCCTTGGGTTTGCCTAATGTACTTTATCCAGCTGTAGCTTTTACCAGGACAAAAAGGACATATAGGAAATTTTCCTGGTTTGGTTGTATCACCCAAAAAAGTCACAGAACACTGCAATGTGAATAAACCTCAGCATTAAAACCCAAGGAATATCCTTCTTTGCCAATCAGTGATGCAAAACCCAAGTCAAAGTACACAAAGAAATCAAAAGAGTTAGAAATTTATTTTGCTTTAGACATTAAATCTAAATGTCTTAGTCTAAAACCAACTTCCTAGGGAAAAGACCCATACACACCATTGACCATCTGGTGATATCCTGGGGTTTGTTCTTCCACTTTCCTATTATTTGGAACTTTTTATTTATGGCTTGCAGTAAACTTCAGGAAATAAAAGGACAGTGACTCAGCAATTGAGAAAAATCCCTAGTTCTGTGTTTTTGTTTAAGTCTCTTAATTAATTTCAAGACAGATTTACTCCTTGGGGAAAAAAAAATAGATGTGAGAATAAAATGTGCTTAATTGGCAGATTTTTCAGTTTTTAATTGAACTAATTTAATTTTTACCTGACCAAGCATCACCCTTTATTTCAATTTAGGTTTTGGGTATTTTTTCACTTCTGGGAAGGTTCCCTCTGTTCCCCTGTCATACTGAGACAAAGAAATCTCTCCTTTCCCAGAAATAACTGCCTCATCTGTTGCTAATTTCCCTTCCCATCCCTTATGGAACACATGGCTCCTTTCTATGACCTCTTGCTGTGTGCACATTCATGAAGTCTTTATAATTTCCACTTCTTCCAAAACTTTCCAAATGTAACAACCACCTTTAATGTATGTTTTCTGTCTATTCTCATCTAAATAATGCAAAAGAAATGCAAAGTATTTTCATGCCTCCTTTAAGCAAACCTGTTCAATGGTTTATTGCATTATTCCCATTTTCTTTACATCCCTTCTAGCTCTACATTCATTTCCACAGCAGTAAATTTGTGTGGTTTCTGTTGCTCACTGAAGTTTCCTGGTTTGCCTCCTTCCTCCTGGCCCCTACATGAGCTGTGCCTCTGCAGAGACACACACCAAAGAAGCAAAATGAGCAAAATGACATTTAAATATTCATGTCTGGGCTGCTGGATCTAGCCATGGATTTCCTCCAGCCTTACAGTGGACACTCTCACAATAAATAACACCCAAGTGCACAGGAATTTTTGGAATTGTATTTCCCTTCACATAATTTGCTCTTGGTTCAACACATTTCTGTGCCACCAGTTTTAATTAAGAGAACAGCACAAAACACTTCTGCAAATCCTCTGCACCATAAACACTAAAAACTTTTGCAAAACGATGTGAAACAAGGCCACAAAAGTTCTAAATAATATTATTTAAGTTTGCACAACCTATTTTTTTATATGGAAAGACAGAATTTGTCACAACTGATTTCCTTTACTGTTAACTGAAATGTGCAATACATTAAAATAAATCTTAAAGAATAATTAGGATCACCAGGTCAGCTACACAGTATTTCATGAGAATAAAGTTGCTCCTCAGAAAATAAGTGCTCTTTTTCTTGCCACCCTCAGCAGCCTTACTTGTTTTGCATATGGTTGCATGTTTAATTAGCAATCTTTCTGTAAATGTCTGCAATTAGACAATGATGATTAATAAAATAACTCCTTTAAAGCTCCATTTAGGCAGCAGAACTGCACAATCAGGTATAATTAATTCATCATTAATAAATCATGGCTGATTAACTAACATGTTGATTACAAACACATTACTGCCTAGCCTCCCACCTGAGCTCTGGTGATTTTTCTATCCTGAAAAGAAATAGAGACAAAGTAGTAGTAAACTATAAAAAAAATGCTTTAAGCAGCAAAGATATTAGTTTGGTCAGGAAATTTATATAACAAGTCTCTTTGAAATGTATGGGCCTTGTTCATTATCAGTCCTCTTGAGTAAAAGAAATTATTGTACTGTCTATTTGTTAAATGTGGATGGGTGAACAATAGCTGGTTCTTTAATTCACTTTTACCCCCAAGGAAGGCTTTGTTTCCACAAGCTTCCCTGATTATGGGCCAGATCCAGCCTCTGCCTAAGCCAGCAGGAAGAATGAAAGCAGGACTGCTGCTCCAGAAGGTGCACAGCCCCTGCAGCCAGGAAAGAACCAGGGAATATCCAGGGAAGGATCCAGAGAACAACCCAGGGAACATTCAGGGAACAAATGAGAGAACATCCAGGGAACAACTCAGAATAACTCAGGAAACATCCAGGGAACAACTCAGGGAACATCCAGGGAACAACTCGGAATAACTCAGGAAACATCCAGGGAACAACTCAGGGAACATTCAGGGAACAACTCAGGGAACATCCAGAGAACAACCCAGGGAACATCCAGAGAACAACCCAGGGAAGAAATGAGAGAACATCCAGAGAACAACCCAGGGAACATTCAGGGAATAACCCAGGGAACATCCAGAGAACAACCCAGGGAACAACCCAGGGAACAAACGAGAGAACATCCAGGGAACAATTCAGGGAACAACCCAGGGAACATCCAGGGAATAACCCAGGGAACAACTCAGGGAACATCCAGGGAACAATCCAGGGAACAAACGAGAGAACATCCAGGGAACAACTCAGGGAACAACCCAGAGAACATTCAGTGAACAACCCAGGGAACATTCAGGGAACAACTCAGGGAACAACCCAGGGAACAACCCAGGGAACATCCAGGGAACAACTCAGGGAACAACCCAGGGAACATCCAGAGAACAACCCAGGGAACATTCAGGGAACAACTCAGGGAACAACCCAGGGAACATCCAGGGAACAAACAAGAGAACATCCGGGGAACAACTCAGGAAACATCCAGGGAACAACCTGGAACAACTCAGGAAACAAGAAGGGAACAACCCAGGGAACATTCAGGGAACATCCAGGGCACAACCTGAGCTGTGGGGACAGGAGGCCAGGGCCAAAGCTGCCAGCACAGCTGTGACCTGCAGCTGATCACGAGTCCATGTGTATAAATCATCCTGCAGCTCCACCAAGCCCAGCAAGACTGAATACAGGAGAAAACGTGCATTCCCATTTGGAGACTCCTTGTCCTAGCCCTGAGCTGAGTAGTGCATTTAAATCACATTTTTGGTATGCTCTTGTAGCTGCAGGAGATAGAATTTTCTATTTAACTAAGATTCTTGCACTGTTACTTGTCCAGCTACTTGGACTTAAGTAAGATATAACTAGCAAGTTCTGATAAAATTCAAAATAAATGGAAAAATGGGAACTTGGCACAACTAAGTTCCTGAGGATTTATAACAGGATGACATCCAACTGTTCCCACAGTATTAATCAGAGTGTCTTCTGAATTCAAAACACATCACTCTGAAATGTTGCAAAGAACTAAAGCAAAGCTTAAGACAGAGATTACTTAAAGGGAAAACAGTTTTAGCTAGAGTCACTGAAAGTTCCATATTCCTAATAAATCCAGTGAAAGTCCACACCATGGTGACAAAATTGGAAGCAGTACACGTCATGAAGATTATAGAAGAAACTTTCAGTTTAGGAGAAAATCTTCAGGTTTTGAAAATTAATTGACATTGTTGTAACCAATAAAGTTTCCCCTCAGTTTTTAATCAGCTTTAGGTGCATCACAAGGTCAATCTGTTAAATCTACTAAACCTTTAATTAAAGTATTGACTAAGCAGCAGTGCTATGATCAAAGGCAATGACATTTGACTTTGAAAAATACTGTTCATAAAAGAGAACCAGAACCACAAGGCACATTTCTAAACCATTTACATTTTTTTATATTTTAATTCAAGTAAGTTAGTGAACATGGCTGCCATTTCAATATATGGCCAAGAAAATATATATTTTTTTAAAAATTAATTCAGATTTCATGAAAAATTATCTACATGGGAAAAGTTTGATTATCGAACAGATGCTTACAGTTTAATCCAAGAAGCAGTAAGGGATTTCAACGTGGAATTTGGAAATAAAGTGAAGAATCATTTAAAGCAGAAAAACAAGATAGCTGTACTCAAACATTTTCACTGGTCAGTTCACATAGGAAGTGGCAAGATGGAAGTGAAGAATACCCAGGATTTTGAAGATGAGAAGTGAGTACCTTCAAGCAATTTTTAAAAATGGCCAATAAGTAATAAAAGATTTTGAGAACAGCAGTAAATCACTGCCTAGAGCTGAGAGAAAATCAGCATAATCAGAACAACATAAAGAACAGTGATTAGTGAGAGCAGAGGGAGACTGGTGGCAGCCCTTTCACAAAGTCAGGTTTCCTCTGAACACCACAGCAGTTTGCCCAGCAATGTCAACTCTGCCGTCCCCACGCACAGAAATCTTCAGCTCTCCTCCACGGCGGGAGCACTGAAACGCTAAAGAGAAACAGAACCCACAGTTAAAAAACTACAGTGTGGCACAAATCCTTGAGAAATCCATGACAACTCTGGGAAAGGAGGCTTCTGGCTCAGGAAGCAAGCAGCACCAGGGCAAACAGAGCAGCAGGGACACTCTGGGTGAATTGCTCTCATGGATGAAGGTCAGCTGAGGGTGGTTATTGAGCCTTTTGGGGGTCTCAGTAGCCGGCGTTGGCCCAGGACCTCTATCCCAGGAAAGGACAGAGCCCTGGAGTCCAGCCCGCTTGGACCTGAAACCATGGGGAGCCCTGCAGCCTGCAGAGTGATAACAGCTCTGGATAGTGATAACAGCTCTGGGATCTCAGCTCTTTAGGGTTCAGCTGCTGCTGGGCTTGGCCTCCCTAGGTGTAGGCTCAGGCAGACAGAGAGAGGAGAAGCAGACTCTGGCAGTTCCACTGGAGATGGTTTATTCAGGAGAGCGGGAAAGGTCCGGGGCAATTCTTCTTCTAACTTAATGGGGTACAGTAAGCTACATTTATACCTTTGGCCAGGCTCCAAACTGGACCAATGGACACAGGTTAAAGGGTTTAAAAGTGACCAATAGAAGGGTCAATAGGATTTTTTCCTTATAAGGGTACAAGTACACGTTGTGAGTCCAGGGTTAGAACGTGTATCTGTTGCTGTATCAGCATTTCTATTGTTACAGCCTCCACAGTGCCTTAGCAGGGCTTGTGGCACTTACTACAGGTGGTGTATTTCCAACCAGACCTTGCCTATTGAGCCTGACAAAAATGTTATTTCATACAAGCAGTGAGGGGCAGTTGTAGCAAATTTCGTTTCTTCCATGTATCTAAGAAGTTTTGAATTCTCCCTTCATGGGATACAGTTTCTGGAGGGAAGAAGGAAAAACACCAAGTGTTATCTGCATGAGAAGGAATTACAATTTTGCTGGCACTGAACACCAAAAGTTGATACTGCATTTGAAGAATTGCCTGGCTAAAGGGTAACAAGCTCACAAAGGCAGTGGGAAAAGTCTACAAAGAAACATAGATTCTGCTTCAGCTGTCAGAAACTGCCACCAAATTCTTACACAGGATGCAACAGATATTGATTTATAGAATCTTGAAGATGTCATTTAATACAACTGGGTAAAGCTGAAGTAGAAACAGCCTTCTGCTTGCAATTGCTTAGAGAATTCAGCTTTTGTCTGGACTTTGAGCCATGCACAGGTGGGATGATGCTCACCCAGCATGTGGAGTCTCTCACTCGTTTCAGCAGTCTCATTTTAGCTGCATGACTTGAAAATGGTTTGGTTCAGATGGCATTTAGGAAAGTTTGAGCAGTGTTGATTTTGTGAAAGGCTCTAAATGGATGAAGATGCAATAATGTTCAGTCTCCTTACTCAATGAACTTCCAACTGCTCCAGGAGTTGTCCAAAGCTAAGGGGCATGTTTTCCTCTCAAACCCACAATTTATAAATTGGGTAGAGATTGTATTCAGATCCCAACAGAGCACAGGCTCTCTGAGCTGTGCTGTATGCTTTGAAACTATTTCTCAGGCACTGCTGCTCAGAAAGCTCTTCTTTGATCAGCAGATTAGATTCTCAGACAAAGCAAGCACTCAGAGAGAGTGGAAACAGGAGTTATTTAGAGATTGAGATTGATACTTTCTGTTCTTTTCCATTTATAGAACCATGGGTTGTTTTTAACTTGTCAGAACACCACCTGTGAATGGAGTAATGCTTCAAGTAGTAATTGAAGTGAATATTTTAGACTCTTAAAAGACCCAGGTCAGCTAAAATTGATCAATTATTATTGCCAGGTGTGGAGACACACTAAGGTCATCCACTCCCAGGTGATTGCAGATTGAAATAAAAGAGATTAATTATTTCAATTCTTCAAAGGTTGGTTTGGTTTTTTCTTCTTTAAATGCCCAAACTCTTAGCTCTTTCATGTCAGGGTTGCTGAGATTTTTTGATATTGGTCCATTTTATTTTACTTTACTTTTTCAGAAGAAATTTCCAAAGTAGAACAAAAAATAACACACAAAAGAAATTTTTAGACAAGCTTGTATGAAAATAATACTTTATCTACTCCTCTCACACAAAAGTACTGGTATTTCATGCCATGTCCTAGAGTAAACAGGCCTGCATGGAACATTTCAGTACCTAGAGGATTTCAGTGCCTCTGGAGGCATTCAGGCATCTCTGAAGTGCACTCACCTTTCAGATGATAAAGCTGTTGCACACCCATTCCACACCTGTATTTACCAGGAGCACTTCACTATACACAGATTTTACACATACCTGCTATGAAAACAAGTATGTACAACTGTACAACAGCATGCAACAGCTGAACTCACCGTGCCCTGGGCTCCTCTGTGGCTAACCTGACACAGGAAGGTTTGGGAGACACCACAGTACCACAGCCCCTGCACTCACACAGCAGCTGGTGGCCTTGTACAGACATTTATCCTCTTGTTCTGGAGCTCCTTACCAGCCTAGATGGAGCTCAATGACCCCTGCTTAACCAATTTAAGGAATAATGGATTTTCTCCATAATGTCATCAGCTCAGGAAGAAGTGACACTCTTGTAATAATATTTAAGAAATCACTTGTTTGAATTTCTAAGCCCTATAGAGGAATGCTGAAAGAAGCAATTGTTCCTTAACCCAAGCAAAGATCTCCAAGACTTTTTTTTATCCTAAGAAAAAAGGTGGACAAGGTGTTTCCCTCTATCAATCAATCTGGTGACTGCTGGAGGGAAACACCTCTCCTTTGAAGAAATGTAACACTTGTGCAGAAATCTGATGTTGTCAATCTGTGTGTTGAGATTACTTGTAAAAGATGAAAACTACAATGAAAACTCTTAACTTCATGAGAATTCAAACTAGCAAAAACTTCAATACAGGTAGATTCATTGTACCTTAACAAAGCAACTTCTTCTGTCTGTCTATGTGTTTTGTTGTTGTTGGTAATGTTGCTGGTAATTTTTGTTTCATTTCTGCCCCCCAAAAAGCAACCTTAAAATGCCATAAACTGTTCTGTACCAGAAGGAATCAGAGAAGTTAAAGGCAGTAACAACAAACAAATTTCCCCACAAATAAATACAGTTGGCCCAAGTAAACTGGCACAGCAAGATTCCCCTAGGTTAAAAGCTGCCCTGGGTAAGCCCTTGGCATCACAATAATTTTGAAAATTCCTCTCTAATTGGTTTGGTTGTATGGAATTCCTTATGCAGGTTTATAAATGTTACCTTAGGCTGGATACACAGTTGTTACACACTGCATTCTCCAGCACCTGTGGAAGTCTGTACACCTGAGATTGTAATTTTTATACATTGCAGAGACTCCTCAAATGCAGGAAAGGCAAGGACTGGTACAAATCCCTGATTGTACAAACAGCTGAAATTCAAGGACATGGACCCAGCTTCAAGGAAAGATCATGAAGTATTTCACCTTGTAAAAGTACTGGAAAATTCTCTTTGTAGTGGTGGGAGTGGTTGTTGTTCAAGAATTTAGTCTAAAAAGAGTCAGAAGAGAACCCAAACACAGGAAATTAAGTCTGATGCTTCAGCAGAGCTGCAGCTGACCTCCTCCTAAAGGCCTCAATAGCCACAGAGATCTGACCATAGATTTCAGGTCCACATTTTTATATTACTTTATGTGTCATCTATTTGGGAACTAACAGATCCTTCATTCTATGGAAGAAAATCTTCCTTTATTTTTGTAATAAAAAGTATCAGATATTGCAGAAGACACACAGAGATTTCTAAAAAGTGCAAAGATGCTCTTACTTATTAATACTTTCTGATATGGAATGTCCTTGAATGCCAGCTATCTTTTCCAAATAATCTCATTAGTAGGAGAATTTGCCCAGTAGCACCTGATACCTCTCAGACAGACACACGTAAGGAAAAGTTATTTCTCATAAACATACCTCAAATTAACTTGTCCTGTTTAAAACAGTTTTGCATGATTTCTAACACAGAAGAAGCTTGAGGACATATATGCATGAAATATGAATTAAAAAACCCAAACAACACAAACCTATCTTGTGGACAGATAGGACTATTTTGTGCTGAACACATCAGAGAAGCTGATCACCAATTGCCCTGGCTGCTTGAGCCAGTTTAAAAGTAGAACAGGGACAGTACAAAATACAAAATATATGAAAATGCAAAACAGCTAAAAAGTGTGAATCATAAGTACAGACAGAATTCCAGCCTATTTGAGTACCTAAAGAAACAATGTCTGTAGATGCTATTTCAGGGAGTTTATATAATGGGGAGTTTCAGTCCCACATTAACATCCAAAAATGTCAAAAGCTTCTGAGAAACAGCCAGTCCATAAGGACACATTACTGAAGACAGTTTTTCATCTTCAGAAAATATGCTGAGATCTCCCTCCCACCTCCCCCCAACATAATTTAAACTATCACAGATATTGTGTGGTGTAAATGCAAACACAAGATCTTTGGGACAGAATGTTAAATCTTTCTTTTGGTCCATGATGGAGCAGGCCCTGTTCATGGTGGAGCCTTTAAAGACTTACCATCCTCAAGAAAATCCATTCTGAGATTGATTTGACCCAATACAGAAAGGCTTCTATTCAGGCTAGCTGTTTGTTTGGAAAAGTGTTTACTTTTATGGACAAAGAACTTTATTAGATCTAGAATCCAACCTCTGCTCTAAACTAAATGTGGCCAAAGGTTTGTGCAGAATTGCAAACAACATCCCTGTCCCCTCTTGGGGAACCAGGTAGGGGATGTGAGTATTTTGTGCTGCTTCTCTTGTTCTTCTGTTCTCTGGCAAAGCAGCAGAAACAGGAGAAGCAAGGAGTCACCCAACACTCCTCACACAGCACTGGCACATGTTAACAGCTTCTCTTGGTTTCTTTCCACCATGTTCTTAGGTTTCTTGCTTAGTAACAAAGATGTGACCTAATAAGCATATCTCATTGATTGAGCCAAACATAATAATAAACAATAAATAAATATCCCCTGAGCTTCCCCAAGCTTCAGGTATGATGAAAGGTCATGAGAACTAAAATCCCAAAGCCAAGATCAAAAACTGACAGCAGAGAGTTATAATCCAGAAACCAACACTTCAAACCCCTGGGGCATGATGTGTCATGGTGGTGGATAGGAAAGAAAGCAATTTCTAAAAGATTACCTCACACACAAAAATTACTAAATATTCTATTCATCTTGAGGAAATGGATAGGGAGTTATTGCTGCAGTTTGGATTGCAGTAGTAATACAACCTTTTCTCATGAGTAGATTTACACAAATGGACAGCTTTGCAATAAAACAGTTTCTCTTACCAAGCATTTCCTTCTTCCCCAGCTGCTCTGACCAGTAGCTGCTTAAAACAGCATGAGCAGATCCTTAAAAGAAATTGGAAAACAAAGCACAGAATTAGATTAGAATCACTACTTTACAGAGTAAGCACAGTCAAAATGTAAATACCATAAATCAAATGCCATGTGTGTTTAGGGCAAAAAAACCTAAGTTCTGTCTGCTGTGCAGACTCCTAATTTCCATTTATGGTAAAATAGTATTACTTCCACATCCCCTGGCTTCAAAGCAAATCTTGCTAGGTGAGGGCATCATCATTAGCTACAATTCTCAGCTGGCCAATAATGAAATGCAAAGAACAGCACCCTGCAGCAACCCAACACCCTGAGTGCATGGCAGAGAACAGAACAGCCCTGCTGCCCTGACATGCAGCCAGCTGAGCTCCTCAGGCCTGAGAACAGCAGCACTGCCATAAACCAGGGAAGATCTCAGCTGAAATGCATTGGAAAAGAACCCAAACCAAAATCCAAAGCACCACAAAAAAAGAACACCAACAGAAGATATCAATTTCTGCTGCAACACTCATCCAGTAATGAACTAGACTCTCACTTTTATCTAATTGTAATACTTGAGGGAAAAGATCTGAAAAAGGCACAAGAATATCTGGTCTAATGACAGTAAGAAGCTGATTTGATTTTTTCTGAATGAGTTTGCTTCAGCCATAAAAGTTTTTAGCTTAATGGCCACTCCTGCTATCCATATACACCAGAAATTTATAAGAGACTCCAAAGTACAAAAACAAATTAATGAATCTGAATAAGAACCTTTTAATTCAACTGAAACAAAAAGTATGAGCTGCTTATCATAGAAACACATACCTGTAACAGGGTCTTCCAGAACTCCAACCCAAGGTGCAAAATATCTGGAGTAAAAATCATGGCCTTTTCCACTGGAATTTCCTTTAACAGTGAGTATGAGTCCTTTCAGTTTTCCTGTCTTTTCAGCTGACAGAAAGTGCTGTGCATTCACTTTCAAGTTTTCCAACACAGACCTTGAATATAATTTTGAAAATTTAATAGCCCATAATTCATTTTACATGAATACAAGTACTGAAAAGGAAAAAATAAAGCTACAGAATCTTCTCTACAATTCAAAACCAGCCCTAAAATATTAGAGGAGACTAGATCCCTACATTGTCCTCACAGTGGTATTTGACAGAAAAATCACCTGGAACTTCATGCAGAGAAAAAACATCAAGCCATGCATCAAGCCATCCTATTTATCTCTGAAAACAGAGCATCCTGAATTTTTAGCCACAAAAAAAAAATCACCTTGTATCAACATTTTAATCATTGAAGGAATTATTGCCTCACTACAGAATGTACCCAGTGTTCCACCTCCTTTCAGAGCAGGCAAATAACTAACACCATTCAGGTCCTCATGGCATTCTAAAGCAGTCACAGCTGCCTGATACCTCCCTACAAAGCAGGCTGAAAGGGTGAAATTATAAGTACTCAGCTGAGAATATTTCTTTTCCCCCAATACCCCAGACTTTAACCATTAGTCAGGCCAAACTTCAAGTTTGTAATAATAGTCATTTGGCCTGATTAAAGAAGTTGTGTTTCAGCAGTATTTACCTAAATCATACTTGAATTAACAATGAAATTCAGATGAGATTTGGAATAATTTGAATTGGAATTTTCTCTCTAAAGATACTTATGGTGCTGTTAAGCATGTGTAAGCAGATTACAGACCCAGGGAAGTAAGAATCCCTGGAATTCTGCCAATGTGCCCTGAACTGAAGCAGGACTCCCAACTTCCTGCCTGGTCACTGGATCATCTTCAGACTCAGATGGATGGGAAAAATCATTAAAAACTGTTTCCTACAGCTCCTTCTCTTGAAGAGAGATTTCAGAATGATCTTAGCTTTGCAGCTTCAATACGCTCACGTTAAAAGATAAAATAACCACTTTACACAGAAATCTAAATCAGAGGTTTCTAATCTCCACCTGATTTAAAACTAGATAAAAGAGCCTGGTATGTAAGGAGTAAACAGGCCAGCTCAGTGTCTGCATTCTTGATTAAAACAATGAAAGAGTGCAATATACCTGTCATAAGTGTCACTGAGGCGCACCAGGAGCTTCTTTGTGTCGGGAGAATATCGGATGTCTTGAACAACCATGTCACCAACAGCTGCCTGTGGGAAATGCAGAGACAGAAAAAACCCATCAGCACCTGAACATAAAATATTATTCCCTTAGCATTTCTGTAGAGCACCTTCTCTGCTAGAAAAGGGCTTATGCAAGGTCTTCCATGCAATTCTCAAGCACGTGCAGCAAGTGTTTGAATGGATATGGGGGAGTTACAAGCCCCATGGATGTCAGTTTGGGAAGAAATCCAGGAGCTAGAGGAGGGCAAGGACACAGACTGCCCTCTTATGCACACAAAAGGCTGAAAATGCCATTGAAATAAATATTGACACTTTGGTCAATGGAAATGGGAGACACAGCTTCAGCTGCAGCACTTTGGAGAATTTCACTCCCTGACCCACTGACTCATTACTGAGAGCTTTGAAGTTTGGGGGTTCCAGTTCAGGAGTACATTGAGCAGTGCCTTGTCACCATTTTTTACCCATTTTAATACATTAAAAATAAGCAAAGCTATTATAAATGTTTTTCTAAGACCACTGATGGATTCTTCCTTTACCTTTATTAATTCTTCTACTTCCTTAAGTTCCTGAAAGAAAAAAAATAAACACACTGTAAAAAATGCAATTTATATGTATGTATCTATGCAACTACAGATAGACATATATACACACACTTTCCTTGAAAGCCTTTATTGTGAATAAAATATTTATTGTGAATAAAATGTTGACTAACCTGGGGGTAGGCTGTGTAAAGTGGCAAGTCCAGGACAATATGATCTTTCACTTGTCTGGCCTTTAATTCCCCACTCAGAGTCACAAATGTGAGAACTGAGTTTGTATTTTCTAGAGAGAGAACATTGCAACATTATCAAACATTAGAATTTTAATCTAAATTATCATAGCCCTGGAAGTAGCTCAGTATATTCAGAAAAAGTTAGTGATGCAGCTCAAATATATCTAGAGCAACAGTGTATTCTGGGCAAAATTCCCAACTAACTCAATAAATCTGCTGAGGCTAATAAACACAGCAATTGTCAGGACATCATTCCTGCATTTGCCTAGAATGAATGGGAATGCCCTTTGAACAGAAAGAGCAATATTCCCTATTCATCAAATCCTGCTCTACCTCTCCCAGATGACATTTGTATATTTAGCACTTTTCCTAAACCAGAGTCAGAGCAGGGCATGGCAATCAGAGGGCAGGCATCAGAGCACAGCTTGTAACTACAGAGCAGCAGGAAAAGGCAATAGCCAGGGTATCTCCAGTTGTGTTCTACAGATGTTCTGAATGTTTAATTGCCTTTGTCTTAAAAAACAAAGATGTTAATTAGAAGTAAATGTTCTAAAAAGCTATAGAAATACATAAGTTGTAAACCTACTTTGTACATGAAACAACACAGCAGCTGATGCAAGAGTAGCATGACCACAGAGAGGAACTTCACTGGCTGGGGTGAACCATCTGAGCCCAAAGCAGGAACCTGGGAAAAATAAAGTTTATTAAGTGGAAGAAGTCTAGATTTAATTTTACCTCAATATATATATAAAGTGATGATGTTTCAGTTAATCAAAATGCATGCTACAATCAGTTTTGGTCCTAGACACACTTCTGGGTACCCATTTCACACTGATTTTTCAGGATAGCTGTCCCTTTTGAATCAGGTCAACAACCTCTGCATGCTGCACAGGTTTTTCTTGGTCCTGGACAGGTCTTGTTTAGAAGACAAAGCCTCCATGCCCGTGTGTATTCAGAAATCCTACAGAGGCAGTCATGATCTGTACCACCTGCAGGCCAGGTTACTGTTTAGAGGCCACAGATGGTTTTGTTGGTATACCAGAGCCTGTGCTGGAGTTAGCTCAGTTATGAATTATTTTGCTTAAACCACAGTTAAATTTGGTAGAGTCTCTAATATCTACTTGCCCTTAATTTCACTAGAAATCATATTTCTATTTGCTGTTTAAAAAAGTTGTAACACACATGTATGATACTTGGTTTCCTCTAACTTTTGCACGTGCATTTCAAGTGAATAATTACCATACAAACACAACAAGAAGTGAAAAAGAAAATTAATTTTTTTTTAATCCAAACCAGTCTTGTCATTGCTACTCTGGAAAGTTTAATGCATTAAAGTCAGTCCCCTGTAATAGAAAAAAACAGAAGCCAAATAAGGCCTGTGGTGGGAGCTGATGGGGTGCTGGCCCATGAGCAGGACATGGAGGATTCATCCCTGAGGGGAGAAAAATGTGACCCAGAGTGGCTGCTGGACACTCCAGACACACAGCCACACCTGGACTGGGAGGACATGAAACACTCCCAGAAAGCCACATGTCCCTAAAGTTGACTGGTTTGGTTTTTTCTTTAATTAATATTAAATTAAACACACTGATTGTGAAGGCCTGCAGGAACACAAGCTGTGTCCAGCAGCCCTCACTACATCAATCCATGTTCCAGAAGCAGATGATAAATGACATTCTGATGTTCCTGCTTCTCAGCACACACAGTCTCAGGTGCAGCTGAGTGACCAAATTCCTCTGAAAGAACAGTGGGTCTGAGGCCACAAATAACCCATTGGTACCAAAAGCACTATAATGATGAAGAAGCTGGCATTTTGTATGCTGGTAGAGATGGGTGATTGAAAATAATCATGTTAAACACATTGGCAAACAGCTAACAGGAAAAATGAAAAATACTGTAACTTCCTGCTCCAAGCAATTAGTCTAACCCTAAAATAAATTCCAATTTATTAACAGGAGCAAGCAATTGTAGTTACTACTATCCTTAATATTTTTAATGACAGAGACTGTACAAAATCCTGCTCCCTGAACAATCCATCAAACAAAGATGACAAACATGACTCCTCAGCCTGGGATCTAAATCCAGACTAGGGGATGAGCCCCTTGGCTCAGGCCCCCACACAATCAGCTGCCAAGTGAGCAGATTCAGCAAACTGATTCAGCTGAAAATGAATCCACAGACTGAGTCTGAATGAATTCTGCATTTGTCTGATGTTTTCTTGTAAGCAGAACCACTAACTTTTGGTAAAGTCATCTCCAGGTTTCAGTTTTCTGATGAAAGCTGTTTCTGAAAGGTTCATTTCTGCTGCAATTTTTTGGTGCAAATCTTCATCCAGGTCCTAGGGAAGACATAACAAATCCAGTCAAGAAAAGGCCAAAAAATGCAGAATCAAACTTTCTGTCAAATACAGACATTTCATTTTCTACTATAATAAAACATGGTTTCAGTTTGAATTCACAATAATCTCTGAGAGTAAAAAAAACTTTAAGTGGGACAATATGCTCCCTTGGTAGGAGCTGAGAAGAGACAAATTGGGAAAAAAAAAAGAAATTAAACAGCTGGAGCTCACAAAGTGCCTGTGATTTTAGCCAGTGGACATTGACCCCAAGATACCCAAGCACAGGGATTATATCACACTTTCCTTGGCCCATGTTCCACTGCTCTTTCCCCACGTTATGCTGACTGGCCAGGTTTGAGAATGTAATCTTTAAAACACTGAAACTCAAGTGAAACAAAGTACTAAAGGGACCTGGTCAGGTTCAGCCTCTGAGATAAAAATGTGCCCTTTAAACTTGAATTACTTCCTTCAATAACTAACCTTTTTCAGGCAAAATCCCATACTGCAGCTACAAACCAGTAACTGATCAGTTATTATTATTAAATGTTATTAGAATGTTATTATTATTGAATGTTATTATTATTAAATATTATAACTTTTTTTTTTAATGACATGGAACTTTATTGAAACACTGCCATCCTGTGGCACCTCTGAAACACACAGAGGACTGGTTTTACCATTGCATTTCTCCTGATTTTTTCTGTGAAGCATCTGCTTAGACTCTGGAGTTGTTTTGCATGGCTGCATCACCACTGCCTTCAATCTCAGAATAAAATGCTGAATTAAGATCTCAGCTTTAGCTGTCACACTAAACCCTTTGCTTCCAGGAACTGGAGAAAAATTTAAAAATCTGCTTCCCAAAGTCATGCAAGTTAGGTAGCTTCATGATCTCTTGATGTAACAAAGTAATAATAATACAAAAAATTAAATTAGAACCTCATCATTTTAATACAGAGATAATTTTGAGAGCATTTAGATTTTCTGGGGCCAAAAATATGTCTGAAGAGAGATGTTCCCAGTCATACCTTTGGCTGACTTGGTGAGTAGGCAATGCTAGATGAGATTTAGACAGACTTAGGAACTCTAGAAAGGATTCCCGTTGGCATTACGAGCTGCTGCCACTGGCTACTCTACATATATTTCCAGATTTACAATTTTTATCAGGAGTTACTAGCCAAACAATACAAGGCCTGTAAATTTCTGATCCATCTTAATAATTTTGTTAAAAATTGGTACCAATTAGCACCAACTGTTGACAACACCCTGATGAGGGGGATAACTGCTGTCAACTGCACCAAAATTACCATGCAACACTAAAGCAATAAAAACTGGTTTAAACTTGGCTAAAGCTGAACCCAACGTACGAATGGTGAAAGAGTCACATCGAGGTCTGCACCTGCTCTTTTTCTTTCCAGAGAAAGAGGAAAAATTCAAGAAAGATAGGGAGAAAACCCACACCAAAATCAAACCCCACCGTTTAATCCTACTGAGCACTGATTCAGTTTTACAGCGTTACTTTTCAGAGTTCACCCTGAATCCTTAATTCTTCAGAACTTTTATTCTGAATTATTCTTGAAGAAATTAAGCCATTTCTCTTAACTCACAATAAATCCAGCTTGTTCCTTAAAAAAATATCTTTAACAGCCCACAAAAACTCCAAACGTTGTCTTGTAAGACAGCGTTTTGATGGGGAAAAAAAAAAAGCAACTCGTTTGCTAATTTCTCTGTATTCTTGTGCCACAGCAAACAAGTCTGGAAAACAGAAGTCTTGAGTAAAGAAAGCAAAGTCTAATGCAGGGCTGAGTGCTCAGGCCAAGTACAGAACGGCAAATGTCATTGCAGTACCTCAAAAAACAGTTGGGGGTTTTTTAACTTACATTTTCAAGCAGACAAACTGCCGCAGGATTTCCAGAAAACGGCCGGTTTGTAAATGCATCAACCGTGAAAATGGGAATCTGCATTGTCGTGTGCACCTGTTTAGCCGCAGGCTGCGCTCTGCCAGGTGCTCTCTAACCTGTTTTACCCCGACCAGCACGGCTCAAAGTTAAAGCTCTGCTGAAGGCAGGCGGAGCCAGCGGGCCCAACCCGTCACTTCCTAGCGCCGACACGGATTGAGAGTCCGTCCTACGGCCCTGGCGCTCCGCACTGATCTTTTTTTAAATTAAACCACACATTTTAACCTCCCTTGCAACCTGAACGCCTCAGCGCGCCCTTTCCCCACAGCGCCCGGCCCGGTGTGTCCCGCACTGAGGGAGGCGGGATCCCGCCCGGCTCAGCAGCTCTGCTGAGGAGATGTGGGCAGCAGCCATGGTGTGCGCCCACAGGGGCAGCCTTCCTCATCCTCACTGCCTCCCAAAGCTGCGCCAAGGGAGTGAGACACGCTGAGCGAGACACAAATTCCAAAGCACGACCGTATGGCCGCTCTAGAGCCGGACCGGCCGGAGTCGCCGCCATCAGGGCGGGCACGAGGCGAGGGCGGCGCCGTGAGGGGACGCCCGGGCACGCGCGCGCCGCGCCCCGCCCCCGCTCCTGGCCGCGCGCGCTCCCGCTTGGCGCCAAAACCAGCGGCGGCGGCCGCGTGACCGAGGGAGGTGTGCGCACGCGCCCGGGCGGCCCCTCAGCAGAGGAGGCGGCGAAAGGCAAAGGCGGAACGCCCCCTCCCCTACCGCGCATGCGCAGTCGCTCCCTTCCACCATCCCCTCGCTCTCCCCCCCGCGAGTGGCGCGTGCGCGGGAGCCGCCCAGGCGGGTGTGAGGCGGCGCGCGGCGCGGGTATCGCGATAGTCGCGCGGCCCAGACGCTCCGCTGCCCGTGGGCGCTGCGCAGCTGTGGGCCCGCCGGACGCCTCGGCACAGAGCGAGAGGCGCTTCCTGCCCGGCACAAGCGGCTGCCGGGGCACGGCCAGGGGTGCGCGAGAGGCTCGCGGTGAGCGGAGAGGGCGAGCGGGCCGGGCGAGCGGCGGCAGGGCCCGCCCGGGGGGCTCGGCGGGCGGAGGGTGCCGCCGGCGGCGGCTCGGGGCCCGGCTGGGGCCGGGTCGGGCCCGGCGCGCGCCCGTGGGCGGGGGAGGGGGAGGTGGTGCGGAGCCTCGTTCCCGATCGCGGCCGCCATTTTGAGCAGTGGAGCCGAGGGCGGCGGCGGCAGCGGCCCCGGGAGAGCGGCGGGCGGGGGGTTCCTGCGGCGGTGAGGGGCACGGGCCGGGCGGGCAGCACAGCGCAGCACCTCCGAGGCTGGAGGTGGGTAGCGGGACGCGGCGGGGGGGCGCGGTAGGAGCGGGGCAGGCGAGTGGCGGGCGCCCCGGGGAGGCGCGGTAAATGGCGGCGGGGAGCGGGCGGGGGTCAGGGCCGCGGTCTCGGGAGGACGGTGGGAGGCGGGATCGCGGCGGCTCCGCGCCCGCCGAGCCGGCGATGGCGGCTCCCTTTGTGGGACGGCGGCGGTGCCCCCCCGCACCCGCCCCAGTCACGCACACGCCCCCGCCGCCCCCGGCTGAGGGCAGACAAAGAAAGGCCTTGTGCCTCCGGCCCCTTCCTCAACTGTTGCGCTTCAAGGGAAAAAACAACCGAAAAAAACAAAGAGCACGAAGCTCTACGGAGCGGATGTGCGGCGTGCTCGGAGTAAATGCCGAGCTTTATGTGCCGTGCTGCCCACGTGCTGCCCGCCGGCCACGCGGTGATCCCGGCACGGCAGCCCCGGTGGCGGGGCCAGTCCCCGCGGTGGCGGGCTGAGATCCCGCTGGCTTGTGCCTGGATACCCGGCTTCAAATCCGGAACAGAAATAAAGCTCGTGATCCATCATGCTTTCTAAATAAAATCTTAACAGATTAATTTTTTAGGGTGGGACTTAGGCACGGACGGAAACTCAGGGGTTTTTATTTCTATTTTGTTGGGATTTTTTTTTCTTTAGGATTTAAATTAAATAAAAGATGGACTGGAGTGGAAAACACAATGGGCCAAATGATACAACCAATGACGGAACAGTGGTACGACTCCGAGGCCTCCCATTTGGGTGCAGTAAAGAAGAGATTGTTCAGTTTTTCCAAGGTATCTCCAGTATAGTCGATGTGTAGTGGGTTTCTTTAGAATTTTTTGTATGTTTTGCTCAGTGTTTTGTACATGTTTAACAGCTATTAATGGGATGGATGGGGAGGGATTGTGTTAAATCAGTTTATCTTAATTAAGATTTATGTCCTGTAAATAAAGCACAGATAACCGTAGATATAGTAGAACACAAAATGTACCTGATTTTGTCGAGGTGGGAAGCATACCTTGCACAGGGGGGTAACCTGAATGTTAGCATTTGGATCAGTTAAATTGCTTGATTGGTAGCTATATTTTCTTCGTGTAATTTAGGTGGTTGCATTTTTGTATAGTCTAAACACAAAAGTACGGCTAAATCCATAAATGTGTAATGCAAAGATCATGGGCTTGTATTGTTGGGTGATGGGGGAAACAAGGTGGTTTTCTTTTTCGTTGTTGTTGTTTAGATATGCTTTAAGTATTTGCTACAGATGGGAATGTTTCAGCCTTTAACACTGTTCCCCTTGACGGGGTTATTTGTCCTTGGGTTAAAGGGTTGGAAATCGTGCCAAATGGGATAACATTGACGCTGGACTACCAGGGGAGAAGCACAGGGGAGGCCTTCGTGCAGTTTGCTTCAAAGGAGATAGCAGAAAATGCTCTGGGGAAACACAAGGAAAGAATAGGGCACAGGTGGGGATGGAGAGTTTGGGATGGTGTTAAATCTTTCTTTTTTGGGGGTTGTGGGTCAGTAATGCTTTTGGGGGGTTGGGGACCATTGGGGAATTGGCTGTTTTTAAGAATTTTTGTAACTGATCCTAAGTTAACTTGGGAATTACAGTAGATTTGGGGGGTGGGGGAGCCAGTATTGCACTGGGTAGTTTGCTAAACTCGGAAAACTGTTTCAATCATGCTCGTGTAGGGTAATTTGTGCTAAATGCTGCTATAGCCATTGTTTTTCAACAGTATGTTTCTCATACTGGAAAGACATGTTTTAAGCTTAATTTGTACAGCTAGAATTTTCACATAGTAATTTTTGCCACTCTAAAGTGGGTTTTTTTAAATACACTTAAGATTCTTACAGTTTTGAGGAGAAACTTAAGTTGTATGGTATTTCTAGTCACTGCTATTGGCTTGTACGTTTGGCTCTAGAAAATGTAGTATGGCCTTTTATAAAATTCAGCCTGCTTCTGCCTGTGTTCTTACTGGTGCCTTGAAAATCCTCTTTTATTAGATACATTGAAATCTTCAAAAGTAGTAAGAGCGAAATCAGAGGATTCTCTGACATGCCAAGAAGAATGATGGGACAACAGCGACCTGGACCATATGATAGACCATTGGGAGGAAGAGGGGGTTATTATGGAGCTGGGCGTGGAAGTATGTATGACAGAATGCGTCGAGGAGGTGGTGGATATGACGGTGGTATGTTCATCTAATGAACACAGGTTCTCTTGGCAGTTTCATGTTTCTGACATACTTGTCAAGAAATAAGAAATGGCAGTAGATGTAATGCCCGTTAGGTTGGGTGTGTTTATCTGGAAAAAAAATTGTAATGTATCAAAACATGTGGCTGAGTATTTAAGATGAATGTTGATAATAAGGGAGTTATTTTCATTAGAATCAGATTTTTCCATTTGCATGTTTCAGTCTGTGTTACATAAAAAGAAATGTACTTTTGCACCATGTTGAGAAATCCAGGTTTGACAGTGTGCACAGGCTGTTTGCAAAGTGCTGGCTGCCCAGAGACTGCAGAATTGAGTGTTGTGTGTGCATTGCTCTGTGAAGTGTGAGCAGTGATGTGATGGCTCCTCTCCTTCTCTCCACTGCACAGGATATGGTGGCTTTGATGATTATGGTGGCTATAATAACTATGGCTACGGAAACGACGGCTATGACGACAGGATGAGGGATGGGAGAGGTAAAAGAAATTCATAGTTTGTCTGAAAAGGTTGCCCTGTTACTTGAGTTGCAAGACACAGTATTTCCAAGACAGAGATAACAGTTTCATTCTGCCGTTTGGTAAAGAAGGCTGTTTAAAAAGGGGAGGGGATTGGGGAGTTGTAAGAAAAGGTAAATAGATTGCTTAGCAGGGCTTCTGGATGAGGTTTGGGCTGATACAGGGGAAGTGTAAACACCGTGCATTCACTGGTATTTTTAAGTGCTTTCAGAAAAAGAGTAGCGATGACTTTTGGCTTTTCATGATCTTAGAGGTGTGTGGGTTTTTTTGGTTTGGGTTTTCCAATAGGCATGGGAGGCCATGGCTATGGAGCTGGAGATGCAGGGTCGGGGTTCCATGGTGGAGGTCATTTTGTTCACATGAGAGGGCTGCCTTTCCGAGCCACGGAAAACGATATTGCTAACGTAAGTACCACGGGGGAAAGGGCTTCTGCTGCCAGCAGCGTGCATGTCCCTGGCTGTCCCAGCCCAAACTGGGGGAGCCTTCTCAAACCAGGCACTGCTACATCTGCACAAAGTTAACCAGCTTTTATAAAGCTACTGGCTGAGGTGGGATTACCAGAGAAGTCAGCAAAGCTATATTTAACATTAATCCCTGCACTCTCTGCTCGTTCCTTTCCATGAAAGATGGATTGCAGAGACAACACTTGCTGTAATCAGTATCCCATTTTAAGGCCTTTAGGATTTTTTTAAGCTTATCTGATTTTGTCAAAATGACAGAAGGTGTGAAACTTCAATTGCTTAGTTTGCATATTTGTTTGTTGGCCTTTCTGAGACTTTATTTCAGGAGAGGCAGGGTGGGCAGGCTGTGTTGGCTTGGAGAGGACTGTAAGATCCCTCTTGTAAGAAATCAGGGTGGCAGGGAGAGGTGCATCTGCAGGATCTTGGGAATGCATTCTTGAGTCAGTGCAGATGTGTTGGTGTGGGGGAAAAGGTTTTCTTGGGATACAAGGCCTGGTTTAAACATAGCACATCTTTGGAGAGAGGCTGTCTTGCCAGTGGCACCTATGTATTACATATGCAGAGCTCCATTCTTCAACTTTAGCTTGTTTGCTTTTGTGGGTGGGTTGGTTTACTTAAATGGAGGCGTATATTTTCTTGTGATAATTTGATTGTTCCATTTAAGGTAAAGACTCTGTGACAGCAAGGGCCAAAAGTCAGGCTTAGATCTGGGGCAGTGAGGAAGAGCAGTTCTGCCGACAGGCAGCTTCTCTTGAATTCCATGAACATGTCCTTGCTTTGGGAAACCTGAAAGAGCAGAGCCAAATGGAAACCAGCTGATGATTTTCTTGCCCAGGATGCCATCACATTTTATTGTGTTGATCAGGAGTTGTTTGTATCTGTGCATTCAAAGAAAGCTCCTCAGGCTCTGTAGCTGCAGCTCTCCACGCTGTGTAGTAACAATGGGTTGTAAATGCAGGTTGACCTGATGCTGAATGTCCCACAACCACCAAGTAGTACTTGAGAAGTGAGTAGTTACATCTGTGTGCTAGGATGACATTGAATTAAAGCAGTGCAAACGGGAGAAAAGTACCTGGCTTGAATTCTGCATTAACATGATTGGTTTTTTAATTTGTTTTTTCCCTAGTTTTTCTCACCACTGAACCCTATAAGAGTTCACATTGACATTGGAGCAGATGGAAGAGCTACAGGAGAGGCAGATGTGGAGTTTGTGACACACGAGGACGCGGTGGCTGCCATGTCCAAGGATAAGAATCACATGCGTGAGTGTCGCGTTCCCTGGCTGCCGCCTGGCCAGGCCCTGGCAGGGCTGGGAGCAGCACATCCATCCTGAGCTTTTCCCAGTTTTCCATACTGCAGGCTCACTTGTCTGGGGCCTGCTGCCTGTAAGGGGGGTGAGGGTTTGCTTTGGACCTGTGCTTCTGGTCTGGAAAACAAAATCCGAACTGAGGCTTTTTGCTTCTTGCAGAGCATCGGTATATTGAGCTGTTCCTGAACTCCACTGCTGGAGGTGGCTCTGGAATGGGAGGCTATGGCAGAGATGGAATGGGTATGCATCAATTGCACATGGAGCTGGTGCTGTGCCAGGTCTGATGAGTTCCAGGCTTGTAACGTTGCACTTGTGGCTTTGCAGATCAAGGGTACGGCTCTGTTGGTAGGATGGGGATGGGCAGCAATTACAGCGGTGGATACGGAACCCCTGACGGCCTGGGAGGATACAGTGAGTACAGGCTCTCTGCTGAATGTCCTGGGGGGAGACAGGGGTGCTGGGAGAGGGGAAAGAGGGGCAGTAGTTTTCTGAAACTCAGTCTCTGAGGCCTTTGCACAGTGTGCTACAGACACTGTAAGAGCAGTAGTGCTGGAGCATTGTTGGTGTAGCTGTCACCTTCACCAGTAGTTCTGTGTCACCCATCCCACGTTGTCTTCCTTTGAGGTATGTATTTGACCTTGTGTCAATTGTTTGCAGGTCGTGGCAGTGGAAATAGTGGAGGATACTATGGGCAAGGCAGTATGGGTGGAGGAGGATGGCGTGGGATGTATTGAAGGATAGCCTTGCTTCTGCAGAACATCTTGGAAGAAACAGTCTCTGGTCTACTAGACTTTCTTACAAAATTTAATTTCTTTTGTATTTTAAGAACTTTATAATGACTGAAGGAATGTGTTTTCACAATATTATTTGGTAAGCAACAGATTGTGATGGGAAAATCTGTTTTCTGTAGGTTTTATTTGTTGCATACTCTGACTTTAAATAAATTTTTATATTCAAACCACTGATGTTGATACTTTTTATACTAGTTACTCCTAAGGATGTATTACATATTCCAGACTACAGTCGGTTTAAAATGTTGTACTATGGTTCCATAAAGGTGGTTGTACTGTAACTCCTATGAACACTGATTCAGTTCTATGTACTCTTGGTCTAGTGAACAAATTTAAACATTCACTTGTTTAAGGGGAGATGGGTAGATGAATAGGTTAGTTTATTTGGTAATTCCTTTCCTAAGCCCTTTTGGTAAGTTGTATGTAATAACTGCAGCACAGCAGAAAGCTGTGCAGGCTCAGTCACTGTTCTGGCTTCCTCCTGCTGCCTGCACCCCCAGCAGATACACAGCTTGAAGGAGCAGCACCCCCTTTGTGCCTCCACACACCCAGAGCCAGGTGGGTTCCACCTTGCTGTGGTGTTCAGAGCCTGCATTTCACACATGGGACTGCACAGCTTGGAGCTAACACCACATAGGTCAAACACTGCTTCATTTGATGCTTCTTACTTCTGATCTTTTTCACAAACATGCTTTCAGGAAGAGTGGGGGATTTGGAAGCAAGTTACTTTTTTTCTTTCTTGAATTTATTGTATTTAAACACGGTTCAGCATTTTTTTTGCTGCAGAGAGCTGATTTGTCTGTATTTGTTCAAAGTTTGCAAAGCCATTCTACATAGGAGCTCATTGGAAGTCAAGATCTCTAAATATCTATAGGGCCAATACCTTTTCAGTAACACACAACCCAAACACGGTGATAAAACTTTTTGTGCATTTGTGACATGTAAGATATGTAAGAAACTTAATGTTTGAAGACACTTAACATACCTGATGTGTAATGGAAAAAGGTATTTATTCTTCTGAGCCAGTGTGATCTCCCAAATTAACTGCTTTGTCCTCAATGCCTCCCTTAAAATGTCAAATGTGATCTTGGGTATTGCAAGTCTGTCACCTGTTTTGCTAGTACTGTGTTATATCTGTAATAAATGTCTTCTTGTGGGAGAGAGGAGAATGGAGTTTATTTCACCAGAGACGTGTCTGGGTGTCAGAGGGAGTGGAGGAGCTGCAGGGGGTCACTGGCACAGGAAGCTCTCCCAGCGCTGGAGCAGCACTGGCTAGGAAGGGGAGGGGAAATGAGTCCTTAACCCCGTGAATATTGTAGCTCTGCAGAATTAGGGGGCTCTTGGTCTGTTGCCAGGGAAGCTGAGGCGTTTCCCAAGTGGCAGTGGTAGCACCAGAGAGAATTCAATTGCAGAGGTACCTTAGAGTGAGGGGGAGGAAAGGCGCACTCGCAGGAGCCCGTTAGCAGGGGCACGGCAGAGAGCGAAATCCCGCGGCTCTGCAGCGCCTCCTGCCCTGGGAACAGCTGGGGCTCCGTCCTGGGAGGAGGAGCTGACCCCTGCCCGGGCTGGGCTGTGCTTTGGGCAGAGCGCACTCACCACAGCCCCAGGAGCTGACCCCTGCCCGGGCTGGGCTGGGCTTTGGGCAGAGTGCACTCACCGCAGCCCCGGGAGCTGACCCCTGCCCGGGCTGGGCTGTGCTTTGGGCAGAGTGCACTCACCACAGCCCCAGGAGGAGCTGACCCCTGCCTGGGCTGGGCTGTGCTTTGGGCAGAGTGCACTCACCGCAGCCCCAGGAGCCCGGGCTGGGCTGTGCTTTGGGCAGAGTGCACTCACCGCAGCCCCGGGAGCTGACACGAGTCCCGTGTGCCCGTCCTGTCCCCGCACTGCAACGAGAGCAGCTCAGCCCGACCCTCGGCCCTCAGCAGCAGCCCTGACCGGCAGAGGAGCCGTTCCCCGAGCCCGAGCAGAGCTGTGGCCGCTCCCAGGGCCCGGGTGTTGCAGTCCCGGCTCCTGCCGTGGCCCCCGGGCAGGCGGAGCACACCCGGGCACTGACCCTGCCCCAGCCCTGCACAGGGAGGAGCAGGGATTGACTCGGGGCTGGGCAGCGCCCCCAGAGCAGCACCTTCATTTCCCAAAAGGAATAAAATGCTGCTCTGATCCTGTCTGACAGTTCCAGGTTCTTTGGGTACCCCACAGCTCTTCCTGTGCTCTTCTCTGTGTGAGAAGGATTTAGGATCAAGAGCAGGGTTTTACAGAAAGACAGAAATGCAGCATTGGTCACAGCAGTGTCCAAAAACCTTAAAAGCAGGCCAGGTATGTACTCTGATGCCAAGGAAACCATATGGAACATCAGCATCCATTTTGTTCAAGGCAGAAGTCTTACCTGCAGTCAGTAACAGCAATCTGAATATTACACAATTTTCCTATGCAAACAGGACAGCACAGAGGGGAAGAAAAGATGGCAGTTAAGTAACAAATTACTTCATTGCACGTTACGGAAAGGCATTATATTCCTGTTTTAAAATATTACCTACTTTAAATTATTTCTGTTTAGTTGCATCCCTTTTCACAAGTTATTTATTAAAGCAATATAGATTAGCTTTTCCTACCCTCTCTATCCTGCATCAAACCCAGCTGCCTCCATGCCTGCCCCACAAAAGCCCACCTGGAAATACCCTCAGGAAGCACCTGAGCAGCACCTGATTGTGGCTTTGGTAGGGTGCCCCACTCCCCAGCACAGGCAAAGGCTTTCTAAGCAACTTGAACTTAATAAAGTAAAATACTCTCAATTACAAATTTAAATTAAGTGACATTATTCTCAGATAACTTAAATTTATTTTTTCCAAAAGTTATTTACAGATTTACAAGTATTTGTGTGGTATTTTACAAAAAGTTACATCAGGTCATTTTAAAAACATTTTTCTTTACAAAAGCTACATAAGCAACTACATTGAGGTGTTAAAAAGAATAGCTATGTTAGCTTTTGGGATATTCACTAAATCCCTATCCTCAGGGACAAAGCCAAGCTAAACAAGGTGCAAGGACAGCTAAAGGACCTGTGTGCAGCCTCCCCTTGCTGCCAGCAGAGCTCTCCAAGCCCATGGCTGAAGGAACTACAGGGCTGGAAATCCTGGAGGATCCAGGGCTGGAGCCCAGGCCAGGAGTGGCTAAAGGGAGCAGGGTGCAGTGCAGTGAGTGGAAGTGAGGGCAGTTTATCAAAGGATATTATTTCTATTTGCCTATGGAAAGAACAAGGATCTCACATTCCAACAAGAGTTATTACCATCAGTGACAAGAGTGGGTAGACTCAGAAAGGCTCCAAAGTGCTCTGCAAAAAAATGAAGTTTAGGAAGCAGCTCTGAAGGTTTGAGAAAGATGGTGACAAAATAAGCAAGACAAAAAGGATGTGATCCCCAGCATTTCATCCCAGCCCTCCTAGGTGGTTTCTAGAGCAATGCAGTGACTCCATGTACAAGCTGGAGAGCATGACTTGCATGAAAACACTGCAGAGACTTGTTCAAGGTTACAGACAATGTCAGACAAGAGGCTGTGCTGAACAGCTCTCTGCCAGTGGAACACAGATATATCAAATTAACAGTTCGTGTGAACAGATCATTCAGCAAAACACACCTTCCTCCAGGAAGTGCCTGAGCACTGCTTGTGCCCTGGCTGAGCACAGCTCCCCTCACCATGGAACTGCACAGAACAGCTGCAGTGCCACGTTCTGGGATGTTCTGGGATGTTCTGGGATGTACCAAATCCTGTGCCCTGGCTGAGCACAGCTCCCCTCACCTGGGACTGCACAGAGCACCTGCAGTGCCACATTCTGGGATGTTCTGGGATGTACCAAATCCTGTGCCCTGGCTGAGCACAGCTCCCCTCACCTGGGACTGCACAGAGCACCTGCAGTGCCACATTCTGGGATGTTCTTGGATGTACCAAATCCTGTGCCCTGGCTGAGCACAGCTCCCCTCACTCTGGAACTGCACAGAACAGCTGCAGTGCCACGTTCTGGGATGTTCTGGGATGTTCCAAATCCTGTGCCATGGCTGAGCACAGCTCCCCTCACCCTGGAACTGCACAGAACAGCTGCAGTGCCACATTCTGGGATGCTCTGGGATATTCTGGGATGTACCAACTCCTGCTAATGCAGAGAGGTAAAGGAGCACAGGGTATTTGGCAACAACTTCTCAGGCCACAGCATTAATTGCCTGCTTTTTTCCAGTACAATTTAAAACCAGCTCCTGCAGGGTTTTGCTTCCCAACAGCCTATCACAGGCACAGGATGAGTTGGACTTGTGGCACATCAGCCTGTAGGAGTATCACCTTCCTCCAGATCATCTTAACAACTGAAATATTCATCCAGCTCACATTAACACTGAGTGTCCTGTATAAACTGCCCTGCTTCCTCCCAAAAAAGATGCTGAGGCATTTGGCAGACCAACACACCCTTCTGGGTTCTTTCTCTTTTTAGATGTGCATTTTCTACATTTGGTCCCATTGTCTCCATTTGTTTCAAGAGGAAGCAGAGAAGTAACTGGTCCACAGTACCTTGAAATTCCAACTCCACACTGCTTACCTCAAAGTCTGGAAATGCTGTTTACATTCTTTAGCTGGTGTGGTGCTTTGTACAGGATGAGCTGAACAGCAGAATGAATAAACCCCTCATGGCACGTTGGAGGAGCACCTCTGGATCAGAATGGCATGGCAGGAGTCACACACCCTCACAGGCTTTGGTGAGGAGGGCAGGGGCAGCTCATTGTCAGAGCAGGCATTGCAGAAAATCTCCCCACAGTTCCTACAGTGATGCTAAAGCACAGGCAGAGGATGAAAAATTGAAATTTACAATGGAAAAGTACTTGGGAATTGGATACCAACAAACAATACACACAGCACAATCCAAAAGGCAATTCCTGACTCCTCCTTGGAGTCAGTCTGCAAAAGAAAATGGATCTACATCCCAAACTGTGATGCAATCCTACACAAATGATGTTTGTCTAGGACTGCACCACAGACAGACACATGGCCTTTCTAGACTTTTATATATATATATATCAAAAGAAGATTTCACTCAAACTCTGGATCAAGGATGCATTCTGCTATAGAAAAATACAGCACAAGCAATGATAGAATGATATCTGAAACACTGGATGCCTCTATCAGGCAGCTAATTGAGATTTAAAATAAAAAGGTAAAGGAAACTTCCTGCTAAATTTCCATAAAACATGGAAATTTATGTCACATTTTACTTTAAAATTACAAACTCATATTTTCTTACTCTAGTATATAAAAAATGCCATAAAAAGACTACTACACATGTCAAATTCTAACAGTGCCACAGCTAATAAGGGTTTGAGATAACAATTCAACAAAGTAGTTAAATAATTTTTAACTAAGTTGCTCTGTGGAACTTCACTGTGACACTGTTTCTTTTGAAATTGGGCCCCAGCTGCATTGTATGTATCAAAGAACTAGAAAAGTATCTCAAAAATTCTCTGCTTTTACCTGATCATTGACATGTCATGCCACACCTCAAAGATAATTACAATTTATGTCATCATTGCAACAATAATTACATAATACTTGTCAACACGTTGGGAGAAATCTTGTTAAAGTTTTACCTTCCTTTTGGAAAGTGAAAATTCCTTTTCACACAGCTTGCAATGAGTGGCTTCCTTGTCCTTCAACCAAACCTGGCCCTGGAGAAAAAATTATCATAATTATATTTATCTGATGAAGTTAAACTTTGGGCTCCAGGGGACAAGAAAAATCAAGAGCAGAACATTCACTGCCTGAATGCTCAGGGCCCTGGGAGCTGAGCAATGGCACAAACACACCCTGGAGCAGCACAGGGCTGCCCCAAAACACTGCAACAAAGAGCAGAGGGGCACAGAGAACAGGCCTGAGGTGCTAAAGCTGGGCAGTGGCTCAGCTGGGAGGGCACAAAGGCACCCAAGCCTCCAAGGCAGCCAATGTCCCTGCTCAGCACATGGGAACAGCCCTCACGATGCAGGAAAGCCAAAAAAATCCAGGAGAGTGTCAAGAATTGTCAATTTTCTTCTGTTTAAACCACTTGATAAACCCAAAGTCTGCTCCACCATTGCTGTCACTTTTACCTGGGCTGCAGCCATGTGCCAGGTGACACAGCTGATGGTCACACCTGTGCACAGAATCTCTGCTCTCCAGTGCTCCCTGCTGTCTTTGACACCTGCTGACATTGCACATCATGTTTTAGCAGCTTTGGTGCTGCAAGTTCTCTTGTTTCTTAGTGTGCTCAGGTATTTATTGATCACTGAGAAGTACTGTGCAGTTGAAGCTCAGCTGGCTTCACATTCTGTCCCAGACACATTCTGTAAATGACAGAAGGGTTTGTGCCACTGCAAGAAAATGGTCAAAATGCACAGCTGTGCACCAAGCAAGGAAAAGCAAAAGCAAATGGATTTTTTCCAGGAAGTTACAAGGGAGTAACTTCCCTTGTGGTTCTCTCCCACTGGAGGAAATCATACAGTAAGTCCCTCTGGAGTAGTTGCTGCTGGAGAGAAGTCTTTCCATGCTTATGAAAGATTTCAAAAAGAACAGTTTAAGAAAAGTTTACTTTCTCAAAATGCTACTGACCTGCAATGCCTTGTTAGCTTCTTTTATATCTTCTATTTTCAGCTTTGATCTAAGGAATAAGATAATGCTACTTCAAACTTCTACATGGTCAGTTATGCTCTAAGAATTTAAAAATCTGGTTTAGGTATTAAATTTTGATTAATACTCTTTGAACAAGAGTACAAGACCACATGATGTCATTGTGGAGGAAGCAGCCTCCCCACAGCCAGCCAGTGCCAACCCACAGAGATGTGGCTCACAGGAGACACACACAGAGTTATCCTGCAGGGCATCAACACCACAGAAATCACAGCAGACTGCTCAGGAGACAGAGATCATGACATGAAACTTCAACACCACAGTCAGGAGGGTGCTGCCTGCCAGGTGTGCCCTCCCCTCCCTGAGCCTGGGCTGGGGCTCCTCTCCCTCCCAGGGCTCTGGGTTTGTGCTGAGCACAGGTTGGTAACACAGGGATGTTGCTGGTGGGGCTGGGCAGGGCTCACACACAGCCAGGGCCTTTCCTGGGGGTGATGGGAAGTGAGGGGACACAGGCAGGACAGGGGATAAAAGGGAAATCCAAAGGGATATTCCAGACCCATGGCATCATGCTCAGTGTATAAAGTGGGGAAAAGGGGAAGGAGGGCATTGGAGTGATGGAGTTTTCCTTTCCCAAGGCACCATTCCACATACTCTACCCTGCTCTCCTGGGGTGGTTGAACACCCACCCAACCCTGGAAGCTGTGAATGAACTCCTTGCTCTCCTTTGCTTCCATGTGTGGCTTTTCTTTTCTCTAATGAACTGCCTTTATCTGAACTCTTAATGAGTTTTCCAGTTTCTGTTTCTCCAGTTCTCTCCCTGTCCCAGTGGTGGGGCAGTGAATGAGCAGCTGTGTGGGGCTTGGTGTCAGGCTGGGGCTCAAGAGGAGCAGCCCTGCCCTGCTGCATGTTCCCTTCTCCTTGGGGCTCCCCTGGGAATGCCACAGCTGCCAAACCAGGCAACTGCTCTGCAGAACAAAGCCCAGTGCCCTTCAAACCGTTTTTGTTCAAATTGTTTTGTTTTGGATTCTCTGTTCACAGCACTGTCATTACCCAGGAGCTCACAGCCACCCCACCAGCCACAATAAAAATTACCAGGCCTGACCTAACTAGATACATTGACTTCTCCCAGCTGGTTAGTTATCAAAATAATAATAATAATATTTTCATAGACTGTCTAAAATGCATTACCACTGTCCCACTTTTTTCCTTGATTCAAGTGGATATGACAAAAATATGTGTAAGTGATCATGAACAATACAATTACTCGCTCAGCTTGGATGCCAGTTCTTGCAGAGCAGATTCTTGGTCCTCACATGTGCTTTTCAGCTGCTTGTTCTTCTCCTGGAGTTCAAGGAACTCCTGAGAACAAAACAAACAAAAGAAAATGAATAAACAAATTATTCTCAAATTGTGCTGGCCCTACTGCCTAGGAAGCTGCTCCTACTGAAGCTGATCTTGCTGAGAAAGCCAAGTGCAAGAATGATCCCTCACACTCCCTCCAAACCCAGCCTGAACAGCAACTGCTCAGGAGAAAACTCTCTCAGACCCCAGGAGATAAAGAAACATTTCTGCTTCAGTAGCCCACTGCAGGGAGAAAATCAACCTGAGTGATGGAGGTAAACCCTGGAAAATAAACCTGAGTGATGGAGATAAACCCCTGAAAATCAACCTGAGTGATGGAGGTAAACCCTGGAAAATAAACTGAGTGACTGGAGGTAAACCCCTGAAAATAAACTGAGTGACTGGAGGTAAACCCCTGAAAATCAACCTGAGTGATGGAGATAAACCCCTGAAAATCAACCTGAGTGACTGGAGGTAAACCCCTGAAAATAAACCTGAGTGATGGAGATAAACCCCTGAAAATAAACCTGAGTGATGGAGATAAACCCCTGAAAATAAACCTGAGTGACTGGAGGTAAACCCCTGAAAATAAACCTGAGTGACTGGAGGTAAACCCCTGAAAATAAACCTGAGTGACTGGAGAAAAGCCCTGAAAATAAACCTGAGTGACTGGAGAAAAGCCCTGAAAATCAACCTGAGTGACTGGAGGTAAACCCCTGAAAATAAACCTGAGTGATGGAGAAAAACCCCTGAAAATCAACCTGAGTGATGGAGATAAACCCTGGAAAATAAACCTGAGTGATGGAGGTAAACCCCTGAAAATAAACCTGAGTGATGGAGATAAACCCCTGAAAATAAACCTGAGTGATGGAGGTAAACCCCTGAAAATAAACCTGAGTGATGGAGATAAACCCCTGAAAATAAACCTGAGTGATGGAGAAAAATCCTGAAAATAAACCTGAGTGACTGGAGGTAAACCCCTGAAAATAAACCTGAGTGATGGAGAAAAATCCTGAAAATAAACCTGAGTGACTGGAGGTAAACCCCTGAAAATCAACCTGAGTGATGGAGAGGCCAGGAGCACAGAGAGCCCCAGTGAGGACAGAGCCCCCAACACAACTGAGAAGGGAAAGCAAGGATTTCATTTCTCCTTATCCAAATGGGGAGTAAAAAGCCCATTTTTTCCCTCATTCTATTTGTGAGAACACATTAATGTCATCTTTCTCATGTATTTGCAGAAATTCTCTAAAATACCATGTCTAAGTCCATAAATAACATTGCAGACAATTTGTAAATTTTTAGTCAAAATTTGCTGCAGAATTTACTTTCTTAAGTGTAACTATTTCTTGGGTCTCTGTTCTCAGGTGAGACACAGTTTCCTTTTCCTTCTGAAGATCATCCTCCAGGGTTTGCCTCCACTCCTTTTCTATCTTCAAGTCTGTTTCCAGCTGAAGCCTAGAATAGGGAAAACAAAACAAAAATCACTGTGCACAACAGTATCACTTTTGAAAACAAAACTGAGTTTATTTCTGGCTGCAACAGACTACTACCATAACAATTAAGTTACATGTTTTCTAAAACAGAAATAATGTATCAATATATAATGATATTTTAGGTATCAGTGTAACAAACAAAGCACTGTCATTTAGAAAATGCTTTTCAAAGTAACTTTATTTAAAGGACCAGGAGTATGGCATAATTTTGAAGAGCTGACCTTTGAAATAAATGAGTAAGAGAAGACTAACCACAAAATTCTGAAGTATTTTTAAAACAAGCATAAGGTAAAGCCCCTTAACTTTATAGAGCTTGTGTCTAAAATAAACCAAACCAACCAGCCACAGCATCATTGGTGATGCAGACAATCACTGCAGGTATCTCTGATATCATAAAAGTTATTTAATTTTACACCCTTAGATGTGAATCTTCTATTTTAGACTAAGGTTTATGGCATTTTGAACAGAACTGAAAATAAAGGAGGAAGGACTTGAAATGACTATTTTTATTGAGGTTTCTACACAGCTGAGGTTAAACAGGGATACAGATTCTATTGGCTTAACTGAACTGCAGCTAAAGGAGTTAGGGCTACTCTGACAGCAGAGAATTCCAGCTGGAATTTTACTCTTGGTTCCATGGAAGACTTGGTGTTTAGAATGTTATGGGGGTGGAAGCACACTGTTCAACCTTCTAGATTTAAACTGTGTCACCACAGGAAAAGAGGAAATAAAATCTGAGAGTATTCATGCAAGGGCTTTTGATGGGAAACCTACATCCACATTGATTTTCCTGGTTTAAAAGCAAACCCACTTTTAAAGGAAAGACTTACATTTTGGGACACTACCTCAGCATCTGGCTGGAAAAGAAGTGAACATGACCTGGAGGTTTCAGAATTGCAGAGTTCTAAGGCTGGGGTGTGAACTGTTCTTTTGCCCAAATCTGCAGAGGTGACTGTGGTAGCAAAGTGAACATTTGTCATGACAGTTGAACAAGTGGATTGAAATTCAGAGTTCTGAGAGAGGCAGGGAAGGGCTAATAACTGGGTAGGAAATCACTATTTTTTAAGCCCCATCTTTGTGCCAAAGATTGCCTTCAATAACTGATGTTTTATCTTCCCAAAGAGAGAAAGCACCTGTCCTTACAGGGAGCTTCTAACATTTTGTAATGATTTAAATTAAAAGTGAAGGATGGAACAGGAGAAAGACAGAGGGCTGGCTTTTAAATTAGTTTTTAACTTTTATGACTCCACTGGATTTTCACTTTTTATTTCCTGTGCAGTGCTACCTCATCCTTAAGCTGGATCAATCTAACTATTGTTGTGCCATTTCTGTTTCAGTTTACACTACTCCATACCTGTGGGCTTTGTTCAAAGTGTGTTTTATCACTACTCCACTACATATTTTCCCCCACTTAGGATAATTTCCTCCTGAATGAAGTTGGTACTTTTAGCCAAGGAGTAATGCTGGTTTTCCCCTTCCTTTCAAGCTGTGTGTCATTTCTGAGGCACCCAAAGCCAGCTTGGCTTCCTTGGAATGCCACATTTTCTTCTGCCTTGCCAGTACCTGACACAAAGATCTTCAGTATTTGCATTCTGTTCAAAACCATTTAACAACAAGCAGCCTGCACTAGGACAGAGGACATATTGCAAATGCAGAATGTTTACTGCCATGCATTTTTCCAAACAGGGAAGAAATACTCACAGCTGTTTCTCCTTCTGGGAGAATTCATTCTGCAGGGTTTCAGATTTATTCACATATTCCTGTTTAAGTTTCTCATCCTCAGCCTCAGCCTCCATTTGAGCCTTCTCTGCTTGCTGCAATCTGGTGTAATTCAAATCAACTTTGGGTAAAACTGAAGCTAGAACTAGGGTGTAGAGGGTGAAGAAGACAAATAAAAGAAAAATGGGGAAATAGAAACATTTCTAAATAAAAACAAAGTTTGGGGGAAACTCACAAACTCAAACGAGAAATCCATACAATGCCTAGAGAACTTAGCTCCTGGGTTTGCATACAGTCAGAGAGTAACCACTGTAAGTAATAACTGGTTTATTTATGCTCATGAATAACAGGTGCCAAAGCATGATACATATTTTAGAATGGAAGCTTTTCTTTTTCCTTTAGCAAACGTTCATGTGCTATTTCTGAAGCTTTTTCCCCCCAAGTAAGTTCTGTAAGAGTCCCTGGCTTGCACTGATCACCCTTTCAGACAGGGCAGAGCATGTCTTGTGCAAAAGCAGCTCAAAACAACTGAGGCATAAGGTTGCATACAGAGCACTGCAATCAGACAGCAAGACTTGACTAGCCTAACACAACAAAACACACCCTGACAGCTCCCACTACAGCTACAGAACTGCCTCAACTACATCATCAGTAATTGAAATTGTCTGTATTAAAAATAATGCATTCTTACACTGGTGAAAATAGCTCCATACTATAGACAAACCAAAATGATTAATCAGGAAATGAGGGATTGTTATTTGATTTAATCTTTTCTTTCTGAATTCCAGGTTTGTTCAGCTCTGGTTCCTCTGTGGTGGGTGTGTTGTAACAAAAGTAAAAGTACTAAAAGGGGATTTGTGCTGTATCATGGTTACACCTGTCTGGAGAATACAGGAGCCTGTAAAACCCCAATGAATGTCCCCACCTGATGCTCTGTGTTCTGCAAAACTGCCTCAAGGGCCTCTCAGGTAAGTGAGGATGCAGTGACATGGCTGAGCTGTCACCCCCCAGCAGCTCCCTGAGCACAGAGTGACTCCCAGCTGCCAGAGTCAGCTGGAAAGGAGATGTGTCAGCAACATGTCTGCATTTGTGCTTCTGCTGATGAAGTTGCACCAGAGGGAGTTTCCAAAAGCTGCTGGTAAACAAGTGAACAAGGCTGGAATGAAACCACCTTATCAAGGCTGCACTACCTCCCTCAGCTGCTCCAGGGGCCTGAGCACTGCTCCCATCACAGCTGCAATGGCAGGGCACAGAGGGCAAGCCCTGGGAAGGAGAATGCAGGGGAAGAGCAGGATCCTCCCCAGGGCAGAAGCTGACTGAAGCTACACCAGACACCAACAGCACATTAAACCCTTCCCTAAATCACCAAATCAACTGCAGGGCTGTTTCCACAAGCAAGGCAGGGAGGGATCTTGCCACCCTAAAGCTGCAGCATCATGCCCAGCCCAGCTCCAGGGCTGGCTGCACTGCAGGGACTCAGGCAGGTGCTCAGCTGGGTCTGGCATGCAGATGGTTCTGTGGGAAACACTTGTTTGCATAGATTACATCGAGGTGGACAAGGCTCCCATCTCTGTCATGATCTTCCTGTTGTTCTAATCTGTGTTTCTGGTTTGGGTTTCCTTTGAAGATAGTTTTTTTTCAGTAGCCAGCTCATGTTAAAGGCTGTTTCTGCTTCCAAACCAAGGAATAAGCTGGTACATAACCATGCACTAGAAACCCTTTCTGTAGGGCTGCATCCTGTCCCTGCTGTCACAAACATCCCCTTCTGCTGCCAAACTCTAAGGTCATTTTCCCCCTCACCATCCACGACAGCCCTCAGAGCAAACACCAGGGAGTGCACGAGGGGCAGTGAGCAGCCTGAGCTCCTCTCCCTGCAGGGCAGCAGCAGCTCCCAGCAGGAACAGGAGCTGCCCCATGATGGCTGGAGGGAGGGGCAAGGCCCTGGGCACAAGCACAGCTGATCCCAGCAGAGATCTCAGTGACAAACGGGTTGGGCAGGTTCAGGGCCCTGCCTGTCAGTCCTGCTCACTGCTCCTCCTCCCAGGCACCCGGGCTGGCAGCAGGCACAGCACAGGATTTGCTGGAGCACTCAGCAATCAGGCTCCAAGCACGGTGTGGCTCCAGGGGAGTGTTTTACCCCAGGATATCAGGGAGGTGGAGCTTTAGCACAGCCTGGCATCCCTTCACTGCTGGCACCACCCCCCTTCCTCACACCCATCCCTCAGAGGGAGCTCAGCTCCTGCCACTCCTGCTAGTCACAGCCACAGAAGCCAGCAGACAGAGTGCTTTGGGGTAAATCCAGCCTAAAATGAAAGGAGTAAGCAGGGACAAGGGGAGTTTTAGCCAGAAGGGCTACTTTGTAAATCTCTTAGTACCAAAGAACAGGGAAAATCACTAATTAGTGATTTAGTGTCATAAAAATGTACAGTCAAATAAAGATATCTAACCTCTCAAAATAAAATTTGACAAAGAAGTGATTCCATAGCATTAGAAAACTAGCTTACATTTGCTTAATAATAGTGCAGTAATTTACTTTTTTTTTTCTTTTTTTGTTTGTTTGGTTTTTTTTAGGAGGGGTAAAGTGAGATCGGAGGTGATGTTCTTTCAGAAAACAAACCAGAACCCAGCCACCATCAGTTACAGTGCAGGATTTCTAATACCACTTTCAAGTTTGAACTGGAAAACTCTGAAGTCCTATTTTATCAGCAATTATTTCAACACAAAGAGGTGTGGAGGAGCTCTCAGAATGATATATCCTTGACAAGTTTATACTGGTGCTGAGCCTCATTGCTGGCACATTTGACAAATGACATTGCAATAGTCCTAGTTTGAGTTAACAGATCTTTGTCACTTCATGAATGCAGTGGACAAAAATCAAAGACAGATGAAGGCAGCAAAACAGTAAAAACAAAAATTGGGATAAAAGGATAAAAAGAAAAAGAAAAAAGAGGAAAAAAGGATGTCAATAAAAGAATATTCATGTCACTAATTTTTTTAATACATAAGCATGTTTTTCATAATCAGATTTAAATGAAAAAAAAGACATGTCAAACACCAACATGACAGGGCTTATGGATATGTTATATTTTACAATTAGAAAGATCAATGTTGCATATAAGGCCACTAAATTAAAACATGGGAATCACATCTTAGTATTATGCAGTACATGCAGGCTAACCATAATGTAAATTTATATTCTGGAATTTTAAGTCTTTCACTTTTCAACCTTTCAGTGTGAAAACTCATTAAGTCATTGAAAATAATGGCACTTCCAAAGCAATGGACAACAGCTATAACAGCTTCAGCAAACAACCAGTGATCCTTGAAGGCATTAATGTTTATATTAAGCATATGCTTAAGTATAAGCAAGATTAATGCTTCAGTTTCTATTGCATTTCATTCAGGGGGGGAAAAAGCAGGCAATAAGGAATCAGAATTTTGAAACAACTGAAAGAATGACTTTTGAGATCAGCATAAAAACCTAGGACCAGAGGAACAATGGCAGAGGAAGAAAACTGAAAGATTAAGGTTGTATTTAAAGTGAGTGTGTTTGTCAACCAGAAAAAACAGTCCAGCAGCAAAGCACTAATCAGGAGTTTCAGGAAAGTTGGGTTTCAATGTTCTAGTTGAAAATTACATTTCAATGGCAACTGTGGGAATGCAGTAAGATGTAAGGGAGTGGAGTTGTGAATAAAGAGAAACAAAGATGGGGCTGTACCTTTGTTCTAGTTGTTTCATGGTTGCATTAATTTGATTGGTCTTATCCTCTAATCGACTAATTATCTCATTCTTTTCTTTCATAGCATCTTCAGACACCTGTGTTACAAAAGAGGTTAAAACTGAAATTGGTATCATTGCACCATTACCTTGTGGGGGGCTTTTTTTCCAGTATCTAGAGGGGCACATCATAAAAACCAACTTTTGATTCTCTTTAAGGATTGCCTTCCAAAAACCCTTGAGGACAGTATGTAAAATCTTATGCCTAGAAAATTTGTAGTTTTATACTCTGCAAGTGTAGGTGCTCTTTAATGTTTAATTTAATATGTAATGCTATTTAATTTCCTTCCTTAGTTAATCACTTTAGAAGTCAAAGTTAAATTCCCTGAGCAAGTAGCCCATCAGAACCTTACCAGTGAAGAGTAAAGAGTCCAGAAAATCACCAAGATTGTCCTGCAAATCAACCCCTCCCCAGACCCTAACACTGGAGAACATTCTCTTACTTTTCTCTCCAGCTCTATTTCTATTTCTCATCCTCTGGTCCAGTTTTCTCACATTTGCAGATTGGAAAGTAGAATCCTCTGTCCATCACTTCAATTATCCCTCTGCAGCATCCTCATTTTTTCCCCTCATTCTGCCACAGATTTGACTGGGTTCTTGTGGTGGTTTTCAGAATCAAATTCATGTTTTACATAAGTAATTCACTGGTATTTGGTAATTTGTAAACTGCATTTGGGGTCCCTGAGATCCATATTCTCCCAAAAAAAGGCATTTAATTGTTAAGAGATTTTCTTAATTTGTAACTGATTTAAAAATAAAGCCAAATCTGTAATTAGCTTTTTCCATTTAACATATTCTTGTCTTCCTTTCCCTACTTTGGAAGGTCAGGGCTTCTTTTCAACTCCTCACTATGTGTCTACATACTTCTGGTGTTTTTTATACAACACAGGCCAAAAAAATGTCTTTGTTACAGCACATTATTACTGTCTCAACTTCACACAGGATATCATTAGGCCCTGATCTTATCCTCATGCTCTTTTCTTCCCTAAACCCAGTAAGTGACTGCCTTAAGAACTTCTTTGTATGAAACCCTGTTTACATAGGTCATGTTCCAAAATGTCAAGCTGACCTAAGAAGCACAAGGAAGCCAAAACTCCAGGGAACAGCAGCATCCAGCTGCCCAGAATGGTAATAATGCATTTCTGTCTCTGTGATCCTTCCAGCAGTTTAACAGCAGTGTCCCTTTACCTGCAGCTTTTGGTACATTTCCACATTAATTGCTTTAACTTCATCAAGCTGCTGCCTCAGGCCAATGAGGGTGTCCTGCTTCTCATGGATGTCCTTCTCCAGCAGCTTCATGGCCAGCTCTATCTCGTGTTTCATGCTAACTTGAACCACCAGCTCATTCTCCATGTCCTGTAAAACACAACACAATGGATTTAAATAATTATGGAGTTATTTATTTCTGGTTTGAAAAGCTAACAGAGCTGCAGCATCACCTGTTTTACCACTTCAGAAATTCTGCCCCTCTTTACCTTTGCAAATTACCCATAAATGTGACACTCATATACTAACTGGCCAATGGGGTTTTTTAACTTTTAGAGAAGATAACTCACATTATAAGAATGGTGTACAGTGAAAAATGTGTATTTTATGATTGGCTTTTCACAAATATTAAAATTAATATTATATGTGTTGTGTTAGAAAGTAATGCTGTATTAATTCTCTTAACTACTGTGTTAGATATAGTTTTGGGTAATAAAAAAAGTTAAAGTAGAAACTGTGCTATGTAGGATACTTTTTTTAAAGAAAGGACTTGCAGTGAGATAGCAGCCACAGGACACCTGAATCTTTCAGAGAAAAACAATTTATTGCCCTCTTATCAGAAGAAATGAACTTCTTCCCACCTCGAAGGTGCTGTCAGGATTCAGAGGAAGAAGTTGACACTGCCCAGACAGAATCCTGTGTTTGAATGGAATTTATGCATCATGGATGAAGTGTATGAATATGCAACAGGCTGTTGTTTTTAAGGGTTAATCCTTTGTTAACTGTGTGACCTTTTTTGGGCTCGTGCTGCCCAGAAAAAGGTACCCGGACATCTGTAACTGTTTGTCTCTATTGTCTTGTATTATCCTAATTCAAATTGTCCAAATTATTATTACTCCAATTGTATTACTATTTTCATAACCATTTTATTACTATTAAACTTTTAAAATTTTAAAAACAAGTGATTAGCGTTTTTCACATGTACAGAGCTGCCTAAGTATTAATTACAAAAACAGAAGTGAAATATTTGTATTTTCACAGGAAAGATTTAGCACAGACAGAGAGCATACAGCATTGTTAACAGAGAGCATACAGTATTGCTAATAATTTACCTACAAATTATTCCAAGAAAAATGCGATTGATTTTGACTGTTCTTCAGCAACATGACCACAGAAATAGTGATGCTCTGTGGAAACTCCCTTTAGAGAAAAGGCTGCTGAAGTGAGTGCAAGGCAGGAGAAGGGAGGGCAGTGCAGAGGGCAGTGCCAGGAGCACCCACCTGGCGCAGCTGAGCCTCGTCGCGGAGCTGCCGGCGCGCCTCGCTGTACATCTCATCCAGGCCCTGCCTCGAGTGCTTGTAGGTCTGCAGCTCTGCCTCCACGTCCACCTTGGCTGCCTGAAACACACACACAGCTTCTGGCTCCCTTCTTCAGAAATTCTGCAGCTCATGGCATCAATTTCATGTAGGCACACAGCTGGTGGGGACTGGGAGCGGGCTGAGCCCCATCCCCAGGGGGGCAGCTGTGAAAAGCAGGTGAGCAGCACTGACAGCAATGAGCCATGGAGGGCCCAGGGGTGCTGAGCAGCCAGGAATCCTGGCTTTTTCTTCCATCTCCCACCTAGGCTGACCAGCAATCATTATCATCTACAACCCTAAGCTTACCCTCCTCAACTTCTACCTATATGCTATAACAATTGTGACCATCTTCCTCACCCTAAACACAATCAAAGTCCTAAAGCTATCGACCCTAACAACTGCATGGACCAAAATTCCATCACCAAGGGAACAGAGGGCACAGGGGTGCAGGGCATGACCATGAGGGTATAAAAGATTGGGCTGAAGAACAAGAAGGGCAGCCACTGGCAGCCTTCTCAAAGTGTGTGTGATACTCTGTGTGTTGTGTCTGTCTCAACTGCAACAATTCAATGCTTGTGGGGAATCTGAAGCAAAACTTACAAACACATCCTCCAAGCACAGGAGAAACATGAAAGAGCTGTTTCTGCTCTGTGGCCATTGGCTTGATAATGAGAACTGAGTAAAACCAGCAAAACATCTACACTGCAGTACTGTCCTCCTTTGGTGCACTACTGTCCTCCTCTGGTGTCACTTGAATACACCATACATGCATACAGTGTCCTAGAATTTTAATTTACTTATGCCATTTAGAAAGTTCCACTTGAATTTAATAAGCCCTTTTTTCCCTTATAAAAGTTGTTTCAGATTTGGACAAGTTAAGCTTTCTTGAAGTTGAGATGTACAAACTTTGGAACAAAAATTAAACATGTTATGTTACAATATTAAAAGTGGTAAAATTAACATACCTCTAAATGATGCTGTGTTTTCATTAAAATCAGAGTATTTTCACTCCTTAATTGATGGTTTTCTTCCTGAAGTTTAATTATATTGTTTTTTGCTATTGCTAACTGAAAAGAAACAAATAAAAAAAGAAAAGAAAAGCACTGTGACCACTTTTGAGAGTAGAAATAAAGGATAAAATGTTCTAATTAATTTTTAAAGAAAACATGAATCTTCTGGTTTTAATAAGGAGTCCCTTTCACTACACAGCAGCAGTGTGTTCAGGATATTTCACTGTTTCATGTCTGCTGAAGAACATGCTTTCCTTTCATTGCTCCATTATGACTTAAAGACCCTCAATTCTTTTTCCTCATCCTCAACTTCTGCTTTCCACTTGGCTTCAAGTTCATCCAGTTCTCATTTTCTTTTTTGGGCATCTTAATATATCATATGGAGCAGCTTACATAAGAAAGCCTCCCCCATATGAACAACAACCATATTTATAAAAGATGACATTTCACAACTGGGCCCTACAGTATACAGCCTAATGTCAGAA